>OX415252.1:35840647-38240647 GCA_948329865.1 Linaria vulgaris
TAGTTTTTTTGGCCACGACTTGTTGTATGGAACTTTATACTCTTTATCACAAGTCTTAACCTTCCCAAGGATAATTCTAAGCTTATTAACACTAATCGAGTGCGTTTTGGTTCGTACGATGCCCGTTGGCCCATTTGACCAACTATTACTTTCTCACGAAGTAACAAAGTATAATGTTACTTCGTGGTGAAGTAATTGACTAAATGTGATACGTTTGATCAAATCGTTGAAGGAAAATCATTCTAGACTGTTTAGAGTCTCCATACTTAGTTTTTTTGGCCACGACTTGTTGTATGGAACTTTATACTCTTTATCACAAGTCTTAACCTTCCCAAGGATAATCTAAGCTTATTAACACTAATCGAGTGCGTTTTGGTTCGTACGATGCCCGTTGGCCCACTTGACCAACTATTACTTTCTCACGAAGTAACAGTTACTTCGTGGTGAAGTAATTGACTAAACGAGTTACGTTTGATCAAAAACGTTGAATGAAAATCATTCTAGAGTGTTTAGAGTCTCCATACTTAGTTTTTTTGGCCACGACTTGTTGTATGGAACTTTATACTCTTTATCACAAGTCTTAACCTTCCCAAGGATAATCTAAGCTTATTAACACTAATCGAGTGCGTTTTGCTTCGTACGATGCCCGTTGGCCCATTTGACCAACTATTACTTTCTCACGAAGTAACAGTTACTTCGTGGTGAAGTAATTGACTAAACGAGTTACGTTTGATCAAATCGTTGAAGGAAAATCATTCTAGAGTGTTTAGAGTCTCCATACTTAATTTTTTTGGCCACGACTTGTTGTATGGAACTTTATACTCTTTATCACAAGTCTTAACCTTCCCAAGGATAATTCTAAGCTTATTAACACTAATCGAGTGCGTTTGGTTCGTACGATGCCCGTTGGCCCATTTGACCAACTATTACTTTCTCACGAAGTAACAAAGTATAATGTTACTTCGTGGTGAAGGAATTGACTAAACGAGTTACATTTGATCAAATCGTTGAAGGAAAATCATTATAGAGTGTTTAGAGTCTCCATACTTAGTTTTTTTGGCCACGACTTGTTTGTATGGAACTTTATACTCTTTATCACAAGTCTTAACCTTCCCAAGGATAATCTAAGCTTATTAACACTAATCGAGTGCGTTTTGGTTCGTACGATGCCCGTTGGCCCACTTGACCAACTATTACTTTCTCACGAAGTAACAAAGTATAATGTTACTTCGTGGTGAAGTAATTGACTAAACGAGTTACGTTTGATCAAATCGTTGAAGGAAAATCATTCTAGAGTGTTTAGAGTCTCCATACTTAGTTTTTTTGGCCACGACTTGTTGTATGGAACTTTATACTCTTTATCACAAGTCTTAACCTTCCCAAGGATAATCTAAGCTTATTAACACTAATCGAGTGCGTTTTGGTTCGTACGATGCCCGTTGGCCCACTTGACCAACTATTACTTTCTCACGAAGTAACAGTTACTTCGTGGTGAAGTAATTGACTAAACGAGTTACGTTTGATCAAATCGTTGAAGGAAAATCATTCTAGAGTGTTTAGAGTCTCCATACTTAGTTTTTTTGGCCACGACTTGTTGTATGGAACTTTATACTCTTTATCACAAGTCTTAACCTTCCCAAGGATAATTCTAAGCTTATTAACACTAATCGAGTGCGTTTTGGTTCGTACGATGCCCGTAGCCCATTTGACCAACTATTACTTTCTCACGAAGTAACAAAGTATAATGTTACTTCGTGGTGAAGTAATTGACTAAATGTGATACGTTTGATCAAATCGTTGAAGGAAAATCATTCTAGACTGTTTAGAGTCTCCATACTTAGTTTTTTTGGCCACGACTTGTTGTATGGAACTTTATACTCTTTATCACAAGTCTTAACCTTCCCAAGGATAATCTAAGCTTATTAACACTAATCGAGTGCGTTTTGGTTCGTACGATGCCCGTTGGCCCACTTGACCAACTATTACTTTCTCACGAAGTAACAGTTACTTCGTGGTGAAGTAATTGACTAAACGAGTTACGTTTGATCAAATCGTTGAAGGAAAATCATTCTAGAGTGTTTAGAGTCTCCATACTTAGTTTTTTTGGCCACGACTTGTTGTATTGAACTTTATACTCTTTATCACAAGTCTTAACCTTCCCAAGGATAATCTAAGCTTATTAACACTAATCGAGTGCGTTTTGGTTCGTACGATGCCCGTTGGCCCACTTGACCAACTATTACTTTCTCACGAAGTAACAGTTACTTCGTGGTGAAGTAATTGACTAAACGGGTTACGTTTGATCAAATCGTTGAAGGAAAATCATTCTAGAGTGTTTAGAGTCTCGATACTTAGTTTTTTTGGCCACGACTTGTTGTATGGAACTTTATACTCTTTATCAATAGTCTTAAACCTTCCCAAGGATAATCTAAGCTTATTAACACTAATCGAGTGCGTTTTGGTTCGTACGATGCCCGTTGGCCCATTTGACCAACTATTACTTTCTCAAGAAGTAACAAAGTATAATGTTACTTCGTGGTGAAGTAATTGACTAAACGAGTTACGTTTGATCAAATCGTTGAAGGAAAATCATTCTAGAGTGTTTAGAGTCTCCATACTTAGTTTTTTTGGCCACGACTTGTTGTATGGAACTTTATACTCTTTATCACAAGTCTTAACCTTCCCAAGGATAATTCTAAGCTTATTAACACTAATCGAGTGCGTTTTGGTTCGTACGATGCCCGTTGGCCATTTGACCAACTATTACTTTCTCACGAAGTAACAGTTACTTCGTGGTGAAGTAATTGACTAAACGAGTTACGTTTGATCAAATCGTTGAAGGAAAATCATTCTAGAGTGTTTAGAGTCTCCATACTTAGTTTTTTTGGCCACGACTTGTTGTATGGAACTTTATACTCTTTATCACAAGTCTTAACCTTCCCAAGGATAATCTAAGCTTATTAACACTAATCGAGTGCGTTTTGGTTCGTACGATGCCCGTTGGCCCACTTGACCAACTATTACTTTCTCACGAAGTAACAGTTACTTCGTGGTGAAGTAATTGACTAAACGAGTTACGTTTGATCAAATCGTTGAAGGAAAATCATTCTAGAGTGTTTAGAGTCTCCATACTTAGTTTTTTTGGCCACGACTTGTTGTATGGAACTTTATACTCTTTATCACAAGTCTTAACCTTCCCAAGGATAATCTAAGCTTATTAACACTAATCGAGTGCGTTTTGCTTCGTACGATGCCCGTTGGCCCATTTGACCAACTATTACTTTCTCAAGAAGTAACAAAGTATAATGTTACTTCGTGGTGAAGTAATTGACTAAACGAGTTACGTTTGATCAAATCGTTGAAGGAAAATCATTCTAGAGTGTTTAGAGTCTCCATACTTAATTTTTTTGGCCACGACTTGTTGTATGGAACTTTATACTCTTTATCACAAGTCTTAACCTTCCCAAGGATAATTCTAAGCTTATTAACACTAATCGAGTGCGTTTTGGTTCGTACGATGCCCGTTGGCCCATTTGACCAACTATTACTTTCTCACGAAGTAACAAAGTATAATGTTACTTCGTGGTGAAGGAATTGACTAAACGAGTTACATTTGATCAAATCGTTGAAGGAAAATCATTATAGAGTGTTTAGAGTCTCCATACTTAGTTTTTTTGGCCACGACTTGTTGTATGGAACTTTATACTCTTTATCACAAGTCTTAACCTTCCCAAGGATAATCTAAGCTTATTAACACTAATCGAGTGCGTTTTGGTTCGTACGATGCCCGTTGGCCCACTTGACCAACTATTACTTTCTCACGAAGTAACAAAGTATAATGTTACTTCGTGGTGAAGTAATTGACTAAACGAGTTACGTTTGATCAAATCGTTGAAGGAAAATCATTCTAGAGTGTTTAGAGTCTCCATACTTAGTTTTTTTTGGCCACGACTTGTTGTATGGAACTTTATACTCTTTATCACAAGTCTTAACCTTCCCAAGGATAATCTAAGCTTATTAACACTAATCGAGTGCGTTTTGGTTCGTACGATGCCCGTTGGCCCACTTGACCAACTATTACTTTCTCACGAAGTAACAGTTACTTCGTGGTGAAGTAATTGACTAAACGAGTTACGTTTGATCAAATCGTTGAAGGAAAATCATTCTAGAGTGTTTAGAGTCTCCATACTTAGTTTTTTGGCCACGACTTGTTGTATGGAACTTTATACTCTTTATCACAAGTCTTAACCTTCCCAAGGATAATTCTAAGCTTATTAACACTAATCGAGTGCGTTTTGGTTCGTACGATGCCCGTTGGCCCATTTGACCAACTATTACTTTCTCACGAAGTAACAAAGTATAATGTTACTTCGTGGTGAAGTAATTGACTAAATGTGATACGTTTGATCAAATCGTTGAAGGAAAATCATTCTAGACTGTTTAGAGTCTCCATACTTAGTTTTTTTGGCCACGACTTGTTGTATGGAACTTTATACTCTTTATCACAAGTCTTAACCTTCCCAAGGATAATCTAAGCTTATTAACACTAATCGAGTGCGTTTTGGTTCGTACGATGCCCGTTGGCCCACTTGACCAACTATTACTTTCTCACGAAGTAACAGTTACTTCGTGGTGAAGTAATTGACTAAACGAGTTACGTTTGATCAAAAACGTTGAATGAAAATCATTCTAGAGTGTTTAGAGTCTCCATACTTAGTTTTTTTGGCCACGACTTGTTGTATGGAACTTTATACTCTTTATCACAAGTCTTAACCTTCCCAAGGATAATCTAAGCTTATTAACACTAATCGAGTGCGTTTTGCTTCGTACGATGCCCGTTGGCCCATTTGACCAACTATTACTTTCTCAAGAAGTAACAAAGTATAATGTTACTTCGTGGTGAAGTAATTGACTAAACGAGTTACGTTTGATCAAATCGTTGAAGGAAAATCATTCTAGAGTGTTTAGAGTCTCCATACTTAATTTTTTTGGCCACGACTTGTTGTATGGAACTTTATACTCTTTATCACAAGTCTTAACCTTCCCAAGGATAATTCTAAGCTTATTAACACTAATCGAGTGCGTTTTGGTTCGTACGATGCCCGTTGGCCCATTTGACCAACTATTACTTTCTCACGAAGTAACAAAGTATAATGTTACTTCGTGGTGAAGGAATTGACTAAACGAGTTACATTTGATCAAATCGTTGAAGGAAAATCATTATAGAGTGTTTAGAGTCTCCATACTTAGTTTTTTTTGGCCACGACTTGTTGTATGGAACTTTATACTCTTTATCACAAGTCTTAACCTTCCCAAGGATAATCTAAGCTTATTAACACTAATCGAGTGCGTTTTGGTTCGTACGATGCCCGTTGGCCCACTTGACCAACTATTACTTTCTCACGAAGTAACAAAGTATAATGTTACTTCGTGGTGAAGTAATTGACTAAACGAGTTACGTTTGATCAAATCGTTGAAGGAAAATCATTCTAGAGTGTTTAGAGTCTCCATACTTAGTTTTTTTGGCCACGACTTGTTGTATGGAACTTTATACTCTTTATCACAAGTCTTAACCTTCCCAAGGCTAATCTAAGCTTATTAACACTAATCGAGTGCGTTTTGGTTCGTACGATGCCCGTTGGCCCACTTGACCAACTATTACTTTCTCACGAAGTAACAGTTACTTCGTGGTGAAGTAATTGACTAAACGAGTTACGTTTGATCAAATCGTTGAAGGAAAATCATTCTAGAGTGTTTAGAGTCTCCATACTTAGTTTTTTTGGCCACGACTTGTTGTATGGAACTTTATACTCTTTATCACAAGTCTTAACCTTCCCAAGGATAATTCTAAGCTTATTAACACTAATCGAGTGCGTTTTGGTTCGTACGATGCCCGTTGGCCCATTTGACCAACTATTACTTTCTCACGAAGTAACAAAGTATAATGTTACTTCGTGGTGAAGTAATTGACTAAATGTGATACGTTTGATCAAATCGTTGAAGGAAAATCATTCTAGACTGTTTAGAGTCTCCATACTTAGTTTTTTTTGGCCACGACTTGTTGTATGGAACTTTATACTCTTTATCACAAGTCTTAACCTTCCCAAGGATAATCTAAGCTTATTAACACTAATCGAGTGCGTTTTGGTTCGTACGATGCCCGTTGGCCCACTTGACCAACTATTACTTTCTCACGAAGTAACAGTTACTTCGTGGTGAAGTAATTGACTAAACGAGTTACGTTTGATCAAATCGTTGAAGGAAAATCATTCTAGAGTGTTTAGAGTCTCCATACTTAGTTTTTTTGGCCACGACTTGTTGTATTGAACTTTATACTCTTTATCACAAGTCTTAACCTTCCCAAGGATAATCTAAGCTTATTAACACTAATCGAGTGCGTTTTGGTTCGTACGATGCCCGTTGGCCCACTTGACCAACTATTACTTTCTCACGAAGTAACAGTTACTTCGTGGTGAAGTAATTGACTAAACGGGTTACGTTTGATCAAATCGTTGAAGGAAAATCATTCTAGAGTGTTTAGAGTCTCGATACTTAGTTTTTTTGGCCACGACTTGTTGTATGGAACTTTATACTCTTTATCAATAGTCTTAACCTTCCCAAGGATAATCTAAGCTTATTAACACTAATCGAGTGCGTTTTGGTTCGTACGATGCCCGTTGGCCCATTTGACCAACTATTACTTTCTCAAGAAGTAACAAAGTATAATGTTACTTCGTGGTGAAGTAATTGACTAAACGAGTTACGTTTGATCAAATCGTTGAAGGAAAATCATTCTAGAGTGTTTAGAGTCTCCATACTTAGTTTTTTTGGCCACGACTTGTTGTATGGAACTTTATACTCTTTATCACAAGTCTTAACCTTCCCAAGGATAATTCTAAGCTTATTAACACTAATCGAGTGCGTTTTGGTTCGTACGATGCCCGTTGGCCCATTTGACCAACTATTACTTTCTCACGAAGTAACAGTTACTTCGTGGTGAAGTAATTGACTAAACGAGTTACGTTTGATCAAATCGTTGAAGGAAAATCATTCTAGAGTGTTTAGAGTCTCCATACTTAGTTTTTTTGGCCACGACTTGTTGTATGGAACTTTATACTCTTTATCACAAGTCTTAACCTTCCCAAGGATAATCTAAGCTTATTAACACTAATCGAGTGCGTTTTGGTTCGTACGATGCCCGTTGGCCCACTTGACCAACTATTACTTTCTCACGAAGTAACAGTTACTTCGTGGTGAAGTAATTGACTAAACGAGTTACGTTTGATCAAATCGTTGAAGGAAAATCATTCTAGAGTGTTTAGAGTCTCCATACTTAGTTTTTTTGGCCACGACTTGTTGTATGGAACTTTATACTCTTTATCACAAGTCTTAACCTTCCCAAGGATAATCTAAGCTTATTAACACTAATCGAGTGCGTTTTGCTTCGTACGATGCCCGTTGGCCCATTTGACCAACTATTACTTTCTCAAGAAGTAACAAAGTATAATGTTACTTCGTGGTGAAGTAATTGACTAAACGAGTTACGTTTGATCAAATCGTTGAAGGAAAATCATTCTAGAGTGTTTAGAGTCTCCATACTTAATTTTTTTGGCCACGACTTGTTGTATGGAACTTTATACTCTTTATCACAAGTCTTAACCTTCCCAAGGATAATTCTAAGCTTATTAACACTAATCGAGTGCGTTTTGGTTCGTACGATGCCCGTTGGCCCATTTGACCAACTATTACTTTCTCACGAAGTAACAAAGTATAATGTTACTTCGTGGTGCAGGAATTGACTAAACGAGTTACATTTGATCAAATCGTTGAAGGAAAATCATTATAGAGTGTTTAGAGTCTCCATACTTAGTTTTTTTGGCCACGACTTGTTGTATGGAACTTTATACTCTTTATCACAAGTCTTAACCTTCCCAAGGATAATCTAAGCTTATTAACACTAATCGAGTGCGTTTTGGTTCGTACGATGCCCGTTGGCCCACTTGACCAACTATTACTTTCTCACGAAGTAACAAAGTATAATGTTACTTCGTGGTGAAGTAATTGACTAAACGAGTTACGTTTGATCAAATCGTTGAAGGAAAATCATTCTAGAGTGTTTAGAGTCTCCATACTTAGTTTTTTTGGCCACGACTTGTTGTATGGAACTTTATACTCTTTATCACAAGTCTTAACCTTCCCAAGGATAATCTAAGCTTATTAACACTAATCGAGTGCGTTTTGGTTCGTACGATGCCCGTTGGCCCACTTGACCAACTATTACTTTCTCACGAAGTAACAGTTACTTCGTGGTGAAGTAATTGACTAAACGAGTTACGTTTGATCAAATCGTTGAAGGAAAATCATTCTAGAGTGTTTAGAGTCTCCATACTTAGTTTTTTTGGCCACGACTTGTTGTATGGAACTTTATACTCTTTATCACAATTTGGATTGCACACTTTGACTTTGGGTGTGACTTCTAGATACTACACTCTCACGGGCGGTCATTGCTCTAGTGGGAAGGCGCTTGTTAGGTTGGATATCTCGAGCATTGCCTTTTGGCTCATCTTTTGGGGGTGTTCTTATAAACCCCCTTTTTGCTTGGAACGAGCGATTGGGTACAACGCTCGACTCCCGATGTAGTACCCCGCAGTTTTTACTTTTTATAAACCTTCTTTCTTCTTATACTCTTTATCACAAGTCTTAACCTTCCCAAGGATAATTCTAAGCTTATTAACACTAATCGAGTGCGTTTTGGTTCGTACGATGCCCGTTGGCCCATTTGACCAACTATTACTTTCTCACGAAGTAACAAAGTATAATGTTACTTCGTGGTGAAGTAATTGACTAAATGTGATACGTTTGATCAAATCGTTGAAGGAAAATCATTCTAGACTGTTTAGAGTCTCCATACTTAGTTTTTTTGGCCACGACTTGTTGTATGGAACTTTATACTCTTTATCACAAGTCTTAACCTTCCCAAGGATAATCTAAGCTTATTAACACTAATCGAGTGCGTTTTGGTTCGTACGATGCCCGTTGGCCCACTTGACCAACTATTACTTTCTCACGAAGTAACAGTTACTTCGTGGTGAAGTAATTGACTAAACGAGTTACGTTTGATCAAAAACGTTGAATGAAAATCATTCTAGAGTGTTTAGAGTCTCCATACTTAGTTTTTTTGGCCACGACTTGTTGTATGGAACTTTATACTCTTTATCACAAGTCTTAACCTTCCCAAGGATAATCTAAGCTTATTAACACTAATCGAGTGCGTTTTGCTTCGTACGATGCCCGTTGGCCCATTTGACCAACTATTACTTTCTCAAGAAGTAACAAAGTATAATGTTACTTCGTGGTGAAGTAATTGACTAAACGAGTTACGTTTGATCAAATCGTTGAAGGAAAATCATTCTAGAGTGTTTAGAGTCTCCATACTTAATTTTTTTGGCCACGACTTGTTGTATGGAACTTTATACTCTTTATCACAAGTCTTAACCTTCCCAAGGATAATTCTAAGCTTATTAACACTAATCGAGTGCGTTTTGGTTCGTACGATGCCCGTTGGCCCATTTGACCAACTATTACTTTCTCACGAAGTAACAAAGTATAATGTTACTTCGTGGTGAAGGAATTGACTAAACGAGTTACATTTGATCAAATCGTTGAAGGAAAATCATTATAGAGTGTTTAGAGTCTCCATACTTAGTTTTTTTGGCCACGACTTGTTGTATGGAACTTTATACTCTTTATCACAAGTCTTAACCTTCCCAAGGATAATCTAAGCTTATTAACACTAATCGAGTGCGTTTTGGTTCGTACGATGCCCGTTGGCCCACTTGACCAACTATTACTTTCTCACGAAGTAACAAAGTATAATGTTACTTCGTGGTGAAGTAATTGACTAAACGAGTTACGTTTGATCAAATCGTTGAAGGAAAATCATTCTAGAGTGTTTAGAGTCTCCATACTTAGTTTTTTTGGCCACGACTTGTTGTATGGAACTTTATACTCTTTATCACAAGTCTTAACCTTCCCAAGGATAATCTAAGCTTATTAACACTAATCGAGTGCGTTTTGGTTCGTACGATGCCCGTTGGCCCACTTGACCAACTATTACTTTCTCACGAAGTAACAGTTACTTCGTGGTGAAGTAATTGACTAAACGAGTTACGTTTGATCAAATCGTTGAAGGAAAATCATTCTAGAGTGTTTAGAGTCTCCATACTTAGTTTTTTTGGCCACGACTTGTTGTATGGAACTTTATACTCTTTATCACAAGTCTTAACCTTCCCAAGGATAATTCTAAGCTTATTAACACTAATCGAGTGCGTTTTGGTTCGTACGATGCCCGTTGGCCCATTTGACCAACTATTACTTTCTCACGAAGTAACAAAGTATAATGTTACTTCGTGGTGAAGTAATTGACTAAATGTGATACGTTTGATCAAATCGTTGAAGGAAAATCATTCTAGACTGTTTAGAGTCTCCATACTTAGTTTTTTTGGCCACGACTTGTTGTATGGAACTTTATACTCTTTATCACAAGTCTTAACCTTCCCAAGGATAATCTAAGCTTATTAACACTAATCGAGTGCGTTTTGGTTCGTACGATGCCCGTTGGCCCACTTGACCAACTATTACTTTCTCACGAAGTAACAGTTACTTCGTGGTGAAGTAATTGACTAAACGAGTTACGTTTGATCAAATCGTTGAAGGAAAATCATTCTAGAGTGTTTAGAGTCTCCATACTTAGTTTTTTTGGCCACGACTTGTTGTATTGAACTTTATACTCTTTATCACAAGTCTTAACCTTCCCAAGGATAATCTAAGCTTATTAACACTAATCGAGTGCGTTTTGGTTCGTACGATGCCCGTTGGCCCACTTGACCAACTATTACTTTCTCACGAAGTAACAGTTACTTCGTGGTGAAGTAATTGACTAAACGGGTTACGTTTGATCAAATCGTTGAAGGAAAATCATTATAGAGTGTTTAGAGTCTCGATACTTAGTTTTTTTGGCCACGACTTGTTGTATGGAACTTTATACTCTTTATCAATAGTCTTAACCTTCCCAAGGATAATCTAAGCTTATTAACACTAATCGAGTGCGTTTTGGTTCGTACGATGCCCGTTGGCCCATTTGACCAACTATTACTTTCTCAAGAAGTAACAAAGTATAATGTTACTTCGTGGTGAAGTAATTGACTAAACGAGTTACGTTTGATCAAATCGTTGAAGGAAAATCATTCTAGAGTGTTTAGAGTCTCCATACTTAGTTTTTTTG
The DNA here is from genome assembly GCA_948329865.1 of Linaria vulgaris. NCBI lineage: Eukaryota > Viridiplantae > Streptophyta > Magnoliopsida > Lamiales > Plantaginaceae > Linaria > Linaria vulgaris. Next base: position 35,851,932 of record OX415252.1, read on the forward strand.
GCCACGACTTGTTGTATGGAACTTTATACTCTTTATCACAAGTCTTAACCTTCCCAAGGATAATTCTAAGCTTATTAACACTAATCGAGTGCGTTTTGGTTCGTACGATGCCCGTTGGCCCATTTGACCAACTATTACTTTCTCACGAAGTAACAGTTACTTCGTGGTGAAGTAATTGACTAAACGAGTTACGTTTGATCAAATCGTTGAAGGAAAATCATTCTAGAGTGTTTAGAGTCTCCATACTTAGTTTTTTTGGCCACGACTTGTTGTATGGAACTTTATACTCTTTATCACAAGTCTTAACCTTCCCAAGGATAATCTAAGCTTATTAACACTAATCGAGTGCGTTTTGGTTCGTACGATGCCCGTTGGCCCACTTGACCAACTATTACTTTCTCACGAAGTAACAGTTACTTCGTGGTGAAGTAATTGACTAAACGAGTTACGTTTGATCAAATCGTTGAAGGAAAATCATTCTAGAGTGTTTAGAGTCTCCATACTTAGTTTTTTTGGCCACGACTTGTTGTATGGAACTTTATACTCTTTATCACAAGTCTTAACCTTCCCAAGGATAATCTAAGCTTATTAACACTAATCGAGTGCGTTTTGGTTCGTACGATGCCCGTTGGCCCACTTGACCAACTATTACTTTCTCACGAAGTAACAGTTACTTCGTGGTGAAGTAATTGACTAAACGAGTTACGTTTGATCAAATCGTTGAATGAAAATCATTCTAGAGTGTTTAGAGTCTCCATACTTAGTTTTTTTGGCCACGACTTGTTGTATGGAACTTTATACTCTTTATCACAAGTCTTAACCTTCCCAAGGATAATCTAAGCTTATTAACACTAATCGAGTGCGTTTTGCTTCGTACGATGCCCGTTGGCCCATTTGACCAACTATTACTTTCTCAAGAAGTAACAAAGTATAATGTTACTTCGTGGTGAAGTAATTGACTAAACGAGTTACGTTTGATCAAATCGTTGAAGGAAAATCATTCTAGAGTGTTTAGAGTCTCCATACTTAATTTTTTTGGCCACGACTTGTTGTATGGAACTTTATACTCTTTATCACAAGTCTTAACCTTCCCAAGGATAATTCTAAGCTTATTAACACTAATCGAGTGCGTTTTGGTTCGTACGATGCCCGTTGGCCCATTTGACCAACTATTACTTTCTCACGAAGTAACAAAGTATAATGTTACTTCGTGGTGAAGTAATTGACTAAATGTGATACGTTTGATCAAATCGTTGAAGGAAAATCATTCTAGACTGTTTAGAGTCTCCATACTTAGTTTTTTTGGCCACGACTTGTTGTATGGAACTTTATACTCTTTATCACAAGTCTTAACCTTCCCAAGGATAATCTAAGCTTATTAACACTAATCGAGTGCGTTTTGGTTCGTACGATGCCCGTTGGCCCACTTGACCAACTATTACTTTCTCACGAAGTAACAGTTACTTCGTGGTGAAGTAATTGACTAAACGAGTTACGTTTGATCAAATCGTTGAAGGAAAATCATTCTAGAGTGTTTAGAGTCTCCATACTTAGTTTTTTTGGCCACGACTTGTTGTATTGAACTTTATACTCTTTATCACAAGTCTTAACCTTCCCAAGGATAATCTAAGCTTATTAACACTAATCGAGTGCGTTTTGGTTCGTACGATGCCCGTTGGCCCACTTGACCAACTATTACTTTCTCACGAAGTAACAGTTACTTCGTGGTGAAGTAATTGACTAAACGGGTTACGTTTGATCAAATCGTTGAAGGAAAATCATTATAGAGTGTTTAGAGTCTCGATACTTAGTTTTTTTGGCCACGACTTGTTGTATGGAACTTTATACTCTTTATCAATAGTCTTAACCTTCCCAAGGATAATCTAAGCTTATTAACACTAATCGAGTGCGTTTTGGTTCGTACGATGCCCGTTGGCCCATTTGACCAACTATTACTTTCTCAAGAAGTAACAAAGTATAATGTTACTTCGTGGTGAAGTAATTGACTAAACGAGTTACGTTTGATCAAATCGTTGAAGGAAAATCATTCTAGAGTGTTTAGAGTCTCCATACTTAGTTTTTTTGGCCACGACTTGTTGTATGGAACTTTATACTCTTTATCACAAGTCTTAACCTTCCCAAGGATAATTCTAAGCTTATTAACACTAATCGAGTGCGTTTTGGTTCGTACGATGCCCGTTGGCCCATTTGACCAACTATTACTTTCTCACGAAGTAACAGTTACTTCGTGGTGAAGTAATTGACTAAACGAGTTACGTTTGATCAAATCGTTGAAGGAAAATCATTCTAGAGTGTTTAGAGTCTCCATACTTAGTTTTTTTGGCCACGACTTGTTGTATGGAACTTTATACTCTTTATCACAAGTCTTAACCTTCCCAAGGATAATCTAAGCTTATTAACACTAATCGAGTGCGTTTTGGTTCGTACGATGCCCGTTGGCCCACTTGACCAACTATTACTTTCTCACGAAGTAACAGTTACTTCGTGGTGAAGTAATTGACTAAACGAGTTACGTTTGATCAAATCGTTGAAGGAAAATCATTCTAGAGTGTTTAGAGTCTCCATACTTAGTTTTTTTGGCCACGACTTGTTGTATGGAACTTTATACTCTTTATCACAAGTCTTAACCTTCCCAAGGATAATCTAAGCTTATTAACACTAATCGAGTGCGTTTTGGTTCGTACGATGCCCGTTGGCCCACTTGACCAACTATTACTTTCTCACGAAGTAACAGTTACTTCGTGGTGAAGTAATTGACTAAACGAGTTACGTTTGATCAAATCGTTGAATGAAAATCATTCTAGAGTGTTTAGAGTCTCCATACTTAGTTTTTTTGGCCACGACTTGTTGTATGGAACTTTATACTCTTTATCACAAGTCTTAACCTTCCCAAGGATAATCTAAGCTTATTAACACTAATCGAGTGCGTTTTGCTTCGTACGATGCCCGTTGGCCCATTTGACCAACTATTACTTTCTCAAGAAGTAACAAAGTATAATGTTACTTCGTGGTGAAGTAATTGACTAAACGAGTTACGTTTGATCAAATCGTTGAAGGAAAATCATTCTAGAGTGTTTAGAGTCTCCATACTTAATTTTTTTGGCCACGACTTGTTGTATGGAACTTTATACTCTTTATCACAAGTCTTAACCTTCCCAAGGATAATTCTAAGCTTATTAACACTAATCGAGTGCGTTTTGGTTCGTACGATGCCCGTTGGCCCATTTGACCAACTATTACTTTCTCACGAAGTAACAAAGTATAATGTTACTTCGTGGTGAAGGAATTGACTAAACGAGTTACATTTGATCAAATCGTTGAAGGAAAATCATTATAGAGTGTTTAGAGTCTCCATACTTAGTTTTTTTGGCCACGACTTGTTGTATGGAACTTTATACTCTTTATCACAAGTCTTAACCTTCCCAAGGATAATCTAAGCTTATTAACACTAATCGAGTGCGTTTTGGTTCGTACGATGCCCGTTGGCCCACTTGACCAACTATTACTTTCTCACGAAGTAACAAAGTATAATGTTACTTCGTGGTGAAGTAATTGACTAAACGAGTTACGTTTGATCAAATCGTTGAAGGAAAATCATTCTAGAGTGTTTAGAGTCTCCATACTTAGTTTTTTTGGCCACGACTTGTTGTATGGAACTTTATACTCTTTATCACAAGTCTTAACCTTCCCAAGGATAATCTAAGCTTATTAACACTAATCGAGTGCGTTTTGGTTCGTACGATGCCCGTTGGCCCACTTGACCAACTATTACTTTCTCACGAAGTAACAGTTACTTCGTGGTGAAGTAATTGACTAAACGAGTTACGTTTGATCAAATCGTTGAAGGAAAATCATTCTAGAGTGTTTAGAGTCTCCATACTTAGTTTTTTTGGCCACGACTTGTTGTATGGAACTTTATACTCTTTATCACAAGTCTTAACCTTCCCAAGGATAATTCTAAGCTTATTAACACTAATCGAGTGCGTTTTGGTTCGTACGATGCCCGTTGGCCCATTTGACCAACTATTACTTTCTCACGAAGTAACAAAGTATAATGTTACTTCGTGGTGAAGTAATTGACTAAATGTGATACGTTTGATCAAATCGTTGAAGGAAAATCATTCTAGACTGTTTAGAGTCTCCATACTTAGTTTTTTTGGCCACGACTTGTTGTATGGAACTTTATACTCTTTATCACAAGTCTTAACCTTCCCAAGGATAATCTAAGCTTATTAACACTAATCGAGTGCGTTTTGGTTCGTACGATGCCCGTTGGCCCACTTGACCAACTATTACTTTCTCACGAAGTAACAGTTACTTCGTGGTGAAGTAATTGACTAAACGAGTTACGTTTGATCAAATCGTTGAAGGAAAATCATTCTAGAGTGTTTAGAGTCTCCATACTTAGTTTTTTTGGCCACGACTTGTTGTATTGAACTTTATACTCTTTATCACAACAACAACAAGCCAAAAACGCTCTCTTCTCTCTCCTCCTTGTTCACACACGGCCGAGCTCTCCCCGGACTTCCACGGCGGCGGTGAGTGGTTTTTTCATCTCGAAAATCATGTCATCATCTTCGTTGTTGCAAGAGGATCGTTTCAAGTGGTGATTTCGAGGGGTTTTGAAGCATTTTCACGTTCCGCCATTGTTGTAAGTTCAAGCTTTGGAGCTTTAATGGCGGATCCGTGAGTCTCTCCCATGGATCCGTTGTTGTTGTGCTTCGTTCTCTTGCTTTTCACGGATTTTCGTACTTCATCTCTTATGTTCATCAATGGCGGAACTCTTTAGTTAGCTTGTTGTGTTGTTTGTGTTCTTTGAGTCTTCTTCCCGTTTTTTCTTCTCCCCCTCTTCCTTTCGACATAACACCCATTGTGGAGTGTTCATCACCTTCTCTTGGATTGCCCTTGAGTTTGGTGGTGGCACAAAACGGTGGAGAGTGATCGAGGGTGTGTTGGATTGCCCTTCACGGCTTGGTCACTCTTTGTGTTGTGTTCTTTCTTCTCTTTTTTTGTTTTTCTCTTCGTTCGTCCGTTTTTTGCTTCGTTTTTGTTTTGATTTTGTTTTTGTTCGTCTCGTGGTGTCCGTTGCATCCTTTTTCGCGGCGCCGCCGCGTTTTTCCGTCCGCCCCAGCTTTTCCGGCGTCTCTCCGACGACGCCGCCGTGCGCCACCGCGGTCTCTCTTTCTCCGGTCACCGTGGTGGTGGGGGCGGTCAGTTTGGTGGTTAGATTTGTTGTCGGGGACAGATTCCGTGCATCCGACGTTTCTCCGACGCCGCACCGCCGCGGCTCCGCCGCGACTCCGCCTCCGTCCGATCATCCCGATTGTGTAGGCGGCGGCCGAGCTAGTATTAGGGTTAGGGTTGGGGGACAAGTTACTTACCTTTAGTTAGTGGAGTCTAGGGTTGGGGGACAAGTTGCATGCTTTTGGTAGTGGAGACTAGGAGTGGGGGACAAGAGTGCACTACCTTTCCTTGTGTCCCCCATGCTTAGTCTTCCACTATGCAAGACCACTAATGTGGGACCCACTGCCACTTCACCTCCTTTGACTCAGTCAACTCTGACTGACGAAGTCAACGCCCAGAAGTCAATGTTGACCTTGCAAAAGTCAACTCCGAAGGTTGTGTTTGAAAAGCTTAAGATTGGGACCGGCCTTTTCCCGCTTCTTTCGAACAACTTTTCTAGACTTGAGAAGCCTCCAATTGTTCCACCGACACTTGCGAGAAAACCTAATGTGGCACCGGACAATCCTCGTCCGTATCAAATCCGTGCTCCATTGCGTCGCGCTTCTTATGCGCAAGCGGCCGCTCCTACAAGACAATATGAAATAAACCGCTCCCTTATTGATGATCCTACTCTCACTACAATGGAGTTTCGAGCGGTCAAAGGAAAATCTATGATAGTTTTCAAGAAGGAGGAAATTAAAGTCCTTGATGAGAGGCTTAAGCTTGTTTTGATCCTTCGGTTCCCTCTTGTTAAGCCGAGCTACACGTTTATACATAACAAGATAGCGAGACTCAAACTCAAAGGCAAATACACACTTGGCCCAATTGGTCCTCGCCACGTTATGTTGAAATTGACCACGGAGGAGGACTATACTCGCTTATGGTTGAAGAAGGACCTTCGATTTCTTGATCTTAATGGTTCAATCTACAAATGGACCCCGGATTTCGATCCCGATCTTGATCCTCCGATAGCTCCCGTGTGGATTGGTTTACCAAACCTCAACATGCGGTTTTGTGAGAGAAATGCCCTTATGAACATTGGGTCTTACTTTGGAAGACCTTTGAGGCTTGACGAAGGCGCGGCCACTATGTCACGCCCGGATTATCCTCGAATATGTGTTGAGATTAATCTTCTTGATCCATTGAAAGAAGAAATTGAATGGGGGGTAGAAGATGTGCATGGTCAAGTGGACATCGTAAAGCAAAAGGTCGTATATGAAAATATTCCAACCTATTGCCGGAAATGTCAACGAATGGGCCATACATTTGAGGAGTGTGGTGTGGAGAACCCTCAAAGCACTAATGAGAAGGTTGAGGAGGTCCCAAAGCCGACGACCTTTGTTTGGAAGGCTAAGAGGAACATTGCTCCAATCTCATCACCGAAGAAAGTCGATAGCCTTGAACAAGTACCCAATGTTGAGGAAGTGGCCGAAGAGGCGGATCAAGAGAAACACCTCAAGTTGGCAATAATCCACGTTGCGAGTAATGATGGAAATGAAGATCTCCTAAGGGATGAAGAGTTGAGAAAGGCCGAAGAAAAAGAGATTGAAGATAGGATATTTAGGGATGACAATGATGATGCAAAGAGGTTATCGGATTCTAACTATCAACCTAAGTCTAGACTTCTCTCTCCAAGGGTGTGCTTTCCGGATGCTACTTTCTCGTGTGATATCTCTACCCCTCCCACCTCGCCAACCCTCCTACTTGGGCATACTTATGATGAAGCCGTGGGTGATGATGAGTTTGTTGAGGAGTTGGAATCCTCATTTAATCAAAGAAGAATCTGCACTCCAATCCCAAGACAAATTGTAACGAGCGACCTCGAGGACTCAACTGTTACAAAAGATGAGTCTTATGAGGAATGTTGTAGGCGAATACTCCGAGAAGGTGAAGAGAGAAGAGAAAAAAATAGGATTAAAGCACCAGATTGCTCCACCTACATAAGCAAGAGTCAACGGAAAAAAGAGAACAAAGAACGAAGAGCAGAAGAAAAGATGAAGTGGAAGAATAGATCTTATTCATAGATGATATAGGCTGATTTTTTCACATTTTGGCTTACTTTACTTTCGAGGTATCCACTTTTGGGATATGCTCTTATTTGTTGTTGAGATTTCTATTTCTCTGTGTTTGGCGATCGTATGGGTGGGGTACACCATACGACCTTCGCTATGTAGTACCTCCCCCTAGTTTTCTTTTATAAACCTTTTATTTCCTCCTTATACTCTTTATCACAAGTCTTAACCTTCCCAAGGATAATCTAAGCTTATTAACACTAATCGAGTGCGTTTTGGTTCGTACGATGCCCGTTGGCCCACTTGACCAACTATTACTTTCTCACGAAGTAACAGTTACTTCGTGGTGAAGTAATTGACTAAACGGGTTACGTTTGATCAAATCGTTGAAGGAAAATCATTCTAGAGTGTTTAGAGTCTCGATACTTAGTTTTTTTGGCCACGACTTGTTGTATGGAACTTTATACTCTTTATCAATAGTCTTAACCTTCCCAAGGATAATCTAAGCTTATTAACACTAATCGAGTGCGTTTTGGTTCGTACGATGCCCGTTGGCCCATTTGACCAACTATTACTTTCTCAAGAAGTAACAAAGTATAATGTTACTTCGTGGTGAAGTAATTGACTAAACGAGTTACGTTTGATCAAATCGTTGAAGGAAAATCATTCTAGAGTGTTTAGAGTCTCCATACTTAGTTTTTTTGGCCACGACTTGTTGTATGGAACTTTATACTCTTTATCACAAGTCTTAACCTTCCCAAGGATAATTCTAAGCTTATTAACACTAATCGAGTGCGTTTTGGTTCGTACGATGCCCGTTGGCCCATTTGACCAACTATTACTTTCTCACGAAGTAACAGTTACTTCGTGGTGAAGTAATTGACTAAACGAGTTACGTTTGATCAAATCGTTGAAGGAAAATCATTCTAGAGTGTTTAGAGTCTCCATACTTAGTTTTTTTGGCCACGACTTGTTGTATGGAACTTTATACTCTTTATCACAAGTCTTAACCTTCCCAAGGATAATCTAAGCTTATTAACACTAATCGAGTGCGTTTTGGTTCGTACGATGCCCGTTGGCCCACTTGACCAACTATTACTTTCTCACGAAGTAACAGTTACTTCGTGGTGAAGTAATTGACTAAACGAGTTACGTTTGATCAAAAACGTTGAATGAAAATCATTCTAGAGTGTTTAGAGTCTCCATACTTAGTTTTTTTGGCCACGACTTGTTGTATGGAACTTTATACTCTTTATCACAAGTCTTAACCTTCCCAAGGATAATCTAAGCTTATTAACACTAATCGAGTGCGTTTTGCTTCGTACGATGCCCGTTGGCCCATTTGACCAACTATTACTTTCTCAAGAAGTAACAAAGTATAATGTTACTTCGTGGTGAAGTAATTGACTAAACGAGTTACGTTTGATCAAATCGTTGAAGGAAAATCATTCTAGAGTGTTTAGAGTCTCCATACTTAATTTTTTTGGCCACGACTTGTTGTATGGAACTTTATACTCTTTATCACAAGTCTTAACCTTCCCAAGGATAATTCTAAGCTTATTAACACTAATCGAGTGCGTTTTGGTTCGTACGATGCCCGTTGGCCCATTTGACCAACTATTACTTTCTCACGAAGTAACAAAGTATAATGTTACTTCGTGGTGAAGGAATTGACTAAACGAGTTACATTTGATCAAATCGTTGAAGGAAAATCATTATAGAGTGTTTAGAGTCTCCATACTTAGTTTTTTTGGCCACGACTTGTTGTATGGAACTTTATACTCTTTATCACAAGTCTTAACCTTCCCAAGGATAATCTAAGCTTATTAACACTAATCGAGTGCGTTTTGGTTCGTACGATGCCCGTTGGCCCACTTGACCAACTATTACTTTCTCACGAAGTAACAGTTACTTCGTGGTGAAGTAATTGACTAAACGAGTTACGTTTGATCAAATCGTTGAAGGAAAATCATTCTGGAGTGTTTAGAGTCTCCATACTTAGTTTTTTTGGCCACGACTTGTTGTATGGAACTTTATACTCTTTATCACAAGTCTTAACCTTCCCAAGGATAATTCTAAGCTTATTAACACTAATCGAGTGCGTTTTGGTTCGTACGATGCCCGTTGGCCCATTTGACCAACTATTACTTTCTCACGAAGTAACAAAGTATAATGTTACTTCGTGGTGAAGTAATTGACTAAATGTGATACGTTTGATCAAATCGTTGAAGGAAAATCATTCTAGACTGTTTAGAGTCTCCATACTTAGTTTTTTTGGCCACGACTTGTTGTATGGAACTTTATACTCTTTATCACAAGTCTTAACCTTCCCAAGGATAATCTAAGCTTATTAACACTAATCGAGTGCGTTTTGGTTCGTACGATGCCCGTTGGCCCACTTGACCAACTATTACTTTCTCACGAAGTAACAGTTACTTCGTGGTGAAGTAATTGACTAAACGAGTTACGTTTGATCAAATCGTTGAAGGAAAATCATTCTAGAGTGTTTAGAGTCTCCATACTTAGTTTTTTTGGCCACGACTTGTTGTATTGAACTTTATACTCTTTATCACAAGTCTTAACCTTCCCAAGGATAATCTAAGCTTATTAACACTAATCGAGTGCGTTTTGGTTCGTACGATGCCCGTTGGCCCACTTGACCAACTATTACTTTCTCACGAAGTAACAGTTACTTCGTGGTGAAGTAATTGACTAAACGGGTTACGTTTGATCAAATCGTTGAAGGAAAATCATTCTAGAGTGTTTAGAGTCTCGATACTTAGTTTTTTTGGCCACGACTTGTTGTATGGAACTTTATACTCTTTATCAATAGTCTTAACCTTCCCAAGGATAATCTAAGCTTATTAACACTAATCGAGTGCGTTTTGGTTCGTACGATGCCCGTTGGCCCATTTGACCAACTATTACTTTCTCACGAAGTAACAGTTACTTCGTGGTGAAGTAATTGACTAAACGAGTTACGTTTGATCAAATCGTTGAAGGAAAATCATTCTGGAGTGTTTAGAGTCTCCATACTTAGTTTTTTTGGCCACGACTTGTTGTATGGAACTTTATACTCTTTATCACAAGTCTTAACCTTCCCAAGGATAATCTAAGCTTATTAACACTAATCGAGTGCGTTTTGCTTCGTACGATGCCCGTTGGCCCATTTGACCAACTATTACTTTCTCAAGAAGTAACAAAGTATAATGTTACTTCGTGGTGAAGTAATTGACTAAACGAGTTACGTTTGATCAAATCGTTGAAGGAAAATCATTCTAGAGTGTTTAGAGTCTCCATACTTAATTTTTTTGGCCACGACTTGTTGTATGGAACTTTATACTCTTTATCACAAGTCTTAACCTTCCCAAGGATAATTCTAAGCTTATTAACACTAATCGAGTGCGTTTTGGTTCGTACGATGCCCGTTGGCCCATTTGACCAACTATTACTTTCTCACGAAGTAACAAAGTATAATGTTACTTCGTGGTGAAGGAATTGACTAAACGAGTTACATTTGATCAAATCGTTGAAGGAAAATCATTATAGAGTGTTTAGAGTCTCCATACTTAGTTTTTTTGGCCACGACTTGTTGTATGGAACTTTATACTCTTTATCACAAGTCTTAACCTTCCCAAGGATAATCTAAGCTTATTAACACTAATCGAGTGCGTTTTGGTTCGTACGATGCCCGTTGGCCCACTTGACCAACTATTACTTTCTCACGAAGTAACAGTTACTTCGTGGTGAAGTAATTGACTAAACGAGTTACGTTTGATCAAATCGTTGAAGGAAAATCATTCTGGAGTGTTTAGAGTCTCCATACTTAGTTTTTTTGGCCACGACTTGTTGTATGGAACTTTATACTCTTTATCACAAGTCTTAACCTTCCCAAGGATAATTCTAAGCTTATTAACACTAATCGAGTGCGTTTTGGTTCGTACGATGCCCGTTGGCCCATTTGACCAACTATTACTTTCTCACGAAGTAACAAAGTATAATGTTACTTCGTGGTGAAGTAATTGACTAAATGTGATACGTTTGATCAAATCGTTGAAGGAAAATCATTCTAGACTGTTTAGAGTCTCCATACTTAGTTTTTTTGGCCACGACTTGTTGTATGGAACTTTATACTCTTTATCACAAGTCTTAACCTTCCCAAGGATAATCTAAGCTTATTAACACTAATCGAGTGCGTTTTGGTTCGTACGATGCCCGTTGGCCCACTTGACCAACTATTACTTTCTCACGAAGTAACAGTTACTTCGTGGTGAAGTAATTGACTAAACGAGTTACGTTTGATCAAATCGTTGAAGGAAAATCATTCTAGAGTGTTTAGAGTCTCCATACTTAGTTTTTTTGGCCACGACTTGTTGTATTGAACTTTATACTCTTTATCACAAGTCTTAACCTTCCCAAGGATAATCTAAGCTTATTAACACTAATCGAGTGCGTTTTGGTTCGTACGATGCCCGTTGGCCCACTTGACCAACTATTACTTTCTCACGAAGTAACAGTTACTTCGTGGTGAAGTAATTGACTAAACGGGTTACGTTTGATCAAATCGTTGAAGGAAAATCATTCTAGAGTGTTTAGAGTCTCGATACTTAGTTTTTTTGGCCACGACTTGTTGTATGGAACTTTATACTCTTTATCAATAGTCTTAACCTTCCCAAGGATAATTCTAAGCTTATTAACACTAATCGAGTGCGTTTTGGTTCGTACGATGCCCGTTGGCCCATTTGACCAACTATTACTTTCTCACGAAGTAACAGTTACTTCGTGGTGAAGTAATTGACTAAACGAGTTACGTTTGATCAAATCGTTGAAGGAAAATCATTCTGGAGTGTTTAGAGTCTCCATACTTAGTTTTTTTGGCCACGACTTGTTGTATGGAACTTTATACTCTTTATCACAAGTCTTAACCTTCCCAAGGATAATTCTAAGCTTATTAACACTAATCGAGTGCGTTTTGGTTCGTACGATGCCCGTTGGCCCATTTGACCAACTATTACTTTCTCACGAAGTAACAAAGTATAATGTTACTTCGTGGTGAAGTAATTGACTAAATGTGATACGTTTGATCAAATCGTTGAAGGAAAATCATTCTAGACTGTTTAGAGTCTCCATACTTAGTTTTTTTGGCCACGACTTGTTGTATGGAACTTTATACTCTTTATCACAAGTCTTAACCTTCCCAAGGATAATCTAAGCTTATTAACACTAATCGAGTGCGTTTTGGTTCGTACGATGCCCGTTGGCCCACTTGACCAACTATTACTTTCTCACGAAGTAACAGTTACTTCGTGGTGAAGTAATTGACTAAACGAGTTACGTTTGATCAAATCGTTGAAGGAAAATCATTCTAGAGTGTTTAGAGTCTCCATACTTAGTTTTTTTGGCCACGACTTGTTGTATTGAACTTTATACTCTTTATCACAAGTCTTAACCTTCCCAAGGATAATCTAAGCTTATTAACACTAATCGAGTGCGTTTTGGTTCGTACGATGCCCGTTGGCCCACTTGACCAACTATTACTTTCTCACGAAGTAACAGTTACTTCGTGGTGAAGTAATTGACTAAACGGGTTACGTTTGATCAAATCGTTGAAGGAAAATCATTCTAGAGTGTTTAGAGTCTCGATACTTAGTTTTTTTGGCCACGACTTGTTGTATGGAACTTTATACTCTTTATCAATAGTCTTAACCTTCCCAAGGATAATCTAAGCTTATTAACACTAATCGAGTGCGTTTTGGTTCGTACGATGCCCGTTGGCCCATTTGACCAACTATTACTTTCTCAAGAAGTAACAAAGTATAATGTTACTTCGTGGTGAAGTAATTGACTAAACGAGTTACGTTTGATCAAATCGTTGAAGGAAAATCATTCTAGAGTGTTTAGAGTCTCCATACTTAGTTTTTTTGGCCACGACTTGTTGTATGGAACTTTATACTCTTTATCACAAGTCTTAACCTTCCCAAGGATAATTCTAAGCTTATTAACACTAATCGAGTGCGTTTTGGTTCGTACGATGCCCGTTGGCCCATTTGACCAACTATTACTTTCTCACGAAGTAACAGTTACTTCGTGGTGAAGTAATTGACTAAACGAGTTACGTTTGATCAAATCGTTGAAGGAAAATCATTCTAGAGTGTTTAGAGTCTCCATACTTAGTTTTTTTGGCCACGACTTGTTGTATGGAACTTTATACTCTTTATCACAAGTCTTAACCTTCCCAAGGATAATCTAAGCTTATTAACACTAATCGAGTGCGTTTTGGTTCGTACGATGCCCGTTGGCCCACTTGACCAACTATTACTTTCTCACGAAGTAACAGTTACTTCGTGGTGAAGTAATTGACTAAACGAGTTACGTTTGATCAAAAACGTTGAATGAAAATCATTCTAGAGTGTTTAGAGTCTCCATACTTAGTTTTTTTGGCCACGACTTGTTGTATGGAACTTTATACTCTTTATCACAAGTCTTAACCTTCCCAAGGATAATCTAAGCTTATTAACACTAATCGAGTGCGTTTTGCTTCGTACGATGCCCGTTGGCCCATTTGACCAACTATTACTTTCTCAAGAAGTAACAAAGTATAATGTTACTTCGTGGTGAAGTAATTGACTAAACGAGTTACGTTTGATCAAATCGTTGAAGGAAAATCATTCTAGAGTGTTTAGAGTCTCCATACTTAATTTTTTTGGCCACGACTTGTTGTATGGAACTTTATACTCTTTATCACAAGTCTTAACCTTCCCAAGGATAATTCTAAGCTTATTAACACTAATCGAGTGCGTTTTGGTTCGTACGATGCCCGTTGGCCCATTTGACCAACTATTACTTTCTCACGAAGTAACAAAGTATAATGTTACTTCGTGGTGAAGGAATTGACTAAACGAGTTACATTTGATCAAATCGTTGAAGGAAAATCATTATAGAGTGTTTAGAGTCTCCATACTTAGTTTTTTTGGCCACGACTTGTTGTATGGAACTTTATACTCTTTATCACAAGTCTTAACCTTCCCAAGGATAATCTAAGCTTATTAACACTAATCGAGTGCGTTTTGGTTCGTACGATGCCCGTTGGCCCACTTGACCAACTATTACTTTCTCACGAAGTAACAGTTACTTCGTGGTGAAGTAATTGACTAAACGAGTTACGTTTGATCAAATCGTTGAAGGAAAATCATTCTAGAGTGTTTAGAGTCTCCATACTTAGTTTTTTTGGCCACGACTTGTTGTATGGAACTTTATACTCTTTATCACAAGTCTTAACCTTCCCAAGGATAATCTAAGCTTATTAACACTAATCGAGTGCGTTTTGGTTCGTACGATGCCCGTTGGCCCACTTGACCAACTATTACTTTCTCACGAAGTAACAGTTACTTCGTGGTGAAATAATTGACTAAACGAGTTACGTTTGATCAAATCGTTGAAGGAAAATCATTCTAGAGTGTTTAGAGTCTCCATACTTAGTTTTTTTGGCCACGACTTGTTGTATGGAACTTTATACTCTTTATCAATAGTCTTAACCTTCCCAAGGATAATCTAAGCTTATTAACACTAATCGAGTGCGTTTTGCTTCGTACGATGCCCGTTGGCCCATTTGACCAACTATTACTTTCTCAAGAAGTAACAAAGTATAATGTTACTTCGTGGTGAAGTAATTGACTAAACGAGTTACGTTTGATCAAATCGTTGAAGGAAAATCATTCTAGAGTGTTTAGAGTCTCCATACTTAATTTTTTTGGCCACGACTTGTTGTATGGAACTTTATACTCTTTATCACAAGTCTTAACCTTCCCAAGGATAATTCTAAGCTTATTAACACTAATCGAGTGCGTTTTGGTTCGTACGATGCCCGTTGGCCCATTTGACCAACTATTACTTTCTCACGAAGTAACAAAGTATAATGTTACTTCGTGGTGAAGGAATTGACTAAACGAGTTACATTTGATCAAATCGTTGAAGGAAAATCATTATAGAGTGTTTAGAGTCTCCATACTTAGTTTTTTTGGCCACGACTTGTTGTATGGAACTTTATACTCTTTATCACAAGTCTTAACCTTCCCAAGGATAATCTAAGCTTATTAACACTAATCGAGTGCGTTTTGGTTCGTACGATGCCCGTTGGCCCACTTGACCAACTATTACTTTCTCACGAAGTAACAGTTACTTCGTGGTGAAGTAATTGACTAAACGAGTTACGTTTGATCAAATCGTTGAAGGAAAATCATTCTGGAGTGTTTAGAGTCTCCATACTTAGTTTTTTTGGCCACGACTTGTTGTATGGAACTTTATACTCTTTATCACAAGTCTTAACCTTCCCAAGGATAATTCTAAGCTTATTAACACTAATCGAGTGCGTTTTGGTTCGTACGATGCCCGTTGGCCCATTTGACCAACTATTACTTTCTCACGAAGTAACACAGTATAATGTTACTTCGTGGTGAAGTAATTGACTAAATGTGATACGTTTGATCAAATCGTTGAAGGAAAATCATTCTAGAGTGTTTAGAGTCTCCATACTTAGTTTTTTTGGCCACGACTTGTTGTATGGAACTTTATACTCTTTATCACAAGTCTTAACCTTCCCAAGGATAATCTAAGCTTATTAACACTAATCGAGTGCGTTTTGGTTCGTACGATGCCCGTTGGCCCACTTGACCAACTATTACTTTCTCACGAAGTAACAGTTACTTCGTGGTGAAATAATTGACTAAACGAGTTACGTTTGATCAAATCGTTGAAGGAAAATCATTCTAGAGTGTTTAGAGTCTCCATACTTAGTTTTTTTGGCCACGACTTGTTGTATGGAACTTTATACTCTTTATCAATAGTCTTAACCTTCCCAAGGATAATCTAAGCTTATTAACACTAATCGAGTGCGTTTTGGTTCGTACGATGCCCGTTGGCCCATTTGACCAACTATTACTTTCTCAAGAAGTAACAAAGTATAATGTTACTTCGTGGTGAAGTAATTGACTAAACGAGTTATGTTTGATCAAATCGTTGAAGGAAAATCATTCTAGAGTGTTTAGAGTCTCCATACTTAGTTTTTTTGGCCACGACTTGTTGTATGGAACTTTATACTCTTTATCACAAGTCTTAACCTTCCCAAGGATAATCTAAGCTTATTAACACTAATCGAGTGCGTTTTGCTTCGTACGATGCCCGTTGGCCCATTTGACCAACTATTACTTTCTCAAGAAGTAACAAA
Source organism: Linaria vulgaris (assembly GCA_948329865.1). Lineage (NCBI taxonomy): Eukaryota > Viridiplantae > Streptophyta > Magnoliopsida > Lamiales > Plantaginaceae > Linaria > Linaria vulgaris. Next base: position 35,868,411 of record OX415252.1, read on the forward strand.
GTATAATGTTACTTCGTGGTGAAGTAATTGACTAAACGAGTTACGTTTGATCAAATCGTTGAAGGAAAATCATTCTAGAGTGTTTAGAGTCTCCATACTTAATTTTTTTGGCCACGACTTGTTGTATGGAACTTTATACTCTTTATCACAAGTCTTAACCTTCCCAAGGATAATTCTAAGCTTATTAACACTAATCGAGTGGGTTTTGGTTCGTACGATGCCCGTTGGCCCATTTGACCAACTATTACTTTCTCACGAAGTAACAAAGTATAATGTTACTTCGTGGTGAAGTAATTGACTAAACGAGTTACATTTGATCAAATCGTTGAAGGAAAATCATTCTAGAGTGTTTAGAGTCTCCATACTTAGTTTTTTTGGCCACGACTTGTTGTATGGAACTTTATACTCTTTATCACAAGTCTTAACCTTCCCAAGGATAATCTAAGCTTATTAACACTAATCGAGTGCGTTTTGATTCGTACGATGCCCGTTGGCCCACTTGACCAACTATTACTTTCTCACGAAGTAACAGTTACTTCGTGGTGAAGTAATTGACTAAACGAGTTACGTTTGATCAAATCGTTGAAGGAAAATCATTCTAGAGTGTTTAGAGTCTCCATACTTAGTTTTTTTGGCCACGACTTGTTGTATGGAACTTTATACTCTTTATCACAAGTCTTAACCTTCCCAAGGATAATTCTAAGCTTATTAACACTAATCGAGTGCGTTTTGGTTCGTACGATGCCTGTTGGCCCATTTGACCAACTATTACTTTCTCACGAAGTAACAGTTACTTCGTGGTGAAGTAATTGACTAAACGAGTTACGTTTGATCAAATCGTTGAAGGAAAATCATTCTGGAGTGTTTAGAGTCTCCATACTTAGTTTTTTTGGCCACGACTTGTTGTATGGAACTTTATACTCTTTATCACAAGTCTTAACCTTCCCAAGGATAATTCTAAGCTTATTAACACTAATCGAGTGCGTTTTGGTTCGTACGATGCCCGTTGGCCCATTTGACCAACTATTACTTTCTCACGAAGTAACACAGTATAATGTTACTTCGTGGTGAAGTAATTGACTAAATGTGATACGTTTGATCAAATCGTTGAAGGAAAATCATTCTAGAGTGTTTAGAGTCTCCATACTTAGTTTTTTTGGCCACGACTTGTTGTATGGAACTTTATACTCTTTATCACAAGTCTTAACCTTCCCAAGGATAATCTAAGCTTATTAACACTAATCGAGTGCGTTTTGGTTCGTACGATGCCCGTTGGCCCACTTGACCAACTATTACTTTCTCACGAAGTAACAGTTACTTCGTGGTGAAATAATTGACTAAACGAGTTACGTTTGATCAAATCGTTGAAGGAAAATCATTCTAGAGTGTTTAGAGTCTCCATACTTAGTTTTTTTGGCCACGACTTGTTGTATGGAACTTTATACTCTTTATCAATAGTCTTAACCTTCCCAAGGATAATCTAAGCTTATTAACACTAATCGAGTGCGTTTTGGTTCGTACGATGCCCGTTGGCCCATTTGACCAACTATTACTTTCTCAAGAAGTAACAAAGTATAATGTTACTTCGTGGTGAAGTAATTGACTAAACGAGTTATGTTTGATCAAATCGTTGAAGGAAAATCATTCTAGAGTGTTTAGAGTCTCCATACTTAGTTTTTTTGGCCACGACTTGTTGTATGGAACTTTATACTCTTTATCACAAGTCTTAACCTTCCCAAGGATAATCTAAGCTTATTAACACTAATCGAGTGCGTTTTGCTTCGTACGATGCCCGTTGGCCCATTTGACCAACTATTACTTTCTCAAGAAGTAACAAAGTATAATGTTACTTCGTGGTGAAGTAATTGACTAAACGAGTTACGTTTGATCAAATCGTTGAAGGAAAATCATTCTAGAGTGTTTAGAGTCTCCATACTTAATTTTTTTGGCCACGACTTGTTGTATGGAACTTTATACTCTTTATCACAAGTCTTAACCTTCCCAAGGATAATTCTAAGCTTATTAACACTAATCGAGTGGGTTTTGGTTCGTACGATGCCCGTTGGCCCATTTGACCAACTATTACTTTCTCACGAAGTAACAAAGTATAATGTTACTTCGTGGTGAAGTAATTGACTAAACGAGTTACATTTGATCAAATCGTTGAAGGAAAATCATTCTAGAGTGTTTAGAGTCTCCATACTTAGTTTTTTTGGCCACGACTTGTTGTATGGAACTTTATACTCTTTATCACAAGTCTTAACCTTCCCAAGGATAATCTAAGCTTATTAACACTAATCGAGTGCGTTTTGATTCGTACGATGCCCGTTGGCCCACTTGACCAACTATTACTTTCTCACGAAGTAACAGTTACTTCGTGGTGAAGTAATTGACTAAACGAGTTACGTTTGATCAAATCGTTGAAGGAAAATCATTCTAGAGTGTTTAGAGTCTCCATACTTAGTTTTTTTGGCCACGACTTGTTGTATGGAACTTTATACTCTTTATCACAAGTCTTAACCTTCCCAAGGATAATTCTAAGCTTATTAACACTAATCGAGTGCGTTTTGGTTCGTACGATGCCTGTTGGCCCATTTGACCAACTATTACTTTCTCACGAAGTAACAGTTACTTCGTGGTGAAGTAATTGACTAAACGAGTTACGTTTGATCAAATCGTTGAAGGAAAATCATTCTAGAGTGTTTAGAGTCTCCATACTTAGTTTTTTTGGCCACGACTTGTTGTATGGAACTTTATACTCTTTATCACAAGTCTTAACCTTCCCAAGGATAATCTAAGCTTATTAACACTAATCGGGTGCGTTTTGCTTCGTACGATGCCCGTTGGCCCATTTGACCAACTATTACTTTCTCAAGAAGTAACAAAGTATAATGTTACTTCGTGGTGAAGTAATTGACTAAACGAGTTACGTTTGATCAAATCGTTGAAGGAAAATCATTCTAGAGTGTTTAGAGTCTCCATACTTAATTTTTTTGGCCACGACTTGTTGTATGGAACTTTATACTCTTTATCACAAGTCTTAACCTTCCCAAGGATAATTCTAAGCTTATTAACACTAATCGAGTGCGTTTTGGTTCGTACGATGCCCGTTGGCCCATTTGACCAACTATTACTTTCTCACGAAGTAACAAAGTATAATGTTACTTCGTGGTGAAGTAATTGACTAAACGAGTTACATTTGATCAAATCGTTGAAGGAAAATCATTCTAGAGTGTTTAGAGTCTCCATACTTAGTTTTTTTGGCCACGACTTGTTGTATGGAACTTTATACTCTTTATCACAAGTCTTAACCTTCCCAAGGATAATCTAAGCTTATTAACACTAATCGAGTGCGTTTTGGTTCGTACGATGCCCGTTGGCCCACTTGACCAACTATTACTTTCTCACGAAGTAACAGTTACTTCGTGGTGAAGTAATTGACTAAACGAGTTACGTTTGATCAAATCGTTGAAGGAAAATCATTCTAGAGTGTTTAGAGTCTCCATACTTAGTTTTTTTGGCCACGACTTGTTGTATGGAACTTTATACTCTTTATCACAAGTCTTAACCTTCCCAAGGATAATCTAAGCTTATTAACACTAATCGGGTGCGTTTTGCTTCGTACGATGCCCGTTGGCCCATTTGACCAACTATTACTTTCTCAAGAAGTAACAAAGTATAATGTTACTTCGTGGTGAAGTAATTGACTAAACGAGTTACGTTTGATCAAATCGTTGAAGGAAAATCATTCTAGAGTGTTTAGAGTCTCCATACTTAATTTTTTTGGCCACGACTTGTTGTATGGAACTTTATACTCTTTATCACAAGTCTTAACCTTCCCAAGGATAATTCTAAGCTTATTAACACTAATCGAGTGCGTTTTGGTTCGTACGATGCCCGTTGGCCCATTTGACCAACTATTACTTTCTCACGAAGTAACAAAGTATAATGTTACTTCGTGGTGAAGTAATTGACTAAACGAGTTACATTTGATCAAATCGTTGAAGGAAAATCATTCTAGAGTGTTTAGAGTCTCCATACTTAGTTTTTTTGGCCACGACTTGTTGTATGGAACTTTATACTCTTTATCACAAGTCTTAACCTTCCCAAGGATAATCTAAGCTTATTAACACTAATCGAGTGCGTTTTGGTTCGTACGATGCCCGTTGGCCCACTTGACCAACTATTACTTTCTCACGAAGTAACAGTTACTTCGTGGTGAAGTAATTGACTAAACGAGTTACGTTTGATCAAATCGTTGAAGGAAAATCATTCTAGAGTGTTTAGAGTCTCCATACTTAGTTTTTTTGGCCACGACTTGTTGTATGGAACTTTATACTCTTTATCACAAGTCTTAACCTTCCCAAGGATAATCTAAGCTTATTAACACTAATCGAGTGCGTTTTGCTTCGTACGATGCCCGTTGGCCCATTTGACCAACTATTACTTTCTCAAGAAGTAACAAAGTATAATGTTACTTCGTGGTGAAGTAATTGACTAAACGAGTTACGTTTGATCAAATCGTTGAAGGAAAATCATTCTAGAGTGTTTAGAGTCTCCATACTTAGTTTTTTTGGCCACGACTTGTTGTATGGAACTTTATACTCTTTATCACAAGTCTTAACCTTCCCAAGGATAATTCTAAGCTTATTAACACTAATCGAGTGCGTTTTGGTTCGTACGATGCCCGTTGGCCCATTTGACCAACTATTACTTTCTCACGAAGTAACAAAGTATAATGTTACTTCGTGGTGAAGTAATTGACTAAACGAGTTACGTTTGATCAAATCGTTGAAGGAAAATCATTCTAGAGTGTTTAGAGTCTCCATACTTAGTTTTTTTGGCCACGACTTGTTGTATGGAACTTTATACTCTTTATCAATAGTCTTAACCTTCCCAAGGATAATCTAAGCTTATTAACACTAATCGAGTGCGTTTTGCTTCGTACGATGCCCGTTGGCCCATTTGACCAACTATTACTTTCTCAAGAAGTAACAAAGTATAATGTTACTTCGTGGTGAAGTAATTGACTAAACGAGTTACGTTTGATCAAATCGTTGAAGGAAAATCATTCTAGAGTGTTTAGAGTCTCCATACTTAATTTTTTTGGCCACGACTTGTTGTATGGAACTTTATACTCTTTATCACAAGTCTTAACCTTCCCAAGGATAATTCTAAGCTTATTAACACTAATCGAGTGCGTTTTGGTTCGTACGATGCCCGTTGGCCCATTTGACCAACTATTACTTTCTCACGAAGTAACAAAGTATAATGTTACTTCGTGGTGAAGGAATTGACTAAACGAGTTACATTTGATCAAATCGTTGAAGGAAAATCATTATAGAGTGTTTAGAGTCTCCATACTTAATTTTTTTGGCCACGACTTGTTGTATGGAACTTTATACTCTTTATCACAAGTCTTAACCTTCCCAAGGATAATTCTAAGCTTATTAACACTAATCGAGTGCGTTTTGGTTCGTACGATGCCCGTTGGCCCATTTGACCAACTATTACTTTCTCACGAAGTAACAAAGTATAATGTTACTTCGTGGTGAAGTAATTGACTAAACGAGTTACATTTGATCAAATCGTTGAAGGAAAATCATTCTAGAGTGTTTAGAGTCTCCATACTTAGTTTTTTTGGCCACGACTTGTTGTATGGAACTTTATACTCTTTATCACAAGTCTTAACCTTCCCAAGGATAATCTAAGCTTATTAACACTAATCGAGTGCGTTTTGGTTCGTACGATGCCCGTTGGCCCACTTGACCAACTATTACTTTCTCACGAAGTAACAGTTACTTCGTGGTGAAGTAATTGACTAAACGAGTTACGTTTGATCAAATCGTTGAAGGAAAATCATTCTAGAGTGTTTAGAGTCTCCATACTTAGTTTTTTTGGCCACGACTTGTTGTATGGAACTTTATACTCTTTATCACAAGTCTTAACCTTCCCAAGGATAATCTAAGCTTATTAACACTAATCGAGTGCGTTTTGCTTCGTACGATGCCCGTTGGCCCATTTGACCAACTATTACTTTCTCAAGAAGTAACAAAGTATAATGTTACTTCGTGGTGAAGTAATTGACTAAACGAGTTACGTTTGATCAAATCGTTGAAGGAAAATCATTCTAGAGTGTTTAGAGTCTCCATACTTAGTTTTTTTGGCCACGACTTGTTGTATGGAACTTTATACTCTTTATCACAAGTCTTAACCTTCCCAAGGATAATTCTAAGCTTATTAACACTAATCGAGTGCGTTTTGGTTCGTACGATGCCCGTTGGCCCATTTGACCAACTATTACTTTCTCACGAAGTAACAAAGTATAATGTTACTTCGTGGTGAAGTAATTGACTAAACGAGTTACGTTTGATCAAATCGTTGAAGGAAAATCATTCTAGAGTGTTTAGAGTCTCCATACTTAGTTTTTTTGGCCACGACTTGTTGTATGGAACTTTATACTCTTTATCAATAGTCTTAACCTTCCCAAGGATAATCTAAGCTTATTAACACTAATCGAGTGCGTTTTGCTTCGTACGATGCCCGTTGGCCCATTTGACCAACTATTACTTTCTCAAGAAGTAACAAAGTATAATGTTACTTCGTGGTGAAGTAATTGACTAAACGAGTTACGTTTGATCAAATCGTTGAAGGAAAATCATTCTAGAGTGTTTAGAGTCTCCATACTTAATTTTTTTGGCCACGACTTGTTGTATGGAACTTTATACTCTTTATCACAAGTCTTAACCTTCCCAAGGATAATTCTAAGCTTATTAACACTAATCGAGTGCGTTTTGGTTCGTACGATGCCCGTTGGCCCATTTGACCAACTATTACTTTCTCACGAAGTAACAAAGTATAATGTTACTTCGTGGTGAAGGAATTGACTAAACGAGTTACATTTGATCAAATCGTTGAAGGAAAATCATTATAGAGTGTTTAGAGTCTCCATACTTAGTTTTTTTGGCCACGACTTGTTGTATGGAACTTTATACTCTTTATCACAAGTCTTAACCTTCCCAAGGATAATCTAAGCTTATTAACACTAATCGAGTGCGTTTTGGTTCGTACGATGCCCGTTGGCCCACTTGACCAACTATTACTTTCTCACGAAGTAACAGTTACTTCGTGGTGAAGTAATTGACTAAACGAGTTACGTTTGATCAAATCGTTGAAGGAAAATCATTCTGGAGTGTTTAGAGTCTCCATACTTAGTTTTTTTGGCCACGACTTGTTGTATGGAACTTTATACTCTTTATCACAAGTCTTAACCTTCCCAAGGATAATTCTAAGCTTATTAACACTAATCGAGTGCGTTTTGGTTCGTACGATGCCCGTTGGCCCATTTGACCAACTATTACTTTCTCACGAAGTAACACAGTATAATGTTACTTCGTGGTGAAGTAATTGACTAAATGTGATACGTTTGATCAAATCGTTGAAGGAAAATCATTCTAGAGTGTTTAGAGTCTCCATACTTAGTTTTTTTGGCCACGACTTGTTGTATGGAACTTTATACTCTTTATCACAAGTCTTAACCTTCCCAAGGATAATCTAAGCTTATTAACACTAATCGAGTGCGTTTTGGTTCGTACGATGCCCGTTGGCCCACTTGACCAACTATTACTTTCTCACGAAGTAACAGTTACTTCGTGGTGAAATAATTGACTAAACGAGTTACGTTTGATCAAATCGTTGAAGGAAAATCATTCTAGAGTGTTTAGAGTCTCCATACTTAGTTTTTTTGGCCACGACTTGTTGTATGGAACTTTATACTCTTTATCAATAGTCTTAACCTTCCCAAGGATAATCTAAGCTTATTAACACTAATCGAGTGCGTTTTGGTTCGTACGATGCCCGTTGGCCCATTTGACCAACTATTACTTTCTCAAGAAGTAACAAAGTATAATGTTACTTCGTGGTGAAGTAATTGACTAAACGAGTTATGTTTGATCAAATCGTTGAAGGAAAATCATTCTAGAGTGTTTAGAGTCTCCATACTTAGTTTTTTTGGCCACGACTTGTTGTATGGAACTTTATACTCTTTATCACAAGTCTTAACCTTCCCAAGGATAATCTAAGCTTATTAACACTAATCGAGTGCGTTTTGCTTCGTACGATGCCCGTTGGCCCATTTGACCAACTATTACTTTCTCAAGAAGTAACAAAGTATAATGTTACTTCGTGGTGAAGTAATTGACTAAACGAGTTACGTTTGATCAAATCGTTGAAGGAAAATCATTCTAGAGTGTTTAGAGTCTCCATACTTAATTTTTTTGGCCACGACTTGTTGTATGGAACTTTATACTCTTTATCACAAGTCTTAACCTTCCCAAGGATAATTCTAAGCTTATTAACACTAATCGAGTGGGTTTTGGTTCGTACGATGCCCGTTGGCCCATTTGACCAACTATTACTTTCTCACGAAGTAACAAAGTATAATGTTACTTCGTGGTGAAGTAATTGACTAAACGAGTTACATTTGATCAAATCGTTGAAGGAAAATCATTCTAGAGTGTTTAGAGTCTCCATACTTAGTTTTTTTGGCCACGACTTGTTGTATGGAACTTTATACTCTTTATCACAAGTCTTAACCTTCCCAAGGATAATCTAAGCTTATTAACACTAATCGAGTGCGTTTTGATTCGTACGATGCCCGTTGGCCCACTTGACCAACTATTACTTTCTCACGAAGTAACAGTTACTTCGTGGTGAAGTAATTGACTAAACGAGTTACGTTTGATCAAATCGTTGAAGGAAAATCATTCTAGAGTGTTTAGAGTCTCCATACTTAGTTTTTTTGGCCACGACTTGTTGTATGGAACTTTATACTCTTTATCACAAGTCTTAACCTTCCCAAGGATAATTCTAAGCTTATTAACACTAATCGAGTGCGTTTTGGTTCGTACGATGCCTGTTGGCCCATTTGACCAACTATTACTTTCTCACGAAGTAACAGTTACTTCGTGGTGAAGTAATTGACTAAACGAGTTACGTTTGATCAAATCGTTGAAGGAAAATCATTCTAGAGTGTTTAGAGTCTCCATACTTAGTTTTTTTGGCCACGACTTGTTGTATGGAACTTTATACTCTTTATCACAAGTCTTAACCTTCCCAAGGATAATCTAAGCTTATTAACACTAATCGGGTGCGTTTTGCTTCGTACGATGCCCGTTGGCCCATTTGACCAACTATTACTTTCTCAAGAAGTAACAAAGTATAATGTTACTTCGTGGTGAAGTAATTGACTAAACGAGTTACGTTTGATCAAATCGTTGAAGGAAAATCATTCTAGAGTGTTTAGAGTCTCCATACTTAATTTTTTTGGCCACGACTTGTTGTATGGAACTTTATACTCTTTATCACAAGTCTTAACCTTCCCAAGGATAATTCTAAGCTTATTAACACTAATCGAGTGCGTTTTGGTTCGTACGATGCCCGTTGGCCCATTTGACCAACTATTACTTTCTCACGAAGTAACAAAGTATAATGTTACTTCGTGGTGAAGTAATTGACTAAACGAGTTACATTTGATCAAATCGTTGAAGGAAAATCATTCTAGAGTGTTTAGAGTCTCCATACTTAGTTTTTTTGGCCACGACTTGTTGTATGGAACTTTATACTCTTTATCACAAGTCTTAACCTTCCCAAGGATAATCTAAGCTTATTAACACTAATCGAGTGCGTTTTGGTTCGTACGATGCCCGTTGGCCCACTTGACCAACTATTACTTTCTCACGAAGTAACAGTTACTTCGTGGTGAAGTAATTGACTAAACGAGTTACGTTTGATCAAATCGTTGAAGGAAAATCATTCTAGAGTGTTTAGAGTCTCCATACTTAGTTTTTTTGGCCACGACTTGTTGTATGGAACTTTATACTCTTTATCACAAGTCTTAACCTTCCCAAGGATAATCTAAGCTTATTAACACTAATCGAGTGCGTTTTGCTTCGTACGATGCCCGTTGGCCCATTTGACCAACTATTACTTTCTCAAGAAGTAACAAAGTATAATGTTACTTCGTGGTGAAGTAATTGACTAAACGAGTTACGTTTGATCAAATCGTTGAAGGAAAATCATTCTAGAGTGTTTAGAGTCTCCATACTTAGTTTTTTTGGCCACGACTTGTTGTATGGAACTTTATACTCTTTATCACAAGTCTTAACCTTCCCAAGGATAATTCTAAGCTTATTAACACTAATCGAGTGCGTTTTGGTTCGTACGATGCCCGTTGGCCCATTTGACCAACTATTACTTTCTCACGAAGTAACAAAGTATAATGTTACTTCGTGGTGAAGGAATTGACTAAACGAGTTACATTTGATCAAATCGTTGAAGGAAAATCATTATAGAGTGTTTAGAGTCTCCATACTTAGTTTTTTTGGCCACGACTTGTTGTATGGAACTTTATACTCTTTATCACAAGTCTTAACCTTCCCAAGGATAATCTAAGCTTATTAACACTAATCGAGTGCGTTTTGGTTCGTACGATGCCCGTTGGCCCACTTGACCAACTATTACTTTCTCACGAAGTAACAGTTACTTCGTGGTGAAGTAATTGACTAAACGAGTTACGTTTGATCAAATCGTTGAAGGAAAATCATTCTGGAGTGTTTAGAGTCTCCATACTTAGTTTTTTTGGCCACGACTTGTTGTATGGAACTTTATACTCTTTATCACAAGTCTTAACCTTCCCAAGGATAATTCTAAGCTTATTAACACTAATCGAGTGCGTTTTGGTTCGTACGATGCCCGTTGGCCCATTTGACCAACTATTACTTTCTCACGAAGTAACACAGTATAATGTTACTTCGTGGTGAAGTAATTGACTAAATGTGATACGTTTGATCAAATCGTTGAAGGAAAATCATTCTAGAGTGTTTAGAGTCTCCATACTTAGTTTTTTTGGCCACGACTTGTTGTATGGAACTTTATACTCTTTATCACAAGTCTTAACCTTCCCAAGGATAATCTAAGCTTATTAACACTAATCGAGTGCGTTTTGGTTCGTACGATGCCCGTTGGCCCACTTGACCAACTATTACTTTCTCACGAAGTAACAGTTACTTCGTGGTGAAATAATTGACTAAACGAGTTACGTTTGATCAAATCGTTGAAGGAAAATCATTCTAGAGTGTTTAGAGTCTCCATACTTAGTTTTTTTGGCCACGACTTGTTGTATGGAACTTTATACTCTTTATCAATAGTCTTAACCTTCCCAAGGATAATCTAAGCTTATTAACACTAATCGAGTGCGTTTTGGTTCGTACGATGCCCGTTGGCCCATTTGACCAACTATTACTTTCTCAAGAAGTAACAAAGTATAATGTTACTTCGTGGTGAAGTAATTGACTAAACGAGTTATGTTTGATCAAATCGTTGAAGGAAAATCATTCTAGAGTGTTTAGAGTCTCCATACTTAGTTTTTTTGGCCACGACTTGTTGTATGGAACTTTATACTCTTTATCACAAGTCTTAACCTTCCCAAGGATAATCTAAGCTTATTAACACTAATCGAGTGCGTTTTGCTTCGTACGATGCCCGTTGGCCCATTTGACCAACTATTACTTTCTCAAGAAGTAACAAAGTATAATGTTACTTCGTGGTGAAGTAATTGACTAAACGAGTTACGTTTGATCAAATCGTTGAAGGAAAATCATTCTAGAGTGTTTAGAGTCTCCATACTTAATTTTTTTGGCCACGACTTGTTGTATGGAACTTTATACTCTTTATCACAAGTCTTAACCTTCCCAAGGATAATTCTAAGCTTATTAACACTAATCGAGTGGGTTTTGGTTCGTACGATGCCCGTTGGCCCATTTGACCAACTATTACTTTCTCACGAAGTAACAAAGTATAATGTTACTTCGTGGTGAAGTAATTGACTAAACGAGTTACATTTGATCAAATCGTTGAAGGAAAATCATTCTAGAGTGTTTAGAGTCTCCATACTTAGTTTTTTTGGCCACGACTTGTTGTATGGAACTTTATACTCTTTATCACAAGTCTTAACCTTCCCAAGGATAATCTAAGCTTATTAACACTAATCGAGTGCGTTTTGATTCGTACGATGCCCGTTGGCCCACTTGACCAACTATTACTTTCTCACGAAGTAACAGTTACTTCGTGGTGAAGTAATTGACTAAACGAGTTACGTTTGATCAAATCGTTGAAGGAAAATCATTCTAGAGTGTTTAGAGTCTCCATACTTAGTTTTTTTGGCCACGACTTGTTGTATGGAACTTTATACTCTTTATCACAAGTCTTAACCTTCCCAAGGATAATTCTAAGCTTATTAACACTAATCGAGTGCGTTTTGGTTCGTACGATGCCTGTTGGCCCATTTGACCAACTATTACTTTCTCACGAAGTAACAGTTACTTCGTGGTGAAGTAATTGACTAAACGAGTTACGTTTGATCAAATCGTTGAAGGAAAATCATTCTAGAGTGTTTAGAGTCTCCATACTTAGTTTTTTTGGCCACGACTTGTTGTATGGAACTTTATACTCTTTATCACAAGTCTTAACCTTCCCAAGGATAATCTAAGCTTATTAACACTAATCGGGTGCGTTTTGCTTCGTACGATGCCCGTTGGCCCATTTGACCAACTATTACTTTCTCAAGAAGTAACAAAGTATAATGTTACTTCGTGGTGAAGTAATTGACTAAACGAGTTACGTTTGATCAAATCGTTGAAGGAAAATCATTCTAGAGTGTTTAGAGTCTCCATACTTAATTTTTTTGGCCACGACTTGTTGTATGGAACTTTATACTCTTTATCACAAGTCTTAACCTTCCCAAGGATAATTCTAAGCTTATTAACACTAATCGAGTGCGTTTTGGTTCGTACGATGCCCGTTGGCCCATTTGACCAACTATTACTTTCTCACGAAGTAACAAAGTATAATGTTACTTCGTGGTGAAGTAATTGACTAAACGAGTTACATTTGATCAAATCGTTGAAGGAAAATCATTCTAGAGTGTTTAGAGTCTCCATACTTAGTTTTTTTGGCCACGACTTGTTGTATGGAACTTTATACTCTTTATCACAAGTCTTAACCTTCCCAAGGATAATCTAAGCTTATTAACACTAATCGAGTGCGTTTTGGTTCGTACGATGCCCGTTGGCCCACTTGACCAACTATTACTTTCTCACGAAGTAACAGTTACTTCGTGGTGAAGTAATTGACTAAACGAGTTACGTTTGATCAAATCGTTGAAGGAAAATCATTCTAGAGTGTTTAGAGTCTCCATACTTAGTTTTTTTGGCCACGACTTGTTGTATGGAACTTTATACTCTTTATCACAAGTCTTAACCTTCCCAAGGATAATCTAAGCTTATTAACACTAATCGAGTGCGTTTTGCTTCGTACGATGCCCGTTGGCCCATTTGACCAACTATTACTTTCTCAAGAAGTAACAAAGTATAATGTTACTTCGTGGTGAAGTAATTGACTAAACGAGTTACGTTTGATCAAATCGTTGAAGGAAAATCATTCTAGAGTGTTTAGAGTCTCCATACTTAGTTTTTTTGGCCACGACTTGTTGTATGGAACTTTATACTCTTTATCACAAGTCTTAACCTTCCCAAGGATAATTCTAAGCTTATTAACACTAATCGAGTGCGTTTTGGTTCGTACGATGCCCGTTGGCCCATTTGACCAACTATTACTTTCTCACGAAGTAACAAAGTATAATGTTACTTCGTGGTGAAGTAATTGACTAAACGAGTTACGTTTGATCAAATCGTTGAAGGAAAATCATTCTAGAGTGTTTAGAGTCTCCATACTTAATTTTTTTGGCCACGACTTGTTGTATGGAACTTTATACTCTTTATCACAAGTCTTAACCTTCCCAAGGATAATCTAAGCTTATTAACACTAATCGAGTGCGTTTTGGTTCGTACGATGCCCGTTGGCCCACTTGACCAACTATTACTTTCTCACGAAGTAACAGTTACTTCGTGGTGAAGTAATTGACTAAACGAGTTACGTTTGATCAAATCGTTGAAGGAAAATCATTCTAGAGTGTTTAGAGTCTCCATACTTAGTTTTTTTGGCCACGACTTGTTGTATGGAACTTTATACTCTTTATCAATAGTCTTAACCTTCCCAAGGATAATCTAAGCTTATTAACACTAATCGAGTGCGTTTTGGTTCGTACGATGCCCGTTGGCCCATTTGACCAACTATTACTTTCTCAAGAAGTAACAAAGTATAATGTTACTTCGTGGTGAAGTAATTGACTAAACGAGTTACGTTTGATCAAATCGTTGAAGGAAAATCATTCTAGAGTGTTTAGAGTCTCCATACTTAGTTTTTTTGGCCACGACTTGTTGTATGGAACTTTATACTCTTTATCACAAGTCTTAACCTTCCCAAGGATAATTCTAAGCTTATTAACACTAATCGAGTGCGTTTTGGTTCGTACGATGCCCGTTGGCCCATTTGACCAACTATTACTTTCTCACGAAGTAACAAAGTATAATGTTACTTCGTGGTGAAGTAATTGACTAAATGAGTTACGTTTGATCAAATCGTTGAAGGAAAATCATTCTAGAGTGTTTAGAGTCTCCATACTTAGTTTTTTTGGCCACGACTTGTTGTATGGAACTTTATACTCTTTATCACAAGTCTTAACCTTCCCAAGGATAATTCTAATCTTATTAACACTAATCGAGTGCGTTTTGGTTCGTACGATGCCCGTTGGCCCATTTGACCAACTATTACTTTCTCACGAAGTAACAGTTACTTCGTGGTGAAGTAATTGACTAAACGAGTTACGTTTGATCAAATCGTTGAAGGAAAATCATTCTAGAGTGTTTAGAGTCTCCATACTTAGTTTTTTTGGCCACGACTTGTTGTATGGAACTTTATACTCTTTATCACAAGTCTTAACCTTCCCAAGGATAATCTAAGCTTATTAACACTAATCGAGTGCGTTTTGGTTCGTACGATGCCCGTTGGCCCACTTGACCAACTATTACTTTCTCACGAAGTAACAGTTACTTCGTGGTGAAGTAATTGACTAAACGAGTTACGTTTGATCAAATCGTTGAAGGAAAATCGTTCTAGAGTGTTTAGAGTCTCCATACTTAGTTTTTTTGGCCACGACTTGTTGTATGGAACTTTATACTCTTTATCACAAGTCTTAACCTTCCCAAGGATAATCTAAGCTTATTAACACTAATCGAGTGCGTTTTGGTTCGTACGATGCCCGTTGGCCCATTTGACCAACTATTACTTTCTCACGAAGTAACAGTTACTTCGTGGTGAAGTAATTGACTAAACGAGTTACGTTTGATCAAATCGTTGAAGGAAAATCGTTCTAGAGTGTTTAGAGTCTCCATACTTAGTTTTTTTGGCCACGACTTGTTGTATGGAACTTTATACTCTTTATCACAAGTCTTAACCTTCCCAAGGATAATCTAAGCTTATTAACACTAATCGAGTGCGTTTTGCTTCGTACGATGCCCGTTGGCCCATTTGACCAACTATTACTTTCTCAAGAAGTAACAAAGTATAATGTTACTTCGTGGTGAAGTAATTGACTAAA
Organism: Linaria vulgaris; assembly: GCA_948329865.1. Classification (NCBI taxonomy): domain Eukaryota; kingdom Viridiplantae; phylum Streptophyta; class Magnoliopsida; order Lamiales; family Plantaginaceae; genus Linaria; species Linaria vulgaris. Next base: position 35,883,967 of record OX415252.1, read on the forward strand.
CGAGTTACGTTTGATCAAATCGTTGAAGGAAAATCATTCTAGAGTGTTTAGAGTCTCCATACTTAGTTTTTTTGGCCACGACTTGTTGTATGGAACTTTATACTCTTTATCACAAGTCTTAACCTTCCCAAGGATAATTCTAAGCTTATTAACACTAATCGAGTGCGTTTTGGTTCGTACGATGCCCGTTGGCCCATTTGACCAACTATTACTTTCTCACGAAGTAACAAAGTATAATGTTACTTCGTGGTGAAGTAATTGACTAAATGTGATACGTTTGATCAAATCGTTGAAGGAAAATCATTCTAGACTGTTTAGAGTCTCCATACTTAGTTTTTTTGGCCACGACTTGTTGTATGGAACTTTATACTCTTTATCACAAGTCTTAACCTTCCCAAGGATAATCTAAGCTTATTAACACTAATCGAGTGCGTTTTGGTTCGTACGATGCCCGTTGGCCCACTTGACCAACTATTACTTTCTCACGAAGTAACAGTTACTTCGTGGTGAAGTAATTGACTAAACGAGTTACGTTTGATCAAATCGTTGAAGGAAAATCATTCTAGAGTGTTTAGAGTCTCCATACTTAGTTTTTTTGGCCACGACTTGTTGTATGGAACTTTATACTCTTTATCACAAGTCTTAACCTTCCCAAGGATAATCTAAGCTTATTAACACTAATCGAGTGCGTTTTGGTTCGTACGATGCCCGTTGGCCCACTTGACCAACTATTACTTTCTCACGAAGTAACAGTTACTTCGTGGTGAAGTAATTGACTAAACGAGTTACGTTTGATCAAATCGTTGAAGGAAAATCATTCTAGAGTGTTTAGAGTCTCCATACTTAGTTTTTTTGGCCACGACTTGTTGTATGGAACTTTATACTCTTTATCAATAGTCTTAACCTTCCCAAGGATAATCTAAGCTTATTAACACTAATCGAGTGCGTTTTGGTTCGTACGATGCCCGTTGGCCCATTTGACCAACTATTACTTTCTCAAGAAGTAACAAAGTATAATGTTACTTCGTGGTGAAGTAATTGACTAAACGAGTTACGTTTGATCAAATCGTTGAAGGAAAATCATTCTAGAGTGTTTAGAGTCTCCATACTTAGTTTTTTTGGCCACGACTTGTTGTATGGAACTTTATACTCTTTATCACAAGTCTTAACCTTCCCAAGGATAATTCTAAGCTTATTAACACTAATCGAGTGCGTTTTGGTTCGTACGATGCCCGTTGGCCCATTTGACCAACTATTACTTTCTCACGAAGTAACAAAGTATAATGTTACTTCGTGGTGAAGTAATTGACTAAATGAGTTACGTTTGATCAAATCGTTGAAGGAAAATCATTCTAGAGTGTTTAGAGTCTCCATACTTAGTTTTTTTGGCCACGACTTGTTGTATGGAACTTTATACTCTTTATCACAAGTCTTAACCTTCCCAAGGATAATTCTAAGCTTATTAACACTAATCGAGTGCGTTTTGGTTCGTACGATGCCCGTTGGCCCATTTGACCAACTATTACTTTCTCACGAAGTAACAGTTACTTCGTGGTGAAGTAATTGACTAAACGAGTTACGTTTGATCAAATCGTTGAAGGAAAATCATTCTAGAGTGTTTAGAGTCTCCATACTTAGTTTTTTTGGCCACGACTTGTTGTATGGAACTTTATACTCTTTATCACAAGTCTTAACCTTCCCAAGGATAATCTAAGCTTATTAACACTAATCGAGTGCGTTTTGGTTCGTACGATGCCCGTTGGCCCACTTGACCAACTATTACTTTCTCACGAAGTAACAGTTACTTCGTGGTGAAGTAATTGACTAAACGAGTTACGTTTGATCAAATCGTTGAAGGAAAATCATTCTAGAGTGTTTAGAGTCTCCATACTTAGTTTTTTTGGCCACGACTTGTTGTATGGAACTTTATACTCTTTATCACAAGTCTTAACCTTCCCAAGGATAATCTAAGCTTATTAACACTAATCGAGTGCGTTTTGCTTCGTACGATGCCCGTTGGCCCATTTGACCAACTATTACTTTCTCAAGAAGTAACAAAGTATAATGTTACTTCGTGGTGAAGTAATTGACTAAACGAGTTACGTTTGATCAAATCGTTGAAGGAAAATCATTCTAGAGTGTTTAGAGTCTCCATACTTAGTTTTTTTGGCCACGACTTGTTGTATGGAACTTTATACTCTTTATCACAAGTCTTAACCTTCCCAAGGATAATTCTAAGCTTATTAACACTAATCGAGTGCGTTTTGGTTCGTACGATGCCCGTTGGCCCATTTGACCAACTATTACTTTCTCACGAAGTAACAAAGTATAATGTTACTTCGTGGTGAAGTAATTGACTAAACGAGTTACGTTTGATCAAATCGTTGAAGGAAAATCATTCTAGAGTGTTTAGAGTCTCCATACTTAATTTTTTTGGCCACGACTTGTTGTATGGAACTTTATACTCTTTATCACAAGTCTTAACCTTCCCAAGGATAATCTAAGCTTATTAACACTAATCGAGTGCGTTTTGGTTCGTACGATGCCCGTTGGCCCACTTGACCAACTATTACTTTCTCACGAAGTAACAGTTACTTCGTGGTGAAGTAATTGACTAAACGAGTTACGTTTGATCAAATCGTTGAAGGAAAATCATTCTAGAGTGTTTAGAGTCTCCATACTTAGTTTTTTTGGCCACGACTTGTTGTATGGAACTTTATACTCTTTATCAATAGTCTTAACCTTCCCAAGGATAATCTAAGCTTATTAACACTAATCGAGTGCGTTTTGGTTCGTACGATGCCCGTTGGCCCATTTGACCAACTATTACTTTCTCAAGAAGTAACAAAGTATAATGTTACTTCGTGGTGAAGTAATTGACTAAACGAGTTACGTTTGATCAAATCGTTGAAGGAAAATCATTCTAGAGTGTTTAGAGTCTCCATACTTAGTTTTTTTGGCCACGACTTGTTGTATGGAACTTTATACTCTTTATCACAAGTCTTAACCTTCCCAAGGATAATTCTAAGCTTATTAACACTAATCGAGTGCGTTTTGGTTCGTACGATGCCCGTTGGCCCATTTGACCAACTATTACTTTCTCACGAAGTAACAAAGTATAATGTTACTTCGTGGTGAAGTAATTGACTAAATGAGTTACGTTTGATCAAATCGTTGAAGGAAAATCATTCTAGAGTGTTTAGAGTCTCCATACTTAGTTTTTTTGGCCACGACTTGTTGTATGGAACTTTATACTCTTTATCACAAGTCTTAACCTTCCCAAGGATAATTCTAATCTTATTAACACTAATCGAGTGCGTTTTGGTTCGTACGATGCCCGTTGGCCCATTTGACCAACTATTACTTTCTCACGAAGTAACAGTTACTTCGTGGTGAAGTAATTGACTAAACGAGTTACGTTTGATCAAATCGTTGAAGGAAAATCATTCTAGAGTGTTTAGAGTCTCCATACTTAGTTTTTTTGGCCACGACTTGTTGTATGGAACTTTATACTCTTTATCACAAGTCTTAACCTTCCCAAGGATAATCTAAGCTTATTAACACTAATCGAGTGCGTTTTGGTTCGTACGATGCCCGTTGGCCCACTTGACCAACTATTACTTTCTCACGAAGTAACAGTTACTTCGTGGTGAAGTAATTGACTAAACGAGTTACGTTTGATCAAATCGTTGAAGGAAAATCGTTCTAGAGTGTTTAGAGTCTCCATACTTAGTTTTTTTGGCCACGACTTGTTGTATGGAACTTTATACTCTTTATCACAAGTCTTAACCTTCCCAAGGATAATCTAAGCTTATTAACACTAATCGAGTGCGTTTTGGTTCGTACGATGCCCGTTGGCCCATTTGACCAACTATTACTTTCTCACGAAGTAACAGTTACTTCGTGGTGAAGTAATTGACTAAACGAGTTACGTTTGATCAAATCGTTGAAGGAAAATCGTTCTAGAGTGTTTAGAGTCTCCATACTTAGTTTTTTTGGCCACGACTTGTTGTATGGAACTTTATACTCTTTATCACAAGTCTTAACCTTCCCAAGGATAATCTAAGCTTATTAACACTAATCGAGTGCGTTTTGCTTCGTACGATGCCCGTTGGCCCATTTGACCAACTATTACTTTCTCAAGAAGTAACAAAGTATAATGTTACTTCGTGGTGAAGTAATTGACTAAACGAGTTACGTTTGATCAAATCGTTGAAGGAAAATCATTCTAGAGTGTTTAGAGTCTCCATACTTAGTTTTTTTGGCCACGACTTGTTGTATGGAACTTTATACTCTTTATCACAAGTCTTAACCTTCCCAAGGATAATTCTAAGCTTATTAACACTAATCGAGTGCGTTTTGGTTCGTACGATGCCCGTTGGCCCATTTGACCAACTATTACTTTCTCACGAAGTAACAAAGTATAATGTTACTTCGTGGTGAAGTAATTGACTAAATGTGATACGTTTGATCAAATCGTTGAAGGAAAATCATTCTAGACTGTTTAGAGTCTCCATACTTAGTTTTTTTGGCCACGACTTGTTGTATGGAACTTTATACTCTTTATCACAAGTCTTAACCTTCCCAAGGATAATCTAAGCTTATTAACACTAATCGAGTGCGTTTTGGTTCGTACGATGCCCGTTGGCCCACTTGACCAACTATTACTTTCTCACGAAGTAACAGTTACTTCGTGGTGAAGTAATTGACTAAACGAGTTACGTTTGATCAAATCGTTGAAGGAAAATCATTCTAGAGTGTTTAGAGTCTCCATACTTAGTTTTTTTGGCCACGACTTGTTGTATGGAACTTTATACTCTTTATCACAAGTCTTAACCTTCCCAAGGATAATCTAAGCTTATTAACACTAATCGAGTGCGTTTTGGTTCGTACGATGCCCGTTGGCCCACTTGACCAACTATTACTTTCTCACGAAGTAACAGTTACTTCGTGGTGAAGTAATTGACTAAACGAGTTACGTTTGATCAAATCGTTGAAGGAAAATCATTCTAGAGTGTTTAGAGTCTCCATACTTAGTTTTTTTGGCCACGACTTGTTGTATGGAACTTTATACTCTTTATCAATAGTCTTAACCTTCCCAAGGATAATCTAAGCTTATTAACACTAATCGAGTGCGTTTTGGTTCGTACGATGCCCGTTGGCCCATTTGACCAACTATTACTTTCTCAAGAAGTAACAAAGTATAATGTTACTTCGTGGTGAAGTAATTGACTAAACGAGTTACGTTTGATCAAATCGTTGAAGGAAAATCATTCTAGAGTGTTTAGAGTCTCCATACTTAGTTTTTTTGGCCACGACTTGTTGTATGGAACTTTATACTCTTTATCACAAGTCTTAACCTTCCCAAGGATAATTCTAAGCTTATTAACACTAATCGAGTGCGTTTTGGTTCGTACGATGCCCGTTGGCCCATTTGACCAACTATTACTTTCTCACGAAGTAACAAAGTATAATGTTACTTCGTGGTGAAGTAATTGACTAAATGAGTTACGTTTGATCAAATCGTTGAAGGAAAATCATTCTAGAGTGTTTAGAGTCTCCATACTTAGTTTTTTTGGCCACGACTTGTTGTATGGAACTTTATACTCTTTATCACAAGTCTTAACCTTCCCAAGGATAATTCTAAGCTTATTAACACTAATCGAGTGCGTTTTGGTTCGTACGATGCCCGTTGGCCCATTTGACCAACTATTACTTTCTCACGAAGTAACAGTTACTTCGTGGTGAAGTAATTGACTAAACGAGTTACGTTTGATCAAATCGTTGAAGGAAAATCATTCTAGAGTGTTTAGAGTCTCCATACTTAGTTTTTTTGGCCACGACTTGTTGTATGGAACTTTATACTCTTTATCACAAGTCTTAACCTTCCCAAGGATAATCTAAGCTTATTAACACTAATCGAGTGCGTTTTGGTTCGTACGATGCCCGTTGGCCCACTTGACCAACTATTACTTTCTCACGAAGTAACAGTTACTTCGTGGTGAAGTAATTGACTAAACGAGTTACGTTTGATCAAATCGTTGAAGGAAAATCGTTCTAGAGTGTTTAGAGTCTCCATACTTAGTTTTTTTGGCCACGACTTGTTGTATGGAACTTTATACTCTTTATCACAAGTCTTAACCTTCCCAAGGATAATCTAAGCTTATTAACACTAATCGAGTGCGTTTTGGTTCGTACGATGCCCGTTGGCCCATTTGACCAACTATTACTTTCTCACGAAGTAACAGTTACTTCGTGGTGAAGTAATTGACTAAACGAGTTACGTTTGATCAAATCGTTGAAGGAAAATCGTTCTAGAGTGTTTAGAGTCTCCATACTTAGTTTTTTTGGCCACGACTTGTTGTATGGAACTTTATACTCTTTATCACAAGTCTTAACCTTCCCAAGGATAATCTAAGCTTATTAACACTAATCGAGTGCGTTTTGCTTCGTACGATGCCCGTTGGCCCATTTGACCAACTATTACTTTTCTCAAGAAGTAACAAAGTATAATGTTACTTCGTGGTGAAGTAATTGACTAAACGAGTTACGTTTGATCAAATCGTTGAAGGAAAATCATTCTAGAGTGTGTAGAGTCTCCATACTTAGTTTTTTTGGCCACGACTTGTTGTATGGAACTTTATACTCTTTATCACAAGTCTTAACCTTCCCAAGGATAATTCTAAGCTTATTAACACTAATCGAGTGCGTTTTGGTTCGTACGATGCCCGTTGGCCCATTTGACCAACTATTACTTTCTCACGAAGTAACAGTTACTTCGTGGTGAAGTAATTGACTAAACGAGTTACGTTTGATCAAATCGTTGAAGGAAAATCATTCTAGAGTGTTTAGAGTCTCCATACTTAGTTTTTTTGGCCACGACTTGTTGTATGGAACTTTATACTCTTTATCACAAGTCTTAACCTTCCCAAGGATAATTCTAAGCTTATTAACACTAATCGAGTGCGTTTTGGTTCGTACGATGCCCGTTGGCCCATTTGACCAACTATTACTTTCTCACGAAGTAACAAAGTATAATGTTACTTCGTGGTGAAGTAATTGACTAAATGAGTTACGTTTGATCAAATCGTTGAAGGAAAATCATTCTAGAGTGTTTAGAGTCTCCATACTTAGTTTTTTTGGCCACGACTTGTTGTATGGAACTTTATACTCTTTATCACAAGTCTTAACCTTCCCAAGGATAATTCTAAGCTTATTAACACTAATCGAGTGCGTTTTGGTTCGTACGATGCCCGTTGGCCCATTTGACCAACTATTACTTTCTCACGAAGTAACAGTTACTTCGTGGTGAAGTAATTGACTAAACGAGTTACGTTTGATCAAATCGTTGAAGGAAAATCATTCTAGAGTGTTTAGAGTCTCCATACTTAGTTTTTTTGGCCACGACTTGTTGTATGGAACTTTATACTCTTTATCACAAGTCTTAACCTTCCCAAGGATAATCTAAGCTTATTAACACTAATCGAGTGCGTTTTGGTTCGTACGATGCCCGTTGGCCCACTTGACCAACTATTACTTTCTCACGAAGTAACAGTTACTTCGTGGTGAAGTAATTGACTAAACGAGTTACGTTTGATCAAATCGTTGAAGGAAAATCGTTCTAGAGTGTTTAGAGTCTCCATACTTAGTTTTTTTGGCCACGACTTGTTGTATGGAACTTTATACTCTTTATCACAAGTCTTAACCTTCCCAAGGATAATCTAAGCTTATTAACACTAATCGAGTGCGTTTTGGTTCGTACGATGCCCGTTGGCCCATTTGACCAACTATTACTTTCTCACGAAGTAACAGTTACTTCGTGGTGCAGTAATTGACTAAACGAGTTACGTTTGATCAAATCGTTGAAGGAAAATCGTTCTAGAGTGTTTAGAGTCTCCATACTTAGTTTTTTTGGCCACGACTTGTTGTATGGAACTTTATACTCTTTATCACAAGTCTTAACCTTCCCAAGGATAATCTAAGCTTATTAACACTAATCGAGTGCGTTTTGCTTCGTACGATGCCCGTTGGCCCATTTGACCAACTATTACTTTCTCAAGAAGTAACAAAGTATAATGTTACTTCGTGGTGAAGTAATTGACTAAACGAGTTACGTTTGATCAAATCGTTGAAGGAAAATCATTCTAGAGTGTTTAGAGTCTCCATACTTAGTTTTTTTGGCCACGACTTGTTGTATGGAACTTTATACTCTTTATCACAAGTCTTAACCTTCCCAAGGATAATTCTAAGCTTATTAACACTAATCGAGTGCGTTTTGGTTCGTACGATGCCCGTTGGCCCATTTGACCAACTATTACTTTCTCACGAAGTAACAAAGTATAATGTTACTTCGTGGTGAAGTAATTGACTAAATGTGATACGTTTGATCAAATCGTTGAAGGAAAATCATTCTAGACTGTTTAGAGTCTCCATACTTAGTTTTTTTGGCCACGACTTGTTGTATGGAACTTTATACTCTTTATCACAAGTCTTAACCTTCCCAAGGATAATCTAAGCTTATTAACACTAATCGAGTGCGTTTTGGTTCGTACGATGCCCGTTGGCCCACTTGACCAACTATTACTTTCTCACGAAGTAACAGTTACTTCGTGGTGAAGTAATTGACTAAACGAGTTACGTTTGATCAAATCGTTGAAGGAAAATCATTCTAGAGTGTTTAGAGTCTCCATACTTAGTTTTTTTGGCCACGACTTGTTGTATGGAACTTTATACTCTTTATCACAAGTCTTAACCTTCCCAAGGATAATCTAAGCTTATTAACACTAATCGAGTGCGTTTTGGTTCGTACGATGCCCGTTGGCCCACTTGACCAACTATTACTTTCTCACGAAGTAACAGTTACTTCGTGGTGAAGTAATTGACTAAACGAGTTACGTTTGATCAAATCGTTGAAGGAAAATCATTCTAGAGTGTTTAGAGTCTCCATACTTAGTTTTTTTGGCCACGACTTGTTGTATGGAACTTTATACTCTTTATCAATAGTCTTAACCTTCCCAAGGATAATCTAAGCTTATTAACACTAATCGAGTGCGTTTTGGTTCGTACGATGCCCGTTGGCCCATTTGACCAACTATTACTTTCTCAAGAAGTAACAAAGTATAATGTTACTTCGTGGTGAAGTAATTGACTAAACGAGTTACGTTTGATCAAATCGTTGAAGGAAAATCATTCTAGAGTGTTTAGAGTCTCCATACTTAGTTTTTTTGGCCACGACTTGTTGTATGGAACTTTATACTCTTTATCAATAGTCTTAACCTTCCCAAGGATAATCTAAGCTTATTAACACTAATCGAGTGCGTTTTGCTTCGTACGATGCCCGTTGGCCCATTTGACCAACTATTACTTTTCTCAAGAAGTAACAAAGTATAATGTTACTTCGTGGTGAAGTAATTGACTAAACGAGTTACGTTTGATCAAATCGTTGAAGGAAAATCATTCTAGAGTGTTTAGAGTCTCCATACTTAGTTTTTTTGGCCACGACTTGTTGTATGGAACTTTATACTCTTTATCACAAGTCTTAACCTTCCCAAGGATAATTCTAAGCTTATTAACACTAATCGAGTGCGTTTTGGTTCGTACGATGCCCGTTGGCCCATTTGACCAACTATTACTTTCTCACGAAGTAACAGTTACTTCGTGGTGAAGTAATTGACTAAACGAGTTACGTTTGATCAAATCGTTGAAGGAAAATCATTCTAGAGTGTTTAGAGTCTCCATACTTAGTTTTTTTGGCCACGACTTGTTGTATGGAACTTTATACTCTTTATCACAAGTCTTAACCTTCCCAAGGATAATTCTAAGCTTATTAACACTAATCGAGTGCGTTTTGGTTCGTACGATGCCCGTTGGCCCATTTGACCAACTATTACTTTCTCACGAAGTAACAAAGTATAATGTTACTTCGTGGTGAAGTAATTGACTAAATGAGTTACGTTTGATCAAATCGTTGAAGGAAAATCATTCTAGAGTGTTTAGAGTCTCCATACTTAGTTTTTTTGGCCACGACTTGTTGTATGGAACTTTATACTCTTTATCACAAGTCTTAACCTTCCCAAGGATAATTCTAAGCTTATTAACACTAATCGAGTGCGTTTTGGTTCGTACGATGCCCGTTGGCCCATTTGACCAACTATTACTTTCTCACGAAGTAACAGTTACTTCGTGGTGAAGTAATTGACTAAACGAGTTACGTTTGATCAAATCGTTGAAGGAAAATCATTCTAGAGTGTTTAGAGTCTCCATACTTAGTTTTTTTGGCCACGACTTGTTGTATGGAACTTTATACTCTTTATCACAAGTCTTAACCTTCCCAAGGATAATCTAAGCTTATTAACACTAATCGAGTGCGTTTTGGTTCGTACGATGCCCGTTGGCCCACTTGACCAACTATTACTTTCTCACGAAGTAACAGTTACTTCGTGGTGAAGTAATTGACTAAACGAGTTACGTTTGATCAAATCGTTGAAGGAAAATCGTTCTAGAGTGTTTAGAGTCTCCATACTTAGTTTTTTTGGCCACGACTTGTTGTATGGAACTTTATACTCTTTATCACAAGTCTTAACCTTCCCAAGGATAATCTAAGCTTATTAACACTAATCGAGTGCGTTTTGGTTCGTACGATGCCCGTTGGCCCATTTGACCAACTATTACTTTCTCACGAAGTAACAGTTACTTCGTGGTGCAGTAATTGACTAAACGAGTTACGTTTGATCAAATCGTTGAAGGAAAATCGTTCTAGAGTGTTTAGAGTCTCCATACTTAGTTTTTTTGGCCACGACTTGTTGTATGGAACTTTATACTCTTTATCACAAGTCTTAACCTTCCCAAGGATAATCTAAGCTTATTAACACTAATCGAGTGCGTTTTGCTTCGTACGATGCCCGTTGGCCCATTTGACCAACTATTACTTTCTCAAGAAGTAACAAAGTATAATGTTACTTCGTGGTGAAGTAATTGACTAAACGAGTTACGTTTGATCAAATCGTTGAAGGAAAATCATTCTAGAGTGTTTAGAGTCTCCATACTTAGTTTTTTTGGCCACGACTTGTTGTATGGAACTTTATACTCTTTATCACAAGTCTTAACCTTCCCAAGGATAATTCTAAGCTTATTAACACTAATCGAGTGCGTTTTGGTTCGTACGATGCCCGTTGGCCCATTTGACCAACTATTACTTTCTCACGAAGTAACAAAGTATAATGTTACTTCGTGGTGAAGTAATTGACTAAATGTGATACGTTTGATCAAATCGTTGAAGGAAAATCATTCTAGACTGTTTAGAGTCTCCATACTTAGTTTTTTTGGCCACGACTTGTTGTATGGAACTTTATACTCTTTATCACAAGTCTTAACCTTCCCAAGGATAATCTAAGCTTATTAACACTAATCGAGTGCGTTTTGGTTCGTACGATGCCCGTTGGCCCACTTGACCAACTATTACTTTCTCACGAAGTAACAGTTACTTCGTGGTGAAGTAATTGACTAAACGAGTTACGTTTGATCAAATCGTTGAAGGAAAATCATTCTAGAGTGTTTAGAGTCTCCATACTTAGTTTTTTTGGCCACGACTTGTTGTATGGAACTTTATACTCTTTATCACAAGTCTTAACCTTCCCAAGGATAATCTAAGCTTATTAACACTAATCGAGTGCGTTTTGGTTCGTACGATGCCCGTTGGCCCACTTGACCAACTATTACTTTCTCACGAAGTAACAGTTACTTCGTGGTGAAGTAATTGACTAAACGAGTTACGTTTGATCAAATCGTTGAAGGAAAATCATTCTAGAGTGTTTAGAGTCTCCATACTTAGTTTTTTTGGCCACGACTTGTTGTATGGAACTTTATACTCTTTATCAATAGTCTTAACCTTCCCAAGGATAATCTAAGCTTATTAACACTAATCGAGTGCGTTTTGGTTCGTACGATGCCCGTTGGCCCATTTGACCAACTATTACTTTCTCAAGAAGTAACAAAGTATAATGTTACTTCGTGGTGAAGTAATTGACTAAACGAGTTACGTTTGATCAAATCGTTGAAGGAAAATCATTCTAGAGTGTTTAGAGTCTCCATACTTAGTTTTTTTGGCCACGACTTGTTGTATGGAACTTTATACTCTTTATCACAAGTCTTAACCTTCCCAAGGATAATTCTAAGCTTATTAACACTAATCGAGTGCGTTTTGGTTCGTACGATGCCCGTTGGCCCATTTGACCAACTATTACTTTCTCACGAAGTAACAAAGTATAATGTTACTTCGTGGTGAAGTAATTGACTAAATGAGTTACGTTTGATCAAATCCTTGAAGGAAAATCATTCTAGAGTGTTTAGAGTCTCCATACTTAGTTTTTTTGGCCACGACTTGTTGTATGGAACTTTATACTCTTTATCACAAGTCTTAACCTTCCCAAGGATAATTCTAAGCTTATTAACACTAATCGAGTGCGTTTTGGTTCGTACGATGCCCGTTGGCCCATTTGACCAACTATTACTTTCTCAAGAAGTAACAAAGTATAATGTTACTTCGTGGTGAAGTAATTGACTAAACGAGTTACGTTTGATCAAATCGTTGAAGGAAAATCATTCTAGAGTGTTTAGAGTCTCCATACTTAGTTTTTTTGGCCACGACTTGTTGTATGGAACTTTATACTCTTTATCACAAGTCTTAACCTTCCCAAGGATAATTCTAAGCTTATTAACACTAATCGAGTGCGTTTTGGTTCGTACGATGCCCGTTGGCCCATTTGACCAACTATTACTTTCTCACGAAGTAACAAAGTATAATGTTACTTCGTGGTGAAGTAATTGACTAAATGTGATACGTTTGATCAAATCGTTGAAGGAAAATCATTCTAGACTGTTTAGAGTCTCCATACTTAGTTTTTTTGGCCACGACTTGTTGTATGGAACTTTATACTCTTTATCACAAGTCTTAACCTTCCCAAGGATAATCTAAGCTTATTAACACTAATCGAGTGCGTTTTGGTTCGTACGATGCCCGTTGGCCCACTTGACCAACTATTACTTTCTCACGAAGTAACAGTTACTTCGTGGTGAAGTAATTGACTAAACGAGTTACGTTTGATCAAATCGTTGAAGGAAAATCATTCTAGAGTGTTTAGAGTCTCCATACTTAGTTTTTTTGGCCACGACTTGTTGTATGGAACTTTATACTCTTTATCACAAGTCTTAACCTTCCCAAGGATAATCTAAGCTTATTAACACTAATCGAGTGCGTTTTGGTTCGTACGATGCCCGTTGGCCCACTTGACCAACTATTACTTTCTCACGAAGTAACAGTTACTTCGTGGTGAAGTAATTGACTAAACGAGTTACGTTTGATCAAATCGTTGAAGGAAAATCATTCTAGAGTGTTTAGAGTCTCCATACTTAGTTTTTTTGGCCACGACTTGTTGTATGGAACTTTATACTCTTTATCAATAGTCTTAACCTTCCCAAGGATAATCTAAGCTTATTAACACTAATCGAGTGCGTTTTGGTTCGTACGATGCCCGTTGGCCCATTTGACCAACTATTACTTTCTCAAGAAGTAACAAAGTATAATGTTACTTCGTGGTGAAGTAATTGACTAAACGAGTTACGTTTGATCAAATCGTTGAAGGAAAATCATTCTAGAGTGTTTAGAGTCTCCATACTTAGTTTTTTTGGCCACGACTTGTTGTATGGAACTTTATACTCTTTATCAATAGTCTTAACCTTCCCAAGGATAATCTAAGCTTATTAACACTAATCGAGTGCGTTTTGCTTCGTACGATGCCCGTTGGCCCATTTGACCAACTATTACTTTTCTCAAGAAGTAACAAAGTATAATGTTACTTCGTGGTGAAGTAATTGACTAAACGAGTTACGTTTGATCAAATCGTTGAAGGAAAATCATTCTAGAGTGTTTAGAGTCTCCATACTTAGTTTTTTTGGCCACGACTTGTTGTATGGAACTTTATACTCTTTATCACAAGTCTTAACCTTCCCAAGGATAATTCTAAGCTTATTAACACTAATCGAGTGCGTTTTGGTTCGTACGATGCCCGTTGGCCCATTTGACCAACTATTACTTTCTCACGAAGTAACAGTTACTTCGTGGTGAAGTAATTGACTAAACGAGTTACGTTTGATCAAATCGTTGAAGGAAAATCATTCTAGAGTGTTTAGAGTCTCCATACTTAGTTTTTTTGGCCACGACTTGTTGTATGGAACTTTATACTCTTTATCACAAGTCTTAACCTTCCCAAGGATAATTCTAAGCTTATTAACACTAATCGAGTGCGTTTTGGTTCGTACGATGCCCGTTGGCCCATTTGACCAACTATTACTTTCTCACGAAGTAACAAAGTATAATGTTACTTCGTGGTGAAGTAATTGACTAAATGAGTTACGTTTGATCAAATCGTTGAAGGAAAATCATTCTAGAGTGTTTAGAGTCTCCATACTTAGTTTTTTTGGCCACGACTTGTTGTATGGAACTTTATACTCTTTATCACAAGTCTTAACCTTCCCAAGGATAATTCTAAGCTTATTAACACTAATCGAGTGCGTTTTGGTTCGTACGATGCCCGTTGGCCCATTTGACCAACTATTACTTTCTCACGAAGTAACAGTTACTTCGTGGTGAAGTAATTGACTAAACGAGTTACGTTTGATCAAATCGTTGAAGGAAAATCATTCTAGAGTGTTTAGAGTCTCCATACTTAGTTTTTTTGGCCACGACTTGTTGTATGGAACTTTATACTCTTTATCACAAGTCTTAACCTTCCCAAGGATAATCTAAGCTTATTAACACTAATCGAGTGCGTTTTGGTTCGTACGATGCCCGTTGGCCCACTTGACCAACTATTACTTTCTCACGAAGTAACAGTTACTTCGTGGTGAAGTAATTGACTAAACGAGTTACGTTTGATCAAATCGTTGAAGGAAAATCGTTCTAGAGTGTTTAGAGTCTCCATACTTAGTTTTTTTGGCCACGACTTGTTGTATGGAACTTTATACTCTTTATCACAAGTCTTAACCTTCCCAAGGATAATCTAAGCTTATTAACACTAATCGAGTGCGTTTTGGTTCGTACGATGCCCGTTGGCCCATTTGACCAACTATTACTTTCTCACGAAGTAACAGTTACTTCGTGGTGCAGTAATTGACTAAACGAGTTACGTTTGATCAAATCGTTGAAGGAAAATCGTTCTAGAGTGTTTAGAGTCTCCATACTTAGTTTTTTTGGCCACGACTTGTTGTATGGAACTTTATACTCTTTATCACAAGTCTTAACCTTCCCAAGGATAATCTAAGCTTATTAACACTAATCGAGTGCGTTTTGCTTCGTACGATGCCCGTTGGCCCATTTGACCAACTATTACTTTCTCAAGAAGTAACAAAGTATAATGTTACTTCGTGGTGAAGTAATTGACTAAACGAGTTACGTTTGATCAAATCGTTGAAGGAAAATCATTCTAGAGTGTTTAGAGTCTCCATACTTAGTTTTTTTGGCCACGACTTGTTGTATGGAACTTTATACTCTTTATCACAAGTCTTAACCTTCCCAAGGATAATTCTAAGCTTATTAACACTAATCGAGTGCGTTTTGGTTCGTACGATGCCCGTTGGCCCATTTGACCAACTATTACTTTCTCACGAAGTAACAAAGTATAATGTTACTTCGTGGTGAAGTAATTGACTAAATGTGATACGTTTGATCAAATCGTTGAAGGAAAATCATTCTAGACTGTTTAGAGTCTCCATACTTAGTTTTTTTGGCCACGACTTGTTGTATGGAACTTTATACTCTTTATCACAAGTCTTAACCTTCCCAAGGATAATCTAAGCTTATTAACACTAATCGAGTGCGTTTTGGTTCGTACGATGCCCGTTGGCCCACTTGACCAACTATTACTTTCTCACGAAGTAACAGTTACTTCGTGGTGAAGTAATTGACTAAACGAGTTACGTTTGATCAAATCGTTGAAGGAAAATCATTCTAGAGTGTTTAGAGTCTCCATACTTAGTTTTTTTGGCCACGACTTGTTGTATGGAACTTTATACTCTTTATCACAAGTCTTAACCTTCCCAAGGATAATCTAAGCTTATTAACACTAATCGAGTGCGTTTTGGTTCGTACGATGCCCGTTGGCCCACTTGACCAACTATTACTTTCTCACGAAGTAACAGTTACTTCGTGGTGAAGTAATTGACTAAACGAGTTACGTTTGATCAAATCGTTGAAGGAAAATCATTCTAGAGTGTTTAGAGTCTCCATACTTAGTTTTTTTGGCCACGACTTGTTGTATGGAACTTTATACTCTTTATCAATAGTCTTAACCTTCCCAAGGATAATCTAAGCTTATTAACACTAATCGAGTGCGTTTTGGTTCGTACGATGCCCGTTGGCCCATTTGACCAACTATTACTTTCTCAAGAAGTAACAAAGTATAATGTTACTTCGTGGTGAAGTAATTGACTAAACGAGTTACGTTTGATCAAATCGTTGAAGGAAAATCATTCTAGAGTGTTTAGAGTCTCCATACTTAGTTTTTTTGGCCACGACTTGTTGTATGGAACTTTATACTCTTTATCACAAGTCTTAACCTTCCCAAGGATAATTCTAAGCTTATTAACACTAATCGAGTGCGTTTTGGTTCGTACGATGCCCGTTGGCCCATTTGACCAACTATTACTTTCTCACGAAGTAACAAAGTATAATGTTACTTCGTGGTGAAGTAATTGACTAAATGAGTTACGTTTGATCAAATCGTTGAAGGAAAATCATTCTAGAGTGTTTAGAGTCTCCATACTTAGTTTTTTTGGCCACGACTTGTTGTATGGAACTTTATACTCTTTATCACAAGTCTTAACCTTCCCAAGGATAATTCTAAGCTTATTAACACTAATCGAGTGCGTTTTGGTTCGTACGATGCCCGTTGGCCCATTTGACCAACTATTACTTTCTCAAGAAGTAACAAAGTATAATGTTACTTCGTGGTGAAGTAATTGACTAAACGAGTTACGTTTGATCAAATCGTTGAAGGAAAATCATTCTAGAGTGTTTAGAGTCTCCATACTTAGTTTTTTTGGCCACGACTTGTTGTATGGAACTTTATACTCTTTATCACAAGTCTTAACCTTCCCAAGGATAATTCTAAGCTTATTAACACTAATCGAGTGCGTTTTGGTTCGTACGATGCCCGTTGGCCCATTTGACCAACTATTACTTTCTCACGAAGTAACAAAGTATAATGTTACTTCGTGGTGAAGTAATTGACTAAATGTGATACGTTTGATCAAATCGTTGAAGGAAAATCATTCTAGACTGTTTAGAGTCTCCATACTTAGTTTTTTTGGCCACGACTTGTTGTATGGAACTTTATACTCTTTATCACAAGTCTTAACCTTCCCAAGGATAATCTAAGCTTATTAACACTAATCGAGTGCGTTTTGGTTCGTACGATGCCCGTTGGCCCACTTGACCAACTATTACTTTCTCACGAAGTAACAGTTACTTCGTGGTGAAGTAATTGACTAAACGAGTTACGTTTGATCAAATCGTTGAAGGAAAATCATTCTAGAGTGTTTAGAGTCTCCATACTTAGTTTTTTTGGCCACGACTTGTTGTATGGAACTTTATACTCTTTATCACAAGTCTTAACCTTCCCAAGGATAATCTAAGCTTATTAACACTAATCGAGTGCGTTTTGGTTCGTACGATGCCCGTTGGCCCACTTGACCAACTATTACTTTCTCACGAAGTAACAGTTACTTCGTGGTGAAGTAATTGACTAAACGAGTTACGTTTGATCAAATCGTTGAAGGAAAATCATTCTAGAGTGTTTAGAGTCTCCATACTTAGTTTTTTTGGCCACGACTTGTTGTATGGAACTTTATACTCTTTATCAATAGTCTTAACCTTCCCAAGGATAATCTAAGCTTATTAACACTAATCGAGTGCGTTTTGGTTCGTACGATGCCCGTTGGCCCATTTGACCAACTATTACTTTCTCAAGAAGTAACAAAGTATAATGTTACTTCGTGGTGAAGTAATTGACTAAACGAGTTACGTTTGATCAAATCGTTGAAGGAAAATCATTCTAGAGTGTTTAGAGTCTCCATACTTAGTTTTTTTGGCCACGACTTGTTGTATGGAACTTTATACTCTTTATCACAAGTCTTAACCTTCCCAAGGATAATTCTAAGCTTATTAACACTAATCGAGTGCGTTTTGGTTCGTACGATGCCCGTTGGCCCATTTGACCAACTATTACTTTCTCACGAAGTAACAAAGTATAATGTTACTTCGTGGTGAAGTAATTGACTAAATGAGTTACGTTTGATCAAATCGTTGAAGGAAAATCATTCTAGAGTGTTTAGAGTCTCCATACTTAGTTTTTTTGGCCACGACTTGTTGTATGGAACTTTATACTCTTTATCACAAGTCTTAACCTTCCCAAGGATAATTCTAAGCTTATTAACACTAATCGAGTGCGTTTTGGTTCGTACGATGCCCGTTGGCCCATTTGACCAACTATTACTTTCTCACGAAGTAACAGTTACTTCGTGGTGAAGTAATTGACTAAACGAGTTACGTTTGATCAAATCGTTGAAGGAAAATCATTCTAGAGTGTTTAGAGTCTCCATACTTAGTTTTTTTGGCCACGACTTGTTGTATGGAACTTTATACTCTTTATCACAAGTCTTAACCTTCCCAAGGATAATCTAAGCTTATTAACACTAATCGAGTGCGTTTTGGTTCGTACGATGCCCGTTGGCCCACTTGACCAACTATTACTTTCTCACGAAGTAACAGTTACTTCGTGGTGAAGTAATTGACTAAACGAGTTACGTTTGATCAAATCGTTGAAGGAAAATCGTTCTAGAGTGTTTAGAGTCTCCATACTTAGTTTTTTTGGCCACGACTTGTTGTATGGAACTTTATACTCTTTATCACAAGTCTTAACCTTCCCAAGGATAATCTAAGCTTATTAACACTAATCGAGTGCGTTTTGGTTCGTACGATGCCCGTTGGCCCATTTGACCAACTATTACTTTCTCACGAAGTAACAGTTACTTCGTGGTGAAGTAATTGACTAAACGAGTTACGTTTGATCAAATCGTTGAAGGAAAATCATTCTAGAGTGTTTAGAGTCTCCATACTTAGTTTTTTTGGCCACGACTTGTTGTATGGAACTTTATACTCTTTATCACAAGTCTTAACCTTCCCAAGGATAATTCTAAGCTTATTAACACTAATCGAGTGCGTTTTGGTTCGTACGATGCCCGTTGGCCCATTTGACCAACTATTACTTTCTCACGAAGTAACAAAGTATAATGTTACTTCGTGGTGAAGTAATTGACTAAATGTGATACGTTTGATCAAATCGTTGAAGGAAAATCATTCTAGACTGTTTAGAGTCTCCATACTTAGTTTTTTTGGCCACGACTTGTTGTATGGAACTTTATACTCTTTATCACAAGTCTTAACCTTCCCAAGGATAATCTAAGCTTATTAACACTAATCGAGTGCGTTTTGGTTCGTACGATGCCCGTTGGCCCACTTGACCAACTATTACTTTCTCACGAAGTAACAGTTACTTCGTGGTGAAGTAATTGACTAAACGAGTTACGTTTGATCAAATCGTTGAAGGAAAATCATTCTAGAGTGTTTAGAGTCTCCATACTTAGTTTTTTTGGCCACGACTTGTTGTATGGAACTTTATACTCTTTATCACAAGTCTTAACCTTCCCAAGGATAATCTAAGCTTATTAACACTAATCGAGTGCGTTTTGGTTCGTACGATGCCCGTTGGCCCACTTGACCAACTATTACTTTCTCACGAAGTAACAGTTACTTCGTGGTGAAGTAATTGACTAAACGAGTTACGTTTGATCAAATCGTTGAAGGAAAATCATTCTAGAGTGTTTAGAGTCTCCATACTTAGTTTTTTTGGCCACGACTTGTTGTATGGAACTTTATACTCTTTATCACAAGTCTTAACCTTCCCAAGGATAATCTAAGCTTATTAACACTAATCGAGTGCGTTTTGGTTCGTACGATGCCCGTTGGCCCATTTGACCAACTATTACTTTCTCAAGAAGTAACAAAGTATAATGTTACTTCGTGGTGAAGTAATTGACTAAACGAGTTACGTTTGATCAAATCGTTGAAGGAAAATCATTCTAGAGTGTTTAGAGTCTCCATACTTAGTTTTTTTGGCCACGACTTGTTGTATGGAACTTTATACTCTTTATCACAAGTCTTAACCTTCCCAAGGATAATTCTAAGCTTATTAACACTAATCGAGTGCGTTTTGGTTCGTACGATGCCCGTTGGCCCATTTGACCAACTATTACTTTCTCACGAAGTAACAAAGTATAATGTTACTTCGTGGTGAAGTAATTGACTAAATGAGTTACGTTTGATCAAATCGTTGAAGGAAAATCATTCTAGAGTGTTTAGAGTCTCCATACTTAGTTTTTTTGGCCACGACTTGTTGTATGGAACTTTATACTCTTTATCACAAGTCTTAACCTTCCCAAGGATAATTCTAAGCTTATTAACACTAATCGAGTGCGTTTTGGTTCGTACGATGCCCGTTGGCCCATTTGACCAACTATTACTTTCTCACGAAGTAACAAAGTATAATGTTACTTCGTGGTGAAGTAATTGACTAAATGAGTTACGTTTGATCAAATCGTTGAAGGAAAATCATTCTAGAGTGTTTAGAGTCTCCATACTTAGTTTTTTTGGCCACGACTTGTTGTATGGAACTTTATACTCTTTATCACAAGTCTTAACCTTCCCAAGGATAATTCTAAGCTTATTAACACTAATCGAGTGCGTTTTGGTTCGTACGATGCCCGTTGGCCCACTTGACCAACTATTACTTTCTCACGAAGTAACAGTTACTTCGTGGTGAAGTAATTGACTAAACGAGTTACGTTTGATCAAATCGTTGAAGGAAAATCATTCTAGAGTGTTTAGAGTCTCCATACTTAGTTTTTTTGGCCACGACTTGTTGTATGGAACTTTATACTCTTTATCACAAGTCTTAACCTTCCCAAGGATAATCTAAGCTTATTAACACTAATCGAGTGCGTTTTGGTTCGTACGATGCCCGTTGGCCCACTTGACCAACTATTACTTTCTCACGAAGTAACAGTTACTTCGTGGTGAAGTAATTGACTAAACGAGTTACGTTTGATCAAATCGTTGAAGGAAAATCATTCTAGAGTGTTTAGAGTCTCCATACTTAGTTTTTTTGGCCACGACTTGTTGTATGGAACTTTATACTCTTTATCACAAGTCTTAACCTTCCCAAGGATAATCTAAGCTTATTAACACTAATCGAGTGCGTTTTGGTTCGTACGATGCCCGTTGGCCCATTTGACCAACTATTACTTTCTCAAGAAGTAACAAAGTATAATGTTACTTCGTGGTGAAGTAATTGACTAAACGAGTTACGTTTGATCAAATCGTTGAAGGAAAATCATTCTAGAGTGTTTAGAGTCTCCATACTTAGTTTTTTTGGCCACGACTTGTTGTATGGAACTTTATACTCTTTATCACAAGTCTTAACCTTCCCAAGGATAATTCTAAGCTTATTAACACTAATCGAGTGCGTTTTGGTTCGTACGATGCCCGTTGGCCCATTTGACCAACTATTACTTTCTCACGAAGTAACAGTTACTTCGTGGTGAAGTAATTGACTAAACGAGTTACGTTTGATCAAATCGTTGAAGGAAAATCATTCTAGAGTGTTTAGAGTCTCCATACTTAGTTTTTTTGGCCACGACTTGTTGTATGGAACTTTATACTCTTTATCACAAGTCTTAACCTTCCCAAGGATAATCTAAGCTTATTAACACTAATCGAGTGCGTTTTGGTTCGTACGATGCCCGTTGGCCCACTTGACCAACTATTACTTTCTCACGAAGTAACAGTTACTTCGTGGTGAAGTAATTGACTAAACGAGTTACGTTTGATCAAATCGTTGAAGGAAAATCGTTCTAGAGTGTTTAGAGTCTCCATACTTAGTTTTTTTGGCCACGACTTGTTGTATGGAACTTTATACTCTTTATCACAAGTCTTAACCTTCCCAAGGATAATCTAAGCTTATTAACACTAATCGAGTGCGTTTTGGTTCGTACGATGCCCGTTGGCCCATTTGACCAACTATTACTTTCTCACGAAGTAACAGTTACTTCGTGGTGAAGTAATTGACTAAACGAGTTACGTTTGATCAAATCGTTGAAGGAAAATCGTTCTAGAGTGTTTAGAGTCTCCATACTTAGTTTTTTTGGCCACGACTTGTTGTATGGAACTTTATACTCTTTATCACAAGTCTTAACCTTCCCAAGGATAATCTAAGCTTATTAACACTAATCGAGTGCGTTTTGCTTCGTACGATGCCCGTTGGCCCATTTGACCAACTATTACTTTTCTCAAGAAGTAACAAAGTATAATGTTACTTCGTGGTGAAGTAATTGACTAAACGAGTTACGTTTGATCAAATCGTTGAAGGAAAATCATTCTAGAGTGTTTAGAGTCTCCATACTTAGTTTTTTTGGCCACGACTTGTTGTATGGAACTTTATACTCTTTATCACAAGTCTTAACCTTCCCAAGGATAATTCTAAGCTTATTAACACTAATCGAGTGCGTTTTGGTTCGTACGATGCCCGTTGGCCCATTTGACCAACTATTACTTTCTCACGAAGTAACAGTTACTTCGTGGTGAAGTAATTGACTAAACGAGTTACGTTTGATCAAATCGTTGAAGGAAAATCATTCTAGAGTGTTTAGAGTCTCCATACTTAGTTTTTTTGGCCACGACTTGTTGTATGGAACTTTATACTCTTTATCACAACAATATGAAATAAACCGCTCTCTTATTGATGATCCGACACTCACTACAATGGAGCTTCGAGTGGTCAAAGGGAAATCTATGATCGTCTTCAAGAATGAGGAAATTAAAGTCCTTGATGATAGGCTTAAGCTTGTCTTGATCCTTCGTTTCCCTCTCGTTAAGCCGAGCTACACGTTTATCCATAACAAGATGGCGAGACTTAAACTCAAAGGAAAATACACACTTGGTCCAATTGGCCCTCGCCACGTTATGTTGAAATTGACCACGGAGGAGGACTATACTCGTTTATGGTTGAAGAAGGATCTTCGATTTCTTGATCTTAATGGTTCAATCTATAAGTGGACCCCGGATTTCGATCCCGATCTTGATCCTCCTATAGCTCCCGTGTGGATTGGTTTACCAAACCTCAACATGCGGTTTTGTGAGAGAAATGCCCTTTTGAACATTGGTTCTTACTTTGGAAGACCTTTGAGGCTTGATGAAGGTGCGGCCACTATGTCACGCCCGGACTATCCTCGAATATGCGTTGAGATCAACCTCCTTGATCCATTGAAAGAAGAAATAGAATGGGGGATAGAAGATGTGCATGGTCAAGTGGACATCGTAAAGCAAAAGGTCGTATATGAAAATATACCAACCTATTGCCGAAAATGTCAACGAATGGGCCATATACTTGAGGATTGTGGTGCGGAGATACCTCAAGGAACTAATGAGAAGGTTGCGGATGTCCCAAAACCGACGACCTTTGTTTGGAAGGCTAAGAGGAACATTGCTCCAATTTCATCACCGAAGAAAGTCGATAGCCTTGAACAAGTACCCAATGTTGAGGAAGTGGCCGAAGAGGCGGATCAAGAGAAACACCTCAAGTTGGCAATAATTCACGTTGCGACTAATGATGGAAATGAAGACCTCCTAAGGGAGGAAGAGTTGAGAAAGGCCGAAGAAAAAGAGATGGAAGATAGGATACTTAGGGATGACAATGACGATGCAAAAAGGTTATCGGATTCTAACTATAAACCTAAATCTAGGCTCCTCTCCCCAAGGGTGTGCTTCCCGGATGCTACTTTCGCGTGTGATATCTCTACCCCTCCCACCTCGCCAACCTCACTACTTGGGCATATTTATGATGAAACTGTGAGTGAGGATGCTTTTGCTGATGAGCTGGAATCCTCATTCAATCAAAGGAGAATCTGTACTCCAATCCCAAGACATGCAGCAGATGTCGGTCTTGAGGACTCACCATTTACAAGAGATGAGTCTTCGTGGCTATACCGGGAAGAGAAGCGGATTAAAGAACAGGAGGAGAGAATAGCAGAATATGCAAAAGAAGAAGAAAAAAGGAAGGGTCCAGATTGCAACATCTATATTAGCAAAAGTGAACGGAAAAAAGCGAACAAAGAACGAAGAGCAGAAGAAAAGATGAGGATGAGGACTAGATCCTACTCATAATTGTTATAAGCCGATTTTTTCACATTTTGGCTTACTTTACTTTCGAGGTATCCATTTTTGCGATATGCTCTTCCTTGTAGTTGAGATTTCTATTTCTTATTGTTTTTGGCGATCGTATGGGTGGGGTACACCATACGGCCTTCGCTATGTAGTACCTCCCCCCTAGTTTTCCTTTTATAAACCTTTTACTTTCTTCTTATACTCTTTATCACAAGTCTTAACCTTCCCAAGGATAATCTAAGCTTATTAACACTAATCGAGTGCGTTTTGGTTCGTACGATGCCCGTTATCCCACTTGACCAACTATTACTTTCTCACGAAGTAACAGTTACTTCGTGGTGAAGTAATTGACTAAACGAGTTACGTTTGATCAAATCGTTGAAGGAAAATCATTCTAGAGTGTTTAGAGTCTCCATACTTAGTTTTTTTGGCCACGACTTGTTGTATGGAACTTTATACTCTTTATCACAAGTCTTAACCTTCCCAAGGATAATTCTAAGCTTATTAACACTAATCGAGTGCGTTTTGGTTCGTACGATGCCCGTTGGCCCATTTGACCAACTATTACTTTCTCACGAAGTAACAAAGTATAATGTTACTTCGTGGTGAAGTAATTGACTAAACGAGTTACGTTTGATCAAATCGTTGAAGGAAAATCATTCTAGAGTGTTTAGAGTCTCCATACTTAGTTTTTTTGGCCACGACTTGTTGTATGGAACTTTATACTCTTTATCACAAGTCTTAACCTTCCCAAGGATAATTCTAAGCTTATTAACACTAATCGAGTGCGTTTTGGTTCGTACGATGCCCGTTGGCCCATTTGACCAACTATTACTTTCTCACGAAGTAACAGTTACTTCGTGGTGAAGTAATTGACTAAACGAGTTACGTTTGATCAAATCGTTGAAGGAAAATCATTCTAGAGTGTTTAGAGTCTCCATACTTAGTTTTTTTGGCCACGACTTGTTGTATGGAACTTTATACTCTTTATCACAAGTCTTAACCTTCCCAAGGATAATCTAAGCTTATTAACACTAATCGAGTGCGTTTTGGTTCGTACGATGCCCGTTGGCCCACTTGACCAACTATTACTTTCTCACGAAGTAACAGTTACTTCGTGGTGAAGTAATTGACTAAACGAGTTACATTTGATCAAATCGTTGAAGGAAAATCGTTCTAGAGTGTTTAGAGTCTCCATACTTAGTTTTTTTGGCCACGACTTGTTGTATGGAACTTTATACTCTTTATCACAAGTCTTAACCTTCCCAAGGATAATCTAAGCTTATTAACACTAATCGAGTGCGTTTTGGTTCGTACGATGCCCGTTATCCCACTTGACCAACTATTACTTTCTCACGAAGTAACAGTTACTTCGTGGTGAAGTAATTGACTAAACGAGTTACGTTTGATCAAATCGTTGAAGGAAAATCGTTCTAGAGTGTTTAGAGTCTCCATACTTAGTTTTTTTGGCCACGACTTGTTGTATGGAACTTTATACTCTTTATCACAAGTCTTAACCTTCCCAAGGATAATCTAAGCTTATTAACACTAATCGAGTGCGTTTTGCTTCGTACGATGCCCGTTGGCCCAGTTGACCAACTATTACTTTCTCAAGAAGTAACAAAGTATAATGTTACTTCGTGGTGAAGTAATTGACTAAACGAGTTACGTTTGATCAAATCGTTGAAGGAAAATCATTCTAGAGTGTTTAGAGTCTCCATACTTAGTTTTTTTGGCCACGACTTGTTGTATGGAACTTTATACTCTTTATCACAAGTCTTAACCTTCCCAAGGATAATTCTAAGCTTATTAACACTAATCGAGTGCGTTTTGGTTCGTACGATGCCCGTTGGCCCATTTGACCAACTATTACTTTCTCACGAAGTAACAGTTACTTCGTGGTGAAGTAATTGACTAAACGAGTTACGTTTGATCAAATCGTTGAAGGAAAATCATTCTAGAGTGTTTAGAGTCTCCATACTTAGTTTTTTTGGCCACGACTTGTTGTATGGAACTTTATACTCTTTATCACAAGTCTTAACCTTCCCAAGGACAATCTAAGCTTATTAACACTAATCGAGTGCGTTTTGGTTCGTACGATGCCCGTTGGCCCACTTGACCAACTATTACTTTCTCACGAAGTAACAGTTACTTCGTGGTGAAGTAATTGACTAAACGAGTTACATTTGATCAAATCGTTGAAGGAAAATCGTTCTAGAGTGTTTAGAGTCTCCATACTTAGTTTTTTTGGCCACGACTTGTTGTATGGAACTTTATACTCTTTATCACAAGTCTTAACCTTCCCAAGGATAATCTAAGCTTATTAACACTAATCGAGTGCGTTTTGGTTCGTACGATGCCCGTTGGCCCATTTGACCAACTATTACTTTCTCACGAAGTAACAGTTACTTCGTGGTGAAGTAATTGACTAAACGAGTTACGTTTGATCAAATCGTTGAAGGAAAATCGTTCTAGAGTGTTTAGAGTCTCCATACTTAGTTTTTTTGGCCACGACTTGTTGTATGGAACTTTATACTCTTTATCACAAGTCTTAACCTTCCCAAGGATAATCTAAGCTTATTAACACTAATCGAGTGCGTTTTGCTTCGTACGATGCCCGTTGGCCCATTTGACCAACTATTACTTTCTCAAGAAGTAACAAAGTATAATGTTACTTCGTGGTGAAGTAATTGACTAAACGAGTTACGTTTGATCAAATCGTTGAAGGAAAATCATTCTAGAGTGTTTAGAGTCTCCATACTTAGTTTTTTTGGCCACGACTTGTTGTATGGAACTTTATACTCTTTATCACAAGTCTTAACCTTCCCAAGGATAATTCTAAGCTTATTAACACTAATCGAGTGCGTTTTGGTTCGTACGATGCCCGTTGGCCCATTTGACCAACTATTACTTTCTCACGAAGTAACAGTTACTTCGTGGTGAAGTAATTGACTAAACGAGTTACGTTTGATCAAATCGTTGAAGGAAAATCATTCTAGAGTGTTTAGAGTCTCCATACTTAGTTTTTTTGGCCACGACTTGTTGTATGGAACTTTATACTCTTTATCACAAGTCTTAACCTTCCCAAGGATAATCTAAGCTTATTAACACTAATCGAGTGCGTTTTGGTTCGTACGATGCCCGTTGGCCCACTTGACCAACTATTACTTTCTCACGAAGTAACAGTTACTTCGTGGTGAAGTAATTGACTAAACGAGTTACGTTTGATCAAATCGTTGAAGGAAAATCGTTCTAGAGTGTTTAGAGTCTCCATACTTAGTTTTTTTGGCCACGACTTGTTGTATGGAACTTTATACTCTTTATCACAAGTCTTAACCTTCCCAAAGATAATCTAAGCTTATTAACACTAATCGAGTGCGTTTTGGTTCGTACGATGCCCGTTGGCCCATTTGACCAACTATTACTTTCTCACGAAGTAACAGTTACTTCGTGGTGAAGTAATTGACTAAACGAGTTACGTTTGATCAAATCGTTGAAGGAAAATCGTTCTAGAGTGTTTAGAGTCTCCATACTTAGTTTTTTTGGCCACGACTTGTTGTATGGAACTTTATACTCTTTATCACAAGTCTTAACCTTCCCAAGGATAATCTAAGCTTATTAACACTAATCGAGTGCGTTTTGCTTCGTACGATGCCCGTTGGCCCAGTTGACCAACTATTACTTTCTCAAGAAGTAACAAAGTATAATGTTACTTCGTGGTGAAGTAATTGACTAAACGAGTTACGTTTGATCAAATCGTTGAAGGAAAATCATTCTAGAGTGTTTAGAGTCTCCATACTTAGTTTTTTTGGCCACGACTTGTTGTATGGAACTTTATACTCTTTATCACAAGTGTTAACCTTCCCAAGGATAATTCTAAGCTTATTAACACTAATCGAGTGCGTTTTGGTTCGTACGATGCCCGTTGGCCCATTTGACCAACTATTACTTTCTCACGAAGTAACAGTTACTTCGTGGTGAAGTAATTGACTAAACGAGTTACGTTTGATCAAATCGTTGAAGGAAAATCATTCTAGAGTGTTTAGAGTCTCCATACTTAGTTTTTTTGGCCACGACTTGTTGTATGGAACTTTATACTCTTTATCACAAGTCTTAACCTTCCCAAGGATAATTCTAAGCTTATTAACACTAATCGAGTGCGTTTTGGTTCGTACGATGCCCGTTGGCCCATTTGACCAACTATTACTTTCTCACGAAGTAACAGTTACTTCGTGGTGAAGTAATTGACTAAACGAGTTACGTTTGATCAAATCGTTGAAGGAAAATCATTCTAGAGTGTTTAGAGTCTCCATACTTAGTTTTTTTGGCCACGACTTGTTGTATGGAACTTTATACTCTTTATCACAAGTCTTAACCTTCCCAAGGATAATCTAAGCTTATTAACACTAATCGAGTGCGTTTTGGTTCGTACGATGCCCGTTGGCCCACTTGACCAACTATTACTTTCTCACGAAGTAACAGTTACTTCGTGGTGAAGTAATTGACTAAACGAGTTACATTTGATCAAATCGTTGAAGGAAAATCGTTCTAGAGTGTTTAGAGTCTCCATACTTAGTTTTTTTGGCCACGACTTGTTGTATGGAACTTTATACTCTTTATCACAAGTCTTAACCTTCCCAAGGATAATCTAAGCTTATTAACACTAATCGAGTGCGTTTTGGTTCGTACGATGCCCGTTATCCCACTTGACCAACTATTACTTTCTCACGAAGTAACAGTTACTTCGTGGTGAAGTAATTGACTAAACGAGTTACGTTTGATCAAATCGTTGAAGGAAAATCGTTCTAGAGTGTTTAGAGTCTCCATACTTAGTTTTTTTGGCCACGACTTGTTGTATGGAACTTTATACTCTTTATCACAAGTCTTAACCTTCCCAAGGATAATCTAAGCTTATTAACACTAATCGAGTGCGTTTTGCTTCGTACGATGCCCGTTGGCCCAGTTGACCAACTATTACTTTCTCAAGAAGTAACAAAGTATAATGTTACTTCGTGGTGAAGTAATTGACTAAACGAGTTACGTTTGATCAAATCGTTGAAGGAAAATCATTCTAGAGTGTTTAGAGTCTCCATACTTAGTTTTTTTGGCCACGACTTGTTGTATGGAACTTTATACTCTTTATCACAAGTCTTAACCTTCCCAAGGATAATTCTAAGCTTATTAACACTAATCGAGTGCGTTTTGGTTCGTACGATGCCCGTTGGCCCATTTGACCAACTATTACTTTCTCACGAAGTAACAGTTACTTCGTGGTGAAGTAATTGACTAAACGAGTTACGTTTGATCAAATCGTTGAAGGAAAATCATTCTAGAGTGTTTAGAGTCTCCATACTTAGTTTTTTTGGCCACGACTTGTTGTATGGAACTTTATACTCTTTATCACAAGTCTTAACCTTCCCAAGGACAATCTAAGCTTATTAACACTAATCGAGTGCGTTTTGGTTCGTACGATGCCCGTTGGCCCACTTGACCAACTATTACTTTCTCACGAAGTAACAGTTACTTCGTGGTGAAGTAATTGACTAAACGAGTTACATTTGATCAAATCGTTGAAGGAAAATCGTTCTAGAGTGTTTAGAGTCTCCATACTTAGTTTTTTTGGCCACGACTTGTTGTATGGAACTTTATACTCTTTATCACAAGTCTTAACCTTCCCAAGGATAATCTAAGCTTATTAACACTAATCGAGTGCGTTTTGGTTCGTACGATGCCCGTTGGCCCATTTGACCAACTATTACTTTCTCACGAAGTAACAGTTACTTCGTGGTGAAGTAATTGACTAAACGAGTTACGTTTGATCAAATCGTTGAAGGAAAATCGTTCTAGAGTGTTTAGAGTCTCCATACTTAGTTTTTTTGGCCACGACTTGTTGTATGGAACTTTATACTCTTTATCACAAGTCTTAACCTTCCCAAGGATAATCTAAGCTTATTAACACTAATCGAGTGCGTTTTGCTTCGTACGATGCCCGTTGGCCCATTTGACCAACTATTACTTTCTCAAGAAGTAACAAAGTATAATGTTACTTCGTGGTGAAGTAATTGACTAAACGAGTTACGTTTGATCAAATCGTTGAAGGAAAATCATTCTAGAGTGTTTAGAGTCTCCATACTTAGTTTTTTTGGCCACGACTTGTTGTATGGAACTTTATACTCTTTATCACAAGTCTTAACCTTCCCAAGGATAATTCTAAGCTTATTAACACTAATCGAGTGCGTTTTGGTTCGTACGATGCCCGTTGGCCCATTTGACCAACTATTACTTTCTCACGAAGTAACAGTTACTTCGTGGTGAAGTAATTGACTAAACGAGTTACGTTTGATCAAATCGTTGAAGGAAAATCATTCTAGAGTGTTTAGAGTCTCCATACTTAGTTTTTTTGGCCACGACTTGTTGTATGGAACTTTATACTCTTTATCACAAGTCTTAACCTTCCCAAGGATAATCTAAGCTTATTAACACTAATCGAGTGCGTTTTGGTTCGTACGATGCCCGTTGGCCCACTTGACCAACTATTACTTTCTCACGAAGTAACAGTTACTTCGTGGTGAAGTAATTGACTAAACGAGTTACGTTTGATCAAATCGTTGAAGGAAAATCGTTCTAGAGTGTTTAGAGTCTCCATACTTAGTTTTTTTGGCCACGACTTGTTGTATGGAACTTTATACTCTTTATCACAAGTCTTAACCTTCCCAAAGATAATCTAAGCTTATTAACACTAATCGAGTGCGTTTTGGTTCGTACGATGCCCGTTGGCCCATTTGACCAACTATTACTTTCTCACGAAGTAACAGTTACTTCGTGGTGAAGTAATTGACTAAACGAGTTACGTTTGATCAAATCGTTGAAGGAAAATCGTTCTAGAGTGTTTAGAGTCTCCATACTTAGTTTTTTTGGCCACGACTTGTTGTATGGAACTTTATACTCTTTATCACAAGTCTTAACCTTCCCAAGGATAATCTAAGCTTATTAACACTAATCGAGTGCGTTTTGCTTCGTACGATGCCCGTTGGCCCAGTTGACCAACTATTACTTTCTCAAGAAGTAACAAAGTATAATGTTACTTCGTGGTGAAGTAATTGACTAAACGAGTTACGTTTGATCAAATCGTTGAAGGAAAATCATTCTAGAGTGTTTAGAGTCTCCATACTTAGTTTTTTTGGCCACGACTTGTTGTATGGAACTTTATACTCTTTATCACAAGTCTTAACCTTCCCAAGGATAATTCTAAGCTTATTAACACTAATCGAGTGCGTTTTGGTTCGTACGATGCCCGTTGGCCCATTTGACAAACTATTACTTTCTCACGAAGTAACAGTTACTTCGTGGTGAAGTAATTGACTAAACGAGTTACGTTTGATCAAATCGTTGAAGGAAAATCATTCTAGAGTGTTTAGAGTCTCCATACTTAGTTTTTTTGGCCACGACTTGTTGTATGGAACTTTATACTCTTTATCACAAGTCTTAACCTTCCCAAGGATAATCTAAGCTTATTAACACTAATCGAGTGCGTTTTGGTTCGTACGATGCCCGTTGGCCCACTTGACCAACTATTACTTTCTCACGAAGTAACAGTTACTTCGTGGTGAAGTAATTGACTAAACGAGTTACATTTGATCAAATCGTTGAAGGAAAATCGTTCTAGAGTGTTTAGAGTCTCCATACTTAGTTTTTTTGGCCACGACTTGTTGTATGGAACTTTATACTCTTTATCACAAGTCTTAACCTTCCCAAGGATAATCTAAGCTTATTAACACTAATCGAGTGCGTTTTGGTTCGTACGATGCCCGTTGGCCCATTTGACCAACTATTACTTTCTCACGAAGTAACAGTTACTTCGTGGTGAAGTAATTGACTAAACGAGTTACGTTTGATCAAATCGTTGAAGGAAAATCGTTCTAGAGTGTTTAGAGTCTCCATACTTAGTTTTTTTGGCCACGACTTGTTGTATGGAACTTTATACTCTTTATCACAAGTCTTAACCTTCCCAAGGATAATCTAAGCTTATTAACACTAATCGAGTGCGTTTTGCTTCGTACGATGCCCGTTGGCCCATTTGACCAACTATTACTTTCTCAAGAAGTAACAAAGTATAATGTTACTTCGTGGTGAAGTAATTGACTAAACGAGTTACGTTTGATCAAATCGTTGAAGGAAAATCATTCTAGAGTGTTTAGAGTCTCCATACTTAGTTTTTTTGGCCACGACTTGTTGTATGGAACTTTATACTCTTTATCACAAGTCTTAACCTTCCCAAGGATAATTCTAAGCTTATTAACACTAATCGAGTGCGTTTTGGTTCGTACGATGCCCGTTGGCCCACTTGACCAACTATTACTTTCTCACGAAGTAACAGTTACTTCGTGGTGAAGTAATTGACTAAACGAGTTACGTTTGATCAAATCGTTGAAGGAAAATCATTCTAGAGTGTTTAGAGTCTCCATACTTAGTTTTTTTGGCCACGACTTGTTGTATGGAACTTTATACTCTTTATCACAAGTCTTAACCTTCCCAAGGATAATCTAAGCTTATTAACACTAATCGAGTGCGTTTTGGTTCGTACGATGCCCGTTGGCCCACTTGACCAACTATTACTTTCTCACGAAGTAACAGTTACTTCGTGGTGAAGTAATTGACTAAACGAGTTACGTTTGATCAAATCGTTGAAGGAAAATCATTCTAGAGTGTTTAGAGTCTCCATACTTAGTTTTTTTGGCCACGACTTGTTGTATGGAACTTTATACTCTTTATCACAAGTCTTAACCTTCCCAAGGATAATCTAAGCTTATTAACACTAATCGAGTGCGTTTTGGTTCGTACGATGCCCGTTGGCCCATTTGACCAACTATTACTTTCTCACGAAGTAACAGTTACTTCGTGGTGAAGTAATTGACTAAACGAGTTACGTTTGATCAAATCGTTGAAGGAAAATCGTTCTAGAGTGTTTAGAGTCTCCATACTTAGTTTTTTTGGCCACGACTTGTTGTATGGAACTTTATACTCTTTATCACAAGTCTTAACCTTCCCAAGGATAATCTAAGCTTATTAACACTAATCGAGTGCGTTTTGCTTCGTACGATGCCCGTTGGCCCATTTGACCAACTATTACTTTCTCAAGAAGTAACAAAGTATAATGTTACTTCGTGGTGAAGTAATTGACTAAACGAGTTACGTTTGATCAAATCGTTGAAGGAAAATCATTCTAGAGTGTTTAGAGTCTCCATACTTAGTTTTTTTGGCCACGACTTGTTGTATGGAACTTTATACTCTTTATCACAAGTCTTAACCTTCCCAAGGATAATTCTAAGCTTATTAACACTAATCGAGTGCGTTTTGGTTCGTACGATGCCCGTTGGCCCACTTGACCAACTATTACTTTCTCACGAAGTAACAGTTACTTCGTGGTGAAGTAATTGACTAAACGAGTTACGTTTGATCAAATCGTTGAAGGAAAATCATTCTAGAGTGTTTAGAGTCTCCATACTTAGTTTTTTTGGCCACGACTTGTTGTATGGAACTTTATACTCTTTATCACAAGTCTTAACCTTCCCAAGGATAATCTAAGCTTATTAACACTAATCGAGTGCGTTTTGGTTCGTACGATGCCCGTTGGCCCACTTGACCAACTATTACTTTCTCACGAAGTAACAGTTACTTCGTGGTGAAGTAATTGACTAAACGAGTTACGTTTGATCAAATCGTTGAAGGAAAATCATTCTAGAGTGTTTAGAGTCTCCATACTTAGTTTTTTTGGCCACGACTTGTTGTATGGAACTTTATACTCTTTATCACAAGTCTTAACCTTCCCAAGGATAATTCTAAGCTTATTAACACTAATCGAGTGCGTTTTGGTTCGTACGATGCCCGTTGGCCCACTTGACCAACTATTACTTTCTCACGAAGTAACAGTTACTTCGTGGTGAAGTAATTGACTAAACGAGTTACGTTTGATCAAATCGTTGAAGGAAAATCATTCTAGAGTGTTTAGAGTCTCCATACTTAGTTTTTTTGGCCACGACTTGTTGTATGGAACTTTATACTCTTTATCACAAGTCTTAACCTTCCCAAGGATAATCTAAGCTTATTAACACTAATCGAGTGCGTTTTGGTTCGTACGATGCCCGTTGGCCCACTTGACCAACTATTACTTTCTCACGAAGTAACAGTTAGTTCGTGGTGAAGTAATTGACTAAACGAGTTACGTTTGATCAAATCGTTGAAGGAAAATCGTTCTAGAGTGTTTAGAGTCTCCATACTTAGTTTTTTTGGCCACGACTTGTTGTATGGAACTTTATACTCTTTATCACAAGTCTTAACCTTCCCAAGGATAATCTAAGCTTATTAACACTAATCGAGTGCGTTTTGGTTCGTACGATGCCCGTTGGCCCATTTGACCAACTATTACTTTCTCACGAAGTAACAGTTACTTCGTGGTGAAGTAATTGACTAAACGAGTTACGTTTGATCAAATCGTTGAAGGAAAATCGTTCTAGAGTGTTTAGAGTCTCCATACTTAGTTTTTTTGGCCACGACTTGTTGTATGGAACTTTATACTCTTTATCACAAGTCTTAACCTTCCCAAGGATAATCTAAGCTTATTAACACTAATCGAGTGCGTTTTGTTTCGTACGATGCCCGTTGGCCTAGTTGACCAACTATTACTTTCTCAAGAAGTAACAAAGTATAATGTTACTTCGTGGTGAAGTAATTGACTAAACGAGTTACGTTTGATCAAATCGTTGAAGGAAAATCATTCTAGAGTGTTTAGAGTCTCCATACTTAGTTTTTTTGGCCACGACTTGTTGTATGGAACTTTATACTCTTTATCACAAGTCTTAACCTTCCCAAGGATAATTCTAAGCTTATTAAAACTAATCGAGTGCGTTTTGGTTCGTACGATGCCCGTTGGCCCATTTGACCAACTATTACTTTCTCACGAAGTAACAGTTACTTCGTGGTGAAGTAATTGACTAAACGAGTTACGTTTGATCAAATCGTTGAAGGAAAATCATTCTAGAGTGTTTAGAGTCTCCATACTTAGTTTTTTTGGCCACGACTTGTTGTATGGAACTTTATACTCTTTATCACAAGTCTTAACCTTCCCAAGGACAATCTAAGCTTATTAACACTAATCGAGTGCGTTTTGGTTCGTACGATGCCCGTTGGCCCACTTGACCAACTATTACTTTCTCACGAAGTAACAGTTACTTCGTGGTGAAGTAATTGACTAAACGAGTTACGTTTGATCAAATCGTTGAAGGAAAATCGTTCTAGAGTGTTTAGAGTCTCCATACTTAGTTTTTTTGGCCACGACTTGTTGTATGGAACTTTATACTCTTTATCACAAGTCTTAACCTTCCCAAGGATAATCTAAGCTTATTAACACTAATCGAGTGCGTTTTGGTTCGTACGATGCCCGTTGGCCCATTTGACCAACTATTACTTTCTCACGAAGTAACAGTTACTTCGTGGTGAAGTAATTGACTAAACGAGTTACGTTTGATCAAATCGTTGAAGGAAAATCGTTCTAGAGTGTTTAGAGTCTCCATACTTAGTTTTTTTGGCCACGACTTGTTGTATGGAACTTTATACTCTTTATCACAAGTCTTAACCTTCCCAAGGATAATCTAAGCTTATTAACACTAATCGAGTGCGTTTTGCTTCGTACGATGCCCGTTGGCCCATTTGACCAACTATTACTTTCTCAAGAAGTAACAAAGTATAATGTTACTTCGTGGTGAAGTAATTGACTAAACGAGTTACGTTTGATCAAATCGTTGAAGGAAAATCATTCTAGAGTGTTTAGAGTCTCCATACTTAGTTTTTTTGGCCACGACTTGTTGTATGGAACTTTATACTCTTTATCACAAGTCTTAACCTTCCCAAGGATAATTCTAAGCTTATTAACACTAATCGAGTGCGTTTTGGTTCGTACGATGCCCGTTGGCCCATTTGACCAACTATTACTTTCTCACGAAGTAACAGTTACTTCGTGGTGAAGTAATTGACTAAACGAGTTACGTTTGATCAAATCGTTGAAGGAAAATCGTTCTAGAGTGTTTAGAGTCTCCATACTTAGTTTTTTTGGCCACGACTTGTTGTATGGAACTTTATACTCTTTATCACAAGTCTTAACCTTCCCAAGGATAATCTAAGCTTATTAACACTAATCGAGTGCGTTTTGGTTCTTACGATGCCCGTTGGCCCACTTGACCAACTATTACTTTCTCACGAAGTAACAGTTACTTCGTGGTGAAGTAATTGACTAAACGAGTTACGTTTGATCAAATCGTTGAATGAAAATCATTCTAGAGTGTTTAGAGTCTCCATACTTAGTTTTTTTGGCCACGACTTGTTGTATGGAACTTTATACTCTTTATCACAAGTCTTAACCTTCCCAAGGATAATCTAAGCTTATTAACACTAATCGAGTGCGTTTTGCTTCGTACGATGCCCGTTGGCCCATTTGACCAACTATTACTTTCTCAAGAAGTAACAAAGTATAATGTTACTTCGTGGTGAAGTAATTGACTAAACGAGTTACGTTTGATCAAATCGTTGAAGGAAAATCATTCTAGAGTGTTTAGAGTCTCCATACTTAGTTTTTTTGGCCACGACTTGTTGTATGGAACTTTATACTCTTTATCACAAGTCTTAACCTTCCCAAGGATAATTCTAAGCTTATTAACACTAATCGAGTGCGTTTTGGTTCGTACGATGCCCGTTGGCCCATTTGACCAACTATTACTTTCTCACGAAGTAACAAAGTATAATGTTACTTCGTGGTGAAGTAATTGACTAAACGAGTTACGTTTGATCAAATCGTTGAAGGAAAATCATTCTAGAGTGTTTAGAGTCTCCATACTTAGTTTTTTTGGCCACGACTTGTTGTATGGAACTTTATACTCTTTATCACAAGTCTTAACCTTCCCAAGGATAATCTAAGCTTATTAACACTAATCGAGTGCGTTTTGGTTCGTACAATGCCCGTTGGCCCACTTGACCAACTATTACTTTCTCACGAAGTAACAGTTACTTCGTGGTGAAGTAATTGACTAAACGAGTTACGTTTGATCAAATCGTTGAAGGAAAATCATTCTAGAGTGTTTAGAGTCTCCATACTTAGTTTTTTTGGCCACGGCTTGTTGTATGGAACTTTATACTCTTTATCACAAGTCTTAACCTTCCCAAGGATAATTCTAAGCTTATTAACACTAATCGAGTGCGTTTTGGTTCGTACGATGCCCGTTGGCCCATTTGACCAACTATTACTTTCTCACGAAGTAACAAAGTATAATGTTACTTCGTGGTGAAGTAATTGACTAAATGTGATACGTTTGATCAAATCGTTGAAGGAAAATCATTCTAGACTGTTTAGAGTCTCCATACTTAGTTTTTTTGGCCACGACTTGTTGTATGGAACTTTATACTCTTTATCACAAGTCTTAACCTTCCCAAGGATAATCTAAGCTTATTAACACTAATCGAGTGCGTTTTGGTTCGTACGATGCCCGTTGGCCCACTTGACCAACTATTACTTTCTCACGAAGTAACAGTTACTTCGTGGTGAAGTAATTGACTAAACGAGTTACGTTTGATCAAATCGTTGAAGGAAAATCATTCTAGAGTGTTTAGAGTCTCCATACTTAGTTTTTTTGGCCACGACTTGTTGTATGGAACTTTATACTCTTTATCACAAGTCTTAACCTTCCCAAGGATAATCTAAGCTTATTAACACTAATCGAGTGCGTTTTGGTTCGTACGATGCCCGTTGGCCCACTTGACCAACTATTACTTTCTCACGAAGTAACAGTTACTTCGTGGTGAAGTAATTGACTAAACGAGTTACGTTTGATCAAATCGTTGAAGGAAAATCATTCTAGAGTGTTTAGAGTCTCCATACTTAGTTTTTTTGGCCACGACTTGTTGTATGGAACTTTATACTCTTTATCAATAGTCTTAACCTTCCCAAGGATAATCTAAGCTTATTAACACTAATCGAGTGCGTTTTGGTTCGTACGATGCCCGTTGGCCCATTTGACCAACTATTACTTTCTCAAGAAGTAACAAAGTATAATGTTACTTCGTGGTGAAGTAATTGACTAAACGAGTTACGTTTGATCAAATCGTTGAAGGAAAATCATTCTAGAGTGTTTAGAGTCTCCATACTTAGTTTTTTTGGCCACGACTTGTTCTATGGAACTTTATACTCTTTATCACAAATCTTAACCTTCCCAAGGATAATTCTAAGCTTATTAACACTAATCGAGTGCGTTTTGGTTCGTACGATGCCCGTTGGCCCATTTGACCAACTATTACTTTCTCACGAAGTAACAAAGTATAATGTTACTTCGTGGTGAAGTAATTGACTAAACGAGTTACGTTTGATCAAATCGTTGAAGGAAAATCATTCTAGAGTGTTTAGAGTCTCCATACTTAGTTTTTTTGGCCACGACTTGTTGTATGGAACTTTATACTCTTTATCACAAGTCTTAACCTTCCCAAGGATAATCTAAGCTTATTAACACTAATCGAGTGCGTTTTGGTTCTTACGATGCCCGTTGGCCCACTTGACCAACTATTACTTTCTCACGAAGTAACAGTTACTTCGTGGTGAAGTAATTGACTAAACGAGTTACGTTTGATCAAATCGTTGAATGAAAATCATTCTAGAGTGTTTAGAGTCTCCATACTTAGTTTTTTTGGCCACGACTTGTTGTATGGAACTTTATACTCTTTATCACAAGTCTTAACCTTCCCAAGGATAATCTAAGCTTATTAACACTAATCGAGTGCGTTTTGCTTCGTACGATGCCCGTTGGCCCATTTGACCAACTATTACTTTCTCAAGAAGTAACAAAGTATAATGTTACTTCGTGGTGAAGTAATTGACTAAACGAGTTACGTTTGATCAAATCGTTGAAGGAAAATCATTCTAGAGTGTTTAGAGTCTCCATACTTAGTTTTTTTGGCCACGACTTGTTGTATGGAACTTTATACTCTTTATCACAAGTCTTAACCTTCCCAAGGATAATTCTAAGCTTATTAACACTAATCGAGTGCGTTTTGGTTCGTACGATGCCCGTTGGCCCATTTGACCAACTATTACTTTCTCACGAAGTAACAAAGTATAATGTTACTTCGTGGTGAAGTAATTGACTAAACGAGTTACGTTTGATCAAATCGTTGAAGGAAAATCATTCTAGAGTGTTTAGAGTCTCCATACTTAGTTTTTTTGGCCACGACTTGTTGTATGGAACTTTATACTCTTTATCACAAGTCTTAACCTTCCCAAGGATAATCTAAGCTTATTAACACTAATCGAGTGCGTTTTGGTTCGTACAATGCCCGTTGGCCCACTTGACCAACTATTACTTTCTCACAAAGTAACAGTTACTTCGTGGTGAAGTAATTGACTAAACGAGTTACGTTTGATCAAATCGTTGAAGGAAAATCATTCTAGAGTGTTTAGAGTCTCCATACTTAGTTTTTTTGGCCACGGCTTGTTGTATGGAACTTTATACTCTTTATCACAAGTCTTAACCTTCCCAAGGATAATTCTAAGCTTATTAACACTAATCGAGTGCGTTTTGGTTCGTACGATGCCCGTTGGCCCATTTGACCAACTATTACTTTCTCACGAAGTAACAAAGTATAATGTTACTTCGTGGTGAAGTAATTGACTAAATGTGATACGTTTGATCAAATCGTTGAAGGAAAATCATTCTAGAGTGTTTAGAGTCTCCATACTTAGTTTTTTTGGCCACGACTTGTTGTATGGAACTTTATACTCTTTATCACAAGTCTTAACCTTCCCAAGGATAATCTAAGCTTATTAACACTAATCGAGTGCGTTTTGGTTCGTACGATGCCCGTTGGCCCACTTGACCAACTATTACTTTCTCACGAAGTAACAGTTACTTCGTGGTGAAGTAATTGACTAAACGAGTTACGTTTGATCAAATCGTTGAAGGAAAATCATTCTAGAGTGTTTAGAGTCTCCATACTTAGTTTTTTTGGCCACGACTTGTTGTATGGAACTTTATACTCTTTATCACAAGTCTTAACCTTCCCAAGGATAATCTAAGCTTATTAACACTAATCGAGTGCGTTTTGGTTCGTACGATGCCCGTTGGCCCACTTGACCAACTATTACTTTCTCACGAAGTAACAGTTACTTCGTGGTGAAGTAATTGACTAAACGAGTTACGTTTGATCAAATCGTTGAAGGAAAATCATTCTAGAGTGTTTAGAGTCTCCATACTTAGTTTTTTTGGCCACGACTTGTTGTATGGAACTTTATACTCTTTATCAATAGTCTTAACCTTCCCAAGGATAATCTAAGCTTATTAACACTAATCGAGTGCGTTTTGGTTCGTACGATGCCCGTTGGCCCATTTGACCAACTATTACTTTCTCAAGAAGTAACAAAGTATAATGTTACTTCGTGGTGAAGTAATTGACTAAACGAGTTACGTTTGATCAAATCGTTGAAGGAAAATCATTCTAGAGTGTTTAGAGTCTCCATACTTAGTTTTTTTGGCCACGACTTGTTGTATGGAACTTTATACTCTTTATCACAAGTCTTAACCTTCCCAAGGATAATTCTAAGCTTATTAACACTAATCGAGTGCGTTTTGGTTCGTACGATGCCCGTTGGCCCATTTGACCAACTATTACTTTCTCACGAAGTAACAAAGTATAATGTTACTTCGTGGTGAAGTAATTGACTAAACGAGTTACGTTTGATCAAATCGTTGAAGGAAAATCATTCTAGAGTGTTTAGAGTCTCCATACTTAGTTTTTTTGGCCACGACTTGTTGTATGGAACTTTATACTCTTTATCACAAGTCTTAACCTTCCCAAGGATAATCTAAGCTTATTAACACTAATCGAGTGCGTTTTGGTTCGTACAATGCCCGTTGGCCCACTTGACCAACTATTACTTTCTCACAAAGTAACAGTTACTTCGTGGTGAAGTAATTGACTAAACGAGTTACGTTTGATCAAATCGTTGAAGGAAAATCATTCTAGAGTGTTTAGAGTCTCCATACTTAGTTTTTTTGGCCACGGCTTGTTGTATGGAACTTTATACTCTTTATCACAAGTCTTAACCTTCCCAAGGATAATTCTAAGCTTATTAACACTAATCGAGTGCGTTTTGGTTCGTACGATGCCCGTTGGCCCATTTGACCAACTATTACTTTCTCACGAAGTAACAAAGTATTATGTTACTTCGTGGTGAAGTAATTGACTAAATGTGATACGTTTGATCAAATCGTTGAAGGAAAATCATTCTAGAGTGTTTAGAGTCTCCATACTTAGTTTTTTTGGCCACGACTTGTTGTATGGAACTTTATACTCTTTATCACAAGTCTTAACCTTCCCAAGGATAATCTAAGCTTATTAACACTAATCGAGTGCGTTTTGGTTCGTACGATGCCCGTTGGCCCACTTGACCAACTATTACTTTCTCACGAAGTAACAGTTACTTCGTGGTGAAGTAATTGACTAAACGAGTTACGTTTGATCAAATCGTTGAAGTAAAATCATTCTAGAGTGTTTAGAGTCCCCATACTTAGTTTTTTTGGCCACGACTTGTGGTATGGAACTTTATACTCTTTATCACAAGTCTTAACCTTCCCAAGGATAATTCTAAGCTTATTAACACTAATCGAGTGCGTTTTGGTTCGTACGATGCCCGTTGGCCCATTTGACCAACTATTACTTTCTCACGAAGTAACAAAGTATAATGTTACTTCGTGGTGAAGTAATTGACTAAATGTGATACGTTTGATCAAATCGTTGAAGGAAAATCATTCTAGACTGTTTAGAGTCTCCATACTTAGTTTTTTTGGCCACGACTTGTTGTATGGAACTTTATACTCTTTATCACAAGTCTTAACCTTCCCAAGGATAATCTAAGCTTATTAACACTAATCGAGTGCGTTTTGCTTCGTACGATGCCCGTTGGCCCATTTGACCAACTATTACTTTCTCAAGAAGTAACAAAGTATAATGTTACTTCGTGGTGAAGTAATTGACTAAACGAGTTACGTTTGATCAAATCGTTGAAGGAAAATCATTCTAGAGTGTTTAGAGTCTCCATACTTAGTTTTTTTGGCCACGACTTGTTGTATGGAACTTTATACTCTTTATCACAAGTCTTAACCTTCCCAAGGATAATTCTAAGCTTATTAACACTAATCGAGTGCGTTTTGGTTCGTACGATGCCCGTTGGCCCATTTGACCAACTATTACTTTCTCACGAAGTAACAAAGTATAATGTTACTTCGTGGTGAAGTAATTGACTAAACGAGTTACGTTTGATCAAATCGTTGAAGGAAAATCATTCTAGAGTGTTTAGAGTCTCCATACTTAGTTTTTTTGGCCACGACTTGTTGTATGGAACTTTATACTCTTTATCACAAGTCTTAACCTTCCCAAGGATAATCTAAGCTTATTAACACTAATCGAGTGCGTTTTGGTTCGTACAATGCCCGTTGGCCCACTTGACCAACTATTACTTTCTCACAAAGTAACAGTTACTTCGTGGTGAAGTAATTGACTAAACGAGTTACGTTTGATCAAATCGTTGAAGGAAAATCATTCTAGAGTGTTTAGAGTCTCCATACTTAGTTTTTTTGGCCACGGCTTGTTGTATGGAACTTTATACTCTTTATCACAAGTCTTAACCTTCCCAAGGATAATTCTAAGCTTATTAACACTAATCGAGTGCGTTTTGGTTCGTACGATGCCCGTTGGCCCATTTGACCAACTATTACTTTCTCACGAAGTAACAAAGTATAATGTTACTTCGTGGTGAAGTAATTGACTAAATGTGATACGTTTGATCAAATCGTTGAAGGAAAATCATTCTAGAGTGTTTAGAGTCTCCATACTTAGTTTTTTTGGCCACGACTTGTTGTATGGAACTTTATACTCTTTATCACAAGTCTTAACCTTCCCAAGGATAATCTAAGCTTATTAACACTAATCGAGTGCGTTTTGGTTCGTACGATGCCCGTTGGCCCACTTGACCAACTATTACTTTCTCACGAAGTAACAGTTACTTCGTGGTGAAGTAATTGACTAAACGAGTTACGTTTGATCAAATCGTTGAAGGAAAATCATTCTAGAGTGTTTAGAGTCTCCATACTTAGTTTTTTTGGCCACGACTTGTGGTATGGAACTTTATACTCTTTATCACAAGTCTTAACCTTCCCAAGGATAATTCTAAGCTTATTAACACTAATCGAGTGCGTTTTGGTTCGTACGATGCCCGTTGGCCCATTTGACCAACTATTACTTTCTCACGAAGTAACAAAGTATAATGTTACTTCGTGGTGAAGTAATTGACTAAATGTGATACGTTTGATCAAATCGTTGAAGGAAAATCATTCTAGACTGTTTAGAGTCTCCATACTTAGTTTTTTTGGCCACGACTTGTTGTATGGAACTTTATACTCTTTATCACAAGTCTTAACCTTCCCAAGGATAATCTAAGCTTATTAACACTAATCGAGTGCGTTTTGGTTCGTACGATGCCCGTTGGCCCACTTGACCAACTATTACTTTCTCACGAAGTAACAGTTACTTCGTGGTGAAGTAATTGACTAAACGAGTTACGTTTGATCAAATCGTTGAAGGAAAATCATTCTAGAGTGTTTAGAGTCTCCATACTTAGTTTTTTTGGCCACGACTTGTTGTATGGAACTTTATACTCTTTATCACAAGTCTTAACCTTCCCAAGGATAATCTAAGCTTATTAACACTAATCGAGTGCGTTTTGGTTCGTACGATGCCCGTTGGCCCACTTGACCAACTATTACTTTCTCACGAAGTAACAGTTACTTCGTGGTGAAGTAATTGACTAAACGAGTTACGTTTGATCAAATCGTTGAAGGAAAATCATTCTAGAGTGTTTAGAGTCTCCATACTTAGTTTTTTTGGCCACGACTTGTTCTATGGAACTTTATACTCTTTATCACAAATCTTAACCTTCCCAAGGATAATTCTAAGCTTATTAACACTAATCGAGTGCGTTTTGGTTCGTACGATGCCCGTTGGCCCATTTGACCAACTATTACTTTCTCACGAAGTAACAAAGTATAATGTTACTTCGTGGTGAAGTAATTGACTAAACGAGTTACGTTTGATCAAATCGTTGAAGGAAAATCATTCTAGAGTGTTTAGAGTCTCCATACTTAGTTTTTTTGGCCACGACTTGTTGTATGGAACTTTATACTCTTTATCACAAGTCTTAACCTTCCCAAGGATAATCTAAGCTTATTAACACTAATCGAGTGCGTTTTGGTTCTTACGATGCCCGTTGGCCCACTTGACCAACTATTACTTTCTCACGA
This sequence comes from Linaria vulgaris, assembly GCA_948329865.1. Lineage (NCBI taxonomy): Eukaryota > Viridiplantae > Streptophyta > Magnoliopsida > Lamiales > Plantaginaceae > Linaria > Linaria vulgaris. Next base: position 35,928,685 of record OX415252.1, read on the forward strand.
AGTAACAGTTACTTCGTGGTGAAGTAATTGACTAAACGAGTTACGTTTGATCAAATCGTTGAATGAAAATCATTCTAGAGTGTTTAGAGTCTCCATACTTAGTTTTTTTAGCCACGACTTGTTGTATGGAACTTTATACTCTTTATCACAAGTCTTAACCTTCCCAAGGATAATCTAAGCTTATTAACACTAATCGAGTGCGTTTTGCTTCGTACGATGCCCGTTGGCCCATTTGACCAACTATTACTTTCTCAAGAAGTAACAAAGTATAATGTTACTTCGTGGTGAAGTAATTGACTAAACGAGTTACGTTTGATCAAATCGTTGAAGGAAAATCATTCTAGAGTGTTTAGAGTCTCCATACTTAGTTTTTTTGGCCACGACTTGTTGTATGGAACTTTATACTCTTTATCACAAGTCTTAACCTTCCCAAGGATAATTCTAAGCTTATTAACACTAATCGAGTGCGTTTTGGTTCGTACGATGCCCGTTGGCCCATTTGACCAACTATTACTTTCTCACGAAGTAACAAAGTATAATGTTACTTCGTGGTGAAGTAATTGACTAAACGAGTTACGTTTGATCAAATCGTTGAAGGAAAATCATTCTAGAGTGTTTAGAGTCTCCATACTTAGTTTTTTTGGCCACGACTTGTTGTATGGAACTTTATACTCTTTATCACAAGTCTTAACCTTCCCAAGGATAATCTAAGCTTATTAACACTAATCGAGTGCGTTTTGGTTCGTACAATGCCCGTTGGCCCACTTGACCAACTATTACTTTCTCACAAAGTAACAGTTACTTCGTGGTGAAGTAATTGACTAAACGAGTTACGTTTGATCAAATCGTTGAAGGAAAATCATTCTAGAGTGTTTAGAGTCTCCATACTTAGTTTTTTTGGCCACGGCTTGTTGTATGGAACTTTATACTCTTTATCACAAGTCTTAACCTTCCCAAGGATAATTCTAAGCTTATTAACACTAATCGAGTGCGTTTTGGTTCGTACGATGCCCGTTGGCCCATTTGACCAACTATTACTTTCTCACGAAGTAACAAAGTATAATGTTACTTCGTGGTGAATTAATTGACTAAATGTGATACGTTTGATCAAATCGTTGAAGGAAAATCATTCTAGAGTGTTTAGAGTCTCCATACTTAGTTTTTTTGGCCACGACTTGTTGTATGGAACTTTATACTCTTTATCACAAGTCTTAACCTTCCCAAGGATAATCTAAGCTTATTAACACTAATCGAGTGCGTTTTGGTTCGTACGATGCCCGTTGGCCCACTTGACCAACTATTACTTTCTCACGAAGTAACAGTTACTTCGTGGTGAAGTAATTGACTAAACGAGTTACGTTTGATCAAATCGTTGAAGGAAAATCATTCTAGAGTGTTTAGAGTCTCCATACTTAGTTTTTTTGGCCACGACTTGTGGTATGGAACTTTATACTCTTTATCACAAGTCTTAACCTTCCCAAGGATAATTCTAAGCTTATTAACACTAATCGAGTGCGTTTTGGTTCGTACGATGCCCGTTGGCCCATTTGACCAACTATTACTTTCTCACGAAGTAACAAAGTATAATGTTACTTCGTGGTGAAGTAATTGACTAAATGTGATACGTTTGATCAAATCGTTGAAGGAAAATCATTCTAGACTGTTTAGAGTCTCCATACTTAGTTTTTTTGGCCACGACTTGTTGTATGGAACTTTATACTCTTTATCACAAGTCTTAACCTTTCCAAGGATAATCTAAGCTTATTAACACTAATCGAGTGCGTTTTGGTTCGTACGATGCCCGTTGGCCCACTTGACCAACTATTACTTTCTCACGAAGTAACAGTTACTTCGTGGTGAAGTAATTGACTAAACGAGTTACGTTTGATCAAATCGTTGAAGGAAAATCATTCTAGAGTGTTTAGAGTCTCCATACTTAGTTTTTTTGGCCACGACTTGTTGTATGGAACTTTATACTCTTTATCACAAGTCTTAACCTTCCCAAGGATAATCTAAGCTTATTAACACTAATCGAGTGCGTTTTGGTTCGTACGATGCCCGTTGGCCCACTTGACCAACTATTACTTTCTCACGAAGTAACAGTTACTTCGTGGTGAAGTAATTGACTAAACGAGTTACGTTTGATCAAATCGTTGAAGGAAAATCATTCTAGAGTGTTTAGAGTCTCCATACTTAGTTTTTTTGGCCACGACTTGTTGTATGGAACTTTATACTCTTTATCAATAGTCTTAACCTTCCCAAGGATAATCTAAGCTTATTAACACTAATCGAGTGCGTTTTGGTTCGTACGATGCCCGTTGGCCCATTTGACCAACTATTACTTTCTCAAGAAGTAACAAAGTATAATGTTACTTCGTGGTGAAGTAATTGACTAAACGAGTTACGTTTGATCAAATCGTTGAAGGAAAATCATTCTAGAGTGTTTAGAGTCTCCATACTTAGTTTTTTTGGCCACGACTTGTTCTATGGAACTTTATACTCTTTATCACAAATCTTAACCTTCCCAAGGATAATTCTAAGCTTATTAACACTAATCGAGTGCGTTTTGGTTCGTACGATGCCCGTTGGCCCATTTGACCAACTATTACTTTCTCACGAAGTAACAAAGTATAATGTTACTTCGTGGTGAAGTAATTGACTAAACGAGTTACGTTTGATCAAATCGTTGAAGGAAAATCATTCTAGAGTGTTTAGAGTCTCCATACTTAGTTTTTTTGGCCACGACTTGTTGTATGGAACTTTATACTCTTTATCACAAGTCTTAACCTTCCCAAGGATAATCTAAGCTTATTAACACTAATCGAGTGCGTTTTGGTTCTTACGATGCCCGTTGGCCCACTTGACCAACTATTACTTTCTCACGAAGTAACAGTTACTTCGTGGTGAAGTAATTGACTAAACGAGTTACGTTTGATCAAATCGTTGAATGAAAATCATTCTAGAGTGTTTAGAGTCTCCATACTTAGTTTTTTTGGCCACGACTTGTTGTATGGAACTTTATACTCTTTATCACAAGTCTTAACCTTCCCAAGGATAATCTAAGCTTATTAACACTAATCGAGTGCGTTTTGCTTCGTACGATGCCCGTTGGCCCATTTGACCAACTATTACTTTCTCAAGAAGTAACAAAGTATAATGTTACTTCGTGGTGAAGTAATTGACTAAACGAGTTACGTTTGATCAAATCGTTGAAGGAAAATCATTCTAGAGTGTTTAGAGTCTCCATACTTAGTTTTTTTGGCCACGACTTGTTGTATGGAACTTTATACTCTTTATCACAAGTCTTAACCTTCCCAAGGATAATTCTAAGCTTATTAACACTAATCGAGTGCGTTTTGGTTCGTACGATGCCCGTTGGCCCATTTGACCAACTATTACTTTCTCACGAAGTAACAAAGTATAATGTTACTTCGTGGTGAAGTAATTGACTAAACGAGTTACGTTTGATCAAATCGTTGAAGGAAAATCATTCTAGAGTGTTTAGAGTCTCCATACTTAGTTTTTTTGGCCACGACTTGTTGTATGGAACTTTATACTCTTTATCACAAGTCTTAACCTTCCCAAGGATAATCTAAGCTTATTAACACTAATCGAGTGCGTTTTGGTTCGTACAATGCCCGTTGGCCCACTTGACCAACTATTACTTTCTCACAAAGTAACAGTTACTTCGTGGTGAAGTAATTGACTAAACGAGTTACGTTTGATCAAATCGTTGAAGGAAAATCATTCTAGAGTGTTTAGAGTCTCCATACTTAGTTTTTTTGGCCACGGCTTGTTGTATGGAACTTTATACTCTTTATCACAAGTCTTAACCTTCCCAAGGATAATTCTAAGCTTATTAACACTAATCGAGTGCGTTTTGGTTCGTACGATGCCCGTTGGCCCATTTGACCAACTATTACTTTCTCACGAAGTAACAAAGTATAATGTTACTTCGTGGTGAAGTAATTGACTAAATGTGATACGTTTGATCAAATCGTTGAAGGAAAATCATTCTAGAGTGTTTAGAGTCTCCATACTTAGTTTTTTTGGCCACGACTTGTTGTATGGAACTTTATACTCTTTATCACAAGTCTTAACCTTCCCAAGGATAATCTAAGCTTATTAACACTAATCGAGTGCGTTTTGGTTCGTACGATGCCCGTTGGCCCACTTGACCAACTATTACTTTCTCACGAAGTAACAGTTACTTCGTGGTGAAGTAATTGACTAAACGAGTTACGTTTGATCAAATCGTTGAAGGAAAATCATTCTAGAGTGTTTAGAGTCTCCATACTTAGTTTTTTTGGCCACGACTTGTTGTATGGAACTTTATACTCTTTATCACAAGTCTTAACCTTCCCAAGGATAATCTAAGCTTATTAACACTAATCGAGTGCGTTTTGGTTCGTACGATGCCCGTTGGCCCACTTGACCAACTATTACTTTCTCACGAAGTAACAGTTACTTCGTGGTGAAGTAATTGACTAAACGAGTTACGTTTGATCAAATCGTTGAAGGAAAATCATTCTAGAGTGTTTAGAGTCTCCATACTTAGTTTTTTTGGCCACGACTTGTTGTATGGAACTTTATACTCTTTATCAATAGTCTTAACCTTCCCAAGGATAATCTAAGCTTATTAACACTAATCGAGTGCGTTTTGGTTCGTACGATGCCCGTTGGCCCATTTGACCAACTATTACTTTCTCAAGAAGTAACAAAGTATAATGTTACTTCGTGGTGAAGTAATTGACTAAACGAGTTACGTTTGATCAAATCGTTGAAGGAAAATCATTCTAGAGTGTTTAGAGTCTCCATACTTAGTTTTTTTGGCCACGACTTGTTGTATGGAACTTTATACTCTTTATCACAAGATGACTTGTTGTATGGAACTTCATATTCTTTATCACAAAAAAAAGAACCCTAAATGCTCTCTTCTCTCTCCTCTTAGTCATCTCACGGCCGCCACCCTCCCCGGAGCTCCACCACGGCGGTGATCGACTTTCATCCTCGGAAATGTCATCACCATAATCGTGAGCTCATGAGGATCGTTTTTTGTGGTGACTTCGAGGTATTTTGTTCACGTCTTCTTCATCTTCGTTTTCGCAAGAGCTTGGTGCGTTAATGGTGGATTTTGAGCTTTGTTTTCTTGGATCCGTGTTGTTGTTGTTTGTTGTTGTTTGTTTCATTGTTTCCTCTCTCTCCTTGCCTTTGCTTTTCGACACCGAACCCTCATCGTAGACTCAAATCTCATGCTCCTCATTTTATATGCTATGGACTTTTGATTTGAGTTTGGGATTTGGAAGTGTTTTCGTCCTTGGTGTGAGCTTGAATCCCGAGGTTGTCTTTGATGATCTTTTGCTAGGATTCGTGGCCATCAAGGATTCAAACCCTTTTGTGTGGTGCTCTTCTTTCTTCTTTTTTGTTTTTCTTGTTGTTTTTCTTGTTGTTCTCTTCGGGGTTGTTAAGGTTCAAGCCTCTTGCGTGTTTTTGGGTGGTTGTGGAGGAGATTTTCATCGGATTTGAGTCTTGGGGTCTTTTTTGGCTTCAAATCCGAGGGTTTTAAGCACTTTCCGGCGGTTTTCGGCTTTTTCCGACCACCTCCTCGGTGCACCCTCGCCGGAAAGTGTAATATTCAGGTAGCCCTCTTCGTTGCGGTCATTTTGGTGGGTGGACCGACCAGAGAGCCTTTGTGGGTGAGGAGATAAGTCATTTTCCGTGCAAGGTGTCATTTCCGGCGAGTTTCCGGCGCCACCGCGACTCCGCCATCCGCATCCGTCCGGTCAACTGTGCATAGGCGGCGGTCAACTGCTGCTAGGGTTTGCTAGTGGGGACAAGAACACTCCACTACCTTGAGCCTTGTGTGGTGGTGGATGTGTAAGACCACTAAGGGGACAAGAGTGCTCTTGTCTTGTCCCTTTGTCCCCCACCATGCTTCCCACTACTAGTCTTCCATTATGCAAGACCACTAATGAGGGACCCACTGCCACATCACCTCCTTTGACTCAGTCAACTTTGACTCACGAAGTCAACGCCCAGAAGTCAAAGTTGACTCTCGAAAAGTCAACTCCGAAAGCCAAAGTTGACCACATGATTTCGGAGCTTGTTGTGTCCGAAAAGCCTAAGTTTGGGACGGGACTTTTTCCGCTTCTCTCAAATAACTTTGCTAGAGTGGCGAAGGCTCCATTTGCTCCACCTACATTTTCGAGACAACCAAATGTGGCACCGGACAATCCTCGACCGTATCAAATCCGTGCTCCATTGCGTCGCGCTTCTTATGCGCAAGCGGCCGCTCCCACAAGACAATATGAAATAAACCGCTCTCTTATTGATGATCCTACACTCACTACAATGGAGCTTCGAGTGGTCAAAGGGAAATCTATGATCGTCTTCAAGAATGAGGAAATTAAAGTCCTTGATGATAGGCTTAAGCTTGTCTTGATCCTTCGCTTCCCTCTCGTTAAGCCGAGCTACACGTTTATTCATAACAAGATGGCAAGACTCAAACTCAAAGGAAAATACACTCTTGGTCCAATTGGCCCTCGCCACGTTATGTTGAAATTGACCACGGAGGAGGACTACACTCGTTTATGGTTGAAGAAGGATCTTCAATTTCTTGATCTTAATGGTTCAATCTATAAGTGGACCCCGGATTTCGATCCCGATCTTGATCCTCCGATAGCTCCCGTGTGGATTGGTTTACCAAACCTCAACATGCGGTTTTGTGAGAGAAATGCCCTTATGAACATTGGTTCTTACTTTGGAAGACCTTTGAGGCTTGATGAAGGTGCGGCCACTATGTCACGCCCGGATTATCCTAGAATATGCGTTGAGATCAACCTCCTTGATCCATTGAAAGAAGAAATAGAATGGGGGATAGAAGATGTGCATGGTCAAGTTGACATCATCAAGCAAAAGGTCGTATATGAAAATATACCAACCTATTGCCGAAAATGTCAACGAATGGGCCATATACTTGAGGATTGTGGTGCGGAGATACCTCAAGGAACTAATGAGAAGGTTGCGGATGTCCCAAAACCGACGACCTTTGTTTGGAAGGCTAAGAGGAACATTGCTCCAATTTCATCACCGAAGAAAGTCGATAGCCTTGAACAAGTACCCAATGTTGAGGAAGTGGCCGAAGAGGCGGATCAAGAGAAACACCTCAAGTTGGCAATAATTCACGTTGCGACTAATGATGGAAATGAAGACCTCCTAAGGGAGGAAGAGTTGAGAAAGGCCGAAGAAAAAGAGATGGAAGATAGAATACTTAGGGATGACAATGACGATGCAAAGAGGTTATCGGATTCTAACTATCAACCTAAGTCTAGACTTCTCTCTCCAAGGGTGTGCTTTCCGGATGATACTTTCTCGTGTGATATCTCTACCCCTCCCACCTCGCCAACCCTCCTACTTGGGCATGATGAAGCCGTGGGTGATGATGCGTTTGTTGAGGAGTTGGAATCCTCATTTAATCAAAAAAGAATCTGCACTCCAATCCCAAGACAAATTGTAACGAGCGACCTCGAGGACTCAACTGTTACAAAATATGAGTCTTATGAGGAATGTTGTAGGCGAATACTCCGAGAAGGTGAAGAGAGAAGAGAAAAAAATAGGATTAAAGCACCAGATTGCTCCACCTACATAAGCAAGAGTCAACGGAAAAAAGAGAACAAAGAACGAAGAGAAGAAGAAAAGATGAAGTGGAAGAATAGATCATATTCATAGATGACATAGGCCGATTTTTTTTCACATTTTGGCTTACTTTACTTTCGAGGTATCCACTTTTGGGATATGCTCTTATTTGTTGTTGAGATTTCTATTTCTCTGTGTTTGGCGATCGTATGGGTGGGGTACACCATACGGCCTTCGCTATGTAGTACCTCCCCCTAGTTTTCTTTTATAAACCTTTTATTTCTTCTTATACTCTTTATCACAAGTCTTAACCTTCCCAAGGATAATTCTAAGCTTATTAACACTAATCGAGTGCGTTTTGGTTCGTACGATGCCCGTTGGCCCATTTGACCAACTATTACTTTCTCACGAAGTAACAAAGTATAATGTTACTTCGTGGTGAAGTAATTGACTAAACGAGTTACGTTTGATCAAATCGTTGAAGGAAAATCATTCTAGAGTGTTTAGAGTCTCCATACTTAGTTTTTTTGGCCACGACTTGTTGTATGGAACTTTATACTCTTTATCACAAGTCTTAACCTTCCCAAGGATAATCTAAGCTTATTAACACTAATCGAGTGCGTTTTGGTTCGTACAATGCCCGTTGGCCCACTTGACCAACTATTACTTTCTCACAAAGTAACAGTTACTTCGTGGTGAAGTAATTGACTAAACGAGTTACGTTTGATCAAATCGTTGAAGGAAAATCATTCTAGAGTGTTTAGAGTCTCCATACTTAGTTTTTTTGGCCACGGCTTGTTGTATGGAACTTTATACTCTTTATCACAAGTCTTAACCTTCCCAAGGATAATTCTAAGCTTATTAACACTAATCGAGTGCGTTTTGGTTCGTACGATGCCCGTTGGCCCATTTGACCAACTATTACTTTCTCACGAAGTAACAAAGTATAATGTTACTTCGTGGTGAAGTAATTGACTAAATGTGATACGTTTGATCAAATCGTTGAAGGAAAATCATTCTAGAGTGTTTAGAGTCTCCATACTTAGTTTTTTTGGCCACGACTTGTTGTATGGAACTTTATACTCTTTATCACAAGTCTTAACCTTCCCAAGGATAATCTAAGCTTATTAACACTAATCGAGTGCGTTTTGGTTCGTACGATGCCCGTTGGCCCACTTGACCAACTATTACTTTCTCACGAAGTAACAGTTACTTCGTGGTGAAGTAATTGACTAAACGAGTTACGTTTGATCAAATCGTTGAAGGAAAATCATTCTAGAGTGTTTAGAGTCTCCATACTTAGTTTTTTTGGCCACGACTTGTGGTATGGAACTTTATACTCTTTATCACAAGTCTTAACCTTCCCAAGGATAATTCTAAGCTTATTAACACTAATCGAGTGCGTTTTGGTTCGTACGATGCCCGTTGGCCCATTTGACCAACTATTACTTTCTCACGAAGTAACAAAGTATAATGTTACTTCGTGGTGAAGTAATTGACTAAATGTGATACGTTTGATCAAATCGTTGAAGGAAAATCATTCTAGACTGTTTAGAGTCTCCATACTTAGTTTTTTTGGCCACGACTTGTTGTATGGAACTTTATACTCTTTATCACAAGTCTTAACCTTCCCAAGGATAATCTAAGCTTATTAACACTAATCGAGTGCGTTTTGGTTCGTACGATGCCCGTTGGCCCACTTGACCAACTATTACTTTCTCACGAAGTAACAGTTACTTCGTGGTGAAGTAATTGACTAAACGAGTTACGTTTGATCAAATCGTTGAAGGAAAATCATTCTAGAGTGTTTAGAGTCTCCATACTTAGTTTTTTTGGCCACGACTTGTTGTATGGAACTTTATACTCTTTATCACAAGTCTTAACCTTCCCAAGGATAATCTAAGCTTATTAACACTAATCGAGTGCGTTTTGGTTCGTACGATGCCCGTTGGCCCACTTGACCAACTATTACTTTCTCACGAAGTAACAGTTACTTCGTGGTGAAGTAATTGACTAAACGAGTTACGTTTGATCAAATCGTTGAAGGAAAATCATTCTAGAGTGTTTAGAGTCTCCATACTTAGTTTTTTTGGCCACGACTTGTTGTATGGAACTTTATACTCTTTATCAATAGTCTTAACCTTCCCAAGGATAATCTAAGCTTATTAACACTAATCGAGTGCGTTTTGGTTCGTACGATGCCCGTTGGCCCATTTGACCAACTATTACTTTCTCAAGAAGTAACAAAGTATAATGTTACTTCGTGGTGAAGTAATTGACTAAACGAGTTACGTTTGATCAAATCGTTGAAGGAAAATCATTCTAGAGTGTTTAGAGTCTCCATACTTAGTTTTTTTGGCCACGACTTGTTCTATGGAACTTTATACTCTTTATCACAAATCTTAACCTTCCCAAGGATAATTCTAAGCTTATTAACACTAATCGAGTGCGTTTTGGTTCGTACGATGCCCGTTGGCCCATTTGACCAACTATTACTTTCTCACGAAGTAACAAAGTATAATGTTACTTCGTGGTGAAGTAATTGACTAAACGAGTTACGTTTGATCAAATCGTTGAAGGAAAATCATTCTAGAGTGTTTAGAGTCTCCATACTTAGTTTTTTTGGCCACGACTTGTTGTATGGAACTTTATACTCTTTATCACAAGTCTTAACCTTCCCAAGGATAATTCTAAGCTTATTAACACTAATCGAGTGCGTTTTGGTTCGTACGATGCCCGTTGGCCCATTTGACCAACTATTACTTTCTCACGAAGTAACAGTTACTTCGTGGTGAAGTAATTGACTAAACGAGTTACGTTTGATCAAATCGTTGAAGGAAAATCATTCTAGAGTGTTTAGAGTCTCCATATTTAGTTTTTTTGGCCACGACTTGTTGTATGGAACTTTATACTCTTTATCACAAGTCTTAACCTTCCCAAGGATAATTCTAAGCTTATTAACACTAATCGAGTGCGTTTTGGTTCGTACGATGCCCGTTGGCCCATTTGACCAACTATTACTTTCTCACGAAGTAACAAAGTATAATGTTACTTCGTGGTGAAGTAATTGACTAAACGAGTTACGTTTGATCAAATCGTTGAAGGAAAATCATTCTAGAGAGTTTAGAGTCTCCATACTTAGTTTTTTTGGCCACGACTTGTTGTATGGAACTTTATACTCTTTATCACAAGTCTTAACCTTCCCAAGGATAATCTAAGCTTATTAACACTAATCGAGTGCGTTTTGGTTCGTACAATGCCCGTTGGCCCACTTGACCAACTATTACTTTCTCACGAAGTAACAGTTACTTCGTGGTGAAGTAATTGACTAAACGAGTTACGTTTGATCAAATCGTTGAAGGAAAATCATTCTAGAGTGTTTAGAGTCTCCATACTTAGTTTTTTTTGCCACGACTTGTTGTATGGAACTTTATACTCTTTATCACAAGTCTTAACCTTCCCAAGGATAATTCTAAGCTTATTAACACTAATCGAGTGCGTTTTGGTTCGTACGATGCCCGTTGGCCCACTTGACCAACTATTACTTTCTCACGAAGTAACAGTTACTTCGTGGTGAAGTAATTGACTAAACGAGTTACGTTTGATCAAATCGTTGAAGGAAAATCATTCTAGAGTGTTTAGAGTCTCCATACTTAGTTTTTTTGGCCACGACTTGTTGTATGGAACTTTATACTCTTTATCAATAGTCTTAACCTTCCCAAGGATAATCTAAGCTTATTAACACTAATCGAGTGCGTTTTGGTTCGTACGATGCCCGTTGGCCCATTTGACCAACTATTACTTTCTCAAGAAGTAACAAAGTATAATGTTACTTCGTGGTGAAGTAATTGACTAAACGAGTTACGTTTGATCAAATCGTTGAAGGAAAATCATTCTAGAGTGTTTAGAGTCTCCATACTTAGTTTTTTTGGCCACGACTTGTTCTATGGAACTTTATACTCTTTATCACAAATCTTAACCTTCCCAAGGATAATTCTAAGCTTATTAACACTAATCGAGTGCGTTTTGGTTCGTACGATGCCCGTTGGCCCATTTGACCAACTATTACTTTCTCACGAAGTAACAAAGTATAATGTTACTTCGTGGTGAAGTAATTGACTAAACGAGTTACGTTTGATCAAATCGTTGAAGGAAAATCATTCTAGAGTGTTTAGAGTCTCCATACTTAGTTTTTTTGGCCACGACTTGTTGTATGGAACTTTATACTCTTTATCACAAGTCTTAACCTTCCCAAGGATAATTCTAAGCTTATTAACACTAATCGAGTGCGTTTTGGTTCGTACGATGCCCGTTGGCCCATTTGACCAACTATTACTTTCTCACGAAGTAACAGTTACTTCGTGGTGAAGTAATTGACTAAACGAGTTACGTTTGATCAAATCGTTGAAGGAAAATCATTCTAGAGTGTTTAGAGTCTCCATATTTAGTTTTTTTGGCCACGACTTGTTGTATGGAACTTTATACTCTTTATCACAAGTCTTAACCTTCCCAAGGATAATTCTAAGCTTATTAACACTAATCGAGTGCGTTTTGGTTCGTACGATGCCCGTTGGCCCATTTGACCAACTATTACTTTCTCACGAAGTAACAAAGTATAATGTTACTTCGTGGTGAAGTAATTGACTAAACGAGTTACGTTTGATCAAATCGTTGAAGGAAAATCATTCTAGAGTGTTTAGAGTCTCCATATTTAGTTTTTTTGGCCACGACTTGTTGTATGGAACTTTATACTCTTTATCACAAGTCTTAACCTTCCCAAGGATAATCTAAGCTTATTAACACTAATCGAGTGCGTTTTGGTTCGTACAATGCCCGTTGGCCCACTTGACCAACTATTACTTTCTCACGAAGTAACAGTTACTTCGTGGTGAAGTAATTGACTAAACGAGTTACGTTTGATCAAATCGTTGAAGGAAAATCATTCTAGAGTGTTTAGAGTCTCCATACTTAGTTTTTTTGGCCACGACTTGTTGTATGGAACTTTATACTCTTTATCACAAGTCTTAACCTTCCCAAGGATAATCTAAGCTTATTAACACTAATCGAGTGCGTTTTGGTTCGTACGATGCCCGTTGGCCCACTTGACCAACTATTACTTTCTCACGAAGTAACAGTTACTTCGTGGTGAAGTAATTGACTAAACGAGTTACGTTTGATCAAATCGTTGAAGGAAAATCATTCTAGAGTGTTTAGAGTCTCCATACTTAGTTTTTTTGGCCACGACTTGTTGTATGGAACTTTATACTCTTTATCAATAGTCTTAACCTTCCCAAGGATAATCTAAGCTTATTAACACTAATCGAGTGCGTTTTGGTTCGTACGATGCCCGTTGGCCCATTTGACCAACTATTACTTTCTCAAGAAGTAACAAAGTATAATGTTACTTCGTGGTGAAGTAATTGACTAAACGAGTTACGTTTGATCAAATCGTTGAAGGAAAATCATTCTAGAGTGTTTAGAGTCTCCATACTTAGTTTTTTTGGCCACGACTTGTTCTATGGAACTTTATACTCTTTATCACAAATCTTAACCTTCCCAAGGATAATTCTAAGCTTATTAACACTAATCGAGTGCGTTTTGGTTCGTACGATGCCCGTTGGCCCATTTGACCAACTATTACTTTCTCACGAAGTAACAAAGTATAATGTTACTTCGTGGTGAAGTAATTGACTAAACGAGTTACGTTTGATCAAATCGTTGAAGGAAAATCATTCTAGAGTGTTTAGAGTCTCCATACTTAGTTTTTTTGGCCACGACTTGTTGTATGGAACTTTATACTCTTTATCACAAGTCTTAACCTTCCCAAGGATAATTCTAAGCTTATTAACACTAATCGAGTGCGTTTTGGTTCGTACGATGCCCGTTGGCCCATTTGACCAACTATTACTTTCTCACGAAGTAACAGTTACTTCGTGGTGAAGTAATTGACTAAACGAGTTACGTTTGATCAAATCGTTGAAGGAAAATCATTCTAGAGTGTTTAGAGTCTCCATATTTAGTTTTTTTGGCCACGACTTGTTGTATGGAACTTTATACTCTTTATCACAAGTCTTAACCTTCCCAAGGATAATTCTAAGCTTATTAACACTAATCGAGTGCGTTTTGGTTCGTACGATGCCCGTTGGCCCATTTGACCAACTATTACTTTCTCACGAAGTAACAAAGTATAATGTTACTTCGTGGTGAAGTAATTGACTAAACGAGTTACGTTTGATCAAATCGTTGAAGGAAAATCATTCTAGAGAGTTTAGAGTCTCCATACTTAGTTTTTTTGGCCACGACTTGTTGTATGGAACTTTATACTCTTTATCACAAGTCTTAACCTTCCCAAGGATAATCTAAGCTTATTAACACTAATCGAGTGCGTTTTGGTTCGTACAATGCCCGTTGGCCCACTTGACCAACTATTACTTTCTCACGAAGTAACAGTTACTTCGTGGTGAAGTAATTGACTAAACGAGTTACGTTTGATCAAATCGTTGAAGGAAAATCATTCTAGAGTGTTTAGAGTCTCCATACTTAGTTTTTTTTGCCACGACTTGTTGTATGGAACTTTATACTCTTTATCACAAGTCTTAACCTTCCCAAGGATAATTCTAAGCTTATTAACACTAATCGAGTGCGTTTTGGTTCGTACGATGCCCGTTGGCCCATTTGACCAACTATTACTTTCTCACGAAGTAACAAAGTATAATGTTACTTCGTGGTGAAGTAATTGACTAAATGTGATACGTTTGATCAAATCGTTGAAGGAAAATCATTCTAGACTGTTTAGAGTCTCCATACTTAGTTTTTTTGGCCACGACTTGTTGTATGGAACTTTATACTCTTTATCACAAGTCTTAACCTTCCCAAGGATAATCTAAGCTTATTAACACTAATCGAGTGCGTTTTGGTTCGTACGATGCCCGTTGGCCCACTTGACCAACTATTACTTTCTCACGAAGTAACAGTTACTTCGTGGTGAAGTAATTGACTAAACGAGTTACGTTTGATCAAATCGTTGAAGGAAAATCATTCTAGAGTGTTTAGAGTCTCCATACTTAGTTTTTTTGGCCACGACTTGTTGTATGGAACTTTATACTCTTTATCAATAGTCTTAACCTTCCCAAGGATAATCTAAGCTTATTAACACTAATCGAGTGCGTTTTGGTTCGTACGATGCCCGTTGGCCCATTTGACCAACTATTACTTTCTCAAGAAGTAACAAAGTATAATGTTACTTCGTGGTGAAGTAATTGACTAAACGAGTTACGTTTGATCAAATCGTTGAAGGAAAATCATTCTAGAGTGTTTAGAGTCTCCATACTTAGTTTTTTTAGCCACGACTTGTTCTATGGAACTTTATACTCTTTATCACAAATCTTAACCTTCCCAAGGATAATTCTAAGCTTATTAACACTAATCGAGTGCGTTTTGGTTCGTACGATGCCCGTTGGCCCATTTGACCAACTATTACTTTCTCACGAAGTAACAAAGTATAATGTTACTTCGTGGTGAAGTAATTGACTAAACGAGTTACGTTTGATCAAATCGTTGAAGGAAAATCATTCTAGAGTGTTTAGAGTCTCCATACTTAGTTTTTTTGGCCACGACTTGTTGTATGGAACTTTATACTCTTTATCACAAGTCTTAACCTTCCCAAGGATAATTCTAAGCTTATTAACACTAATCGAGTGCGTTTTGGTTCGTACGATGCCCGTTGGCCCATTTGACCAACTATTACTTTCTCACGAAGTAACAGTTACTTCGTGGTGAAGTAATTGACTAAACGAGTTACGTTTGATCAAATCGTTGAAGGAAAATCATTCTAGAGTGTTTAGAGTCTCCATATTTAGTTTTTTTGGCCACGACTTGTTGTATGGAACTTTATACTCTTTATCACAAGTCTTAACCTTCCCAAGGATAATTCTAAGCTTATTAACACTAATCGAGTGCGTTTTGGTTCGTACGATGCCCGTTGGCCCATTTGACCAACTATTACTTTCTCACGAAGTAACAAAGTATAATGTTACTTCGTGGTGAAGTAATTGACTAAACGAGTTACGTTTGATCAAATCGTTGAAGGAAAATCATTCTAGAGTGTTTAGAGTCTCCATACTTAGTTTTTTTGGCCACGACTTGTTGTATGGAACTTTATACTCTTTATCACAAGTCTTAACCTTCCCAAGGATAATCTAAGCTTATTAACACTAATCGAGTGCGTTTTGGTTCGTACGATGCCCGTTGGCCCACTTGACCAACTATTACTTTCTCACGAAGTAACAGTTACTTCGTGGTGAAGTAATTGACTAAACGAGTTACGTTTGATCAAATCGTTGAAGGAAAATCATTCTAGAGTGTTTAGAGTCTCCATACTTAGTTTTTTTTGCCACGACTTGTTGTATGGAACTTTATACTCTTTATCACAAGTCTTAACCTTCCCAAGGATAATTCTAAGCTTATTAACACTAATCGAGTGCGTTTTGGTTCGTACGATGCCCGTTGGCCCATTTGACCAACTATTACTTTCTCACGAAGTAACAAAGTATAATGTTACTTCGTGGTGAAGTAATTGACTAAATGTGATACGTTTGATCAAATCGTTGAAGGAAAATCATTCTAGACTGTTTAGAGTCTCCATACTTAGTTTTTTTGGCCACGACTTGTTGTATGGAACTTTATACTCTTTATCACAAGTCTTAACCTTCCCAAGGATAATCTAAGCTTATTAACACTAATCGAGTGCGTTTTGGTTCGTACGATGCCCGTTGGCCCACTTGACCAACTATTACTTTCTCACGAAGTAACAGTTACTTCGTGGTGAAGTAATTGACTAAACGAGTTACGTTTGATCAAATCGTTGAAGGAAAATCATTCTAGAGTGTTTAGAGTCTCCATACTTAGTTTTTTTGGCCACGACTTGTTGTATGGAACTTTATACTCTTTATCACAAGTCTTAACCTTCCCAAGGATAATCTAAGCTTATTAACACTAATCGAGTGCGTTTTGGTTCGTACGATGCCCGTTGGCCCACTTGACCAACTATTACTTTCTCACGAAGTAACAGTTACTTCGTGGTGAAGTAATTGACTAAACGAGTTACGTTTGATCAAATCGTTGAAGGAAAATCATTCTAGAGTGTTTAGAGTCTCCATACTTAGTTTTTTTGGCCACGACTTGTTGTATGGAACTTTATACTCTTTATCAATAGTCTTAACCTTCCCAAGGATAATCTAAGCTTATTAACACTAATCGAGTGCGTTTTGGTTCGTACGATGCCCGTTGGCCCATTTGACCAACTATTACTTTCTCAAGAAGTAACAAAGTATAATGTTACTTCGTGGTGAAGTAATTGACTAAACGAGTTACGTTTGATCAAATCGTTGAAGAAAAATCATTCTAGAGTGTTTAGAGTCTCCATACTTAGTTTTTTTGGCCACGACTTGTTGTATGGAACTTTATACTCTTTATCACAAGTCTTAACCTTCCCAAGGATAATTCTAAGCTTATTAACACTAATCGAGTGCGTTTTGGTTCGTACGATGCCCGTTGGCCCATTTGACCAACTATTACTTTCTCACGAAGTAACAAAGTATAATGTTACTTCGTGGTGAAGTAATTGACTAAACGAGTTACGTTTGATCAAATCGTTGAAGGAAAATCATTCTAGAGTGTTTAGAGTCTCCATACTTAGTTTTTTTGGCCATGACTTGTTGTATGGAACTTTATACTCTTTATCACAAGTCTTAACCTTCCCAAGGATAATTCTAAGCTTATTAACACTAATCGAGTGCGTTTTGGTTCGTACGATGCCCGTTGGCCCATTTGACCAACTATTACTTTCTCACGAAGTAACAGTTACTTCGTGGTGAAGTAATTGACTAAACGAGTTACGTTTGATCAAATCGTTGAAGGAAAATCATTCTAGAGTGTTTAGAGTCTCCATATTTAGTTTTTTTGGCCACGACTTGTTGTATGGAACTTTATACTCTTTATCACAAGTCTTAACCTTCCCAAGGATAATTCTAAGCTTATTAACACTAATCGAGTGCGTTTTGGTTCGTACGATGCCCGTTGGCCCATTTGACCAACTATTACTTTCTCACGAAGTAACAAAGTATAATGTTACTTCGTGGTGAAGTAATTGACTAAACGAGTTACGTTTGATCAAATCGTTGAAGGAAAATCATTCTAGAGTGTTTATAGTCTCCATACTTAGTTTTTTTGGCCACGACTTGTTGTATGGAACTTTATACTCTTTATCACAAGTCTTAACCTTCCCAAGGATAATCTAAGCTTATTAACACTAATCGAGTGCGTTTTGGTTCGTACAATGCCCGTTGGCCCACTTGACCAACTATTACTTTCTCACGAAGTAACAGTTACTTCGTGGTGAAGTAATTGACTAAACGAGTTACGTTTGATCAAATCGTTGAAGGAAAATCATTCTAGAGTGTTTAGAGTCTCCATACTTAGTTTTTTTGGCCACAACTTGTTGTATGGAACTTTATACTCTTTATCACAAGTCTTAACCTTCCCAAGGATAATTCTAAGCTTATTAACACTAATCGAGTGCGTTTTGGTTCGTACGATGCCCGTTGGCCCATTTGACCAACTATTACTTTCTCACGAAGTAACAAAGTATAATGTTACTTCGTGGTGAAGTAATTGACTAAACGAGTTACGTTTGATCAAATCGTTGAAGGAAAATCATTCTAGAGTGTTTAGAGTCTCCATACTTAGTTTTTTTGGCCATGACTTGTTGTATGGAACTTTATACTCTTTATCACAAGTCTTAACCTTCCCAAGGATAATTCTAAGCTTATTAACACTAATCGAGTGCGTTTTGGTTCGTACGATGCCCGTTGGCCCATTTGACCAACTATTACTTTCTCACGAAGTAACAGTTACTTCGTGGTGAAGTAATTGACTAAACGAGTTACGTTTGATCAAATCGTTGAAGGAAAATCATTCTAGAGTGTTTAGAGTCTCCATATTTAGTTTTTTTGGCCACGACTTGTTGTATGGAACTTTATACTCTTTATCACAAGTCTTAACCTTCCCAAGGATAATTCTAAGCTTATTAACACTAATCGAGTGCGTTTTGGTTCGTACGATGCCCGTTGGCCCATTTGACCAACTATTACTTTCTCACGAAGTAACAAAGTATAATGTTACTTCGTGGTGAAGTAATTGACTAAACGAGTTACGTTTGATCAAATCGTTGAAGGAAAATCATTCTAGAGTGTTTATAGTCTCCATACTTAGTTTTTTTGGCCACGACTTGTTGTATGGAACTTTATACTCTTTATCACAAGTCTTAACCTTCCCAAGGATAATCTAAGCTTATTAACACTAATCGAGTGCGTTTTGGTTCGTACAATGCCCGTTGGCCCACTTGACCAACTATTACTTTCTCACGAAGTAACAGTTACTTCGTGGTGAAGTAATTGACTAAACGAGTTACGTTTGATCAAATCGTTGAAGGAAAATCATTCTAGAGTGTTTAGAGTCTCCATACTTAGTTTTTTTGGCCACAACTTGTTGTATGGAACTTTATACTCTTTATCACAAGTCTTAACCTTCCCAAGGATAATTCTAAGCTTATTAACACTAATCGAGTGCGTTTTGGTTCGTACGATGCCCGTTGGCCCATTTGACCAACTATTACTTTCTCACGAAGTAACAAAGTATAATGTTACTTCGTGGTGAAGTAATTGACTAAATGTGATACGTTTGATCAAATCGTTGAAGGAAAATCATTCTAGACTGTTTAGAGTCTCCATACTTAGTTTTTTTGGCCACGACTTGTTGTATGGAACTTTATACTCTTTATCACAAGTCTTAACCTTCCCAAGGATAATTCTAAGCTTATTAACACTAATCGAGTGCGTTTTGGTTCGTACGATGCCCGTTGGCCCATTTGACCAACTATTACTTTCTCACGAAGTAACAGTTACTTCGTGGTGAAGTAATTGACTAAACGAGTTACGTTTGATCAAATCGTTGAAGGAAAATCATTCTAGAGTGTTTAGAGTCTCCATATTTAGTTTTTTTGGCCACGACTTGTTGTATGGAACTTTATACTCTTTATCACAAGTCTTAACCTTCCCAAGGATAATTCTAAGCTTATTAACACTAATCGAGTGCGTTTTGGTTCGTACGATGCCCGTTGGCCCATTTGACCAACTATTACTTTCTCACGAAGTAACAAAGTATAATGTTACTTCGTGGTGAAGTAATTGACTAAACGAGTTACGTTTGATCAAATCGTTGAAGGAAAATCATTCTAGAGTGTTTAGAGTCTCCATACTTAGTTTTTTTGGCCACGACTTGTTGTATGGAACTTTATACTCTTTATCACAAATCTTAACCTTTCCAAGGATAATCTAAGCTTATTAACACTAATCGAGTGCGTTTTGGTTCGTACAATGCCCGTTGGCCCACTTGACCAACTATTACTTTCTCACGAAGTAACAGTTACTTCGTGGTGAAGTAATTGACTAAACGAGTTACGTTTGATCAAATCGTTGAAGGAAAATCATTCTAGAGTGTTTAGAGTCTCCATACTTAGTTTTTTTGGCCACAACTTGTTGTATGGAACTTTATACTCTTTATCACAAGTCTTAACCTTCCCAAGGATAATTCTAAGCTTATTAACACTAATCGAGTGCGTTTTGGTTCGTACGATGCCCGTTGGCCCATTTGACCAACTATTACTTTCTCACGAAGTAACAAAGTATAATGTTACTTCGTGGTGAAGTAATTGACTAAATGTGATACGTTTGATCAAATCGTTGAAGGAAAATCATTCTAGACTGTTTAGAGTCTCCATACTTAGTTTTTTTGGCCACGACTTGTTGTATGGAACTTTATACTCTTTATCACAAGTCTTAACCTTCCCAAGGATAATCTAAGCTTATTAACACTAATCGAGTGCGTTTTGGTTCGTACGATGCCCGTTGGCCCACTTGACCAACTATTACTTTCTCACGAAGTAACAGTTACTTCGTGGTGAAGTAATTGACTAAACGAGTTACGTTTGATCAAATCGTTGAAGGAAAATCATTCTAGAGTGTTTAGAGTCTCCATACTTAGTTTTTTTGGCCACAACTTGTTGTATGGAACTTTATACTCTTTATCACAACAGGAAGTTACATTTTACTTTATTGCTTCGTCATTCTTTATCACAAAAACACAAAAAAGCTCTCTTCTCTCTCCTTGCGTTCACACTTAGGCGGTCTCCGGTCAACTTTCCGATCATCGGAGCACGGTGACCTCCTCACGAGGACACCGGCGTCTTCTCCGTTGACTCGGTTTCCCCTCTTGTGAGCTTAAGATTCGGATTTTAGCTTACCCTATGGATTTTGGTTAGCTTCTCTCGGTTTCAAGCTTCATCCATGGAAGATTTTCGTCTTTCTTGATGTCCATGGTCTTCTAGCTCGGATTTCATTAGTTTTTCACGGATTAAAGCTTCTTCTATGGAGGATTTTCGTCTTTTTTGATGGTATGGTGTTCTAGCTCGAATTTCTTGGTTGTCTTGTCCTATAGTTCGTCTCTCTCTCCCTCTCTTTGTTCATCTTCACACCATTTGTTACTTGTGAGTGTTATGTTCCTCAATCGACCTTGGTCATTGCTATGGTCTTGACACTCCCATTTGACATTTGAAGATGGATTTGTGGTTGTTTGTTCAATCTCCAAGGTGTTCTTCGGAACCCTTCGCTTGAGTGCGAATTTCTTCCATAGATTTGTTCTTTTGTGTGTCGATTTCTTCTTCTTTTTTGTTATTTTGGTCTTCTTAGTTCTTCTTAGGTGGTCTTCTTGTCTTTTCCGCTCGAATCCGCGTGTTTGGAGGTCTTTTTGGTGGATTCCGATCAATTTTTGCTTCTTTGCGGCTCTTTTCCGATCACTTTTCCGGTGTCAAGCTTTTTCAGTCACTATTCACTTGCTCTCGGAGTACTGTTCACGTTCAGGTACTGTTCACTTCCAAGTTCGGGTACTGTTCTACTGTTCACGTTCTCGGGGTACTGTTCTACTGTTCACGTTCGGGGGTACTGTTCACGTTATACTGTTCACGTTCGGGGTACTGTTCACGTTTGGATTTCTTGCTGGTTTTGGATCGGTCTTCTTAGATTTAGGTCGTTTTATCGGATTCATCTCGTCGGTAGGGTTTTTTGGGTGGCAACGCCGCATTTTTCCGACCGCAAATACATCTCCGGCGAAATTCCGGCGCCGCTCCGGTGTGCCACCGTCGCCGCTCCTTCTCCGGTCAAATAGGTGGTGGCGGCGGCTGAGCTTGTATTAGGGTTAGGGTTGGGGGACAAGTTGCATGCTTTTAGTTAGTGGAGCCTAGGAGTGGGGGACAAGAGTGCACTACCTTTTCCTTGTGTCCCCCATGCTTCCCACTAATAGTCTTCCACTTTGCAAGACCACTAATGTGGGACCCAATGCCACATCACATCAGTTGACTCAGTCAACTATGACTCACGAAGTCAACGCCCAGAAGTCAAAGTTGACCCTCGAAAAGTCAACCCCGAAAGCCAAAGTTGACCACATGATCTCGGAGCTTGTTGTGGCTGAAAAGTCTAAGATTGGGACCGGCCTTTTTCCGCTTCTCTCGAATAACTTTGCTAGAGTTGCGAAGGCTCCATTTGCTCCACCTACATTTTCGAGACAACCAAATGTGGCACCGGACAATCCACGACCGTATCAAATCCGTGCTCCATTGCGTCGCGCTTCTTATGCGCAAGCGGCCGCTCCCACAAGACAATATGAAATTAACCGCTCTCTTATTGATGATCCTACACTCACTACAATGGAGTTTCGAGTGGTCAAAGGGAAATCTATGATCGTCTTCAAGAATGAGGAAATTAAAGTCCTTGACGATAGGCTTAAGCTTGTCTTGATCCTTCGTTTCCCTCTCGTTAAGCCGAGCTACACGTTTATTCATAACAAGATGGCGAGACTCAAACTCAAAGGAAAATACACACTTGGTCCAATTGGCCCTCGCCACGTTATGTTGAAATTGACCACGGAGGAGGACTATACTCGTTTATGGTTGAAGAAGGACCTTCGATTTCTTGATCTTAATGGTTCAATCTATAAGTGGACCCCGGATTTCGACCCCGATCTTGATCCTCCGATAGCTCCCGTGTGGATTGGTTTACCAAACCTCAACATGCGGTTTTGTGAGAGAAATGCCCTTATGAACATTGGTTCTTACTTTGGAAGACCTTTGAGGCTTGATGAAGGTGCGGCCACTATGTCACGTCCGGATTATCCTCGAATATGCGTTGAGATCAACCTCCTTGATCCATTAAAAGAAGAAATAGAATGGGGGATAGAAGACGTGCATGGGCAAGTGGACATCGTAAAGCAAAAGGTCGTATATGAAAATATACCAACCTATTGCCGAAAATGTCAACGAATGGGCCATACACTTGAGGAATGTGGTGTGGAGATACCTCAAGGAACTAATGAGAAGGTTGAGGATGTCCCAAAACCGACGACCTTTGTTTGGAAGGCTAAGAGGAACATTGCTCCAATTTCATCACCGAAGAAAGTCGATAGCCTTGAACAAGTACCCAATGTTGAAGAAGTGGCCGAAGAGGCGGATCAAGAGAAACACCTCAAGTTCGCAATAATTCACGTTGCGACTAATGATGGAAATGAAGATCTCCTAAGGGATGAAGAGTTGAGAAAGGTCGAAGAAAAAGAGATTGAAGATATGATATTGAGGGATGACAATGATGATGCAGCTAGGTTATCGGACTCTAACTGTAAACCTAAGTCTAGACTTCTCTCCCCAAGGGTGTGCTTTCCGGATGCTACTTTCTCGTGTGATATCTCTACCCCTCCCACCTCGCCAACCTTACTACTTGGGCATATTTATGATGAAGCCGTGAGTGAGGATGCTTTTGCTGATGAGCTGGAATCCTCATTCAATCAAAGGAGAATCTGTACTCCAATCCCAAGACATGCAGCAGATGTCGGTCTTGAGGACTCACCATTTACAAGAGATGAGTCTTCATGGCTATACCGGGAAGAGAAGCGGATTAAAGAACAGGAGGAGAGAAGAGTGGAATATGCAAAAGAAGAAGAAAAAAGGAAGGGTCCAGATTGCAACATCTATATTAGCAAAAGTGAACGGAAAAAAGCGAACAAAGAACGAAGAGCAGAAGAAAAGATGAGGATGAGGACCAGATCCTACTCATAATTGTAATAGGCCGGTTCATTATTTCCACATTTTGGCTTACTTTTCTTTCGAGGTATCCACTTTTGTGATATGCTCTTCCTTGTAGTTGAGATTTCTATTTCTCTTTGTTTTGGCGATCGTATGGGTGGGGTACACCATACGGCCTTGCTATGTAGTACCTCCCCCTAGTTTCTCTTTTATAAACCTTTTACTTTCTTATACTCTTTATCACAAGTCTTAACCTTCCCAAGGATAATCTAAGCTTATTAACACTAATCGAGTGCGTTTTGGTTCGTACGATGCCCGTTGGCCCACTTGACCAACTATTACTTTCTCACGAAGTAACAGTTACTTCGTGGTGAAGTAATTGACTAAACGAGTTACGTTTGATCAAATCGTTGAAGGAAAATCATTCTAGAGTGTTTAGAGTCTCCATACTTAGTTTTTTTGGCCACGACTTGTTGTATGGAACTTTATACTCTTTATCAATAGTCTTAACCTTCCCAAGGATAATCTAAGCTTATTAACACTAATCGAGTGCGTTTTGGTTCGTACGATGCCCGTTGGCCCATTTGACCAACTATTACTTTCTCAAGAAGTAACAAAGTATAATGTTACTTCGTGGTGAAGTAATTGACTAAACGAGTTACGTTTGATCAAATCGTTGAAGGAAAATCATTCTAGAGTGTTTAGAGTCTCCATACTTAGTTTTTTTGGCCACGACTTGTTGTATGGAACTTTATACTCTTTATCACAAGTCTTAACCTTCCCAAGGATAATTCTAAGCTTATTAACACTAATCGAGTGCGTTTTGGTTCGTACGATGCCCGTTGGCCCATTTGACCAACTATTACTTTCTCACGAAGTAACAAAGTATAATGTTACTTCGTGGTGAAGTAATTGACTAAACGAGTTACGTTTGATCAAATCGTTGAAGGAAAATCATTCTAGAGTGTTTAGAGTCTCCATACTTAGTTTTTTTGGCCACGACTTGTTGTATGGAACTTTATACTCTTTATCACAAGTCTTAACCTTCCCAAGGATAATTCTAAGCTTATTAACACTAATCGAGTGCGTTTTGGTTCGTACGATGCCCGTTGGCCCATTTGACCAACTATTACTTTCTCACGAAGTAACAGTTACTTCGTGGTGAAGTAATTGACTAAACGAGTTACGTTTGATCAAATCGTTGAAGGAAAATCATTCTAGAGTGTTTAGAGTCTCCATACTTAGTTTTTTTGGCCACGACTTGTTGTATGGAACTTTATACTCTTTATCACAAGTCTTAACCTTCCCAAGGATAATCTAAGCTTATTAACACTAATCGAGTGCGTTTTGGTTCGTACGATGTTCGTTGGCCCATTTGACCAACTATTACTTTCTCACGAAGTAACAGTTACTTCGTGGTGAAGTAATTGACTAAACGAGTTACGTTTGATCAAATCGTTGAAGGAAAATCATTCTAGAGTGTTTAGAGTCTCCATACTTAGTTTTTTTGGCCACGACTTGTTGTATGGAACTTTATACTCTTTATCACAAGTCTTAACCTTCCCAAGGATAATCTAAGCTTATTAACACTAATCGAGTGCGTTTTGGTTCGTACGATGTCCGTTGGCCCATTTGACCAACTATTACTTTCTCACGAAGTAACAGTTACTTCGTGGTGAAGTAATTGACTAAACGAGTTACGTTTGATCAAATCGTTGAAGGAAAATCATTCTAGAGTGTTTAGAGTCTCCATACTTAGTTTTTTTGGCCACGACTTGTTGTATGGAACTTTATACTCTTTATCACAAGTCTTAATCTTCCCAAGGATAATCTAAGCTTATTAACACTAATCGAGTGCGTTTTGGTTCGTACGATGCCCGTTGGCCCATTTGACCAACTATTACTTTCTCACGAAGTAACAAAGTAAACTGTTACTTCGTGGTGAAGTAATAGACTAAACGAGTTACGTTTGATCAAATCGTTGAAGGAAAATCATTCTAGAGTGTTTAGAGTCTCCATACTTAGTTTTTTTGGCCACGACTTGTTGTATGGAACTTTATACTCTTTATCACAAGTCTTAACCTTCCCAAGGATAATCTAAGCTTATTAACACTAATCGAGTGCGTTTTGCTTCGTACGATGCCCGTTGGCCCATTTGACCAACTATTACTTTCTCAAGAAGTAACAAAGTATAATGTTACTTCGTGGTGAAGTAATTGACTAAACGAGTTACGTTTGATCAAATCGTTGAAGGAAAATCATTCTAGAGTGTTTAGAGTCTCCATACTTAGTTTTTTTGGCCACGACTTGTTGTATGGAACTTTATACTCTTTATCACAAGTCTTAACCTTCCCAAGGATAATTCTAAGCTTATTAACACTAATCGAGTGCGTTTTGGTTCGTACGATGCCCGTTGGCCCATTTGACCAACTATTACTTTCTCACGAAGTAACAAAGTATAATGTTACTTCGTGGTGAAGTAATTGACTAAACGAGTTACGTTTGATCAAATCGTTGAAGGAAAATAATTCTAGAGTGTTTAGAGTCTCCATACTTAGTTTTTTTGGCCACGACTTGTTGTATGGAACTTTATACTCTTTATCACAAGTCTTAACCTTCCCAAGGATAATTCTAAGCTTATTAACACAGATCGAGTGTGTTTTGGTTCGTACGATGCCCGTTGGCCCATTTGACCAACTATTACTTTCTCACGAAGTAACAAAGTAAACTTTTACTTCGTGGTGAAGTAATAGACTAAACGAGTTACGTTTTTACAAATCGTTGAAGGAAAATCATTCTAGAGTGTTTAGAGTCTCCATACTTAGTTTTTTTGGCCACGACTTGTTGTATGGAACTTTATATTCTTTATCACAAGTCCTTAACCTTCCCAAGGATAATCTAAGCTTATTAATACTAATCGAGTGCGTTTTGGTTCGTACGATGCCCGTTGGCCCATTTGACCAACTATTACTTTCTCACGAAGTAACAAATTAAACTGCTACATCGTGGTGAAGTAATAGACTAAACGAGTTACGTTTGATCAAATCGTTGAAGGAAAATCATTCTAGAGTGTTTAGAGTCTCCATACTTAGTTTTTTTTGCCACGACTTGTTGTATGGAAATTTATATTCTTTATCACAAGTATTAACCTTCCCAAGGATAATCTAAGCTTATTAACACTAATCCAGTGCATTTTGGTTTGTACGATGCCCGTTGGTCCATTTGACCAACTATTACTTTCTCCCGAAGTAACAAAGTAAATTGTTACTTCGTGGCGAAGTAATAGACTAAACGAGTTACGTTTGATCAAATCGTTGAAGGAAAATCATTCTAGAGTGTTTAGAGTCTCCATACTTAGTTTTTTTGGCCACGACTTGTTGTATGGAAACTTTATATTCTTTATCACTAGTCTTAACCTCCCAAGAATAATCTAAGCTTATTAATACTAATCGAGTGCGTTTTGGTTCGTACGATGCCCGTTGGCCCATTTGACCAACTATTACTTTCTCACGAAGTAACAAAGTAAACTGTTACTTCGTGGTGAAGTAGTAGACTAAACGAGTTACGTTTGATCAAATCGTTGAAGGAAAATCATTCTAGAGTGTTTAGAGTCTCCATGCTTAGTTTTTTTGGCCAAGATTTGTTGTATGGAACTTTATATTCTTTATCACAAGTATTAACCTTCCCAAAGATAATCTAAGCTTATTAACACTAATCCAGTGCATTTTGGTTTGTACGATGCCCGTTGGCCCATTTGACCAACTATTACTTTCTCACGAATTAACAAAGTAAACTGCTACATCGTGGTGAAGTAATAGACTAAACGAGTTACATTTGATCAAATCGTTGAAGGAAAATCATTCTAGAGTGTTTAGAGTCTCCATGCTTAGTTTTTTTGGCCAAGACTTGTTGTATGGAACTTTATATTCTTTATCACAAGTATTAACCTTCCCAAGGATAATCTAAGCTTATTAACACTAATCGAGTGCGTTTTGGTTCGTACGATGCCCGTTGGCCCATTTGACCAACTATTACTTTCTCAAGAAGTAACAAAGTATAATGTTACTTCGTGGTGAAGTAATTGACTAAACGAGTTACGTTTGATCAAATCGTTGAAGGAAAATCATTCTAGAGTGTTTAGAGTCTCCATACTTAGTTTTTTTGGCCACGACTTGTTGTATGGAACTTTATACTCTTTATCACAAGTCTTAACCTTCCCAAGGATAATTCTAAGCTTATTAACACTAATCGAGTGCGTTTTGGTTCGTACGATGCCCGTTGGCCCATTTGACCAACTATTACTTTCTCACGAAGTAACAAAGTATAATGTTACTTCGTGGTGAAGTAATTGACTAAACGAGTTACGTTTGATCAAATCGTTGAAGGAAAATCATTCTAGAGTGTTTAGAGTCTCCATACTTAGTTTTTTTGGCCACGACTTGTTGTATGGAACTTTATACTCTTTATCACAAGTCTTAACCTTCCCAAGGATAATTCTAAGCTTATTAACACTAATCGAGTGCGTTTTGGTTCGTACGATGCCCGTTGGCCCATTTGACCAACTATTACTTTCTCACGAAGTAACAGTTACTTCGTGGTGAAGTAATTGACTAAACGAGTTACGTTTGAACAAATCGTTGAAGGAAAATCATTCTAGAGTGTTTAGAGTCTCCATACTTAGTTTTTTTGGCCACGACTTGTTGTATGGAACTTTATACTCTTTATCACAAGTCTTAACCTTCCCAAGGATAATCTAAGCTTATTAACACTAATCGAGTGCGTTTTGGTTCGTACGATGTCCGTTGGCCCATTTGACCAACTATTACTTTCTCACGAAGTAACAGTTACTTCGTGGTGAAGTAATTGACTAAACGAGTTACGTTTGATCAAATCGTTGAAGGAAAATCATTCTAGAGTGTTTAGAGTCTCCATACTTAGTTTTTTTGGCCACGACTTGTTGTATGGAACTTTATACTCTTTATCACAAGTCTTAATCTTCCCAAGGATAATCTAAGCTTATTAACACTAATCGAGTGCGTTTTGGTTCGTACGATGCCCGTTGGCCCATTTGACCAACTATTACTTTCTCACGAAGTAACAAAGTAAACTGTTACTTCGTGGTGAAGTAATAGACTAAACGAGTTACGTTTGATCAAATCGTTGAAGGAAAATCATTCTAGAGTGTTTAGAGTCTCCATACTTAGTTTTTTTGGCCACGACTTGTTGTATGGAACTTTATACTCTTTATCACAAGTCTTAACCTTCCCAAGGATAATCTAAGCTTATTAACACTAATCGAGTGCGTTTTGCTTCGTACGATGCCCGTTGGCCCATTTGACCAACTATTACTTTCTCAAGAAGTAACAAAGTATAATGTTACTTCGTGGTGAAGTAATTGACTAAACGAGTTACGTTTGATCAAATCGTTGAAGGAAAATCATTCTAGAGTGTTTAGAGTCTCCATACTTAGTTTTTTTGGCCACGACTTGTTGTATGGAACTTTATACTCTTTATCACAAGTCTTAACCTTCCCAAGGATAATTCTAAGCTTATTAACACTAATCGAGTGCGTTTTGGTTCGTACGATGCCCGTTGGCCCATTTGACCAACTATTACTTTCTCACGAAGTAACAAAGTATAATGTTACTTCGTGGTGAAGTAATTGACTAAACGAGTTACGTTTGATCAAATCGTTGAAGGAAAATCATTCTAGAGTGTTTAGAGTCTCCATACTTAGTTTTTTTGGCCACGACTTGTTGTATGGAACTTTATACTCTTTATCACAAGTCTTAACCTTCCCAAGGATAATTCTAAGCTTATTAACACAGATCGAGTGTGTTTTGGTTCGTACGATGCCCGTTGGCCCATTTGACCAACTATTACTTTCTCACGAAGTAACAAAGTAAACTTTTACTTCGTGGTGAAGTAATAGACTAAACGAGTTACGTTTTTACAAATCGTTGAAGGAAAATCATTCTAGAGTGTTTAGAGTCTCCATACTTAGTTTTTTTGGCCACGACTTGTTGTATGGAACTTTATATTCTTTATCACAAGTCCTTAACCTTCCCAAGGATAATCTAAGCTTGTTAACACTAATCGAGTGCATTTTGGTTCGTACGATGCCCGTTGGCCCATTTGACCAACTATTACTTTCTCACGAAGTAACAAGGTAAACTGTTACTGCGTGGTGAAGTAATAGACTAAACGAGTTACGTTTGATCAAATCGTTGAAGGAAAATCATTCTAGAGTGTTTAGAGTCTCCATGCTTAGTTTTTTTGGCCAAGACTTGTTGTATGGAACTTTATATTCTTTATCACAAGTATTAACCTTCCCAAGGATAATCTAAGCTTATTAACACTAATCCAGTGCATTTTGGTTTGTACGATGCCCGTTGGCCCATTTGACCAACTATTACTTTCTCCCGAAGTAACAAAGTAAATTGTTACTTCGTGGCGAAGTAATAGACTAAACGAGTTACGTTTGATCAAATCGTTGAAGGAAAATCATTCTAGAGTGTTTAGAGTCTCCATACTTAGTTTTTTTGGCCACGACTTGTTGTATGGAAACTTTATATTCTTTATCACTAGTCTTAACCTCCCAAGAATAATCTAAGCTTATTAATACTAATCGAGTGCGTTTTGGTTCGTACGATGCCCGTTGGCCCATTTGACCAACTATTACTTTCTCACGAAGTAACAAAGTAAACTGTTACTTCGTGGTGAAGTAATAGACTAAACGAGTTACGTTTGATCAAATCGTTGAAGGAAAATCATTCTAGAGTGTTTAGAGTCTCCATGCTTAGTTTTTTTGGCCAAGACTTGTTGTATGGAACTTTATATTCTTTATCACAAGTATTAACCTTCCCAAAGATAATCTAAGCTTATTAACACTAATCCAGTGCATTTTGGTTTGTACGATGCCCGTTGGCCCATTTGACCAACTATTACTTTCTCACGAATTAACAAAGTAAACTGCTACATCGTGGTGAAGTAATAGACTAAACGAGTTACATTTGATCAAATCGTTGAAGGAAAATCATTCTAGAGTGTTTAGAGTCTCCATACTTAGTTTTTTTTGCCACGACTTGTTGTATGGAAATTTATATTCTTTATCACAAGTCTTAACCTTCCCAAGGATAATCTAAGCTTATTAACACTAATCGAGTGCGTTTTGGTTCGTACGATGCCCGTTGGCCCATTTGACCAACTATTACTTTCTTACGAAGTAACAAAGTAAACTGTTACTTCGTGGTGAAGTAATAGACTAAACGAGTTACGTTTGAACAAATCGTTGAAGGAAAATAATTCTAGAGTGTTTAGAGTCTCCATACTTACTTTTTTTGGCCACGACTTGTTGTATGGAACTTTATATTCTTTATCACAAGTCTTAACCTTCCCAAGGATAATCTAAGCTTATTAACACTAATCGAGTGCGTTTTGGTTCGTACGATGCCCGTTGGCCCATTTGACCAACTATTACTTTCTCACGAAGTAACAAAGTAAACTGTTACTTCGTGGTGAAGTAATAGACTAAACGAGTTAAGTTTGATCCAATCGTTGAAGGAAAATCATTCTAGAGTGTTTAGAGTCTCGATACTTAGTTTTTTTGGCCACGACTTGTTGTATGGAACTTTATATTCTTTATCACAAGTCTTAACCTTCCCACGGATAATCTAAGCTTATTAATACTAATCGAGTGCGTTTTGGTTCGTACGATGCCCGTTGGCCCATTTGACCAACTATTACTTTCTCATGAAGTAACAAAGTAAACTGTTACTTCGTGGTGAAGTAATACACTAAACGAGTTACGTTTGATCAAATCGTTGAAGGAAAATCATTCTAGAGTGTTTAGAGTCTCCATACTTAGTTTTTTTGGTCACGACTTGTTGTATGGAACTTTATATTCTTTATCACAAGTCTTAACCTTCCTAAGGATAATCTAAGTTTATTAATACTAATCGAGTGCGTTTTGGTTCGTACGATGCCCGTTGGCCCAATTGACCAACTATTACTTTCTCACGAAGTAACAAAGTAAACTGTTACTTCGTGGTGAAGTAATAGACTAAACGAGTTACGTTTGATCAAATCGTTGTAGGAAAATCATTCTAGAGTGTTTAGAGTCTCCATGCTTAGTTTTTTTGGCCAAGACTTGTTGTATGGAACTTTATATTCTTTATCACAAGTATTAACCTTCCCAAGGATAATCGAAACTTATTAACACTAATCCAGTGCATTTTGGTTTGTACGATGCCCGTTGGCCCATTTGACCAACTATTACTTTCTCACGAATTAACAAAGTAAACTGCTACATCGTGGTGAAGTAATAGACTAAACGAGTTACGTTTGATCAAATCGTTGAAGGAAAATCATTCTATAGTGTTTAGAGTCTCGATACTTAGTTTTTGGCCACGACTTGTTGTATGGAACTTTATACTCTTTATCACAAGTCTTAACCTTCCCAAGGATAATTCTAAGCTTATTAACACTAATCGAGTGCGTTTTGGTTCGTACGATGCCCGTTGGCCCATTTGACCAACTATTACTTTCTCACGAAGTAACAAAGTATAATGTTACTTCGTGGTGAAGTAATTGACTAAACGAGTTACGTTTGATCAAATCGTTGAAGGAAAATCATTCTAGAGTGTTTAGAGTCTCCATACTTAGTTTTTTTGGCCACGACTTGTTGTATGGAACTTTATACTCTTTATCACAAGTCTTAACCTTCCCAAGGATAATTCTAAGCTTATTAACACAGATCGAGTGTGTTTTGGTTCGTACGATGCCCGTTGGCCCATTTGACCAACTATTACTTTCTCACGAAGTAACAAAGTAAACTTTTACTTCGTGGTGAAGTAATAGACTAAACGAGTTACGTTTTTACAAATCGTTGAAGGAAAATCATTCTAGAGTGTTTAGAGTCTCCATACTTAGTTTTTTTGGTCACGACTTGTTGTATGGAACTTTATATTCTTTATCACAAGTCTTAACCTTCCCAAGGATAATCTAAGTTTATTAATACTAATCGAGTGCGTTTTGGTTCGTACGATGCCCGTTGGCCCATTTGACCAACTATTACTTTCTCACGAAGTAACAAAGTAAACTGTTACTTCGTGGTGAAGTAATAGACTAAACGAGTTACGTTTGATCAAATCGTTGAAGGAAAATCATTCTAGAGTGTTTAGAGTCTCCATGCTTAGTTTTTTTGGCCAAGACTTGTTGTATGGAACTTTATATTCTTTATCACAAGTATTAACCTTCCCAAGGATAATCTAAGCTTATTAACACTAATCCAGTGCATTTTGGTTTGTACGATGCCCGTTGGCCCATTTGACCAACTATTACTTTCTCCCGAAGTAACAAAGTAAATTGTTACTTCGTGGCGAAGTAATAGACTAAACGAGTTACGTTTGATCAAATCGTTGAAGGAAAATCATTCTAGAGTGTTTAGAGTCTCCATACTTAGTTTTTTTGGCCACGACTTGTTGTATGGAAACTTTATATTCTTTATCACTAGTCTTAACCTCCCAAGAATAATCTAAGCTTATTAATACTAATCGAGTGCGTTTTGGTTCGTACGATGCCCGTTGGCCCATTTGACCAACTATTACTTTCTCACGAAGTAACAAAGTAAACTGTTACTTCGTGGTGAAGTAATAGACTAAACGAGTTACGTTTGATCAAATCGTTGAAGGAAAATCATTCTAGAGTGTTTAGAGTCTCCATGCTTAGTTTTTTTGGCCAAGACTTGTTGTATGGAACTTTATATTCTTTATCACAAGTATTAACCTTCCCAAAGATAATCTAAGCTTATTAACACTAATCCAGTGCATTTTGGTTTGTACGATGCCCGTTGGCCCATTTGACCAACTATTACTTTCTCACGAATTAACAAAGTAAACTGCTACATCGTGGTGAAGTAATAGACTAAACGAGTTACATTTGATCAAATCGTTGAAGGAAAATCATTCTAGAGTGTTTAGAGTCTCCATACTTAGTTTTTTTTGCCACGACTTGTTGTATGGAAATTTATATTCTTTATCACAAGTCTTAACCTTCCCAAGGATAATCTAAGCTTATTAACACTAATCGAGTGCGTTTTGGTTCGTACGATGCCCGTTGGCCCATTTGACCAACTATTACTTTCTTACGAAGTAACAAAGTAAACTGTTACTTCGTGGTGAAGTAATAGACTAAACGAGTTACGTTTGAACAAATCGTTGAAGGAAAATAATTCTAGAGTGTTTAGAGTCTCCATACTTACTTTTTTTGGCCACGACTTGTTGTATGGAACTTTATATTCTTTATCACAAGTCTTAACCTTCCCAAGGATAATCTAAGCTTATTAACACTAATCGAGTGCGTTTTGGTTCGTACGATGCCCGTTGGCCCATTTGACCAACTATTACTTTCTCACGAAGTAACAAAGTAAACTGTTACTTCGTGGTGAAGTAATAGACTAAACGAGTTAAGTTTGATCCAATCGTTGAAGGAAAATCATTCTAGAGTGTTTAGAGTCTCGATACTTAGTTTTTTTGGCCACGACTTGTTGTATGGAACTTTATATTCTTTATCACAAGTCTTAACCTTCCCACGGATAATCTAAGCTTATTAATACTAATCGAGTGCGTTTTGGTTCGTACGATGCCCGTTGGCCCATTTGACCAACTATTACTTTCTCATGAAGTAACAAAGTAAACTGTTACTTCGTGGTGAAGTAATACACTAAACGAGTTACGTTTGATCAAATCGTTGAAGGAAAATCATTCTAGAGTGTTTAGAGTCTCCATACTTAGTTTTTTTGGTCACGACTTGTTGTATGGAACTTTATATTCTTTATCACAAGTCTTAACCTTCCTAAGGATAATCTAAGTTTATTAATACTAATCGAGTGCGTTTTGGTTCGTACGATGCCCGTTGGCCCAATTGACCAACTATTACTTTCTCACGAAGTAACAAAGTAAACTGTTACTTCGTGGTGAAGTAATAGACTAAACGAGTTACGTTTGATCAAATCGTTGTAGGAAAATCATTCTAGAGTGTTTAGAGTCTCCATGCTTAGTTTTTTTGGCCAAGACTTGTTGTATGGAACTTTATATTCTTTATCACAAGTATTAACCTTCCCAAGGATAATCGAAACTTATTAACACTAATCCAGTGCATTTTGGTTTGTACGATGCCCGTTGGCCCATTTGACCAACTATTACTTTCTCACGAATTAACAAAGTAAACTGCTACATCGTGGTGAAGTAATAGACTAAACGAGTTACGTTTGATCAAATCGTTGAAGGAAAATCATTCTATAGTGTTTAGAGTCTCGATACTTAGTTTTTGGCCACGACTTGTTGTATGGAACTTTATACTCTTTATCACAAGTCTTAACCTTCCCAAGGATAATTCTAAGCTTATTAACACTAATCGAGTGCGTTTTGGTTCGTACGATGCCCGTTGGCCCATTTGACCAACTATTACTTTCTCACGAAGTAACAAAGTATAATGTTACTTCGTGGTGAAGTAATTGACTAAACGAGTTACGTTTGATCAAATCGTTGAAGGAAAATCATTCTAGAGTGTTTAGAGTCTCCATACTTAGTTTTTTTGGCCACGACTTGTTGTATGGAACTTTATACTCTTTATCACAAGTCTTAACCTTCCCAAGGATAATTCTAAGCTTATTAACACAGATCGAGTGTGTTTTGGTTCGTACGATGCCCGTTGGCCCATTTGACCAACTATTACTTTCTCACGAAGTAACAAAGTAAACTTTTACTTCGTGGTGAAGTAATAGACTAAACGAGTTACGTTTTTACAAATCGTTGAAGGAAAATCATTCTAGAGTGTTTAGAGTCTCCATACTTAGTTTTTTTGGCCACGACTTGTTGTATGGAACTTTATATTCTTTATCACAAGTCCTTAACCTTCCCAAGGATAATCTAAGCTTGTTAACACTAATCGAGTGCATTTTGGTTCGTACGATGCCCGTTGGCCCATTTGACCAACTATTACTTTCTCACGAAGTAACAAGGTAAACTGTTACTGCGTGGTGAAGTAATAGACTAAACGAGTTACGTTTGATCAAATCGTTGAAGGAAAATCATTCTAGAGTGTTTAGAGTCTCCATGCTTAGTTTTTTTGGCCAAGACTTGTTGTATGGAACTTTATATTCTTTATCACAAGTATTAACCTTCCCAAGGATAATCTAAGCTTATTAACACTAATCCAGTGCATTTTGGTTTGTACGATGCCCGTTGGCCCATTTGACCAACTATTACTTTCTCCCGAAGTAACAAAGTAAATTGTTACTTCGTGGCGAAGTAATAGACTAAACGAGTTACGTTTGATCAAATCGTTGAAGGAAAATCATTCTAGAGTGTTTAGAGTCTCCATACTTAGTTTTTTTGGCCACGACTTGTTGTATGGAAACTTTATATTCTTTATCACTAGTCTTAACCTCCCAAGAATAATCTAAGCTTATTAATACTAATCGAGTGCGTTTTGGTTCGTACGATGCCCGTTGGCCCATTTGACCAACTATTACTTTCTCACGAAGTAACAAAGTAAACTGTTACTTCGTGGTGAAGTAATAGACTAAACGAGTTACGTTTGATCAAATCGTTGTAGGAAAATCATTCTAGAGTGTTTAGAGTCTCCATGCTTAGTTTTTTTGGCCAAGACTTGTTGTATGGAACTTTATATTCTTTATCACAAGTATTAACCTTCCCAAGGATAATCGAAACTTATTAACACTAATCCAGTGCATTTTGGTTTGTACGATGCCCGTTGGCCCATTTGACCAACTATTACTTTCTCACGAATTAACAAAGTAAACTGCTACATCGTGGTGAAGTAATAGACTAAACGAGTTACGTTTGATCAAATCGTTGAAGGAAAATCATTCTATAGTGTTTAGAGTCTCGATACTTAGTTTTTGGCCACGACTTGTTGTATGGAACTTTATACTCTTTATCACAAGTCTTAACCTTCCCAAGGATAATTCTAAGCTTATTAACACTAATCGAGTGCGTTTTGGTTCGTACGATGCCCGTTGGCCCATTTGACCAACTATTACTTTCTCACGAAGTAACAAAGTATAATGTTACTTCGTGGTGAAGTAATTGACTAAACGAGTTACGTTTGATCAAATCGTTGAAGGAAAATCATTCTAGAGTGTTTAGAGTCTCCATACTTAGTTTTTTTGGCCACGACTTGTTGTATGGAACTTTATACTCTTTATCACAAGTCTTAACCTTCCCAAGGATAATTCTAAGCTTATTAACACAGATCGAGTGTGTTTTGGTTCGTACGATGCCCGTTGGCCCATTTGACCAACTATTACTTTCTCACGAAGTAACAAAGTAAACTTTTACTTCGTGGTGAAGTAATAGACTAAACGAGTTACGTTTTTACAAATCGTTGAAGGAAAATCATTCTAGAGTGTTTAGAGTCTCCATACTTAGTTTTTTTGGCCACGACTTGTTGTATGGAACTTTATATTCTTTATCACAAGTCCTTAACCTTCCCAAGGATAATCTAAGCTTGTTAACACTAATCGAGTGCATTTTGGTTCGTACGATGCCCGTTGGCCCATTTGACCAACTATTACTTTCTCACGAAGTAACAAGGTAAACTGTTACTGCGTGGTGAAGTAATAGACTAAACGAGTTACGTTTGATCAAATCGTTGAAGGAAAATCATTCTAGAGTGTTTAGAGTCTCCATGCTTAGTTTTTTTGGCCAAGACTTGTTGTATGGAACTTTATATTCTTTATCACAAGTATTAACCTTCCCAAGGATAATCTAAGCTTATTAACACTAATCCAGTGCATTTTGGTTTGTACGATGCCCGTTGGCCCATTTGACCAACTATTACTTTCTCCCGAAGTAACAAAGTAAATTGTTACTTCGTGGCGAAGTAATAGACTAAACGAGTTACGTTTGATCAAATCGTTGAAGGAAAATCATTCTAGAGTGTTTAGAGTCTCCATACTTAGTTTTTTTGGCCACGACTTGTTGTATGGAAACTTTATATTCTTTATCACTAGTCTTAACCTCCCAAGAATAATCTAAGCTTATTAATACTAATCGAGTGCGTTTTGGTTCGTACGATGCCCGTTGGCCCATTTGACCAACTATTACTTTCTCACGAAGTAACAAAGTAAACTGTTACTTCGTGGTGAAGTAATAGACTAAACGAGTTACGTTTGATCAAATCGTTGAAGGAAAATCATTCTAGAGTGTTTAGAGTCTCCATGCTTAGTTTTTTTGGCCAAGACTTGTTGTATGGAACTTTATATTCTTTATCACAAGTATTAACCTTCCCAAAGATAATCTAAGCTTATTAACACTAATCCAGTGCATTTTGGTTTGTACGATGCCCGTTGGCCCATTTGACCAACTATTACTTTCTCACGAATTAACAAAGTAAACTGCTACATCGTGGTGAAGTAATAGACTAAACGAGTTACATTTGATCAAATCGTTGAAGGAAAATCATTCTAGAGTGTTTAGAGTCTCCATACTTAGTTTTTTTTGCCACGACTTGTTGTATGGAAATTTATATTCTTTATCACAAGTCTTAACCTTCCCAAGGATAATCTAAGCTTATTAACACTAATCGAGTGCGTTTTGGTTCGTACGATGCCCGTTGGCCCATTTGACCAACTATTACTTTCTTACGAAGTAACAAAGTAAACTGTTACTTCGTGGTGAAGTAATAGACTAAACGAGTTACGTTTGAACAAATCGTTGAAGGAAAATAATTCTAGAGTGTTTAGAGTCTCCATACTTACTTTTTTTGGCCACGACTTGTTGTATGGAACTTTATATTCTTTATCACAAGTCTTAACCTTCCCAAGGATAATCTAAGCTTATTAACACTAATCGAGTGCGTTTTGGTTCGTACGATGCCCGTTGGCCCATTTGACCAACTATTACTTTCTCACGAAGTAACAAAGTAAACTGTTACTTCGTGGTGAAGTAATAGACTAAACGAGTTAAGTTTGATCCAATCGTTGAAGGAAAATCATTCTAGAGTGTTTAGAGTCTCGATACTTAGTTTTTTTGGCCACGACTTGTTGTATGGAACTTTATATTCTTTATCACAAGTCTTAACCTTCCCACGGATAATCTAAGCTTATTAATACTAATCGAGTGCGTTTTGGTTCGTACGATGCCCGTTGGCCCATTTGACCAACTATTACTTTCTCATGAAGTAACAAAGTAAACTGTTACTTCGTGGTGAAGTAATACACTAAACGAGTTACGTTTGATCAAATCGTTGAAGGAAAATCATTCTAGAGTGTTTAGAGTCTCCATACTTAGTTTTTTTGGTCACGACTTGTTGTATGGAACTTTATATTCTTTATCACAAGTCTTAACCTTCCTAAGGATAATCTAAGTTTATTAATACTAATCGAGTGCGTTTTGGTTCGTACGATGCCCGTTGGCCCAATTGACCAACTATTACTTTCTCACGAAGTAACAAAGTAAACTGTTACTTCGTGGTGAAGTAATAGACTAAACGAGTTACGTTTGATCAAATCGTTGTAGGAAAATCATTCTAGAGTGTTTAGAGTCTCCATGCTTAGTTTTTTTGGCCAAGACTTGTTGTATGGAACTTTATATTCTTTATCACAAGTATTAACCTTCCCAAGGATAATCGAAACTTATTAACACTAATCCAGTGCATTTTGGTTTGTACGATGCCCGTTGGCCCATTTGACCAACTATTACTTTCTCACGAATTAACAAAGTAAACTGCTACATCGTGGTGAAGTAATAGACTAAACGAGTTACGTTTGATCAAATCGTTGAAGGAAAATCATTCTATAGTGTTTAGAGTCTCGATACTTAGTTTTTGGCCACGACTTGTTGTATGGAACTTTATATTCTTTATCACAAGTCTTAACCTTCCCAAGGACAATCTAAGCTTATTAATACTAATCGAGTGCGTTTTGGTTCGTACGATGCCCGTTGGCCCATTTGACCAACTATTACTTTCTCACGAAGTAACAAAGTAAACTGTTACTTCGTGGTGAAGTAATAGACTAAACGAGTTACGTTTGATCAAATCGTTGAAGGAAAATCATTCTAGAGTGTTTAGAGTCTCCATACTTAGTTTTTTTGGTCACGACTTGTTGTATGGAACTTTATATTCTTTATCACAAGTCTTAACCTTCCCAAGGATAATCTAAGTTTATTAATACTAATCGAGTGCGTTTTGGTTCGTACGATGCCCGTTGGCCCATTTGACCAACTATTACTTTCTCACGAAGTAACAAAGTAAACTGTTACTTCGTGGCGAAGTAATAGACTAAACGAGTTACGTTTGATCAAATCGTTGAAGGAAAATCATTCTAGAGTGTTTAGAGTCTCCATACTTAGTTTTTTTGGCCACGACTTGTTGTATGGAACTTTATATTCTTTATCACTAGTCTTAACCTTCCCAAGGATAATCTAAGCTTATTAATACTAATCGAGTGCGTTTTGGTTCGTACGATGCCCGTTGGCCCATTTGACCAACTATTACTTTCTCACGAAGTAACAAATTAAACTGCTACATCGTGGTGAAGTAATAGACTAAACGAGTTACGTTTGATCAAATCGTTGAAGGAAAATCATTCTAGAGTGTTTAGAGTCTCCATACTTAGTTTTTTTTGCCACGACTTGTTGTATGGAAATTTATATTCTTTATCACAAGTCTTAACCTTCCCAAGGATAATCTAAGCTTATTAACACTAATCGAGTGCGTTTTGGTTCGTACGATGCCCGTTGGCCCATTTGACCAACTATTACTTTCTCACGAAGTAACAAAGTAAACTGTTACTTCGTGGTGAAGTAATAGACTAAACGAGTTACGTTTGAACAAATCGTTGAAGGAAAATAATTCTAGAGTGTTTAGAGTCTCCATACTTAGTTTTTTTGGCCACGACTTGTTGTATGGAACTTTAAACTCTTTATCACAAGTCTTAACCTTCCAAGGATAATCTAAGCTTATTAACACAAATCGAGTGTGTTTTGGTTCGTACGATGCCCGTTGGCCCATTTGACCAACTATTACTTTCTCACGAAGTAACAAAGTAAACTTTTACTTCGTGGTGAAATAATAGACTAAACGAGTTACGTTTTTACAAATCGTTGAAGGAAAATCATTCTAGAGTGTTTAGAGTCTCCATACTTAGTTTTTTTGGCCACGGCTTGTTGTATGGAACTTTATATTCTTTATCACAAGTCCTTAACCTTCCCAAGGATAATCTAAGCTTGTTAACACTAATCGAGTGCATTTTGGTTCGTACGATGCCCGTTGGCCCATTTGACCAACTATTACTTTCTCACGAAGTAACAAGGTAAACTGTTACTGCGTGGTGAAGTATTAGACTAAACGAGTTACGTTTGATCAAATCGTTGAAGGAAAATTATTCTAGAGTGTTTAGAGTCTCCATGCTTAGTTTTTTTGGCCAAGACTTGTTGTATGGAACTTTATATTCTTTATCACAAGTATTAACCTTCCCAAGGATAATCTAAGCTTATTAACACTAATCCAGTGCATTTTAGTTTGTACGATGCCCGTTGGCCCATTTGACCAACTATTACTTTCTCACGAAGTAACAAAGTAAATTGTTACTTCGTGGCGAAGTAATAGACTAAACGAGTTACGTTTGATCAAATCGTTGAAGGAAAATCATTCTAGAGTGTTTAGAGTCTCCATACTTAGTTTTATTGGCCACGACTTGTTGTATGGAAACTTTATATTCTTTATCACTAGTCTTAACCTCCCAAGAATAATCTAAGCTTATTAATACTAATCGAGTGCGTTTTGGTTCGTACGATGCCCGTTGGCACATTTGACCAACTATTACTTTCTCACGAAGTAACAAAGTAAACTGTTACTTCGTGGTGAAGTAATAGACTAAACGAGTTACGTTTGATCAAATCGTTGAAGGAAAATCATTCTAGAGTGTTTAGAGTCTCCATGCTTAGTTTTTTTGGCCAAGACTTGTTGTATGGAACTTTATATTCTTTATCACAAGTATTAACCTTCCCAAAGATAATCTAAGCTTATTAACACTAATCCAGTGCATTTTGGTTTGTACGATGCCCGTTGGCCCATTTGACCAACTATTACTTTCTCACGAATTAACAAAGTAAACTGCTACATCGTGGTGAAGTAATAGACTAAACGAGTTACGTTTGATCAAATCGTTGAAGGAAAATCATTCTAGAGTGTTTAGAGTCTCCATACTTAGTTTTTTTTGCCACGACTTGTTGTATGGAAATTTATATTCTTTATCACAAGTCTTAACCTTCCCAAGGATAATCTAAGCTTATTAACACTAATCGAGTGCGTTTTGGTTCGTACGATGCCCGTTGGCCCATTTGACCAACTATTACTTTCTCACGAAGTAACAAAGTAAACTGTTACTTCGTGGTGAAGTAATAGACTAAACGAGTTACGTTTGAACAAATCGTTGAAGGAAAATAATTCTAGAGTGTTTAGAGTCTCCATACTTAGTTTTTTTGGCCACGACTTGTTGTATGGAACTTTAAACTCTTTATCACAAGTCTTAACCTTCCAAGGATAATCTAAGCTTATTAACACAAATCGAGTGTGTTTTGGTTCGTACGATGCCCGTTGGCCCATTTGACCAACTATTACTTTCTCACGAAGTAACAAAGTAAACTTTTACTTCGTGGTGAAGTAATAGACTAAACGAGTTACGTTTTTACAAATCGTTGAAGGAAAATCATTCTAGAGTGTTTAGAGTCTCCATACTTAGTTTTTTTGGCCACGGCTTGTTGTATGGAACTTTATATTCTTTATCACAAGTCCTTAACCTTCCCAAGGATAATCTAAGCTTGTTAACACTAATCGAGTGCATTTTGGTTCGTACGATGCCCGTTGGCCCATTTGACCAACTATTACTTTCTCACGAAGTAACAAGGTAAACTGTTACTGCGTGGTGAAGTAATAGACTAAACGAGTTACGTTTGATCAAATCGTTGAAGGAAAATCATTCTAGAGTGTTTAGAGTCTCCATGCTTAGTTTTTTTGGCCAAGACTTGTTGTATGGAACTTTATATTCTTTATCACAAGTATTAACCTTCCCAAGGATAATCTAAGCTTATTAACACTAATCCAGTGCATTTTGGTTTGTACGATGCCCGTTGGCCCATTTGACCAACTATTACTTTCTCACGAAGTAACAAAGTAAATTGTTACTTCGTGGCGAAGTAATAGACTAAACGAGTTACGTTTGATCAAATCGTTGAAGGAAAATCATTCTAGAGTGTTTAGAGTCTCCATACTTAGTTTTTTTGGCCACGACTTGTTGTATGGAACTTTATACTCTTTATCACAAGTCTTAACCTTCCCAAGGATAATCTAAGCTTATTAACACTAATCGAGTGCGTTTTGGTTCGTACGATGCCCGTTGGCCCATTTGACCAACTATTACTTTCTCACGAAGTAACAAAGTAAACTGTTACTTCGTGGTGAAGTAATAGACTAAACGAGTTACGTTTGATCAAATCGTTGAAGGAAAATCATTCTAGAGTGTTTAGAGTCTCCATACTTAGTTTTTTTGGCCATGACTTGTTGTATGGAACTTTATATACTCTTTATCACAAGTCTTAACCTTCCCAAGGATAATCTAAGCTTATTAACACTAATCGAGTGCGTTTTGCTTCGTACGATGCCCGTTGGCCCATTTGACCAACTATTACTTTCTCAAGAAGTAACAAAGTATAATGTTACTTCGTGGTGAAGTAATTGACTAAACGAGTTACGTTTGATCAAATCGTTGAAGGAAAATCATTCTAGAGTGTTTAGAGTCTCCATACTTAGTTTTTTTGGCCACGACTTGTTGTATGGAACTTTATACTCTTTATCACAAGTCTTAACCTTCCCAAGGATAATTCTAAGCTTATTAACACTAATCGAGTGCGTTTTGGTTTGTACGATGCCCGTTGGCCCATTTGACCAACTATTACTTTCTCACGAAGTAACAAAGTATAATGTTACTTCGTGGTGAAGTAATTGACTAAACGAGTTACGTTTGATCAAATCGTTGAAGGAAAATCATTCTAGAGTGTTTAGAGTCTCCATACTTAGTTTTTTTGGCCACGACTTGTTGTATGGAACTTTATACTCTTTATAACAAGTCTTAACCTTCCCAAGGATAATTCTAAGCTTATTAACACAGATCGAGTGTGTTTTGGTTCGTACGATGCCCGTTGGCCCATTTGACCAACTATTACTTTCTCACGAAGTAACAAAGTAAACTTTTACTTCGTGGTGAAGTAATAGACTAAACGAGTTACGTTTTTACAAATCGTTGAAGGAAAATCATTCTAGAGTGTTTAGAGTCTCCATACTTAGTTTTTTTGGCCACGACTTGTTGTATGGAACTTTATATTCTTTATCACAAGTCCTTAACCTTCCCAAGGATAATCTAAGCTTGTTAACACTAATCGAGTGCATTTTGGTTCGTACGATGCCCGTTGGCCCATTTGACCAACTATTACTTTCTCACGAAGTAACAAGGTAAACTGTTACTGCGTGGTGAAGTAATAGACTAAACGAGTTACGTTTGATCAAATCGTTGAAGGAAAATCATTCTAGAGTGTTTAGAGTCTCCATGCTTAGTTTTTTTGGCCAAGACTTGTTGTATGGAACTTTATATTCTTTATCACAAGTATTAACCTTCCCAAGGATAATCTAAGCTTATTAACACTAATCCAGTGCATTTTGGTTTGTACGATGCCCGTTGGCCCATTTGACCAACTATTACTTTCTCCCGAAGTAACAAAGTAAATTGTTACTTCGTGGCGAAGTAATAGACTAAACGAGTTACGTTTGATCAAATCGTTGAAGGAAAATCATTCTAGAGTGTTTAGAGTCTCCATACTTAGTTTTTTTGGCCACGACTTGTTGTATGGA
The DNA here is from genome assembly GCA_948329865.1 of Linaria vulgaris. Lineage (NCBI taxonomy): Eukaryota > Viridiplantae > Streptophyta > Magnoliopsida > Lamiales > Plantaginaceae > Linaria > Linaria vulgaris. The sequence continues at coordinate 35,973,440 of OX415252.1, forward strand.
AACTTTATATTCTTTATCACTAGTCTTAACCTCCCAAGAATAATCTAAGCTTATTAATACTAATCGAGTGCGTTTTGGTTCGTACGATGCCCGTTGGCCCATTTGACCAACTATTACTTTCTCACGAAGTAACAAAGTAAACTGTTACTTCGTGGTGAAGTAATAGACTAAACGAGTTACGTTTGATCAAATCGTTGAAGGAAAATCATTCTAGAGTGTTTAGAGTCTCCATGCTTAGTTTTTTTGGCCAAGACTTGTTGTATGGAACTTTATATTCTTTATCACAAGTATTAACCTTCCCAAAGATAATCTAAGCTTATTAACACTAATCCAGTGCATTTTGGTTTGTACGATGCCCGTTGGCCCATTTGACCAACTATTACTTTCTCACGAATTAACAAAGTAAACTGCTACATCGTGGTGAAGTAATAGACTAAACGAGTTACATTTGATCAAATCGTTGAAGGAAAATCATTCTAGAGTGTTTAGAGTCTCCATACTTAGTTTTTTTGGCCACGACTTGTTGTATGGAACTTTATATTCTTTATCACAAGTCCTTAACCTTCCCAAGGATAATCTAAGCTTGTTAACACTAATCGAGTGCATTTTGGTTCGTACGATGCCCGTTCGCCCATTTGACCAACTATTACTTTCTCACGAAGTAACAAGGTAAACTGTTACTGCGTGGTGAAGTAATAGACTAAACGAGTTACGTTTGATCAAATCGTTGAAGGAAAATCATTCTAGAGTGTTTAGAGTCTCCATGCTTAGTTTTTTTGGCCAAGACTTGTTGTATGGAACTTTATATTCTTTATCACAAGTATTAACCTTCCCAAGGATAATCTAAGCTTATTAACACTAATCCAGTGCATTTTGGTTTGTACGATGCCCGTTGGCCCATTTGACCAACTATTACTTTCTCCCGAAGTAACAAAGTAAATTGTTACTTCGTGGCGAAGTAATAGACTAAACGAGTTACGTTTGATCAAATCGTTGAAGGAAAATCATTCTAGAGTGTTTAGAGTCTCCATACTTAGTTTTTTTGGCCACGACTTGTTGTATGGAAACTTTATATTCTTTATCACTAGTCTTAACCTCCCAAGAATAATCTAAGCTTATTAATACTAATCGAGTGCGTTTTGGTTCGTACGATGCCCGTTGGCCCATTTGACCAACTATTACTTTCTCACGAAGTAACAAAGTAAACTGTTACTTCGTGGTGAAGTAATAGACTAAACGAGTTACGTTTGATCAAATCGTTGAAGGAAAATCATTCTAGAGTGTTTAGAGTCTCCATGCTTAGTTTTTTTGGCCAAGACTTGTTGTATGGAACTTTATATTCTTTATCACAAGTATTAACCTTCCCAAAGATAATCTAAGCTTATTAACACTAATCCAGTGCATTTTGGTTTGTACGATGCCCGTTGGCCCATTTGACCAACTATTACTTTCTCACGAATTAACAAAGTAAACTGCTACATCGTGGTGAAGTAATAGACTAAACGAGTTACATTTGATCAAATCGTTGAAGGAAAATCATTCTAGAGTGTTTAGAGTCTCCATACTTAGTTTTTTTGGCCACGACTTGTTGTATGGAACTTTATATTCTTTATCACAAGTCCTTAACCTTCCCAAGGATAATCTAAGCTTGTTAACACTAATCGAGTGCATTTTGGTTCGTACGATGCCCGTTCGCCCATTTGACCAACTATTACTTTCTCACGAAGTAACAAGGTAAACTGTTACTGCGTGGTGAAGTAATAGACTAAACGAGTTACGTTTGATCAAATCGTTGAAGGAAAATCATTCTAGAGTGTTTAGAGTCTCCATGCTTAGTTTTTTTGGCCAAGACTTGTTGTATGGAACTTTATATTCTTTATCACAAGTATTAACCTTCCCAAGGATAATCTAAGCTTATTAACACTAATCCAGTGCATTTTGGTTTGTACGATGCCCGTTGGCCCATTTGACCAACTATTACTTTCTCCCGAAGTAACAAAGTAAATTGTTACTTCGTGGCGAAGTAATAGACTAAACGAGTTACGTTTGATCAAATCGTTGAAGGAAAATCATTCTAGAGTGTTTAGAGTCTCCATACTTAGTTTTTTTGGCCACGACTTGTTGTATGGAAACTTTATATTCTTTATCACTAGTCTTAACCTCCCAAGAATAATCTAAGCTTATTAATACTAATCGAGTGCGTTTTGGTTCGTACGATGCCCGTTGGCCCATTTGACCAACTATTACTTTCTCACGAAGTAACAAAGTAAACTGTTACTTCGTGGTGAAGTAATAGACTAAACGAGTTACGTTTGATCAAATCGTTGAAGGAAAATCATTCTAGAGTGTTTAGAGTCTCCATGCTTAGTTTTTTTGGCCAAGACTTGTTGTATGGAACTTTATATTCTTTATCACAAGTATTAACCTTCCCAAAGATAATCTAAGCTTATTAACACTAATCCAGTGCATTTTGGTTTGTACGATGCCCGTTGGCCCATTTGACCAACTATTACTTTCTCACGAATTAACAAAGTAAACTGCTACATCGTGGTGAAGTAATAGACTAAACGAGTTACATTTGATCAAATCGTTGAAGGAAAATCATTCTAGAGTGTTTAGAGTCTCCATACTTAGTTTTTTTTGCCACGACTTGTTGTATGGAAATTTATATTCTTTATCACAAGTCTTAACCTTCCCAAGGATAATCTAAGCTTATTAACACTAATCGAGTGCGTTTTGGTTCGTACGATGCCCGTTGGCCCATTTGACCAACTATTACTTTCTTACGAAGTAACAAAGTAAACTGTTACTTCGTGGTGAAGTAATAGACTAAACGAGTTACGTTTGAACAAATCGTTGAAGGAAAATAATTCTAGAGTGTTTAGAGTCTCCATACTTACTTTTTTTGGCCACGACTTGTTGTATGGAACTTTATATTCTTTATCACAAGTCTTAACCTTCCCAAGGATAATCTAAGCTTATTAACACTAATCGAGTGCGTTTTGGTTCGTACGATGCCCGTTGGCCCATTTGACCAACTATTACTTTCTCACGAAGTAACAAAGTAAACTGTTACTTCGTGGTGAAGTAATAGACTAAACGAGTTAAGTTTGATCCAATCGTTGAAGGAAAATCATTCTAGAGTGTTTAGAGTCTCGATACTTAGTTTTTTTGGCCACGACTTGTTGTATGGAACTTTATATTCTTTATCACAAGTCTTAACCTTCCCACGGATAATCTAAGCTTATTAATACTAATCGAGTGCGTTTTGGTTCGTACGATGCCCGTTGGCCCATTTGACCAACTATTACTTTCTCATGAAGTAACAAAGTAAACTGTTACTTCGTGGTGAAGTAATAGACTAAACGAGTTACGTTTGATCAAATCGTTGAAGGAAAATCATTCTAGAGTGTTTAGAGTCTCCATACTTAGTTTTTTTGGTCACGACTTGTTGTATGGAACTTTATATTCTTTATCACAAGTCTTAACCTTCCTAAGGATAATCTAAGTTTATTAATACTAATCGAGTGCGTTTTGGTTCGTACGATGCCCGTTGGCCCAATTGACCAACTATTACTCTCTCACGAAGTAACAAAGTAAACTGTTACTTCGTGGTGAAGTAATAGACTAAACGAGTTACGTTTGATCAAATCGTTGAAGGAAAATCATTCTAGAGTGTTTAGAGTCTCCATGCTTAGTTTTTTTGGCCAAGACTTGTTGTATGGAACTTTATATTCTTTATCACAAGTATTAACCTTCCCAAGGATAATCTAAGCTTATTAACACTAATCCAGTGCATTTTGGTTTGTACGATGCCCGTTGGCCCATTTGACCAACTATTACTTTCTCACGAATTAACAAAGTAAACTGCTACATCGTGGTGAAGTAATAGACTAAACGAGTTACGTTTGATCAAATCGTTGAAGGAAAATCATTCTATAGTGTTTAGAGTCTCGATACTTAGTTTTTGGCCACGACTTGTTGTATGGAACTTTATATTCTTTATCACAAGTCTTAACCTTCCCAAGGATAATCTAAGCTTATTAATACTAATCGAGTGCGTTTTGGTTCGTACGATGCCCGTTGGCCCATTTGACCAACTATTACTTTCTCACGAAGTAACAAAGTAAACTGTTACTTCGTGGTGAAGTAATAGACTAAACGAGTTACGTTTGATCAAATCGTTGAAGGAAAATCATTCTAGAGTGTTTAGAGTCTCCATACTTAGTTTTTTTGGTCACGACTTGTTGTATGGAACTTTATATTCTTTATCACAAGTCTTAACCTTCCCAAGGATAATCTAAGTTTATTAATACTAATCGAGTGCGTTTTGGTTCGTACGATGCCCGTTGGCCCATTTGACCAACTATTACTTTCTCACGAAGTAACAAAGTAAACTGTTACTTCGTGGCGAAGTAATAGACTAAACGAGTCACGTTTGATCAAATCGTTGAAGGAAAATCATTCTAGAGTGTTTAGAGTCTCCATACTTAGTTTTTTTGGCCACGACTTGTTGTATGGAAACTTTATATTCTTTATCACTAGTCTTAACCTCCCAAGAATAATCTAAGCTTATTAATACTAATCGAGTGCGTTTTGGTTCGTACGATGCCCGTTGGCCCATTTGACCAACTATTACTTTCTCACGAAGTAACAAAGTAAACTGTTACTTCGTGGTGAAGTAATAGACTAAACGAGTTACGTTTGATCAAATCGTTGAAGGAAAATCATTCTAGAGTGTTTAGAGTCTCCATGCTTAGTTTTTTTGGCCAAGACTTGTTGTATGGAACTTTATATTCTTTATCACAAGTATTAACCTTCCCAAAGATAATCTAAGCTTATTAACACTAATCCAGTGCATTTTGGTTTGTACGATGCCCGTTGGCCCATTTGACCAACTATTACTTTCTCACGAATTAACAAAGTAAACTGCTACATCGTGGTGAAGTAATAGACTAAACGAGTTACATTTGATCAAATCGTTGAAGGAAAATCATTCTAGAGTGTTTAGAGTCTCCATACTTAGTTTTTTTGGCCACGACTTGTTGTATGGAACTTTATATTCTTTATCACAAGTCCTTAACCTTCCCAAGGATAATCTAAGCTTGTTAACACTAATCGAGTGCATTTTGGTTCGTACGATGCCCGTTCGCCCATTTGACCAACTATTACTTTCTCACGAAGTAACAAGGTAAACTGTTACTGCGTGGTGAAGTAATAGACTAAACGAGTTACGTTTGATCAAATCGTTGAAGGAAAATCATTCTAGAGTGTTTAGAGTCTCCATGCTTAGTTTTTTTGGCCAAGACTTGTTGTATGGAACTTTATATTCTTTATCACAAGTATTAACCTTCCCAAGGATAATCTAAGCTTATTAACACTAATCCAGTGCATTTTGGTTTGTACGATGCCCGTTGGCCCATTTGACCAACTATTACTTTCTCCCGAAGTAACAAAGTAAATTGTTACTTCGTGGCGAAGTAATAGACTAAACGAGTTACGTTTGATCAAATCGTTGAAGGAAAATCATTCTAGAGTGTTTAGAGTCTCCATACTTAGTTTTTTTGGCCACGACTTGTTGTATGGAAACTTTATATTCTTTATCACTAGTCTTAACCTCCCAAGAATAATCTAAGCTTATTAATACTAATCGAGTGCATTTTGGTTCGTACGATGCCCGTTGGCCCATTTGACCAACTATTACTTTCTCACGAAGTAACAAAGTAAACTGTTACTTCGTGGTGAAGTAATAGACTAAACGAGTTACGTTTGATCAAATCGTTGAAGGAAAATCATTCTAGAGTGTTTAGAGTCTCCATACTTACTTTTTTTGGCCACGACTTGTTGTATGGAACTTTATATTCTTTATCACAAGTCTTAACCTTCCCAAGGATAATCTAAGCTTATTAACACTAATCGAGTGCGTTTTGGTTCGTACGATGCCCGTTGGCCCATTTGACCAACTATTACTTTCTCACGAAGTAACAAAGTAAACTGTTACTTCGTGGTGAAGTAATAGACTAAACGAGTTAAGTTTGATCCAATCGTTGAAGGAAAATCATTCTAGAGTGTTTAGAGTCTCGATACTTAGTTTTTTTGGCCACGACTTGTTGTATGGAACTTTATATTCTTTATCACAAGTCTTAACCTTCCCACGGATAATCTAAGCTTATTAATACTAATCGAGTGCGTTTTGGTTCGTACGATGCCCGTTGGCCCATTTGACCAACTATTACTTTCTCATGAAGTAACAAAGTAAACTGTTACTTCGTGGTGAAGTAATAGACTAAACGAGTTACGTTTGATCAAATCGTTGAAGGAAAATCATTCTAGAGTGTTTAGAGTCTCCATACTTAGTTTTTTTGGTCACGACTTGTTGTATGGAACTTTATATTCTTTATCACAAGTCTTAACCTTCCTAAGGATAATCTAAGTTTATTAATACTAATCGAGTGCGTTTTGGTTCGTACGATGCCCGTTGGCCCAATTGACCAACTATTACTCTCTCACGAAGTAACAAAGTAAACTGTTACTTCGTGGTGAAGTAATAGACTAAACGAGTTACGTTTGATCAAATCGTTGAAGGAAAATCATTCTAGAGTGTTTAGAGTCTCCATGCTTAGTTTTTTTGGCCAAGACTTGTTGTATGGAACTTTATATTCTTTATCACAAGTATTAACCTTCCCAAGGATAATCTAAGCTTATTAACACTAATCCAGTGCATTTTGGTTTGTACGATGCCCGTTGGCCCATTTGACCAACTATTACTTTCTCACGAATTAACAAAGTAAACTGCTACATCGTGGTGAAGTAATAGACTAAACGAGTTACGTTTGATCAAATCGTTGAAGGAAAATCATTCTATAGTGTTTAGAGTCTCGATACTTAGTTTTTGGCCACGACTTGTTGTATGGAACTTTATATTCTTTATCACAAGTCTTAACCTTCCCAAGGATAATCTAAGCTTATTAATACTAATCGAGTGCGTTTTGGTTCGTACGATGCCCGTTGGCCCATTTGACCAACTATTACTTTCTCACGAAGTAACAAAGTAAACTGTTACTTCGTGGTGAAGTAATAGACTAAACGAGTTACGTTTGATCAAATCGTTGAAGGAAAATCATTCTAGAGTGTTTAGAGTCTCCATACTTAGTTTTTTTGGTCACGACTTGTTGTATGGAACTTTATATTCTTTATCACAAGTCTTAACCTTCCCAAGGATAATCTAAGTTTATTAATACTAATCGAGTGCGTTTTGGTTCGTACGATGCCCGTTGGCCCATTTGACCAACTATTACTTTCTCACGAAGTAACAAAGTAAACTGTTACTTCGTGGCGAAGTAATAGACTAAACGAGTCACGTTTGATCAAATCGTTGAAGGAAAATCATTCTAGAGTGTTTAGAGTCTCCATACTTAGTTTTTTTGGCCACGACTTGTTGTATGGAAACTTTATATTCTTTATCACTAGTCTTAACCTCCCAAGAATAATCTAAGCTTATTAATACTAATCGAGTTCGTTTTGGTTCGTACGATGCCCGTTGGCCCATTTGACCAACTATTACTTTCTCACGAAGTAACAAAGTAAACTGTTACTTCGTGGTGAAGTAATAGACTAAACGAGTTACGTTTGATCAAATCGTTGAAGGAAAATCATTCTAGAGTGTTTAGAGTCTCCATGCTTAGTTTTTTTGGCCAAGACTTGTTGTATGGAACTTTATATTCTTTATCACAAGTATTAACCTTCCCAAAGATAATCTAAGCTTATTAACACTAATCCAGTGCATTTTGGTTTGTACGATGCCCGTTGGCCCATTTGACCAACTATTACTTTCTCACGAATTAACAAAGTAAACTGCTACATCGTGGTGAAGTAATAGACTAAACGAGTTACATTTGATCAAATCGTTGAAGGAAAATCATTCTAGAGTGTTTAGAGTCTCCATACTTAGTTTTTTTGGCCACGACTTGTTGTATGGAACTTTATATTCTTTATCACAAGTCCTTAACCTTCCCAAGGATAATCTAAGCTTGTTAACACTAATCGAGTGCATTTTGGTTCGTACGATGCCCGTTCGCCCATTTGACCAACTATTACTTTCTCACGAAGTAACAAGGTAAACTGTTACTGCGTGGTGAAGTAATAGACTAAACGAGTTACGTTTGATCAAATCGTTGAAGGAAAATCATTCTAGAGTGTTTAGAGTCTCCATGCTTAGTTTTTTTGGCCAAGACTTGTTGTATGGAACTTTATATTCTTTATCACAAGTATTAACCTTCCCAAGGATAATCTAAGCTTATTAACACTAATCCAGTGCATTTTGGTTTGTACGATGCCCGTTGGCCCATTTGACCAACTATTACTTTCTCCCGAAGTAACAAAGTAAATTGTTACTTCGTGGCGAAGTAATAGACTAAACGAGTTACGTTTGATCAAATCGTTGAAGGAAAATCATTCTAGAGTGTTTAGAGTCTCCATACTTAGTTTTTTTGGCCACGACTTGTTGTATGGAAACTTTATATTCTTTATCACTAGTCTTAACCTCCCAAGAATAATCTAAGCTTATTAATACTAATCGAGTGCGTTTTGGTTCGTACGATGCCCGTTGGCCCATTTGACCAACTATTACTTTCTCACGAAGTAACAAAGTAAACTGTTACTTCGTGGTGAAGTAATAGACTAAACGAGTTACGTTTGATCAAATCGTTGAAGGAAAATCATTCTAGAGTGTTTAGAGTCTCCATGCTTAGTTTTTTTGGCCAAGACTTGTTGTATGGAACTTTATATTCTTTATCACAAGTATTAACCTTCCCAAAGATAATCTAAGCTTATTAACACTAATCCAGTGCATTTTGGTTTGTACGATGCCCGTTGGCCCATTTGACCAACTATTACTTTCTCACGAATTAACAAAGTAAACTGCTACATCGTGGTGAAGTAATAGACTAAACGAGTTACATTTGATCAAATCGTTGAAGGAAAATCATTCTAGAGTGTTTAGAGTCTCCATACTTAGTTTTTTTTGCCACGACTTGTTGTATGGAAATTTATATTCTTTATCACAAGTCTTAACCTTCCCAAGGATAATCTAAGCTTATTAACACTAATCGAGTGCGTTTTGGTTCGTACGATGCCCGTTGGCCCATTTGACCAACTATTACTTTCTTACGAAGTAACAAAGTAAACTGTTACTTCGTGGTGAAGTAATAGACTAAACGAGTTACGTTTGAACAAATCGTTGAAGGAAAATAATTCTAGAGTGTTTAGAGTCTCCATACTTACTTTTTTTGGCCACGACTTGTTGTATGGAACTTTATATTCTTTATCACAAGTCTTAACCTTCCCAAGGATAATCTAAGCTTATTAACACTAATCGAGTGCGTTTTGGTTCGTACGATGCCCGTTGGCCCATTTGACCAACTATTACTTTCTCACGAAGTAACAAAGTAAACTGTTACTTCGTGGTGAAGTAATAGACTAAACGAGTTAAGTTTGATCCAATCGTTGAAGGAAAATCATTCTAGAGTGTTTAGAGTCTCGATACTTAGTTTTTTTGGCCACGACTTGTTGTATGGAACTTTATATTCTTTATCACAAGTCTTAACCTTCCCACGGATAATCTAAGCTTATTAATACTAATCGAGTGCGTTTTGGTTCGTACGATGCCCGTTGGCCCATTTGACCAACTATTACTTTCTCATGAAGTAACAAAGTAAACTGTTACTTCGTGGTGAAGTAATAGACTAAACGAGTTACGTTTGATCAAATCGTTGAAGGAAAATCATTCTAGAGTGTTTAGAGTCTCCATACTTAGTTTTTTTGGTCACGACTTGTTGTATGGAACTTTATATTCTTTATCACAAGTCTTAACCTTCCTAAGGATAATCTAAGTTTATTAATACTAATCGAGTGCGTTTTGGTTCGTACGATGCCCGTTGGCCCAATTGACCAACTATTACTCTCTCACGAAGTAACAAAGTAAACTGTTACTTCGTGGTGAAGTAATAGACTAAACGAGTTACGTTTGATCAAATCGTTGAAGGAAAATCATTCTAGAGTGTTTAGAGTCTCCATGCTTAGTTTTTTTGGCCAAGACTTGTTGTATGGAACTTTATATTCTTTATCACAAGTATTAACCTTCCCAAGGATAATCTAAGCTTATTAACACTAATCCAGTGCATTTTGGTTTGTACGATGCCCGTTGGCCCATTTGACCAACTATTACTTTCTCACGAATTAACAAAGTAAACTGCTACATCGTGGTGAAGTAATAGACTAAACGAGTTACGTTTGATCAAATCGTTGAAGGAAAATCATTCTATAGTGTTTAGAGTCTCGATACTTAGTTTTTGGCCACGACTTGTTCTATGGAACTTTATATTCTTTATCACAAGTCTTAACCTTCCCAAGGATAATCTAAGCTTATTAATACTAATCGAGTGCGTTTTGGTTCGTACGATGCCCGTTGGCCCATTTGACCAACTATTACTTTCTCACGAAGTAACAAAGTAAACTGTTACTTCGTGGTGAAGTAATAGACTAAACGAGTTACGTTTGATCAAATCGTTGAAGGAAAATCATTCTAGAGTGTTTAGAGTCTCCATACTTAGTTTTTTTGGTCACGACTTGTTGTATGGAACTTTATATTCTTTATCACAAGTCTTAACCTTCCCAAGGATAATCTAAGTTTATTAATACTAATCGAGTGCGTTTTGGTTCGTACGATGCCCGTTGGCCCATTTGACCAACTATTACTTTCTCACGAAGTAACAAAGTAAACTGTTACTTCGTGGCGAAGTAATAGACTAAACGAGTCACGTTTGATCAAATCGTTGAAGGAAAATCATTCTAGAGTGTTTAGAGTCTCCATACTTAGTTTTTTTGGCCACGACTTGTTGTATGGAACTTTATATTCTTTATCACTAGTCTTAACCTTCCCAAGGATAATCTAAGCTTATTAATACTAATCGAGTGCGTTTTGGTTCGTACGATGCCCGTTGGCCCATTTGACCAACTATTACTTTCTCACGAAGTAACAAATTAAACTGCTACATCGTGGTGAAGTAATAGACTAAACGAGTTACGTTTGATCAAATCGTTGAAGGAAAATCATTCTAGAGTGTTTAGAGTCTCCATACTTAGTTTTTTTTGCCACGACTTGTTGTATGGAAATTTATATTCTTTATCACAAGTCTTAACCTTCCCAAGGATAATCTAAGCTTATTAACACTAATCGAGTGCGTTTTGGTTCGTACGATGCCCGTTGGCCCATTTGACCAACTATTACTTTCTCACGAAGTAACAAAGTAAACTGTTACTTCGTGGTGAAGTAATAGACTAAACGAGTTACGTTTGAACAAATCGTTGAAGGAAAATAATTCTAGAGTGTTTAGAGTCTCCATACTTAGTTTTTTTGGCCACGACTTGTTGTATGGAACTTTAAACTCTTTATCACAAGTCTTAACCTTCCAAGGATAATCTAAGCTTATTAACACAAATCGAGTGTGTTTTGGTTCGTACGATGCCCGTTGGCCCATTTGACCAACTATTACTTTCTCACGAAATAACAAAGTAAACTTTTACTTCGTGGTGAAATAATAGACTAAACGAGTTACGTTTTTACAAATCGTTGAAGGAAAATCATTCTAGAGTGTTTAGAGTCTCCATACTTAGTTTTTTTGGCCACGGCTTGTTGTATGGAACTTTATATTCTTTATCACAAGTCCTTAACCTTCCCAAGGATAATCTAAGCTTGTTAACACTAATCGAGTGCATTTTGGTTCGTACGATGCCCGTTGGCCCATTTGACCAACTATTACTTTCTCACGAAGTAACAAGGTAAACTGTTACTGCGTGGTGAAGTATTAGACTAAACGAGTTACGTTTGATCAAATCGTTGAAGGAAAATTATTCTAGAGTGTTTAGAGTCTCCATGCTTAGTTTTTTTGGCCAAGACTTGTTGTATGGAACTTTATATTCTTTATCACAAGTATTAACCTTCCCAAGGATAATCTAAGCTTATTAACACTAATCCAGTGCATTTTAGTTTGTACGATGCCCGTTGGCCCATTTGACCAACTATTACTTTCTCACGAAGTAACAAAGTAAATTGTTACTTCGTGGCGAAGTAATAGACTAAACGAGTTACGTTTGATCAAATCGTTGAAGGAAAATCATTCTAGAGTGTTTAGAGTCTCCATACTTAGTTTTATTGGCCACGACTTGTTGTATGGAAACTTTATATTCTTTATCACTAGTCTTAACCTCCCAAGAATAATCTAAGCTTATTAATACTAATCGAGTGCGTTTTGGTTCGTACGATGCCCGTTGGCACATTTGACCAACTATTACTTTCTCACGAAGTAACAAAGTAAACTGTTACTTCGTGGTGAAGTAATAGACTAAACGAGTTACGTTTGATCAAATCGTTGAAGGAAAATCATTCTAGAGTGTTTAGAGTCTCCATGCTTAGTTTTTTTGGCCAAGACTTGTTGTATGGAACTTTATATTCTTTATCACAAGTATTAACCTTCCCAAAGATAATCTAAGCTTATTAACACTAATCCAGTGCATTTTGGTTTGTACGATGCCCGTTGGCCCATTTGACCAACTATTACTTTCTCACGAATTAACAAAGTAAACTGCTACATCGTGGTGAAGTAATAGACTAAACGAGTTACGTTTGATCAAATCGTTGAAGGAAAATCATTCTAGAGTGTTTAGAGTCTCCATACTTAGTTTTTTTTGCCACGACTTGTTGTATGGAAATTTATATTCTTTATCACAAGTCTTAACCTTCCCAAGGATAATCTAAGCTTATTAACACTAATCGAGTGCGTTTTGGTTCGTACGATGCCCGTTGGCCCATTTGACCAACTATTACTTTCTCACGAAGTAACAAAGTAAACTGTTACTTCGTGGTGAAGTAATAGACTAAACGAGTTACGTTTGAACAAATCGTTGAAGGAAAATAATTCTAGAGTGTTTAGAGTCTCCATACTTAGTTTTTTTGGCCACGACTTGTTGTATGGAACTTTAAACTCTTTATCACAAGTCTTAACCTTCCAAGGATAATCTAAGCTTATTAACACAAATCGAGTGTGTTTTGGTTCGTACGATGCCCGTTGGCCCATTTGACCAACTATTACTTTCTCACGAAGTAACAAAGTAAACTTTTACTTCGTGGTGAAGTAATAGACTAAACGAGTTACGTTTTTACAAATCGTTGAAGGAAAATCATTCTAGAGTGTTTAGAGTCTCCATACTTAGTTTTTTTGGCCACGGCTTGTTGTATGGAACTTTATATTCTTTATCACAAGTCCTTAACCTTCCCAAGGATAATCTAAGCTTGTTAACACTAATCGAGTGCATTTTGGTTCGTACGATGCCCGTTGGCCCATTTGACCAACTATTACTTTCTCACGAAGTAACAAGGTAAACTGTTACTGCGTGGTGAAGTAATAGACTAAACGAGTTACGTTTGATCAAATCGTTGAAGGAAAATCATTCTAGAGTGTTTAGAGTCTCCATGCTTAGTTTTTTTGGCCAAGACTTGTTGTATGGAACTTTATATTCTTTATCACAAGTATTAACCTTCCCAAGGATAATCTAAGCTTATTAACACTAATCCAGTGCATTTTGGTTTGTACGATGCCCGTTGGCCCATTTGACCAACTATTACTTTCTCACGAAGTAACAAAGTAAATTGTTACTTCGTGGCGAAGTAATAGACTAAACAAGTTACGTTTGATCAAATCGTTGAAGGAAAATCATTCTAGAGTGTTTAGAGTCTCCATACTTAGTTTTATTGGCCACGACTTGTTGTATGGAAACTTTATATTCTTTATCACTAGTCTTAACTTCCCAAGAATAATCTAAGCTTATTAATACTAATCGAGTGCGTTTTGGTTCGTACGATGCCCGTTGGCACATTTGACCAACTATTACTTTCTCACGAAGTAACAAAGTAAACTGTTACTTCGTGGTGAAGTAATAGACTAAACGAGTTACGTTTGATCAAATCGTTGAAGGAAAATCATTCTAGAGTGTTTAGAGTCTCCATGCTTAGTTTTTTTGGCCAAGACTTGTTGTATGGAACTTTATATTCTTTATCACAAGTATTAACCTTCCCAAAGATAATCTAAGCTTGTTAACACTAATCCAGTGCATTTTGGTTTGTACGATGCCCGTTGGCCCATTTGACCAACTATTACTTTCTCACGAATTAACAAAGTAAACTTTTACATCGTGGTGAAGTAATAGACTAAACGAGTTACGTTTGATCAAATCGTTGAAGGAAAATCATTCTAGAGTGTTTAGAGTCTCCATACTTAGTTTTTTTTGCCACGACTTGTTGTATGGAAATTTATATTCTTTATCACAAGTCTTAACCTTCCCAAGGATAATCTAAGCTTATTAACACTAATCGAGTGCGTTTTGGTTCGTACGATGCCCGTTGGCCCATTTGACCAACTATTACTTTCTCACGAAGTAACAAAGTAAACTGTTACTTCGTGGTGAAGTAATAGACTAAACGAGTTACGTTTGAACAAATCGTTGAAGGAAAATAATTCTAGAGTGTTTAGAGTCTCCATACTTAGTTTTTTTGGCCACGACTTGTTGTATGGAACTTTAAACTCTTTATCACAAGTCTTAACCTTCCAAGGATAATCTAAGCTTATTAACACAAATCGAGTGTGTTTTGGTTCGTACGATGCCCGTTGGCCCATTTGACCAACTATTACTTTCTCACGAAGTAACAAAGTAAACTTTTACTTCGTGGTGAAGTAATAGACTAAACGAGTTACGTTTTTACAAATCGTTGAAGGAAAATCATTCTAGAGTGTTTAGAGTCTCCATACTTAGTTTTTTTGGCCACGGCTTGTTGTATGGAACTTTATATTCTTTATCACAAGTCCTTAACCTTCCCAAGGATAATCTAAGCTTGTTAACACTAATCGAGTGCATTTTGGTTCGTACGATGCCCGTTGGCCCATTTGACCAACTATTACTTTCTCACGAAGTAACAAGGTAAACTGTTACTGCGTGGTGAAGTAATAGACTAAACGAGTTACGTTTGATCAAATCGTTGAAGGAAAATCATTCTAGAGTGTTTAGAGTCTCCATGCTTAGTTTTTTTGGCCAAGACTTGTTGTATGGAACTTTATATTCTTTATCACAAGTATTAACCTTCCCAAGGATAATCTAAGCTTATTAACACTAATCCAGTGCATTTTGGTTTGTACGATGCCCGTTGGCCCATTTGACCAACTATTACTTTCTCACGAAGTAACAAAGTAAATTGTTACTTCGTGGCGAAGTAATAGACTAAACAAGTTACGTTTGATCAAATCGTTGAAGGAAAATCATTCTAGAGTGTTTAGAGTCTCCATACTTAGTTTTATTGGCCACGACTTGTTGTATGGAAACTTTATATTCTTTATCACTAGTCTTAACTTCCCAAGAATAATCTAAGCTTATTAATACTAATCGAGTGCGTTTTGGTTCGTACGATGCCCGTTGGCACATTTGACCAACTATTACTTTCTCACGAAGTAACAAAGTAAACTGTTACTTCGTGGTGAAGTAATAGACTAAACGAGTTACGTTTGATCAAATCGTTGAAGGAAAATCATTCTAGAGTGTTTAGAGTCTCCATGCTTAGTTTTTTTGGCCAAGACTTGTTGTATGGAACTTTATATTCTTTATCACAAGTATTAACCTTCCCAAAGATAATCTAAGCTTGTTAACACTAATCCAGTGCATTTTGGTTTGTACGATGCCCGTTGGCCCATTTGACCAACTATTACTTTCTCACGAATTAACAAAGTAAACTTTTACATCGTGGTGAAGTAATAGACTAAACGAGTTACGTTTGATCAAATCGTTGAAGGAAAATCATTCTAGAGTGTTTAGAGTCTCCATACTTAGTTTTTTTTGCCACGACTTGTTGTATGGAAATTTATATTCTTTATCACAAGTCTTAACCTTCCCAAGGATAATCTAAGCTTATTAACACTAATCGACTGCGTTTTGGTTCGTACGATGCCCGTTGGCCCATTTGACCAACTATTACTTTCTCACAAAGTAACAAAGTAAACTGTTACTTCGTGGTGAAGTAATAGACTAAACGAGTTACGTTTGAACAAATCGTTGAAGGAAAATAATTCTAGAGTGTTTAGAGTCTCCATACTTAGTTTTTTTGGCCACGACTTGTTGTATGGAACTTTATATTCTTTATCACAAGTCTTAACCTTCCCAAGGATAATCTAAGCTTATTAACACTAATCGAGTGCGTTTTGGTTCGTACGATGCCCGTTGGCCCATTTGACCAACTATTCCTTTCTCACGAAGTAACAAAGTAAACTTTTACTTCGTGGTGAAGTAATAGACTAAACGAGTTAAGTTTGATCAAATCGTTGAAGGAAAATCATTCTAGAGTGTTTAGAGTCTCGATACTTAGTTTTTTTGGCCACGACTTGTTGTATGGAACTTTATATTCTTTATCACAAGTCTTAACCTTCCCACGGATAATCTAAGCTTATTAATACTAATCGAGTGCGTTTTGGTTCGTACGATGCCCGTTGGCCCATTTGACCAACTATTACTTTCTCATGAAGTAACAAAGTAAACTGTTACTTCGTGGTGAAGTAATAGACTAAACGAGTTACGTTTGATCAAATCGTTGAAGGAAAAT
Organism: Linaria vulgaris; assembly: GCA_948329865.1. Classification (NCBI taxonomy): domain Eukaryota; kingdom Viridiplantae; phylum Streptophyta; class Magnoliopsida; order Lamiales; family Plantaginaceae; genus Linaria; species Linaria vulgaris. The sequence continues at coordinate 35,990,136 of OX415252.1, forward strand.
CATTCTAGAGTGTTTAGAGTCTCCATACTTAGTTTTTTTGGTCACGACTTGTTGTATGGAACTTTATATTCTTTATCACAAGTCTTAACCTTCCCAAGGATAATCTAAGTTTATTAATACTAATCGAGTGCGTTTTGGTTCGTACGATGCCCGTTGGCCCATTTGACCAACTATTACTTTCTCACGAAGTAACAAAGTAAACTTTTACATCGTGGTGAAGTAATAGACTAAACGAGTTACGTTTGATCAAATCGTTGAAGGAAAATCATTCTAGAGTGTTTAGAGTCTCCATACTTAGTTTTTTTTGCCACGACTTGTTGTATGGAAATTTATATTCTTTATCACAAGTCTTAACCTTCCCAAGGATAATCTAAGCTTATTAACACTAATCGAGTGCGTTTTGGTTCGTACGATGCCCGTTGGCCCATTTGACCAACTATTACTTTCTCACGAAGTAACAAAGTAAACTGTTACTTCGTGGTGAAGTAATAGACTAAACGAGTTACGTTTGAACAAATCGTTGAAGGAAAATAATTCTAGAGTGTTTAGAGTCTCCATACTTAGTTTTTTTGGCCACGACTTGTTGTATGGAACTTTATATTCTTTATCACAAGTCTTAACCTTCCCAAGGATAATCTAAGCTTATTAACACTAATCGAGTGCGTTTTGGTTCGTACGATGCCCGTTGGCCCATTTGACCAACTATTCCTTTCTCACGAAGTAACAAAGTAAACTTTTACTTCGTGGTGAAGTAATAGACTAAACGAGTTAAGTTTGATCAAATCGTTGAAGGAAAATCATTCTAGAGTGTTTAGAGTCTCGATACTTAGTTTTTTTGGCCACGACTTGTTGTATGGAACTTTATATTCTTTATCACAAGTCTTAACCTTCCCACGGATAATCTAAGCTTATTAATACTAATCGAGTGCGTTTTGGTTCGTACGATGCCCGTTGGCCCATTTGACCAACTATTACTTTCTCATGAAGTAACAAAGTAAACTGTTACTTCGTGGTGAAGTAATAGACTAAACGAGTTACGTTTGATCAAATCGTTGAAGGAAAATCATTCTAGAGTGTTTAGAGTCTCCATACTTAGTTTTTTTGGTCACGACTTGTTGTATGGAACTTTATATTCTTTATCACAAGTCTTAACCTTCCCAAGGATAATCTAAGTTTATTAATACTAATCGAGTGCGTTTTGGTTCGTACGATGCCCGTTGGCCCATTTGACCAACTATTACTTTCTCACGAAGTAACAAAGTAAACTGTTACTTCGTGGTGAAGTAATAGACTAAACGAGTTACGTTTAATCAAATCGTTGAAGGAAAATCATTCTAGAGTGTTTAGAGTCTCCATGCTTAGTTTTTTTGGCCAAGACTTGTTGTATGGAACTTTATATTCTTTATCACAAGTATTAACCTTCCCAAGGATAATCTAAGCTTATTAACACTAATCGAGTGCGTTTTGGTTCGTACGATGCCCGTTGGCCCATTTGACCAACTATTACTTTCTCACGAAGTAACAAAGTAAACTGTTACTTCGTGGTGAAGTAATAGACTAAACGAGTTACGTTTGATCAAATCGTTGAAGGAAAATCATTCTAGAGTGTTTAGAGTCTCGATACTTAGTTTTTTTGGCCACGACTTGTTGTATGGAACTTTATATTCTTTATCACAAGTCTTAACCTTCCCACGGATAATCTAAGCTTATTAATACTAATCGAGTGCGTTTTGGTTCGTACGATGCCCGTTGGCCCATTTGACCAACTATTACTTTCTCATGAAGTAACAAAGTAAACTGTTACTTCGTGGTGAAGTAATAGACTAAACGAGTTACGTTTGATCAAATCGTTGAAGGAAAATCATTCTAGAGTGTTTAGAGTCTCCATACTTAGTTTTTTTGGTCACGACTTGTTGTATGGAACTTTATATTCTTTATCACAAGTCTTAACCTTCCCAAGGATAATCTAAGTTTATTAATACTAATCGAGTGCGTTTTGGTTCGTACGATGCCCGTTGGCCCATTTGACCAACTATTACTTTCTCACGAAGTAACAAAGTAAACTTTTACTTCGTGGTGAAGTAATAGACTAAACGAGTTACGTTTTTACAAATCGTTGAAGGAAAATCATTCTAGAGTGTTTAGAGTCTCCATACTTAGTTTTTTTGGCCACGGCTTGTTGTATGGAACTTTATATTCTTTATCACAAGTCCTTAACCTTCCCAAGGATAATCTAAGCTTGTTAACACTAATCGAGTGCATTTTGGTTCGTACGATGCCCGTTGGCCCATTTGACCAACAATTACTTTCTCACGAAGTAACAAGGTAAACTGTTACTGCGTGGTGAAGTAATAGACTAAACGAGTTACGTTTGATCAAATCGTTGAAGGAAAATCATTCTAGAGTGTTTAGAGTCTCCATGCTTAGTTTTTTTGGCCAAGACTTGTTGTATGGAACTTTATATTCTTTATCACAAGTATTAACCTTCCCAAGGATAATCTAAGCTTATTAACACTAATCCAGTGCATTTTGGTTTGTACGATGCCCGTTGGCCCATTTGACCAACTATTACTTTCTCACGAAGTAACAAAGTAAATTGTTACTTCGTGGCGAAGTAATAGACTAAACGAGTTACGTTTGATCAAATCGTTGAAGGAAAATCATTCTAGAGTGTTTAGAGTCTCCATACTTAGTTTTTTTTGCCACGACTTGTTGTATGGAAATTTATATTCTTTATCACAAGTCTTAACCTTCCCAAGGATAATCTAAGCTTATTAACACTAATCGAGTGCGTTTTGGTTCGTACGATGCCCGTTGGCCCATTTGACCAACTATTACTTTCACACGAAGTAACAAAGTAAACTGTTACTTCGTGGTGAAGTAATAGACTAAACGAGTTACGTTTGAACAAATCGTTGAAGGAAAATAATTCTAGAGTGTTTAGAGTCTCCATACTTAGTTTTTTTGGCCACGACTTGTTGTATGGAACTTTAAACTCTTTATCACAAGTCTTAACCTTCCAAGGATAATCTAAGCTTATTAACACAAATCGAGTGTGTTTTGGTTCGTACGATGCCCGTTGGCCCATTTGACCAACTATTACTTTCTCACGAATTAACAAAGTAAACTTTTACATCGTGGTGAAGTAATAGACTAAACGAGTTACGTTTGATCAAATCGTTGAAGGAAAATCATTCTAGAGTGTTTAGAGTCTCCATACTTAGTTTTTTTTGCCACGACTTGTTGTATGGAAATTTATATTCTTTATCACAAGTCTTAACCTTCCCAAGGATAATCTAAGCTTATTAACACTAATCGAGTGCGTTTTGGTTCGTACGATGCCCGTTGGCCCATTTGACCAACTATTACTTTCTCACGAAGTAACAAAGTAAACTGTTACTTCGTGGTGAAGTAATAGACTAAACGAGTTACGTTTGAACAAATCGTTGAAGGAAAATAATTCTAGAGTGTTTAGAGTCTCCATACTTAGTTTTTTTGGCCACGACTTGTTGTATGGAACTTTAAACTCTTTATCACAAGTCTTAACCTTCCAAGGATAATCTAAGCTTATTAACACAAATCGAGTGTGTTTTGGTTCGTACGATGCCCGTTGGCCCATTTGACCAACTATTACTTTCTCACGAAGTAACAAAGTAAACTTTTACTTCGTGGTGAAGTAATAGACTAAACGAGTTACGTTTTTACAAATCGTTGAAGGAAAATCATTCTAGAGTGTTTAGAGTCTCCATACTTAGTTTTTTTGGCCACGGCTTGTTGTATGGAACTTTATATTCTTTATCACAAGTCCTTAACCTTCCCAAGGATAATCTAAGCTTGTTAACACTAATCGAGTGCATTTTGGTTCGTACGATGCCCGTTGGCCCATTTGACCAACTATTACTTTCTCACGAAGTAACAAGGTAAACTGTTACTGCGTGGTGAAGTAATAGACTAAACGAGTTACGTTTGATCAAATCGTTGAAGGAAAATCATTCTAGAGTGTTTAGAGTCTCCATGCTTAGTTTTTTTGGCCAAGACTTGTTGTATGGAACTTTATATTCTTTATCACAAGTATTAACCTTCCCAAGGATAATCTAAGCTTATTAACACTAATCCAGTGCATTTTGGTTTGTACGATGCCCGTTGGCCCATTTGACCAACTATTACTTTCTCACGAAGTAACAAAGTAAATTGTTACTTCGTGGCGAAGTAATAGACTAAACAAGTTACGTTTGATCAAATCGTTGAAGGAAAATCATTCTAGAGTGTTTAGAGTCTCCATACTTAGTTTTATTGGCCACGACTTGTTGTATGGAAACTTTATATTCTTTATCACTAGTCTTAACTTCCCAAGAATAATCTAAGCTTATTAATACTAATCGAGTGCGTTTTGGTTCGTACGATGCCCGTTAGCACATTTGACCAACTATTACTTTCTCACGAAGTAACAAAGTAAACTGTTACTTCGTGGTGAAGTAATAGACTAAACGAGTTACGTTTGATCAAATCGTTGAAGGAAAATCATTCTAGAGTGTTTAGAGTCTCCATGCTTAGTTTTTTTGGCCAAGACTTGTTGTATGGAACTTTATATTCTTTATCACAAGTATTAACCTTCCCAAAGATAATCTAAGCTTGTTAACACTAATCCAGTGCATTTTGGTTTGTACGATGCCCGTTGGCCCATTTGACCAACTATTACTTTCTCACGAATTAACAAAGTAAACTTTTACATCGTGGTGAAGTAATAGACTAAACGAGTTACGTTTGATCAAATCGTTGAAGGAAAATCATTCTAGAGTGTTTAGAGTCTCCATACTTAGTTTTTTTTGCCACGACTTGTTGTATGGAAATTTATATTCTTTATCACAAGTCTTAACCTTCCCAAGGATAATCTAAGCTTATTAACACTAATCGACTGCGTTTTGGTTCGTACGATGCCCGTTGGCCCATTTGACCAACTATTACTTTCTCACAAAGTAACAAAGTAAACTGTTACTTCGTGGTGAAGTAATAGACTAAACGAGTTACGTTTGAACAAATCGTTGAAGGAAAATAATTCTAGAGTGTTTAGAGTCTCCATACTTAGTTTTTTTGGCCACGACTTGTTGTATGGAACTTTATATTCTTTATCACAAGTCTTAACCTTCCCAAGGATAATCTAAGCTTATTAACACTAATCGAGTGCGTTTTGGTTCGTACGATGCCCGTTGGCCCATTTGACCAACTATTCCTTTCTCACGAAGTAACAAAGTAAACTTTTACTTCGTGGTGAAGTAATAGACTAAACGAGTTAAGTTTGATCAAATCGTTGAAGGAAAATCATTCTAGAGTGTTTAGAGTCTCGATACTTAGTTTTTTTGGCCACGACTTGTTGTATGGAACTTTATATTCTTTATCACAAGTCTTAACCTTCCCACGGATAATCTAAGCTTATTAATACTAATCGAGTGCGTTTTGGTTCGTACGATGCCCGTTGGCCCATTTGACCAACTATTACTTTCTCATGAAGTAACAAAGTAAACTGTTACTTCGTGGTGAAGTAATAGACTAAACGAGTTACGTTTGATCAAATCGTTGAAGGAAAATCATTCTAGAGTGTTTAGAGTCTCCATACTTAGTTTTTTTGGTCACGACTTGTTGTATGGAACTTTATATTCTTTATCACAAGTCTTAACCTTCCCAAGGATAATCTAAGTTTATTAATACTAATCGAGTGCGTTTTGGTTCGTACGATGCCCGTTGGCCCATTTGACCAACTATTACTTTCTCACGAAGTAACAAAGTAAACTTTTACATCGTGGTGAAGTAATAGACTAAACGAGTTACGTTTGATCAAATCGTTGAAGGAAAATCATTCTAGAGTGTTTAGAGTCTCCATACTTAGTTTTTTTTGCCACGACTTGTTGTATGGAAATTTATATTCTTTATCACAAGTCTTAACCTTCCCAAGGATAATCTAAGCTTATTAACACTAATCGAGTGCGTTTTGGTTCGTACGATGCCCGTTGGCCCATTTGACCAACTATTACTTTCTCACGAAGTAACAAAGTAAACTGTTACTTCGTGGTGAAGTAATAGACTAAACGAGTTACGTTTGAACAAATCGTTGAAGGAAAATAATTCTAGAGTGTTTAGAGTCTCCATACTTAGTTTTTTTGGCCACGACTTGTTGTATGGAACTTTATATTCTTTATCACAAGTCTTAACCTTCCCAAGGATAATCTAAGCTTATTAACACTAATCGAGTGCGTTTTGGTTCGTACGATGCCCGTTGGCCCATTTGACCAACTATTCCTTTCTCACGAAGTAACAAAGTAAACTTTTACTTCGTGGTGAAGTAATAGACTAAACGAGTTAAGTTTGATCAAATCGTTGAAGGAAAATCATTCTAGAGTGTTTAGAGTCTCGATACTTAGTTTTTTTGGCCACGACTTGTTGTATGGAACTTTATATTCTTTATCACAAGTCTTAACCTTCCCACGGATAATCTAAGCTTATTAATACTAATCGAGTGCGTTTTGGTTCGTACGATGCCCGTTGGCCCATTTGACCAACTATTACTTTCTCATGAAGTAACAAAGTAAACTGTTACTTCGTGGTGAAGTAATAGACTAAACGAGTTACGTTTGATCAAATCGTTGAAGGAAAATCATTCTAGAGTGTTTAGAGTCTCCATACTTAGTTTTTTTGGTCACGACTTGTTGTATGGAACTTTATATTCTTTATCACAAGTCTTAACCTTCCCAAGGATAATCTAAGTTTATTAATACTAATCGAGTGCGTTTTGGTTCGTACGATGCCCGTTGGCCCATTTGACCAACTATTACTTTCTCACGAAGTAACAAAGTAAACTGTTACTTCGTGGTGAAGTAATAGACTAAACGAGTTACGTTTAATCAAATCGTTGAAGGAAAATCATTCTAGAGTGTTTAGAGTCTCCATGCTTAGTTTTTTTGGCCAAGACTTGTTGTATGGAACTTTATATTCTTTATCACAAGTATTAACCTTCCCAAGGATAATCTAAGCTTATTAACACTAATCGAGTGCGTTTTGGTTCGTACGATGCCCGTTGGCCCATTTGACCAACTATTACTTTCTCACGAAGTAACAAAGTAAACTGTTACTTCGTGGTGAAGTAATAGACTAAACGAGTTACGTTTGATCAAATCGTTGAAGGAAAATCATTCTAGAGTGTTTAGAGTCTCGATACTTAGTTTTTTTGGCCACGACTTGTTGTATGGAACTTTATATTCTTTATCACAAGTCTTAACCTTCCCACGGATAATCTAAGCTTATTAATACTAATCGAGTGCGTTTTGGTTCGTACGATGCCCGTTGGCCCATTTGACCAACTATTACTTTCTCATGAAGTAACAAAGTAAACTGTTACTTCGTGGTGAAGTAATAGACTAAACGAGTTACGTTTGATCAAATCGTTGAAGGAAAATCATTCTAGAGTGTTTAGAGTCTCCATACTTAGTTTTTTTGGTCACGACTTGTTGTATGGAACTTTATATTCTTTATCACAAGTCTTAACCTTCCCAAGGATAATCTAAGTTTATTAATACTAATCGAGTGCGTTTTGGTTCGTACGATGCCCGTTGGCCCATTTGACCAACTATTACTTTCTCACGAAGTAACAAAGTAAACTTTTACTTCGTGGTGAAGTAATAGACTAAACGAGTTACGTTTTTACAAATCGTTGAAGGAAAATCATTCTAGAGTGTTTAGAGTCTCCATACTTAGTTTTTTTGGCCACGGCTTGTTGTATGGAACTTTATATTCTTTATCACAAGTCCTTAACCTTCCCAAGGATAATCTAAGCTTGTTAACACTAATCGAGTGCATTTTGGTTCGTACGATGCCCGTTGGCCCATTTGACCAACAATTACTTTCTCACGAAGTAACAAGGTAAACTGTTACTGCGTGGTGAAGTAATAGACTAAACGAGTTACGTTTGATCAAATCGTTGAAGGAAAATCATTCTAGAGTGTTTAGAGTCTCCATGCTTAGTTTTTTTGGCCAAGACTTGTTGTATGGAACTTTATATTCTTTATCACAAGTATTAACCTTCCCAAGGATAATCTAAGCTTATTAACACTAATCCAGTGCATTTTGGTTTGTACGATGCCCGTTGGCCCATTTGACCAACTATTACTTTCTCACGAAGTAACAAAGTAAATTGTTACTTCGTGGCGAAGTAATAGACTAAACGAGTTACGTTTGATCAAATCGTTGAAGGAAAATCATTCTAGAGTGTTTAGAGTCTCCATACTTAGTTTTTTTTGCCACGACTTGTTGTATGGAAATTTATATTCTTTATCACAAGTCTTAACCTTCCCAAGGATAATCTAAGCTTATTAACACTAATCGAGTGCGTTTTGGTTCGTACGATGCCCGTTGGCCCATTTGACCAACTATTACTTTCACACGAAGTAACAAAGTAAACTGTTACTTCGTGGTGAAGTAATAGACTAAACGAGTTACGTTTGAACAAATCGTTGAAGGAAAATAATTCTAGAGTGTTTAGAGTCTCCATACTTAGTTTTTTTGGCCACGACTTGTTGTATGGAACTTTAAACTCTTTATCACAAGTCTTAACCTTCCAAGGATAATCTAAGCTTATTAACACAAATCGAGTGTGTTTTGGTTCGTACGATGCCCGTTGGCCCATTTGACCAACTATTACTTTCTCACGAAGTAACAAAGTAAACTTTTACTTCGTGGTGAAGTAATAGACTAAACGAGTTACGTTTTTACAAATCGTTGAAGGAAAATCATTCTAGAGTGTTTAGAGTCTCCATACTTAGTTTTTTTTGTCACGACTTGTTGTATGGAACTTTATATTCTTTATCACAAGTCTTAACCTTCCCAAGGATAATCTAAGTTTATTAATACTAATCGAGTGCGTTTTGGTTCGTACGATGCCCGTTGGCCCATTTGACCAACTATTACTTTCTCACGAAGTAACAAAGTAAACTGTTACTTCGTGGTGAAGTAATAGACTAAACGAGTTACGTTTAATCAAATCGTTGAAGGAAAATCATTCTAGAGTGTTTAGAGTCTCCATGCTTAGTTTTTTTGGCCAAGACTTGTTGTATGGAACTTTATATTCTTTATCACAAGTATTAACCTTCCCAAGGATAATCTAAGCTTATTAACACTAATCGAGTGCGTTTTGGTTCGTACGATGCCCGTTGGCCCATTTGACCAACTATTACTTTCTCACGAAGTAACAAAGTAAACTGTTACTTCGTGGTGAAGTAATAGACTAAACGAGTTACGTTTGATCAAATCGTTGAAGGAAAATCATTCTAGAGTGTTTAGAGTCTCCATACTTAGTTTTTTTTGCCACGACTTGTTGTATGGAAATTTATATTCTTTATCACAAGTCTTAACATTCCCAAGGATAATCTAAGCTTATTAACACTAATCGAGTGCGTTTTGGTTCGTACGATGCCCGTTGGCCCATTTGACCAACTATTACTTTCTCACGAAGTAACAAAGTAAACTGTTACTTCGTGGTGAAGTAATAGACTAAACGAGTTACGTTTGAACAAATCGTTGAAGGAAAATAATTCTAGAGTGTTTAGAGTCTCCATACTTAGTTTTTTTGGCCACGACTTGTTGTATGGAACTTTAAACTCTTTATCACAAGTCTTAACCTTCCAAGGATAATCTAAGCTTATTAACACAAATCGAGTGTGTTTTGGTTCGTACGATGCCCGTTGGCCCATTTGACCAACTATTACTTTCTCACGAAGTAACAAAGTAAACTTTTACTTCGTGGTGAAGTAATAGACTAAACGAGTTACGTTTTTACAAATCGTTGAAGGAAAATCATTCTAGAGTGTTTAGAGTCTCCATACTTAGTTTTTTTGGCCACGGCTTGTTGTATGGAACTTTATATTCTTTATCACAAGTCCTTAACCTTCCCAAGGATAATCTAAGCTTGTTAACACTAATCGAGTGCATTTTGGTTCGTACGATGCCCGTTGGCCCATTTGACCAACTATTACTTTCTCACGAAGTAACAAGGTAAACTGTTACTGCGTGGTGAAGTAATAGACTAAACGAGTTACGTTTGATCAAATCGTTGAAGGAAAATCATTCTAGAGTGTTTAGAGTCTCCATGCTTAGTTTTTTTGGCCAAGACTTGTTGTATGGAACTTTATATTCTTTATCACAAGTATTAACCTTCCCAAGGATAATCTAAGCTTATTAACACTAATCCAGTGCATTTTGGTTTGTACGATGCCCGTTGGCCCATTTGACCAACTATTACTTTCTCACGAAGTAACAAAGTAAATTGTTACTTCGTGGCGAAGTAATAGACTAAACGAGTTACGTTTGATCAAATCGTTGAAGGAAAATCATTCTAGAGTGTTTAGAGTCTCCATACTTAGTTTTTTTTGCCACGACTTGTTGTATGGAAATTTATATTCTTTATCACAAGTCTTAACCTTCCCAAGGATAATCTAAGCTTATTAACACTAATCGAGTGCGTTTTGGTTCGTACGATGCCCGTTGGCCCATTTGACCAACTATTACTTTCACACGAAGTAACAAAGTAAACTGTTACTTCGTGGTGAAGTAATAGACTAAACGAGTTACGTTTGAACAAATCGTTGAAGGAAAATAATTCTAGAGTGTTTAGAGTCTCCATACTTAGTTTTTTTGGCCACGACTTGTTGTATGGAACTTTAAACTCTTTATCACAAGTCTTAACCTTCCAAGGATAATCTAAGCTTATTAACACAAATCGAGTGTGTTTTGGTTCGTACGATGCCCGTTGGCCCATTTGACCAACTATTACTTTCTCACGAAGTAACAAAGTAAACTTTTACTTCGTGGTGAAGTAATAGACTAAACGAGTTACGTTTTTACAAATCGTTGAAGGAAAATCATTCTAGAGTGTTTAGAGTCTCCATACTTAGTTTTTTTGGCCACGACTTGTTGTATGGAACTTTATATTCTTTATCACAAGTCTTAACCTTCCCAAGGATAATCTAAGCTTATTAACACTAATCGAGTGCGTTTTGGTTCGTACGATGCCCGTTGGCCCATTTGACCAACTATTCCTTTCTCACGAAGTAACAAAGTAAACTTTTACTTCGTGGTGAAGTAATAGACTAAACGAGTTAAGTTTGATCAAATCGTTGAAGGAAAATCATTCTAGAGTGTTTAGAGTCTCGATACTTAGTTTTTTTGGCCACGACTTGTTGTATGGAACTTTATATTCTTTATCACAAGTCTTAACCTTCCCACGGATAATCTAAGCTTATTAATACTAATCGAGTGCGTTTTGGTTCGTACGATGCCCGTTGGCCCATTTGACCAACTATTACTTTCTCATGAAGTAACAAAGTAAACTGTTACTTCGTGGTGAAGTAATAGACTAAACGAGTTACGTTTGATCAAATCGTTGAAGGAAAATCATTCTAGAGTGTTTAGAGTCTCCATACTTAGTTTTTTTGGTCACGACTTGTTGTATGGAACTTTATATTCTTTATCACAAGTCTTAACCTTCCCAAGGATAATCTAAGTTTATTAATACTAATCGAGTGCGTTTTGGTTCGTACGATGCCCGTTGGCCCATTTGACCAACTATTACTTTCTCACGAAGTAACAAAGTAAACTTTTACATCGTGGTGAAGTAATAGACTAAACGAGTTACGTTTGATCAAATCGTTGAAGGAAAATCATTCTAGAGTGTTTAGAGTCTCCATACTTAGTTTTTTTTGCCACGACTTGTTGTATGGAAATTTATATTCTTTATCACAAGTCTTAACCTTCCCAAGGATAATCTAAGCTTATTAACACTAATCGAGTGCGTTTTGGTTCGTACGATGCCCGTTGGCCCATTTGACCAACTATTACTTTCTCACGAAGTAACAAAGTAAACTGTTACTTCGTGGTGAAGTAATAGACTAAACGAGTTACGTTTGAACAAATCGTTGAAGGAAAATAATTCTAGAGTGTTTAGAGTCTCCATACTTAGTTTTTTTGGCCACGACTTGTTGTATGGAACTTTATATTCTTTATCACAAGTCTTAACCTTCCCAAGGATAATCTAAGCTTATTAACACTAATCGAGTGCGTTTTGGTTCGTACGATGCCCGTTGGCCCATTTGACCAACTATTCCTTTCTCACGAAGTAACAAAGTAAACTTTTACTTCGTGGTGAAGTAATAGACTAAACGAGTTAAGTTTGATCAAATCGTTGAAGGAAAATCATTCTAGAGTGTTTAGAGTCTCGATACTTAGTTTTTTTGGCCACGACTTGTTGTATGGAACTTTATATTCTTTATCACAAGTCTTAACCTTCCCACGGATAATCTAAGCTTATTAATACTAATCGAGTGCGTTTTGGTTCGTACGATGCCCGTTGGCCCATTTGACCAACTATTACTTTCTCATGAAGTAACAAAGTAAACTGTTACTTCGTGGTGAAGTAATAGACTAAACGAGTTACGTTTGATCAAATCGTTGAAGGAAAATCATTCTAGAGTGTTTAGAGTCTCCATACTTAGTTTTTTTGGTCACGACTTGTTGTATGGAACTTTATATTCTTTATCACAAGTCTTAACCTTCCCAAGGATAATCTAAGTTTATTAATACTAATCGAGTGCGTTTTGGTTCGTACGATGCCCGTTGGCCCATTTGACCAACTATTACTTTCTCACGAAGTAACAAAGTAAACTGTTACTTCGTGGTGAAGTAATAGACTAAACGAGTTACGTTTAATCAAATCGTTGAAGGAAAATCATTCTAGAGTGTTTAGAGTCTCCATGCTTAGTTTTTTTGGCCAAGACTTGTTGTATGGAACTTTATATTCTTTATCACAAGTATTAACCTTCCCAAGGATAATCTAAGCTTATTAACACTAATCGAGTGCGTTTTGGTTCGTACGATGCCCGTTGGCCCATTTGACCAACTATTACTTTCTCACGAAGTAACAAAGTAAACTGTTACTTCGTGGTGAAGTAATAGACTAAACGAGTTACGTTTGATCAAATCGTTGAAGGAAAATCATTCTAGAGTGTTTAGAGTCTCCATACTTAGTTTTTTTTGCCACGACTTGTTGTATGGAAATTTATATTCTTTATCACAAGTCTTAACCTTCCCAAGGATAATCTAAGCTTATTAACACTAATCGAGTGCGTTTTGGTTCGTACGATGCCCGTTGGCCCATTTGACCAACTATTACTTTCTCACGAAGTAACAAAGTAAACTGTTACTTCGTGGTGAAGTAATAGACTAAACGAGTTACGTTTGAACAAATCGTTGAAGGAAAATAATTCTAGAGTGTTTAGAGTCTCCATACTTAGTTTTTTTGGCCACGACTTGTTGTATGGAACTTTAAACTCTTTATCACAAGTCTTAACCTTCCAAGGATAATCTAAGCTTATTAACACAAATCGAGTGTGTTTTGGTTCGTACGATGCCCGTTGGCCCATTTGACCAACTATTACTTTCTCATGAAGTAACAAAGTAAACTGTTACTTCGTGGTGAAGTAATAGACTAAACGAGTTACGTTTGATCAAATCGTTGAAGGAAAATCATTCTAGAGTGTTTAGAGTCTCCATACTTAGTTTTTTTGGTCACGACTTGTTGTATGGAACTTTATATTCTTTATCACAAGTCTTAACCTTCCCAAGGATAATCTAAGTTTATTAATACTAATCGAGTGCGTTTTGGTTCGTACGATGCCCGTTGGCCCATTTGACCAACTATTACTTTCTCACGAAGTAACAAAGTAAACTTTTACTTCGTGGTGAAGTAATAGACTAAACGAGTTACGTTTTTACAAATCGTTGAAGGAAAATCATTCTAGAGTGTTTAGAGTCTCCATACTTAGTTTTTTTGGCCACGGCTTGTTGTATGGAACTTTATATTCTTTATCACAAGTCCTTAACCTTCCCAAGGATAATCTAAGCTTGTTAACACTAATCGAGTGCATTTTGGTTCGTACGATGCCCGTTGGCCCATTTGACCAACAATTACTTTCTCACGAAGTAACAAGGTAAACTGTTACTGCGTGGTGAAGTAATAGACTAAACGAGTTACGTTTGATCAAATCGTTGAAGGAAAATCATTCTAGAGTGTTTAGAGTCTCCATGCTTAGTTTTTTTGGCCAAGACTTGTTGTATGGAACTTTATATTCTTTATCACAAGTATTAACCTTCCCAAGGATAATCTAAGCTTATTAACACTAATCCAGTGCATTTTGGTTTGTACGATGCCCGTTGGCCCATTTGACCAACTATTACTTTCTCACGAAGTAACAAAGTAAATTGTTACTTCGTGGCGAAGTAATAGACTAAACGAGTTACGTTTGATCAAATCGTTGAAGGAAAATCATTCTAGAGTGTTTAGAGTCTCCATACTTAGTTTTTTTTGCCACGACTTGTTGTATGGAAATTTATATTCTTTATCACAAGTCTTAACCTTCCCAAGGATAATCTAAGCTTATTAACACTAATCGAGTGCGTTTTGGTTCGTACGATGCCCGTTGGCCCATTTGACCAACTATTACTTTCACACGAAGTAACAAAGTAAACTGTTACTTCGTGGTGAAGTAATAGACTAAACGAGTTACGTTTGAACAAATCGTTGAAGGAAAATAATTCTAGAGTGTTTAGAGTCTCCATACTTAGTTTTTTTGGCCACGACTTGTTGTATGGAACTTTAAACTCTTTATCACAAGTCTTAACCTTCCAAGGATAATCTAAGCTTATTAACACAAATCGAGTGTGTTTTGGTTCGTACGATGCCCGTTGGCCCATTTGACCAACTATTACTTTCTCACGAAGTAACAAAGTAAACTTTTACTTCGTGGTGAAGTAATAGACTAAACGAGTTACGTTTTTACAAATCGTTGAAGGAAAATCATTCTAGAGTGTTTAGAGTCTCCATACTTAGTTTTTTTTGTCACGACTTGTTGTATGGAACTTTATATTCTTTATCACAAGTCTTAACCTTCCCAAGGATAATCTAAGTTTATTAATACTAATCGAGTGCGTTTTGGTTCGTACGATGCCCGTTGGCCCATTTGACCAACTATTACTTTCTCACGAAGTAACAAAGTAAACTGTTACTTCGTGGTGAAGTAATAGACTAAACGAGTTACGTTTAATCAAATCGTTGAAGGAAAATCATTCTAGAGTGTTTAGAGTCTCCATGCTTAGTTTTTTTGGCCAAGACTTGTTGTATGGAACTTTATATTCTTTATCACAAGTATTAACCTTCCCAAGGATAATCTAAGCTTATTAACACTAATCGAGTGCGTTTTGGTTCGTACGATGCCCGTTGGCCCATTTGACCAACTATTACTTTCTCACGAAGTAACAAAGTAAACTGTTACTTCGTGGTGAAGTAATAGACTAAACGAGTTACGTTTGATCAAATCGTTGAAGGAAAATCATTCTAGAGTGTTTAGAGTCTCCATACTTAGTTTTTTTTGCCACGACTTGTTGTATGGAAATTTATATTCTTTATCACAAGTCTTAACATTCCCAAGGATAATCTAAGCTTATTAACACTAATCGAGTGCGTTTTGGTTCGTACGATGCCCGTTGGCCCATTTGACCAACTATTACTTTCTCACGAAGTAACAAAGTAAACTGTTACTTCGTGGTGAAGTAATAGACTAAACGAGTTACGTTTGAACAAATCGTTGAAGGAAAATAATTCTAGAGTGTTTAGAGTCTCCATACTTAGTTTTTTTGGCCACGACTTGTTGTATGGAACTTTAAACTCTTTATCACAAGTCTTAACCTTCCAAGGATAATCTAAGCTTATTAACACAAATCGAGTGTGTTTTGGTTCGTACGATGCCCGTTGGCCCATTTGACCAACTATTACTTTCTCACGAAGTAACAAAGTAAACTTTTACTTCGTGGTGAAGTAATAGACTAAACGAGTTACGTTTTTACAAATCGTTGAAGGAAAATCATTCTAGAGTGTTTAGAGTCTCCATACTTAGTTTTTTTGGCCACGGCTTGTTGTATGGAACTTTATATTCTTTATCACAAGTCCTTAACCTTCCCAAGGATAATCTAAGCTTGTTAACACTAATCGAGTGCATTTTGGTTCGTACGATGCCCGTTGGCCCATTTGACCAACTATTACTTTCTCACGAAGTAACAAGGTAAACTGTTACTGCGTGGTGAAGTAATAGACTAAACGAGTTACGTTTGATCAAATCGTTGAAGGAAAATCATTCTAGAGTGTTTAGAGTCTCCATGCTTAGTTTTTTTGGCCAAGACTTGTTGTATGGAACTTTATATTCTTTATCACAAGTATTAACCTTCCCAAGGATAATCTAAGCTTATTAACACTAATCCAGTGCATTTTGGTTTGTACGATGCCCGTTGGCCCATTTGACCAACTATTACTTTCTCACGAAGTAACAAAGTAAATTGTTACTTCGTGGCGAAGTAATAGACTAAACGAGTTACGTTTGATCAAATCGTTGAAGGAAAATCATTCTAGAGTGTTTAGAGTCTCCATACTTAGTTTTTTTTGCCACGACTTGTTGTATGGAAATTTATATTCTTTATCACAAGTCTTAACCTTCCCAAGGATAATCTAAGCTTATTAACACTAATCGAGTGCGTTTTGGTTCGTACGATGCCCGTTGGCCCATTTGACCAACTATTACTTTCACACGAAGTAACAAAGTAAACTGTTACTTCGTGGTGAAGTAATAGACTAAACGAGTTACGTTTGAACAAATCGTTGAAGGAAAATAATTCTAGAGTGTTTAGAGTCTCCATACTTAGTTTTTTTGGCCACGACTTGTTGTATGGAACTTTAAACTCTTTATCACAAGTCTTAACCTTCCAAGGATAATCTAAGCTTATTAACACAAATCGAGTGTGTTTTGGTTCGTACGATGCCCGTTGGCCCATTTGACCAACTATTACTTTCTCACGAAGTAACAAAGTAAACTTTTACTTCGTGGTGAAGTAATAGACTAAACGAGTTACGTTTTTACAAATCGTTGAAGGAAAATCATTCTAGAGTGTTTAGAGTCTCCATACTTAGTTTTTTTGGCCACGACTTGTTGTATGGAACTTTATATTCTTTATCACAAGTCTTAACCTTCCCAAGGATAATCTAAGCTTATTAACACTAATCGAGTGCGTTTTGGTTCGTACGATGCCCGTTGGCCCATTTGACCAACTATTCCTTTCTCACGAAGTAACAAAGTAAACTTTTACTTCGTGGTGAAGTAATAGACTAAACGAGTTAAGTTTGATCAAATCGTTGAAGGAAAATCATTCTAGAGTGTTTAGAGTCTCGATACTTAGTTTTTTTGGCCACGACTTGTTGTATGGAACTTTATATTCTTTATCACAAGTCTTAACCTTCCCACGGATAATCTAAGCTTATTAATACTAATCGAGTGCGTTTTGGTTCGTACGATGCCCGTTGGCCCATTTGACCAACTATTACTTTCTCATGAAGTAACAAAGTAAACTGTTACTTCGTGGTGAAGTAATAGACTAAACGAGTTACGTTTGATCAAATCGTTGAAGGAAAATCATTCTAGAGTGTTTAGAGTCTCCATACTTAGTTTTTTTGGTCACGACTTGTTGTATGGAACTTTATATTCTTTATCACAAGTCTTAACCTTCCCAAGGATAATCTAAGTTTATTAATACTAATCGAGTGCGTTTTGGTTCGTACGATGCCCGTTGGCCCATTTGACCAACTATTACTTTCTCACGAAGTAACAAAGTAAACTTTTACATCGTGGTGAAGTAATAGACTAAACGAGTTACGTTTGATCAAATCGTTGAAGGAAAATCATTCTAGAGTGTTTAGAGTCTCCATACTTAGTTTTTTTTGCCACGACTTGTTGTATGGAAATTTATATTCTTTATCACAAGTCTTAACCTTCCCAAGGATAATCTAAGCTTATTAACACTAATCGAGTGCGTTTTGGTTCGTACGATGCCCGTTGGCCCATTTGACCAACTATTACTTTCTCACGAAGTAACAAAGTAAACTGTTACTTCGTGGTGAAGTAATAGACTAAACGAGTTACGTTTGAACAAATCGTTGAAGGAAAATAATTCTAGAGTGTTTAGAGTCTCCATACTTAGTTTTTTTGGCCACGACTTGTTGTATGGAACTTTATATTCTTTATCACAAGTCTTAACCTTCCCAAGGATAATCTAAGCTTATTAACACTAATCGAGTGCGTTTTGGTTCGTACGATGCCCGTTGGCCCATTTGACCAACTATTCCTTTCTCACGAAGTAACAAAGTAAACTTTTACTTCGTGGTGAAGTAATAGACTAAACGAGTTAAGTTTGATCAAATCGTTGAAGGAAAATCATTCTAGAGTGTTTAGAGTCTCGATACTTAGTTTTTTTGGCCACGACTTGTTGTATGGAACTTTATATTCTTTATCACAAGTCTTAACCTTCCCACGGATAATCTAAGCTTATTAATACTAATCGAGTGCGTTTTGGTTCGTACGATGCCCGTTGGCCCATTTGACCAACTATTACTTTCTCATGAAGTAACAAAGTAAACTGTTACTTCGTGGTGAAGTAATAGACTAAACGAGTTACGTTTGATCAAATCGTTGAAGGAAAATCATTCTAGAGTGTTTAGAGTCTCCATACTTAGTTTTTTTGGTCACGACTTGTTGTATGGAACTTTATATTCTTTATCACAAGTCTTAACCTTCCCAAGGATAATCTAAGTTTATTAATACTAATCGAGTGCGTTTTGGTTCGTACGATGCCCGTTGGCCCATTTGACCAACTATTACTTTCTCACGAAGTAACAAAGTAAACTGTTACTTCGTGGTGAAGTAATAGACTAAACGAGTTACGTTTAATCAAATCGTTGAAGGAAAATCATTCTAGAGTGTTTAGAGTCTCCATGCTTAGTTTTTTTGGCCAAGACTTGTTGTATGGAACTTTATATTCTTTATCACAAGTATTAACCTTCCCAAGGATAATCTAAGCTTATTAACACTAATCGAGTGCGTTTTGGTTCGTACGATGCCCGTTGGCCCATTTGACCAACTATTACTTTCTCACGAAGTAACAAAGTAAACTGTTACTTCGTGGTGAAGTAATAGACTAAACGAGTTACGTTTGATCAAATCGTTGAAGGAAAATCATTCTAGAGTGTTTAGAGTCTCCATACTTAGTTTTTTTTGCCACGACTTGTTGTATGGAAATTTATATTCTTTATCACAAGTCTTAACCTTCCCAAGGATAATCTAAGCTTATTAACACTAATCGAGTGCGTTTTGGTTCGTACGATGCCCGTTGGCCCATTTGACCAACTATTACTTTCTCACGAAGTAACAAAGTAAACTGTTACTTCGTGGTGAAGTAATAGACTAAACGAGTTACGTTTGAACAAATCGTTGAAGGAAAATAATTCTAGAGTGTTTAGAGTCTCCATACTTAGTTTTTTTGGCCACGACTTGTTGTATGGAACTTTAAACTCTTTATCACAAGTCTTAACCTTCCAAGGATAATCTAAGCTTATTAACACAAATCGAGTGTGTTTTGGTTCGTACGATGCCCGTTGGCCCATTTGACCAACTATTACTTTCTCACGAAGTAACAAAGTAAACTTTTACTTCGTGGTGAAGTAATAGACTAAACGAGTTACGTTTTTACAAATCGTTGAAGGAAAATCATTCTAGATTGTTTAGAGTCTCCATACTTAGTTTTTTTGGCCACGGCTTGTTGTATGGAACTTTATATTCTTTATCACAAGTCCTTAACCTTCCCAAGGATAATCTAAGCTTGTTAACACTAATCGAGTGCATTTTGGTTCGTACGATGCCCGTTGGCCCATTTGACCAACTATTACTTTCTCACGAAGTAACAAGGTAAACTGTTACTGCGTGGTGAAGTAATAGACTAAACGAGTTACGTTTGATCAAATCGTTGAAGGAAAATCATTCTAGAGTGTTTAGAGTCTCCATGCTTAGTTTTTTTGGCCAAGACTTGTTGTATGGAACTTTATATTCTTTATCACAAGTATTAACCTTCCCAAGGATAATCTAAGCTTATTAACACTAATCCAGTGCATTTTGGTTTGTACGATGCCCGTTGGCCCATTTGACCAACTATTACTTTCTCACGAAGTAACAAAGTAAATTGTTACTTCGTGGCGAAGTAATAGACTAAACGAGTTACGTTTGATCAAATCGTTGAAGGAAAATCATTCTAGAGTGTTTAGAGTCTCCATACTTAGTTTTTTTTGCCACGACTTGTTGTATGGAAATTTATATTCTTTATCACAAGTCTTAACCTTCCCAAGGATAATCTAAGCTTATTAACACTAATCGAGTGCGTTTTGGTTCGTACGATGCCCGTTGGCCCATTTGACCAACTATTACTTTCACACGAAGTAACAAAGTAAACTGTTACTTCGTGGTGAAGTAATAGACTAAACGAGTTACGTTTGAACAAATCGTTGAAGGAAAATAATTCTAGAGTGTTTAGAGTCTCCATACTTAGTTTTTTTGGCCACGACTTGTTGTATGGAACTTTAAACTCTTTATCACAAGTCTTAACCTTCCAAGGATAATCTAAGCTTATTAACACAAATCGAGTGTGTTTTGGTTCGTACGATGCCCGTTGGCCCATTTGACCAACTATTACTTTCTCACGAAGTAACAAAGTAAACTTTTACTTCGTGGTGAAGTAATAGACTAAACGAGTTACGTTTTTACAAATCGTTGAAGGAAAATCATTCTAGAGTGTTTAGAGTCTCCATACTTAGTTTTTTTGGCCACGACTTGTTGTATGGAACTTTATATTCTTTATCACAAGTCCTTAACCTTCCCAAGGATAATCTAAGCTTGTTAACACTAATCGAGTGCATTTTGGTTCGTACGATGCCCGTTGGCCCATTTGACCAACTATTACTTTCTCACGAAGTAACAAGGTAAACTGTTACTGCGTGGTGAAGTAATAGACTAAACGAGTTACGTTTGATCAAATCGTTGAAGGAAAATCATTCTAGAGTGTTTAGAGTCTCCATGCTTAGTTTTTTTGGCCAAGACTTGTTGTATGGAACTTTATATTCTTTATCACAAGTATTAACCTTCCCAAGGATAATCTAAGCTTATTAACACTAATCCAGTGCATTTTGGTTTGTACGATGCCCGTTGGCCCATTTGACCAACTATTACTTTCTCACGAAGTAACAAAGTAAATTGTTACTTCATGGCGAAGTAATAGACTAAACGAGTTACGTTTGATCAAATCGTTGAAGGAAAATCATTCTAGAGTGTTTAGAGTCTCCATACTTAGTTTTTTTTGACACGACTTGTATGGAAATTTATATTCTTTATCACAAGTCTTAACCTTCCCAAGGATAATCTAAGCTTATTAACACTAATCGAGTGCGTTTTGGTTCGTACGATGCCCGTTGGCCCATTTGACCAACTATTACTTTCTCACGAAGTAACAAAGTAAACTGTTACTTCGTGGTGAAGTAATAGACTAAACGAGTTACGTTTGAACAAATCGTTGAAGGAAAATAATTCTAGAGTGTTTAGAGTCTCCATACTTAGTTTTTTTGGCCACGACTTGTTGTATGGAACTTTAAACTCTTTATCACAAGTCTTAACCTTCCAAGGATAATCTAAGCTTATTAACACAAATCGAGTGTGTTTTGGTTCGTACGATGCCCGTTGGCCCATTTGACCAACTATTACTTGCTCACGAAGTAACAAAGTAAACTTTTACTTCGTGGTGAAGTAATAGACTAAACGAGTTACGTTTTTACAAATCGTTGAAGGAAAATCATTCTAGAGTGTTTAGAGTCTCCATACTTAGTTTTTTTGGCCACGGCTTGTTGTATGGAACTTTATATTCTTTATCACAAGTCCTTAACCTTCCCAAGGATAATCTAAGCTTGTTAACACTAATCGAGTGCATTTTGGTTCGTACGATGCCCGTTGGCCCATTTGACCAACTATTACTTTCTCACGAAGTAACAAGGTAAACTGTTACTGCGTGGTGAAGTAATAGACTAAACGAGTTACGTTTGATCAAATCGTTGAAGGAAAATCATTCTAGAGTGTTTAGAGTCTCCATGCTTAGTTTTTTTGGCCAAGACTTGTTGTATGGAACTTTATATTCTTTATCACAAGTATTAACCTTCCCAAGGATAATCTAAGCTTATTAACACTAATCCAGTGCATTTTGGTTTGTACGATGCCCGTTGGCCCATTTGACCAACTATTACTTTCTCACGAAGTAACAAAGTAAATTGTTACTTCGTGGCGAAGTAATAGACTAAACGAGTTACGTTTGATCAAATCGTTGAAGGAAAATCATTCTAGAGTGTTTAGAGTCTCCATACTTAGTTTTATTGGCCACGACTTGTTGTATGGAAACTTTATATTCTTTATCACTAGTCTTAACCTCCCAAGAATAATCTAAGCTTATTAATACTAATCGAGTGCGTTTTGGTTCGTACGATGCCCGTTGGCACATTTGACCAACTATTACTTTCTCACGAAGTAACAAAGTAAATTGTTACTTCGTGGCGAAGTAATAGACTAAACGAGTTACGTTTGATCAAATCGTTGAAGGAAAATCATTCTAGAGTGTTTAGAGTCTCCATACTTAGTTTTTTTTGCCACGACTTGTTGTATGGAAATTTATATTCTTTATCACAAGTCTTAACCTTCCCAAGGATAATCTAAGCTTATTAACACTAATCGAGTGCGTTTTGGTTCGTACGATGCCCGTTGGCCCATTTGACCAACTATTACTTTCTCACGAAGTAACAAAGTAAACTGTTACTTCGTGGTGAAGTAATAGACTAAACGAGTTACGTTTGAACAAATCGTTGAAGGAAAATAATTCTAGAGTGTTTAGAGTCTCCATACTTAGTTTTTTTGGCCACGGCTTGTTGTATGGAACTTTATATTCTTTATCACAAGTCCTTAACCTTCCCAAGGATAATCTAAGCTTGTTAACACTAATCGAGTGCATTTTGGTTCGTACGATGCCCGTTGGCCCATTTGACCAACTATTACTTTCTCACGAAGTAACAAGGTAAACTGTTACTGCGTGGTGAAGTAATAGACTAAACGAGTTACGTTTGATCAAATCGTTGAAGGAAAATCATTCTAGAGTGTTTAGAGTCTCCATGCTTAGTTTTTTTGGCCAAGACTTGTTGTATGGAACTTTATATTCTTTATCACAAGTATTAACCTTCCCAAGGATAATCTAAGCTTATTAACACTAATCCAGTGCATTTTGGTTTGTACGATGCCCGTTGGCCCATTTGACCAACTATTACTTTCTCACGAAGTAACAAAGTAAATTGTTACTTCGTGGCGAAGTAATAGACTAAACGAGTTACGTTTGATCAAATCGTTGAAGGAAAATCATTCTAGAGTGTTTAGAGTCTCCATACTTAGTTTTTTTTGCCACGACTTGTTGTATGGAAATTTATATTCTTTATCACAAGTCTTAACCTTCCCAAGGATAATCTAAGCTTATTAACACTAATCGAGTGCGTTTTGGTTCGTACGATGCCCGTTGGCCCATTTGACCAACTATTACTTTCACACGAAGTAACAAAGTAAACTGTTACTTCGTGGTGAAGTAATAGACTAAACGAGTTACGTTTGAACAAATCGTTGAAGGAAAATAATTCTAGAGTGTTTAGAGTCTCCATACTTAGTTTTTTTGGCCACGACTTGTTGTATGGAACTTTAAACTCTTTATCACAAGTCTTAACCTTCCAAGGATAATCTAAGCTTATTAACACAAATCGAGTGTGTTTTGGTTCGTACGATGCCCGTTGGCCCATTTGACCAACTATTACTTTCTCACGAAGTAACAAAGTAAACTTTTACTTCGTGGTGAAGTAATAGACTAAACGAGTTACGTTTTTACAAATCGTTGAAGGAAAATCATTCTAGAGTGTTTAGAGTCTCCATACTTAGTTTTTTTGGCCACGACTTGTTGTATGGAACTTTATATTCTTTATCACAAGTCCTTAACCTTCCCAAGGATAATCTAAGCTTGTTAACACTAATCGAGTGCATTTTGGTTCGTACGATGCCCGTTGGCCCATTTGACCAACTATTACTTTCTCACGAAGTAACAAGGTAAACTGTTACTGCGTGGTGAAGTAATAGACTAAACGAGTTACGTTTGATCAAATCGTTGAAGGAAAATCATTCTAGAGTGTTTAGAGTCTCCATGCTTAGTTTTTTTGGCCAAGACTTGTTGTATGGAACTTTATATTCTTTATCACAAGTATTAACCTTCCCAAGGATAATCTAAGCTTATTAACACTAATCCAGTGCATTTTGGTTTGTACGATGCCCGTTGGCCCATTTGACCAACTATTACTTTCTCACGAAGTAACAAAGTAAATTGTTACTTCATGGCGAAGTAATAGACTAAACGAGTTACGTTTGATCAAATCGTTGAAGGAAAATCATTCTAGAGTGTTTAGAGTCTCCATACTTAGTTTTTTTTGACACGACTTGTATGGAAATTTATATTCTTTATCACAAGTCTTAACCTTCCCAAGGATAATCTAAGCTTATTAACACTAATCGAGTGCGTTTTGGTTCGTACGATGCCCGTTGGCCCATTTGACCAACTATTACTTTCTCACGAAGTAACAAAGTAAACTGTTACTTCGTGGTGAAGTAATAGACTAAACGAGTTACGTTTGAACAAATCGTTGAAGGAAAATAATTCTAGAGTGTTTAGAGTCTCCATACTTAGTTTTTTTGGCCACGACTTGTTGTATGGAACTTTAAACTCTTTATCACAAGTCTTAACCTTCCAAGGATAATCTAAGCTTATTAACACAAATCGAGTGTGTTTTGGTTCGTACGATGCCCGTTGGCCCATTTGACCAACTATTACTTTCTCACGAAGTAACAAAGTAAACTTTTACTTCGTGGTGAAGTAATAGACTAAACGAGTTACGTTTTTACAAATCGTTGAAGGAAAATCATTCTAGAGTGTTTAGAGTCTCCATACTTAGTTTTTTTGGCCACGGCTTGTTGTATGGAACTTTATATTCTTTATCACAAGTCCTTAACCTTCCCAAGGATAATCTAAGCTTGTTAACACTAATCGAGTGCATTTTGGTTCGTACGATGCCCGTTGGCCCATTTGACCAACTATTACTTTCTCACGAAGTAACAAGGTAAACTGTTACTGCGTGGTGAAGTAATAGACTAAACGAGTTACGTTTGATCAAATCGTTGAAGGAAAATCATTCTAGAGTGTTTAGAGTCTCCATGCTTAGTTTTTTTGGCCAAGACTTGTTGTATGGAACTTTATATTCTTTATCACAAGTATTAACCTTCCCAAGGATAATCTAAGCTTATTAACACTAATCCAGTGCATTTTGGTTTGTACGATGCCCGTTGGCCCATTTGACCAACTATTACTTTCTCACGAAGTAACAAAGTAAATTGTTACTTCGTGGCGAAGTAATAGACTAAACGAGTTACGTTTGATCAAATCGTTGAAGGAAAATCATTCTAGAGTGTTTAGAGTCTCCATACTTAGTTTTATTGGCCACGACTTGTTGTATGGAAACTTTATATTCTTTATCACTAGTCTTAACCTCCCAAGAATAATCTAAGCTTATTAATACTAATCGAGTGCGTTTTGGTTCGTACGATGCCCGTTGGCACATTTGACCAACTATTACTTTCTCACGAAGTAACAAAGTAAATTGTTACTTCGTGGCGAAGTAATAGACTAAACGAGTTACGTTTGATCAAATCGTTGAAGGAAAATCATTCTAGAGTGTTTAGAGTCTCCATACTTAGTTTTTTTTGCCACGACTTGTTGTATGGAAATTTATATTCTTTATCACAAGTCTTAACCTTCCCAAGGATAATCTAAGCTT
This sequence comes from Linaria vulgaris, assembly GCA_948329865.1. Lineage (NCBI taxonomy): Eukaryota > Viridiplantae > Streptophyta > Magnoliopsida > Lamiales > Plantaginaceae > Linaria > Linaria vulgaris. The sequence continues at coordinate 36,016,042 of OX415252.1, forward strand.
ATTAACACTAATCGAGTGCGTTTTGGTTCGTACGATGCCCGTTGGCCCATTTGACCAACTATTACTTTCTCACGAAGTAACAAAGTAAACTGTTACTTCGTGGTGAAGTAATAGACTAAACGAGTTACGTTTGAACAAATCGTTGAAGGAAAATAATTCTAGAGTGTTTAGAGTCTCCATACTTAGTTTTTTTGGCCACGGCTTGTTGTATGGAACTTTATATTCTTTATCACAAGTCCTTAACCTTCCCAAGGATAATCTAAGCTTGTTAACACTAATCGAGTGCATTTTGGTTCGTACGATGCCCGTTGGCCCATTTGACCAACTATTACTTTCTCACGAAGTAACAAGGTAAACTGTTACTGCGTGGTGAAGTAATAGACTAAACGAGTTACGTTTGATCAAATCGTTGAAGGAAAATCATTCTAGAGTGTTTAGAGTCTCCATGCTTAGTTTTTTTGGCCAAGACTTGTTGTATGGAACTTTATATTCTTTATCACAAGTATTAACCTTCCCAAGGATAATCTAAGCTTATTAACACTAATCCAGTGCATTTTGGTTTGTACGATGCCCGTTGGCCCATTTGACCAACTATTACTTTCTCACGAAGTAACAAAGTAAATTGTTACTTCGTGGCGAAGTAATAGACTAAACGAGTTACGTTTGATCAAATCGTTGAAGGAAAATCATTCTAGAGTGTTTAGAGTCTCCATACTTAGTTTTTTTTGCCACGACTTGTTGTATGGAAATTTATATTCTTTATCACAAGTCTTAACCTTCCCAAGGATAATCTAAGCTTATTAACACTAATCGAGTGCGTTTTGGTTCGTACGATGCCCGTTGGCCTATTTGACCAACTATTACTTTCACACGAAGTAACAAAGTAAACTGTTACTTCGTGGTGAAGTAATAGACTAAACGAGTTACGTTTGAACAAATCGTTGAAGGAAAATAATTCTAGAGTGTTTAGAGTCTCCATACTTAGTTTTTTTGGCCACGACTTGTTGTATGGAACTTTAAACTCTTTATCACAAGTCTTAACCTTCCAAGGATAATCTAAGCTTATTAACACAAATCGAGTGTGTTTTGGTTCGTACGATGCCCGTTGGCCCATTTGACCAACTATTACTTTCTCACGAAGTAACAAAGTAAACTTTTACTTCGTGGTGAAGTAATAGACTAAACGAGTTACGTTTTTACAAATCGTTGAAGGAAAATCATTCTAGAGTGTTTAGAGTCTCCATACTTAGTTTTTTTGGCCACGACTTGTTGTATGGAACTTTATATTCTTTATCACAAGTCCTTAACCTTCCCAAGGATAATCTAAGCTTGTTAACACTAATCGAGTGCATTTTGGTTCGTACGATGCCCGTTGGCCCATTTGACCAACTATTACTTTCTCACGAAGTAACAAGGTAAACTGTTACTGCGTGGTGAAGTAATAGACTAAACGAGTTACGTTTGATCAAATCGTTGAAGGAAAATCATTCTAGAGTGTTTAGAGTCTCCATGCTTAGTTTTTTTGGCCAAGACTTGTTGTATGGAACTTTATATTCTTTATCACAAGTATTAACCTTCCCAAGGATAATCTAAGCTTATTAACACTAATCCAGTGCATTTTGGTTTGTACGATGCCCGTTGGCCCATTTGACCAACTATTACTTTCTCACGAAGTAACAAAGTAAATTGTTACTTCATGGCGAAGTAATAGACTAAACGAGTTACGTTTGATCAAATCGTTGAAGGAAAATCATTCTAGAGTGTTTAGAGTCTCCATACTTAGTTTTTTTTGACACGACTTGTATGGAAATTTATATTCTTTATCACAAGTCTTAACCTTCCCAAGGATAATCTAAGCTTATTAACACTAATCGAGTGCGTTTTGGTTCGTACGATGCCCGTTGGCCCATTTGACCAACTATTACTTTCTCACGAAGTAACAAAGTAAACTGTTACTTCGTGGTGAAGTAATAGACTAAACGAGTTACGTTTGAACAAATCGTTGAAGGAAAATAATTCTAGAGTGTTTAGAGTCTCCATACTTAGTTTTTTTGGCCACGACTTGTTGTATGGAACTTTAAACTCTTTATCACAAGTCTTAACCTTCCAAGGATAATCTAAGCTTATTAACACAAATCGAGTGTGTTTTGGTTCGTACGATGCCCGTTGGCCCATTTGACCAACTATTACTTTCTCACGAAGTAACAAAGTAAACTTTTACTTCGTGGTGAAGTAATAGACTAAACGAGTTACGTTTTTACAAATCGTTGAAGGAAAATCATTCTAGAGTGTTTAGAGTCTCCATACTTAGTTTTTTTGGCCACGGCTTGTTGTATGGAACTTTATATTCTTTATCACAAGTCCTTAACCTTCCCAAGGATAATCTAAGCTTGTTAACACTAATCGAGTGCATTTTGGTTCGTACGATGCCCGTTGGCCCATTTGACCAACTATTACTTTCTCACGAAGTAACAAGGTAAACTGTTACTGCGTGGTGAAGTAATAGACTAAACGAGTTACGTTTGATCAAATCGTTGAAGGAAAATCATTCTAGAGTGTTTAGAGTCTCCATGCTTAGTTTTTTTGGCCAAGACTTGTTGTATGGAACTTTATATTCTTTATCACAAGTATTAACCTTCCCAAGGATAATCTAAGCTTATTAACACTAATCCAGTGCATTTTGGTTTGTACGATGCCCGTTGGCCCATTTGACCAACTATTACTTTCTCACGAAGTAACAAAGTAAATTGTTACTTCGTGGCGAAGTAATAGACTAAACGAGTTACGTTTGATCAAATCGTTGAAGGAAAATCATTCTAGAGTGTTTAGAGTCTCCATACTTAGTTTTATTGGCCACGACTTGTTGTATGGAAACTTTATATTCTTTATCACTAGTCTTAACCTCCCAAGAATAATCTAAGCTTATTAATACTAATCGAGTGCGTTTTGGTTCGTACGATGCCCGTTGGCACATTTGACCAACTATTACTTTCTCACGAAGTAACAAAGTAAATTGTTACTTCGTGGCGAAGTAATAGACTAAACGAGTTACGTTTGATCAAATCGTTGAAGGAAAATCATTCTAGAGTGTTTAGAGTCTCCATACTTAGTTTTTTTTGCCACGACTTGTTGTATGGAAATTTATATTCTTTATCACAAGTCTTAACCTTCCCAAGGATAATCTAAGCTTATTAACACTAATCGAGTGCGTTTTGGTTCGTACGATGCCCGTTGGCCCATTTGACCAACTATTACTTTCTCACGAAGTAACAAAGTAAACTGTTACTTCGTGGTGAAGTAATAGACTAAACGAGTTACGTTTGAACAAATCGTTGAAGGAAAATAATTCTAGAGTGTTTAGAGTCTCCATACTTAGTTTTTTTGGCCACGACTTGTTGTATGGAACTTTAAACTCTTTATCACAAGTCTTAACCTTCCAAGGATAATCTAAGCTTATTAACACAAATCGAGTGTGTTTTGGTTCGTACGATGCCCGTTGGCCCATTTGACCAACTATTACTTTCTCACGAAGTAACAAAGTAAACTTTTACTTCGTGGTGAAGTAATAGACTAAACGAGTTACGTTTTTACAAATCGTTGAAGGAAAATCATTCTAGAGTGTTTAGAGTCTCCATACTTAGTTTTTTTGGCCACGACTTGTTGTATGGAACTTTATATTCTTTATCACAAGTCCTTAACCTTCCCAAGGATAATCTAAGCTTGTTAACACTAATCGAGTGCATTTTGGTTCGTACGATGCCCGTTGGCCCATTTGACCAACTATTACTTTCTCACGAAGTAACAAGGTAAACTGTTACTGCGTGGTGAAGTAATAGACTAAACGAGTTACGTTTGATCAAATCGTTGAAGGAAAATCATTCTAGAGTGTTTAGAGTCTCCATGCTTAGTTTTTTTGGCCAAGACTTGTTGTATGGAACTTTATATTCTTTATCACAAGTATTAACCTTCCCAAGGATAATCTAAGCTTATTAACACTAATCCAGTGCATTTTGGTTTGTACGATGCCCGTTGGCCCATTTGACCAACTATTACTTTCTCACGAAGTAACAAAGTAAATTGTTACTTCGTGGCGAAGTAATAGACTAAACGAGTTACGTTTGATCAAATCGTTGAAGGAAAATCATTCTAGAGTGTTTAGAGTCTCCATACTTAGTTTTTTTTGACACGACTTGTATGGAAATTTATATTCTTTGTCACAAGTCTTAACCTTCCCAAGGATAATCTAAGCTTATTAACACTAATCGAGTGCGTTTTGGTTCGTACGATGCCCGTTGGCCCATTTGACCAACTATTACTTTCTCACGAAGTAACAAAGTAAACTGTTACTTCGTGGTGAAGTAATAGACTAAACGAGTTACGTTTGAACAAATCGTTGAAGGAAAATAATTCTAGAGTGTTTAGAGTCTCCATACTTAGTTTTTTTGGCCACGACTTGTTGTATGGAACTTTAAACTCTTTATCACAAGTCTTAACCTTCCAAGGATAATCTAAGCTTATTAACACAAATCGAGTGTGTTTTGGTTCGTACGATGCCCGTTGGCCCATTTGACCAACTATTACTTTCTCACGAAGTAACAAAGTAAACTTTTACTTCGTGGTGAAGTAATAGACTAAACGAGTTACGTTTTTACAAATCGTTGAAGGAAAATCATTCTAGAGTGTTTAGAGTCTCCATACTTAGTTTTTTTGGCCACGGCTTGTTGTATGGAACTTTATATTCTTTATCACAAGTCCTTAACCTTCCCAAGGATAATCTAAGCTTGTTAACACTAATCGAGTGCATTTTGGTTCGTACGATGCCCGTTGGCCCATTTGACCAACTATTACTTTCTCACGAAGTAACAAGGTAAACTGTTACTGCGTGGTGAAGTAATAGACTAAACGAGTTACGTTTGATCAAATCGTTGAAGGAAAATCATTCTAGAGTGTTTAGAGTCTCCATGCTTAGTTTTTTTGGCCAAGACTTGTTGTATGGAACTTTATATTCTTTATCACAAGTATTAACCTTCCCAAGGATAATCTAAGCTTATTAACACTAATCCAGTGCATTTTGGTTTGTACGATGCCCGTTGGCCCATTTGACCAACTATTACTTTCTCACGAAGTAACAAAGTAAATTGTTACTTCGTGGCGAAGTAATAGACTAAACGAGTTACGTTTGATCAAATCGTTGAAGGAAAATCATTCTAGAGTGTTTAGAGTCTCCATACTTAGTTTTATTGGCCACGACTTGTTGTATGGAAACTTTATATTTATTATCACTAGTCTTAACCTCCCAAGAATAATCTAAGCTTATTAATACTAATCGAGTGCGTTTTGGTTCGTACGATGCCCGTTGGCACATTTGACCAACTATTACTTTCTCACGAAGTAACAAAGTAAACTGTTACTTCGTGGTGAAGTAATAGACTAAACGAGTTACGTTTGATCAAATCGTTGAAGGAAAATCATTCTAGAGTGTTTAGAGTCTCCATGCTTAGTTTTTTTGGCCAAGACTTGTTGTATGGAACTTTATATTCTTTATCACAAGTATTAACCTTCCCAAAGATAATCTAAGCTTATTAACACTAATCCAGTGCATTTTGGTTTGTACGATGCCCGTTGGCCCATTTGACCAACTATTACTTTCTCACGAATTAACAAAGTAAACTTTTACATCGTGGTGAAGTAATAGACTAAACGAGTTACGTTTGATCAAATCGTTGAAGGAAAATCATTCTAGAGTGTTTAGAGTCTCCATACTTAGTTTTTTTTGCCACGACTTGTTGTATGGAAATTTATATTCTTTATCACAAGTCTTAACCTTCCCAAGGATAATCTAAGCTTATTAACACTAATCGAGTGCGTTTTGGTTCGTACGATGCCCGTTGGCCCATTTGACCAACTATTACTTTCTCACGAAGTAACAAAGTAAACTGTTACTTCGTGGTGAAGTAATAGACTAAACGAGTTACGTTTGAACAAATCGTTGAAGGAAAATAATTCTAGAGTGTTTAGAGTCTCCATACTTAGTTTTTTTGGCCACGACTTGTTGTATGGAACTTTATATTCTTTATCACAAGTCTTAACCTTCCCAAGGATAATCTAAGCTTATTAACACTAATCGAGTGCGTTTTGGTTCGTACGATGCCCGTTGGCCCATTTGACCAACTATTCCTTTCTCACGAAGTAACAAAGTAAACTTTTACTTCGTGGTGAAGTAATAGACTAAACGAGTTAAGTTTGATCAAATCGTTGAAGGAAAATCATTCTAGAGTGTTTAGAGTCTCGATACTTAGTTTTTTTGGCCACGACTTGTTGTATGGAACTTTATATTCTTTATCACAAGTCTTAACCTTCCCACGGATAATCTAAGCTTATTAATACTAATCGAGTGCGTTTTGGTTCGTACGATGCCCGTTGGCCCATTTGACCAACTATTACTTTCTCATGAAGTAACAAAGTAAACTGTTACTTCGTGGTGAAGTAATAGACTAAACGAGTTACGTTTGATCAAATCGTTGAAGGAAAATCATTCTAGAGTGTTTAGAGTCTCCATACTTAGTTTTTTTGGTCACGACTTGTTGTATGGAACTTTATATTCTTTATCACAAGTCTTAACCTTCCCAAGGATAATCTAAGTTTATTAATACTAATCGAGTGCGTTTTGGTTCGTACGATGCCCGTTGGCCCATTTGACCAACTATTACTTTCTCACGAAGTAACAAAGTAAACTGTTACTTCGTGGTGAAGTAATAGACTAAACGAGTTACGTTTGATCAAATCGTTGAAGGAAAATCATTCTAGAGTGTTTAGAGTCTCCATGCTTAGTTTTTTTGGCCAAGACTTGTTGTATGGAACTTTATATTCTTTATCACAGGTATTAACCTTCCCAAGGATAATCTAAGCTTATTAACACTAATCGAGTGCGTTTTGGTTCGTACGATGCCCGTTGGCCCATTTGACCAACTATTACTTTCTCACGAAGTAACAAAGTAAACTGTTACTTCGTGGTGAAGTAATAGACTAAACGAGTTACGTTTGATCAAATCGTTGAAGGAAAATCATTCTAGAGTGTTTAGAGTCTCCATGCTTAGTTTTTTTGGCCAAGACTTGTTGTATGGAACTTTATATTCTTTATCACTAGTCTTAACCTTCCCAAGGATAATCTAAGCTTATTAATACTAATCGAGTGCGTTTTGGTTCGTACGATGCCCGTTGGCCCATTTGACCAACTATTACTTTCTCACGAAGTAACAAATTAAACTGCTACATCGTGGTGAAGTAATAGACTAAACGAGTTACGTTTGATCAAATCGTTGAAGGAAAATCATTCTAGAGTGTTTAGAGTCTCCATACTTAGTTTTTTTGGCCACGACTTGTTGTATGGAACTTTATATTCTTTATCACAAGTCCTTAACCTTCCCAAGGATAATCTAAGCTTGTTAACACTAATCGAGTGCATTTTGGTTCGTACGATGCCCGTTGGCCCATTTGACCAACTATTACTTTCTCACGAAGTAACAAGGTAAACTGTTACTGCGTGGTGAAGTAATAGACTAAACGAGTTACGTTTGATCAAATCGTTGAAGGAAAATCATTCTAGAGTGTTTAGAGTCTCCATGCTTAGTTTTTTTGGCCAAGACTTGTTGTATGGAACTTTATATTCTTTATCACAAGTATTAACCTTCCCAAGGATAATCTAAGCTTATTAACACTAATCCAGTGCATTTTGGTTTGTACGATGCCCGTTGGCCCATTTGACCAACTATTACTTTCTCACGAAGTAACAAAGTAAATTGTTACTTTGTGGCGAAGTAATAGACTAAACGAGTTACGTTTGATCAAATCGTTGAAGGAAAATCATTCTAGAGTGTTTAGAGTCTCCATACTTAGTTTTTTTTGCCACGACTTGTTGTATGGAAATTTATATTCTTTATCACAAGTCTTAACCTTCCCAAGGATAATCTAAGCTTATTAACACTAATCGAGTGCGTTTTGGTTCGTACGATGCCCGTTGGCCCATTTGACCAACTATTACTTTCTCACGAAGTAACAAAGTAAACTGTTACTTCGTGGTGAAGTAATAGACTAAACGAGTTACGTTTGAACAAATCGTTGAAGGAAAATAATTCTAGAGTGTTTAGAGTCTCCATACTTAGTTTTTTTGGCCACGACTTGTTGTATGGAACTTTAAACTCTTTATCACAAGTCTTAACCTTCCAAGGATAATCTAAGCTTATTAACACAAATCGAGTGTGTTTTGGTTCGTACGATGCCCGTTGGCCCATTTGACCAACTATTACTTTCTCACGAAGTAACAAAGTAAACTTTTACTTCGTGGTGAAGTAATAGACTAAACGAGTTACGTTTTTACAAATCGTTGAAGGAAAATCATTCTAGAGTGTTTAGAGTCTCCATACTTAGTTTTTTTGGCCACGACTTGTTGTATGGAACTTTATATTCTTTATCACAAGTCCTTAACCTTCCCAAGGATAATCTAAGCTTGTTAACACTAATCGAGTGCATTTTGGTTCGTACGATGCCCGTTGGCCCATTTGACCAACTATTACTTTCTCACGAAGTAACAAGGTAAACTGTTACTGCGTGGTGAAGTAATAGACTAAACGAGTTACGTTTGATCAAATCGTTGAAGGAAAATCATTCTAGAGTGTTTAGAGTCTCCATGCTTAGTTTTTTTGGCCAAGACTTGTTGTATGGAACTTTATATTCTTTATCACAAGTATTAACCTTCCCAAGGATAATCTAAGCTTATTAACACTAATCCAGTGCATTTTGGTTTGTACGATGCCCGTTGGCCCATTTGACCAACTATTACTTTCTCACGAAGTAACAAAGTAAATTGTTACTTCGTGGCGAAGTAATAGACTAAACGAGTTACGTTTGATCAAATCGTTGAAGGAAAATCATTCTAGAGTGTTTAGAGTCTCCATACTTAGTTTTTTTTGACACGACTTGTATGGAAATTTATATTCTTTATCACAAGTCTTAACCTTCCCAAGGATAATCTAAGCTTATTAACACTAATCGAGTGCGTTTTGGTTCGTACGATGCCCGTTGGCCCATTTGACCAACTATTACTTTCTCACGAAGTAACAAAGTAAACTGTTACTTCGTGGTGAAGTAATAGACTAAACGAGTTACGTTTGAACAAATCGTTGAAGGAAAATAATTCTAGAGTGTTTAGAGTCTCCATACTTAGTTTTTTTGGCCACGACTTGTTGTATGGAACTTTAAACTCTTTATCACAAGTCTTAACCTTCCAAGGATAATCTAAGCTTATTAACACAAATCGAGTGTGTTTTGGTTCGTACGATGCCCGTTGGCCCATTTGACCAACTATTACTTTCTCACGAAGTAACAAAGTAAACTTTTACTTCGTGGTGAAGTAATAGACTAAACGAGTTACGTTTTTACAAATCGTTGAAGGAAAATCATTCTAGAGTGTTTAGAGTCTCCATACTTAGTTTTTTTGGCCACGGCTTGTTGTATGGAACTTTATATTCTTTATCACAAGTCCTTAACCTTCCCAAGGATAATCTAAGCTTGTTAACACTAATCGAGTGCATTTTGGTTCGTACGATGCCCGTTGGCCCATTTGACCAACTATTACTTTCTCACGAAGTAACAAGGTAAACTGTTACTGCGTGGTGAAGTGATAGACTAAACGAGTTACGTTTGATCAAATCGTTGAAGGAAAATCATTCTAGAGTGTTTAGAGTCTCCATGCTTAGTTTTTTTGGCCAAGACTTGTTGTATGGAACTTTATATTCTTTATCACAAGTATTAACCTTCCCAAGGATAATCTAAGCTTATTAACACTAATCCAGTGCATTTTGGTTTGTACGATGCCCGTTGGCCCATTTGACCAACTATTACTTTCTCACGAAGTAACAAAGTAAACTGTTACTTCGTGGTGAAGTAATAGACTAAACGAGTTACGTTTGAACAAATCGTTGAAGGAAAATAATTCTAGAGTGTTTAGAGTCTCCATACTTAGTTTTTTTGGCCACGACTTGTTGTATGGAACTTTATATTCTTTATCACAAGTCTTAACCTTCCCAAGGATAATCTAAGCTTATTAACACTAATAGAGTGCGTTTTGGTTCGTACGATGCCCGTTGGCCCATTTGACCAACTATTCCTTTCTCACGAAGTAACAAAGTAAACTTTTACTTCGTGGTGAAGTAATAGACTAAACGAGTTAAGTTTGATCAAATCGTTGAAGGAAAATCATTCTAGAGTGTTTAGAGTCTCGATACTTAGTTTTTTTGGCCACGACTTGTTGTATGGAACTTTATATTCTTTATCACAAGTCTTAACCTTCCCACGGATAATCTAAGCTTATTAATACTAATCGAGTGCGTTTTGGTTCGTACGATGCCCGTTGGCCCATTTGACCAACTATTACTTTCTCATGAAGTAACAAAGTAAACTGTTACTTCGTGGTGAAGTAATAGACTAAACGAGTTACGTTTGATCAAATCGTTGAAGGAAAATCATTCTAGAGTGTTTAGAGTCTCCATACTTAGTTTTTTTGGTCACGACTTGTTGTGTGGAACTTTATATTCTTTATCACAAGTCTTAACCTTCCCAAGGATAATCTAAGTTTATTAATACTAATCGAGTGCGTTTTGGTTCGTACGATGCCCGTTGGCCCATTTGACCAACTATTACTTTCTCACGAAGTAACAAAGTAAACTGTTACTTCGTGGTGAAGTAATAGACTAAACGAGTTACGTTTGATCAAATCGTTGAAGGAAAATCATTCTAGAGTGTTTAGAGTCTCCATGCTTAGTTTTTTTGGCCAAGACTTGTTGTATGGAACTTTATATTCTTTATCACAAGTATTAACCTTCCCAAGGATAATCTAAGCTTATTAACACTAATCGAGTGCGTTTTGGTTCGTACGATGCCCGTTGGCCCATTTGACCAACTATTACTTTCTCACGAAGTAACAAAGTAAACTGTTACTTCGTGGTGAAGTAATAGACTAAACGAGTTACGTTTGATCAAATCGTTGAAGGAAAATCATTCTAGAGTGTTTAGAGTCTCCATGCTTAGTTTTTTTGGCCAAGACTTGTTGTATGGAACTTTATATTCTTTATCACTAGTCTTAACCTTCCCAAGGATAATCTAAGCTTATTAATACTAATCGAGTGCGTTTTGGTTCGTACGATGCCCGTTGGCCCATTTGACCAACTATTACTTTCTCACGAAGTAACAAAGTAAACTGTTACTTCGTGGTGAAGTAATAGACTAAACGAGTTACGTTTGATCAAATCGTTGAAGGAAAATCATTCTAGAGTGTTTAGAGTCTCCATGCTTAGTTTTTTTGGCCAAGACTTGTTGTATGGAACTTTATATTCTTTATCACAAGTCCTTAACCTTCCCAAGGATAATCTAAGCTTGTTAACACTAATCGAGTGCATTTTGGTTCGTACGATGCCCGTTGGCCCATTTGACCAACTATTACTTTCTCACGAAGTAACAAGGTAAACTGTTACTGCGTGGTGAAGTGATAGACTAAACGAGTTACGTTTGATCAAATCGTTGAAGGAAAATCATTCTAGAGTGTTTAGAGTCTCCATGCTTAGTTTTTTTGGCCAAGACTTGTTGTATGGAACTTTAAACTCTTTATCACAAGTCTTAACCTTCCCAAGGATAATCTAAGCTTATTAACACTAATCGAGTGCGTTTTGGTTCGTACGATGCCCGTTGGCCCATTTGACCAACTATTACTTTCTCACGAAGTAACAAAGTAAACTGTTACTTCGTGGTGAAGTAATAGACTAAACGAGTTACGTTTGAACAAATCGTTGAAGGAAAATAATTCTAGAGTGTTTAGAGTCTCCATACTTAGTTTTTTTGGCCACGACTTGTTGTATGGAACTTTATATTCTTTATCACAAGTCTTAACCTTCCCAAGGATAATCTAAGCTTATTAACACTAATCGAGTGCGTTTTGGTTCGTACGATGCCCGTTGGCCCATTTGACCAACTATTCCTTTCTCACGAAGTAACAAAGTAAACTTTTACTTCGTGGTGAAGTAATAGACTAAACGAGTTAAGTTTGATCAAATCGTTGAAGGAAAATCATTCTAGAGTGTTTAGAGTCTCGATACTTAGTTTTTTTGGCCACGACTTGTTGTATGGAACTTTATATTCTTTATCACAAGTCTTAACCTTCCCACGGATAATCTAAGCTTATTAATACTAATCGAGTGCGTTTTGGTTCGTACGATGCCCGTTGGCCCATTTGACCAACTATTACTTTCTCATGAAGTAACAAAGTAAACTGTTACTTCGTGGTGAAGTAATAGACTAAACGAGTTACGTTTGATCAAATCGTTGAAGGAAAATCATTCTAGAGTGTTTAGAGTCTCCATACTTAGTTTTTTTGGTCACGACTTGTTGTATGGAACTTTATATTCTTTATCACAAGTCTTAACCTTCCCAAGGATAATCTAAGTTTATTAATACTAATCGAGTGCGTTTTGGTTCGTACGATGCCCGTTGGCCCATTTGACCAACTATTACTTTCTCACGAAGTAACAAAGTAAACTGTTACTTCGTGGTGAAGTAATAGACTAAACGAGTTACGTTTGATCAAATCGTTGAAGGAAAATCATTCTAGAGTGTTTAGAGTCTCCATGCTTAGTTTTTTTGGCCAAGACTTGTTGTATGGAACTTTATATTCTTTATCACAAGTATTAACCTTCCCAAGGATAATCTAAGCTTATTAACACTAATCGAGTGCGTTTTGGTTCGTACGATGCCCGTTGGCCCATTTGACCAACTATTACTTTCTCACGAAGTAACAAAGTAAACTGTTACTTCGTGGTGAAGTAATAGACTAAACGAGTTACGTTTGATCAAATCGTTGAAGGAAAATCATTCTAGAGTGTTTAGAGTCTCCATGCTTAGTTTTTTTGGCCAAGACTTGTTGTATGGAACTTTATATTCTTTATCACTAGTCTTAACCTTCCCAAGGATAATCTAAGCTTATTAATACTAATCGAGTGCGTTTTGGTTCGTACGATGCCCGTTGGCCCATTTGACCAACTATTACTTTCTCACGAAGTAACAAATTAAACTGCTACATCGTGGTGAAGTAATAGACTAAACGAGTTACGTTTGATCAAATCGTTGAAGGAAAATCATTCTAGAGTGTTTAGAGTCTCCATACTTAGTTTTTTTGGCCACGACTTGTTGTATGGAACTTTATATTCTTTATCACAAGTCCTTAACCTTCCCAAGGATAATCTAAGCTTGTTAACACTAATCGAGTGCATTTTGGTTCGTACGATGCCCGTTGGCCCATTTGACCAACTATTACTTTCTCACGAAGTAACAAGGTAAACTGTTACTGCGTGGTGAAGTAATAGACTAAACGAGTTACGTTTGATCAAATCGTTGAAGGAAAATCATTCTAGAGTGTTTAGAGTCTCCATGCTTAGTTTTTTTTGGCCAAGACTTGTTGTATGGAACTTTATATTCTTTATCACAAGTATTAACCTTCCCAAGGATAATCTAAGCTTATTAACACTAATCCAGTGCATTTTGGTTTGTACGATGCCCGTTGGGCCCATTTGACCAACTATTACTTTCTCACGAAGTAACAAAGTAAACTGTTACTTCGTGGTGAAGTAATAGACTAAACGAGTTACGTTTGAACAAATCGTTGAAGGAAAATAATTCTATTAGAGTCTCCATACTTAGTTTTTTTTGCCACGACTTGTTGTATGGAAATTTATATTCTTTATCACAAGTCTTAACCTTCCCAAGGATAATCTAAGCTTATTAACACTAATCGAGTGCGTTTTGGTTCGTACGATGCCCGTTGGCCCATTTGACCAACTATTACTTTCTCACGAAGTAACAAAGTAAACTGTTACTTCGTGGTGAAGTAATAGACTAAACGAGTTACGTTTGAACAAATCGTTGAAGGAAAATAATTCTAGAGTGTTTAGAGTCTCCATACTTAGTTTTTTTGGCCACGACTTGTTGTATGGAACTTTATATTCTTTATCACAAGTCTTAACCTTCCCAAGGATAATCTAAGCTTATTAACACTAATCGAGTGCGTTTTGGTTCGTACGATGCCCGTTGGCCCATTTGACCAACTATTACTTTCTCACGAAGTAACAAAGTAAACTGTTACTTCGTGGTGAAGTAATAGACTAAACGAGTTAAGTTTGATCAAATCGTTGAAGGAAAATCATTCTAGAGTGTTTAGAGTCTCGATACTTAGTTTTTTTGGCCACGACTTGTTGTATGGAACTTTATATTCTTTATCACAAGTCTTAACCTTCCCACGGATAATCTAAGCTTATTAATACTAATCGAGTGCGTTTTGGTTCGTACGATGCCCGTTGGCCCATTTGACCAACTATTACTTTCTCATGAAGTAACAAAGTAAACTGTTACTTCGTGGTGAAGTAATAGACTAAACGAGTTACGTTTGATCAAATCGTTGAAGGAAAATCATTCTAGAGTGTTTAGAGTCTCCATACTTAGTTTTTTTGGTCACGACTTGTTGTATGGAACTTTATATTCTTTATCACAAGTCTTAACCTTCCCAAGGATAATCTAAGTTTATTAATACTAATCGAGTGCGTTTTGGTTCGTACGATGCCCGTTGGCCCATTTGACCAACTATTACTTTCTCACGAAGTAACAAAGTAAACTGTTACTTCGCGGTGAAGTAATAGACTAAACGAGTTACGTTTGATCAAATCGTTGAAGGAAAATCATTCTAGAGTGTTTAGAGTCTCCATGCTTAGTTTTTTTGGCCAAGACTTGTTGTATGGAACTTTATATTCTTTATCACAAGTATTAACCTTCCCAAGGATAATCTAAGCTTATTAACACTAATCCAGTGCATTTTGGTTTGTACGATGCCCGTTGGCCCATTTGACCAACTATTACTTTCTCACGAATTAACAAAGTAAACTGCTACATCGTGGTGAAGTAATAGACTAAACGAGTTACGTTTGATCAAATCGTTGAAGGAAAATCATTCTATAGTGTTTAGAGTCTCGATACTTAGTTTTTGGCCACGACTTGTTGTATGGAACTTTATATTCTTTATCACAAGTCTTAACCTTCCCAAGGATAATCTAAGCTTATTAATACTAATCGAGTGCGTTTTGGTTCGTACGATGCCCGTTGGCCCATTTGACCAACTATTACTTTCTCACGAAGTAACAAAGTAAACTGTTACTTCGTGGTGAAGTAATAGACTAAACGAGTTACGTTTGATCAAATCGTTGAAGGAAAATCATTCTAGAGTGTTTAGAGTCTCCATGCTTAGTTTTTTTGGCCAAGACTTGTTGTATGGAACTTTATATTTTTTATCACAAGTATTAACCTTCCCAAGGATAATCTAAGCTTATTAACACTAATCCAGTGCATTTTGGTTTGTACGATGCCCGTTGGCCCATTTGACCAACTATTACTTTCTCACGAAGTAACAAAGTAAATTGTTACTTCGTGGCGAAGTAATAGACTAAACGAGTTACGTTTGATCAAATCGTTGAAGGAAAATCATTCTAGAGTGTTTAGAGTCTCCATACTTAGTTTTTTTGGCCACGACTTGTTGTATGGAAACTTTATATTCTTTATCACTAGTCTTAACCTCCCAAGAATAATCTAAGCTTATTAATACTAATCGAGTGCGTTTTGGTTCGTACGATGCCCGTTGGCCCATTTGACCAACTATTACTTTCTCACGAAGTAACAAAGTAAACTGTTACTTCGTGGTGAAGTAATAGACTAAACGAGTTACGTTTGATCAAATCGTTGAAGGAAAATCATTCTAGAGTGTTTAGAGTCTCCATGCTTAGTTTTTTTGGCCAAGACTTGTTGTATGGAACTTTATATTCTTTATCACAAGTATTAACCTTCCCAAAGATAATCTAAGCTTATTAACACTAATCCAGTGCATTTTGGTTTGTACGATGCCCGTTGGCCCATTTGACCAACTATTACTTTCTCACGAATTAACAAAGTAAACTGCTACATCGTGATGAAGTAATAGACTAAACGAGATACGTTTGATCAAATCGTTGAAGGAAAATCATTCTAGAGTGTTTAGAGTCTCCATACTTAGTTTTTTTTGCCACGACTTGTTGTATGGAAATTTATATTCTTTATCACAAGTCTTAACCTTCCCAAGGATAATCTAAGCTTATTAACACTAATCGAGTGCGTTTTGGTTTGTACGATGCCCGTTGGCCCATTTGACCAACTATTACTTTCTCACGAAGTAACAAAGTAAACTGTTACTTCGTGGTGAAGTAATAGACTAAACGAGTTACGTTTGAACAAATCGTTGAAGGAAAATAATTCTAGAGTGTTTAGAGTCTCCATACTTCGTTTTTTTGGCCACGACTTGTTGTATGGAACTTTATATTCTTTATCACAAGTCTTAACCTTCCCAAGGATAATTCTAAGCTTATTAACACTAATCGAGTGCGTTTTGGTTCGTACGATGCCCGTTGGCCCATTTGACCAACTATTACTTTCTCACGAAGTAACAAAGTAAACTGTTACTTCGTGGTAAAGTAATAGACTAAACGAGTTACGTTTGAACAAATCGTTGAAGGAAAATAATTCTAGAGTGTTTAGAGTCTCCATACTTAGTTTTTTTTGGCCACGACTTGTTGTATGGAACTTTAAACTCTTTATCACAAGTCTTAGCCTTCCCAGGATAATCTAAGCTTATTAACACAAATCGAGTGTGTTTTGGTTCGTACGATGCCCGTTGGCCCATTTGACCAACTATTACTTTCTCACGAAGTAACAAAGTAAACTTTTACTTCGTGGTGAAGTAATAGACTAAACGAGTTACGTTTTTACAAATCGTTGAAGGAAAATCATTCTAGAGTGTTTAGAGTCTCCATACTTAGTTTTTTTGGCCACGGCTTGTTGTATGGAACTTTATATTCTTTATCACAAGTCCTTAACCTTCCCAAGGATAATCTAAGCTTGTTAACACTAATCGAGTGCATTTTGGTTCGTACGATGCCCGTTGGCCCATTTGACCAACTATTACTTTCTCACGAAGTAACAAGGTAAACTGTTACTGCGTGGTGAAGTAATAGACTAAACGAGTTACGTTTGATCAAATCGTTGAAGGAAAATCATTCTAGAGTGTTTAGAGTCTCCATGCTTAGTTTTTTTGGCCAAGACTTGTTGTATGGAACTTTATATTCTTTATCACAAGTATTAACCTTCCCAAGGATAATCTAAGATTATTAACACTAATCCAGTGCATTTTGGTTTGTACGATGCCCGTTGGCCCATTTGACCAACTATTACTTTCTCACGAAGTAACAAAGTAAATTGTTACTTCGTGGCGAAGTAATAGACTAAACGAGTTACGTTTGATCAAATCGTTGAAGGAAAATCATTCTAGAGTGTTTAGAGTCTCCATACTTAGTTTTTTTGGCCACGACTTGTTGTATGGAAACTTTATATTCTTTATCACTAGTCTTAACCTCCCAAGAATAATCTAAGCTTATTAATACTAATCGAGTGCGTTTTGGTTCGTACGATGCCCGTTGGCCCATTTGACCAACTATTACTTTCTCACGAAGTAACAAAGTAAACTGTTACTTCGTGGTGAAGTAATAGACTAAACGAGTTACGTTTGAACAAATCGTTGAAGGAAAATCATTCTAGAGTGTTTAGAGTCTCCATGCTTAGTTGTTTTGGCCAAGACTTGTTGTATGGAACTTTATATTCTTTATCACAAGTATTAACCTTCCCAAAGATAATCTAAGCTTATTAACACTAATCCAGTGCATTTTGGTTTGTACGATGCCCGTTGGCCCATTTGACCAACTATTACTTTCTCACGAATTAACAAAGTAAACTGCTACATCGTGGTGAAGTAATAGACTAAACGAGTTACGTTTGATCAAATCGTTGAAGGAAAATCATTCTAGAGTGTTTAGAGTCTCCATACTTAGTTTTTTTTGCCACGACTTGTTGTATGGAAATTTATATTCTTTATCACAAGTCTTAACCTTCCCAAGGATAATCTAAGCTTATTAACACTAATCGAGTGCGTTTTGGTTCGTACGATGCCCGTTGGCCCATTTGACCAACTATTACTTTCTCACGAAGTAACAAAGTAAACTGTTACTTCGTGGTGAAGTAATAGACTAAACGAGTTACGTTTGACCAAATCGTTGAAGGAAAATAATTCTAGAGTGTTTAGAGTCTCCATACTTAGTTTTTTTGGCCACGACTTGTTGTATGGAACTTTATATTCTTTATCACAAGTCTTAACCTTCCCAAGGATAATCTAAGCTTATTAACACTAATCGAGTGCGTTTTGGTTCGTACGATGCCCGTTGGCCCATTTGACCAACTATTACTTTCTCACGAAGTAACAAAGTAAACTGTTACTTCGTGGTGAAGTAATAGACTAAACGAGTTAAGTTTGATCAAATCGTTGAAGGAAAATCATTCTAGAGTGTTTAGAGTCTCGATACTTAGTTTTTTTGGCCACGACTTGTTGTATGGAACTTTATATTCTTTATCACAAGTCTTAACCTTCCCACGGATAATCTAAGCTTATTAATACTAATCGAGTGCGTTTTGGTTCGTACGATGCCCGTTGGCCCATTTGACCAACTATTACTTTCTCATGAAGTAACAAAGTAAACCGTTACTTCGTGGTGAAGTAATAGACTAAACGAGTTACGTTTGATCAAATCGTTGAAGGAAAATCATTCTAGAGTGTTTAGAGTCTCCATACTTAGTTTTTTTGGTCACGACTTGTTGTATGGAACTTTATATTCTTTATCACAAGTCTTAACCTTCCCAAGGATAATCTAAGTTTATTAATACTAATCGAGTGCGTTTTGGTTCGTACGATGCCCGTTGGCCCATTTGACCAACTATTACTTTCTCACGAAGTAACAAAGTAAACTGTTACTTCGCGGTGAAGTAATAGACTAAACGAGTTACGTTTGATCAAATCGTTGAAGGAAAATCATTCTAGAGTGTTTAGAGTCTCCATGCTTAGTTTTTTTGGCCAAGACTTGTTGTATGGAACTTTATATTCTTTATCACAAGTATTAACCTTCCCAAGGATAATCTAAGCTTATTAACACTAATCCAGTGCATTTTGGTTTGTACGATGCCCGTTGGCCCATTTGACCAACTATTACTTTCTCACGAATTAACAAAGTAAACTGCTACATCGTGGTGAAGTAATAGACTAAACGAGTTACGTTTGATCAAATCGTTTAAGGAAAATCATTCTATAGTGTTTAGAGTCTCGATACTTAGTTTTTGGCCACGACTTGTTGTATGGAACTTTATATTCTTTATCACAAGTCTTAACCTTCCCAAGGATAATCTAAGCTTATTAATACTAATCGAGTGCGTTTTGGTTCGTACGATGCCCGTTGGCCCATTTGACCAACTATTACTTTCTCACGAAGTAACAAAGTAAACTGTTACTTCGTGGTGAAGTAATAGACTAAACGAGTTACGTTTGATCAAATCGTTGAAGGAAAATCATTCTAGAGTGTTTAGAGTCTCCATGCTTAGTTTTTTTGGCCAAGACTTGTTGTATGGAACTTTATATTCTTTATCACAAGTATTAACCTTCCCAAGGATAATCTAAGCTTATTAACACTAATCCAGTGCATTTTGGTTTGTACGATGCCCGTTGGCCCATTTGACCAACTATTACTTTCTCACGAAGTAACAAAGTAAATTGTTACTTCGTGGCGAAGTAATAGACTAAACGAGTTACGTTTGATCAAATCGTTGAAGGAAAATCATTCTAGAGTGTTTAGAGTCTCCATGCTTAGTTTTTTTGGCCAAGACTTGTTGTATGGAACTTTATATTCTTTATCACAAGTATTAACCTTCCCAAGGATAATCTAAGCTTATTAACACTAATCCAGTGCATTTTGGTTTGTACGATGCCCGTTGGCCCATTTGACCAACTATTACTTTCTCACGAAGTAACAAAGTAAATTGTTACTTCGTGGCGAAGTAATAGACTAAACGAGTTACGTTTGATCAAATCGTTGAAGGAAAATCATTCTAGAGTGTTTAGAGTCTCCATACTTAGTTTTTTTGGCCACGACTTGTTGTATGGAAACTTTATATTCTTTATCACTAGTCTTAACCTCCCAAGAATAAGCTAAGCTTATTAATACTAATCGAGTGCGTTTTGGTTCGTACGATGCCCGTTGGCCCATTTGACCAACTATTACTTTCTCACGAAGTAACAAAGTAAACTGTTACTTCGTGGTGAAGTAATAGACTAAACGAGTTACGTTTGATCAAATCGTTGAAGGAAAATCATTCTAGAGTGTTTAGAGTCTCCATGCTTAGTTTTTTTGGCCAAGACTTGTTGTATGGAACTTTATATTCTTTATCACAAGTATTAACCTTCCCAAAGATAATCTAAGCTTATTAACACTAATCCAGTGCATTTTGGTTTGTACGATGCCCGTTGGCCCATTTGACCAACTATTACTTTCTCACGAATTAACAAAGTAAACTGCTACATCGTGGTGAAGTAATAGACTAAACGAGTTACGTTTGATCAAATCGTTGAAGGAAAATCATTCTATAGTGTTTAGAGTGTCGATACTTAGTTTTTGGCCACGACTTGTTGTATGGAACTTTATATTCTTTATCACAAGTCTTAACCTTCCCAAGGATAATCTAAGCTTATTAATACTAATCGAGTGCGTTTTGGTTCGTACGATGCCCGTTGGCCCATTTGACCAACTATTACTTTCTCACGAAGTAACAAAGTAAACTGTTACTTCGTGGTGAAGTAATAGACTAAACGAGTTACGTTTGATCAAATCGTTGAAGGAAAATCATTCTAGAGTGTTTAGAGTCTCCATGCTTAGTTTTTTTGGCCAAGACTTGTTGTATGGAACTTTATATTCTTTATCACAAGTATTAACCTTCCCAAGGATAATCTAAGCTTATTAACACTAATCCAGTGCATTTTGGTTTGTACGATGCCCGTTGGCCCATTTGACCAACTATTACTTTCTCACGAAGTAACAAAGTAAATTGTTACTTCGTGGCGAAGTAATAGACTAAACGAGTTACGTTTGATCAAATCGATGAAGGAAAATCATTCTAGAGTGTTTAGAGTCTCCATACTTAGTTTTTTTGGCCACGACTTGTTGTATGGAAACTTTATATTCTTTATCACTAGTCTTAACCTCCCAAGAATAATCTAAGCTTATTAATACTAATCGAGTGCGTTTTGGTTCGTACGATGCCCGTTGGCCCATTTGACCAACTATTACTTTCTCACGAAGTAACAAAGTAAACTGTTACTTCGTGGTGAAGTAATAGACTAAACGAGTTACGTTTGATCAAATCGTTGAAGGAAAATCATTCTAGAGTGTTTAGAGTCTCCATGCTTAGTTTTTTTGGCCAAGACTTGTTGTATGGAACTTTATATTCTTTATCACAAGTATTAACCTTCCCAAAGATAATCTAAGCTTATTAACACTAATCCAGTGCATTTTGGTTTGTACGATGCCCGTTGACCCATTTGACCAACTATTACTTTCTCACGAATTAACAAAGTAAACTGCTACATCGTGGTGAAGTAATAGACTAAACGAGATACGTTTGATCAAATCGTTGAAGGAAAATCATTCTAGAGTGTTTAGAGTCTCCATACTTAGTTTTTTTTGCCACGACTTGTTGTATGGAAATTTATATTCTTTATCACAAGTCTTAACCTTCCCAAGGATAATCTAAGCTTATTAACACTAATCGAGTGCGTTTTGGTTTGTACGATGCCCGTTGGCCCATTTGACCAACTATTACTTTCTCACGAAGTAACAAAGTAAACTGTTACTTCGTGGTGAAGTAATAGACTAAACGAGTTACGTTTGAACAAATCGTTGAAGGAAAATAATTCTAGAGTGTTTAGAGTCTCCATACTTCGTTTTTTTGGCCACGACTTGTTGTATGGAACTTTATATTCTTTATCACAAGTCTTAACCTTCCCAAGGATAATCTAAGCTTATTAACACTAATAGAGTGCGTTTTGGTTCGTACGATGCCCGTTGGCCCATTTGACCAACTATTACTTTCTCACGAAGTAACAAAGTAAACTGTTACTTCGTGGTGAAGTAATAGACTAAACGAGTTAAGTTTGATCAAATCGTTGAAGGAAAATCATTCTAGAGTGTTTAGAGTCTCGATACTTAGTTTTTTTGGCCACGACTTGTTGTATGGAACTTTATATTCTTTATCACAAGTCTTAACCTTCCCACGGATAATCTAAGCTTATTAATACTAATCGAGTGCGTTTTGGTTCGTACGATGCCCGTTGGCCCATTTGACCAACTATTACTTTCTCATGAAGTAACAAAGTAAACTGTTACTTCGTGGTGAAGTAATAGACTAAACGAGTTACGTTTGATCAAATCGTTGAAGGAAAATCATTCTAGAGTGTTTAGAGTCTCCATACTTAGTTTTTTTGGTCACGACTTGTTGTATGGAACTTTATATTCTTTATCACAAGTCTTAACCTTCCCAAGGATAATCTAAGTTTATTAATACTAATCGAGTGCGTTTTGGTTCGTACGATGCCCGTTGGCCCATTTGACCAACTATTACTTTCTCACGAAGTAACAAAGTAAACTGTTACTTCGCGGTGAAGTAATAGACTAAACGAGTTACGTTTGATCAAATCGTTGAAGGAAAATCATTCTAGAGTGTTTAGAGTCTCCATGCTAAGTTTTTTTGGCCAAGACTTGTTGTATGGAACTTTATATTCTTTATCACAAGTGTTAACCTTCCCAAGGATAATCTAAGCTTATTAACACTAATCCAGTGCATTTTGGTTTGTACGATGCCCGTTGGCCCATTTGACCAACTATTACTTTCTCACGAATTAACAAAGTAAACTGCTACATCGTGGTGAAGTAATAGACTAAACGAGTTACGTTTGATCAAATCGTTGAAGGAAAATCATTCTATAGTGTTTAGAGTCTCGATACTTAGTTTTTGGCCACGACTTGTTGTATGGAACTTTATATTCTTTATCACAAGTCTTAACCTTCCCAAGGATAATCTAAGCTTATTAATACTAATCGAGTGCGTTTTGGTTCGTACGATGCCCGTTGGCCCATTTGACCAACTATTACTTTCTCACGAAGTAACAAAGTAAACTGTTACTTCGTGGTGAAGTAATAGACTAAACGAGTTACGTTTGATCAAATCGTTGAAGGAAAATCATTCTAGAGTGTTTAGAGTCGCCATACTTAGTTTTTTTGGTCACGACTTGTTGTATGGAACTTTATATTCTTTATCACAAGTCTTAACCTTCCCAAGGATAATCTAAGTTTATTAATACTAATCGAGTGCGTTTTGGTTCGTACGATGCCCGTTGGCCCATTTGACCAACTATTACTTTCTCACGAAGTAACAAAGTAAACTGTTATTTCGCGGTGAAGTAATAGACTAAACGAGTTACGTTTGATCAAATCGTTGAAGGAAAATCATTCTAGAGTGTTTAGAGTCTCCATGCTAAGTTTTTTTGGCCAAGACTTGTTGTATGGAACTTTATATTCTTTATCACAAGTATTAACCTTCCCAAGGATAATCTAAGCTTATTAACACTAATCCAGTGCATTTTGGTTTGTACGATGCCCGTTGGCCCATTTGACCAACTATTACTTTCTCACGAATTAACAAAGTAAACTGCTACATCGTGGTGAAGTAATAGACTAAACGAGTTACGTTTGATCAAATCGTTGAAGGAAAATCATTCTATAGTGTTTAGAGTCTCGATACTTAGTTTTTGGCCACGACTTGTTGTATGGAACTTTATATTCTTTATCACAAGTCTTAACCTTCCCAAGGATAATCTAAGCTTATTAATACTAATCGAGTGCGTTTTGGTTCGTACGATGCCCGTTGGCCCATTTGACCAACTATTACTTTCTCACGAAGTAACAAAGTAAACTGTTACTTCGTGGTGAAGTAATAGACTAAACGAGTTACGTTTGATCAAATCGTTGAAGGAAAATCATTATAGAGTGTTTAGAGTCTCCATGCTTAGTTTTTTTGGCCAAGACTTGTTGTATGGAACTTTATATTCTTTATCACTAGTCTTAACCTTCCCAAGGATAATCTAAGCTTATTAATACTAATCGAGTGCGTTTTGGTTCGTACGATGCCCGTTGGCCCATTTGACCAACTATTACTTTCTCACGAAGTAACAAATTAAACTGTTACTTCGCGGTGAAGTAATAGACTAAACGAGTTACGTTTGATCAAATCGTTGAAGGAAAATCATTCTAGAGTGTTTAGAGTCTCCATGCTAAGTTTTTTTGGCCAAGACTTGTTGTATGGAACTTTATATTCTTTATCACAAGTGTTAACCTTCCCAAGGATAATCTAAGCTTATTAACACTAATCCAGTGCATTTTGGTTTGTACGATGCCCGTTGGCCCATTTGACCAACTATTACTTTCTCACGAATTAACAAAGTAAACTGCTACATCGTGGTGAAGTAATAGACTAAACGAGTTACGTTTGATCAAATCGTTGAAGGAAAATCATTCTATAGTGTTTAGAGTCTCGATACTTAGTTTTTGGCCACGACTTGTTGTATGGAACTTTATATTCTTTATCACAAGTCTTAACCTTCCCAAGGATAATCTAAGCTTATTAATACTAATCGAGTGCGTTTTGGTTCGTACGATGCCCGTTGGCCCATTTGACCAACTATTACTTTCTCACGAAGTAACAAAGTAAACTGTTACTTCGTGGTGAAGTAATAGACTAAACGAGTTACGTTTGATCAAATCGTTGAAGGAAAATCATTCTAGAGTGTTTAGAGTCGCCATACTTAGTTTTTTTGGTCACGACTTGTTGTATGGAACTTTATATTCTTTATCACAAGTCTTAACCTTCCCAAGGATAATCTAAGTTTATTAATACTAATCGAGTGCGTTTTGGTTCGTACGATGCCCGTTGGCCCATTTGACCAACTATTACTTTCTCACGAAGTAACAAAGTAAACTGTTATTTCGCGGTGAAGTAATAGACTAAACGAGTTACGTTTGATCAAATCGTTGAAGGAAAATCATTCTAGAGTGTTTAGAGTCTCCATGCTAAGTTTTTTTGGCCAAGACTTGTTGTATGGATCTTTATATTCTTTATCACAAGTATTAACCTTCCCAAGGATAATCTAAGCTTATTAACACTAATCCAGTGCATTTTGGTTTGTACGATGCCCGTTGGCCTATTTGACCAACTATTACTTTCTCACGAATTAACAAAGTAAACTGCTACATCGTGGTGAAGTAATAGACTAAACGAGTTACGTTTGATCAAATCGTTGAAGGAAAATCATTCTATAGTGTTTAGAGTCTCGATACTTAGTTTTTGGCCACGACTTGTTGTATGGAACTTTATATTCTTTATCACAAGTCTTAACCTTCCCAAGGATAATCTAAGCTTATTAATACTAATCGAGTGCGTTTTGGTTCGTACGATGCCCGTTGGCCCATTTGACCAACTATTACTTTCTCACGAAGTAACAAAGTAAACTGTTACTTCGTGGTGAAGTAATAGACTAAACGAGTTACGTTTGATCAAATCGTTGAAGGAAAATCATTATAGAGTGTTTAGAGTCTCCATGCTTAGTTTTTTTGGCCAAGACTTGTTGTATGGAACTTTATATTCTTTATCACTAGTCTTAACCTTCCCAAGGATAATCTAAGCTTATTAATACTAATCGAGTGCGTTTTGGTTCGTACGATGCCCGTTGGCCCATTTGACCAACTATTACTTTCTCACGAAGTAACAAATTAAACTGCTACATCGTGGTGAAGTAATAGACTAAACGAGTTACGTTTGATCAAATCGTTGAAGGAAAATCATTTTAGAGTGTTTAGAGTCTCCATACTTAGTTTTTTTTGCCACGACTTGTTGTATGGAAATTTATATTCTTTATCACAAGTCTTAACCTTCCCAAGGATAATCTAAGCTTATTAACACTAATCGAGTGCGTTTTGGTTCGTACGATGCCCGTTGGCCCATTTGACCAACTATTACTTTCTCACGAAGTAACAAAGTAAACTGTTACTTCGTGGTGAAGTAATAGACTAAACGAGTTACGTTTGATCAAATCGTTGAAGGAAAATCATTCTAGAGTGTTTAGAGTCTCCATGCTTAGTTTTTTTGGCCAAGACTTGTTGTATGGAACTTTATATTCTTTATCACAAGTATTAACCTTCCCAAGGATAATCTAAGCTTATTAACACTAATCCAGTGCATTTTGGTTTGTACGATGCCCGTTGGCCCATTTGACCAACTATTACTTTCTCACGAAGTAACAAAGTAAATTGTTACTTCGTGGCGAAGTAATAGACTAAACGAGTTACGTTTGATCAAATCGATGAAGGAAAATCATTCTAGAGTGTTTAGAGTCTCCATACTTAGTTTTTTTGGCCACGACTTGTTGTATGGAAACTTTATATTCTTTATCACTAGTCTTAACCTCCCAAGAATAATCTAAGCTTATTAATACTAATCGAGTGCGTTTTGGTTCGTACGATGCCCGTTGGCCCATTTGACCAACTATTACTTTCTCACGAAGTAACAAAGTAAACTGTTACTTCGTGGTGAAGTAATAGACTAAACGAGTTACGTTTGATCAAATCGTTGAAGGAAAATCATTCTAGAGTGTTTAGAGTCTCCATGCTTAGTTTTTTTGGCCAAGACTTGTTGTATGGAACTTTATATTCTTTATCACAAGTATTAACCTTCCCAAAGATAATCTAAGCTTATTAACACTAATCCAGTGCATTTTGGTTTGTACGATGCCCGTTGACCCATTTGACCAACTATTACTTTCTCACGAATTAACAAAGTAAACTGCTACATCGTGGTGAAGTAATAGACTAAACGAGATACGTTTGATCAAATCGTTGAAGGAAAATCATTCTAGAGTGTTTAGAGTCTCCATACTTAGTTTTTTTTGCCACGACTTGTTGTATGGAAATTTATATTCTTTATCACAAGTCTTAACCTTCCCAAGGATAATCTAAGCTTATTAACACTAATCGAGTGCGTTTTGGTTTGTACGATGCCCGTTGGCCCATTTGACCAACTATTACTTTCTCACGAAGTAACAAAGTAAACTGTTACTTCGTGGTGAAGTAATAGACTAAACGAGTTACGTTTGAACAAATCGTTGAAGGAAAATAATTCTAGAGTGTTTAGAGTCTCCATACTTCGTTTTTTTGGCCACGACTTGTTGTATGGAACTTTATATTCTTTATCACAAGTCTTAACCTTCCCAAGGATAATCTAAGCTTATTAACACTAATAGAGTGCGTTTTGGTTCGTACGATGCCCGTTGGCCCATTTGACCAACTATTACTTTCTCACGAAGTAACAAAGTAAACTGTTACTTCGTGGTGAAGTAATAGACTAAACGAGTTAAGTTTGATCAAATCGTTGAAGGAAAATCATTCTAGAGTGTTTAGAGTCTCGATACTTAGTTTTTTTGGCCACGACTTGTTGTATGGAACTTTATATTCTTTATCACAAGTCTTAACCTTCCCACGGATAATCTAAGCTTATTAATACTAATCGAGTGCGTTTTGGTTCGTACGATGCCCGTTGGCCCATTTGACCAACTATTACTTTCTCATGAAGTAACAAAGTAAACTGTTACTTCGTGGTGAAGTAATAGACTAAACGAGTTACGTTTGATCAAATCGTTGAAGGAAAATCATTCTAGAGTGTTTAGAGTCTCCATACTTAGTTTTTTTGGTCACGACTTGTTGTATGGAACTTTATATTCTTTATCACAAGTCTTAACCTTCCCAAGGATAATCTAAGTTTATTAATACTAATCGAGTGCGTTTTGGTTCGTACGATGCCCGTTGGCCCATTTGACCAACTATTACTTTCTCACGAAGTAACAAAGTAAACTGTTACTTCGCGGTGAAGTAATAGACTAAACGAGTTACGTTTGATCAAATCGTTGAAGGAAAATCATTCTAGAGTGTTTAGAGTCTCCATGCTAAGTTTTTTTGGCCAAGACTTGTTGTATGGAACTTTATATTCTTTATCACAAGTGTTAACCTTCCCAAGGATAATCTAAGCTTATTAACACTAATCCAGTGCATTTTGGTTTGTACGATGCCCGTTGGCCCATTTGACCAACTATTACTTTCTCACGAATTAACAAAGTAAACTGCTACATCGTGGTGAAGTAATAGACTAAACGAGTTACGTTTGATCAAATCGTTGAAGGAAAATCATTCTATAGTGTTTAGAGTCTCGATACTTAGTTTTTGGCCACGACTTGTTGTATGGAACTTTATATTCTTTATCACAAGTCTTAACCTTCCCAAGGATAATCTAAGCTTATTAATACTAATCGAGTGCGTTTTGGTTCGTACGATGCCCGTTGGCCCATTTGACCAACTATTACTTTCTCACGAAGTAACAAAGTAAACTGTTACTTCGTGGTGAAGTAATAGACTAAACGAGTTACGTTTGATCAAATCGTTGAAGGAAAATCATTCTAGAGTGTTTAGAGTCGCCATACTTAGTTTTTTTGGTCACGACTTGTTGTATGGAACTTTATATTCTTTATCACAAGTCTTAACCTTCCCAAGGATAATCTAAGTTTATTAATACTAATCGAGTGCGTTTTGGTTCGTACGATGCCCGTTGGCCCATTTGACCAACTATTACTTTCTCACGAAGTAACAAAGTAAACTGTTATTTCGCGGTGAAGTAATAGACTAAACGAGTTACGTTTGATCAAATCGTTGAAGGAAAATCATTCTAGAGTGTTTAGAGTCTCCATGCTAAGTTTTTTTGGCCAAGACTTGTTGTATGGAACTTTATATTCTTTATCACAAGTATTAACCTTCCCAAGGATAATCTAAGCTTATTAACACTAATCCAGTGCATTTTGGTTTGTACGATGCCCGTTGGCCCATTTGACCAACTATTACTTTCTCACGAATTAACAAAGTAAACTGCTACATCGTGGTGAAGTAATAGACTAAACGAG
The DNA here is from genome assembly GCA_948329865.1 of Linaria vulgaris. Taxonomy (NCBI): domain Eukaryota; kingdom Viridiplantae; phylum Streptophyta; class Magnoliopsida; order Lamiales; family Plantaginaceae; genus Linaria; species Linaria vulgaris. The sequence goes on from OX415252.1 coordinate 36,045,137, forward strand.
TTACGTTTGATCAAATCGTTGAAGGAAAATCATTCTATAGTGTTTAGAGTCTCGATACTTAGTTTTTGGCCACGACTTGTTGTATGGAACTTTATATTCTTTATCACAAGTCTTAACCTTCCCAAGGATAATCTAAGCTTATTAATACTAATCGAGTGCGTTTTGGTTCGTACGATGCCCGTTGGCCCATTTGACCAACTATTACTTTCTCACGAAGTAACAAAGTAAACTGTTACTTCGTGGTGAAGTAATAGACTAAACGAGTTACGTTTGATCAAATCGTTGAAGGAAAATCATTATAGAGTGTTTAGAGTCTCCATGCTTAGTTTTTTTGGCCAAGACTTGTTGTATGGAACTTTATATTCTTTATCACTAGTCTTAACCTTCCCAAGGATAATCTAAGCTTATTAATACTAATCGAGTGCGTTTTGGTTCGTACGATGCCCGTTGGCCCATTTGACCAACTATTACTTTCTCACGAAGTAACAAATTAAACTGCTACATCGTGGTGAAGTAATAGACTAAACGAGTTACGTTTGATCAAATCGTTGAAGGAAAATCATTCTAGAGTGTTTAGAGTCTCCATACTTAGTTTTTTTTGCCACGACTTGTTGTATGGAAATTTATATTCTTTATCACAAGTCTTAACCTTCCCAAGGATAATCTAAGCTTATTAACACTAATCGAGTGCGTTTTGGTTCGTACGATGCCCGTTGGCCCATTTGACCAACTATTACTTTCTCACGAAGTAACAAAGTAAACTGTTACTTCGTGGTGAAGTAATAGACTAAACGAGTTACGTTTGAACAAATCGTTGAAGGAAAATAATTCTAGAGTGTTTAGAGTCTCCATACTTAGTTTTTTTGGCCACGACTTGTTGTATGGAACTTTAAACTCTTTATCACAACAAAAAAAAAACATCACAAAAAAAAAAAAGCTCTCTTCTCTCTCCTCAAGCTCATCCATGGCCGCACCTTTCTTTGTAGATTTCAAGAGGTGGTGATAGATTTACATCCCGATAATCACGTCACCATCATTGTTAGTTTGCAAGGAACGTTTCAAGTGGTCACTATGGGGTGTTTGGAAGAAGTCTCAATTGCGCCATTGTTGTAAGTTTCGAGCTTGAAGCTTTCGTTTCCCCTCTCTTCGACACCGGTATCATTGGAGCACAACGCCTCCTCACGAGGGGTTGGAGAATACTCCGGTGAACGGTTGGTCCTTAGAGGGGTTACATTGCTTTTTCTCCTTTTTCGTTTTTCAAGCTTGCACATTCATGGCGGACGGGTTCATCGTTCTTTGTTCTTGTTGTTCTTTCCTTTGTGTGTCCTTATAGTTCGTCTCTCTCCCCCTCTTGCCTTCCAACATCACGCCCCTATTTGGAATTCAAATCGCATGTTCCTCATCATGGTGTTCACGCCATATGCTATGGTCTTGTGATTTGAGTTTTGAATTCGGTTAACGTTCTTGGATTGTGGTGCGTACTTGAATCCCGAGTTGGTTTTCGGACCTTCTTTTGCTAGGATTTGAGGAGAGTCACGATTCACACGTTTTTGTGTGGTGTTCTTCATCTCTTTTTTTGTTTCTCTTTTGGTCTTCTTGTGTTTAGGGCTTCGGATTTCTTAGATCTAGGTTTTTTCCGTTCGTGCGCTCTCGGTGTTCTTGGATTTCTTGGTTTTTTCGTGGTTTTTGGTGGGTTTGGTGGTGATTTAATTCGGATTCGGGTGTTAGGAGCGTTTTTTACGCTCGGATCCGTGTTTTTGAGGTGTTTCCGACGGATTCCAACCATTTCCGACCACTTTCCGGCGATTTAGCGGCGCGGCTCCGGTGCGCCACCGTGCGCCACCTCTCTCCGGTCAACTTGGCGGCGGCGGCGGTCAACTAGGGTTTAGGGTTTGGTAGTGGTGACAAGAACACTCCACTACCTCCACTACCTTGAGCCTTGTGTGGTGGTGGATGTGTAAGAGCATTAAGGGGACAAGAGTGCACTTGTCTTGTCCCTTTGTCCCCCACCATGGATGTGGACCATACCTTACACATGTCTTCACCTCATTTGGACACCTCATCATGTAAGAGTGTTGACCTTTCCATTGTCAACTCCAATATTCTAATGACAAACGTGGGATCCACTGCCACATCACTTCCATTGACTTCCGAAAAGTCAAACGAAAAGTCAACTGTCAGCCTTCCTCAAGAAAATGTTGACCGACCCTCAAATATCATCGCTCCAACCGCCGAGACGAACTTATTTTTAAGCGGTTCCTTTGGACATGATAAAGTGGCACTTATGAACTCGAACCTCATTTTGCTCGAAAAGGATGACAAACTCAACTCTAACTTATGTAAGACCATTGTGGACCCTTTGACTCGGTCAACTCCGAATTTGGAAAAGTCAACCGAAAATTTGGACCTTAATTGTGTTGAACAATCACTCCCTTTGGGTGGACCCACCCAAAAAATTGGGACCGGATATTTCCCGACACTATCCAACAACTTTGCTAAAGTTGCGAAGCCATTGTTAGCTCAACCATCCTCTTTTGCGCCACCTACTTTTGATAAGAAGGTGAATTTGGCGCCGGACAACCCTCGTCCTTTTCAAGTGCGTCCCCCGATCCGACGAGCTTCTTATGCTCAAGCGGCCGCTCCCACAAGACTCTATGATATCAATCGATCTCTTGTAGACGATCCTACCCTTAAGACAATGGAACCTCGAGTTGTTAACGGTAGACACATGCTTGTCTTCAAAAAAGAGGAGGTGAAAGCTCTTGATGAAAGGCTAAAACTTGTCCTTATTCTTCGTTTCAATCTTCTCAAGCCGAGCTACACCTACATTCATAACAAAATGGCCAAGCTTAAGCTCAAGGGCGCGTACACTCTTGGACCTATAGGTCCGCGACATGTGATGCTCAAATTGACTATGGAAGAGGACTACACCCGGCTATGGTTGAAAAAGAATCTTCGGTTCCTCGACCTAAATGGATCCATCTACAAATGGACGCCGGACTTTGATCCCGAGCTTGAGCCTCCTATTGCTCCCGTTTGGATTGGCCTCCCAAACTTGAATATGCGCTTTTGTGAAAGAAGTGCACTTATGAATATTGGTAACTACCTTGGAAGACCATTACGTCTTGATGAAGGAGCGGCAACCATGTCTCGTCCCGACTACCCTCGGATATGTGTTGAAGTGAATCTCCTTGAACCACTTAAGGAAGTTATAGAATGGGGAGTGGAGGATGTGCACGGAAAAGTGAACATCGTCAAGCAAAAGGTGGTCTATGAAAACCTTCCTAACTATTGCCGTAAGTGTCAAAGAGTAGGACATAGGCTTGAGGAGTGCGACATGGAAAAAGCTAAAGAAGAGGGTGATAAAGTGGATGACAACCATGGACCGAAGCAACAAGTTTCTTCTTCCCTTGTGTGGAAGGAGAAGAGTCGAAAGAATCCTACATCTCATGTTACTAACGTTCCCCCGAAGATACTTCTTAATAGAGGCGATCCGAACCCTTATCACATTCTTGATCAAGGTCATAAGGAGCTCACTAAAGAGGTTGACGACACTACTTTGAGTAATGAGGAAGTGGAAAGGAAAGCTTGCGAGAAGGATGCCGAGGATAGGATTTTGAGGGATGATAATGATGATGGTGCTAGATTCTCGGATTCCAACTATTGCTCAAAAACTAGGATCACGTCACCAAGGCTAACATCCCATGACGACTACTTCTTACTTGATACCCCCTCTTCCCCTATTGCTTCTATCCCGCCACTTTGGAGCGCAAAAGAGGAGGACGGGAATAATGATACTATAGTGGAGGAGTCGGACCTTGAAAACTCTAACTCCAAAAGAGTTGACTCTAGCTCTCCTTCTCCGAAAAGCAAAAGCCAAAGAAAGAAGGAAAAATTGAAAGCCAAACGGGCCTTGCTTGCTCGTGAAGGTACGTCTCACCCCCCATCTTGTTGATGTTATTTGTTTGTTGGAACGTACGGGGAGTTGGTAAACGTAATAATGGTGATAATGTTGCGAATTTGGTCCTTCGTAATAAGCCCAAGGTTCTTGTTCTTCTTGAACCTAAAGCTAGATTTGATGCGCATAAATTCCGGAAAAAGTTCCATTACGATTCGGCTCTCTCTAATATCAACAACAAGATTTGGGTTTTTGGTGATAGTGATATGCATATTGAGGTTCTAGAGGATCATGACCAATTTGTTCATTGTGTCATTTCTTCTCATATCCTCCCTCATCCTTTATTATGCACCTTTGTTTATGCCGCTAAAACTCGGGCTCTTCGACATCCACTTTGGGATGGTCTTCGAAGAAGTGATGATCAAAAGCCGTGGTTAGTTGTGGGGGACTTCAATGTTGTTCTTAAGGAAGAGGAAAAAAGGGGTATCAATCCGCCTAGTATTGGGGAGATGGATGACTTCCATGATTGTATTGATGATTGTGGTCTTCAAGACGCCGGGTACGAAGGCAACCCCTTCACTTGGGCTAGCAATGGGACTCGTACTCGGATTGATCGTGCTCTCATCAACTTCGATTGGAGCTCGTCTTTTGCTAACACTCGGATCGTCCACGAGGCTAGACTTCATTCGGACCATAACCCACTCTTTATCCATTTCGAGCGGATCTTCACTCGTAAGCCGAGGGCTTTTCGGTTTCAAAACATGTGGATCAAGCATAAGGACTTTCATGAGAAAGTTAAGGAGTGTTGGAGCCAACCTACTACTTGTTCGGGGTTACTCAAACTTGGGGATAAACTTATTCGGTTGAGAAAAGAGCTCAAAAGTTGGAATAGGGACACCTTCGGCAATATCTTTCAAAATATTAAGGATAAGGAGGAAGCTCTCAAGCAAGCCGAGATTATCCATGACCACGATCCCACTCCTACTTCCCGTTCCTTGGTGAATAAGTGTTATGCCGATTTTGTTCTCACTCGCACTATGGAATTGGAATATTGGAAACAACGGGCGAAATGCAAATGGGCCATTGAGGGGGAGCGTAACACTAGGCTCTTTCAAGCTATGGCCAAGAAGAAACAAGCAAAGGCCAAGATCTTTCGCATTCACGAGAATGGTCTTTTGGTGGACAACCCCGATGAGATTGGCAACTCGGCCGTGAGGTACTATGACAAGCTCATTACTTCTAATATTGATACTAATGAAGGCCACAATCTTGATTTCATTCCTAGCCTTATTTCCGAGAGTGACAACACTTGGCTTTGTCGGCCCCCGAATCTTGAAGAGGTTAAAGAGGTTGTCTTTGATCTTAGCTCGGATAGTGTGGCGGGCCCGGATGGTTTCAATGCCCACTTCTATCAATCTTGTTGGGATATTATTAAAGAGGATATTCTTGAGGCGGTCTTGGATTTCTTTCATGGCACCACCTTTCCTCGCATCTTCAAGGCCACCAACATTGTACTTATCCCGAAGAAGAAAGACCCCAAAGAATGGAAAGACTATAGGCCGATTAGTCTTTGTAACGTGAGTTACAAGATCATTTCGAAACTCCTCAATGACCGGTTAGCCTCCCTCTTACCCAATATTATTTCTCTTAATCAAAGTGGTTTTGTCAAAGGTCGCCTTATTGGTGACAATATCCTTCTTGCACAAGAATTGGCCTCTAATCTCAATGCAAAAAGAGATGCGCACAACCTTGTGGTGAAACTTGATATGGAGAAAGCTTATGATAGATTGAGTTGGAGGTTCTTATACCAATGCCTTACTAAGTTCGGTTTCTCTCGGGAGTGGATTGATCTCATTAAGAATTGCGTGGAGAAATGCTTCTTCTCCGTGCTTGTCAATGGTGCATGCCACGGCTTCTTTGAGTCTAAGCATGGAGTGCGCCAAGGTGACCCCATGTCTCCCGCTCTTTTCATTATTGCCGCCGAATTCCTTTCTAGAGGTCTTAACCAACTTTATGAGCGCAATCCGGATCTTTATCTCAACAATGGGGGCGTTATGGATGTGTCCCATTTGGCTTATGCGGACGATTGCATTATTTTTGTGAAGGGATCTTTGGACAACATGGCCAAGCTCATGGACTTCTTACATCTTTATGAAAGGGTTTCGGGTCAACATATCAATGCATCCAAAAGTTGCTTCATCACATCCCCTCGGATCAATGGTGCACATGCCCATGCTATCCACGGCCTCACGGGTTTTGAGAGAGGTGAGTTCCCCATTACTTACCTTGGCGCCCCTATTATTCGTGGAAGAATGCAACAAGCCTACTTTGATATGTGGATTGACCAAATCCGCGGCCTTATAAGTGGTTGGGAATTGAAATTTCTTAATTTTGGTGGTCGGCTCACTCTCATCAAAAGTATCCTTTGCTCCATTCCGATCTATCTTTGTCAAATCATGGTGCCTCCGGCTTGCGTCCTCGAACATCTTGAGAAGATTTTTGCTCGGTTTCTTTGGGGCTCGAATGAGGAAAGAAGGAAGATTCATTGGAGAAGTTGGGAAAGAATTTGCAAACCGTTTGCCATGGGTGGACTTAATATTTCCTCTCTTCATTGCTTGGTGGAAGCCTTTGGTCTTAAACTTTGGTGGAGGTTTCGGTTGCAAGACTCCTTATGGGCCAAGTACATGATGTCTAGGTACGCTACGCGAGACCCTATCTTTAGTAGCAAATCTTGGGACTTTCGAGGATGGAGAAGATTGACCAAAGCGGCTCCCAAAGCCCAACAACATATGTTTTGGAACATCAAGGATGGTTCCTCTCTCTTTTGGGTGGATCAATGGTTGAAAGATGGCCTTCTTAGACCCCGAGATGGAGTGCAAATTAATTCCCGCACGCGCATTAGTGACTTTTGGGTCAATGGGGAATGGGACATTGTTAAACTTGAGGAGGTATTGGATGATGATGACGTGGCTCGGGTGGTGGAGGTCCCCATTTGTCAAGAAGGAAAAGATACTCCTCTTTGGAAGCTTGATCCTAATGGGACTTTTTCTACTAAGTCCGCTCGCCGCTCCATTTGTGACCCCTATACACCATCCGGCATCTATAGGTTCCTTTGGCATCGTCTACTCCTTCCGAATATCTCCTTCTTTGCGTGGCGATACGTGCAAAATCTTTTACCTACGGATCAAAAGATCGCTAAACGCTTGGAGATGGAGATTATCTCACAATGCAATTGTTGTCGGGATGTTGAGACTACGGACCACGTCTTTTGGTCTAGCCCGCTTGCCCAAGAGGTATGGTCTTATTTTTTCCGCACCTTCCATATCAAGCAACCCGTATTTATTTCTTGGAACAATTTAATTGCGTATTGGATTAAGGCGAGGCGTCATACCCCCCCCGGTCACATTCGTATTATTGTTCCTATCTTGGTGTTATGGTACATTTGGACGGCAAGAAATGCGGCTAGACACAATGGAGTACCGATGAATGCCAAAATCATTATTCATAGGGTTGTCCGCCATGTGATTGATCTTTTCACCATCAATCCGTGTGAGGAGATTCTATGGCGAGGCTCCAAATACGTGGTGGATGTGTGGGGTATTAAACTTGCAAGAGCCCGTCTAAAACCTCCCATTGAGGTTGTGTGGAAGAAGCCGGGGGAAGGGCGATGGAAGCTCAACACGGATGGTAGTTCTAAAGGGAACCCCGGGATGGCCGGCGGTGGTGGCATTCTTCGTGATCACTTTGGGAATTGTGCTTGGACTTATCACATTGCCTTGGAGCCTATGACGAATGTCGAAGCGGAGCTCTTGGCCATTCACCAAGGTCTCCAATATTGCCATTCTCTTGGAGTGCGAGACGTGGATATTGAAACGGATGCCCTTATCACCTTACCCATTGTGAATGCGAAGAGAGGTGGCCCATGGAAGATCATTCGGCAACTTGAAGAGATTCGCACCCTATTGGTCCTTGTCAATGGGACCATGCATCATACATATAGGGAGGGCAACCAAGTGGCGGATCAACTTGCTAATGAAGCTTGTATTCTTCGCATCAACGGTCGTCAACCGAGCACTTTGGCTAGCCACAAGGTCCGGGTCCTCATTGAGAAAGACAAGATGTGTTGGCCCACGTTTCGACACCCTAAGCCGAGGTCATGAAGCTTGAAGCTAGATTTTTGGAGTGGTTGTTTCCTCTTGATAGATTTTGTTGTCATTATTTGTTGTACTCCCTTTCTATTATAGATTAGGTTATTTTTCGAGGTACCCGACTTTGTGGTACGCTCTTTTTTGTAATAGTTACGATCACTTTGGCTTCGCTCGAAATGTATACGCCTCCCTATGTGGGAGAGGATGCTTACGTAAGCCCTCATCGGGAACGACTTCTAAGTATCTTACTCTCACGGGCGGTGTACACATCTTCGAGGAAGTGCGCCCTTCTCACAAAGGCCTTGGCCTCCCTATGTGGGAGAAGGTATTTGGATTGCACACTTTGACTTTGGGTGTGACTTCTAGATACTACACTCTCACGGGCGGTCATTGCTCTAGTGGGAAGGCGCTTGTTAGGTTGGATATCTCGAGCATTGCCTTTTGGCTCATCTTTTGGGGGTGTTCCTATAAACCCCCTTTTTGCTTGGAACGAGCGATTGGGTACAACGCTCGACTCCCGATGTAGTACCCCACAGTTTTTACTTTTTATAAACCTTATTTCTTCTTCTTAAACTCTTTATCACAAGTCTTAACCTTCCAAGGATAATCTAAGCTTATTAACACAAATCGAGTGTGTTTTGGTTCGTACGATGCCCGTTGGCCCATTTGACCAACTATTACTTTCTCACGAAGTAACAAAGTAAACTTTTACTTCGTGGTGAAGTAATAGACTAAACGAGTTACGTTTTTACAAATCGTTGAAGGAAAATCATTCTAGAGTGTTTAGAGTCTCCATACTTAGTTTTTTTGGCCACGGCTTGTTGTATGGAACTTTATATTCTTTATCACAAGTCCTTAACCTTCCCAAGGATAATCTAAGCTTGTTAACACTAATCGAGTGCATTTTGGTTCGTACGATGCCCGTTGGCCCATTTGACCAACTATTACTTTCTCACGAAGTAACAAGGTAAACTGTTACTGCGTGGTGAAGTAATAGACTAAACGAGTTACGTTTGATCAAATCGTTGAAGGAAAATCATTCTAGAGTGTTTAGAGTCTCCATGCTTAGTTTTTTTGGCCAAGACTTGTTGTATGGAACTTTATATTCTTTATCACAAGTATTAACCTTCCCAAGGATAATCTAAGATTATTAACACTAATCCAGTGCATTTTGGTTTGTACGATGCCCGTTGGCCCATTTGACCAACTATTACTTTCTCACGAAGTAACAAAGTAAATTGTTACTTCGTGGCGAAGTAATAGACTAAACGAGTTACGTTTGATCAAATCGTTGAAGGAAAATCATTCTAGAGTGTTTAGAGTCTCCATACTTAGTTTTTTTGGCCACGACTTGTTGTATGGAAACTTTATATTCTTTATCACTAGTCTTAACCTCCCAAGAATAATCTAAGCTTATTAATACTAATCGAGTGCGTTTTGGTTCGTACGATGCCCGTTGGCCCATTTGACCAACTATTACTTTCTCACGAAGTAACAAAGTAAACTGTTACTTCGTGGTGAAGTAATAGACTAAACGAGTTACGTTTGATCAAATCGTTGAAGGAAAATCATTCTAGAGTGTTTAGAGTCTCCATGCTTAGTTTTTTTGGCCAAGACTTGTTGTATGGAACTTTATATTCTTTATCACAAGTATTAACCTTCCCAAAGATAATCTAAGCTTATTAACACTAATCCAGTGCATTTTGGTTTGTACGATGCCCGTTGGCCCATTTGACCAACTATTACTTATTCACGAATTAACAAAGTAAACTGCTACATCGTGGTGAAGTAATAGACTAAACGAGTTACGTTTGATCAAATCGTTGAAGGAAAATCATTCTAGAGTGTTTAGAGTCTCCATACTTAGTTTTTTTTGCCACGACTTGTTGTATGGAAATTTATATTCTTTATCACAAGTCTTAACCTTCCCAAGGATAATCTAAGCTTATTAACACTAATCGAGTGCGTTTTGGTTCGTACGATGCCCGTTGGCCCATTTGACCAACTATTACTTTCTCACGAAGTAACAAAGTAAACTGTTACTTCGTGGTGAAGTAATAGACTAAACGAGTTACGTTTGAACAAATCGTTGAAGGAAAATAATTCTAGAGTGTTTAGAGTCTCCATACTTAGTTTTTTTGGCCACGACTTGTTGTATGGAACTTTATATTCTTTATCACAAGTCTTAACCTTCCCAAGGATAATCTAAGCTTATTAACACTAATCGAGTGCGTTTTGGTTCGTACGATGCCCGTTGGCCCATTTGACCAACTATTACTTTCTCACGAAGTAACAAAGTAAACTGTTACTTCGTGGTGAAGTAATAGACTAAACGAGTTAAGTTTGATCAAATCGTTGAAGGAAAATCATTCTAGAGTGTTTAGAGTCTCGATACTTAGTTTTTTTGGCCACGACTTGTTGTATGGAACTTTATATTCTTTATCACAAGTCTTAACCTTCCCACGGATAATCTAAGCTTATTAATACTAATCGAGTGCGTTTTGGTTCGTACGATGCCCGTTGGCCCATTTGACCAACTATTACTTTCTCATGAAGTAACAAAGTAAACTGTTACTTCGTGGTGAAGTAATAGACTAAACGAGTTACGTTTGATCAAATCGTTGAAGGAAAATCATTCTAGAGTGTTTAGAGTCTCCATACTTAGTTTTTTTGGTCACGACTTGTTGTATGGAACTTTATATTCTTTATCACAAGTCTTAACCTTCCCAAGGATAATCTAAGTTTATTAATACTAATCGAGTGCGTTTTGGTTCGTACGATGCCCGTTGGCCCATTTGACCAACTATTACTTTCTCACGAAGTAACAAAGTAAACTGTTACTTCGCGGTGAAGTAATAGACTAAACGAGTTACGTTTGATCAAATCGTTGAAGGAAAATCATTCTAGAGTGTTTAGAGTCTCCATGCTTAGTTTTTTTGGCCAAGACTTGTTGTATGGAACTTTATATTCTTTATCACAAGTATTAACCTTCCCAAGGATAATCTAAGCTTATTAACACTAATCCAGTGCATTTTGGTTTGTACGATGCCCGTTGGCCCATTTGACCAACTATTACTTTCTCACGAATTAACAAAGTAAACTGCTACATCGTGGTGAAGTAATAGACTAAACGAGTTACGTTTGATCAAATCGTTGAAGGAAAATCATTCTATAGTGTTTAGAGTCTCGATACTTAGTTTTTGGCCACGACTTGTTGTATGGAACTTTATATTCTTTATCACAAGTCTTAACCTTCCCAAGGATAATCTAAGCTTATTATTACTAATCGAGTGCGTTTTGGTTCGTACGATGCCCGTTGGCCCATTTGACCAACTATTACTTTCTCACGAAGTAACAAAGTAAACTGTTACTTCGTGGTGAAGTAATAGACTAAACGAGTTACGTTTGATCAAATCGTTGAAGGAAAATCATTCTAGAGTGTTTAGAGTCTCCATGCTTAGTTTTTTTGGCCAAGACTTGTTGTATGGAACTTTATATTCTTTATCACAAGTATTAACCTTCCCAAAGATAATCTAAGCTTATTAACAGTAATCCAGTGCATTTTGGTTTGTACGATGCCCGTTGGCCCATTTGACCAACTATTACTTTCTCACGAATTAACAAAGTAAACTGCTACATCGTGGTGAAGTAATAGACTAAACGAGTTACGTTTGATCAAATCGTTGAAGGAAAATCATTCTATAGTGTTTAGAGTCTCGATACTTAGTTTTTGGCCACGACTTGTTGTATGGAACTTTATATTCTTTATCACAAGTCTTAACCTTCCCAAGGATAATCTAAGCTTATTAATACTAATCGAGTGCGTTTTGGTTCGTACGATGCCCGTTGGCCCATTTGACCAACTATTACTTTCTCACGAAGTAACAAAGTAAACTGTTACTTCGTGGTGAAGTAATAGACTAAACGAGTTACGTTTGATCAAATCGTTGAAGGAAAATCATTCTAGAGTGTTTAGAGTCTCCATACTTAGTTTTTTTGGTCACGACTTGTTGTATGGAACTTTATATTCTTTATCACAAGTATTAACCTTCCCAAGGATAATCTAAGATTATTAACACTAATCCAGTGCATTTTGGTTTGTACGATGCCCGTTGGCCCATTTGACCAACTATTACTTTCTCACGAAGTAACAAAGTAAATTGTTACTTCGTGGCGAAGTAATAGACTAAACGAGTTACGTTTGATCAAATCGTTGAAGGAAAATCATTCTAGAGTGTTTAGAGTCTCCATACTTAGTTTTTTTGGCCACGACTTGTTGTATGGAAACTTTATATTCTTTATCACTAGTCTTAACCTCCCAAGAATAATCTAAGCTTATTAATACTAATCGAGTGCGTTTTGGTTCGTACGATGCCCGTTGGCCCATTTGACCAACTATTACTTTCTCACGAAGTAACAAAGTAAACTGTTACTTCGTGGTGAAGTAATAGACTAAACGAGTTACGTTTGATCAAATCGTTGAAGGAAAATCATTCTAGAGTGTTTAGAGTCTCCATGCTTAGTTTTTTTGGCCAAGACTTGTTGTATGGAACTTTATATTCTTTATCACAAGTATTAACCTTCCCAAAGATAATCTAAGCTTATTAACACTAATCCAGTGCATTTTGGTTTGTACGATGCCCGTTGGCCCATTTGACCAACTATTACTTTCTCACGAATTAACAAAGTAAACTGCTACATCGTGGTGAAGTAATAGACTAAACGAGATACGTTTGATCAAATCGTTGAAGGAAAATCATTCTAGAGTGTTTAGAGTCTCCATACTTAGTTTTTTTTGCCACGACTTGTTGTATGGAAATTTATATTCTTTATCACAAGTCTTAACCTTCCCAAGGATAATCTAAGCTTATTAACACTAATCGAGTGCGTTTTGGTTCGTACAATGCCCGTTGGCCCATTTGACCAACTATTACTTTCTCACGAAGTAACAAAGTAAACTGTTACTTCGTGGTGAAGTAATAGACTAAACGAGTTACGTTTGAACAAATCGTTGAAGGAAAATAATTCTAGAGTGTTTAGAGTCTCCATACTTCGTTTTTTTGGCCACGACTTGTTGTATGGAACTTTATATTCTTTATCACAAGTCTTAACCTTCCCAAGGATAATCTAAGCTTATTAACACTAATCGAGTGCGTTTTGGTTCGTACGATGCCCGTTGGCCCATTTGACCAACTATTACTTTCTCACGAAGTAACAAAGTAAACTGTTACTTCGTGGTGAAGTAATAGACTAAACGAGTTAAGTTTGATCAAATCGTTGAAGGAAAATCATTCTAGAGTGTTTAGAGTCTCGATACTTAGTTTTTTTGGCCACGACTTGTTGTATGGAACTTTATATTCTTTATCACAAGTCTTAACCTTCCCACGGATAATCTAAGCTTATTAATACTAATCGAGTGCGTTTTGGTTCGTACGATGCCCGTTGGCCCATTTGACCAACTATTACTTTCTCATGAAGTAACAAAGTAAACTGTTACTTCGTGGTGAAGTAATAGACTAAACGAGTTACGTTTGATCAAATCGTTGAAGGAAAATCATTCTAGAGTGTTTAGAGTCTCCATACTTAGTTTTTTTGGTCACGACTTGTTGTATGGAACTTTATATTCTTTATCACAAGTCTTAACCTTCCCAAGGATAATCTAAGTTTATTAATACTAATCGAGTGCGTTTTGGTTCGTACGATGCCCGTTGGCCCATTTGACCAACTATTACTTTCTCACGAAGTAACAAAGTAAACTGTTACTTCGCGGTGAAGTAATAGACTAAACGAGTTACGTTTGATCAAATCGTTGAAGGAAAATCATTCTAGAGTGTTTAGAGTCTCCATGCTAAGTTTTTTTGGCCAAGACTTGTTGTATGGAACTTTATATTCTTTATCACAAGTATTAACCTTCCCAAGGATAATCTAAGCTTATTAACACTAATCCAGTACATTTTGGTTTGTACGATGCCCGTTGGCCCATTTGACCAACTATTACTTTCTCACGAATTAACAAAGTAAACTGCTACATCGTGGTGAAGTAATAGACTAAACGAGTTACGTTTGATCAAATCGTTGAAGGAAAATCATTATATAGTGTTTAGAGTCTCGATACTTAGTTTTTGGCCACGACTTGTTGTATGGAACTTTATATTCTTTATCACAAGTCTTAACCTTCCCAAGTATAATCTAAGCTTATTAATACTAATCGAGTGCGTTTTGGTTCGTACGATGCCCGTTGGCCCATTTGACCAACTATTACTTTCTCACGAAGTAACAAAGTAAACTGTTACTTCGTGGTGAAGTAATAGACTAAACGAGTTACGTTTGATCAAATCGTTGAAGGAAAATCATTCTAGAGTGTTTAGAATCTCCATACTTAGTTTTTTTGGTCACGACTTGTTGTATGGAACTTTATATTCTTTATCACAAGTCTTAACCTTCCCAAGGATAATCTAAGTTTATTAATACTAATCGAGTGCGTTTTGGTTCGTACGATGCTCGTTGGCCCATTTGACCAACTATTACTTTCTCACGAAGTAACAAAGTAAACTGTTACTTCGTGGCGAAGTAATAGACTAAACGAGTTACGTTTGATCAAATCGTTGAAGGAAAATCATTCTAGAGTGTTTAGAGTCTCCATACTTAGTTTTTTTGGCCACAACTTGTTGTATGGAACTTTATATTCTTTATCACAAGTATTAACCTTCCCAAAGATAATCTAAGCTTATTAACACTAATCCAGTGCATTTTGGTTTGTACGATGCCCGTTGGCCCATTTGACCAACTATTACTTTCTCACGAAGTAACAAAGTAAATTGTTACTTCGTGGCGAAGTAATAGACTAAACGAGTTACGTTTGATCAAATCGTTGAAGGAAAATCATTCTAGAGTGTTTAGAGTCTCCATACTTAGTTTTTTTGGCCACGACTTGTTGTATTGAAACTTTATATTCTTTATCACTAGTCTTAACCTCCCAAGAATAATCTAAGCTTATTAATACTAATCGAGTGCGTTTTGGTTCGTACGATGCCCGTTGGCCCATTTGACCAACTATTACTTTCTCACGAAGTAACAAAGTAAACTGTTACTTCGTGGTGAAGTAATAGACTAAACGAGTTACGTTTGATCAAATCGTTGAAGGAAAATCATTCTAGAGTGTTTAGAGTCTCCATGCTTAGTTTTTTTGGCCAAGACTTGTTGTATGGAACTTTATATTCTTTATCACAAGTATTAACCTTCCCAAAGATAATCTAAGCTTATTAACACTAATCCAGTGCATTTTGGTTTGTACGATGCCCGTTGGCCCATTTGACCAACTATTACTTTCTCACGAATTAACAAAGTAAACTGCTACATCGTGGTGAAGTAATAGACTAAACGAGATACGTTTGATCAAATCGTTGAAGGAAAATCATTCTAGAGTGTTTAGAGTCTCCATACTTAGTTTTTTTTGCCACGACTTGTTGTATGGAAATTTATATTCTTTATCACAAGTCTTAACCTTCCCAAGGATAATCTAAGCTTATTAACACTAATCGAGTGCGTTTTGGTTCGTACAATGCCCGTTGGCCCATTTGACCAACTATTACTTTCTCACGAAGTAACAAAGTAAACTGTTACTTCGTGGTGAAGTAATAGACTAAACGAGTTACGTTTGAACAAATCGTTGAAGGAAAATAATTCTAGAGTGTTTAGAGTCTCCATACTTCGTTTTTTTGGCCACGACTTGTTGTATGGAACTTTATATTCTTTATCACAAGTCTTAACCTTCCCAAGGATAATCTAAGCTTATTAACACTAATCGAGTGCGTTTTGGTTCGTACGATGCCCGTTGGCCCATTTGACCAACTATTACTTTCTCACGAAGTAACAAAGTAAACTGTTACTTCGTGGTGAAGTAATAGACTAAACGAGTTAAGTTTGATCAAATCGTTGAAGGAAAATCATTCTAGAGTGTTTAGAGTCTCGATACTTAGTTTTTTTGGCCACGACTTGTTGTATGGAACTTTATATTCTTTATCACAAGTCTTAACCTTCCCACGGATAATCTAAGCTTATTAATACTAATCGAGTGCGTTTTGGTTCGTACGATGCCCGTTGGCCCATTTGACCAACTATTACTTTCTCATGAAGTAACAAAGTAAACTGTTACTTCGTGGTGAAGTAATAGACTAAACGAGTTACGTTTGATCAAATCGTTGAAGGAAAATCATTCTAGAGTGTTTAGAGTCTCCATACTTAGTTTTTTTGGTCACGACTTGTTGTATGGAACTTTATATTCTTTATCACAAGTCTTAACCTTCCCAAGGATAATCTAAGTTTATTAATACTAATCGAGTGCGTTTTGGTTCGTACGATGCCCGTTGGCCCATTTGACCAACTATTACTTTCTCACGAAGTAACAAAGTAAAATGTTACTTCGCGGTGAAGTAATAGACTAAACGAGTTACGTTTGATCAAATCGTTGAAGGAAAATCATTCTAGAGTGTTTAGAGTCTCCATGCTAAGTTTTTTTGGCCAAGACTTGTTGTATGGAACTTTATATTCTTTATCACAAGTATTAACCTTCCCAAGGATAATCTAAGCTTATTAACACTAATCCAGTACATTTTGGTTTGTACGATGCCCGTTGGCCCATTTGACCAACTATTACTTTCTCACGAATTAACAAAGTAAACTGCTACATCGTGGTGAAGTAATAGACTAAACGAGTTACGTTTGATCAAATCGTTGAAGGAAAATCATTCTATAGTGTTTAGAGTCTCGATACTTAGTTTTTGGCCACGACTTGTTGTATGGAACTTTATATTCTTTATCACAATCATATTCTTTATCACAAGAACAACAAAAAAAGCTCTCTTCTCTCTCCTCAAGCTCTTCCATGGCCGCACCTTTCCTTGGAGATTTCGAGAGGTGGTGATTGATTTCCTTCCCGAAAATCTTATCATCATCCTTGTTTGCTCAAGAGGATCGATTCAAGTAGTGACAATGGGACGGTTTGAAGATGTTTTGTTTTCGCCATTTTCGTAAGTTTTGATTTTGTCGATTTTGTCTTCCCCTCTCTTTAAGCACCGGTATCATTGGAGCACAACACCTCCTCACGAGGGGTTGGAGACTACTCCGGTGAACGGTTGGCTTTAATAGGGGTTGTGTTGCTTTTGGTTTTTTTTGCTTTGTTCTCTTTTCGAGCTCAACAATGGCGGACGGATCTTGCTCTTGATTGTTCGCGCCGATTTTGTGTCCTTATAGTTCGTCTCTCTCCCTCCTCTTGCCTTCCAACATCACGCCCTTATTTAGAATTCAAATCGCATGTTCCTCATCATGGTGTTCACGCCATATGCTATGGTCTTGTGCTTTGAGTTTTGAATTCGGTTAACGTTCTTGGATTGTAGTGTGTACTTGAATCCCGAGTTGGTTTTTGAACCTTCTTTTGCTAGGATTTGAGGAAAGTCACGATTCACACGTTGTTGTGTGGTGTTCTTCATCTCTTTTTTTGTTTATCTTTTGGTCTTCTTGTGTTTTGGGCTTCGGATTTCTTAGAGTTAGGTTTGTTTCTCCGTTCTTGCGCTCTCGTTGTTCTCGGATTTCTCGGTTTTGTGTGGTTTTTGGTGGGTTTGGTGGTGATTTACTTCGAAATTGATAAGGAGGGGCGTTTTTGACGCTCGGATCCGTGTTTTTTTAGGTGTAGTGGTTTTGCCGGGCTTGTTGCGGTAATTTGGGGTTCTCCGGTGGTGTTTTCCGACCGCTCCTCCTTCTCCGGCGAATTTCCGACGCCGGACCACCACCACGGCGGCGCCGCGCTCGGTCCGGTCAACTCTGAGGGGGCGGCGGTCAACTAGGGTTTAGGTGGTGATAGTGGGAACTCTTACACCCCACTACCTTGAGCCTTGTGAGTGGTGGATGTGCAAGACCATTAAGGGGACAAGAGTGCTCTTGTCTTGTCCCTTTGTCCCCCACCATGGATGTGGACCATACCTTACACATGTCAACACCACAATTGGACACCTCATCATGCAAGAGTGTTGACCTTGCTCTTGTCAACCCCAATAATTTAATTACACACGTGGGACCCACTGCCATCTCACCTCCGTTGACTGAGTCAACTTTGACCTACGAAAAGTCAACAGTCAACGCCCTTGTTCCTTATGTTGACCGAAAATCAATGGACAATGCTCTAATTCATGAGCCGAACTTGCATATGGACCAAAATCTTAATCAAGATAAAGTTGGAATTGATACTAATTTGAACATGAACTCGAAGCTTGTTACATTTGATAAAGATGATCTCGATAAGGCTAAACAAGCTATGGATTCCAACAAGACTTCTAATGTTGCGAGCACATCTAAGATTGGATCCGGCCATTTCCCGCCACTCTCGAGTAACTTTTCAAAAATGGCAAAGGCACCTCTATTTGTTAAACAACCAAATGTGGCTCCGGAGAATCCGAGACCTTATCAAGTTCGTGCTCCTATTAGACGTGCTACCTATGCTCAAGCGGCCGCACCTACGAGACAATATGATATCAACCGCTCCCTTATTGATGATCCAAATCTCACCAACATGGATTTTCGAATCTTCAAAGGAAAATCCATGCTTGTTTTCAAGAATGAGGAAATCAAAGCCCTTGACGATAGGCTCAAGCTTGTTTTAATCCTCCGTTTTGCCATTGCTAAGCCGAGCTACACGTATATTCACAACAAGATGGCTAAGCTCAAACTCAAAGGCAATTACACTCTTGGCCCTATAGGACCGCGACACGTTATGATGAAATTGACTTTGGAGGAGGATTATACTCGATTATGGTTAAAGAAGGACCTTCGCTTTCTTGATCTCAACGGCTCTATCTATAAATGGACTCCGGACTTCGACCCCGAGCGTGAACCGCCTATAGCTCCGGTATGGATCGGTCTACCTAACCTTAACTTACGGTTTTGTGAAAGAAATGCTCTTATGAATATTGGTTATTATTTCGGGAGACCATTGAGGCTCGATGAAGGAGCGGCCACTATGTCACGGCCCGATTATCCTCGTATATGTGTCGAGGTGAATCTTCTTGACACGTTGAAAGAAGAAATCGAATGGGGGG
Source organism: Linaria vulgaris (assembly GCA_948329865.1). Classification (NCBI taxonomy): domain Eukaryota; kingdom Viridiplantae; phylum Streptophyta; class Magnoliopsida; order Lamiales; family Plantaginaceae; genus Linaria; species Linaria vulgaris. The sequence continues at coordinate 36,064,273 of OX415252.1, forward strand.
TGGAAGATGCTCATGGAACCGTGGATATCATCAAGCAAAAAGTTGTGTATGAAAATCTTCCGATATTTTGTCGAAAGTGTCATAGAATGGGGCATAAAATTGATGAATGTGGTGTGGATAAATCTCAAGAGAGTAAGGAGAAGGTTGATGATACCCAAGGTGCCAAAAATAGCGAGGCCAACATTAATGGTTGGAGGTTTAAGCCAAGGAGGTACGTCGCCCCGAACCCCCCGAAGAAGATCTTAAAGAAAGGGGACGTTATATCTACCAATCCCATTGACCAAGAATCCAAGGTCGAGAAAGAAAAGGAACAAATGTCGAAGAATACTAGCAATGGAGGAGGAAATCTTATGGTCATTAAGCCGGCCGAGGAGGTGGATCCACAAATACACATTAAGATAGATAACATTGATGTCGTGACTAAGGAGGGAGATGAACATCTCCTAAGGGAGGAGGAACTTGCAAGAGAATTGAAAAAGGCTCAAGAAAAAGAGAACGAAGATATTATTCTTAGAGATGATAATGATGATAGAGCTCTTCTTTCGGACTCCGAACATCAACCGACATCTAAAGTTCTCTCCCCAAGGGTTTGTTCTCAAGAGGACACTTTCTCATGTGATACATCCACCCCTCCTAACTCGCCGAGCTCTCCACTTTGGCAATCTAATGAAGAAGCCGCGAGGGATGACACGGTTGTTGAGGAGCCGGATCTTAACCATAGTTCGTCCTCAACAAAGAGCAAAAACCAAAGAAAGAAGGAAAAAAGGAAAGAAAAGGCGAAACGCAATTTGCTTTCCAGTGATGGTACGTCTCCCTCCCAATCTTATTGATGTTATTTGTTTGTTGGAACGTACGTGGAGTTGGTAAACGTAATAATGGAGATAACGTTGCGAATTTGGTCCTTCGTCATAAGCCTAAGGTTCTTGCTCTCCTTGAACCTAAAGCTAGATTTGATGCACATAAATTCCGGAAAAAGTTCCATTATGACTCGGCTTTCTCTAATATCAACAACAAGATTTGGATCTTTGGTGATAGTGATATGCATATTGAGGTTCTAGAGGATCATGACCAATTTGTTCATTGTGTCATTTCTTCTCATATCCTCCCTCATCCGTTATTATGCACCTTTGTTTATGCCGCTAAAACTCGGGCTCTTCGACATCCCCTTTGGGATGGTCTTCGAAGAAGTGATGATCAAAAGCCGTGGTTAGTTGTGGGGGACTTCAATGTCGTTCTTAAAGATGAGGAAAAAAGGGGTATCAACCCGCCTAGCATTGGGGAGATGGATGACTTCCATGATTGTATTGATGATTGTGGCCTTCAAGACGCCGGGTATGAAGGCAATCCCTTCACTTGGGCTAGCAATGGGACTCGTACTAGGATTGATCGTGCTCTAATCAATTTCGATTGGAGTTCATCCTTTGCTAGCACTCGGATCGTCCACGAGGCTAGACTCCACTCGGACCATAATCCACTCTTTATTCATTTTGACCGGATCCTCTCTCGTAAGCCGAGGGCGTTTCGGTTTCAAAACATGTGGATCAAGCACAAGGACTTTCTTGAGAAGGTTAAGGAATGTTGGAGCCAACCTACTACTTGTTCGGGGTTATTCAAACTTGGGGATAAACTTATTCGATTGAGAAAGGAGCTCAAAAGTTGGAATAGGATCACTTTCGGCAATATCTTTCAAAACATTAAGGATAAGGAGGATGCCCTCAAGCAAGCCGAGATTATCCATGATCATGATCCCACTCCTACTTCCCGTTCCTTGGTGAATAAGTGTTATGCCGATTTTGTTCTCACTCGCACTATGGAATCGGAATATTGGAAACAACGGGCGAAATGCAAATGGGCCATTGAAGGGGAGCGTAACACTAGGCTCTTTCAAGCTATGGCCAAGAAGAAACAAGCAAAGGCCAAGATCTTTCGCATCCACGAGAATGGTCTTTTGGTGGACAACCCCGATGAGATTGGCAATTCGGCCGAGAGGTACTATAAAAACCTCCTTGCTTCTAATATTGATACGATTGAGGGCCACAATCTTGATTTCATTCCTAGCCTTATTTCCGAGAGTGACAATACTTGGCTTTGTCGGGCCCCAAATCTTGAAGAGGTTAAAGATGTTGTCTTTGGTCTTAGCTCGGATAGTGTGGCGGGTCCGGATGGGTTCAATGCACACTTCTATCAATCTTGTTGGGACATTATTAAAGAGGATATTCTTGAGGCGGTTTTGGATTTCTTTCGTGGCACCACCTTTCCTCGTATCTTCAAGGCGACCAACATTGTGCTTATTCCGAAGAAGAAAGACCCCAAAGAGTGGAAAGACTATAGGCCGATTAGTCTTTGCAACGTGAGTTATAAGATCATTTCTAAACTCCTCAATGACCGGTTAGCCTCCCTTTTACCCAATATTATTTCTCTTAATCAAAGTGGTTTTGTCAAAGGTCGCCTCATTGGTGACAATATCCTTCTTGCCCAAGAATTGGCCTCTAATCTCAATGCAAAAAGAGATGTGCACAATCTTGTGGTGAAACTTGATATGGAGAAAGCTTATGATAGATTGAGTTGGAGGTTCTTATATCAATGCCTTACTAAGTTCGGTTTCTCTCGGGAGTGGATTGATCTCATTAAGAATTGCGTGGAGAATTGCTTCTTCTCCGTGCTTGTCAACGGTGCATGCCACGGTTTCTTCGAGTCTAAGCATGGAGTGCGTCAAGGCGACCCCATATCTCCCGCTCTCTTCATTATTGCCGCCGAATTCCTTTCGAGAGGTCTTAACCATCTTTATGAGAGCAATCCGGATCTTTATCTCAATAATGGGGGCGTTATGGATGTGTCTCATTTGGCTTATGCGGATGATTGCATTATTTTTGTGAAGGGAACCTTGGACAACATGGCCAAACTCATGGATTTCCTACATCAATATGAAGAGGCTTCGGGCCAACACATTAATGCATCCAAAAGTTGCTTCATCACCTCCCCTCGGATCAATGGTGCGCATGTCCATGCCATCCACGACCTCACGGGCTTTGAGAAAGGTGAGTTCCCCATTACTTATCTTGGTGCCCCTATTATTCGTGGAAGAATGCAACAAGCCTACTTTGATATGTGGATTGACCAAATCCGTGGCCTTATAAGTGGATGGGAATTGAAATTCCTCAATTTTGGTGGTCGCCTCACTCTCATCAAAAGTGTTCTTTGCTCCATTCCGATCTATCTTTGTCAAATCATGGAGCCCCCGGCTTGTGTCCTCGAACATCTTGAAAAAATTTTTGCTCGGTTTCTTTGGGGATCGAACGAGGAAAGGAGGAAAATTCATTGGAGAAGTTGGGAAAGAATTTGCAAACCTTTTGCCATGGGTGGCCTTAATATTTCCTCTCTTGATTGCTTGGTGGAAGCTTTTGGTCTTAAACTTTGGTGGAGGTTTCGTTTGCAAGACTCGTTATGGGCCAAATACATGATGTCTAGGTACGCTACGCGGGATCCTATCTTTAGTAGCAAGCCTTGGGACTTTCGTGGATGGAGAAGATTGACTAAAGCGGCTTCCAAAGCCCAACAACATATGTTTTGGGACATCAAGGATGGCTCTTCGTTCTTTTGGGTGGATCAATGGTTGAAAGAAGGCCTACTTAGACCCCGGGATGGCGTGCATATTAACTCCCGCACGCGCATTAGTGACTTTTGGGTCAACGGGGAATGGGACATTGCTAAGCTTGAGGAGGTCTTGGAGGATGATGACGTGGCTCGGGTGATTGAGGTCCCCATTGGTCAAGAAGACAAAGACACTCCGCTTTGGAAGCTTGATCCCAATGGGTTTTTCTCTACTAAGTCCGCACGTCGATCCATTTGTGACCCCTATACACCATCCGGCATCTATAGGTTCCTTTGGCATCGTCTACTCCTTCCGAATATCTCCTTCTTTGCGTGGCGATATGTGCAAAACCTCTTACCGACGGATGAAAAGATTGCTAAGCGTTTGAGGATGGAGATTACCTCGCAATGCAATTGTTGTCGAAATGTGGAGACTACGGATCACATCTTTTGGTCTAGCCCGCTTGCCCAAGAGGTATGGTCTTACTTTTTCCGCACTTTCCATATCAAGCAACCCGTCTTTATTTCTTGGAACAATTTAATTGCGTATTGGATCAAAGTGAGCCGTCATACCCCTCCCGGCCACATTCGTATTATTGTTCCTATTTTGGTGATATGGTACATTTGGACGGCAAGAAATGCGGCTAGGCATAATGGTGTCCCCATGAATGCCAAAATCATCATTCATAGGGTTGTCCGCCACGTGATTGATCTCTTCACTATCAATCCATGTGAGGAGATTCTTTGGCGCGGGTCCAAATACGTTGTGGATATGTGGGGTATTAAACTTGCAAGAGTTCGTATTAAACCTCCCATTGAGGTTGTGTGGAAGAAACCGGGGGAAGGGCGATGGAAGCTCAACACGGATGGTAGCTCTAAAGGGAACCCCGGGATGGCCGGTGGTGGTGGCATTCTTCGTGATCATTTGGGAAATTGTGCTTGGACTTATCACATTGCTTTGGAGCCTATGACGAATGTTGAAGCGGAGCTTATGGCCATCTATCAAGGTCTCCAATATTGTCATTCTCTCGGAGTGCGTGACGTGGATATTGAAACGGATGCCCTTATCACCTTACCCATTGTGAATGCAAAGAGAGGAGGCCCATGGAAGATCATTCGGCAACTTGAAGAGATTCGCACCCTATTGGTCCTTGTCAATGGGACCATGCATCATACATATAGGGAGGGCAACCAAGTGGCGGACCAACTCGCTAATGAAGCATGCATTCTTCGCATCAACGGTCGTCAAACGGGCACTTTGGCTAGCCACAAGGTCCGGGTTCTTATTGAGAAAGACAAGATGTGTTGGCCTACTTTTCGTCACCCTAAGCCGAGGCCATGATGTTTGATTCTAGTTCTTTGGATTGTTTGCTTTCCATAGTTTGTTTTTGTTGTTTTTACTTGTTGTACGCTCCTTTCCTTTCTAGCTTAGGTTATTTTTCGAGGTACCCGGGTTTGTGGTATGCTCTTTTTTGTAATAGTTTCGATCATTATTGCTTCGCCCGAAATTGCATACGCCTCCCTATGTGGGAGAGGATGCTTGGATTGCGTAAGCCCTCACCGGGTACGACTTTTAAGTATCTTACTCTCACGGGCGGTGTATACATTTTCGAGGAAGCGCGCCTTGCTCACATAGACCTTGGCCTCCCTATGTGGGAGAGGGTATTTCGATTGCACACCTCGGCTTTGGGTGTGATTTCTAAATACTACACTCTCACGGGCGGTCATTGCTCTAGTGGGAAGGCGCTTGGTAGGTTGGATATCTCGAGTATAGCCCTTTGGCTTAGGTTTTGGGGAAATCCTCACGAACCCCTTAGCTTCTCTACTGTTTGCTTGGATCGAGCGATTGGGTACAACGCTCGGCTCCTGATGTAGTACCCCCCTGTTTTTTCTGTTATAAACCTCTTTTTCTTCTTATATTCTTTATCACAAGTCTTAACCTTCCCAAGGATAATCTAAGCTTATTAATACTAATCGAGTGCGTTTTGGTTCGTACGATGCCCGTTGGCCCATTTGACCAACTATTACTTTCTCACGAAGTAACAAAGTAAACTGTTACTTCGTGGTGAAGTAATAGACTAAACGAGTTACGTTTGATCAAATCGTTGAAGGAAAATCATTCTAGAGTGTTTAGAATCTCCATACTTAGTTTTTTTGGTCACGACTTGTTGTATGGAACTTTATATTCTTTATCACAAGTCTTAACCTTCCCAAGGATAATCTAAGTTTATTAATACTAATCGAGTGCGTTTTGGTTCGTACGATGCCCGTTGGCCCATTTGACCAACTATTACTTTCTCACGAAGTAACAAAGTAAACTGTTACTTCGTGGCGAAGTAATAGACTAAACGAGTTACGTTTGATCAAATCGTTGAAGGAAAATCATTCTAGAGTGTTTAGAGTCTCCATACTTAGTTTTTTTGGCCACGACTTGTTGTATGGAACTTTATATTCTTTATCACAAGTCTTAACCTTCCCAAGGATAATCTAAGCTTATTAACACTAATCGAGTGCGTTTTGGTTCGTACGATGCCCGTTGGCCCATTTGACCAACTATTACTTTCTCACGAAGTAACAAGGTAAACTGTTACTGCGTGGTGAAGTAATAGACTAAACGAGTTACGTTTGATCAAATCGTTGAAGGAAAATCATTCTAGAGTGTTTAGAGTCTCCATGCTTAGTTTTTTTGGCCAAGACTTGTTGTATGGAACTTTATATTCTTTATCACAAGTATTAACCTTCCCAAGGATAATCTAAGCTTATTAACACTAATCCAGTGCATTTTGGTTTGTACGATGCCCGTTGACCCATTTGACCAACTATTACTTTCTCACGAAGTAACAAAGTAAATTGTTACTTCGTGGCGAAGTAATAGACTAAACGAGTTACGTTTGATCAAATCGTTGAAGGAAAATCATTCTAGAGTGTTTAGAGTCTCCATACTTAGTTTTTTTGGCCACGACTTGTTGTATGGAAACTTTATATTCTTTATCACTAGTCTTAACCTCCCAAGAATAATCTAAGCTTATTAATACTAATCGAGTGCGTTTTGGTTCGTACGATGCCCGTTGGCCCATTTGACCAACTATTACTTTCTCACGAAGTAACAAAGTAAACTGTTACTTCGTGGTGAAGTAATAGACTAAACGAGTTACGTTTGATCAAATCGTTGAAGGAAAATCATTCTAGAGTGTTTAGAGTCTCCATGCTTAGTTTTTTTGGCCAAGACTTGTTGTATGGAACTTTATATTCTTTATCACAAGTATTAACCTTCCCAAAGATAATCTAAGCTTATTAACACTAATCCAGTGCATTTTGGTTTGTACGATGCCCGTTGGCCCATTTGACCAACTATTACTTTCTCACAAATTAACAAAGTAAACTGCTACATCGTGGTGAAGTAATAGACTAAACGAGTTACGTTTGATCAAATCGTTGAAGGAAAATCATTCTAGAGTGTTTAGAGTCTCCATACTTAGTTTTTTTTGCCACGACTTGTTGTATGGAAATTTATATTCTTTATCACAAGTCTTAACCTTCCCAAGGATAATCTAAGCTTATTAACACTAATCGAGTGCGTTTTGGTTCGTACGATGCCCGTTGGCCCATTTGACCAACTATTACTTTCTCACGAAGTAACAAAGTAAACTGTTACTTCGTGGTGAAGTAATAGACTAAACGAGTTACGTTTGAACAAATCGTTGAAGGAAAATAATTCTAGAGTGTTTAGAGTCTCCATACTTAGTTTTTTTGGCCACGACTTGTTGTATGGAACTTTATATTCTTTATCACAAGTCTTAACCTTCCCAAGGATAATCTAAGCTTATTAACACTAATCGAGTGCGTTTTGGTTCGTACGATGCCCGTTGGCCCATTTGACCAACTATTACTTTCTCACGAAGTAACAAAGTAAACTGTTACTTCGTGGCGAAGTAATAGACTAAACGAGTTACGTTTGATCAAATCGTTGAAGGAAAATCATTCTAGAGTGTTTAGAGTCTCCATACTTAGTTTTTTTGGCCACGACTTGTTGTATGGAACTTTATATTCTTTATCACTAGTCTTAACCTTCCCAAGGATAATCTAAGCTTATTAATACTAATCGAGTGCGTTTTGGTTCGCACGATGCCCGTTGGCCCATTTGACCAACTATTACTTTCTCACGAAGTAACAAATTAAACTGCTACATCGTGGTGAAGTAATAGACTAAACGAGTTACGTTTGATCAAATCGTTGAAGGAAAATCATTCTAGAGTGTTTAGAGTCTCCATACTTAGTTTTTTTGGTCACGACTTGTTGTATGGAACTTTATATTCTTTATCACAAGTCTTAACTTTCCCAAGGATAATCTAAGTTTATTAATACTAATCGAGTGCGTTTTGGTTCGTACGATGCCCGTTGGCCCATTTGACCAACTATTACTTTCTCACGAAGTAACAAAGTAAACTGTTACTTCGTGGTGAAGTAATAGACTAAACGAGTTACGTTTGATCAAATCGTTGAAGGAAAATCATTCTAGAGTGTTTAGAGTCTCCATGCTTAGTTTTTTTGGCCAAGACTTGTTGTATGGAACTTTATATTCTTTATCACAAGACTTTGAGGTTGTGTGGAAGAAACCGGGGGAGGGGCGATGGAAGCTCAACACGGATGGTAGCTCTAAAGGGAACCCCGGGATGGCCGGTGGTGGTGGCATTCTTCGTGATCATTTGGGAAATTGTGCTTGGACTTATCACATTGCTTTGGAGCCTATGACGAATGTTGAAGCGGAGCTTATGGCCATCTATCAAGGTCTCCAATATTGTCATTCTCTCGGAGTGCGTGACGTGGATATTGAAACGGATGCCCTTATCACCTTACCCATTGTGAATGCAAAGAGAGGAGGCCCATGGAAGATCATTCGGCAACTTGAAGAGATTCGCACCCTATTGGTCCTTGTCAATGGGACCATGCATCATACATATAGGGAGGGCAACCAAGTGGCGGACCAACTCGCTAATGAAGCATGCATTCTTCGCATCAACGGTCGTCAAACGGGCACTTTGGCTAGCCACAAGGTCCGGGTTCTTATTGAGAAAGACAAGATGTGTTGGCCTACTTTTCGTCACCCTAAGCCGAGGCCATGATGTTTGATTCTAGTTCTTTGGATTGTTTGCTTTCCATAGTTTGTCTTTGTTGTTTTTACTTGTTGTACGCTCCTTTCTTTTCTAGCTTAGGTTATTTTTCGAGGTACCCGGGTTTGTGGTATGCTCTTTTTTGTAATAGTTTCGATCATTATTGCTTCGCCCGAAATTGCATACGCCTCCCTATGTGGGAGAGGATGCTTGGATTGCGTAAGCCCTCACCGGGTACGACTTCTAAGTATCTTACTCTCACGGGCGGTGTATACATTTTCGAGGAAGCGCGCCTTGCTCACATAGACCTTGGCCTCCCTATGTGGGAGAGGGTATTTCGATTGCACACTTCGGCTTTAGGTGTGATTTCTAAATACTACACTCTCACGGGCGGTCATTGCTCTAGTGGGAAGGCGCTTGGTAGGTTGGATATCTCGAGTATAGCCCTTTGGCTTAGGTTTTGGGGTAATCCTTACGAACCCCTTAGCTTCTCTACTGTTTGCTTGGATCGAGCGATTGGGTACAACTAGGGTTTAGGTGGTGATAGTGGGAACTCTTACACCCCACTACCTTGAGCCTTGTGAGTGGTGGATGTGCAAGACCATTAAGGGGACAAGAGTGCTCTTGTCTTGTCCCTTTGTCCCCCACCATGGATGTGGACCATACCTTACACATGTCTTCACCACAATTGGACACCTCATCATGCAAGAGTGTTGACCTTGCTCTTGTCAACCCCAATAGTTTAATTACACACGTGGGACCCACTGCCACCTCACCTCCGTTGACTGAGTCAACTTTGACCTACGAAAAGTCAACAGTCAACGCTCTTGTTCCTTATGTTGACCGAAAATCAATGGACAATGCTCTAATTCATGAGCCGAACTTGCATATGGACCAAAATCTAAATCAAGATAAAGTTGGCATTGATACTAATTTGAACATGAACTCGAAGCTTGTTACATTTGATAAAGAGGCTCTCGATAAGGCTAAACAAGCTATGGACTCAAACAAGATTTCTAATGTTGCGAGCACATCTAAGATTGGATCCGGCCACTTCCCGCCTCTTTCGAGTAACTTCTCAAAAGTGGCAAAGGCACCTCTATTTGTTAAACAACCTAATGTGGCTCCGGAGAATCCGAGACCTTATCAAGTTCGTCCTCCTATTAGACGTGCTTCCTATGCCCAAGCGGCCGCACCTACGAGACAATATGATATCAATCGCTCCCTTATTGATGATCCGAATCTCACCAACATGGATTTTCGAATCTTCAAAGGAAAATCCATGATTGTTTTCAAGAATGAAGCAATCAAAGCCCTTGACGATAGGCTTAAGCTTGTTCTAATCCTCCGGTTTGCCATTGCTAAGCCGAGCTATACTTATATCCACAACAAGATGGCTAGGCTCAAACTCAAAGGCAATTACACTCTTGGCCCTATAGGACCGCGACACGTTATGATGAAGTTGACTTTGGAGGAGGACTATACTCGATTATGGTTGAAGAAGGACCTTCGTTTTCTTGATCTCAATGGCTCCATCTATAAATGGACTCCGGACTTCGACCCCGAGCGTGAACCGCCTATAGCTCCGGTATGGATCGGTCTACCTAACCTTAATTTACGGTTTTGCGAAAGAAATGCTCTTATGAATATTGGTTATTATTTCGGGAGACCATTGAGGCTCGATGAAGGAGCGGCCACTATGTCACGGCCCGATTATCCTCGTATATGTGTCGAGGTGAATCTTCTCGACACGTTGAGAGAAGAAATCGAATGGGGGGTGGAAGATGCTCATGGAACCGTGGATATCATCAAGCAAAAAGTTGTGTATGAAAATCTTCCGATATTTTGTCGAAAGTGTCATAGAATGGGGCATAAAATTGATGAATGTGGGGTGGATAAATCTCAAGAGACTAAGGAGAAGGTTGAGGATACCCAAGGTACCAAAAATAGCGAGGCCAACATTAATGGTTGGAAGTTTAAGCCAAGGAGGTACGTCGCCCCGAACTCACCCCCGAAGAAGATCTTAAAGAAAGGGGACGTTATATCTACCAATCCCATTGACCAAGAATCCAAGGTCGAGAAAGAAAAGGAACAAAGGTCGAAGAATACTAGCAATGGAGGAGGAAATCCTATGGTCAATACGATTAAGCCGGCCGAGGAGGTGGATCCACAAACACACATTAAGATAGATAACATTGATGTCGTGACTAAGGAGGGAGATGAACATCTCCTAAGGGAGGAGGAACTTGCAAAAGAATTGAAAAAGGCTCAAGAAAAAGAGAACGAAGATATTATTCTTAGAGATGATAATGATGATAGAGCTCTTCTTTCGGACTCCGACTATCAACCGATATCTAAAGTTCTCTCCCCAAGGGTTTGTTCTCAAGAGGACACTTTCACATGTGATACATCCACCCCTCCTAACTCGCCGAGCTCTCCACTTTGGCAATCTAATGAAGAAGCCGCGAGGGATGACACGGTTGTTGAGGAGCCGGATCTTAACCATAGTTCGCCCTCAACAAAGAGCAAAAACCAAAGAAAGAAGGAAAAAAGGAAAGAAAAGGCGAAACGCAATTTGCTTTCCAGTGATGGTACGTCTCCCTCCCAATCTTATTGATGTTATTTGTTTGTTGGAACGTACGTGGAGTTGGTAAACGTAATAATGGAGATAACGTTGCGAATTTGGTCCTTCGTCATAAGCCTAAGGTTCTTGCTCTCCTTGAACCTAAAGCTAGATTTGATGCGCATAAATTCCGGAAAAAGTTCCATTATGACTCGGCTTTCTCTAATATCAACAACAAGATTTGGATCTTTGGTGATAGTGATATGCATATTGAGGTTCTAGAGGATCATGACCAATTTGTTCATTGTGTCATTTCTTCTCATATCCTCCCTCATCCGTTATTATGCACTTTTGTTTATGCCGCTAAAACTCGGGCTCTTCGACATCCCCTTTGGGATGGTCTTCGAAGAAGTGATGATCAAAAGCCGTGGCTAGTTGTGGGGGACTTCAATGTCGTTCTTAAAGATGAGGAAAAAAGGGGTATCAATCCGCCTAGCATTGGGGAGATGGATGACTTCCATGATTGTATTGATGATTGTGGCCTTCAAGACGCCGGGTATGAAGGCAATCCCTTCACTTGGGCTAGCAATGGGACTCGTACAAGGATTGATCGTGCTCTTATCAATTTCGATTGGAGTTCATCCTTTGCTAGCACTCGGATCGTCCACGAGGCTAGACTCCATTCGGACCATAATCCACTCTTTATTCACTTTGACCGGATTCTCTCTCGTAAGCCGAGGGCGTTTCGGTTTCAAAACATGTGGATCAAGCACAAGGACTTTCTTGAGAAGGTTAAGGAATGTTGGAGCCAACCTACTACTTGTTCGGGGTTATTCAAACTTGGGGATAAACTTATTCGATTGAGAAAGGAGCTCAAAAGTTGGAATAGGATCACCTTCGGCAATATCTTTCAAAACATTAAGGATAAGGAGGATGCCCTCAAGCAAGCCGAGATTATCCATGATCATGATCCCACTCCTACTTCCCGTTCCTTGGTGAATAAGTGTTATGCCGATTTTGTTCTCACTCGCACTATGGAATCGGAATATTGGAAACAACGGGCGAAATGCAAATGGGCCATTGAAGGGGAGCGTAACACTAGGCTCTTTCAAGCTATGGCCAAGAAGAAACAAGCAAAGGCCAAGATCTTTCGCATCCACGAGAATGGTCTTTTGGTGGACAATCCCGATGAGATTGGCAATTCGGCCGAGAGGTACTATAAAAACCTCCTTGCTTCTAATATTGATACGATTGAGGGCCACAATCTTGATTTCATTCCTAGCCTTATTTCCGAGAGTGACAATACTTGGCTTTGCCGGGCCCCAAATCTTGAAGAGGTTAAAGATGTTGTCTTTGGTCTTAACTCGGATAGTGTGGCGGGTCCGGATGGTTTCAATGCACACTTCTATCAATCTTGTTGGGACATTATTAAAGAGGATATTCTTGAGGCGGTTTTGGATTTCTTTCGTGGCACCACCTTTCCTCGTATCTTCAAGGCGACCAACATTGTGCTTATTCCGAAGAAGAAAGACCCCAAAGAGTGGAAAGACTATAGGCCGATTAGTCTTTGCAACGTGAGTTATAAGATCATTTCTAAACTCCTCAATGACCGGTTAGCCTCCCTTTTACCCAATATTATTTCTCTTAATCAAAGTGGTTTTGTCAAAGGTCGCCTCATTGGTGACAATATCCTTCTTGCCCAAGAATTGGCCTCTAATCTCAATGCAAAAAGAGATGTGCACAATCTTGTGGTGAAACTTGATATGGAGAAAGCTTATTATAGATTGAGTTGGAGGTTCTTATATCAATGCCTTACTAAGTTCGGTTTCTCTCGGGAGTGGATTGATCTCATTAAGAATTGCGTGGAGAATTGCTTCTTCTCCGTGCTTGTCAATGGTGCATGCCACGGTTTCTTCGAGTCTAAGCATGGAGTGCGTCAAGGCGACCCCATATCTCCCGCTCTCTTCATTATTGCCGCCGAATTCCTTTCGAGAGGTCTTAACCAACTTTATGAGAGCAATCCGGATCTTTATCTCAACAATGGGGGCGTTATGGATGTGTCTCATTTGGCTTATGCGGATGATTGCATTATTTTTGTGAAGGGAACCTTGGACAACATGGCCAAACTCATGGATTTCCTACATCTTTATGAAGAGGCTTCGGGCCAACACATTAATGCATCCAAAAGTTGCTTCATCACTTCCTCTCGGATCAATGGTGCGCATGTCCATGCCATCCACGACCTCACGGGCTTTGAGAAAGGTGAGTTCCCCATTACTTATCTTGGTGCCCCTATTATTCGTGGAAGAATGCAACAAGCCTACTTTGATATGTGGATTGACCAAATCCGTGGCCTTATAAGTGGATGGGAATTGAAATTCCTCAATTTTGGTGGTCGCCTCACTCTCATCAAAAGTGTTCTTTGCTCCATTCCGATCTATCTTTGTCAAATCATGGAGCCCCCGGCTTGTGTCCTCGAACATCTTGAAAAATTTTTTGCTCGGTTTCTTTGGGGATCGAACGAGGAAAGGAGGAAAATTCATTGGAGAAGTTGGGAAAGAATTTGCAAACCTTTTGCCATGGGTGGCCTTAATATTTCCTCTCTTGATTGCTTGGTGGAAGCTTTTGGTCTTAAACTTTGGTGGAGGTTTCGTTTGCAAGACTCGTTATGGGCCAAATACATGATGTCTAGGTACGCTACGCGGGATCCTATCTTTAGTAGCAAGCCTTGGGACTTTCGTGGATGGAGAAGATTGACTAAAGCGGCTTCCAAAGCCCAACAACATATGTTTTGGGACATCAAGGATGGCTCTTCGTTCTTTTGGATGGATCAATGGTTGAAAGAAGGCCTTCTTAGACCCCGGGATGGCGTGCATATTAACTCCCGCACGCGCATTAGTGACTTTTGGGTCAACGGGGAATGGGACATTGCTAAGCTTGAGGAGGTCTTGGAGGATGATGACGTGGCTCGGGTGATTGAGGTCCCCATTGGTCAAGAAGGCAAAGACACTCCGCTTTGGAAGCTTGATCCCAATGGGTTTTTCTCTACTAAGTCCGCACGCCGATCCATTTGTGACCCCTATACACCATCCGGCATCTATAGGTTCCTTTGGCATCGTCTACTCCTTCCGAATATCTCTTTCTTTGCGTGGCGATATGTGCAAAACCTCTTACCTACGGATGAAAAGATTGCTAAGCGTTTGAAGATGGAGATTACCTCGCAATGCAATTGTTGTCGGAATGTGGAGACTACGGATCACATCTTTTGGTCTAGCCCGCTTGCCCAAGAGGTATGGTCTTACTTTTTCCGCACTTTCCATATCAAGCTACCCGTCTTTATTTCTTGGAACAATTTAATTGCGTATTGGATCAAAGTGAGCCGTCATACCCCTCCCGGCCACATTCGTATTATTGTTCCTATTTTGGTGATATGGTACATTTGGACGGCAAGAAATGCGGCTAGGCATAATGGTGTCCCCATGAATGCCAAAATCATCATTCATAGGGTTGTCCGCCACGTGATTGATCTCTTCACTATCAATCCATGTGAGGAGATTCTTTGGCGCGGGTCCAAATACGTTGTGGATATGTGGGGTATTAAACTTGCAAGAGTTCGTATTAAACCTCCCATTGAGGTTGTGTGGAAGAAACCGGGGGAAGGGCGATGGAAGCTCAACACGGATGGTAGCTCTAAAGGGAACCCCGGGATGGCCGGTGGTGGTGGCATTCTTCGTGATCATTTGGGAAATTGTGCTTGGACTTATCACATTGCTTTGGAGCCTATGACGAATGTTGAAGCGGAGCTTATGGCCATCTATCAAGGTCTCCAATATTGTCATTCTCTCGGAGTGCGTGACGTGGATATTGAAACGGATGCCCTTATCACCTTACCCATTGTGAATGCAAAGAGAGGAGGCCCATGGAAGATCATTCGGCAACTTGAAGAGATTCGCACCCTATTGGTCCTTGTCAATGGGACCATGCATCATACATATAGGGAGGGCAACCAAGTGGCGGACCAACTCGCTAATGAAGCATGCATTCTTCGCATCAACGGTCGTCAAACGGGCACTTTGGCTAGCCACAAGGTTCGGGTTCTTATTGAGAAAGACAAGATGTGTTGGCCTACTTTTCGTCACCCTAAGCCGAGGCCATGATGTTTGATTCTAGTTCTTTGGATTGTTTGCTTTCCATAGTTTGTTTTTGTTGTTTTTGCTTGTTGTACGCTCCTTTCCTTTCTAGCTTAGGTTATTTTTCGAGGTACCCGGGTTTGTGGTATGCTCTTTTTTGTAATAGTTTCGATCATTATTGCTTCGCCCGAAATTGCATACGCCTCCCTATGTGGGAGAAGATGCTTGGATTGCGTAAGCCCTCACCGGGTACGACTTCTAAGTATCTTACTCTCACGGGCGGTGTATACATTTTCGAGGAAGCGCGCCTTGCTCACATAGACCATGGCCTCCCTATGTGGGAGAGGGTATTTCGATTGCACACTTCGGCTTTGGGTGTGATTTCTAAATACTACACTCTCACGGGCGGTCATTGCTCTAGTGGGAAGGCGCTTGGTAGGTTGGATATCTCGAGTATAGCCCTTTGGCTTAGGTTTTGGGGTAATCCTTACGAACCCCTTAGCTTCTCTACTGTTTGCTTGGATCGAGCGATTGGGTACAACGCTCGGCTCCTGATGTAGTACCCCCCTGTTTTTTCTGTTATAAACCTCTTTTTCTTCTTATATTCTTTATCACAAGTCTTAACCTTCTCAAGGATAATCTAAGCTTATTAATACTAATCGAGTGCGTTTTGGTTCGTACGATGCCCGTTGGCCCATTTGACCAACTATTACTTTCTCACGAAGTAACAAAGTAAACTGTTACTTCGTGGTGAAGTAATAGACTAAACGAGTTACGTTTGATCAAATCGTTGAAGGAAAATCATTCTAGAGTGTTTAGAGTCTCCATACTTAGTTTTTTTGGTCACGACTTGTTGTATGGAACTTTATATTCTTTATCACAAGTCTTAACCTTCCCAAGGATAATCTAAGTTTATTAATACTAATCGAGTGCGTTTTGGTTCGTACGATGCCCGTTGGCCCATTTGACCAACTATTACTTTCTCACGAAGTAACAAAGTAAACTGTTACTTCGTGGCGAAGTAATAGACTAAACGAGTTACGTTTGATCAAATCGTTGAAGGAAAATCATTCTAGAGTGTTTAGAGTCTCCATACTTAGTTTTTTTGGCCACGACTTGTTGTATGGAACTTTATATTCTTTATCACAAGTCTTAACCTTCCCAAGGATAATCTAAGCTTATTAACACTAATCGAGTGCGTTTTGGTTCGTACGATGCCCGTTGGCCCATTTGACCAACTATTACTTTCTCACGAAGTAACAAAGTAAACTGTTACTTCGTGGCGAAGTAATAGACTAAACGAGTTACGTTTGATCAAATCGTTGAAGGAAAATCATTCTAGAGTGTTTAGAGTCTCCATACTTAGTTTTTTTGGCCACGACTTGTTGTATGGAACTTTATATTCTTTATCACTAGTCTTAACCTTCCCAAGGATAATCTAAGCTTATTAATACTAATCGAGTGCGTTTTGGTTCGCACGATGCCCGTTGGCCCATTTGACCAACTATTACTTTCTCACGAAGTAACAAATTAAACTGCTACATCGTGGTGAAGTAATAGACTAAACGAGTTACGTTTGATCAAATCGTTGAAGGAAAATCATTCTAGAGTGTTTAGAGTCTCCATACTTAGTTTTTTTGGTCACGACTTGTTGTATGGAACTTTATATTCTTTATCACAAGTCTTAACTTTCCCAAGGATAATCTAAGTTTATTAATACTAATCGAGTGCGTTTTGGTTCGTACGATGCCCGTTGGCCCATTTGACCAAGTATTACTTTCTCACGAAGTAACAAAGTAAACTGTTACTTCGTGGTGAAGTAATAGACTAAACGAGTTACGTTTGATCAAATCGTTGAAGGAAAATCATTCTAGAGTGTTTAGAGTCTCCATGCTTAGTTTTTTTGGCCAAGACTTGTTGTATGGAACTTTATATTCTTTATCACAAGACTTTGAGGTTGTGTGGAAGAAACCGGGGGAAGGGCGATGGAAGCTCAACACGGATGGTAGCTCTAAAGGGAACCCCGGGATGGCCGGTGGTGGTGGCATTCTTCGTGATCATTTGGGAAATTGTGCTTGGACTTATCACATTGCTTTGGAGCCTATGACGAATGTTGAAGCGGAGCTTATGGCCATCTATCAAGGTCTCCAATATTGTCATTCTCTCGGAGTGCGTGACGTGGATATTGAAACGGATGCCCTTATCA
Source organism: Linaria vulgaris (assembly GCA_948329865.1). NCBI lineage: Eukaryota > Viridiplantae > Streptophyta > Magnoliopsida > Lamiales > Plantaginaceae > Linaria > Linaria vulgaris. Next base: position 36,081,874 of record OX415252.1, read on the forward strand.
CCTTACCCATTGTGAATGCAAAGAGAGGAGGCCCATGGAAGATCATTCGGCAACTTGAAGAGATTCGCACCCTATTGGTCCTTGTCAATGGGACCATGCATCATACATATAGGGAGGGCAACCAAGTGGCGGACCAACTCGCTAATGAAGCATGCATTCTTCGCATCAACGGTCGTCAAACGGGCACTTTGGCTAGCCACAAGGTCCGGGTTCTTATTGAGAAAGACAAGATGTGTTGGCCTACTTTTCGTCACCCTAAGCCGAGGCCATGATGTTTGATTCTAGTTCTTTGGATTGTTTGCTTTCCATAGTTTGTCTTTGTTGTTTTTACTTGTTGTACGCTCCTTTCTTTTCTAGCTTAGGTTATTTTTCGAGGTACCCGGGTTTGTGGTATGCTCTTTTTTGTAATAGTTTCGATCATTATTGCTTCGCCCGAAATTGCATACGCCTCCCTATGTGGGAGAGGATGCTTGGATTGCGTAAGCCCTCACCGGGTACGACTTCTAAGTATCTTACTCTCACGGGCGGTGTATACATTTTCGAGGAAGCGCGCCTTGCTCACGTAGACCTTGGCCTCCCTATGTGGGAGAGGGTATTTCGATTGCACACTTCGGCTTTAGGTGTGATTTCTAAATACTACACTCTCACGGGCGGTCATTGCTCTAGTGGGAAGGCGCTTGGTAGGTTGGATATCTCGAGTATAGCCCTTTGGCTTAGGTTTTGGGGTAATCCTTACGAACCCCTTAGCTTCTCTACTGTTTGCTTGGATCGAGCGATTGGGTACAACGCTCGGCTCCTGATGTAGTACCCCCCTGTTTTTTCTTTTATAAACCTCTTTTCTTCTTCTTATATTCTTTATCACAAGTATTAACCTTCCCAAGGATAATCTAAGCTTATTAACACTAATCCAGTGCATTTTGGTTTGTACGATGCCCGTTGGCCCATTTGACCAACTATTACTTTCTCACGAATTAACAAAGTAAACTGCTACATCGTGGTGAAGTCATAGACTAAACGAGTTACGTTTGATCAAATCGTTGAAGGAAAATCATTCTATAGTGTTTAGAGTCTCGATACTTAGTTTTTGGCCACGACTTGTTGTATGGAACTTTATATTCTTTATCACAAGTCTTAACCTTCTCAAGGATAATCTAAGCTTATTAATACTAATCGAGTGCGTTTTGGTTCGTACGATGCCCGTTGGCCCATTTGACCAACTATTACTTTCTCACGAAGTAACAAAGTAAATTGTTACTTCGTGGTGAAGTAATAGACTAAACGAGTTACGTTTGATCAAATCGTTGAAGGAAAATCATTCTAGAGTGTTTAGAGTCTCCATACTTAGTTTTTTTGGTCACGACTTGTTGTATGGAACTTTATATTCTTTATCACAAGTCTTAACCTTCCCAAGGATAATCTAAGTTTATTAATACTAATCGAGTGCGTTTTGGTTCGTACGATGCCCGTTGGCCCATTTGACCAACTATTACTTTCTCACGAAGTAACAAAGTAAACTGTTACTTCGTGGCGAAGTAATAGACTAAACGAGTTACGTTTGATCAAATCGTTGAAGGAAAATCATTCTAGAGTGTTTAGAGTCTCCATACTTAGTTTTTTTGGCCACGACTTGTTGTATGGAACTTTATATTCTTTATCACTAGTCTTAACCTTCCCAAGGATAATCTAAGCTTATTAATACTAATCGAGTGCGTTTTGGTTCGTACGATGCCCGTTGGCCCATTTGACCAACTATTACTTTCTCACGAAGTAACAAATTAAACTGCTACATCGTGGTGAAGTAATAGACTAAACGAGTTACGTTTGATCAAATCGTTGAAGGAAAATCATTCTAGAGTGTTTAGAGTCTCCATACTTAGTTTTTTTTTGCCACGAATTGTTGTATGGAACTTTATATTCTTTATCACAAGTCTTAACCTTCCCACGGATAATCTAAGCTTATTAATACTAATCGAGTGCGTTTTGGTTCGTACGATGCCCGTTGGCCCATTTGACCAACTATTACTTTCTCATGAAGTAACAAAGTAAACTGTTAATTCGTGGTGAAGTAATAGACTAAACGAGTTACGTTTGATCAAATCGTTGAAGGAAAATCATTCTAGAGTGTTTAGAGTCTCCATACTTAGTTTTTTTGGTCACGACTTGTTGTATGGAACTTTATATTCTTTATCACAAGTCTTAACCTTCCCAAGGATAATCTAAGTTTATTAATACTAATCGAGTGCGTTTTGGTTCGTACGATGCCCGTTGGCCCATTTGACCAACTATTACTTTCTCACGAAGTAACAAAGTAAACTGTTACTTCGTGGTGAAGTAATAGACTAAACGAGTTACGTTTGATCAAATCGTTGAAGGAAAATCATTCTAGAGTGTTTAGAGTCTCCATGCTTAGTTTTTTTGGCCAAGACTTGTTGTATGGAACTTTATATTCTTTATCACAAGTATTAACCTTCCCAAGGATAATCTAAGCTTATTAACACTAATCCAGTGCATTTTGGTTTGTACGATGCCCGTTGGCCCATTTGACCAACTATTACTTTCTCACGAATTAACAAAGTAAACTGCTACATCGTGGTGAAGTAATAGACTAAACGAGTTACGTTTGATCAAATCGTTGAAGGAAAATCATACTAGAGTGTTTAGAGTCTCGATACTTAGTTTTTTTGGCCACGACTTGTTGTATGGAACTTTATATTCTTTATCACAAGTCTTAACCTTCCCAAGGATAATCTAAGCTTATTAATACTAATCGAGTGCGTTTTGGTTCGTACGATGCCCGTTGGCCCATTTTACCAACTATTACTTTCTCACGAAGTAACAAAGTAAACTGTTACTTCGTGGTGAAGTAATAGAATAAACGAGTTACGTTTGATCAAATCGTTGAAGGAAAATCATTCTAGAGTGTTTAGAGTCTCCATACTTAGTTTTTTTGGTCACGACTTGTTGTATGGAACTTTATATTCTTTATCACAAGTCTTAACCTTCCCAAGGATAATCTAAGTTTATTAATACTAATCGAGTGCGTTTTGGTTCGTACGATGCCCGTTGGCCCATTTGACCAACTATTACTTTCTCACGAAGTAACAAAGTAAACTGTTACTTCGTGGCGAAGTAATAGACTAAACGAGTTACGTTTGATCAAATCGTTGAAGGAAAATCATTCTAGAGTGTTTAGAATCTCCATACTTAGTTTTTTTGGCCACGACTTGTTGTATGGAACTTTATATTCTTTATCACTAGTCTTAACCTTCCCAAGGATAATCTAAGCTTATTAATACTAATCCAGTGCATTTTGGTTTGTACGATGCCCGTTGGCCCATTTGACCAACTATTACTTTCTCACGAATTAACAAAGTAAACTGCTACATCGTGGTGAAGTAATAGACTAAACGAGTTACGTTTGATCAAATCGTTGAAGGAAAATCATTCTATAGTGTTTAGAGTCTCGATACTTAGTTTTTGGCCACGACTTGTTGTATGGAACTTTATATTCTTTATCACAAGTCTTAACCTTCTCAAGGATAATCTAAGCTTATTAATACTAATCGAGTGCGTTTTGGTTCGTACGATGCCCGTTGGCCCATTTGACCAACTATTACTTTCTCACGAAGTAACAAAGTAAACTGTTACTTCGTGGTGAAGTAATAGACTAAACGAGTTACGTTTGATCAAATCGTTGAAGGAAAATCATTCTAGAGTGTTTAGAGTCTCCATACTTAGTTTTTTTGGTCACGACTTGTTGTATGGAACTTTATATTCTTTATCACAAGTCTTAACCTTCCCACGGATAATCTAAGCTTATTAATACTAATCGAGTGCGTTTTGGTTCGTACGATGCCCGTTGGCCCATTTGACCAACTATTACTTTCTCATGAAGTAACAAAGTAAACTGTTACTTCGTGGTGAAGTAATAGACTAAACGAGTTACGTTTGATCAAATCGTTGAAGGAAAATCATTCTAGAGTGTTTAGAGTCTCCATACTTAGTTTTTTTGGTCACGACTTGTTGTATGGAACTTTATATTCTTTATCACAAGTCTTAACCTTCCCAAGGATAATCTAAGTTTATTAATACTAATCGAGTGCGTTTTGGTTCGTACGATGCCCGTTGGCCCATTTGACCAACTATTACTTTCTCACGAAGTAACAAAGTAAACTGTTACTTCGTGGTGAAGTAATAGACTAAACGAGTTACGTTTGATCAAATCGTTGAAGGAAAATCATTCTAGAGTGTTTAGAGTCTCCATGCTTAGTTTTTTTGGCCAAGACTTGTTGTATGGAACTTTATATTCTTTATCACAAGTATTAACCTTCCCAAGGATAATCTAAGCTTATTAACACTAATCCAGTGCATTTTGGTTTGTACGATGCCCGTTGGCCCATTTGACCAACTATTACTTTCTCACGAATTAACAAAGTAAACTGCTACATCGTGGTGAAGTAATAGACTAAACGAGTTACGTTTGATCAAATCGTTGAAGGAAAATCATACTAGAGTGTTTAGAGTCTCGATACTTAGTTTTTTTGGCCACGACTTGTTGTATGGAACTTTATATTCTTTATCACAAGTCTTAACCTTCCCAAGGATAATCTAAGCTTATTAATACTAATCGAGTGCGTTTTGGTTCGTACGATGCCCGTTGGCCCATTTTACCAACTATTACTTTCTCACGAAGTAACAAAGTAAACTGTTACTTCGTGGTGAAGTAATAGACTAAACGAGTTACGTTTGATCAAATCGTTGAAGGAAAATCATTCTAGAGTGTTTAGAGTCTCCATACTTAGTTTTTTTGGTCACGACTTGTTGTATGGAACTTTATATTCTTTATCACAAGTCTTAACATTCCCAAGGATAATCTAAGTTTATTAATACTAATCGAGTGCGTTTTGGTTCGTACGATGCCCGTTGGCCCATTTGACCAACTATTACTTTCTCACGAAGTAACAAAGTAAACTGTTACTTCGTGGCGAAGTAATAGACTAAACGAGTTACGTTTGATCAAATCGTTGAAGGAAAATCATTCTAGAGTGTTTAGAGTCTCCATACTTAGTTTTTTTGGCCACGACTTGTTGTATGGAACTTTATATTCTTTATCACTAGTCTTAACCTTCCCAAGGATAATCTAAGCTTATTAATACTAATCGAGTGCGTTTTGGTTCGTACGATGCCCGTTGGCCCATTTGACCAACTATTACTTTCTCACGAAGTAACAAATTAAACTGCTACATCGTGGTGAAGTAATAGACTAAACGAGTTACGTTTGATCAAATCGTTGAAGGAAAATCATTCTAGAGTGTTTAGAGTCTCCATATTTAGTTTTTTTTGCCACGACTTGTTGTATGGAACTTTATATTCTTTATCACAAGTCTTAACCTTCCCACGGATAATCTAAGCTTATTAATACTAATCGAGTGCGTTTTGGTTCGTACGATGCCCGTTGGCCCATTTGACCAACTATTACTTTCTCATGAAGTAACAAAGTAAACTGTTACTTCGTGGTGAAGTAATAGACTAAACGAGTTACGTTTGATCAAATCGTTGAAGGAAAATCATTCTAGAGTGTTTAGAGTCTCCATACTTAGTTTTTTTGGTCACGACTTGTTGTATGGAACTTTATATTCTTTATCACAAGTCTTAACCTTCCCAAGGATAATCTAAGTTTATTAATACTAATCGAGTGCGTTTTGGTTCGTACGATGCCCGTTGGCCCATTTGACCAACTATTACTTTCTCACGAAGTAACAAAGTAAACTGTTACTTCGTGGCGAAGTAATAGACTAAACGAGTTACGTTTGATCAAATCGTTGAAGGAAAATCATTCTAGAGTGTTTAGAATCTCCATACTTAGTTTTTTTGGCCACGACTTGTTGTATGGAACTTTATATTCTTTATCACTAGTCTTAACCTTCCCAAGGATAATCTAAGCTTATTAATACTAATCCAGTGCATTTTGGTTTGTACGATGCCCGTTGGCCCATTTGACCAACTATTACTTTCTCACGAATTAACAAAGTAAACTGCTACATCGTGGTGAAGTAATAGACTAAACGAGTTACGTTTGATCAAATCGTTGAAGGAAAATCATTCTATACTGTTTAGAGTCTCGATACTTAGTTTTTGGCCACGACTTGTTGTATGGAACTTTATATTCTTTATCACAAGTCTTAACCTTCTCAAGGATAATCTAAGCTTATTAATACTAATCGAGTGCGTTTTGGTTCGTACGATGCCCGTTGGCCCATTTGACCAACTATTACTTTCTCACGAAGTAACAAAGTAAACTGTTACTTCGTGGTGAAGTAATAGACTAAACGAGTTACGTTTGATCAAATCGTTGAAGGAAAATCATTCTAGAGTGTTTAGAGTCTCCATACTTAGTTTTTTTGGTCACGACTTGTTGTATGGAACTTTATATTCTTTATCACAAGTCTTAACCTTCCCAAGGATAATCTAAGTTTATTAATACTAATCGAGTGCGTTTTGGTTCGTACGATGCCCGTTGGCCCATTTGACCAACTATTACTTTCTCACGAAGTAACAAAGTAAACTGTTACTTCGTGGCGAAGTAATAGACTAAACGAGTTACGTTTGATCAAATCGTTGAAGGAAAATCATTCTAGAGTGTTTAGAGTCTCCATACTTAGTTTTTTTGGCCACGACTTGTTGTATGGAACTTTATATTCTTTATCACTAGTCTTAACCTTCCCAAGGATAATCTAAGCTTATTAATACTAATCGAGTGCGTTTTGGTTCGCACGATGCCCGTTGGCCCATTTGACCAACTATTACTTTCTCACGAAGTAACAAATTAAACTGCTACATCGTGGTGAAGTAATAGACTAAACGAGTTACTTTTGATCAAATCGTTGAAGGAAAATCATTCTAGAGTGTTTAGAGTCTCCATACTTAGTTTTTTTGGTCACGACTTGTTGTATGGAACTTTATATTCTTTATCACAAGTCTTAACTTTCCCAAGGATAATCTAAGTTTATTAATACTAATCGAGTGCGTTTTGGTTCGTACGATGCCCGTTGGCCCATTTGACCAACTATTACTTTCTCACGAAGTAACAAAGTAAACTGTTACTTCGTGGTGAAGTAATAGACTAAACGAGTTACGTTTGATCAAATCGTTGAAGGAAAATCATTCTAGAGTGTTTAGAGTCTCCATGCTTAGTTTTTTTGGCCAAGACTTGTTGTATGGAACTTTATATTCTTTATCACAAGACTTTGAGGTTGTGTGGAAGAAACCGGGGGAAGGGCGATGGAAGCTCAACACGGATGGTAGCTCTAAAGGGAACCCCGGGATGGCCGGTGGTGGTGGCATTCTTCGTGATCATTTGGGAAATTGTGCTTGGACTTATCACATTGCTTTGGAGCCTATGACGAATGTTGAAGCGGAGCTTATGGCCATCTATCAAGGTCTCCAATATTGTCATTCTCTCGGAGTGCGTGACGTGGATATTGAAACGGATGCCCTTATCACCTTACCCATTGTGAATGCAAAGAGAGGAGGCCCATGGAAGATCATTCGGCAACTTGAAGAGATTCGCACCCTATTGGTCCTTGTCAATGGGACCATGCATCATACATATAGGGAGGGCAACCAAGTGGCGGACCAACTCGCTAATGAAGCATGCATTCTTCGCATCAACGGTCGTCAAACGGGCACTTTGGCTAGCCACAAGGTCCGGGTTCTTATTGAGAAAGACAAGATGTGTTGGCCTACTTTTCGTCACCCTAAGCCGAGGCCATGATGTTTGATTCTAGTTCTTTGGATTGTTTGCTTTCCATAGTTTGTCTTTGTTGTTTTTACTTGTTGTACGCTCCTTTCTTTTCTAGCTTAGGTTATTTTTCGAGGTACCCGGGTTTGTGGAATGCTCTTTTTTGTAATAGTTTCGATCATTATTGCTTCGCCCGAAATTGCATACGCCTCCCTATGTGGGAGAGGATGCTTGGATTGCGTAAGCCCTCACCGGGTACGACTTCTAAGTATCTTACTCTCACGGGCGGTGTATACATTTTCGAGGAAGCGCGCCTTGCTCACATAGACCTTGGCCTCCCTATGTGGGAGAGGGTATTTCGATTGCACACTTCGGCTTTAGGTGTGATTTCTAAATACTACACTCTCACGGGCGGTCATTGCTCTAGTGGGAAGGCGCTTGGTAGGTTGGATATCTCGAGTATAGCCCTTTGGCTTAGGTTTTGGGGTAATCCTTACGAACCCCTTAGCTTCTCTACTGTTTGCTTGGATCGAGCGATTGGGTACAACGCTCGGCTCCTGATGTAGTACCCCCCTGTTTTTTCTTTTATAAACCTCTTTTCTTCTTCTTATATTCTTTATCACAAGTATTAACCTTCCCAAGGATAATCTAAGCTTATTAACACTAATCCAGTGCATTTTGGTTTGTACGATGCCCGTTGGCCCATTTGACCAACTATTACTTTCTCACGAATTAACAAAGTAAACTGCTACATCGTGGTGAAGTAATAGACTAAACGAGTTACGTTTGATCAAATCGTTGAAGGAAAATCATTCTATAGTGTTTAGAGTCTCGATACTTAGTTTTTGGCCACGACTTGTTGTATGGAACTTTATATTCTTTATCACAAGTCTTAACCTTCTCAAGGATAATCTAAGCTTATTAATACTAATCGAGTGCGTTTTGGTTCGTACGATGCCCGTTGGCCCATTTGACCAACTATTACTTTCTCACGAAGTAACAAAATAAACTGTTACTTCGTGGTGAAGTAATAGACTAAACGAGTTACGTTTGATCAAATCGTTGAAGGAAAATCATTCTAGAGTGTTTAGAGTCTCCATACTTAGTTTTTTTGGTCACGACTTGTTGTATGGAACTTTATATTCTTTATCACAAGTCTTAACCTTCCCAAGGATAATCTAAGTTTATTAATACTAATCGAGTGCGTTTTGGTTCGTACGATGCCCGTTGGCCCATTTGACCAACTATTACTTTCTCACGAAGTAACAAAGTAAACTGTTACTTCGTGGCGAAGTAATAGACTAAACGAGTTACGTTTGATCAAATCGTTGAAGGAAAATCATTCTAGAGTGTTTAGAGTCTCCATACTTAGTTTTTTTGGCCACGACTTGTTGTATGGAACTTTATATTCTTTATCACTAGTCTTAACCGTCCCAAGGATAATCTAAGCTTATTAATACTAATCGAGTGCGTTTTGGTTCGTACGATGCCCGTTGGCCCATTTGACCAACTATTACTTTCTCACGAAGTAACAAATTAAACTGCTACATCGTGGTGAAGTAATAGACTAAACGAGTTACGTTTGATCAAATAGTTGAAGGAAAATCATTCTTGAGTGTTTAGAGTCTCCATACTTAGTTTTTTTTTGCCACGAATTGTTGTATGGAACTTTATATTCTTTATCACAAGTCTTAACCTTCCCACGGATAATCTAAGCTTATTAATACTAATCGAGTGCGTTTTGGTTCGTACGATGCCCGTTGGCCCATTTGACCAACTATTACTTTCTCATGAAGTAACAAAGTAAACTGTTACTTCGTGGTGAAGTAATAGACTAAACGAGTTACGTTTGATCAAATCGTTGAAGGAAAATCATTCTAGAGTGTTTAGAGTCTCCATACTTAGTTTTTTTGGTCACGACTTGTTGTATGGAACTTTATATTCTTTATCACAAGTCTTAACCTTCCCAAGGATAATCTAAGTTTATTAATACTAATCGAGTGCGTTTTGGTTCGTACGATGCCCGTTGGCCCATTTGACCAACTATTACTTTCTCACGAAGTAACAAAGTAAACTGTTACTTCGTGGTGAAGTAATAGACTAAACGAGTTACGTTTGATCAAATCGTTGAAGGAAAATCATTCTAGAGTGTTTAGAGTCTCCATGCTTAGTTTTTTTGGCCAAGACTTGTTGTATGGAACTTTATATTCTTTATCACAAGTATTAACCTTCCCAAGGATAATCTAAGCTTATTAACACTAATCCAGTGCATTTTGGTTTGTACGATGCCCGTTGGCCCATTTGACCAACTATTACTTTCTCACGAATTAACAAAGTAAACTGCTACATCGTGGTGAAGTAATAGACTAAACGAGTTACGTTTGATCAAATCGTTGAAGGAAAATCATACTAGAGTGTTTAGAGTCTCGATACTTAGTTTTTTTGGCCACGACTTGTTGTATGGAACTTTATATTCTTTATCACAAGTCTTAACCTTCCCAAGGATAATCTAAGCTTATTAATACTAATCGAGTGCGTTTTGGTTCGTACGATGCCCGTTGGCCCATTTTACCAACTATTACTTTCTCACGAAGTAACAAAGTAAACTGTTACTTCGTGGTGAAGTAATAGACTAAACGAGTTACGTTTGATCAAATCGTTGAAGGAAAATCATTCTAGAGTGTTTAGAGTCTCCATACTTAGTTTTTTTGGTCACGACTTGTTGTATGGAACTTTATATTCTTTATCACAAGTCTTAACCTTCCCAAGGATAATCTAAGTTTATTAATACTAATCGAGTGCGTTTTGGTTCGTACGATGCCCGTTGGCCCATTTGACCAACTATTACTTTCTCACGAAGTAACAAAGTAAACTGTTACTTCGTGGCGAAGTAATAGACTAAACGAGTTACGTTTGATCAAATCGTTGAAGGAAAATCATTCTAGAGTGTTTAGAGTCTCCATACTTAGTTTTTTTGGCCACGACTTGTTGTATGGAACTTTATTTCTTTATCACTAAACAATATTCTTGATCACAAACAAAAAAAAAAAAACGCTCTCTTCTCTCTCCCCCTTGTTCACACACGGCCGAGCTTTCCCCGGACTTCCACGGCGGCGGTGAGTGGTTTTTCACCTCGAAAATCATGCCATCATCTTCGTTGTTGCAAGAGGATCGTTTCAAGTGGTGATTTCGAGGGGTTTTGAAGCTTTTACTCGTTCCGCCATTGTTGTAAGTTCAAGCTTTGGAGCTTTAATGGCGGATCCGTGAGTCTCTCCCATGGATCCGTTGTTGTTGTGCTTCGTTTCTTCTTCTCTTATGTTCATCAATGACGGAACTCTTTAGTTTGCTTGTTGTGTTGTTTGTGTTCTTTGAGTCTTCTTCCCGTTTTTTTCTTCTCCCCCTCTTCCTTTCGACATAACACCCATTGTGGAGTGTACATCACCTTCTCTTGGATTGCCCCTGAGTTTGGTGGTTGCGCAAAACGGTGGAGAGTGACCGAGGGTGTGTTGGATTGCCCTTCACGGTTTGGTCACTCTTTGTGAAGTGTCTTTCGTTCTCTTTTTTTCTCCTTTTGTGTCTTTGAGTGTTCTTGGCTTTTGTTTTTGGCCGTTTTGGTGTTCCTAAGATTTGGTGTTCTTAGCTTTAGTTGTTTGGATCTCTTTCGGATTGGATTTGGAGGGGTTTTTGCGGATCCGCCGCGTTTTTCCGACCTCCGAGGTTATTCCGGCGACTTTCCGACGACGCCGCCGTGCGCCACCGTGGTCTCTCTCTCTCCGGTCACCGTGGTGGTGGGGGCGGTCAGTTTGGTGGTTAGGTTTGTCGTCGGGGACAAGTTTCCGCGCATCCGACGATTCTCCGACGCCGCACCGCCGCGGCTCCGCCTCCGTCCGATCATCCCTCTTGTTTTGGCGGCGGCCGAGCTAGTCTTAGGTTTAGGGTTGGGGGACAAGTTACTTACCTTTTGTTAGTGGAGTCTAGGGTTGGGGGACAAGTTGCATGCCTTTGGTTAGTGGAGCCTAGGAGTGGGGGACAAGAGTGCACTACCTTTTCTTTGTGTCCCCCATGCTTCCCACTATTAGTCTTCCACTATGCAAGACCACCAAAGTGGGTCCCACTGCCACATCACCTCCTTTGACTCAGTCAACTTTGACTGCCGAAGTCAACGCCCAGAAGTCAACGTTGACCTTACAAAAGTCAACTGCGAATGTTGTGTTGGAAAAGCCTAAGATTGGGACCGGCCTTTTTCCGCTCCTCTCGAATAATTTTTCGAGAATTGCGAAGCCTCCATTTGTTCCACCTACACTTGCGAGACAACCAAATGTGGCACCGGACAATCCTCGACCGTATCAAATCCGTGCTCCATTGCGTCGCGCTTCTTATGCGCAAGCGGCCGCTCCTACAAGGCAATATGAAATAAACCGCTCTCTTATTGATGATCCTACTCTCACTACTATGGAGGCTCGAATGGTCAAAGGAAAATCAATGATCGTCTTCAAGAATGAGGATATCAAAGTCCTTGATGATAGGCTTAAGCTTGTCTTAATCCTTCGGTTCCCCCTCGTTAAGCCGAGCTACACTTTTATCCACAACAAGATAGCGAGACTCAAACTCCAAGGCAAATACACACTTGGCCCAATTGGTCCTCGCCACGTTATGTTGAAATTGACCACGGAGGAGGACTATACTCGCTTATGGTTGAAGAAGGACCTACGATTTCTTGATCTTAATGGTTCAATCTACAAATGGACCCCGGATTTCGATCCCGATCTTGATCCTCCGATAGCTCCCGTGTGGATTGGTTTACCAAACCTCAACATGCGGTTTTGTGAGAGAAATGCCCTTATGAACATTGGGTCTTACTTTGGAAGACCTTTGAGGCTTGACGAAGGCGCGGCCACTATGTCACGCCCGGATTATCCTCGAATATGTGTTGAGATCAACCTCCTCGATCCATTGAAAGAAGAAATTGAATGGGGGATAGAAGATGTGCATGGTCAAGTGGACATCGTAAAGCAAAAGGTCGTATATGAAAATATTCCAACCTATTGCCGGAAATGTCAACGAATGGGCCATACATTTGAGGAATGTGGTGTGGAGAAACCTCAAGGAACTAATGAGAAGGTTGAGGATGTCCCAAAACCGACGACCTTTGTTTGGAAGGCTAAGAGGAACATTGCTCCAATTTCACCAACGAAGAAAGTCGATAGCCTTGAACAAATACCCAATGTTGAGGAAGTGGCCGAAGAGGCGGATCAAGAGAAACACCTCAAGTTGGCAATAATTCACGTTGCGACTAATGATGGAAATGAAGATCTCCTTCGTGAGGAAGAGTTGAGAAAGGCCAAAGAAAAAGAGATTGAAGATAGGATCTTGAGGGATGACAATGATGATGCAAAGAGGTTATCGGATTCTAACTATCAACCTAAGTCTAGACTTCTCTCTCCAAGGGTGTGCTTTCCGGATGCTACTTTCTCGTGTGATATCTCTACCCCTCCCACCTCGCCAACCCTCCTACTTGGGCATACTTATGATGAAGCCGTGGGTGATGATGCGTTTGTTGAGGAGTTGGAATCCTCATTTAATCAAAGAAGAATCTGCACTCCAATCCCAAGACAAATTGTAACGAGCGACCTCGAGGAATCAACTGTTACAAAAGATGAGTCTTATGAGGAATGTTGTAGGCGAATACTCCGAGAAGGTGAAGAGAGAAGAGAAAAAAATAGGATTAAAGCACCAGATTGCTCCACCTACATAAGCAAGAGTCAACGGAAAAAAGAGAACAAACAACGAAGAGCGGAAGAAAAGATGAAGTGGAAGAATAGATCATATTCATAGATGATATAGGCCGATTTTTTCACATTTTGGCTTACTTTACTTTCGAGGTATCCACTTTTGGGATATGCTCTTATTTGTTGTTGAGATTTCTATTTCTCTGTGTTTGGCGATCGTATGGGTGGGGTACACCATACGGCCTTCGCTATGTAGTACCTCCCCCTTGTTTTCTTTTATAAACCTTTTATTTCCTTATTTCTTTATCACTAGTCTTAACCTTCCCAAGGATAATCTAAGCTTATTAATACTAATCGAGTGCGTTTTGGTTCGTACGATGCCCGTTGGCCCATTTGACCAACTATTACTTTCTCACGAAGTAACAAATTAAACTGCTACATCGTGGTGAAGTAATAGACTAAACGAGTTACGTTTGATCAAATCGTTGAAGGAAAATCATTCTAGAGTGTTTAGAGTCTCCATATTTAGTTTTTTTTGCCACGACTTGTTGTATGGAACTTTATATTCTTTATCACAAGTCTTAACCTTCCCACGGATAATCTAAGCTTATTAATACTAATCGAGTGCGTTTTGGTTCGTACGATGCCCGTTGGCCCATTTGACCAACTATTACTTTCTCATGAAGTAACAAAGTAAACTGTTACTTCGTGGTGAAGTAATAGACTAAACGAGTTACGTTTGATCAAATCGTTGAAGGAAAATCATTCTAGAGTGTTTAGAGTCTCCATACTTAGTTTTTTTGGTCACGACTTGTTGTATGGAACTTTATATTCTTTATCACAAGTCTTAACCTTCCCAAGGATAATCTAAGTTTATTAATACTAATCGAGTGCGTTTTGGTTCGTACGATGCCCGTTGGCCCATTTGACCAACTATTACTTTCTCACGAAGTAACAAAGTAAACTGTTACTTCGTGGCGAAGTAATAGACTAAACGAGTTACGTTTGATCAAATCGTTGAAGGAAAATCATTCTAGAGTGTTTAGAATCTCCATACTTAGTTTTTTTGGCCACGACTTGTTGTATGGAACTTTATATTCTTTATCACTAGTCTTAACCTTCCCAAGGATAATCTAAGCTTATTAATACTAATCCAGTGCATTTTGGTTTGTACGATGCCCGTTGGCCCATTTGACCAACTATTACTTTCTCACGAATTAACAAAGTAAACTGCTACATCGTGGTGAAGTAATAGACTAAACGAGTTACGTTTGATCAAATCGTTGAAGGAAAATCATTCTATAGTGTTTAGAGTCTCGATACTTAGTTTTTGGCCACGACTTGTTGTATGGAACTTTATATTCTTTATCACAAGTCTTAACCTTCTCAAGGATAATCTAAGCTTATTAATACTAATCGAGTGCGTTTTGGTTCGTACGATGCCCGTTGGCCCATTTGACCAACTATTACTTTCTCACGAAGTAACAAAGTAAACTGTTACTTCGTGGCGAAGTAATAGACTAAACGAGTTACGTTTGATCAAATCGTTGAAGGAAAATCATTCTAGAGTGTTTAGAGTCTCCATACTTAGTTTTTTTGGTCACGACTTGTTGTATGGAACTTTATATTCTTTATCACAAGTCTTAACCTTCCCACGGATAATCTAAGCTTATTAATACTAATCGAGTGCGTTTTGGTTCGTACGATGCCCGTTGGCCCATTTGACCAACTATTACTTTCTCATGAAGTAACAAAGTAAACTGTTACTTCGTGGTGAAGTAATAGACTAAACGAGTTACGTTTGATCAAATCGTTGAAGGAAAATCATTCTAGAGTGTTTAGAGTCTCCATACTTAGTTTTTTTGGTCACGATTTGTTGTATGGAACTTTATATTCTTTATCACAAGTCTTAACCTTCCCAAGGATAATCTAAGTTTATTAATACTAATCGAGTGCGTTTTGGTTCGTACGATGCCCGTTGGCCCATTTGACCAACTATTACTTTCTCACGAAGTAACAAAGTAAACTGTTACTTCGTGGCGAAGTAATAGACTAAACGAGTTACGTTTGATCAAATCGTTGAAGGAAAATCATTCTAGAGTGTTTAGGGTCTCCATACTTAGTTTTTTTGGCCACGACTTGTTGTATGGAACTTTATATTCTTTATCACAAGTCTTAACCTTCCCACGGATAATCTAAGCTTATTAATACTAATCGAGTGCGTTTTGGTTCGTACGATGCCCGTTGGCCCATTTGACCAACTATTACTTTCTCATGAAGTAACAAAGTAAACTGTTACTTCGTGGTGAAGTAATAGACTAAACGAGTTACGTTTGATCAAATCGTTGAAGGAAAATCATTCTAGAGTGTTTAGAGTCTCCATACTTAGTTTTTTTGGTCACGACTTGTTGTATGGAACTTTATATTCTTTATCACAAGTCTTAACCTTCCCAAGGATAATCTAAGTTTATTAATACTAATCGAGTGCGTTTTGGTTCGTACGATGCCCGTTGGCCCATTTGACCAACTATTACTTTCTCACGAAGTAACAAAGTAAACTGTTACTTCGTGGCGAAGTAATAGACTAAACGAGTTACGTTTGATCAAATCGTTGAAGGAAAATCATTCTAGAGTGTTTAGAATCTCCATACTTAGTTTTTTTGGCCACGACTTGTTGTATGGAACTTTATATTCTTTATCACTAGTCTTAACCTTCCCAAGGATAATCTAAGCTTATTAATACTAATCCATTTGGTTTGTACGATGCCCGTTGGCCCATTTGACCAACTATTACTTTCTCACGAATTAACAAAGTAAACTGCTACATCGTGGTGAAGTAATAGACTAAACGAGTTACGTTTGATCAAATCGTTGAAGGAAAATCATTCTATAGTGTTTAGAGTCTCGATACTTAGTTTTTGGCCACGACTTGTTGTATGGAACTTTATATTCTTTATCACAAGTCTTAACCTTCTCAAGGATAATCTAAGCTTATTAATACTAATCGAGTGCGTTTTGGTTCGTACGATGCCCGTTGGCCCATTTGACCAACTATTACTTTCTCACGAAGTAACAAAGTAAACTGTTAATTCGTGGTGAAGTAATAGACTAAACGAGTTACGTTTGATCAAATCGTTGAAGGAAAATCATTCTAGAGTGTTTAGAGTCTCCATACTTAGTTTTTTTGGTCACGACTTGTTGTATGGAACTTTATATTCTTTATCACAAGTCTTAACCTTCCCAAGGATAATCTAAGTTTATTAATACTAATCGAGTGCGTTTTGGTTCGTACGATGCCCGTTGGCCCATTTGACCAACTATTACTTTCTCACGAAGTAACAAAGTAAACTGTTACTTCGTGGCGAAGTAATAGACTAAACGAGTTACGTTTGATCAAATCGTTGAAGGAAAATCATTATAGAGTGTTTAGGGTCTCCATACTTAGTTTTTTTGGCCACGACTTGTTGTATGGAACTTTATATTCTTTATCACTAGTCTTAACCTTCCCAAGGATAATCTAAGCTTATTAATACTAATCGAGTGCGTTTTGGTTCGCACGATGCCCGTTGGCCCATTTGACCAACTATTACTTTCTCACGAAGTAACAAATTAAACTGCTACATCGTGGTGAAGTAATAGACTAAACGAGTTACGTTTGATCAAATCGTTGAAGGAAAATCATTCTAGAGTGTTTAGAGTCTCCATGCTTAGTTTTTTTGGCCAAGACTTGTTGTATGGAACTTTATATTCTTTATCACAAGTATTAACCTTCCCAAGGATAATCTAAGCTTATTAACACTAATCCAGTGCATTTTGGTTTGTACGATGCCCGTTGGCCCATTTGACCAACTATTACTTTCTCACGAATTAACAAAGTAAACTGCTACATCGTGGTGAAGTAATAGACTAAACGAGTTACGTTTGATCAAATCGTTGAAGGAAAATCATACTAGAGTGTTTAGAGTCTCGATACTTAGTTTTTTTGGCCACGACTTGTTGTATGGAACTTTATATTCTTTATCACAAGTCTTAACCTTCCCAAGGATAATCTAAGCTTATTAATACTAATCGAGTGCGTTTTGGTTCGTACGATGCCCGTTGGCCCATTTTACCAACTATTACTTTCTCACGAAGTAACAAAGTAAACTGTTACTTCGTGGTGAAGTAATAGACTAAACGAGTTACGTTTGATCAAATCGTTGAAGGAAAATCATTCTAGAGTGTTTAGAGTCTCCATGCTTAGTTTTTTTGGCCAAGACTTGTTGTATGGAACTTTATATTCTTTATCACAAGTATTAACCTTCCCAAGGATAATCTAAGCTTATTAACACTAATCCAGTGCATTTTGGTTTGTACGATGCCCGTTGGCCCATTTGACCAACTATTACTTTCTCACGAATTAACAAAGTAAACTGCTACATCGTGGTGAAGTAATAGACTAAACGAGTTACGTTTGATCAAATCGTTGAAGGAAAATCATACTAGAGTGTTTAGAGTCTCGATACTTAGTTTTTTTGGCCACGACTTGTTGTATGGAACTTTATATTCTTTATCACAAGTCTTAACCTTCCCAAGGATAATCTAAGCTTATTAATACTAATCGAGTGCGTTTTGGTTCGTACGATGCCCGTTGGACCATTTTACCAACTATTACTTTCTCACGAAGTAACAAAGTAAACTGTTACTTCGTGGTGAAGTAATAGACTAAACGAGTTACGTTTGATCAAATCGTTGAAGGAAAATCATTCTAGAGTGTTTAGAGTCTCCATACTTAGTTTTTTTGGTCACGACTTGTTGTATGGAACTTTATATTCTTTATCACAAGTCTTAACCTTCCCAAGGATAATCTAAGTTTATTAATACTAATCGAGTGCGTTTTGGTTCGTACGATGCCCGTTGGCCCATTTGACCAACTATTACTTTCTCACGAAGTAACAAAGTAAACTGTTACTTCGTGGCGAAGTAATAGACTAAACGAGTTACGTTTGATCAAATCGTTGAAGGAAAATCATTCTAGAGTGTTTAGAGTCTCCATACTTAGTTTTTTTGGCCACGGCTTGTTGTATGGAACTTTATATTCTTTATCACAAGTCCTTAACCTTCCCAAGGATAATCTAAGCTTGTTAACACTAATCGAGTGCATTTTGGTTCGTACGATGCCCGTTGGCCCATTTGACCAACTATTACTTTCTCACGAAGTAACAAGGTAAACTGTTACTTCGTGGTGAAGTAATAGACTAAACGAGTTACGTTTGATCAAATCGTTGAAGGAAAATCATTCTAGAGTGTTTAGAGTCTCCATGCTTAGTTTTTTTGGCCAAGACTTGTTGTATGGAACTTTATATTCTTTATCACAAGTATTAACCTTCCCAAAGATAATCTAAGCTTATTAACACTAATCCAGTGCATTTTGGTTTGTACGATGCCCGTTGGCCCATTTGACCAACTATTACTTTCTCACGAATTAACAAAGTAAACTGTTACTTCGTGGCGAAGTAATAGACTAAACGAGTTACGTTTGATCAAATCGTTGAAGGAAAATCATTCTAGAGTGTTTAGAGTCTCCATGCTTAGTTTTTTTGGTCACGACTTGTTGTATGGAACTTTATATTCTTTATCACAAGTCTTAACCTTCCCAAGGATAATCTAAGTTTATTAATACTAATCGAGTGCGTTTTGGTTCGTACGATGCCCGTTGGCCCATTTGACCAACTATTACTTTCTCACGAAGTAACAAAGTAAATTGTTACTTCGTGGCGAAGTAATAGACTAAACGAGTTACGTTTGATCAAATCGTTGAAGGAAAATCATTCTAGAGTGTTTAGGGTCTCCATACTTAGTTTTTTTGGCCACGACTTGTTGTATGGAACTTTATATTCTTTATCACAAGTCTTAACCTTCCCACGGATAATCTAAGCTTATTAATACTAATCGAGTGCGTTTTGGTTCGTACGATGCCCGTTGGCCCATTTGACCAACTATTACTTTCTCATGAAGTAACAAAGTAAACTGTTACTTCGTGGTGAAGTAATAGACTAAACGAGTTACGTTTGATCAAATCGTTGAAGGAAAATCATTCTAGAGTGTTTAGAGTCTCCATACTTAGTTTTTTTGGTCACGACTTGTTGTATGGAACTTTATATTCTTTATCACAAGTCTTAACCTTCCCAAGGATAATCTAAGTTTATTAATACTAATCGAGTGCGTTTTGGTTCGTACGATGCCCGTTGGCCCATTTGACCAACTATTACTTTCTCACGAAGTAACAAAGTAAACTGTTACTTCGTGGCGAAGTAATAGACTAAACGAGTTACGTTTGATCAAATCGTTGAAGGAAAATCATTCTAGAGTGTTTAGAATCTCCATACTTAGTTTTTTTGGCCACGACTTGTTGTATGGAACTTTATATTCTTTATCACTAGTCTTAACCTTCCCAAGGATAATCTAAGCTTATTAATACTAATCCAGTGCATTTTGGTTTGTACGATGCCCGTTGCCCCATTTGACCAACTATTACTTTCTCACGAATTAACAAAGTAAACTGCTACATCGTGGTGAAGTAATAGACTAAACGAGTTACGTTTGATCAAATCGTTGAAGGAAAATCATTCTATAGTGTTTAGAGTCTCGATACTTAGTTTTTGGCCACGACTTGTTGTATGGAACTTTATATTCTTTATCACAAGTCATAACCTTCTCAAGGATAATCTAAGCTTATTAATACTAATCGAGTGCGTTTTGGTTCGTACGATGCCCGTTGGCCCATTTGACCAACTATTACTTTCTCACGAAGTAACAAAGTAAACTGTTAATTCGTGGTGAAGTAATAGACTAAACGAGTTACGTTTGATCAAATCGTTGAAGGAAAATCATTCTAGAGTGTTTAGAGTCTCCATACTTAGTTTTTTTGGCCACGGCTTGTTGTATGGAACTTTATATTCTTTATCACAAGTCCTTAACCTTCCCAAGGATAATCTAAGCTTGTTAACACTAATCGAGTGCATTTTGGTTCGTACGATGCCCGTTGGCCCATTTGACCAACTATTACTTTCTCACGAAGTAACAAGGTAAACTGTTACTTCGTGGTGAAGTAATAGACTAAACGAGTTACGTTTGATCAAATCGTTGAAGGAAAATCATTCTAGAGTGTTTAGAGTCTCCATGCTTAGTTTTTTTGGCCAAGACTTGTTGTATGGAACTTTATATTCTTTATCACAAGTATTAACCTTCCCAAAGATAATCTAAGCTTATTAACACTAATCCAGTGCATTTTGGTTTGTACGATGCCCGTTGGCCCATTTGACCAACTATTACTTTCTCACGAATTAACAAAGTAAACTGTTACTTCGTGGCGAAGTAATAGACTAAACGAGTTACGTTTGATCAAATCGTTGAAGGAAAATCATTCTAGAGTGTTTAGAGTCTCCATGCTTAGTTTTTTTGGTCACGACTTGTTGTATGGAACTTTATATTCTTTATCACAAGTCTTAACCTTCCCAAGGATAATCTAAGTTTATTAATACTAATCGAGTGCGTTTTGGTTCGTACGATGCCCGTTGGCCCATTTGACCAACTATTACTTTCTCACGAAGTAACAAAGTAAATTGTTACTTCGTGGCGAAGTAATAGACTAAACGAGTTACGTTTGATCAAATCGTTGAAGGAAAATCATTCTAGAGTGTTTAGGGTCTCCATACTTAGTTTTTTTGGCCACGACTTGTTGTATGGAACTTTATATTCTTTATCACAAGTCTTAACCTTCCCACGGATAATCTAAGCTTATTAATACTAATCGAGTGCGTTTTGGTTCGTACGATGCCCGTTGGCCCATTTGACCAACTATTACTTTCTCATGAAGTAACAAAGTAAACTGTTACTTCGTGGTGAAGTAATAGACTAAACGAGTTACGTTTGATCAAATCGTTGAAGGAAAATCATTCTAGAGTGTTTAGAGTCTCCATACTTAGTTTTTTTGGTCACGACTTGTTGTATGGAACTTTATATTCTTTATCACAAGTCTTAACCTTCCCAAGGATAATCTAAGTTTATTAATACTAATCGAGTGCGTTTTGGTTCGTACGATGCCCGTTGGCCCATTTGACCAACTATTACTTTCTCACGAAGTAACAAAGTAAACTGTTACTTCGTGGCGAAGTAATAGACTAAACGAGTTACGTTTGATCAAATCGTTGAAGGAAAATCATTCTAGAGTGTTTAGAATCTCCATACTTAGTTTTTTTGGCCACGACTTGTTGTATGGAACTTTATATTCTTTATCACTAGTCTTAACCTTCCCAAGGATAATCTAAGCTTATTAATACTAATCCAGTGCATTTTGGTTTGTACGATGCCCGTTGCCCCATTTGACCAACTATTACTTTCTCACGAATTAACAAAGTAAACTGCTACATCGTGGTGAAGTAATAGACTAAACGAGTTACGTTTGATCAAATCGTTGAAGGAAAATCATTCTATAGTGTTTAGAGTCTCGATACTTAGTTTTTGGCCACGACTTGTTGTATGGAACTTTATATTCTTTATCACAAGTCATAACCTTCTCAAGGATAATCTAAGCTTATTAATACTAATCGAGTGCGTTTTGGTTCGTACGATGCCCGTTGGCCCATTTGACCAACTATTACTTTCTCACGAAGTAACAAAGTAAACTGTTAATTCGTGGTGAAGTAATAGACTAAACGAGTTACGTTTGATCAAATCGTTGAAGGAAAATCATTCTAGAGTGTTTAGAGTCTCCATACTTAGTTTTTTTGGTCACGACTTGTTGTATGGAACTTTATATTCTTTATCACAAGTCTTAACCTTCCCAAGGATAATCTAAGTTTATTAATACTAATCGAGTGCGTTTTGGTTCGTACGATGCCCGTTGGCCCATTTGACCAACTATTACTTTCTCACGAAGTAACAAAGTAAACTGTTACTTCGTGGCGAAGTAATAGACTAAACGAGTTACGTTTGATCAAATCGTTGAAGGAAAATCATTCTAGAGTGTTTAGGGTCTCCATACTTAGTTTTTTTGGCCACGACTTGTTGTATGGAACTTTATATTCTTTATCACTAGTCTTAACCTTCCCAAGGATAATCTAAGCTTATTAATACTAATCGAGTGCGTTTTGGTTCGCACGATGCCCGTTGGCCCATTTGACCAACTATTACTTTCTCACGAAGTAACAAATTAAACTGCTACATCGTGGTGAAGTAATAGACTAAACGAGTTACGTTTGATCAAATCGTTGAAGGAAAATCATTCTAGAGTGTTTAGAGTCTCCATACTTAGTTTTTTTTTGCCACGAATTGTTGTATGGAACTTTATATTCTTTATCACAAGTCTTAACCTTCCCACGGATAATCTAAGCTTATTAATACTAATCGAGTGCGTTTTGGTTCGTACGATGCCCGTTGGCCCATTTGACCAACTATTACTTTCTCATGAAGTAACAAAGTAAACTGTTACTTCGTGGTGAAGTAATAGACTAAACGAGTTACGTTTGATCAAATCGTTGAAGGAAAATCATTCTAGAGTGTTTAGAGTCTCCATACTTAGTTTTTTTGGTCACGACTTGTTGTATGGAACTTTATATTCTTTATCACAAGTCTTAACCTTCCCAAGGATAATCTAAGTTTATTAATACTAATCGAGTGCGTTTTGGTTCGTACGATGCCCGTTGGCCCATTTGACCAACTATTACTTTCTCACGAAGTAACAAAGTAAACTGTTACTTCGTGGTGAAGTAATAGACTAAACGAGTTACGTTTGATCAAATCGTTGAAGGAAAATCATTCTAGAGTGTTTAGAGTCTCCATGCTTAGTTTTTTTGGCCAAGACTTGTTGTATGGAACTTTATATTCTTTATCACAAGTATTAACCTTCCCAAGGATAATCTAAGCTTATTAACACTAATCCAGTGCATTTTGGTTTGTACGATGCCCGTTGGCCCATTTGACCAACTATTACTTTCTCACGAATTAACAAAGTAAACTGCTACATCGTGGTGAAGTAATAGACTAAACGAGTTACGTTTGATCAAATCGTTGAAGGAAA
Organism: Linaria vulgaris; assembly: GCA_948329865.1. NCBI lineage: Eukaryota > Viridiplantae > Streptophyta > Magnoliopsida > Lamiales > Plantaginaceae > Linaria > Linaria vulgaris. Next base: position 36,105,404 of record OX415252.1, read on the forward strand.
ATCATACTAGAGTGTTTAGAGTCTCGATACTTAGTTTTTTTGGCCACGACTTGTTGTATGGAACTTTATATTCTTTATCACAAGTCTTAACCTTCCCAAGGATAATCTAAGCTTATTAATACTAATCGAGTGCGTTTTGGTTCGTACGATGCCCGTTGGCCCATTTTACCAACTATTACTTTCTCACGAAGTAACAAAGTAAACTGTTACTTCGTGGTGAAGTAATAGACTAAACGAGTTACGTTTGATCAAATCGTTGAAGGAAAATCATTCTAGAGTGTTTAGAGTCTCCATGCTTAGTTTTTTTGGCCAAGACTTGTTGTATGGAACTTTATATTCTTTATCACAAGTATTAACCTTCCCAAGGATAATCTAAGCTTATTAACACTAATCCAGTGCATTTTGGTTTGTACGATGCCCGTTGGCCCATTTGACCAACTATTACTTTCTCACGAATTAACAAAGTAAACTGCTACATCGTGGTGAAGTAATAGACTAAACGAGTTACGTTTGATCAAATCGTTGAAGGAAAATCATACTAGAGTGTTTAGAGTCTCGATACTTAGTTTTTTTGGCCACGACTTGTTGTATGGAACTTTATATTCTTTATCACAAGTCTTAACCTTCCCAAGGATAATCTAAGCTTATTAATACTAATCGAGTGCGTTTTGGTTCGTACGATGCCCGTTGGACCATTTTACCAACTATTACTTTCTCACGAAGTAACAAAGTAAACTGTTACTTCGTGGTGAAGTAATAGACTAAACGAGTTACGTTTGATCAAATCGTTGAAGGAAAATCATTCTAGAGTGTTTAGAGTCTCCATACTTAGTTTTTTTGGTCACGACTTGTTGTATGGAACTTTATATTCTTTATCACAAGTCTTAACCTTCCCAAGGATAATCTAAGTTTATTAATACTAATCGAGTGCGTTTTGGTTCGTACGATGCCCGTTGGCCCATTTGACCAACTATTACTTTCTCACGAAGTAACAAAGTAAACTGTTACTTCGTGGCGAAGTAATAGACTAAACGAGTTACGTTTGATCAAATCGTTGAAGGAAAATCATTCTAGAGTGTTTAGAGTCTCCATACTTAGTTTTTTTGGTCACGACTTGTTGTATGGAACTTTATATTCTTTATCACAAGTCTTAACCTTCCCAAGGATAATCTAAGTTTATTAATACTAATCGAGTGCGTTTTGGTTCGTACGATGCCCGTTGGCCCATTTGACCAACTATTACTTTCTCACGAAGTAACAAAGTAAACTGTTACTTCGTGGCGAAGTAATAGACTAAACGAGTTACGTTTGATCAAATCGTTGAAGGAAAATCATTCTAGAGTGTTTAGGGTCTCCATACTTAGTTTTTTTGGCCACGACTTGTTGTATGGAACTTTATATTCTTTATCACTAGTCTTAACCTTCCCAAGGATAATCTAAGCTTATTAATACTAATCGAGTGCGTTTTGGTTCGCACGATGCCCGTTGGCCCATTTGACCAACTATTACTTTCTCACGAAGTAACAAATTAAACTGCTACATCGTGGTGAAGTAATAGACTAAACGAGTTACGTTTGATCAAATCGTTGAAGGAAAATCATTCTAGAGTGTTTAGAGTCTCCATACTTAGTTTTTTTTTGCCACGAATTGTTGTATGGAACTTTATATTCTTTATCACAAGTCTTAACCTTCCCACGGATAATCTAAGCTTATTAATACTAATCGAGTGCGTTTTGGTTCGTACGATGCCCGTTGGCCCATTTGACCAACTATTACTTTCTCATGAAGTAACAAAGTAAACTGTTACTTCGTGGTGAAGTAATAGACTAAACGAGTTACGTTTGATCAAATCGTTGAAGGAAAATCATTCTAGAGTGTTTAGAGTCTCCATACTTAGTTTTTTTGGTCACGACTTGTTGTATGGAACTTTATATTCTTTATCACAAGTCTTAACCTTCCCAAGGATAATCTAAGTTTATTAATACTAATCGAGTGCGTTTTGGTTCGTACGATGCCCGTTGGCCCATTTGACCAACTATTACTTTCTCACGAAGTAACAAAGTAAACTGTTACTTCGTGGTGAAGTAATAGACTAAACGAGTTACGTTTGATCAAATCGTTGAAGGAAAATCATTCTAGAGTGTTTAGAGTCTCCATGCTTAGTTTTTTTGGCCAAGACTTGTTGTATGGAACTTTATATTCTTTATCACAAGTATTAACCTTCCCAAGGATAATCTAAGCTTATTAACACTAATCCAGTGCATTTTGGTTTGTACGATGCCCGTTGGCCCATTTGACCAACTATTACTTTCTCACGAATTAACAAAGTAAACTGCTACATCGTGGTGAAGTAATAGACTAAACGAGTTACGTTTGATCAAATCGTTGAAGGAAAATCATACTAGAGTGTTTAGAGTCTCGATACTTAGTTTTTTTGGCCACGACTTGTTGTATGGAACTTTATATTCTTTATCACAAGTCTTAACCTTCCCAAGGATAATCTAAGCTTATTAATACTAATCGAGTGCGTTTTGGTTCGTACGATGCCCGTTGGCCCATTTTACCAACTATTACTTTCTCACGAAGTAACAAAGTAAACTGTTACTTCGTGGTGAAGTAATAGACTAAACGAGTTACGTTTGATCAAATCGTTGAAGGAAAATCATTCTAGAGTGTTTAGAGTCTCCATGCTTAGTTTTTTTGGCCAAGACTTGTTGTATGGAACTTTATATTCTTTATCACAAGTATTAACCTTCCCAAGGATAATCTAAGCTTATTAACACTAATCCAGTGCATTTTGGTTTGTACGATGCCCGTTGGCCCATTTGACCAACTATTACTTTCTCACGAATTAACAAAGTAAACTGCTACATCGTGGTGAAGTAATAGACTAAACGAGTTACGTTTGATCAAATCGTTGAAGGAAAATCATACTAGAGTGTTTAGAGTCTCGATACTTAGTTTTTTTGGCCACGACTTGTTGTATGGAACTTTATATTCTTTATCACAAGTCTTAACCTTCCCAAGGATAATCTAAGCTTATTAATACTAATCGAGTGCGTTTTGGTTCGTACGATGCCCGTTGGACCATTTTACCAACTATTACTTTCTCACGAAGTAACAAAGTAAACTGTTACTTCGTGGTGAAGTAATAGACTAAACGAGTTACGTTTGATCAAATCGTTGAAGGAAAATCATTCTAGAGTGTTTAGAGTCTCCATACTTAGTTTTTTTGGTCACGACTTGTTGTATGGAACTTTATATTCTTTATCACAAGTCTTAACCTTCCCAAGGATAATCTAAGTTTATTAATACTAATCGAGTGCGTTTTGGTTCGTACGATGCCCGTTGGCCCATTTGACCAACTATTACTTTCTCACGAAGTAACAAAGTAAACTGTTACTTCGTGGCGAAGTAATAGACTAAACGAGTTACGTTTGATCAAATCGTTGAAGGAAAATCATTCTAGAGTGTTTAGAGTCTCCATACTTAGTTTTTTTGGCCACGGCTTGTTGTATGGAACTTTATATTCTTTATCACAAGTCCTTAACCTTCCCAAGGATAATCTAAGCTTGTTAACACTAATCGAGTGCATTTTGGTTCGTACGATGCCCGTTGGCCCATTTGACCAACTATTACTTTCTCACGAAGTAACAAGGTAAACTGTTACTTCGTGGTGAAGTAATAGACTAAACGAGTTACGTTTGATCAAATCGTTGAAGGAAAATAATTCTAGAGTGTTTAGAGTCTCCATGCTTAGTTTTTTTGGCCAAGACTTGTTGTATGGAACTTTATATTCTTTATCACAAGTATTAACCTTCCCAAAGATAATCTAAGCTTATTAACACTAATCCAGTGCATTTTGGTTTGTACGATGCCCGTTGGCCCATTTGACCAACTATTACTTTCTCACGAATTAACAAAGTAAACTGTTACTTCGTGGCGAAGTAATAGACTAAACGAGTTACGTTTGATCAAATCGTTGAAGGAAAATCATTCTAGAGTGTTTAGAGTCTCCATGCTTAGTTTTTTTGGTCACGACTTGTTGTATGGAACTTTATATTCTTTATCACAAGTCTTAACCTTCCCAAGGATAATCTAAGTTTATTAATACTAATCGAGTGCGTTTTGGTTCGCACGATGCCCGTTGGCCCATTTGACCAACTATTACTTTCTCACGAAGTAACAAATTAAACTGCTACATCGTGGTGAAGTAATAGACTAAACGAGTTACGTTTGATCAAATCGTTGAAGGAAAATCATTCTAGAGTGTTTAGAGTCTCCATACTTAGTTTTTTTTTGCCACGAATTGTTGTATGGAACTTTATATTCTTTATCACAAGTCTTAACCTTCCCACGGATAATCTAAGCTTATTAATACTAATCGAGTGCGTTTTGGTTCGTACGATGCCCGTTGGCCCATTTGACCAACTATTACTTTCTCATGAAGTAACAAAGTAAACTGTTACTTCGTGGTGAAGTAATAGACTAAACGAGTTACGTTTGATCAAATCGTTGAAGGAAAATCATTCTAGAGTGTTTAGAGTCTCCATACTTAGTTTTTTTGGTCACGACTTGTTGTATGGAACTTTATATTCTTTATCACAAGTCTTAACCTTCCCAAGGATAATCTAAGTTTATTAATACTAATCGAGTGCGTTTTGGTTCGTACGATGCCCGTTGGCCCATTTGACCAACTATTACTTTCTCACGAAGTAACAAAGTAAACTGTTACTTCGTGGTGAAGTAATAGACTAAACGAGTTACGTTTGATCAAATCGTTGAAGGAAAATCATTCTAGAGTGTTTAGAGTCTCCATGCTTAGTTTTTTTGGCCAAGACTTGTTGTATGGAACTTTATATTCTTTATCACAAGTATTAACCTTCCCAAGGATAATCTAAGCTTATTAACACTAATCCAGTGCATTTTGGTTTGTACGATGCCCGTTGGCCCATTTGACCAACTATTACTTTCTCACGAATTAACAAAGTAAACTGCTACATCGTGGTGAAGTAATAGACTAAACGAGTTACGTTTGATCAAATCGTTGAAGGAAAATCATACTAGAGTGTTTAGAGTCTCGATACTTAGTTTTTTTGGCCACGACTTGTTGTATGGAACTTTATATTCTTTATCACAAGTCTTAACCTTCCCAAGGATAATCTAAGCTTATTAATACTAATCGAGTGCGTTTTGGTTCGTACGATGCCCGTTGGCCCATTTTACCAACTATTACTTTCTCACGAAGTAACAAAGTAAACTGTTACTTCGTGGTGAAGTAATAGACTAAACGAGTTACGTTTGATCAAATCGTTGAAGGAAAATCATTCTAGAGTGTTTAGAGTCTCCATGCTTAGTTTTTTTGGCCAAGACTTGTTGTATGGAACTTTATATTCTTTATCACAAGTATTAACCTTCCCAAGGATAATCTAAGCTTATTAACACTAATCCAGTGCATTTTGGTTTGTACGATGCCCGTTGGCCCATTTGACCAACTATTACTTTCTCACGAATTAACAAAGTAAACTGCTACATCGTGGTGAAGTAATAGACTAAACGAGTTACGTTTGATCAAATCGTTGAAGGAAAATCATACTAGAGTGTTTAGAGTCTCGATACTTAGTTTTTTTGGCCACGACTTGTTGTATGGAACTTTATATTCTTTATCACAAGTCTTAACCTTCCCAAGGATAATCTAAGCTTATTAATACTAATCGAGTGCGTTTTGGTTCGTACGATGCCCGTTGGACCATTTTACCAACTATTACTTTCTCACGAAGTAACAAAGTAAACTGTTACTTCGTGGTGAAGTAATAGACTAAACGAGTTACGTTTGATCAAATCGTTGAAGGAAAATCATTCTAGAGTGTTTAGAGTCTCCATACTTAGTTTTTTTGGTCACGACTTGTTGTATGGAACTTTATATTCTTTATCACAAGTCTTAACCTTCCCAAGGATAATCTAAGTTTATTAATACTAATCGAGTGCGTTTTGGTTCGTACGATGCCCGTTGGCCCATTTGACCAACTATTACTTTCTCACGAAGTAACAAAGTAAACTGTTACTTCGTGGCGAAGTAATAGACTAAACGAGTTACGTTTGATCAAATCGTTGAAGGAAAATCATTCTAGAGTGTTTAGAGTCTCCATACTTAGTTTTTTTGGCCACGGCTTGTTGTATGGAACTTTATATTCTTTATCACAAGTCCTTAACCTTCCCAAGGATAATCTAAGCTTGTTAACACTAATCGAGTGCATTTTGGTTCGTACGATGCCCGTTGGCCCATTTGACCAACTATTACTTTCTCACGAAGTAACAAGGTAAACTGTTACTTCGTGGTGAAGTAATAGACTAAACGAGTTACGTTTGATCAAATCGTTGAAGGAAAATAATTCTAGAGTGTTTAGAGTCTCCATGCTTAGTTTTTTTGGCCAAGACTTGTTGTATGGAACTTTATATTCTTTATCACAAGTATTAACCTTCCCAAAGATAATCTAAGCTTATTAACACTAATCCAGTGCATTTTGGTTTGTACGATGCCCGTTGGCCCATTTGACCAACTATTACTTTCTCACGAATTAACAAAGTAAACTGTTACTTCGTGGCGAAGTAATAGACTAAACGAGTTACGTTTGATCAAATCGTTGAAGGAAAATCATTCTAGAGTGTTTAGAGTCTCCATGCTTAGTTTTTTTGGTCACGACTTGTTGTATGGAACTTTATATTCTTTATCACAAGTCTTAACCTTCCCAAGGATAATCTAAGTTTATTAATACTAATCGAGTGCGTTTTGGTTCGCACGATGCCCGTTGGCCCATTTGACCAACTATTACTTTCTCACGAAGTAACAAATTAAACTGCTACATCGTGGTGAAGTAATAGACTAAACGAGTTACGTTTGATCAAATCGTTGAAGGAAAATCATTCTAGAGTGTTTAGAGTCTCCATACTTAGTTTTTTTTTGCCACGAATTGTTGTATGGAACTTTATATTCTTTATCACAAGTCTTAACCTTCCCACGGATAATCTAAGCTTATTAATACTAATCGAGTGCGTTTTGGTTCGTACGATGCCCGTTGGCCCATTTGACCAACTATTACTTTCTCATGAAGTAACAAAGTAAACTGTTACTTCGTGGTGAAGTAATAGACTAAACGAGTTACGTTTGATCAAATCGTTGAAGGAAAATCATTCTAGAGTGTTTAGAGTCTCCATACTTAGTTTTTTTGGTCACGACTTGTTGTATGGAACTTTATATTCTTTATCACAAGTCTTAACCTTCCCAAGGATAATCTAAGTTTATTAATACTAATCGAGTGCGTTTTGGTTCGTACGATGCCCGTTGGCCCATTTGACCAACTATTACTTTCTCACGAAGTAACAAAGTAAACTGTTACTTCGTGGTGAAGTAATAGACTAAACGAGTTACGTTTGATCAAATCGTTGAAGGAAAATCATTCTAGAGTGTTTAGAGTCTCCATGCTTAGTTTTTTTGGCCAAGACTTGTTGTATGGAACTTTATATTCTTTATCACAAGTATTAACCTTCCCAAGGATAATCTAAGCTTATTAACACTAATCCAGTGCATTTTGGTTTGTACGATGCCCGTTGGCCCATTTGACCAACTATTACTTTCTCACGAATTAACAAAGTAAACTGCTACATCGTGGTGAAGTAATAGACTAAACGAGTTACGTTTGATCAAATCGTTGAAGGAAAATCATACTAGAGTGTTTAGAGTCTCGATACTTAGTTTTTTTGGCCACGACTTGTTGTATGGAACTTTATATTCTTTATCACAAGTCTTAACCTTCCCAAGGATAATCTAAGCTTATTAATACTAATCGAGTGCGTTTTGGTTCGTACGATGCCCGTTGGCCCATTTTACCAACTATTACTTTCTCACGAAGTAACAAAGTAAACTGTTACTTCGTGGTGAAGTAATAGACTAAACGAGTTACGTTTGATCAAATCGTTGAAGGAAAATCATTCTAGAGTGTTTAGAGTCTCCATGCTTAGTTTTTTTGGCCAAGACTTGTTGTATGGAACTTTATATACTTTATCACAAGTATTAACCTTCCCAAAGATAATCTAAGCTTATTAACACTAATCCAGTGCATTTTGGTTTGTACGATGCCCGTTGGCCCATTTGACCAACTATTACTTTCTCACGAATTAACAAAGTAAACTGTTACTTCGTGGCGAAGTAATAGACTAAACGAGTTACGTTTGATCAAATCGTTGAAGGAAAATCATTCTAGAGTGTTTAGAGTCTCCATACTTAGTTTTTTTGGCCACGACTTGTTGTATGGAAACTTTATATTCTTTATCACTAGTCTTAACCTCCCAAGAATAATCTAAGCTTATTAATACTAATCGAGTGCGTTTTGGTTCGTACGATGCCCGTTGGCCCATTTGACCAACTATTACTTTCTCACGAAGTAACAAAGTAAACTGTTACTTCGTGGTGAAGTAATAGACTAAACGAGTTACGTTTGATCAAATCGTTGAAGGAAAATCATTCTAGAGTGTTTAGAGTCTCCATGCTTAGTTTTTTTGGCCAAGACTTGTTGTATGGAACTTTATATTCTTTATCACAAGTATTAACCTTCCCAAAGATAATCTAAGCTTATTAACACTAATCCAGTGCATTTTGGTTTGTACGATGCCCGTTGGCCCATTTGACCAACTATTACTTTCTCACGAATTAACAAAGTAAACTGCTACATCGTGGTGAAGTAATAGACTAAACGAGTTACGTTTGATCAAATCGTTGAAGGAAAATCATTCTAGAGTGTTTAGAGTCTCCATACTTAGTTTTTTTTGCCACGACTTGTTGTATGGAAATTTATATTCTTTATCACAAGTCTTAACCTTCCCAAGGATAATCTAAGCTTATTAACACTAATCGAGTGCGTTTTGGTTCGTACGATGCCCGTTGGCCCATTTGACCAACTATTACTTTCTCACAAAGTAACAAAGTAAACTGTTACTTCGTGGCGAAGTAATAGACTAAACGAGTTACGTTTGAACAAATCGTTGAAGGAAAATCATTCTAGAGTGTTTAGAGTCTCCATACTTAGTTTTTTTGGCCACGACTTGTTGTATGGAACTTTATATTCTTTATCACAAGTCTTAACCTTCCCAAGGATAATCTAAGCTTATTAATACTAATCGAGTGCGTTTTGGTTCGTACGATGCCCGTTGGTTTGTATGACCAACTATTACTTTCTCACGAAGTAACAAATTAAACTGCTACTTCGTGGTGAAGTAATAGACTAAACGAGTTACGTTTGATCAAATCGTTGAAGGAAAATCATTCTAGAGTGTTTAGAGTCTCCATACTTAGTTTTTTTGGCCACGACTTGTTGTATGGAACTTTATATTCTTTATCACAAGTCTTAACCTTCCCACGGATAATCTAAGCTTATTAATACTAATCGAGTGCGTTTTGGTTCGTACGATGCCCGTTGGCCCATTTGACCAACTATTACTTTCTCATGAAGTAACAAAGTAAACTGTTACTTCGTGGTGAAGTAATAGACTAAACGAGTTACGTTAGATCAAATCGTTGAAGGAAAATCATTCTAGAGTGTTTAGAGTCTCCATACTTAGTTTTTTTGGTCACGACTTGTTGTATGGAACTTTATATTCTTTATCACAAGTCTTAACCTTCCCAAGGATAATCTAAGTTTATTAATACTAATCGAGTGCGTTTTGGTTCGTACGATGCCCGTTGGCCCATTTGACCAACTATTACTTTCTCACGAAGTAACAAAGTAAACTGTTACTTCGTGGTGAAGTAATAGACTAAACGAGTTACGTTTGATCAAATCGTTGAAGGAAAATCATTCTAGAGTGTTTAGAGTCTCCATGCTTAGTTTTTTTGGCCAAGACTTGTTGTATGGAACTTTATATTCTTTATCACAAGTATTAACCTTCCCAAGGATAATCTAAGCTTATTAACACTAATCCAGTGCATTTTGGTTTGTACGATGCCCGTTGGCCCATTTGACCAACTATTACTTTCTCACGAATTAACAAAGTAAACTGCTACATCGTGGTGAAGTAATAGACTAAACGAGTTACGTTTGATCAAATCGTTGAAGGAAAATCATACTAGAGTGTTTAGAGTCTCGATACTTAGTTTTTTTGGCCACGACTTGTTGTATGGAACTTTATATTCTTTATCACAAGTCTTAACCTTCCCAAGGATAATCTAAGCTTATTAATACTAATCGAGTGCGTTTTGGTTCGTACGATGCCCGTTGGCCCATTTTACCAACTATTACTTTCTCACGAAGTAACAAAGTAAACTGTTACTTCGTGGTGAAGTAATAGACTAAACGAGTTACGTTTGATCAAATCGTTGAAGGAAAATCATTCTAGAGTGTTTAGAGTCTCCATGCTTAGTTTTTTTGGCCAAGACTTGTTGTATGGAACTTTATATTCTTTATCACAAGTATTAACCTTCCCAAGGATAATCTAAGCTTATTAACACTAATCCAGTGCATTTTGGTTTGTACGATGCCCGTTGGCCCATTTGACCAACTATTACTTTCTCACGAATTAACAAAGTAAACTGCTACATCGTGGTGAAGTAATAGACTAAACGAGTTACGTTTGATCAAATCGTTGAAGGAAAATCATACTAGAGTGTTTAGAGTCTCGATACTTAGTTTTTTTGGCCACGACTTGTTGTATGGAACTTTATATTCTTTATCACAAGTCTTAACCTTCCCAAGGATAATCTAAGCTTATTAATACTAATCGAGTGCGTTTTGGTTCGTACGATGCCCGTTGGACCATTTTACCAACTATTACTTTCTCACGAAGTAACAAAGTAAACTGTTACTTCGTGGTGAAGTAATAGACTAAACGAGTTACGTTTGATCAAATCGTTGAAGGAAAATCATTCTAGAGTGTTTAGAGTCTCCATACTTAGTTTTTTTGGTCACGACTTGTTGTATGGAACTTTATATTCTTTATCACAAGTCTTAACCTTCCCAAGGATAATCTAAGTTTATTAATACTAATCGAGTGCGTTTTGGTTCGTACGATGCCCGTTGGCCCATTTGACCAACTATTACTTTCTCACGAAGTAACAAAGTAAACTGTTACTTCGTGGCGAAGTAATAGACTAAACGAGTTACGTTTGATCAAATCGTTGAAGGAAAATCATTCTAGAGTGTTTAGAGTCTCCATACTTAGTTTTTTTGGCCACGGCTTGTTGTATGGAACTTTATATTCTTTATCACAAGTCCTTAACCTTCCCAAGGATAATCTAAGCTTGTTAACACTAATCGAGTGCATTTTGGTTCGTACGATGCCCGTTGGCCCATTTGACCAACTATTACTTTCTCACGAAGTAACAAGGTAAACTGTTACTTCGTGGTGAAGTAATAGACTAAACGAGTTACGTTTGATCAAATCGTTGAAGGAAAATAATTCTAGAGTGTTTAGAGTCTCCATGCTTAGTTTTTTTGGCCAAGACTTGTTGTATGGAACTTTATATTCTTTATCACAAGTATTAACCTTCCCAAAGATAATCTAAGCTTATTAACACTAATCCAGTGCATTTTGGTTTGTACGATGCCCGTTGGCCCATTTGACCAACTATTACTTTCTCACGAATTAACAAAGTAAACTGTTACTTCGTGGCGAAGTAATAGACTAAACGAGTTACGTTTGATCAAATCGTTGAAGGAAAATCATTCTAGAGTGTTTAGAGTCTCCATGCTTAGTTTTTTTGGTCACGACTTGTTGTATGGAACTTTATATTCTTTATCACAAGTCTTAACCTTCCCAAGGATAATCTAAGTTTATTAATACTAATCGAGTGCGTTTTGGTTCGCACGATGCCCGTTGGCCCATTTGACCAACTATTACTTTCTCACGAAGTAACAAATTAAACTGCTACATCGTGGTGAAGTAATAGACTAAACGAGTTACGTTTGATCAAATCGTTGAAGGAAAATCATTCTAGAGTGTTTAGAGTCTCCATACTTAGTTTTTTTTTGCCACGAATTGTTGTATGGAACTTTATATTCTTTATCACAAGTCTTAACCTTCCCACGGATAATCTAAGCTTATTAATACTAATCGAGTGCGTTTTGGTTCGTACGATGCCCGTTGGCCCATTTGACCAACTATTACTTTCTCATGAAGTAACAAAGTAAACTGTTACTTCGTGGTGAAGTAATAGACTAAACGAGTTACGTTTGATCAAATCGTTGAAGGAAAATCATTCTAGAGTGTTTAGAGTCTCCATACTTAGTTTTTTTGGTCACGACTTGTTGTATGGAACTTTATATTCTTTATCACAAGTCTTAACCTTCCCAAGGATAATCTAAGTTTATTAATACTAATCGAGTGCGTTTTGGTTCGTACGATGCCCGTTGGCCCATTTGACCAACTATTACTTTCTCACGAAGTAACAAAGTAAACTGTTACTTCGTGGTGAAGTAATAGACTAAACGAGTTACGTTTGATCAAATCGTTGAAGGAAAATCATTCTAGAGTGTTTAGAGTCTCCATGCTTAGTTTTTTTGGCCAAGACTTGTTGTATGGAACTTTATATTCTTTATCACAAGTATTAACCTTCCCAAGGATAATCTAAGCTTATTAACACTAATCCAGTGCATTTTGGTTTGTACGATGCCCGTTGGCCCATTTGACCAACTATTACTTTCTCACGAATTAACAAAGTAAACTGCTACATCGTGGTGAAGTAATAGACTAAACGAGTTACGTTTGATCAAATCGTTGAAGGAAAATCATACTAGAGTGTTTAGAGTCTCGATACTTAGTTTTTTTGGCCACGACTTGTTGTATGGAACTTTATATTCTTTATCACAAGTCTTAACCTTCCCAAGGATAATCTAAGCTTATTAATACTAATCGAGTGCGTTTTGGTTCGTACGATGCCCGTTGGCCCATTTTACCAACTATTACTTTCTCACGAAGTAACAAAGTAAACTGTTACTTCGTGGTGAAGTAATAGACTAAACGAGTTACGTTTGATCAAATCGTTGAAGGAAAATCATTCTAGAGTGTTTAGAGTCTCCATGCTTAGTTTTTTTGGCCAAGACTTGTTGTATGGAACTTTATATTCTTTATCACAAGTATTAACCTTCCCAAGGATAATCTAAGCTTATTAACACTAATCCAGTGCATTTTGGTTTGTACGATGCCCGTTGGCCCATTTGACCAACTATTACTTTCTCACGAATTAACAAAGTAAACTGCTACATCGTGGTGAAGTAATAGACTAAACGAGTTACGTTTGATCAAATCGTTGAAGGAAAATCATACTAGAGTGTTTAGAGTCTCGATACTTAGTTTTTTTGGCCACGACTTGTTGTATGGAACTTTATATTCTTTATCACAAGTCTTAACCTTCCCAAGGATAATCTAAGCTTATTAATACTAATCGAGTGCGTTTTGGTTCGTACGATGCCCGTTGGACCATTTTACCAACTATTACTTTCTCACGAAGTAACAAAGTAAACTGTTACTTCGTGGTGAAGTAATAGACTAAACGAGTTACGTTTGATCAAATCGTTGAAGGAAAATCATTCTAGAGTGTTTAGAGTCTCCATACTTAGTTTTTTTGGTCACGACTTGTTGTATGGAACTTTATATTCTTTATCACAAGTCTTAACCTTCCCAAGGATAATCTAAGTTTATTAATACTAATCGAGTGCGTTTTGGTTCGTACGATGCCCGTTGGCCCATTTGACCAACTATTACTTTCTCACGAAGTAACAAAGTAAACTGTTACTTCGTGGCGAAGTAATAGACTAAACGAGTTACGTTTGATCAAATCGTTGAAGGAAAATCATTCTAGAGTGTTTAGAGTCTCCATACTTAGTTTTTTTGGCCACGGCTTGTTGTATGGAACTTTATATTCTTTATCACAAGTCCTTAACCTTCCCAAGGATAATCTAAGCTTGTTAACACTAATCGAGTGCATTTTGGTTCGTACGATGCCCGTTGGCCCATTTGACCAACTATTACTTTCTCACGAAGTAACAAGGTAAACTGTTACTTCGTGGTGAAGTAATAGACTAAACGAGTTACGTTTGATCAAATCGTTGAAGGAAAATCATTCTAGAGTGTTTAGAGTCTCCATGCTTAGTTTTTTTGGCCAAGACTTGTTGTATGGAACTTTATATACTTTATCACAAGTATTAACCTTCCCAAAGATAATCTAAGCTTATTAACACTAATCCAGTGCATTTTGGTTTGTACGATGCCCGTTGGCCCATTTGACCAACTATTACTTTCTCACGAATTAACAAAGTAAACTGTTACTTCGTGGCGAAGTAATAGACTAAACGAGTTACGTTTGATCAAATCGTTGAAGGAAAATCATTCTAGAGTGTTTAGAGTCTCCATACTTAGTTTTTTTGGCCACGACTTGTTGTATGGAAACTTTATATTCTTTATCACTAGTCTTAACCTCCCAAGAATAATCTAAGCTTATTAATACTAATCGAGTGCGTTTTGGTTCGTACGATGCCCGTTGGCCCATTTGACCAACTATTACTTTCTCACGAAGTAACAAAGTAAACTGTTACTTCGTGGTGAAGTAATAGACTAAACGAGTTACGTTTGATCAAATCGTTGAAGGAAAATCATTCTAGAGTGTTTAGAGTCTCCATGCTTAGTTTTTTTGGCCAAGACTTGTTGTATGGAACTTTATATTCTTTATCACAAGTATTAACCTTCCCAAAGATAATCTAAGCTTATTAACACTAATCCAGTGCATTTTGGTTTGTACGATGCCCGTTGGCCCATTTGACCAACTATTACTTTCTCACGAATTAACAAAGTAAACTGCTACATCGTGGTGAAGTAATAGACTAAACGAGTTACGTTTGATCAAATCGTTGAAGGAAAATCATTCTAGAGTGTTTAGAGTCTCCATACTTAGTTTTTTTTGCCACGACTTGTTGTATGGAAATTTATATTCTTTATCACAAGTCTTAACCTTCCCAAGGATAATCTAAGCTTATTAACACTAATCGAGTGCGTTTTGGTTCGTACGATGCCCGTTGGCCCATTTGACCAACTATTACTTTCTCACAAAGTAACAAAGTAAACTGTTACTTCGTGGCGAAGTAATAGACTAAACGAGTTACGTTTGAACAAATCGTTGAAGGAAAATCATTCTAGAGTGTTTAGAGTCTCCATACTTAGTTTTTTTGGCCACGACTTGTTGTATGGAACTTTATATTCTTTATCACAAGTCTTAACCTTCCCAAGGATAATCTAAGCTTATTAATACTAATCGAGTGCGTTTTGGTTCGTACGATGCCCGTTGGTTTGTATGACCAACTATTACTTTCTCACGAAGTAACAAATTAAACTGCTACTTCGTGGTGAAGTAATAGACTAAACGAGTTACGTTTGATCAAATCGTTGAAGGAAAATCATTCTAGAGTGTTTAGAGTCTCCATACTTAGTTTTTTTGGCCACGACTTGTTGTATGGAACTTTATATTCTTTATCACAAGTCTTAACCTTCCCACGGATAATCTAAGCTTATTAATACTAATCGAGTGCGTTTTGGTTCGTACGATGCCCGTTGGCCCATTTGACCAACTATTACTTTCTCATGAAGTAACAAAGTAAACTGTTACTTCGTGGTGAAGTAATAGACTAAACGAGTTACGTTAGATCAAATCGTTGAAGGAAAATCATTCTAGAGTGTTTAGAGTCTCCATACTTAGTTTTTTTGGTCACGACTTGTTGTATGGAACTTTATATTCTTTATCACAAGTCTTAACCTTCCCAAGGATAATCTAAGTTTATTAATACTAATCGAGTGCGTTTTGGTTCGTACGATGCCCGTTGGCCCATTTGACCAACTATTACTTTCTCACGAAGTAACAAAGTAAACTGTTACTTCGCGGTGAAGTAATAGACTAAACGAGTTACGTTTGATCAAATCGTTGAAGGAAAATCATTCTAGAGTGTTTAGAGTCTCCATGCTTAGTTTTTTTGGCCAAGACTTGTTGTATGGAACTTTATATTCTTTATCACAAGTATTAACCTTCCCAAGGATAATCTAAGCTTATTAACACTAATCCAGTGCATTTTGGTTTGTACGATGCCCGTTGGCCCATTTGACCAACTATTACTTTCTCACGAATTAACAAAGTAAACTGCTACATCGTGGTGAAGTAATAGACTAAACGAGTTACGTTTGATCAAATCGTTGAAGGAAAATCATACTAGAGTGTTTAGAGTCTCGATACTTAGTTTTTTTGGCCACGACTTGTTGTATGGAACTTTATATTCTTTATCACAAGTCTTAACCTTCCCAAGGATAATCTAAGCTTATTAATACTAATCGAGTGCGTTTTGGTTCGTACGATGCCCGTTGGCCCATTTTACCAACTATTACTTTCTCACGAAGTAACAAAGTAAACTGTTACTTCGTGGTGAAGTAATAGACTAAACGAGTTACGTTTGATCAAATCGTTGAAGGAAAATCATTCTAGAGTGTTTAGAGTCTCCATACTTAGTTTTTTTGGTCACGACTTGTTGTATGGAACTTTATATTCTTTATCACAAGTCTTAACCTTCCCAAGGATAATCTAAGTTTATTAATACTAATCGAGTGCGTTTTGGTTCGTACGATGCCCGTTGGCCCATTTGACCAACTATTACTTTCTCACGAAGTAACAAAGTAAACTGTTACTTCGTGGCGAAGTAATAGACTAAACGAGTTACGTTTGAACAAATCGTTGAAGGAAAATCATTCTAGAGTGTTTAGAGTCTCCATACTTAGTTTTTTTGGCCACGACTTGTTGTATGGAACTTTATATTCTTTATCACAAGTCTTAACCTTCCCAAGGATAATCTAAGCTTATTAATACTAATCGAGTGCGTTTTGGTTCGTACGATGCCCGTTGGTTTGTATGACCAACTATTACTTTCTCACGAAGTAACAAATTAAACTGCTACTTCGTGGTGAAGTAATAGACTAAACGAGTTACGTTTGATCAAATCGTTGAAGGAAAATCATTCTAGAGTGTTTAGAGTCTCCATACTTAGTTTTTTTGGCCACGACTTGTTGTATGGAACTTTATATTCTTTATCACAAGTCTTAACCTTCCCACGGATAATCTAAGCTTATTAATACTAATCGAGTGCGTTTTGGTTCGTACGATGCCCGTTGGCCCATTTGACCAACTATTACTTTCTCTTGAAGTAACAAAGTAAACTGTTACTTCGTGGTGAAGTAATAGACTAAACGAGTTACGTTTGATCAAATCGTTGAAGGAAAATCATTCTAGAGTGTTTAGAGTCTCCATACTTAGTTTTTTTGGTCACGACTTGTTGTATGGAACTTTATATTCTTTATCACAAGTCTTAACCTTCCCAAGGATAATCTAAGTTTATTAATACTAATCGAGTGCGTTTTGGTTCGTACGATGCCCGTTGGCCCATTTGACCAACTATTACTTTCTCACGAAGTAACAAAGTAAACTGTTACTTCGCGGTGAAGTAATAGACTAAACGAGTTACGTTTGATCAAATCGTTGAAGGAAAATCATTCTAGAGTGTTTAGAGTCTCCATGCTTAGTTTTTTTGGCCAAGACTTGTTGTATGGAACTTTATATTCTTTATCACAAGTATTAACCTTCCCAAGGATAATCTAAGCTTATTAACACTAATCCAGTGCATTTTGGTTTGTACGATGCCCGTTGGCCCATTTGACCAACTATTACTTTCTCACGAATTAACAAAGTAAACTGCTACATCGTGGTGAAGTAATAGACTAAACGAGTTACGTTTGATCAAATCGTTGAAGGAAAATCATACTAGAGTGTTTAGAGTCTCGATACTTAGTTTTTTTGGCCACGACTTGTTGTATGGAACTTTATATTCTTTATCACAAGTCTTAACCTTCCCAAGGATAATCTAAGCTTATTAATACTAATCGAGTGCGTTTTGGTTCGTACGATGCCCGTTGGCCCATTTTACCAACTATTACTTTCTCACGAAGTAACAAAGTAAACTGTTACTTCGTGGTGAAGTAATAGACTAAACGAGTTACGTTTGATCAAATCGTTGAAGGAAAATCATTCTAGAGTGTTTAGAGTCTCCATACTTAGTTTTTTTGGTCACGACTTGTTGTATGGAACTTTATATTCTTTATCACAAGTCTTAACCTTCCCAAGGATAATCTAAGTTTATTAATACTAATCGAGTGCGTTTTGGTTCGTACGATGCCCGTTGGCCCATTTGACCAACTATTACTTTCTCACGAAGTAACAAAGTAAACTGTTACTTCGTGGCGAAGTAATAGACTAAACGAGTTACGTTTGATCAAATCGTTGAAGGAAAATCATTCTAGAGTGTTTAGAGTCTCCATACTTAGTTTTTTTGGCCACGACTTGTTGTATGGAACTTTATATTCTTTATCACTAGTCTTAACCTTCCCAAGGATAATCTAAGCTTATTAATACTAATCGAGTGCGTTTTGGTTCGTACGATGCCCGTTGGCCCATTTGACCAACTATTACTTTCTCACGAAGTAACAAATTAAACTGCTACATCGTGGTGAAGTAATAGACTAAACGAGTTACGTTTGATCAAATCGTTGAAGGAAAATCATTCTAGAGTGTTTAGAGTCTCCATACTTAGTTTTTTTTTGCCACGAATTGTTGTATGGAACTTTATATTCTTTATCACAAGTCTTAACCTTCCCACGGATAATCTAAGCTTATTAATACTAATCGAGTGCGTTTTGGTTCGTACGATGCCCGTTGGCCCATTTGACCAACTATTACTTTCTCATGAAGTAACAAAGTAAACTGTTACTTCGTGGTGAAGTAATAGACTAAACGAGTTACGTTTGATCAAATCGTTGAAGGAAAATCATTCTAGAGTGTTTAGAATCTCCATACTTAGTTTTTTTGGCCACGACTTGTTGTATGGAACTTTATATTCTTTATCACTAGTCTTAACCTTCCCAAGGATAATCTAAGCTTATTAATACTAATCCAGTGCATTCTGGTTTGTACGATGCCCGTTGGCCCATTTGACCAACTATTACTTTCTCACGAATTAACAAAGTAAACTGCTACATCGTGGTGAAGTAATAGACTAAACGAGTTACGTTTGATCAAATCGTGGAAGGAAAATCATTCTATAGTGTTTAGAGTCTCGATACTTAGTTTTTGGCCACGACTTGTTGTATGGAACTTTATATTCTTTATCACAAGTCTTAACCTTCTCAAGGATAATCTAAGCTTATTAATACTAATCGAGTGCGTTTTGGTTCGTACGATGCCCGTTGGCCCATTTGACCAACTATTACTTTCTCACGAAGTAACAAAGTAAACTGTTACTTCGTGGTGAAGTAATAGACTAAACGAGTTACGTTTGATCAAATCGTTGAAGGAAAATCATTCTAGAGTGTTTAGAGTCTCCATACTTAGTTTTTTTGGTCACGACTTGTTGTATGGAACTTTATATTCTTTATCACAAGTCTTAACCTTCCCAAGGATAATCTAAGTTTATTAATACTAATCGAGTGCGTTTTGGTTCGTACGATGCCCGTTGGCCCATTTGACCAACTATTACTTTCTCACGAAGTAACAAAGTAAACTGTTACTTCGTGGCGAAGTAATAGACTAAACGAGTTACGTTTGATCAAATCGTTGAAGGAAAATCATTCTAGAGTGTTTAGGGTCTCCATACTTAGTTTTTTTGGCCACGACTTGTTGTATGGAACTTAATATTCTTTATCACTAGTCTTAACCTTCCCAAGGATAATCTAAGCTTATTAATACTAATCGAGTGCGTTTTGGTTCGCACGATGCCCGTTGGCCCATTTGACCAACTATTACTTTCTCACGAAGTAACAAATTAAACTGCTACATCGTGGTGAAGTAATAGACTAAACGAGTTACGTTTGATCAAATCGTTGAAGGAAAATCATTCTAGAGTGTTTAGAGTCTCCATACTTAGTTTTTTTTTGCCACGAATTGTTGTATGGAACTTTATATTCTTTATCACAAGTCTTAACCTTCCCACGGATAATCTAAGCTTATTAATACTAATCGAGTGCGTTTTGGTTCGTACGATGCCCGTTGGCCCATTTGACCAACTATTACTTTCTCATGAAGTAACAAAGTAAACTGTTACTTCGTGGTGAAGTAATAGACTAAACGAGTTACGTTTGATCAAATCGTTGAAGGAAAATCATTCTAGAGTGTTTAGAGTCTCCATACTTAGTTTTTTTGGTCACGACTTGTTGTATGGAACTTTATATTCTTTATCACAAGTCTTAACCTTCCCAAGGATAATCTAAGTTTATTAATACTAATCGAGTGCGTTTTGGTTCGTACGATGCCCGTTGGCCCATTTGACCAACTATTACTTTCTCACGAAGTAACAAAGTAAACTGTTACTTCGTGGTGAAGTAATAGACTAAACGAGTTACGTTTGATCAAATCGTTGAAGGAAAATCATTCTAGAGTGTTTAGAGTCTCCATGCTTAGTTTTTTTGGCCAAGACTTGTTGTATGGAACTTTATATTCTTTATCACAAGTATTAACCTTCCCAAGGATAATCTAAGCTTATTAACACTAATCCAGTGCATTTTGGTTTGTACGATGCCCGTTGGCCCATTTGACCAACTATTACTTTCTCACGAATTAACAAAGTAAACTGCTACATCGTGGTGAAGTAATAGACTAAACGAGTTACGTTTGATCAAATCGTTGAAGGAAAATCATACTAGAGTGTTTAGAGTCTCGATACTTAGTTTTTTTGGCCACGACTTGTTGTATGGAACTTTATATTCTTTATCACAAGTCTTAACCTTCCCAAGGATAATCTAAGCTTATTAATACTAATCGAGTGCGTTTTGGTTCGTACGATGCCCGTTGGCCCATTTTACCAACTATTACTTTCTCACGAAGTAACAAAGTAAACGGTTACTTCGTGGTGAAGTAATAGACTAAACGAGTTACGTTTGATCAAATCGTTGAAGAAAAATCATTCTAGAGTGTTTAGAGTCTCCATGCTTAGTTTTTTTGGCCAAGACTTGTTGTATGGAACTTTATATTCTTTATCACAAGTATTAACCTTCCCAAGGATAATCTAAGCTTATTAACACTAATCCAGTGCATTTTGGTTTGTACGATGCCCGTTGGCCCATTTGACCAACTATTACTTTCTCACGAATTAACAAAGTAAACTGCTACATCGTGGTGAAGTAATAGACTAAACGAGTTACGTTTGATCAAATCGTTGAAGGAAAATCATACTAGAGTGTTTAGAGTCTCGATACTTAGTTTTTTTGGCCACGACTTGTTGTATGGAACTTTATATTCTTTATCACAAGTCTTAACCTTCCCAAGGATAATCTAAGCTTATTAATACTAATCGAGTGCGTTTTGGTTCGTACGATGCCCGTTGGACCATTTTACCAACTATTACTTTCTCACGAAGTAACAAAGTAAACTGTTACTTCGTGGTGAAGTAATAGACTAAACGAGTTACGTTTGATCAAATCGTTGAAGGAAAATCATTCTAGAGTGTTTAGAGTCTCCATACTTAGTTTTTTTGGTCACGACTTGTTGTATGGAACTTTATATTCTTTATCACAAGTCTTAACCTTCCCAAGGATAATCTAAGTTTATTAATACTAATCGAGTGCGTTTTAGTTCGTACGATGCCCGTTGGCCCATTTGACCAACTATTACTTTCTCACGAAGTAACAAAGTAAACTGTTACTTCGTGGCGAAGTAATAGACTAAACGAGTTACGTTTGATCAAATCGTTGAAGGAAAATCATTCTAGAGTGTTTAGAGTCTCCATACTTAGTTTTTTTGGCCACGGCTTGTTGTATGGAACTTTATATTCTTTATCACAAGTCCTTAACCTTCCCAAGGATAATCTAAGCTTGTTAACACTAATCGAGTGCATTTTGGTTCGTACGATGCCCGTTGGCCCAATTGACCAACTATTACTTTCTCACGAAGTAACAAGGTAAACTGTTACTTCGTGGTGAAGTAATAGACTAAACGAGTTACGTTTGATCAAATCGTTGAAGGAAAATCATTCTAGAGTGTTTAGAGTCTCCATGCTTAGTTTTTTTGGCCAAGACTTGTTGTATGGAACTTTATATTCTTTATCACAAGTATTAACCTTCCCAAAGATAATCTAAGCTTATTAACACTAATCCAGTGCATTTTGGTTTGTACGATGCCCGTTGGCCCATTTGACCAACTATTACTTTCTCACGAATTAACAAAGTAAACTGTTACTTCGTGGCGAAGTAATAGACTAAACGAGTTACGTTTGATCAAATCGTTGAAGGAAAATCATTCTAGAGTGTTTAGAGTCTCCATACTTAGTTTTTTTGGCCACGACTTGTTGTATGGAAACTTTATATTCTTTATCACTAGTCTTAACCTCCCAAGAATAATCTAAGCTTATTAATACTAATCGAGTGCGTTTTGGTTCGTACGATGCCCGTTGGCCCATTTGACCAACTATTACTTTCTCACGAAGTAACAAAGTAAACTATTACTTCGTGGTGAAGTAATAGACTAAACGAGTTATGTTTGATCAAATCGTTGAAGGAAAATCATTCTAGAGTGTTTAGAGTCTCCATGCTTAGTTTTTTTGGCCAAGACTTGTTGTATGGAACTTTATATTCTTTATCACAAGTATTAACCTTCCCAAAGATAATCTAAGCTTATTAACACTAATCCAGTGCATTTTGGTTTGTACGATGCCCGTTGGCCCATTTGACCAACTATTACTTTCTCACGAATTAACAAAGTAAACTGCTACATCGTGGTGAAGTAATAGACTAAACGAGTTACGTTTGATCAAATCGTTGAAGGAAAATCATTCTAGAGTGTTTAGAGTCTCCATACTTAGTTTTTTTTGCCACGACTTGTTGTATGGAAATTTATATTCTTTATCACAAGTCTTAACCTTCCCAAGGATAATCTAAGCTTATTAACACTAATCGAGTGCGTTTTGGTTCGTACGATGCCCGTTGGCCCATTTGACCAACTATTACTTTCTCACGAAGTAACAAAGTAAACTGTTACTTCGTGGCGAAGTAATAGACTAAACGAGTTACGTTTGAACAAATCGTTGAAGGAAAATCATTCTAGAGTGTTTAGAGTCTCCATACTTAGTTTTTTTGGCCACGACTTGTTGTATGGAACTTTATATTCTTTATCACAAGTCTTAACCTTCCCAAGGATAATCTAAGCTTATTAATACTAATCGAGTGCGTTTTGGTTCGTACGATGCCCGTTGGTTTGTATGACCAACTATTACTTTCTCACGAAGTAACAAATTAAACGGCTACTTCGTGGTGAAGTAATAGACTAAACGAGTTACGTTTGATCAAATCGTTGAAGGAAAATCATTCTAGAGTGTTTAGAGTCTCCATACTTAGTTTTTTTGGCCACGACTTGTTGTATGGAACTTTATATTCTTTATCACAAGTCTTAACCTTCCCACGGATAATCTAAGCTTATTAATACTAATCGAGTGCGTTTTGGTTCGTACGATGCCCGTTGGCCCATTTGACCAACTATTACTTTCTCATGAAGTAACAAAGTAAACTGTTACTTCGTGGTGAAGTAATAGACTAAACGAGTTACGTTTGATCAAATCGTTGAAGGAAAATCATTCTAGAGTGTTTAGAGTCTCCATACTTAGTTTTTTTGGTCACGACTTGTTGTATGGAACTTTATATTCTTTATCACAAGTCTTAACCTTCCCAAGGATAATCTAAGTTTATTAATACTAATCGAGTGCGTTTTGGTTCGTACGATGCCCGTTGGCCCATTTGACCAACTATTACTTTCTCACGAAGTAACAAAGTAAACTGTTACTTCGCGGTGAAGTAATAGACTAAACGAGTTACGTTTGATCAAATCGTTGAAGGAAAATCATTCTAGAGTGTTTAGAGTCTCCATGCTTAGTTTTTTTGGCCAAGACTTGTTGTATGGAACTTTATATTCTTTATCACAAGTATTAACCTTCCCAAGGATAATCTAAGCTTATTAACACTAATCCAGTGCATTTTGGTTTGTACGATGCCCGTTGGCCCATTTGACCAACTATTACTTTCTCACGAATTAACAAAGTAAACTGCTGCATCGTGGTGAAGTAATAGACTAAACGAGTTACGTTTGATCAAATCGTTGAAGGAAAATCATACTAGAGTGTTTAGAGTCTCGATACTTAGTTTTTTTGGCCACGACTTGTTGTATGGAACTTTATATTCTTTATCACAAGTCTTAACCTTCCCAAGGATAATCTAAGCTTATTAATACTAATCGAGTGCGTTTTGGTTCGTACGATGCCCGTTGGCCCATTTGACCAACTATTACTTTCTCACGAAGTAACAAAGTAAACTGTTACTTCGTGGCGAAGTAATAGACTAAACGAGTTACGTTTGATCAAATCGTTGAAGGAAAATCATTCTAGAGTGTTTAGAGTCTCCATGCTTAGTTTTTTTGGCCAAGACTTGTTGTATGGAACTTTATATTCTTTATCACAAGTCTTAACCTTCCCAAGGATAATCTAAGTTTATTAATACTAATCGAGTGCGTTTTGGTTTGTACGATGCCCGTTGGCCCATTTGACCAACTATTACTTTCTCACGAATTAACAAAGTAAACTGCTGCATCGTGGTGAAGTAATAGACTAAACGAGTTACGTTTGATCAAATCGTTGAAGGAAAATCATACTAGAGTGTTTAGAGTCTCGATACTTAGTTTTTTTGGCCACGACTTGTTGTATGGAACTTTATATTCTTTATCACAAGTCTTAACCTTCCCAAGGATAATCTAAGCTTATTAATACTAATCGAGTGCGTTTTGGTTCGTACGATGCCCGTTGGTTTGTATGACCAACTATTACTTTCTCACGAAGTAACAAATTAAACGGCTACTTCGTGGTGAAGTAATAGACTAAACGAGTTACGTTTGATCAAATCGTTGAAGGAAAATCATTCTAGAGTGTTTAGAGTCTCCATACTTAGTTTTTTTGGCCACGACTTGTTGTATGGAACTTTATATTCTTTATCACAAGTCTTAACCTTCCCACGGATAATCTAAGCTTATTAATACTAATCGAGTGCGTTTTGGTTCGTACGATGCCCGTTGGCCCATTTGACCAACTATTACTTTCTCATGAAGTAACAAAGTAAACTGTTACTTCGTGGTGAAGTAATAGACTAAACGAGTTACGTTTGATCAAATCGTTGAAGGAAAATCATTCTAGAGTGTTTAGAGTCTCCATACTTAGTTTTTTTGGTCACGACTTGTTGTATGGAACTTTATATTCTTTATCACAAGTCTTAACCTTCCCAAGGATAATCTAAGTTTATTAATACTAATCGAGTGCGTTTTGGTTCGTACGATGCCCGTTGGCCCATTTGACCAACTATTACTTTCTCACGAAGTAACAAAGTAAACTGTTACTTCGCGGTGAAGTAATAGACTAAACGAGTTACGTTTGATCAAATCGTTGAAGGAAAATCATTCTAGAGTGTTTAGAGTCTCCATGCTTAGTTTTTTTGGCCAAGACTTGTTGTATGGAACTTTATATTCTTTATCACAAGTATTAACCTTCCCAAGGATAATCTAAGCTTATTAACACTAATCCAGTGCATTTTGGTTTGTACGATGCCCGTTGGCCCATTTGACCAACTATTACTTTCTCACGAATTAACAAAGTAAACTGCTGCATCGTGGTGAAGTAATAGACTAAACGAGTTACGTTTGATCAAATCGTTGAAGGAAAATCATACTAGAGTGTTTAGAGTCTCGATACTTAGTTTTTTTGGCCACGACTTGTTGTATGGAACTTTATATTCTTTATCACAAGTCTTAACCTTCCCAAGGATAATCTAAGCTTATTAATACTAATCGAGTGCGTTTTGGTTCGTACGATGCCCGTTGGCCCATTTTACCAACTATTACTTTCTCACGAAGTAACAAAGTAAACTGTTACTTCGTGGTGAAGTAATAGACTAAACGAGTTACGTTTGATCAAATCGTTGAAGGAAAATCATTCTAGAGTGTTTAGAGTCTCCATACTTAGTTTTTTTGGTCACGACTTGTTGTATGGAACTTTATATTCTTTATCACAAGTCTTAACCTTCCCAAGGATAATCTAAGTTTATTAATACTAATCGAGTGCGTTTTGGTTCGTACGATGCCCGTTGGCCCATTTGACCAACTATTACTTTCTCACGAAGTAACAAAGTAAACTGTTACTTCGTGGCGAAGTAATAGACTAAACGAGTTACGTTTGATCAAATCGTTGAAGGAAAATCATTCTAGAGTGTTTAGAGTCTCCATACTTAGTTTTTTTGGTCACGACTTGTTGTATGGAACTTTATATTCTTTATCACAAGTCTTAACCTTCCCAAGGATAATCTAAGTTTATTAATACTAATCGAGTGCGTTTTGGTTCGTACGATGCCCGTTGGCCCATTTGACCAACTATTACTTTCTCACGAAGTAACAAAGTAAACTGTTACTTCGCGGTGAAGTAATAGACTAAACGAGTTACGTTTGATCAAATCGTTGAAGGAAAATCATTCTAGAGTGTTTAGAGTCTCCATGCTTAGTTTTTTTGGCCAAGACTTGTTGTATGGAACTTTATATTCTTTATCACAAGTATTAACCTTCCCAAGGATAATCTAAGCTTATTAACACTAATCCAGTGCATTTTGGTTTGTACGATGCCCGTTGGCCCATTTGACCAACTATTACTTTCTCACGAATTAACAAAGTAAACTGCTGCATCGTGGTGAAGTAATAGACTAAACGAGTTACGTTTGATCAAATCGTTGAAGGAAAATCATACTAGAGTGTTTAGAGTCTCGATACTTAGTTTTTTTGGCCACGACTTGTTGTATGGAACTTTATATTCTTTATCACAAGTCTTAACCTTCCCAAGGATAATCTAAGCTTATTAATACTAATCGAGTGTGTTTTGGTTCGTACGATGCCCGTTGGCCCATTTTACCAACTATTACTTTCTCACGAAGTAACAAAGTAAACTGTTACTTCGTGGTGAAGTAATAGACTAAACGAGTTACGTTTGATCAAATCGTTGAAGGAAAATCATTCTAGAGTGTTTAGAGTCTCCATGCTTAGTTTTTTTGGCCAAGACTTGTTGTATGGAACTTTATATTCTTTATCACAAGTATTAACCTTCCCAAGGATAATCTAAGCTTATTAACACTAATCCAGTGCATTTTGGTTTGTACGATGCCCGTTGGCCCATTTGACCAACTATTACTTTCTCACGAATTAACAAAGTAAACTGCTGCATCGTGGTGAAGTAATAGACTAAACGAGTTACGTTTGATCAAATCGTTGAAGGAAAATCATTCTAGAGTGTTTAGAGTCTCCATACTTAGTTTTTTTGGTCACGACTTGTTGTATGGAACTTTATATTCTTTATCACAAGTCTTAACCTTCCCACGGATAATCTAAGCTTATTAATACTAATCGAGTGCGTTTTGGTTCGTACGATGCCCGTTGGCCCATTTGACCAACTATTACTTTCTCATGAAGTAACAAAGTAAACTGTTACTTCGTGGTGAAGTAATAGACTAAACGAGTTACGTTTGATCAAATCGTTGAAGGAAAATCATTCTAGAGTGTTTAGAGTCTCCATACTTAGTTTTTTTGGTCACGACTTGTTGTATGGAACTTTATATTCTTTATCACAAGTCTTAACCTTCCCAAGGATAATCTAAGTTTATTAATACTAATCGAGTGCGTTTTGGTTCGTACGATGCCCGTTGGCCCATTTTACCAACTATTACTTTCTCACGAAGTAACAAAGTAAACTGTTACTTCGCGGTGAAGTAATAGACTAAACGAGTTACGTTTGATCAAATCGTTGAAGGAAAATCATTCTAGAGTGTTTAGAGTCTCCATGCTTAGTTTTTTTGGCCAAGACTTGTTGTATGGAACTTTATATTCTTTATCACAAGTATTAACCTTCCCAAGGATAATCTAAGCTTATTAACACTAATCCAGTGCATTTTGGTTTGTACGATGCCCGTTGGCCCATTTGACCAACTATTACTTTCTCACGAATTAACAAAGTAAACTGCTGCATCGTGGTGAAGTAATAGACTAAACGAGTTACGTTTGATCAAATCGTTGAAGGAAAATCATTCTAGAGTGTTTAGAGTCTCCATACTTAGTTTTTTTGGTCACGACTTGTTGTATGGAACTTTATATTCTTTATCACAAGTCTTAACCTTCCCAAGGATAATCTAAGTTTATTAATACTAATCGAGTGCGTTTTGGTTCGTACGATGCCCGTTGGCCCATTTGACCAACTATTACTTTCTCACGAAGTAACAAAGTAAACTGTTACTTCGCGGTGAAGTAATAGACTAAACGAGTTACGTTTGATCAAATCGTTGAAGGAAAATCATTCTAGAGTGTTTAGAGTCTCCATGCTTAGTTTTTTTGGCCAAGACTTGTTGTATGGAACTTTATATTCTTTATCACAAGTATTAACCTTCCCAAGGATAATCTAAGCTTATTAACACTAATCCAGTGCATTTTGGTTTGTACGATGCCCGTTGGCCCATTTGACCAACTATTACTTTCTCACGAATTAACAAAGTAAACTGCTGCATCGTGGTGAAGTAATAGACTAAACGAGTTACGTTTGATCAAATCGTTGAAGGAAAATCATACTAGAGTGTTTAGAGTCTCGATACTTAGTTTTTTTGGCCACGACTTGTTGTATGGAACTTTATATTCTTTATCACAAGTCTTAACCTTCCCAAGGATAATCTAAGCTTATTAATACTAATCGAGTGTGTTTTGGTTCGTACGATGCCCGTTGGCCCATTTTACCAACTATTACTTTCTCACGAAGTAACAAAGTAAACTGTTACTTCGTGGTGAAGTAATAGACTAAACGAGTTACGTTTGATCAAATCGTTGAAGGAAAATCATTCTAGAGTGTTTAGAGTCTCCATACTTAGTTTTTTTGGTCACGACTTGTTGTATGGAACTTTATATTCTTTATCACAAGTCTTAACCTTCCCAAGGATAATCTAAGTTTATTAATACTAATCGAGTGCGTTTTGGTTCGTACGATGCCCGTTGGCCCATTTGACCAACTATTACTTTCTCACGAAGTAACAAAGTAAACTGTTACTTCGTGGCGAAGTAATAGACTAAACGAGTTACGTTTGATCAAATCGTTGAAGGAAAATCATTCTAGAGTGTTTAGAGTCTCCATACTTAGTTTTTTTGGCCACGACTTGTTGTATGGAAACTTTATATTCTTTATCACTAGTCTTAACCTCCCAAGAATAATCTAAGCTTATTAATACTAATCGAGTGCGTTTTGGTTCGTACGATGCCCGTTGGCCCATTTGACAAACTATTACTTTCTCACGAAGTAACAAAGTAAACTATTACTTCGTGGTGAAGTAATAGACTAAACGAGTTACGTTTGATCAAATCGTTGAAGGAAAATCATTCTAGAGTGTTTAGAGTCTCCATGCTTAGTTTTTTTGGCCAAGACTTGTTGTATGGAACTTTATATTCTTTATCACAAGTATTAACCTTCCCAAAGATAATCTAAGCTTATTAACACTAATCCAGTGCATTTTGGTTTGTACGATGCCCGTTGGCCCATTTGACCAACTATTACTTTCTCACGAAGTAACAAAGTAAACTGCTACATCGTGGTGAAGTAATAGACTAAACGAGTTACGTTTGATCAAATCGTTGAAGGAAAATCATTCTAGAGTGTTTAGAGTCTCCATACTTAGTTTTTTTTGCCACGACTTGTTGTATGGAAATTTATATTCTTTATCACAAGTCTTAACCTTCCCAAGGATAATCTAAGCTTATTAACACTAATCGAGTGCGTTTTGGTTCGTACGATGCCCGTTGGCCCATTTGACCAACTATTACTTTCTCACGAAGTAACAAAGTAAACTGTTACTTCGTGGCGAAGTAATAGACTAAACGAGTTACGTTTGAACAAATCGTTGAAGGAAAATCATTCTAGAGTGTTTAGAGTCTCCATACTTAGTTTTTTTGGCCACGACTTGTTGTATGGAACTTTATATTCTTTATCACAAGTCTTAACCTTCCCAAGGATAATCTAAGCTTATTAATACTAATCGAGTGCGTTTTGGTTCGTACGATGCCCGTTGGTTTGTATGACCAACTATTACTTTCTCACGAAGTAACAAATTAAACTGCTACTTCGTGGTGAAGTAATAGACTAAACGAGTTACGTTTGATCAAATCGTTGAAGGAAAATCATTCTAGAGTGTTTAGAGTCTCCATACTTAGTTTTTTTGGTCACGACTTGTTGTATGGAACTTTATATTCTTTATCACAAGTCTTAACCTTCCCACGGATAATCTAAGCTTATTAATACTAATCGAGTGCGTTTTGGTTCGTACGATGCCCGTTGGCCCATTTGACCAACTATTACTTTCTCATGAAGTAACAAAGTAAACTGTTACTTCGTGGTGAAGTAATAGACTAAACGAGTTACGTTTGATCAAATCGTTGAAGGAAAATCATTCTAGAGTGTTTAGAGTCTCCATACTTAGTTTTTTTGGTCACGACTTGTTGTATGGAACTTTATATTCTTTATCACAAGTCTTAACCTTCCCAAGGATAATCTAAGTTTATTAATACTAATCGAGTGCGTTTTGGTTCGTACGATGCCCGTTGGCCCATTTTACCAACTATTACTTTCTCACGAAGTAACAAAGTAAACTGTTACTTCGCGGTGAAGTAATAGACTAAACGAGTTACGTTTGATCAAATCGTTGAAGGAAAATCATTCTAGAGTGTTTAGAGTCTCCATGCTTAGTTTTTTTGGCCAAGACTTGTTGTATGGAACTTTATATTCTTTATCACAAGTATTAACCTTCCCAAGGATAATCTAAGCTTATTAACACTAATCCAGTGCATTTTGGTTTGTACGATGCCCGTTGGCCCATTTGACCAACTATTACTTTCTCACGAATTAACAAAGTAAACTGCTGCATCGTGGTGAAGTAATAGACTAAACGAGTTACGTTTGATCAAATCGTTGAAGGAAAATCATTCTAGAGTGTTTAGAGTCTCCATACTTAGTTTTTTTGGTCACGACTTGTTGTATGGAACTTTATATTCTTTATCACAAGTCTTAACCTTCCCAAGGATAATCTAAGTTTATTAATACTAATCGAGTGCGTTTTGGTTCGTACGATGCCCGTTGGCCCATTTGACCAACTATTACTTTCTCACGAAGTAACAAAGTAAACTGTTACTTCGCGGTGAAGTAATAGACTAAACGAGTTACGTTTGATCAAATCGTTGAAGGAAAATCATTCTAGAGTGTTTAGAGTCTCCATGCTTAGTTTTTTTGGCCAAGACTTGTTGTATGGAACTTTATATTCTTTATCACAAGTATTAACCTTCCCAAGGATAATCTAAGCTTATTAACACTAATCCAGTGCATTTTGGTTTGTACGATGCCCGTTGGCCCATTTGACCAACTATTACTTTCTCACGAATTAACAAAGTAAACTGCTGCATCGTGGTGAAGTAATAGACTAAACGAGTTACGTTTGATCAAATCGTTGAAGGAAAATCATACTAGAGTGTTTAGAGTCTCGATACTTAGTTTTTTTGGCCACGACTTGTTGTATGGAACTTTATATTCTTTATCACAAGTCTTAACCTTCCCAAGGATAATCTAAGCTTATTAATACTAATCGAGTGTGTTTTGGTTCGTACGATGCCCGTTGGCCCATTTTACCAACTATTACTTTCTCACGAAGTAACAAAGTAAACTGTTACTTCGTGGTGAAGTAATAGACTAAACGAGTTACGTTTGATCAAATCGTTGAAGGAAAATCATTCTAGAGTGTTTAGAGTCTCCATACTTAGTTTTTTTGGTCACGACTTGTTGTATGGAACTTTATATTCTTTATCACAAGTCTTAACCTTCCCAAGGATAATCTAAGTTTATTAATACTAATCGAGTGCGTTTTGGTTCGTACGATGCCCGTTGGCCCATTTGACCAACTATTACTTTCTCACGAAGTAACAAAGTAAACTGTTACTTCGTGGCGAAGTAATAGACTAAACGAGTTACGTTTGATCAAATCGTTGAAGGAAAATCATTCTAGAGTGTTTAGAGTCTCCATACTTAGTTTTTTTGGCCACGACTTGTTGTATGGAAACTTTATATTCTTTATCACTAGTCTTAACCTCCCAAGAATAATCTAAGCTTATTAATACTAATCGAGTGCGTTTTGGTTCGTACGATGCCCGTTGGCCCATTTGACAAACTATTACTTTCTCACGAAGTAACAAAGTAAACTATTACTTCGTGGTGAAGTAATAGACTAAACGAGTTACGTTTGATCAAATCGTTGAAGGAAAATCATTCTAGAGTGTTTAGAGTCTCCATGCTTAGTTTTTTTGGCCAAGACTTGTTGTATGGAACTTTATATTCTTTATCACAAGTATTAACCTTCCCAAAGATAATCTAAGCTTATTAACACTAATCCAGTGCATTTTGGTTTGTACGATGCCCGTTGGCCCATTTGACCAACTATTACTTTCTCACGAAGTAACAAAGTAAACTGCTACATCGTGGTGAAGTAATAGACTAAACGAGTTACGTTTGATCAAATCGTTGAAGGAAAATCATTCTAGAGTGTTTAGAGTCTCCATACTTAGTTTTTTTTGCCACGACTTGTTGTATGGAAATTTATATTCTTTATCACAAGTCTTAACCTTCCCAAGGATAATCTAAGCTTATTAACACTAATCGAGTGCGTTTTGGTTCGTACGATGCCCGTTGGCCCATTTGACCAACTATTACTTTCTCACGAAGTAACAAAGTAAACTGTTACTTCGTGGCGAAGTAATAGACTAAACGAGTTACGTTTGAACAAATCGTTGAAGGAAAATCATTCTAGAGTGTTTAGAGTCTCCATACTTAGTTTTTTTGGCCACGACTTGTTGTATGGAACTTTATATTCTTTATCACAAGTCTTAACCTTCCCAAGGATAATCTAAGCTTATTAATACTAATCGAGTGCGTTTTGGTTCGTACGATGCCCGTTGGTTTGTATGACCAACTATTACTTTCTCACGAAGTAACAAATTAAACTGCTACTTCGTGGTGAAGTAATAGACTAAACGAGTTACGTTTGATCAAATCGTTGAAGGAAAATCATTCTAGAGTGTTTAGAGTCTCCATACTTAGTTTTTTTGGCCACGACTTGTTGTATGGAACTTTATATTCTTTATCACAAGTCTTAACCTTCCCACGGATAATCTAAGCTTATTAATACTAATCGAGTGCGTTTTGGTTCGTACGATGCCCGTTGGCCCATTTGACCAACTATTACTTTCTCATGAAGTAACAAAGTAAACTGTTACTTCGTGGTGAAGTAATAGACTAAACGAGTTACGTTTGATCAAATCGTTGAAGGAAAATCATTCTAGAGTGTTTAGAGTCTCCATACTTAGTTTTTTTGGTCACGACTTGTTGTATGGAACTTTATATTCTTTATCACAAGTCTTAACCTTCCCAAGGATAATCTAAGTTTATTAATACTAATCGAGTGCGTTTTGGTTCGTACGATGCCCGTTGGCCCATTTGACCAACTATTACTTTCTCACGAAGTAACAAAGTAAACTGTTACTTCGCGGTGAAGTAATAGACTAAACGAGTTACGTTTGATCAAATCGTTGAAGGAAAATCATTCTAGAGTGTTTAGAGTCTCCATGCTTAGTTTTTTTGGCCAAGACTTGTTGTATGGAACTTTATATTCTTTATCACAAGTATTAACCTTCCCAAGGATAATCTAAGCTTATTAACACTAATCCAGTGCATTTTGGTTTGTACGATGCCCGTTGGCCCATTTGACCAACTATTACTTTCTCACGAATTAACAAAGTAAACTGCTGCATCGTGGTGAAGTAATAGACTAAACGAGTTACGTTTGATCAAATCGTTGAAGGAAAATCATACTAGAGTGTTTAGAGTCTCGATACTTAGTTTTTTTGGCCACGACTTGTTGTATGGAACTTTATATTCTTTATCACAAGTCTTAACCTTCCCAAGGATAATCTAAGCTTATTAATACTAATCGAGTGCGTTTTGGTTCGTACGATGCCCGTTGGCCCATTTTACCAACTATTACTTTCTCACGAAGTAACAAAGTAAACTGTTACTTCGTGGTGAAGTAATAGACTAAACGAGTTACGTTTGATCAAATCGTTGAAGGAAAATCATTCTAGAGTGTTTAGAGTCTCCATACTTAGTTTTTTTGGTCACGACTTGTTGTATGGAACTTTATATTCTTTATCACAAGTCTTAACCTTCCCAAGGATAATCTAAGTTTATTAATACTAATCGAGTGCGTTTTGCTTCGTACGATGCCCGTTGGCCCATTTGACCAACTATTACTTTCTCACGAAGTAACAAAGTAAACTGTTACTTCGTGGCGAAGTAATAGACTAAACGAGTTACGTTTGATCAAATCGTTGAAGGAAAATCATTCTAGAGTGTTTAGAGTCTCCATACTTAGTTTTTTTGGCCACGACTTGTTGTATGGAACTTTATATTCTTTATCACTAGTCTTAACCTTCCCAAGGATAATCTAAGCTTATTAATACTAATCGAGTGCGTTTTGGTTCGTACGATGCCCGTTGGCCCATTTGACCAACTATTACTTTCTCACGAAGTAACAAATTAAACTGCTACATCGTGGTGAAGTAATAGACTAAACGAGTTACGTTTGATCAAATCGTTGAAGGAAAATCATTCTAGAGTGTTTAGAGTCTCCATACTTAGTTTTTTTTTGCCACGAATTGTTGTATGGAACTTTATATTCTTTATCACAAGTCTTAACCTTCCCACGGATAATCTAAGCTTATTAATACTAATCGAGTGCGTTTTGGTTCGTACGATGCCCGTTGGCCCATTTGACCAACTATTACTTTCTCATGAAGTAACAAAGTAAACTGTTACTTCGTGGTGAAGTAATAGACTAAACGAGTTACGTTTGATCAAATCGTTGAAGGAAAATCATTCTAGAGTGTTTAGAGTCTCCATACTTAGTTTTTTTGGTCACGACTTGTTGTATGGAACTTTATCATATTCTTTATCACAAACAACAAACAACTCATGGAAACCCTAAATGCTCTCTTCTCTCTCCTCTAAGTCATCTCACGGCCGCCACCCTCCCCGGAGCTCCACCACCGCGGTGATCGACTTTCATCCTCGGAAATGTCATCACCATAATCGTGAGCTCATGAGGATCGTTTTTTGTGGTGACTTCGAGGTATTTTGTTCACGTCTTCTCCATCTTCGTTTTCGCAAGAGCTTGGTGCGTTAATGGTGGATTTTGAGAGTTGTTCTCTTGGACCCGTGTAGTGGGTGTTTGTTGTTGTTTGTTTCGTTGCTTTCTCTCTCTCCTTGCCTTTGCTTTCCGACACCGAACCCTCATCGTAGACTCAAATCTCATGCTCCTCATTTTATATGCTTTGGACTTGTGATTTGAGTTTGGGATTTGGAAGTGTTTTCGTTCTTGGTGTGAGCTTGAATTCCGAGGTTGTCTTTGATGATCTTTTGCTAGGATTCGTGGCCATCAAGGATTCAAACTCTTTTGTGTGGTGTTCTTCTTTCTTCTTTTTTTCTTTCTTGTTTTTCTTGTTGTTTTGCTTCGGATCCTCTTCGTTTTAGGGTCTAATTGTCGCCACCCTCGTCCGTGGCATCATTTTTAGCGGATCCGCCGCGTTTTTTCTTCCGCCCCGGCTTTTCCGGCGTCTTTCCGACGACGCCGCCGTGCACCACCGTGGTCTTTCTTTCTCCGGTCAACGAGGTGGTGGGGGCGGTCAGTTTGGTGCTTGGGTTTGTCGTCGGGGACAAGAACTCTCTTTTTCCGCGCATCCGACGATTCTCCGACGCCGCACCGCCGCGGCTCCGCCTCCGTCCGATCATCTCTCTTTGGCGGCGGTCAAACAGTCAACTGGCAGCTAGGGTTTGTGGTGGGGGACAAGAAAGCTCCACTACCTTGAGTCTTGTACCTAGTGGTGGTGTAAGACCACTTGGGGGACAAGAGTGCTAGCTTTTGTCCTTGTGTCCCCCATTATGGATGTGGACCCTACCACTCACTTAGCCACCTTATCTTGCAAGACTAATGTGGGCCCTACTGCCACATCACATGTGCTGACTCGGTCAACGCTGACTTTCGGAAAGTCAACGGCTGCTGTGTTGACTCGGTCAACACCGAGCCTTGTAAAGTCAACAGAAAGTATGGTTGGATCCGGCCTTTTCCCGCCTCTCTCGAATAACTTTTCGAGAGTTGCGAAGCCTTCACTCGCTCCTACTTTTGCGAGACAACCAAATGCGGCGCCGGACAATCCTCGACCGTATCAAATCCGTGCTCCATTGCGACGCGCTTCTTATGCGCAAGCGGCCGCTCCAACAAGACAATATGATATAAACCGCTCTCTTATTGATGATCCTACACTCAATACAATGGAGTTTCGAGTGGTCAAAGGGAAATCTATGATCGTCTTCAAGAATGAGGAAATTAAAGTTCTTGATGATAGGCTTAAGCTTGTCTTGATCCTTCGTTTCCCTCTCGTTAAGCCGAGCTACACGTTTATTCATAACAAGATGGCGAGACTCAAACTCAAAGGAAAATACACACTTGGTCCTATTGGCCCTCGCCACGTTATGTTGAAATTGACCACGGAGGAGGACTATACCCGTTTATGGTTGAAGAAGGACCTTCGATTTCTTGATCTTAATGGTTCAATCTATAAATGGACCCCGGATTTCGACCCTGATCTTGATCCTCCGATAGCTCCCGTGTGGATTGGTTTACCAAACCTCAACATGCGGTTTTGTGAGAGAAATGCCCTTATGAACATTGGTTCTTACTTTGGAAGACCTTTGAGGCTTGATGAAGGTGCGGCCACTATGTCACGCCCGGATTATCCTCGAATATGCGTTGAGATCAACCTCCTTGAGCCATTGAAAGAAGAAATAGCATGGGGGATAGAAAACGTGCGTGGTCAAGTGGACATCGTCAAGCAAAAGGTCATATATGAAAATATTCCGACCTATTGCCGGAAATGTCAACGAATGGGCCATACACTTGAGGATTGTGGTGTGGAGAAACCTCAAGGCACTAATGAGAATTTGGAGGATGTCCCAAAACCGACGACCTTTGTTTGGAAGGCTAAGAGGAACATTGTCACAAACTCATCCCTGAAGAAAGTCGATGGTCTTGAACAAGTCCCCAATGTTGAGGAAGTGGCCGAAGAGGCGGATCAAGAGATCCCGACTAATGATGAAAATAAACATCTCTTAAGGGATGAAGAGTTGAGAAAAGCCGAAGAAAAAGATATTAAAGATAGGACTTTGAGGGAGGACAATGCAAGTCCAAAACAGGAAAAAGAGAAGAAAATAGAGGAAGTTGTGGAATCCGAAGAATCAGAAGAAGATGAACAGAGCAGTGATGAAGAAGAGACTAGCCAAGAGGAAACCGATGAAAAGGAAGTCAAAGAGGACGTAGATGAAAAGAGGAAATCGGACTTGGAAATTAAGGCGGATAATATGATTACTTACCTTACGACCTTGGAGATGACTTATGAGCGCCTTGACCACCTTGACACCATTCTTGCTACCTATAGAGAAAAGAAGCCACATCCGTGTTGGGAACCAGTTCTTGTGGAATTGAAAAAGCAAATAAAAGCGTGGAAAGAAAAAGATAAAAAAGAAAAAGAACAGCGGGCCCTTGGCCGTGGACGTGATCCTACTTAGCATTGTAATAGGCCGGTTTCACTTTTCGGCTTACTTTATTGTTCGAGGTATCCACTTTTCGGATATGCTCTTCTTTGTTGAGATCTACATTTCTCTTTGTTGTTGGCGACCGTATGGGTGGGGTACACCATACGATCTAGATATGTAGTACCTCCCCCTTTCTTTTCTTTTATAAACCTTTTATTTTCTTATATTCTTTATCACAAGTCTTAACCTTCCCAAGGATAATCTAAGTTTATTAATACTAATCGAGTGCGTTTTGGTTCGTACGATGCCCGTTGGCCCATTTGACCAACTATTACTTTCTCACGAAGTAACAAAGTAAACTTTTACTTCGCGGTGAAGTAATAGACTAAACGAGTTACGTTTGATCAAATCGTTGAAGGAAAATCATTCTAGAGTGTTTAGAGTCTCCATGCTAAGTTTTTTTGGCCAAGACTTGTTGTATGGAACTTTATATTCTTTATCACAAGTATTAACCTTCCCAAGGATAATCTAAGCTTATTAACACTAATCCAGTGCATTTTGGTTTGTACGATGCCCGTTGGCCCATTTGACCAACTATTACTTTCTCACGAATTAACAAAGTAAACTGCTACATCGTGGTGAAGTAATAGACTAAACGAGTTACGTTTGATCAAATCGTTGAAGGAAAATCATTCTATAGTGTTTAGAGTCTCGATACTTAGTTTTTGGCCACGACTTGTTGTATGGAACTTTATATTCTTTATCACAAGTCTTAACCTTCCCAAGGATAATCTAAGCTTATTAATACTAATCGAGTGCGTTTTGGTTCGTACGATGCCCGTTGGCCCATTTGACCAACTATTACTTTCTCACGAAGTAACAAAGTAAACTGTTACTTCGTGGTGAAGTAATAGACTAAACGAGTTACGTTTGATCAAATCGTTGAAGGAAAATCATTCTAGAGTGTTTAGAATCTCCATACTTAGTTTTTTTGGTCACGACTTGTTGTATGGAACTTTATATTCTTTATCACAAGTCTTAACCTTCCCAAGGATAATCTAAGTTTATTAATACTAATCGAGTGCGTTTTGGTTCGTACGATGCCCGTTGGCCCATTTGACCAACTATTACTTTCTCACGAAGTAACAAGGTAAACTGTTACTGCGTGGTGAAGTAATAGACTAAACGAGTTACGTTTGATCAAATCGTTGAAGGAAAATCATTCTAGAGTGTTTAGAGTCTCCATGCTTAGTTTTTTTGGCCAAGACTTGTTGTATGGAACTTTATATTCTTTATCACAAGTATTAACCTTCCCAAGGATAATCTAAGCTTATTAACACTAATCCAGTGCATTTTGGTTTGTACGATGCCCGTTGACCCATTTGACCAACTATTACTTTCTCACGAAGTAACAAAGTAAATTGTTACTTCGTGGCGAAGTAATAGACTAAACGAGTTACGTTTGATCAAATCGTTGAAGGAAAATCATTCTAGAGTGTTTAGAGTCTCCATACTTAGTTTTTTTGGCCACGACTTGTTGTATGGAAACTTTATATTCTTTATCACTAGTCTTAACCTCCCAAGAATAATCTAAGCTTATTAATACTAATCGAGTGCGTTTTGGTTCGTACGAT
This sequence comes from Linaria vulgaris, assembly GCA_948329865.1. Classification (NCBI taxonomy): domain Eukaryota; kingdom Viridiplantae; phylum Streptophyta; class Magnoliopsida; order Lamiales; family Plantaginaceae; genus Linaria; species Linaria vulgaris. The sequence continues at coordinate 36,144,876 of OX415252.1, forward strand.
GCCCGTTGGCCCATTTGACCAACTATTACTTTCTCACGAATTAACAAAGTAAACTGCTACATCGTGGTGAAGTAATAGACTAAACGAGTTACGTTTGATCAAATCGTTGAAGGAAAATCATTCTAGAGTGTTTAGAGTCTCCATACTTAGTTTTTTTTGCCACGACTTGTTGTATGGAAATTTATATTCTTTATCACAAGTCTTAACCTTCCCAAGGATAATCTAAGCTTATTAACACTAATCGAGTGCGTTTTGGTTCGTACGATGCCCGTTGGCCCATTTGACCAACTATTACTTTCTCACGAAGTAACAAAGTAAACTGTTACTTCGTGGTGAAGTAATAGACTAAACGAGTTACGTTTGAACAAATCGTTGAAGGAAAATAATTCTAGAGTGTTTAGAGTCTCCATACTTAGTTTTTTTGGCCACGACTTGTTGTATGGAACTTTATATTCTTTATCACAAGTCTTAACCTTCCCAAGGATAATCTAAGCTTATTAACACTAATCGAGTGCGTTTTGGTTCGTACGATGCCCGTTGGCCCATTTGACCAACTATTACTTTCTCACGAAGTAACAAAGTAAACTGTTACTTCGTGGTGAAGTAATACACTAAACGAGTTAAGTTTGATCAAATCGTTGAAGGAAAATCATTCTAGAGTGTTTAGAGTCTCGATACTTAGTTTTTTTGGCCACGACTTGTTGTATGGAACTTTATATTCTTTATCACAAGTCTTAACCTTCCCAAGGATAATCTAAGTTTATTAATACTAATCGAGTGCGTTTTGGTTCGTACGATGCCCGTTGGCCCATTTGACCAACTATTACTTTCTCACGAAGTAACAAAGTAAACTGTTACTTCGCGGTGAAGTAATAGACTAAACGAGTTACGTTTGATCAAATCGTTGAAGGAAAATCATTCTAGAGTGTTTAGAGTCTCCATGCTAAGTTTTTTTGGCCAAGACTTGTTGTATGGAACTTTATATTCTTTATCACAAGTATTAACCTTCCCAAGGATAATCTAAGCTTATTAACACTAATCCAGTGCATTTTGGTTTGTATGATGCCCGTTGGCCCATTTGACCAACTATTACTTTCTCACGAATTAACAAAGTAAACTGCTACATCGTGGTGAAGTAATAGACTAAACGAGTTACGTTTGATCAAATCGTTGAAGGAAAATCATTCTATAGTGTTTAGAGTCTCGATACTTAGTTTTTGGCCACGACTTGTTGTATGGAACTTTATATTCTTTATCACAAGTCTTAACCTTCCCAAGGATAATCTAAGCTTATTAATACTAATCGAGTGCGTTTTGGTTCGTACGATGCCCGTTGGCCCATTTGACCAACTATTACTTTCTCACGAAGTAACAAAGTAAACTGTTACTTCGTGGTGAAGTAATAGACTAAACGAGTTACGTTTGATCAAATCGTTGAAGGAAAATCATTCTAGAGTGTTTAGAATCTCCATACTTAGTTTTTTTGGTCACGACTTGTTGTATGGAACTTTATATTCTTTATCACAAGTCTTAACCTTCCCAAGGATAATCTAAGTTTATTAATACTAATCGAGTGCGTTTTGGTTCGTACGATGCCCGTTGGCCCATTTGACCAACTATTACTTTCTCACGAAGTAACAAAGTAAACTGTTACTTCGTGGCGAAGTAATAGACTAAACGAGTTACGTTTGATCAAATCGTTGAAGGAAAATCATTCTAGAGTGTTTAGAGTCTCCATACTTAGTTTTTTTGGCCACGGCTTGTTGTATGGAACTTTATATTCTTTATCACAAGTCCTTAACCTTCCCAAGGATAATCTAAGCTTGTTAACACTAATCGAGTGCATTTTGGTTCGTACGATGCCCGTTGGCCCATTTGACCAACTATTACTTTCTCACGAAGTAACAAGGTAAACTGTTACTGCGTGGTGAAGTAATAGACTAAACGAGTTACGTTTGATCAAATCGTTGAAGGAAAATCATTCTAGAGTGTTTAGAGTCTCCATGCTTAGTTTTTTTGGCCAAGACTTGTTGTATGGAACTTTATATTCTTTATCACAAGTATTAACCTTCCCAAGGATAATCTAAGCTTATTAACACTAATCCAGTGCATTTTGGTTTGTACGATGCCCGTTGACCCATTTGACCAACTATTACTTTCTCACGAAGTAACAAAGTAAATTGTTACTTCGTGGCGAAGTAATAGACTAAACGAGTTACGTTTGATCAAATCGTTGAAGGAAAATCATTCTAGAGTGTTTAGAGTCTCCATACTTAGTTTTTTGGCCACGACTTGTTGTATGGAAACTTTATATTCTTTATCACTAGTCTTAACCTCCCAAGAATAATCTAAGCTTATTAATACTAATCGAGTGCGTTTTGGTTCGTACGATGCCCGTTGGCCCATTTGACCAACTATTACTTTCTCACGAAGTAACAAAGTAAACTGTTACTTCGTGGTGAAGTAATAGACTAAACGAGTGACGTTTGATCAAATCGTTGAAGGAAAATCATTCTAGAGTGTTTAGAGTCTCCATACTTAGTTTTTTTGGTCACGACTTGTTGTATGGAACTTTATATTCTTTATCACAAGTCTTAACTTTCCCAAGGATAATCTAAGTTTATTAATACTAATCGAGTGCGTTTTGGTTCGTACGATGCCCGTTGGCCCATTTGACCAACTATTACTTTCTCACGAAGTAACAAAGTAAACTGTTACTTCGTGGTGAAGTAATAGACTAAACGAGTTACGTTTGATCAAATCGTTGAAGGAAAATCATTCTAGAGTGTTTAGAGTCTCCATGCTTAGTTTTTTTGGCCAAGACTTGTTGTATGGAACTTTATATTCTTTATCACAAGACTTTGAGGTTGTGTGGAAGAAACCGGGGGAAGGGCGATGGAAGCTCAACACGGATGGTAGCTCTAAAGGGAACCCCGGGATGGCCGGTGGTGGTGGCATTCTTCGTGATCATTTGGGAAATTGTGCTTGGACTTATCACATTGCTTTGGAGCCTATGACGAATGTTGAAGCGGAGCTTATGGCCATCTATCAAGGTCTCAAATATTGTCATTCTCTCGGAGTGCGTGACGTGGATATTGAAACGGATGCCCTTATCACCTTACCCATTGTGAATGCAAAGAGAGGAGGCCCATGGAAGATCGTTCGGCAACTTGAAGAGATTCGCACCCTATTGGTCCTTGTCAATGGGACCATGCATCATACATATAGGGAGGGCAACCAAGTGGCGGACCAACTCGCTAATGAAGCATGCAATCTTCGCATCAACGGTCGTCAAACGGGCACTTTGGCTAGCCACAAGGTCCGGGTTCTTATTGAGAAAGACAAGATGTGTTGGCCTACTTTTCGTCACCCTAAGCCGAGGCCATGATGTTTGATTCTAGTTCTTTGGATTGTTTGCTTTCCATAGTTTGTCTTTGTTGTTTTTACTTGTTGTACGCTCCTTTCTTTTCTAGCTTAGGTTATTTTTCGAGGTACCCGGGTTTGTGGTATGCTCTTTTTTGTAATAGTTTCGATCATTATTGCTTCGCCCGAAATTGCATACGCCTCCCTATGTGGGAGAGGATGCTTGGATTGCGTAAGCCCTCACCGGGTACGACTTCTAAGTATCTTACTCTCACGGGCGGTGTATACATTTTCGAGGAAGCGCGCCTTGCTCACATAGACCTTGGCCTCCCTATGTGGGAGAGGGTATTTCGATTGCACACTTCGGCTTTAGGTGTGATTTCTAAATACTACACTCTCACGGGCGGTCATTGCTCTAGTGGGAAGGCGCTTGGTAGGTTGGATATCTCGAGTATAGCCCTTTGGCTTAGGTTTTGGGGTAATTCTTACGAACCCCTTAGCTTCTCTACTGTTTGCTTGGATCGAGCGATTGGGTACAACGCTCGGCTCCTGATGTAGTACCCCCCTGTTTTTTCTTTTATAAACCTCTTTTCTTCTTCTTATATTCTTTATCACAAGTATTAACCTTCCCAAGGATAATCCAAGCTTATTAACACTAATCTAGTGCATTTTGGTTTGTACGATGCCCGTTGGCCCATTTGACCAACTATTACTTTCTCACGAATTAACAAAGTAAACTGCTACATCGTGGTGAAGTAATAGACTAAACGAGTTACGTTTGATCAAATCGTTGAAGGAAAATCATTCTATAGTGTTTAGAGTCTCGATACTTAGTTTTTGGCCACGACTTGTTGTATGGAACTTTATATTCTTTATCACAAGTCTTAACCTTCTCAAGGATAATCTAAGCTTATTAATACTAATCGAGTGCGTTTTGGTTCGTACGATGCCCGTTGGCCCATTTGACCAACTATTACTTTCTCACGAAGTAACAAAGTAAACTGTTACTTCGTGGTGAAGTAATAGACTAAACGAGTTACGTTTGATCAAATCGTTGAAGGAAAATCATTCTAGAGTGTTTAGAGTCTCCATACTTAGTTTTTTTGGTCACGACTTGTTGTATGGAACTTTATATTCTTTATCACAAGTCTTAACCTTCCCAAGGATAATCTAAGTTTATTAATACTAATCGAGTGCGTTTTGGTTCGTACGATGCCCGTTGGCCCATTTGACCAACTATTACTTTCTCACGAAGTAACAAAGTAAACTGTTACTTCGTGGCGAAGTAATAGACTAAACGAGTTACGTTTGATCAAATCGTTGAAGGAAAATCATTCTAGAGTGTTTAGAGTCTCCATACTTAGTTTTTTTGGCCACGACTTGTTGTATGGAACTTTATATTCTTTATCACTAGTCTTAACCTTCCCAAGGATAATCTAAGCTTATTAATACTAATCGAGTGCGTTTTGGTTCGTACGATGCCCGTTGGCCCATTTGACCAACTATTACTTTCTCATGAAGTAACAAAGTAAACTGTTACTTCGTGGTGAAGTAATAGACTAAACGAGTTACGTTTGATCAAATCGTTGAAGGAAAATCATTCTAGAGTGTTTAGAGTCTCCATACTTAGTTTTTTTGGTCACGACGTGTTGTATGGAACTTTATATTCTTTATCACAAGTCTTAACCTTCCCAAGGATAATCTAAGTTTATTAATACTAATCGAGTGCGTTTTGGTTCGTACGATGCCCGTTGGCCCATTTGACCAACTATTACTTTCTCACGAAGTAACAAAGTAAACTGTTACTTCGTGGTGAAGTAATAGACTAAACGAGTTACGTTTGATCAAATCGTTGAAGGAAAATCATTCTAGAGTGTTTAGAGTCTCCATGCTTAGTTTTTTTGGCCAAGACTTGTTGTATGGAACTTTATATTCTTTATCACAAGTATTAACCTTCCCAAGGATAATCTAAGCTTATTAACACTAATCTAGTGCATTTTGGTTTGTACGATGCCCGTTGGCCCATTTGACCAACTATTACTTTCTCACGAATTAACAAAGTAAACTGCTACATCGTGGTGAAGTAATAGACTAAACGAGTTACGTTTGATCAAATCGTTGAAGGAAAATCATACTAGAGTGTTTAGAGTCTCGATACTTAGTTTTTTTGGCCACGACTTGTTGTATGGAACTTTATATTCTTTATCACTAGTCTTAACCTTCCCAAGGATAATCTAAGCTTATTAATACTAATCGAGTGCGTTTTGGTTCGTACGATGCCCGTTGGCCCATTTGACCAACTATTACTTTCTCATGAAGTAACAAAGTAAACTGTTACTTCGTGGTGAAGTAATAGACTAAACGAGTTACGTTTGATCAAATCGTTGAAGGAAAATCATTCTAGAGTGTTTAGAGTCTCCATACTTAGTTTTTTTGGTCACGACTTGTTGTATGGAACTTTATATTCTTTATCACAAGTCTTAACCTTCCCAAGGATAATCTAAGTTTATTAATACTAATCGAGTGCGTTTTGGTTCGTACGATGCCCGTTGGCCCATTTGACCAACTATTACTTTCTCACGAAGTAACAAAGTAAACTGTTACTTCGTGGTGAAGTAATAGACTAAACGAGTTACGTTTGATCAAATCGTTGAAGGAAAATCATTCTAGAGTGTTTAGAGTCTCCATGCTTAGTTTTTTTGGCCAAGACTTGTTGTATGGAACTTTATATTCTTTATCACAAGTATTAACCTTCCCAAGGATAATCTAAGCTTATTAACACTAATCCAGTGCATTTTGGTTTGTACGATGCCCGTTGGCCCATTTGACCAACTATTACTTTCTCACGAATTAACAAAGTAAACTGCTACATCGTGGTGAAGTAATAGACTAAACGAGTTACGTTTGATCAAATCGTTGAAGGAAAATCATACTAGAGTGTTTAGAGTCTCGATACTTAGTTTTTTTGGCCACGACTTGTTGTATGGAACTTTATATTCTTTATCACAAGTCTTAACCTTCCCAAGGATAATCTAAGCTTATTAATACTAATCGAGTGCGTTTTGGTTCGTACGATGCCCGTTGGCCCATTTTACCAACTATTACTTTCTCACGAAGTAACAAAGTAAACTGTTACTTCGTGGTGAAGTAATAGACTAAACGAGTTACATTTGATAAAATCGTTGAAGGAAAATCATTCTAGAGTGTTTAGAGTCTCCATACTTAGTTTTTTTGGTCACGACTTGTTGTATGGAACTTTATATTCTTTATCACAAGTTTTAACCTTCCCAAGGATAATCTAAGTTTATTAATACTAATCGAGTGCGTTTTGGTTCGTACGATGCCCGTTGGCCCATTTGACCAACTATTACTTTCTCACGAAGTAACAAAGTAAACTGTTACTTCGTGGCGAAGTAATAGACTAAACGAGTTACGTTTGATCAAATCGTTGAAGGAAAATCATTCTAGAGTGTTTAGAGTCTCCATACTTAGTTTTTTTGGCCACGACTTGTTGTATGGAACTTTATATTCTTTATCACTAGTCTTAACCTTCCCAAGGATAATCTAAGCTTATTAATACTAATCGAGTGCGTTTTGGTTCGTACGATGCCCGTTGGCCCATTTGACCAACTATTACTTTCTCACGAAGTAACAAATTAAACTGCTACATCGTGGTGAAGTAATAGACTAAACGAGTTACGTTTGATCAAATCGTTGAAGGAAAATCATTCTAGAGTGTTTAGAGTCTCCATACTTAGTTTTTTTTGCCACGACTTGTTGTATGGAACTTTATATTCTTTATCACAAGTCTTAACCTTCCCACGGATAATCTAAGCTTATTAATACTAATCGAGTGCGTTTTGGTTCGTACGATGCCCGTTGGCCCATTTGACCAACTATTACTTTCTCATGAAGTAACAAAGTAAACTGTTACTTCGTGGGGAAGTAATAGACTAAACGAGTTACGTTTGATCAAATCGTTGAAGGAAAATCATTCTAGAGTGTTTAGAGTCTCCATACTTAGTTTTTTTTGCCACGACTTGTTGTATGGAAATTTATATTCTTTATCACAAGTCTTAACCTTCCCAAGGATAATCTAAGCTTATTAACACTAATCGAGTGCGTTTTGGTTCGTACGATGCCCGTTGGCCCATTTGACCAACTATTACTTTCTCACGAAGTAACAAAGTAAACTGTTACTTCGTGGCGAAGTAATAGACTAAACGAGTTACGTTTGATCAAATCGTTGAAGGAAAATCATTCTAGAGTGTTTAGAATCTCCATACTTAGTTTTTTTGGCCACGACTTGTTGTATGGAACTTTATATTCTTTATCACTAGTCTTAACCTTCCCAAGGATAATCTAAGCTTATTAATACTAATCCAGTGCATTTTGGTTTGTACGATGCCCGTTGGCCCATTTGACCAACTATTACTTTCTCACGAATTAACAAAGTAAACTGCTACATCGTGGTGAAGTAATAGACTAAACGAGTTACGTTTGATCAAATCGTTGAAGGAAAATCATTCTATAGTGTTTAGAGTCTCGATACTTAGTTTTTGGCCACGACTTGTTGTATGGAACTTTATATTCTTTATCACAAGTCTTAACCTTCTCAAGGATAATCTAAGCTTATTAATACTAATCGAGTGCGTTTTGGTTCGTACGATGCCCGTTGGCCCATTTGACCAACTATTACTTTCTCACGAAGTAACAAAGTAAATTGTTACTTCGTGGTGAAGTAATAGACTAAACGAGTTACGTTTGATCAAATCGTTGAAGGAAAATCATTCTAGAGTGTTTAGAGTCTCCATACTTAGTTTTTTTGGTCACGACTTGTTGTATGGAACTTTATATTCTTTATCACAAGTATTAACCTTCCCAAGGATAATCTAAGCTTATTAACACTAATCCAGTGCATTTTGGTTTGTACGATGCCCGTTGGCCCATTTGACCAACTATTACTTTCTCACGAATTAACAAAGTAAACTGCTACATCGTGGTGAAGTAATAGACTAAACGAGTTACGTTTGATCAAATCGTTGAAGGAAAATCATACTAGAGTGTTTAGAGTCTCGATACTTAGTTTTTTTGGCCACGACTTGTTGTATGGAACTTTATATTCTTTATCACAAGTCTTAACCTTCCCAAGGATAATCTAAGCTTATTAATACTAATCGAGTGCGTTTTGGTTCTTACGATGCCCGTTGGCCCATTTTACCAACTATTACTTTCTCACGAAGTAACAAAGTAAACTGTTACTTCGTGGTGAAGTAATAGACTAAACGAGTTACATTTGATCAAATCGTTGAAGGAAAATCATTCTAGAGTGTTTAGAGTCTCCATACTTAGTTTTTTTGGTCACGACTTGTTGTATGGAACTTTATATTCTTTATCACAAGTTTTAACCTTCCCAAGGATAATCTAAGTTTATTAATACTAATCGAGTGCGTTTTGGTTCGTACGATGCCCGTTGGCCCATTTGACCAACTATTACTTTCTCACGAAGTAACAAAGTAAACTGTTACTTCGTGGCGAAGTAATAGACTAAACGAGTTACGTTTGATCAAATCGTTGAAGGAAAATCATTCTAGAGTGTTTAGAGTCTCCATACTTAGTTTTTTTGGCCACGACTTGTTGTATGGAACTTTATATTCTTTATCACTAGTCTTAACCTTCCCAAGGATAATCTAAGCTTATTAATACTAATCGAGTGCGTTTTGGTTCGTACGATGCCCGTTGGCCCATTTGACCAACTATTACTTTCTCACGAAGTAACAAATTAAACTGCTACATCGTGGTGAAGTAATAGACTAAACGAGTTACGTTTGATCAAATCGTTGAAGGAAAATCATTCTAGAGTGTTTAGAGTCTCCATACTTAGTTTTTTTTGCCACGACTTGTTGTATGGAACTTTATATTCTTTATCACAAGTCTTAACCTTCCCACGGATAATCTAAGCTTATTAATACTAATCGAGTGCGTTTTGGTTCGTACGATGCCCGTTGGCCCATTTGACCAACTATTACTTTCTCATGAAGTAACAAAGTAAACTGTTACTTCGTGGGGAAGTAATAGACTAAACGAGTTACGTTTGATCAAATCGTTGAAGGAAAATCATTCTAGAGTGTTTAGAGTCTCCATACTTAGTTTTTTTGGTCACGACTTGTTGTATGGAACTTTATATTCTTTATCACAAGTCTTAACCTTCCCAAGGATAATCTAAGTTTATTAATACTAATCGAGTGCGTTTTGGTTCGTACGATGCCCGTTGGCCCATTTGACCAACTATTACTTTCTCACGAAGTAACAAAGTAAACTGTTACTTCGTGGCGAAGTAATAGACTAAACGAGTTACGTTTGATCAAATCGTTGAAGGAAAATCATTCTAGAGTGTTTAGAATCTCCATACTTAGTTTTTTTGGCCACGACTTGTTGTATGGAACTTTATATTCTTTATCACTAGTCTTAACCTTCCCAAGGATAATCTAAGCTTATTAATACTAATCCAGTGCATTTTGGTTTGTACGATGCCCGTTGGCCCATTTGACCAACTATTACTTTCTCACGAATTAACAAAGTAAACTGCTACATCGTGGTGAAGTAATAGACTAAACGAGTTACGTTTGATCAAATCGTTGAAGGAAAATCATTCTATAGTGTTTAGAGTCTCGATACTTAGTTTTTGGCCACGACTTGTTGTATGGAACTTTATATTCTTTATCACAAGTCTTAACCTTCTCAAGGATAATCTAAGCTTATTAATACTAATCGAGTGCGTTTTGGTTCGTACGATGCCCGTTGGCCCATTTGACCAACTATTACTTTCTCACGAAGTAACAAAGTAAATTGTTACTTCGTGGTGAAGTAATAGACTAAACGAGTTACGTTTGATCAAATCGTTGAAGGAAAATCATTCTAGAGTGTTTAGAGTCTCCATACTTAGTTTTTTTGGTCACGACTTGTTGTATGGAACTTTATATTCTTTATCACAAGTCTTAACCTTCCCAAGGATAATCTAAGTTTATTAATACTAATCGAGTGCGTTTTGGTTCGTACGATGCCCGTTGGCCCATTTGACCAACTATTACTTTCTCACGAAGTAACAAAGTAAACTGTTACTTCGTGGCGAAGTAATAGACTAAACGAGTTACGTTTGATCAAATCGTTGAAGGAAAATCATTCTAGAGTGTTTAGAGTCTCCATACTTAGTTTTTTTGGCCACGACTTGTTGTATGGAACTTTATATTCTTTATCACTAGTCTTAACCTTCCCAAGGATAATCTAAGCTTATTAATACTAATCGAGTGCGTTTTGGTTCGCACGATGCCCGTTGCCCATTTGACCAACTATTACTTTCTCACGAAGTAACAAATTAAACTGCTACATCGTGGTGAAGTAATAGACTAAACGAGTTACGTTTGATCAAATCGTTGAAGGAAAATCATTCTAGAGTGTTTAGAGTCTCCATACTTAGTTTTTTTGGTCACGACTTGTTGTATGGAACTTTATATTCTTTATCACAAGTCTTAACCTTCCCAAGGATAATCTAAGTTTATTAATACTAATCGAGTGCGTTTTGGTTCGTACGATGCCCGTTGGCCCATTTGACCAACTATTACTTTCTCACGAAGTAACAAAGTAAACTGTTACTTCGTGGCGAAGTAATAGACTAAACGAGTTACGTTTGATCAAATCGTTGAAGGAAAATCATTCTAGAGTGTTTAGAATCTCCATACTTAGTTTTTTTGGCCACGACTTGTTGTATGGAACTTTATATTCTTTATCACTAGTCTTAACCTTCCCAAGGATAATCTAAGCTTATTAATACTAATCCAGTGCATTTTGGTTTGTACGATGCCCGTTGGCCCATTTGACCAACTATTACTTTCTCACGAATTAACAAAGTAAACTGCTACATCGTGGTGAAGTAATAGACTAAACGAGTTACGTTTGATCAAATCGTTGAAGGAAAATCATTCTATAGTGTTTAGAGTCTCGATACTTAGTTTTTGGCCACGACTTGTTGTATGGAACTTTATATTCTTTATCACAAGTCTTAACCTTCTCAAGGATAATCTAAGCTTATTAATACTAATCGAGTGCGTTTTGGTTCGTACGATGCCCGTTGGCCCATTTGACCAACTATTACTTTCTCACGAAGTAACAAAGTAAATTGTTACTTCGTGGTGAAGTAATAGACTAAACGAGTTACGTTTGATCAAATCGTTGAAGGAAAATCATTCTAGAGTGTTTAGAGTCTCCATACTTAGTTTTTTTGGTCACGACTTGTTGTATGGAACTTTATATTCTTTATCACAAGTCTTAACCTTCCCAAGGATAATCTAAGTTTATTAATACTAATCGAGTGCGTTTTGGTTCGTACGATGCCCGTTGGCCCATTTGACCAACTATTACTTTCTCACGAAGTAACAAAGTAAACTGTTACTTCGTGGCGAAGTAATAGACTAAACGAGTTACGTTTGATCAAATCGTTGAAGGAAAATCATTCTAGAGTGTTTAGAGTCTCCATACTTAGTTTTTTTGGCCACGACTTGTTGTATGGAACTTTATATTCTTTATCACTAGTCTTAACCTTCCCAAGGATAATCTAAGCTTATTAATACTAATCGAGTGCGTTTTGGTTCGCACGATGCCCGTTGGCCCATTTGACCAACTATTACTTTCTCACGAAGTAACAAATTAAACTGCTACATCGTGGTGAAGTAATAGACTAAACGAGTTACGTTTGATCAAATCGTTGAAGGAAAATCATTCTAGAGTGTTTAGAGTCTCCATACTTAGTTTTTTTTTCCCACGAATTGTTGTATGGAACTTTATATTCTTTATCACAAGTCTTAACCTTCCCACGGATAATCTAAGCTTATTAATACTAATCGAGTGCGTTTTGGTTCGTACGATGCCCGTTGGCCCATTTGACCAACTATTACTTTCTCATGAAGTAACAAAGTAAACTGTTACTTCGTGGTGAAGTAATAGACTAAACGAGTTACGTTTGATCAAATCGTTGAAGGAAAATCATTCTAGAGTGTTTAGAGTCTCCATACTTAGTTTTTTTGGTCACGACTTGTTGTATGGAACTTTATATTCTTTATCACAAGTCTTAACCTTCCCAAGGATAATCTAAGTTTATTAATACTAATCGAGTGCGTTTTGGTTCGTACGATGCCCGTTGGCCCATTTGACCAACTATTACTTTCTCACGAAGTAACAAAGTAAACTGTTACTTCGTGGTGAAGTAATAGACTAAACGAGTTACGTTTGATCAAATCGTTGAAGGAAAATCATTCTAGAGTGTTTAGAGTCTCCATGCTTAGTTTTTTTGGCCAAGACTTGTTGTATGGAACTTTATATTCTTTATCACAAGTATTAACCTTCCCAAGGATAATCTAAGCTTATTAACACTAATCCAGTGCATTTTGGTTTGTACGATGCCCGTTGGCCCATTTGACCAACTATTACTTTCTCACGAATTAACAAAGTAAACTGCTACATCGTGGTGAAGTAATAGACTAAACGAGTTACGTTTGATCAAATCGTTGAAGGAAAATCATACTAGAGTGTTTAGAGTCTCGATACTTAGTTTTTTTGGCCACGACATCTTGTATGGAACTTTATATTCTTTATCACAAGTCTTAACCTTCCCAAGGATAATCTAAGCTTATTAATACTAATCGAGTGCGTTTTGGTTCGTACGATGCCCGTTGGCCCATTTTACCAACTATTACTTTCTCACGAAGTAACAAAGTAAACTGTTACTTCGTGGTGAAGTAATAGACTAAACGAGTTACGTTTGATCAAATCGTTGAAGGAAAATCATTCTAGAGTGTTTAGAGTCTCCATGCTTAGTTTTTTTGGCCAAGACTTGTTGTATGGAACTTTATATTCTTTATCACAAGTATTAACCTTCCCAAGGATAATCTAAGCTTATTAACACTAATCCAGTGCATTTTGGTTTGTACGATGCCCGTTGGCCCATTTGACCAACTATTACTTTCTCACGAATTAACAAAGTAAACTGCTACATCGTGGTTAAGTAATAGACTAAACGAGTTACGTTTGATCAAATCGTTGAAGGAAAATCATACTAGAGTGTTTAGAGTCTCGATACTTAGTTTTTTTGGCCACGACTTGTTGTATGGAACTTTATATTCTTTATCACAAGTCTTAACCTTCCCAAGGATAATCTAAGCTTATTAATACTAATCGAGTGCGTTTTGGTTCGTACGATGCCCGTTGGACCATTTTACCAACTATTACTTTCTCACGAAGTAACAAAGTAAACTGTTACTTCGTGGTGAAGTAATAGACTAAACGAGTTACGTTTGATCAAATCGTTGAAGGAAAATCATTCTAGAGTGTTTAGAGTCTCCATACTTAGTTTTTTTGGTCACGACTTGTTGTATGGAACTTTATATTCTTTATCACAAGTCTTAACCTTCCCAAGGATAATCTAAGTTTATTAATACTAATCGAGTGCGTTTTGGTTCGTACGATGCCCGTTGGCCCATTTGACCAACTATTACTTTCTCACGAAGTAACAAAGTAAACTGTTACTTCGTGGCGAAGTAATAGACTAAACGAGTTACGTTTGATCAAATCGTTGAAGGAAAATCATTCTAGAGTGTTTAGAGTCTCCATACTTAGTTTTTTTGGCCACGGCTTGTTGTATGGAACTTTATATTCTTTATCACAAGTCCTTAACCTTCCCAAGGATAATCTAAGCTTGTTAACACTAATCGAGTGCATTTTGGTTCGTACGATGCCCGTTGGCCCATTTGACCAACTATTACTTTCTCACGAAGTAACAAGGTAAACTGTTACTTCGTGGTGAAGTAATAGACTAAACGAGTTACGTTTGATCAAATCGTTGAAGGAAAATCATTCTAGAGTGTTTAGAGTCTCCATGCTTAGTTTTTTTGGCCAAGACTTGTTGTATGGAACTTTATATTCTTTATCACAAGTATTAACCTTCCCAAAGATAATCTAAGCTTATTAACACTAATCCAGTGCATTTTGGTTTGTACGATGCCCGTTGGCCCATTTGACCAACTATTACTTTCTCACGAATTAACAAAGTAAACTGTTACTTCGTGGCGAAGTAATAGACTAAACGAGTTACGTTTGATCAAATCGTTGAAGGAAAATCATTCTAGAGTGTTTAGAGTCTCCATACTTAGTTTTTTTGGCCACGACTTGTTGTATGGAAACTTTATATTCTTTATCACTAGTCTTAACCTCCCAAGAATAATCTAAGCTTATTAATACTAATCGAGTGCGTTTTGGTTCGTACGATGCCCATTGGCCCATTTGACCAACTATTACTTTCTCACGAAGTAACAAAGTAAACTGTTACTTCGTGGTGAAGTAATAGACTAAACGAGTTACGTTTGATCAAATCGTTGAAGGAAAATCATTCTAGAGTGTTTAGAGTCTCCATGCTTAGTTTTTTTGGCCAAGACTTGTTGTATGGAACTTTATATTCTTTATCACAAGTATTAACCTTCCCAAAGATAATCTAAGCTTATTAACACTAATCCAGTGCATTTTGGTTTGTACGATGCCCGTTGGCCCATTTGACCAACTATTACTTTCTCACGAATTAACAAAGTAAACTGCTACATCGTGGTGAAGTAATAGACTAAACGAGTTACGTTTGATCAAATCGTTGAAGGAAAATCATTCTAGAGTGTTTAGAGTCTCCATACTTAGTTTTTTTTGCCACGACTTGTTGTATGGAAATTTATATTCTTTATCACAAGTCTTAACCTTCCCAAGGATAATCTAAGCTTATTAACACTAATCGAGTGCGTTTTGGTTCGTACGATGCCCGTTGGCCCATTTGACCAACTATTACTTTCTCACGAAGTAACAAAGTAAACTGTTACTTCGTGGCGAAGTAATAGACTAAACGAGTTACGTTTGAACAAATCGTTGAAGGAAAATCATTCTAGAGTGTTTAGAGTCTCCATACTTAGTTTTTTTGGCCACGACTTGTTGTATGGAACTTTATATTCTTTATCACAAGTCTTAACCTTCCCAAGGATAATCTAAGCTTATTAATACTAATCGAGTGCGTTTTGGTTCGTACGATGCCCGTTGGTTTGTATGACCAACTATTACTTTCTCACGAAGTAACAAATTAAACTGCTACTTCGTGGTGAAGTAATAGACTAAACGAGTTACGTTTGATCAAATCGTTGAAGGAAAATCATTCTAGAGTGTTTAGAGTCTCCATACTTAGTTTTTTTGGCCACGACTTGTTGTATGGAACTTTATATTCTTTATCACAAGTCTTAACCTTCCCACGGATAATCTAAGCTTATTAATACTAATCGAGTGCGTTTTGGTTCGTACGATGCCCGTTGGCCCATTTGCCAACTATTACTTTCTCATGAAGTAACAAAGTAAACTGTTACTTCGTGGTGAAGTAATAGACTAAACGAGTTACGTTTGATCAAATCGTTGAAGGAAAATCATTCTAGAGTGTTTAGAGTCTCCATACTTAGTTTTTTTGGTCACGACTTGTTGTATGGAACTTTATATTCTTTATCACAAGTCTTAACCTTCCCAAGGATAATCTAAGTTTATTAATACTAATCGAGTGCGTTTTGGTTCGTACGATACCCGTTGGCCCATTTGACCAACTATTACTTTCTCACGAAGTAACAAAGTAAACTGTTACTTCGCGGTGAAGTAATAGACTAAACGAGTTACGTTTGATCAAATCGTTGAAGGAAAATCATTCTAGAGTGTTTAGAGTCTCCATGCTTAGTTTTTTTGGCCAAGACTTGTTGTATGGAACTTTATATTCTTTATCACAAGTATTAACCTTCCCAAGGATAATCTAAGCTTATTAACACTAATCCAGTGCATTTTGGTTTGTACGATGCCCGTTGGCCCATTTGACCAACTATTACTTTCTCACGAATTAACAAAGTAAACTGCTACATCGTGGTGAAGTAATAGACTAAACGAGTTACGTTTGATCAAATAGTTGAAGGAAAATCATACTAGAGTGTTTAGAGTCTCGATACTTAGTTTTTTTGGCCACGACTTGTTGTATGGAACTTTATATTCTTTATCACAAGTCTTAACCTTCCCAAGGATAATCTAAGCTTATTAATACTAATCGAGTGCGTTTTGGTTCGTACGATGCCCGTTGGCCCATTTTACCAACTATTACTTTCTCACGAAGTAACAAAGTAAACTGTTACTTCGTGGTGAAGTAATAGACTAAACGAGTTACGTTTGATCAAATCGTTGAAGGAAAATCATTCTAGAGTGTTTAGAGTCTCCATACTTAGTTTTTTTGGTCACGACTTGTTGTATGGAACTTTATATTCTTTATCACAAGTCTTAACCTTCCCAAGGATAATCTAAGTTTATTAATACTAATCGAGTGCGTTTTGGTTCGTACGATGCCCGTTGGCCCATTTGACCAACTATTACTTTCTCACGAAGTAACAAAGTAAACTGTTACTTCGTGGCGAAGTAATAGACTAAACGAGTTACGTATGATCAAATCGTTGAAGGAAAATCATTCTAGAGTGTTTAGAGTCTCCATACTTAGTTTTTTTGGCCACGACTTGTTGTATGGAACTTTATATTCTTTATCACTAGTCTTAACCTTCCCAAGGATAATCTAAGCTTATTAATACTAATCGAGTGCGTTTTGGTTCGTACGATGCCCGTTGGCCCATTTGACCAACTATTACTTTCTCACGAAGTAACAAATTAAACTGCTACATCGTGGTGAAGTAATAGACTAAACGAGTTACGTTTGATCAAATCGTTGAAGGAAAATCATTCTAGAGTGTTTAGAGTCTCCATACTTAGTTTTTTTTGCCACGACTTGTTGTATGGAACTTTATATTCTTTATCACAAGTATTAACCTTCCCAAGGATAATCTAAGCTTATTAACACTAATCCAGTGCATTTTGGTTTGTACGATGCCCGTTGGCCCATTTGACCAACTATTACTTTCTCACGAATTAACAAAGTAAACTGCTACATCGTGGTGAAGTAATAGACTAAACGAGTTACGTTTGATCAAATAGTTGAAGGAAAATCATACTAGAGTGTTTAGAGTCTCGATACTTAGTTTTTTTGGCCACGACTTGTTGTATGGAACTTTATATTCTTTATCACAAGTCTTAACCTTCCCAAGGATAATCTAAGCTTATTAATACTAATCGAGTGCGTTTTGGTTCGTACGATGCCCGTTGGCCCATTTTACCAACTATTACTTTCTCACGAAGTAACAAAGTAAACTGTTACTTCGTGGTGAAGTAATAGACTAAACGAGTTACGTTTGATCAAATCGTTGAAGGAAAATCATTCTAGAGTGTTTAGAGTCTCCATACTTAGTTTTTTTGGTCACGACTTGTTGTATGGAACTTTATATTCTTTATCACAAGTCTTAACCTTCCCAAGGATAATCTAAGTTTATTAATACTAATCGAGTGCGTTTTGGTTCGTACGATGCCCGTTGGCCCATTTGACCAACTATTACTTTCTCACGAAGTAACAAAGTAAACTGTTACTTCGTGGCGAAGTAATAGACTAAACGAGTTACGTATGATCAAATCGTTGAAGGAAAATCATTCTAGAGTGTTTAGAGTCTCCATACTTAGTTTTTTTGGCCACGACTTGTTGTATGGAACTTTATATTCTTTATCACTAGTCTTAACCTTCCCAAGGATAATCTAAGCTTATTAATACTAATCGAGTGCGTTTTGGTTCGTACGATGCCCGTTGGCCCATTTGACCAACTATTACTTTCTCACGAAGTAACAAATTAAACTGCTACATCGTGGTGAAGTAATAGACTAAACGAGTTACGTTTGATCAAATCGTTGAAGGAAAATCATTCTAGAGTGTTTAGAGTCTCCATACTTAGTTTTTTTTGCCACGACTTGTTGTATGGAACTTTATATTCTTTATCACAAGTCTTAACCTTCCCACGGATAATCTAAGCTTATTAATACTAATCGAGTGCGTTTTGGTTCGTACGATGCCCGTTGGCCCATTTGACCAACTATTACTTTCTAATGAAGTAACAAAGTAAACTGTTACTTCGTGGTGAAGTAATAGACTAAACGAGTTACGTTTGATCAAATCGTTGAAGGAAAATCATTCTAGAGTGTTTAGAGTCTCCATACTTAGTTTTTTTGGTCACGACTTGTTGTATGGAACTTTATATTCTTTATCACAAGTCTTAACCTTCCCAAGGATAATCTAAGTTTATTAATACTAATCGAGTGCGTTTTGGTTCGTACGATGCCCGTTGGCCCATTTGACCAACTATTACTTTCTCACGAAGTAACAAAGTAAACTGTTACTTCGTGGCGAAGTAATAGACTAAACGAGTTACGTTTGATCAAATCGTTGAAGGAAAATCATTCTAGAGTGTTTAGAATCTCCATACTTAGTTTTTTTGGCCACGACTTGTTGTATGGAACTTTATATTCTTTATCACTAGTCTTAACCTTCCCAAGGATAATCTAAGCTTATTAATACTAATCCAGTGCATTTTGGTTTGTACGATGCCCGTTGGCCCATTTGACCAACTATTACTTTCTCACGAATTAACAAAGTAAACTGCTACATCGTGGTGAAGTAATAGACTAAACGAGTTACGTTTGATCAAATCGTTGAAGGAAAATCATTCTATAGTGTTTAGAGTCTCGATACTTAGTTTTTGGCCACGACTTGTTGTATGGAACTTTATATTCTTTATCACAAGTCTTAACCTTCTCAAGGATAATCTAAGCTTATTAATACTAATCGAGAGCGTTTTGGTTCGTACGATGCCCGTTGGCCCATTTGACCAACTATTACTTTCTCACGAAGTAACAAAGTAAACTGTTACTTCGTGGTGAAGTAATAGACTAAACGAGTTACGTTTGATCAAATCGTTGAAGGAAAATCATTCTAGAGTGTTTAGAGTCTCCATACTTAGTTTTTTTGGTCACGACTTGTTGTATGGAACTTTATATTCTTTATCACAAGTCTTAACCTTCCCAAGGATAATCTAAGTTTATTAATACTAATCGAGTGCGTTTTGGTTCGTACGATGCCCGTTGGCCCATTTGACCAACTATTACTTTCTCACGAAGTAACAAAGTAAACTGTTACTTCGTGGCGAAGTAATAGACTAAACGAGTTACGTTTGATCAAATCGTTGAAGGAAAATCATTCTAGAGTGTTTAGAGTCTCCATACTTAGTTTTTTTGGCCACGACTTGTTGTATGGAACTTTATATTCTTTATCACTAGTCTTAACCTTCCCAAGGATAATCTAAGCTTATTAATACTAATCGAGTGCGTTTTGGTTCGCACGATGCCCGTTGGCCCATTTGACCAACTATTACTTTCTCACGAAGTAACAAATTAAACTGCTACATCGTGGTGAAGTAATAGACTAAACGAGTTACGTTTGATCAAATCGTTGAAGGAAAATCATTCTAGAGTGTTTAGAGTCTCCATACTTAGTTTTTTTTTGCCACGAATTGTTGTATGGAACTTTATATTCTTTATCACAAGTCTTAACCTTCCCACGGATAATCTAAGCTTATTAATACTAATCGAGTGCGTTTTGGTTCGTACGATGCCCGTTGGCCCATTTGACCAACTATTACTTTCTCATGAAGTAACAAAGTAAACTGTTACTTCGTGGTGAAGTAATAGACTAAACGAGTTACGTTTGATCAAATCGTTGAAGGAAAATCATTCTAGAGTGTTTAGAGTCTCCATACTTAGTTTTTTTGGTCACGACTTGTTGTATGGAACTTTATATTCTTTATCACAAGTCTTAACCTTCCCAAGGATAATCTAAGTTTATTAATACTAATCGAGTGCGTTTTGGTTCGTACGATGCCCGTTGGCCCATTTGACCAACTATTACTTTCTCACGAAGTAACAAAGTAAACTGTTACTTCGCGGTGAAGTAATAGACTAAACGAGTTACGTTTGATCAAATCGTTGAAGGAAAATCATTCTAGAGTGTTTAGAGTCTCCATGCTTAGTTTTTTTGGCCAAGACTTGTTGTATGGAACTTTATATTCTTTATCACAAGTATTAACCTTCCCAAGGATAATCTAAGCTTATTAACACTAATCCAGTGCATTTTGGTTTGTACGATGCCCGTTGGCCCATTTGACCAACTATTACGTCGAGAGGTCTTAACCAACTTTATGAGAGCAATCCGGATCTTTATCTCAACAATGGGGGCGTTATGGATGTGTCTCATTTGGCTTATGCGGATGATTGCATTATTTTTGTGAAGGGAACCTTGGACAACATGGCCAAGCTCATGGATTTCCTACATCTTTATGAAGAGGCTTCGGGCCAACACATTAATGCATCCAAAAGTTGCTTCATCACTTCCCCTCGGATCAATGGTGCGCATGTCCATGCCATCCACGACCTCACGGGCTTTGAGAAAGGTGAGTTCCCCATTACTTATCTTGGTGCCCCTATTATTCGTGGAAGAATGCAACAAGCCTACTTTGATATGTGGATTGACCAAATCCGTGGCCTTATAAGTGGATGGGAATTGAAATTCCTCAATTTTGGTGGTCGCCTCACTCTCATCAAAAGTGTTCTTTGCTCCATTCCGATCTATCTTTGTCAAATCATGGAGCCCCCGGCTTGTGTCCTCGAACATCTTGACAAAATTTTTGCTCGGTTTCTTTGGGGATCGAACGAGGAAAGGAGGAAAATTCATTGGAGAAGTTGGGAAAGAATTTGCAAACCTTTTGCCATGGGTGGCCTTAATATTTCCTCTCTTGATTGCTTGGTGGAAGCTTTTGGTCTTAAACTTTGGTGGAGGTTTCGTTTGCAAGACTCGTTATGGGCCAAATACATGATGTCTAGGTACGCTACGCGGGATCCTATCTTTAGTAGCAAGCCTTGGGACTTTCGTGGATGGAGAAGATTGACTAAAGCGGCTTCCAAAGCCCAACAACATATGTTTTGGGACATCAAGGATGGCTCTTCGTTCTTTTGGGTGGATCAATGGTTGAAAGAAGGCATACTTAGACCCCGGGATGGCGTGCATATTAACTCCCGCACGCGCATTAGTGACTTTTGGGTCAACGGGGAATGGGACATTGCTAAGCTTGAGGAGGTCTTGGAGGATGATGACGTGGCTCGGGTGATTGAGGTCCCCATTGGTCAAGAAGGCAAAGACACTCCGCTTTGGAAGCTTGATCCTAATGGGTTTTTCTCTACTAAGTCCGCACGCCGATCCATTTGTGACCCCTATACACCATCCGGTATCTATAGGTTCCTTTGGCATCGTCTACTCCTTCCGAATATCTCCTTCTTTGCGTGGCGATATGTGCAAAACCTCTTACCTACGGATGAAAAGATTGCTAAGCGTTTGAAGATGGAGATTACCTCGCAATGCAATTGTTGTCGGAATGTGGAGACTACGGATCACATCTTTTGGTCTAGCCCGCTTGCCCAAGAGGTATGGTCTTACTTTTTCCGCACTTTCCATATCAAGCAACCCGTCTTTATTTCTTGGAACAATTTAATTGCGTATTGGATCAAAGTGAGCCGTCATACCCCTCCCGGCCACATTCGTATTATTGTTCCT
Source organism: Linaria vulgaris (assembly GCA_948329865.1). Lineage (NCBI taxonomy): Eukaryota > Viridiplantae > Streptophyta > Magnoliopsida > Lamiales > Plantaginaceae > Linaria > Linaria vulgaris. The sequence continues at coordinate 36,166,867 of OX415252.1, forward strand.
ATTTTGGTGATATGGTACATTTGGACGGCAAGAAATGCGGCTAGGCATAATGGTGTCCCCATGAATGCCAAAATCATCATTCATAGGGTTGTCCGCCACGTGATTGATCTCTTCACCATCAATCCATGTGAGGAGATTCTTTGGCGCGGGTCCAAATACGTTGTGGATATGTGGGGTATTAAACTTGCAAGAGTTCGTATTAAACCTCCCATTGAGGTTGTGTGGAAGAAACCGGGGGAAGGGCGATGGAAGCTCAACACGGATGGTAGCTCTAAAGGGAACCCCGGGATGGCCGGTGGTGGTGGCATTCTTCGTGATCATTTGGGAAATTGTGCTTGGACTTATCACATTGCTTTGGAGCCTATAACGAATGTTGAAGCGGAGCTTATGGCCATCTATCAAGTTCTCCAATATTGTCATTCTCTCGGAGTGCGTGACGTGGATATTGAAACGGATGCCCTTATCACCTTACCCATTGTGAATGCAAAGAGAGGAGGCCCATGGAAGATCATTCGGCAACTTGAAGAGATTCGCACCCTATTGGTCCTTGTCAATGGGACCATGCATCATACATATAGGGAGGGCAACCAAGTGGCGGACCAACTCGCTAATGAAGCATGCATTCTTCGCATCAACGGTCGTCAAACGGGCACTTTGGCTAGCCACAAGGTCCGGGTTCTTATTGAGAAAGACAAGATGTGTTGGCCTACTTTTCGTCACCCTAAGCCGAGGCCATGATGTTTGATTCTAGTTCTTTGGATTGTTTGCTTTCCATAGTTTGTCTTTGTTGTTTTTACTTGTTGTACGCTCCTTTCTTTTCTAGCTTAGGTTATTTTTCGAGGTACCCGGGTTTGTGGTATGCTCTTTTTTGTAATAGTTTCGATCATTATTGCTTCGCCCGAAATTGCATACGCCTCCCTATGTGGGAGAGGATGCTTGGATTGCGTAAGCCCTCACCGGGTACGACTTCTAAGTATCTTACTCTCACGGGCGGTGTATACATTTTCGAGGAAGCGCGCCTTGCTCACATAGACCTTGGCCTCCCTATGTGGGAGAGGGTATTTCGATTGCACACTTCGGCTTTAGGTGTGATTTCTAAATACTACACTCTCACGGGCGGTCATTGCTCTAGTGGGAAGGCGCTTGGTAGGTTGGATATCTCGAGTATAGCCCTTTGGCTTAGGTTTTGGGGTAATCCTTACGAACCCCTTAGCTTCTCTACTGTTTGCTTGGATCGAGCGATTGGGTACAACGCTCGGCTCCTGATGTAGTACCCCCCTGTTTTTTCTTTTATAAACCTCTTTTCTTCTTCTTATATTCTTTATCACAAGTATTAACCTTCCCAAGGATAATCTAAGCTTATTAACACTAATCCAGTGCATTTTGGTTTGTACGATGCCCGTTGGCCCATTTGACCAACTATTACTTTATCACGAATTAACAAAGTAAACTGCTACATCGTGGTGAAGTAATAGACTAAACGAGTTACGTTTGATCAAATCGTTGAAGGAAAATCATTCTATAGTGTTTAGAGTCTCGATACTTAGTTTTTGGCCACGACTTGTTGTATGGAACTTTATATTCTTTATCACAAGTCTTAACCTTCTCAAGGATAATCTAAGCTTATTAATACTAATCGAGTGCGTTTTGGTTCGTACGATGCCCGTTGGCCCATTTGACCAACTATTACTTTCTCACGAAGTAACAAAGTAAACTGTTACTTCGTGGTGAAGTAATAGACTAAACGAGTTACGTTTGATCAAATCGTTGAAGGAAAATCATTCTAGAGTGTTTAGAGTCTCCATACTTAGTTTTTTTGGTCACGACTTGTTGTATGGAACTTTATATTCTTTATCACAAGTCTTAACCTTCCCAAGGATAATCTAAGTTTATTAATACTAATCGAGTGCGTTTTGGTTCGTACGATGCCCGTTGGCCCATTTGACCAACTATTACTTTCTCACGAAGTAACAAAGTAAACTGTTACTTCGTGGCGAAGTAATAGACTAAACGAGTTACGTTTGATCAAATCGTTGAAGGAAAATCATTCTAGAGTGTTTAGAGTCTCCATACTTAGTTTTTTTGGCCACGACTTGTTGTATGGAACTTTATATTCTTTATCACTAGTCTTAACCTTCCCAAGGATAATCTAAGCTTATTAATACTAATCGAGTGCGTTTTGGTTCGTACGATGCCCGTTGGCCCATTTGACCAACTATTACTTTCTCACGAAGTAACAAATTAAACTGCTACATCGTGGTGAAGTAATAGACTAAACGAGTTACGTTTGATCAAATCGTTGAAGGAAAATCATTCTAGAGTGTTTAGAGTCTCCATACTTAGTTTTTTTTTGCCACGAATTGTTGTATGGAACTTTATATTCTTTATCACAAGTCTTAACCTTCCCACGGATAATCTAAGCTTATTAATACTAATCGAGTGCGTTTTGGTTCGTACGATGCCCGTTGGCCCATTTGACCAACTATTACTTTCTCATGAAGTAACAAAGTAAACTGTTACTTCGTGGTGAAGTAATAGACTAAACGAGTTACGTTTGATCAAATCGTTGAAGGAAAATCATTCTAGAGTGTTTAGAGTCTCCATACTTAGTTTTTTTGGTCACGACTTGTTGTATGGAACTTTATATTCTTTATCACAAGTCTTAACCTTCCCAAGGATAATCTAAGTTTATTAATACTAATCGAGTGCGTTTTGGTTCGTACGATGCCCGTTGGCCCATTTGACCAACTATTACTTTCTCACGAAGTAACAAAGTAAACTGTTACTTCGTGGTGAAGTAATAGACTAAACGAGTTACGTTTGATCAAATCGTTGAAGGAAAATCATTCTAGAGTGTTTAGAGTCTCCATGCTTAGTTTTTTTGGCCAAGACTTGTTGTATGGAACTTTATATTCTTTATCACAAGTATTAACCTTCCGAAGGATAATCTAAGCTTATTAACACTAATCCAGTGCATTTTGGTTTGTACGATGCCCGTTGGCCCATTTGACCAACTATTACTTTCTCACGAATTAACAAAGTAAACTGCTACATCGTGGTGAAGTAATAGACTAAACGAGTTACGTTTGATCAAATCGTTGAAGGAAAATCATACTAGAGTGTTTAGAGTCTCGATACTTAGTTTTTTTGGCCACGACTTGTTGTATGGAACTTTATATTCTTTATCACAAGTCTTAACCTTCCCAAGGATAATCTAAGCTTATTAATACTAATCGAGTGCGTTTTGGTTCGTACGATGCCCGTTGGCCCATTTTACCAACTATTACTTTCTCACGAAGTAACAAAGTAAACTGTTACCTCGTGGTGAAGTAATAGACTAAACGAGTTACGTTTGATCAAATCGTTGAAGGAAAATCATTCTAGAGTGTTTAGAGTCTCCATACTTAGTTTTTTTGGCCACGACTTGTTGTATGGAACTTTATATTCTTTATCACTAGTCTTAACCTTCCCAAGGATAATCTAAGTTTATTAATACTAATCGAGTGCGTTTTGGTTCGTACGATGCCCGTTGGCCCATTTGACCAACTATTACTTTCTCACGAAGTAACAAAGTAAACTGTTACTTCGTGGCGAAGTAATAGACTAAACGAGTTACGTTTGATCAAATCGTTGAAGGAAAATCATTCTAGAGTGTTTAGAGTCTCCATACTTAGTTTTTTTGGCCACGGCTTGTTGTATGGAACTTTATATTCTTTATCACAAGTCCTTAACCTTCCCAAGGATAATCTAAGCTTGTTAACACTAATCGAGTGCATTTTGGTTCGTACGATGCCCGTTGGCCCATTTGACCAACTATTACTTTCTCACGAAGTAACAAGGTAAACTGTTACTTCGTGGTGAAGTAATAGACTAAACGAGTTACGTTTGATCAAATCGTTGAAGGAAAATCATTCTAGAGTGTTTAGAGTCTCCATGCTTAGTTTTTTTGGCCAAGACTTGTTGTATGGAACTTTATATTCTTTATCACAAGTATTAACCTTCCCAAAGATAATCTAAGCTTATTAACACTAATCCAGTGCATTTTGGTTTGTACGATGCCCGTTGGCCCATTTGACCAACTATTACTTTCTCACGAATTAACAAAGTAAACTGTTACTTCGTGGCGAAGTAATAGACTAAACGAGTTACGTTTGATCAAATCGTTGAAGGAAAATCATTCTAGAGTGTTTAGAGTCTCCATACTTAGTTTTTTTGGCCACGACTTGTTGTATGGAAACTTTATATTCTTTATCACTAGTCTTAACCTCCCAAGAATAATCTAAGCTTATTAATACTAATCGAGTGCGTTTTGGTTCGTACGATGCCCGTTGGCCCATTTGACCAACTATTACTTTCTCACGAAGTAACAAAGTAAACTGTTACTTCGTGGTGAAGTAATAGACTAAACGAGTTACGTTTGATCAAATCGTTGAAGGAAAATCATTCTAGAGTGTTTAGAGTCTCCATGCTTAGTTTTTTTGGCCAAGACTTGTTGTATGGAACTTTATATTCTTTATCACAAGTATTAACCTTCCCAAAGATAATCTAAGCTTATTAACACTAATCCAGTGCATTTTGGTTTGTACGATGCCCGTTGGCCCATTTGACCAACTATTACTTTCTCACGAATTAACCAAGTAAACTGCTACATCGTGGTGAAGTAATAGACTAAACGAGTTACGTTTGATCAAATCGTTGAAGGAAAATCATTCTAGAGTGTTTAGAGTCTCCATACTTAGTTTTTTTTGCCACGACTTGTTGTATGGAAATTTATATTCTTTATCACAAGTCTTAACCTTCCCAAGGATAATCTAAGCTTATTAACACTAATCGAGTGCGTTTTGGTTCGTACGATGCCCGTTGGCCCATTTGACCAACTATTACTTTCTCACGAAGTAACAAAGTAAACTGTTACTTCGTGGCGAAGTAATAGACTAAACGAGTTACGTTTGAACAAATCGTTGAAGGAAAATCATTCTAGAGTGTTTAGAGTCTCCATACTTAGTTTTTTTGGCCACGACTTGTTGTATGGAACTTTATATTCTTTATCACAAGTCTTAACCTTCCCAAGGATAATCTAAGCTTATTAATACTAATCGAGTGCGTTTTGGTTCGTACGATGCCCGTTGGTTTGTATGACCAACTATTACTTTCTCACGAAGTAACAAATTAAACTGCTACTTCGTGGTGAAGTAATAGACTAAACGAGTTACGTTTGATCAAATCGTTGAAGGAAAATCATTCTAGAGTGTTTAGAGTCTCCATACTTAGTTTTTTTGGCCACGACTTGTTGTATGGAACTTTATATTCTTTATCACAAGTCTTAACCTTCCCACGGATAATCTAAGCTTATTAATACTAATCGAGTGCGTTTTGGTTCGTACGATGCCCGTTGGCCCATTTGACCAACTATTACTTTCTTATGAAGTAACAAAGTAAACTGTTACTTCGTGGTGAAGTAATAGACTAAACGAGTTACGTTTGATCAAATCGTTGAAGGAAAATCATTCTAGAGTGTTTAGAGTCTCCATACTTAGTTTTTTTGGTCACGACTTGTTGTATGGAACTTTATACTCTTTATCACAAGTCTTAACCTTCCCAAGGATAATCTAAGCTTATTAACACTAATCGAGTGCGTTTTGGTTCGTACGATGCCCGTTGGCCCACTTGACCAACTATTACTTTCTCACGAAGTAACAGTTACTTCGTGGTGAAGTAATTGACTAAACGAGTTACGTTTGATCAAATCGTTGAAGGAAAATCATTCTAGAGTGTTTAGAGTCTCCATACTTAGTTTTTTTGGTCACGACTTGTTGTATGGAACTTTATATTCTTTATCACAAGTCTTAACCTTCCCAAGGATAATCTAAGTTTATTAATACTAATCGAGTGCGTTTTGGTTCGTACGATGCCCGTTGGCCCATTTGACCAACTATTACTTTCTCACGAAGTAACAAAGTAAACTGTTACTTCGTGGTGAAGTAATAGACTAAACGAGTTACGTTTGATCAAATCGTTGAAGGAAAATCATTCTAGAGTGTTTAGAGTCTCCATGCTTAGTTTTTTTGGCCAAGACTTGTTGTATGGAACTTTATATTCTTTATCACAAGTATTAACCTTCCCAAGGATAATCTAAGCTTATTAACACTAATCCAGTGCATTTTGGTTTGTACGATGCCCGTTGGCCCATTTGACCAACTATTACTTTCTCACGAATTAACAAAGTAAACTGCTACATCGTGGTGAAGTAATAGACTAAACGAGTTACGTTTGATCAAATCGTTGAAGGAAAATCATACTAGAGTGTTTAGAGTCTCGATACTTAGTTTTTTTGGCCACGACTTGTTGTATGGAACTTTATATTCTTTATCACAAGTCTTAACCTTCCCAAGGATAATCTAAGCTTATTAATACTAATCGAGTGCGTTTTGGTTCGTACGATGCCCGTTGGCCCATTTTACCAACTATTACTTTCTCACGAAGTAACAAAGTAAACTGTTACTTCGTGGTGAAGTAATAGACTAAACGAGTTACGTTTGATCAAATCGTTGAAGGAAAATCATTCTAGAGTGTTTAGAGTCTCCATACTTAGTTTTTTTGGCCACGACTTGTTGTATGGAACTTTATATTCTTTATCACTAGTCTTAACCTTCCCAAGGATAATCTAAGTTTATTAATACTAATCGAGTGCGTTTTGGTTCGTACGATGCCCGTTGGCCCATTTGACCAACTATTACTTTCTCACGAAGTAACAAAGTAAACTGTTACTTCGTGGCGAAGTAATAGACTAAACGAGTTACGTTTGATCAAATCGTTGAAGGAAAATCATTCTAGAGTGTTTAGAGTCTCCATACTTAGTTTTTTTGGCCACGGCTTGTTGTATGGAACTTTATATTCTTTATCACAAGTCCTTAACCTTCCCAAGGATAATCTAAGCTTGTTAACACTAATCGAGTGCATTTTGGTTCGTACGATGCCCGTTGGCCCATTTGACCAACTATTACTTTCTCACGAAGTAACAAGGTAAACTGTTACTTCGTGGTGAAGTAATAGACTAAACGAGTTACGTTTGATCAAATCGTTGAAGGAAAATCATTCTAGAGTGTTTAGAGTCTCCATGCTTAGTTTTTTTGGCCAAGACTTGTTGTATGGAACTTTATATTCTTTATCACAAGTATTAACCTTCCCAAAGATAATCTAAGCTTATTAACACTAATCCAGTGCATTTTGGTTTGTACGATGCCCGTTGGCCCATTTGACCAACTATTACTTTCTCACGAATTAACAAAGTAAACTGTTACTTCGTGGCGAAGTAATAGACTAAACGAGTTACGTTTGATCAAATCGTTGAAGGAAAATCATTCTAGAGTGTTTAGAGTCTCCATACTTAGTTTTTTTGGCCACGACTTGTTGTATGGAAACTTTATATTCTTTATCACTAGTCTTAACCTCCCAAGAATAATCTAAGCTTATTAATACTAATCGAGTGCGTTTTGGTTCGTACGATGCCCGTTGGCCCATTTGACCAACTATTACTTTCTCACGAAGTAACAAAGTAAACTGTTACTTCGTGGTGAAGTAATAGACTAAACGAGTTACGTTTGATCAAATCGTTGAAGGAAAATCATTCTAGAGTGTTTAGAGTCTCCATGCTTAGTTTTTTTGGCCAAGACTTGTTGTATGGAACTTTATATTCTTTATCACAAGTATTAACCTTCCCAAAGATAATCTAAGCTTATTAACACTAATCCAGTGCATTTTGGTTTGTACGATGCCCGTTGGCCCATTTGACCAACTATTACTTTCTCACGAATTAACCAAGTAAACTGCTACATCGTGGTGAAGTAATAGACTAAACGAGTTACGTTTGATCAAATCGTTGAAGGAAAATCATTCTAGAGTGTTTAGAGTCTCCATACTTAGTTTTTTTTGCCACGACTTGTTGTATGGAAATTTATATTCTTTATCACAAGTCTTAACCTTCCCAAGGATAATCTAAGCTTATTAACACTAATCGAGTGCGTTTTGGTTCGTACGATGCCCGTTGGCCCATTTGACCAACTATTACTTTCTCACGAAGTAACAAAGTAAACTGTTACTTCGTGGCGAAGTAATAGACTAAACGAGTTACGTTTGAACAAATCGTTGAAGGAAAATCATTCTAGAGTGTTTAGAGTCTCCATACTTAGTTTTTTTGGCCACGACTTGTTGTATGGAACTTTATATTCTTTATCACAAGTCTTAACCTTCCCAAGGATAATCTAAGCTTATTAATACTAATCGAGTGCGTTTTGGTTCGTACGATGCCCGTTGGTTTGTATGACCAACTATTACTTTCTCACGAAGTAACAAATTAAACTGCTACTTCGTGGTGAAGTAATAGACTAAACGAGTTACGTTTGATCAAATCGTTGAAGGAAAATCATTCTAGAGTGTTTAGAGTCTCCATACTTAGTTTTTTTGGCCACGACTTGTTGTATGGAACTTTATATTCTTTATCACAAGTCTTAACCTTCCCACGGATAATCTAAGCTTATTAATACTAATCGAGTGCGTTTTGGTTCGTACGATGCCCGTTGGCCCATTTGACCAACTATTACTTTCTTATGAAGTAACAAAGTAAACTGTTACTTCGTGGTGAAGTAATAGACTAAACGAGTTACGTTTGATCAAATCGTTGAAGGAAAATCATTCTAGAGTGTTTAGAGTCTCCATACTTAGTTTTTTTGGTCACGACTTGTTGTATGGAACTTTATATTCTTTATCACAAGTCTTAACCTTCCCAAGGATAATCTAAGTTTATTAATACTAATCGAGTGCGTTTTGGTTCGTACGATGCCCGTTGGCCCATTTGACCAACTATTACTTTCTCACGAAGTAACAAAGTAAACTGTTACTTCGTGGTGAAGTAATAGACTAAACGAGTTACGTTTGATCAAATCGTTGAAGGAAAATCATTCTAGAGTGTTTAGAGTCTCCATACTTAGTTTTTTTGGCCACGACTTGTTGTATGGAACTTTATATTCTTTATCACTAGTCTTAACCTTCCCAAGGATAATCTAAGCTTATTAATACTAATCGAGTGCGTTTTGGTTCGTACGATGCCCGTTGGCCCATTTGACCAACTATTACTTTCTCACGAAGTAACAAATTAAACTGCTACATCGTGGTGAAGTAATAGACTAAACGAGTTACGTTTGATCAAATCGTTGAAGGAAAATCATTCTAGAGTGTTTAGAGTCTCCATACTTAGTTTTTTTTTGCCACGAATTGTTGTATGGAACTTTATATTCTTTATCACAAGTCTTAACCTTCCCACGGATAATCTAAGCTTATTAATACTAATCGAGTGCGTTTTGGTTCGTACGATGCCCGTTGGCCCATTTGACCAACTATTACTTTCTCATGAAGTAACAAAGTAAACTGTTACTTCGTGGTGAAGTAATAGACTAAACGAGTTACGTTTGATCAAATCGTTGAAGGAAAATCATTCTAGAGTGTTTAGAGTCTCCATACTTAGTTTTTTTGGTCACGACTTGTTGTATGGAACTTTATATTCTTTATCACAAGTCTTAACCTTCCCAAGGATAATCTAAGTTTATTAATACTAATCGAGTGCGTTTTGGTTCGTACGATGCCCGTTGGCCCATTTGACCAACTATTACTTTCTCACGAAGTAACAAAGTAAACTGTTACTTCGTGGTGAAGTAATAGACTAAACGAGTTACGTTTGATCAAATCGTTGAAGGAAAATCATTCTAGAGTGTTTAGAGTCTCCATGCTTAGTTTTTTTGGCCAAGACTTGTTGTATGGAACTTTATATTCTTTATCACAAGTATTAACCTTCCCAAGGATAATCTAAGCTTATTAACACTAATCCAGTGCATTTTGGTTTGTACGATGCCCGTTGGCCCATTTGACCAACTATTACTTTCTCACGAATTAACAAAGTAAACTGCTACATCGTGGTGAAGTAATAGACTAAACGAGTTACGTTTGATCAAATCGTTGAAGGAAAATCATACTAGAGTGTTTAGAGTCTCGATACTTAGTTTTTTTGGCCACGACTTGTTGTATGGAACTTTATATTCTTTATCACTAGTCTTAACCTTCCCAAGGATAATCTAAGTTTATTAATACTAATCGAGTGCGTTTTGGTTCGTACGATGCCCGTTGGCCCATTTGACCAACTATTACTTTCTCACGAAGTAACAAAGTAAACTGTTACTTCGTGGCGAAGTAATAGACTAAACGAGTTACGTTTGATCAAATCGTTGAAGGAAAATCATTCTAGAGTGTTTAGAGTCTCCATACTTAGTTTTTTTGGCCACGGCTTGTTGTATGGAACTTTATATTCTTTATCACAAGTCCTTAACCTTCCCAAGGATAATCTAAGCTTGTTAACACTAATCGAGTGCATTTTGGTTCGTACGATGCCCGTTGGCCCATTTGACCAACTATTACTTTCTCACGAAGTAACAAGGTAAACTGTTACTTCGTGGTGAAGTAATAGACTAAACGAGTTACGTTTGATCAAATCGTTGAAGGAAAATCATTCTAGAGTGTTTAGAGTCTCCATGCTTAGTTTTTTTGGCCAAGACTTGTTGTATGGAACTTTATATTCTTTATCACAAGTATTAACCTTCCCAAAGATAATCTAAGCTTATTAACACTAATCCAGTGCATTTTGGTTTGTACGATGCCCGTTGGCCCATTTGACCAACTATTACTTTCTCACGAATTAACAAAGTAAACTGTTACTTCGTGGCGAAGTAATAGACTAAACGAGTTACGTTTGATCAAATCGTTGAAGGAAAATCATTCTAGAGTGTTTAGAGTCTCCATACTTAGTTTTTTTGGCCACGACTTGTTGTATGGAAACTTTATATTCTTTATCACTAGTCTTAACCTCCCAAGAATAATCTAAGCTTATTAATACTAATCGAGTGCGTTTTGGTTCGTACGATGCCCGTTGGCCCATTTGACCAACTATTACTTTCTCACGAAGTAACAAAGTAAACTGTTACTTCGTGGTGAAGTAATAGACTAAACGAGTTACGTTTGATCAAATCGTTGAAGGAAAATCATTCTAGAGTGTTTAGAGTCTCCATGCTTAGTTTTTTTGGCCAAGACTTGTTGTATGGAACTTTATATTCTTTATCACAAGTATTAACCTTCCCAAAGATAATCTAAGCTTATTAACACTAATCCAGTGCATTTTGGTTTGTACGATGCCCGTTGGCCCATTTGACCAACTATTACTTTCTCACGAATTAACCAAGTAAACTGCTACATCGTGGTGAAGTAATAGACTAAACGAGTTACGTTTGATCAAATCGTTGAAGGAAAATCATTCTAGAGTGTTTAGAGTCTCCATACTTAGTTTTTTTTGCCACGACTTGTTGTATGGAAATTTATATTCTTTATCACAAGTCTTAACCTTCCCAAGGATAATCTAAGCTTATTAACACTAATCGAGTGCGTTTTGGTTCGTACGATGCCCGTTGGCCCATTTGACCAACTATTACTTTCTCACGAAGTAACAAAGTAAACTGTTACTTCGTGGCGAAGTAATAGACTAAACGAGTTACGTTTGAACAAATCGTTGAAGGAAAATCATTCTAGAGTGTTTAGAGTCTCCATACTTAGTTTTTTTGGCCACGACTTGTTGTATGGAACTTTATATTCTTTATCACAAGTCTTAACCTTCCCAAGGATAATCTAAGCTTATTAATACTAATCGAGTGCGTTTTGGTTCGTACGATGCCCGTTGGTTTGTATGACCAACTATTACTTTCTCACGAAGTAACAAATTAAACTGCTACTTCGTGGTGAAGTAATAGACTAAACGAGTTACGTTTGATCAAATCGTTGAAGGAAAATCATTCTAGAGTGTTTAGAGTCTCCATACTTAGTTTTTTTGGCCACGACTTGTTGTATGGAACTTTATATTCTTTATCACAAGTCTTAACCTTCCCACGGATAATCTAAGCTTATTAATACTAATCGAGTGCGTTTTGGTTCGTACGATGCCCGTTGGCCCATTTGACCAACTATTACTTTCTTATGAAGTAACAAAGTAAACTGTTACTTCGTGGTGAAGTAATAGACTAAACGAGTTACGTTTGATCAAATCGTTGAAGGAAAATCATTCTAGAGTGTTTAGAGTCTCCATACTTAGTTTTTTTGGTCACGACTTGTTGTATGGAACTTTATATTCTTTATCACAAGTCTTAACCTTCCCAAGGATAATCTAAGTTTATTAATACTAATCGAGTGCGTTTTGGTTCGTACGATGCCCGTTGGCCCATTTGACCAACTATTACTTTCTCACGAAGTAACAAAGTAAACTGTTACTTCGTGGTGAAGTAATAGACTAAACGAGTTACGTTTGATCAAATCGTTGAAGGAAAATCATTCTAGAGTGTTTAGAGTCTCCATACTTAGTTTTTTTGGCCACGACTTGTTGTATGGAACTTTATATTCTTTATCACTAGTCTTAACCTTCCCAAGGATAATCTAAGCTTATTAATACTAATCGAGTGCGTTTTGGTTCGTACGATGCCCGTTGGCCCATTTGACCAACTATTACTTTCTCACGAAGTAACAAATTAAACTGCTACATCGTGGTGAAGTAATAGACTAAACGAGTTACGTTTGATCAAATCGTTGAAGGAAAATCATTCTAGAGTGTTTAGAGTCTCCATACTTAGTTTTTTTTTGCCACGAATTGTTGTATGGAACTTTATATTCTTTATCACAAGTCTTAACCTTCCCACGGATAATCTAAGCTTATTAATACTAATCGAGTGCGTTTTGGTTCGTACGATGCCCGTTGGCCCATTTGACCAACTATTACTTTCTCATGAAGTAACAAAGTAAACTGTTACTTCGTGGTGAAGTAATAGACTAAACGAGTTACGTTTGATCAAATCGTTGAAGGAAAATCATTCTAGAGTGTTTAGAGTCTCCATACTTAGTTTTTTTGGTCACGACTTGTTGTATGGAACTTTATATTCTTTATCACAAGTCTTAACCTTCCCAAGGATAATCTAAGTTTATTAATACTAATCGAGTGCGTTTTGGTTCGTACGATGCCCGTTGGCCCATTTGACCAACTATTACTTTCTCACGAAGTAACAAAGTAAACTGTTACTTCGTGGTGAAGTAATAGACTAAACGAGTTACGTTTGATCAAATCGTTGAAGGAAAATCATTCTAGAGTGTTTAGAGTCTCCATGCTTAGTTTTTTTGGCCAAGACTTGTTGTATGGAACTTTATATTCTTTATCACAAGTATTAACCTTCCCAAGGATAATCTAAGCTTATTAACACTAATCCAGTGCATTTTGGTTTGTACGATGCCCGTTGGCCCATTTGACCAACTATTACTTTCTCACGAATTAACAAAGTAAACTGCTACATCGTGGTGAAGTAATAGACTAAACGAGTTACGTTTGATCAAATCGTTGAAGGAAAATCATACTAGAGTGTTTAGAGTCTCGATACTTAGTTTTTTTGGCCACGACTTGTTGTATGGAACTTTATATTCTTTATCACTAGTCTTAACCTTCCCAAGGATAATCTAAGTTTATTAATACTAATCGAGTGCGTTTTGGTTCGTACGATGCCCGTTGGCCCATTTTACCAACTATTACTTTCTCACGAAGTAACAAAGTAAACTGTTACTTCGTGGTGAAGTAATAGACTAAACGAGTTACGTTTGATCAAATCGTTGAAGGAAAATCATTCTAGAGTGTTTAGAGTCTCCATACTTAGTTTTTTTGGTCACGACTTGTTGTATGGAACTTTATATTCTTTATCACAAGTCTTAACCTTCCCAAGGATAATCTAAGTTTATTAATACTAATCGAGTGCGTTTTGGTTCGTACGATGCCCGTTGGCCCATTTGACCAACTATTACTTTCTCACGAAGTAACAAAGTAAACTGTTACTTCGTGGCGAAGTAATAGACTAAACGAGTTACGTTTGATCAAATCGTTGAAGGAAAATCATTCTAGAGTGTTTAGAGTCTCCATACTTAGTTTTTTTGGCCACGGCTTGTTGTATGGAACTTTATATTCTTTATCACAAGTCCTTAACCTTCCCAAGGATAATCTAAGCTTGTTAACACTAATCGAGTGCATTTTGGTTCGTACGATGCCCGTTGGCCCATTTGACCAACTATTACTTTCTCACGAAGTAACAAGGTAAACTGTTACTTCGTGGTGAAGTAATAGACTAAACGAGTTACGTTTGATCAAATCGTTGAAGGAAAATCATTCTAGAGTGTTTAGAGTCTCCATGCTTAGTTTTTTTGGCCAAGACTTGTTGTATGGAACTTTATATTCTTTATCACAAGTATTAACCTTCCCAAAGATAATCTAAGCTTATTAACACTAATCCAGTGCATTTTGGTTTGTACGATGCCCGTTGGCCCATTTGACCAACTATTACTTTCTCACGAATTAACAAAGTAAACTGTTACTTCGTGGCGAAGTAATAGACTAAACGAGTTACGTTTGATCAAATCGTTGAAGGAAAATCATTCTAGAGTGTTTAGAGTCTCCATACTTAGTTTTTTTGGCCACGACTTGTTGTATGGAAACTTTATATTCTTTATCACTAGTCTTAACCTCCCAAGAATAATCTAAGCTTATTAATACTAATCGAGTGCGTTTTGGTTCGTACGATGCCCGTTGGCCCATTTGACCAACTATTACTTTCTCACGAAGTAACAAAGTAAACTGTTACTTCGTGGTGAAGTAATAGACTAAACGAGTTACGTTTGATCAAATCGTTGAAGGAAAATCATTCTAGAGTGTTTAGAGTCTCCATGCTTAGTTTTTTTGGCCAAGACTTGTTGTATGGAACTTTATATTCTTTATCACAAGTATTAACCTTCCCAAAGATAATCTAAGCTTATTAACACTAATCCAGTGCATTTTGGTTTGTACGATGCCCGTTGGCCCATTTGACCAACTATTACTTTCTCACGAATTAACCAAGTAAACTGCTACATCGTGGTGAAGTAATAGACTAAACGAGTTACGTTTGATCAAATCGTTGAAGGAAAATCATTCTAGAGTGTTTAGAGTCTCCATACTTAGTTTTTTTTGCCACGACTTGTTGTATGGAAATTTATATTCTTTATCACAAGTCTTAACCTTCCCAAGGATAATCTAAGCTTATTAACACTAATCGAGTGCGTTTTGGTTCGTACGATGCCCGTTGGCCCATTTGACCAACTATTACTTTCTCACGAAGTAACAAAGTAAACTGTTACTTCGTGGCGAAGTAATAGACTAAACGAGTTACGTTTGAACAAATCGTTGAAGGAAAATCATTCTAGAGTGTTTAGAGTTTCCATACTTAGTTTTTTTGGCCACGACTTGTTGTATGGAACTTTATATTCTTTATCACAAGTCTTAACCTTCCCAAGGATAATCTAAGCTTATTAATACTAATCGAGTGCGTTTTGGTTCGTACGATGCCCGTTGGTTTGTATGACCAACTATTACTTTCTCACGAAGTAACAAATTAAACTGCTACTTCGTGGTGAAGTAATAGACTAAACGAGTTACGTTTGATCAAATCGTTGAAGGAAAATCATTCTAGAGTGTTTAGAGTCTCCATACTTAGTTTTTTTGGCCACGACTTGTTGTATGGAACTTTATATTCTTTATCACAAGTCTTAACCTTCCCACGGATAATCTAAGCTTATTAATACTAATCGAGTGCGTTTTGGTTCGTACGATGCCCGTTGGCCCATTTGACCAACTATTACTTTCTTATGAAGTAACAAAGTAAACTGTTACTTCGTGGTGAAGTAATAGACTAAACGAGTTACGTTTGATCAAATCGTTGAAGGAAAATCATTCTAGAGTGTTTAGAGTCTCCATACTTAGTTTTTTTGGTCACGACTTGTTGTATGGAACTTTATATTCTTTATCACAAGTCTTAACCTTCCCAAGGATAATCTAAGTTTATTAATACTAATCGAGTGCGTTTTGGTTCGTACGATGCCCGTTGGCCCATTTGACCAACTATTACTTTCTCACGAAGTAACAAAGTAAACTGTTACTTCGTGGTGAAGTAATAGACTAAACGAGTTACGTTTGATCAAATCGTTGAAGGAAAATCATTCTAGAGTGTTTAGAGTCTCCATACTTAGTTTTTTTGGCCACGACTTGTTGTATGGAACTTTATATTCTTTATCACTAGTCTTAACCTTCCCAAGGATAATCTAAGCTTATTAATACTAATCGAGTGCGTTTTGGTTCGTACGATGCCCGTTGGCCCATTTGACCAACTATTACTTTCTCACGAAGTAACAAATTAAACTGCTACATCGTGGTGAAGTAATAGACTAAACGAGTTACGTTTGATCAAATCGTTGAAGGAAAATCATTTTAGAGTGTTTAGAGTCTCCATACTTAGTTTTTTTTTGCCACGAATTGTTGTATGGAACTTTATATTCTTTATCACAAGTCTTAACCTTCCCACGGATAATCTAAGCTTATTAATACTAATCGAGTGCGTTTTGGTTCGTACGATGCCCGTTGGCCCATTTGACCAACTATTACTTTCTCATGAAGTAACAAAGTAAACTGTTACTTCGTGGTGAAGTAATAGACTAAACGAGTTACGTTTGATCAAATCGTTGAAGGAAAATCATTCTAGAGTGTTTAGAGTCTCCATACTTAGTTTTTTTGGTCACGACTTGTTGTATGGAACTTTATATTCTTTATCACAAGTCTTAACCTTCCCAAGGATAATCTAAGTTTATTAATACTAATCGAGTGCGTTTTGGTTCGTACGATGCCCGTTGGCCCATTTGACCAACTATTACTTTCTCACGAATTAACAAAGTAAACTGCTACATCGTGGTGAAGTAATAGACTAAACGAGTTACGTTTGATCAAATCGTTGAAGGAAAATCATACTAGAGTGTTTAGAGTCTCGATACTTAGTTTTTTTGGCCACGACTTGTTGTATGGAACTTTATATTCTTTATCACAAGTCTTAACCTTCCCAAGGATAATCTAAGCTTATTAATACTAATCGAGTGCGTTTTGGTTCGTACGATGCCCGTTGGCCCATTTTACCAACTATTACTTTCTCACGAAGTAACAAAGTAAACTGTTACTTCGTGGTGAAGTAATAGACTAAACGAGTTACGTTTGATCAAATCGTTGAAGGAAAATCATTCTAGAGTGTTTAGAGTCTCCATACTTAGTTTTTTTGGTCACGACTTGTTGTATGGAACTTTATATTCTTTATCACAAGTCTTAACCTTCCCAAGGATAATCTAAGTTTATTAATACTAATCGAGTGCGTTTTGGTTCGTACGATGCCCGTTGGCCCATTTGACCAACTATTACTTTCTCACGAAGTAACAAAGTAAACTGTTACTTCGTGGCGAAGTAATAGACTAAACGAGTTACGTTTGATCAAATCGTTGAAGGAAAATCATTCTAGAGTGTTTAGAATCTCCATACTTAGTTTTTTTGGCCACGACTTGTTGTATGGAACTTTATATTCTTTATCACTAGTCTTAACCTTCCCAAGGATAATCTAAGCTTATTAATACTAATCCAGTGCATTTTGGTTTGTACGATGCCCGTTGGCCCATTTGACCAACTATTACTTTCTCACGAAGTAACAAGGTAAACTGTTACTTCGTGGTGAAGTAATAGACTAAACGAGTTACGTTTGATCAAATCGTTGAAGGAAAATCATTCTAGAGTGTTTAGAATCTCCATACTTAGTTTTTTTGGCCACGGCTTGTTGTATGGAACTTTATATTCTTTATCACAAGTCCTTAACCTTCCCAAGGATAATCTAAGCTTGTTAACACTAATCGAGTGCATTTTGGTTCGTACGATGCCCGTTGGCCCATTTGACCAACTATTACTTTCTCACGAAGTAACAAGGTAAACTGTTACTTCGTGGTGAAGTAATAGACTAAACGAGTTACGTTTGATCAAATCGTTGAAGGAAAATCATTCTAGAGTGTTTAGAGTCTCCATGCTTAGTTTTTTTGGCCAAGACTTGTTGTATGGAACTTTATATTCTTTATCACAAGTATTAACCTTCCCAAAGATAATCTAAGCTTATTAACACTAATCCAGTGCATTTTGGTTTGTACGATGCCCGTTGGCCCATTTGACCAACTATTACTTTCTCACGAATTAACAAAGTAAACTGTTACTTCGTGGCGAAGTAATAGACTAAACGAGTTACGTTTGATCAAATCGTTGAAGGAAAATCATTCTAGAGTGTTTAGAGTCTCCATACTTAGTTTTTTTGGCCACGACTTGTTGTATGGAAACTTTATATTCTTTATCACTAGTCTTAACCTCCCAAGAATAATCTAAGCTTATTAATACTAATCGAGTGCGTTTTGGTTCGTACGATGCCCGTTGGCCCATTTGACCAACTATTACTTTCTCACGAAGTAACAAAGTAAACTGTTACTTCGTGGTGAAGTAATAGACTAAACGAGTTACGTTTGATCAAATCGTTGAAGGAAAATCATTCTAGAGTGTTTAGAGTCTCCATGCTTAGTTTTTTTGGCCAAGACTTGTTGTATGGAACTTTATATTCTTTATCACAAGTATTAACCTTCCCAAAGATAATCTAAGCTTATTAACACTAATCCAGTGCATTTTGGTTTGTACGATGCCCGTTGGCCCATTTGACCAACTATTACTTTCTCACGAATTAACCAAGTAAACTGCTACATCGTGGTGAAGTAATAGACTAAACGAGTTACGTTTGATCAAATCGTTGAAGGAAAATCATTCTAGAGTGTTTAGAGTCTCCATACTTAGTTTTTTTTGCCACGACTTGTTGTATGGAAATTTATATTCTTTATCACAAGTCTTAACCTTCCCAAGGATAATCTAAGCTTATTAACACTAATCGAGTGCGTTTTGGTTCGTACGATGCCCGTTGGCCCATTTGACCAACTATTACTTTCTCACGAAGTAACAAAGTAAACTGTTACTTCGTGGCGAAGTAATAGACTAAACGAGTTACGTTTGAACAAATCGTTGAAGGAAAATCATTCTAGAGTGTTTAGAGTCTCCATACTTAGTTCTTTTTGGTCACGACTTGTTGTATGGAACTTTATATTCTTTATCACAAGTCTTAACCTTCCCAAGGATAATCTAAGTTTATTAATACTAATCGAGTGCGTTTTGGTTCGTACGATGCCCGTTGGCCCATTTGACCAACTATTACTTTCTCACGAAGTAACAAAGTAAACTGTTACTTCGTGGCGAAGTAATAGACTAAACGAGTTACGTTTGATCAAATCGTTGAAGGAAAATCATTCTAGAGTGTTTAGAATCTCCATACTTAGTTTTTTTGGCCACGACTTGTTGTATGGAACTTTATATTCTTTATCACTAGTCTTAACCTTCCCAAGGATAATCTAAGCTTATTAATACTAATCCAGTGCATTTTGGTTTGTACGATGCCCGTTGGCCCATTTGACCAACTATTACTTTCTCACGAAGTAACAAGGTAAACTGTTACTTCGTGGTGAAGTAATAGACTAAACGAGTTACGTTTGATCAAATCGTTGAAGGAAAATCATTCTAGAGTGTTTAGAATCTCCATACTTAGTTTTTTTGGCCACGGCTTGTTGTATGGAACTTTATATTCTTTATCACAAGTCCTTAACCTTCCCAAGGATAATCTAAGCTTGTTAACACTAATCGAGTGCATTTTGGTTCGTACGATGCCCGTTGGCCCATTTGACCAACTATTACTTTCTCACGAAGTAACAAGGTAAACTGTTACTTCGTGGTGAAGTAATAGACTAAACGAGTTACGTTTGATCAAATCGTTGAAGGAAAATCATTCTAGAGTGTTTAGAGTCTCCATGCTTAGTTTTTTTGGCCAAGACTTGTTGTATGGAACTTTATATTCTTTATCACAAGTATTAACCTTCCCAAAGATAATCTAAGCTTATTAACACTAATCCAGTGCATTTTGGTTTGTACGATGCCCGTTGGCCCATTTGACCAACTATTACTTTCTCACGAATTAACAAAGTAAACTGTTACTTCGTGGCGAAGTAATAGACTAAACGAGTTACGTTTGATCAAATCGTTGAAGGAAAATCATTCTAGAGTGTTTAGAGTCTCCATACTTAGTTTTTTTGGCCACGACTTGTTGTATGGAAACTTTATATTCTTTATCACTAGTCTTAACCTCCCAAGAATAATCTAAGCTTATTAATACTAATCGAGTGCGTTTTGGTTCGTACGATGCCCGTTGGCCCATTTGACCAACTATTACTTTCTCACGAAGTAACAAAGTAAACTGTTACTTCGTGGTGAAGTAATAGACTAAACGAGTTACGTTTGATCAAATCGTTGAAGGAAAATCATTCTAGAGTGTTTAGAGTCTCCATGCTTAGTTTTTTTGGCCAAGACTTGTTGTATGGAACTTTATATTCTTTATCACAAGTATTAACCTTCCCAAAGATAATCTAAGCTTATTAACACTAATCCAGTGCATTTTGGTTTGTACGATGCCCGTTGGCCCATTTGACCAACTATTACTTTCTCACGAATTAACCAAGTAAACTGCTACATCGTGGTGAAGTAATAGACTAAACGAGTTACGTTTGATCAAATCGTTGAAGGAAAATCATTCTAGAGTGTTTAGAGTCTCCATACTTAGTTTTTTTTGCCACGACTTGTTGTATGGAAATTTATATTCTTTATCACAAGTCTTAACCTTCCCAAGGATAATCTAAGCTTATTAACACTAATCGAGTGCGTTTTGGTTCGTACGATGCCCGTTGGCCCATTTGACCAACTATTACTTTCTCACGAAGTAACAAAGTAAACTGTTACTTCGTGGCGAAGTAATAGACTAAACGAGTTACGTTTGAACAAATCGTTGAAGGAAAATCATTCTAGAGTGTTTAGAGTCTCCATACTTAGTTTTTTTGGCCACGACTTGTTGTATGGAACTTTATATTCTTTATCACAAGTCTTAACCTTCCCAAGGATAATCTAAGCTTATTAATACTAATCGAGTGCGTTTTGGTTCGTACGATGCCCGTTGGTTTGTATGACCAACTATTACTTTCTCACGAAGTAACAAATTAAACTGCTACTTCGTGGTGAAGTAATAGACTAAACGAGTTACGTTTGATCAAATCGTTGAAGGAAAATCATTCTAGAGTGTTTAGAGTCTCCATACTTAGTTTTTTTGGCCACGACTTGTTGTATGGAACTTTATATTCTTTATCACAAGTCTTAACCTTCCCACGGATAATCTAAGCTTATTAATACTAATCGAGTGCGTTTTGGTTCGTACGATGCCCGTTGGCCCATTTGACCAACTATTACTTTCTTATGAAGTAACAAAGTAAACTGTTACTTCGTGGTGAAGTAATAGACTAAACGAGTTACGTTTGATCAAATCGTTGAAGGAAAATCATTCTAGAGTGTTTAGAGTCTCCATACTTAGTTTTTTTGGTCACGACTTGTTGTATGGAACTTTATATTCTTTATCACAAGTCTTAACCTTCCCAAGGATAATCTAAGTTTATTAATACTAATCGAGTGCGTTTTGGTTCGTACGATGCCCGTTGGCCCATTTGACCAACTATTACTTTCTCACGAAGTAACAAAGTAAACTGTTACTTCGCGGTGAAGTAATAGACTAAACGAGTTACGTTTGATCAAATCGTTGAAGGAAAATCATTCTAGAGTGTTTAGAGTCTCCATGCTTAGTTTTTTTGGCCAAGACTTGTTGTATGGAACTTTATATTCTTTATCACAAGTATTAACCTTCCCAAGGATAATCTAAGCTTATTAACACTAATCCAGTGCATTTTGGTTTGTACGATGCCCGTTGGCCCATTTGACCAACTATTACTTTCTCACGAATTAACAAAGTAAACTGCTACATCGTGGTGAAGTAATAGACTAAACGAGTTACGTTTGATCAAATCGTTGAAGGAAAATCATACTAGAGTGTTTAGAGTCTCGATACTTAGTTTTTTTGGCCACGACTTGTTGTATGGAACTTTATATTCTTTATCACAAGTCTTAACCTTCCCAAGGATAATCTAAGCTTATTAATACTAATCGAGTGCGTTTTGGTTCGTACGATGCCCGTTGGCCCATTTTACCAACTATTACTTTCTCACGAAGTAACAAAGTAAACTGTTACTTCGTGGTGAAGTAATAGACTAAACGAGTTACGTTTGATCAAATCGTTGAAGGAAAATCATTCTAGAGTGTTTAGAGTCTCCATACTTAGTTTTTTTGGTCACGACTTGTTGTATGGAACTTTATATTCTTTATCACAAGTCTTAACCTTCCCAAGGATAATCTAAGTTTATTAATACTAACCGAGTGCGTTTTGGTTCGTACGATGCCCGTTGGCCCATTTGACCAACTATTACTTTCTCACGAAGTAACAAAGTAAACTGTTACTTCGTGGCGAAGTAATAGACTAAACGAGTTACGTTTTATCAAATCGTTGAAGGAAAATCATTCTAGAGTGTTTAGAGTCTCCATACTTAGTTTTTTTGGCCACGGCTTGTTGTATGGAACTTTATATTCTTTATCACAAGTCCTTAACCTTCCCAAGGATAATCTAAGCTTGTTAACACTAATCGAGTGCATTTTGGTTCGTACGATGCCCGTTGGCCCATTTGACCAACTATTACTTTCTCACGAAGTAACAAGGTAAACTGTTACTTCGTGGTGAAGTAATAGACTAAACGAGTTACGTTTGATCAAATCGTTGAAGGAAAATCATTCTAGAGTGTTTAGAGTCTCCATGCTTAGTTTTTTTGGCCAAGACTTGTTGTATGGAACTTTATATTCTTTATCACAAGTATTAACCTTCCCAAAGATAATCTAAGCTTATTAACACTAATCCAGTGCATTTTGGTTTGTACGATGCCCGTTGGCCCATTTGACCAACTATTACTTTCTCACGAATTAACAAAGTAAACTGCTACATCGTGGTGAAGTAATAGACTAAACGAGTTACGTTTGATCAAATCGTTGAAGGAAAATCATTCTAGAGTGTTTAGAGTCTCGATACTTAGTTTTTTTGGCCACGACTTGTTGTATGGAACTTTATATTCTTTATCACAAGTCTTAACCTTCCCAAGGATAATCTAAGCTTATTAATACTAATCGAGTGCGTTTTGGTTCGTACGATGCCCGTTGGCCCATTTTACCAACTATTACTTTCTCACGAAGTAACAAAGTAAACTGTTACTTCGTGGTGAAGTAATAGACTAAACGAGTTACGTTTGATCAAATCGTTGAAGGAAAATCATTCTAGAGTGTTTAGAGTCTCCATGCTTAGTTTTTTTGGCCAAGACTTGTTGTATGGAACTTTATATTCTTTATCACAAGTATTAACCTTCCCAAGGATAATCTAAGCTTATTAACACTAATCCAGTGCATTTTGGTTTGTACGATGCCCGTTGGCCCATTTGACCAACTATTACTTTCTCACGAATTAACAAAGTAAACTGCTACATCGTGGTGAAGTAATAGACTAAACGAGTTACGTTTGATCAAATCGTTGAAGGAAAATCATACTAGAGTGTTTAGAGTCTCGATACTTAGTTTTTTTGGCCACGACTTGTTGTATGGAACTTTATATTCTTTATCACAAGTCTTAACCTTCCCAAGGATAATCTAAGCTTATTAATACTAATCGAGTGCGTTTTGGTTCGTACGATGCCCGTTGGCCCATTTTACCAACTATTACTTTCTCACGAAGTAACAAAGTAAACTGTTACTTCGTGGTGAAGTAATAGACTAAACGAGTTACGTTTGATCAAATCGTTGAAGGAAAATCATTCTAGAGTGTTTAGAGTCTCCATACTTAGTTTTTTTGGTCACGACTTGTTGTATGGAACTTTATATTCTTTATCACAAGTCTTAACCTTCCCAAGGATAATCTAAGTTTATTAATACTAATCGAGTGCGTTTTGGTTCGTACGATGCCCGTTGGCCCATTTGACCAACTATTACTTTCTCACGAAGTAACAAAGTAAACTGTTACTTCGTGGCGAAGTAATAGACTAAACGAGTTACGTTTGATCAAATCGTTGAAGGAAAATCATTCTAGAGTGTTTAGAGTCTCCATACTTAGTTTTTTTGGCCACGACTTGTTGTATGGAACTTTATATTCTTTATCACTAGTCTTAACCTTCCCAAGGATAATCTAAGCTTATTAATACTAATCGAGTGCGTTTTGGTTCGTACGATGCCCGTTGGCCCATTTGACCAACTATTACTTTCTCACGAAGTAACAAATTAAACTGCTACATCGTGGTGAAGTAATAGACTAAACGAGTTACGTTTGATCAAATCGTTGAAGGAAAATCATTCTAGAGTGTTTAGAGTCTCCATGCTTAGTTTTTTTGGCCAAGACTTGTTGTATGGAACTTTATATTCTTTATCACAAGTATTAACCTTCCCAAGGATAATCTAAGCTTATTAACACTAATCCAGTGCATTTTGGTTTGTACGATGCCCGTTGGCCCATTTGACCAACTATTACTTTCTCACGAATTAACAAAGTAAACTGCTACATCGTGGTGAAGTAATAGACTAAACGAGTTACGTTTGATCAAATCGTTGAAGGAAAATCATTCTAGAGTGTTTAGAGTCTCGATACTTAGTTTTTTTGGCCACGACTTGTTGTATGGAACTTTATATTCTTTATCACAAGTCTTAACCTTCCCAAGGATAATCTAAGCTTATTAATACTAATCGAGTGCGTTTTGGTTCGTACGATGCCCGTTGGCCCATTTTACCAACTATTACTTTCTCACGAAGTAACAAAGTAAACTGTTACTTCGTGGTGAAGTAATAGACTAAACGAGTTACGTTTGATCAAATCGTTGAAGGAAAATCATTCTAGAGTGTTTAGAGTCTCCATACTTAGTTTTTTTGGTCACGACTTGTTGTATGGAACTTTATATTCTTTATCACAAGTCTTAACCTTCCCAAGGATAATCTAAGTTTATTAATACTAATCGAGTGCGTTTTGGTTCGTACGATGCCCGTTGGCCCATTTGACCAACTATTACTTTCTCACGAAGTAACAAAGTAAACTGTTACTTCGTGGCGAAGTAATAGACTAAACGAGTTACGTTTGATCAAATCGTTGAAGGAAAATCATTCTAGAGTGTTTAGAGTCTCCATACTTAGTTTTTTTGGTCACGACTTGTTGTATGGAACTTTATATTCTTTATCACTAGTCTTAACCTTCCCAAGGATAATCTAAGCTTATTAATACTAATCGAGTGCGTTTTGGTTCGTACGATGCCCGTTGGCCCATTTGACCAACTATTACTTTCTCACGAAGTAACAAATTAAACTGCTACATCGTGGTGAAGTAATAGACTAAACGAGTTACGTTTGATCAAATCGTTGAAGGAAAATCATTCTAGAGTGTTTAGAGTCTCCATGCTTAGTTTTTTTGGCCAAGACTTGTTGTATGGAACTTTATATTCTTTATCACAAGTATTAACCTTCCCAAGGATAATCTAAGCTTATTAACACTAATCCAGTGCATTTTGGTTTGTACGATGCCCGTTGGCCCATTTGACCAACTATTACTTTCTCACGAATTAACAAAGTAAACTGCTACATCGTGGTGAAGTAATAGACTAAACGAGTTACGTTTGATCAAATCGTTGAAGGAAAATCATTCTAGAGTGTTTAGAGTCTCGATACTTAGTTTTTTTGGCCACGACTTGTTGTATGGAACTTTATATTCTTTATCACAAGTCTTAACCTTCCCAAGGATAATCTAAGCTTATTAATACTAATCGAGTGCGTTTTGGTTCGTACGATGCCCGTTGGCCCATTTTACCAACTATTACTTTCTCACGAAGTAACAAAGTAAACTGTTACTTCGTGGTGAAGTAATAGACTAAACGAGTTACGTTTGATCAAATCGTTGAAGGAAAATCATTCTAGAGTGTTTAGAGTCTCCATGCTTACTTTTTTTGGCCAAGACTTGTTGTATGGAACTTTATATTCTTTATCACAAGTATTAACCTTCCCAAAGATAATCTAAGCTTATTAACACTAATCCAGTGCATTTTGGTTTGTACGATGCCCGTTGGCCCATTTGACCAACTATTACTTTCTCACGAATTAACAAAGTAAACTGCTACATCGTGGTGAAGTAATAGACTAAACGAGTTACGTTTGATCAAATCGTTGAAGGAAAATCATTCTAGAGTGTTTAGAGTCTCGATACTTAGTTTTTTTGGCCACGACTTGTTGTATGGAACTTTATATTCTTTATCACAAGTCTTAACCTTCCCAAGGATAATCTAAGCTTATTAATACTAATCGAGTGCGTTTTGGTTCGTACGATGCCCGTTGGCCCATTTTACCAACTATTACTTTCTCACGAAGTAACAAAGTAAACTGTTACTTCGTGGTGAAGTAATAGACTAAACGAGTTACGTTTGATCAAATCGTTGAAGGAAAATCATTCTAGAGTGTTTAGAGTCTCCATGCTTAGTTTTTTTGGCCAAGACTTGTTGTATGGAACTTTATATTCTTTATCACAAGTATTAACCTTCCCAAGGATAATCTAAGCTTATTAACACTAATCCAGTGCATTTTGGTTTGTACGATGCCCGTTGGCCCATTTGACCAACTATTACTTTCTCACGAATTAACAAAGTAAACTGCTACATCGTGGTGAAGTAATAGACTAAACGAGTTACGTTTGATCAAATCGTTGAAGGAAAATCATACTAGAGTGTTTAGAGTCTCGATACTTAGTTTTTTTGGCCACGACTTGTTGTATGGAACTTTATATTCTTTATCACAAGTCTTAACCTTCCCAAGGATAATCTAAGCTTATTAATACTAATCGAGTGCGTTTTGGTTCGTACGATGCCTGTTGGCCCATTTTACCAACTATTACTTTCTCACGAAGTAACAAAGTAAACTGTTACTTCGTGGTGAAGTAATAGACTAAACGAGTTACGTTTGATCAAATCGTTGAAGGAAAATCATTCTAGAGTGTTTAGAGTCTCCATACTTAGTTTTTTTGGTCACGACTTGTTGTATGGAACTTTATATTCTTTATCACAAGTCTTAACCTTCCCAAGGATAATCTAAGTTTATTAATACTAATCGAGTGCGTTTTGGTTCGTACGATGCCCGTTGGCCCATTTGACCAACTATTACTTTCTCACGAAGTAACAAAGTAAACTGTTACTTCGTGGCGAAGTAATAGACTAAACGAGTTACGTTTGATCAAATCGTTGAAGGAAAATCATTCTAGAGTGTTTAGAGTCTCCATACTTAGTTTTTTTGGCCACGACTTGTTGTATGGAACTTTATATTCTTTATCACTAGTCTTAACCTTCCCAAGGATAATCTAAGCTTATTAATACTAATCGAGTGCGTTTTGGTTCGTACGATGCCCGTTGGCCCATTTGACCAACTATTACTTTCTCACGAAGTAACAAATTAAACTGCTACATCGTGGTGAAGTAATAGACTAAACGAGTTACGTTTGATCAAATCGTTGAAGGAAAATCATTCTAGAGTGTTTAGAGTCTCCATGCTTAGTTTTTTTGGCCAAGACTTGTTGTATGGAACTTTATATTCTTTATCACAAGTATTAACCTTCCCAAGGATAATCTAAGCTTATTAACACTAATCCAGTGCATTTTGGTTTGTACGATGCCCGTTGGCCCATTTGACCAACTATTACTTTCTCACGAATTAACAAAGTAAACTGCTACATCGTGGTGAAGTAATAGACTAAACGAGTTACGTTTGATCAAATCGTTGAAGGAAAATCATTCTAGAGTGTTTAGAGTCTCGATACTTAGTTTTTTTGGCCACGACTTGTTGTATGGAACTTTATATTCTTTATCACAAGTCTTAACCTTCCCAAGGATAATCTAAGCTTATTAATACTAATCGAGTGCGTTTTGGTTCGTACGATGCCCGTTGGCCCATTTTACCAACTATTACTTTCTCACGAAGTAACAAAGTAAACTGTTACTTCGTGGTGAAGTAATAGACTAAACGAGTTACGTTTGATCAAATCGTTGAAGGAAAATCATTCTAGAGTGTTTAGAGTCTCCATACTTAGTTTTTTTGGTCACGACTTGTTGTATGGAACTTTATATTCTTTATCACAAGTCTTAACCTTCCCAAGGATAATCTAAGTTTATTAATACTAATCGAGTGCGTTTTGGTTCGTACGATGCCCGTTGGCCCATTTGACCAACTATTACTTTCTCACGAAGTAACAAAGTAAACTGTTACTTCGTGGCGAAGTAATAGACTAAACGAGTTACGTTTGATCAAATCGTTGAAGGAAAATCATTCTAGAGTGTTTAGAGTCTCCATACTTAGTTTTTTTGGCCACGACTTGTTGTATGGAACTTTATATTCTTTATCACTAGTCTTAACCTTCCCAAGGATAATCTAAGCTTATTAATACTAATCGAGTGCGTTTTGGTTCGTACGATGCCCGTTGGCCCATTTGACCAACTATTACTTTCTCACGAAGTAACAAATTAAACTGCTACATCGTGGTGAAGTAATAGACTAAACGAGTTACGTTTGATCAAATCGTTGAAGGAAAATCATTCTAGAGTGTTTAGAGTCTCCATGCTTAGTTTTTTTGGCCAAGACTTGTTGTATGGAACTTTATATTCTTTATCACAAGTATTAACCTTCCCAAGGATAATCTAAGCTTATTAACACTAATCCAGTGCATTTTGGTTTGTACGATGCCCGTTGGCCCATTTGACCAACTATTACTTTCTCACGAATTAACAAAGTAAACTGCTACATCGTGGTGAAGTAATAGACTAAACGAGTTACGTTTGATCAAATCGTTGAAGGAAAATCATTCTAGAGTGTTTAGAGTCTCGATACTTAGTTTTTTTGGCCACGACTTGTTGTATGGAACTTTATATTCTTTATCACAAGTCTTAACCTTCCCAAGGATAATCTAAGCTTATTAATACTAATCGAGTGCGTTTTGGTTCGTACGATGCCCGTTGGCCCATTTTACCAACTATTACTTTCTCACGAAGTAACAAAGTAAATTGTTACTTCGTGGTGAAGTAATAGACTAAACGAGTTACGTTTGATCAAATCGTTGAAGGAAAATCATTCTAGAGTGTTTAGAGTCTCCATACTTAGTTTTTTTTGCCACGACTTGTTGTATGGAACTTTATATTCTTTATCACAAGTCTTAACCTTCCCACGGATAATCTAAGCTTATTAATACTAATCGAGTGCGTTTTGGTTCGTACGATGCCCGTTGGCCCATTTGACCAACTATTACTTTCTCATGAAGTAACAAAGTAAACTGTTACTTCGTGGTGAAGTAATAGACTAAACGAGTTACGTTTGATCAAATCGTTGAAGGAAAATCATTCTAGAGTGTTTAGAGTCTCCATACTTAGTTTTTTTGGTCACGACTTGTTGTATGGAACTTTATATTCTTTATCACAAGTCTTAACCTTCCCAAGGATAATCTAAGTTTATTAATACTAATCGAGTGCGTTTTGGTTCGTACGATGCCCGTTGGCCCATTTGACCAACTATTACTTTCTCACAAAGTAACAAAGTAAACTGTTACTTCGTGGCGAAGTAATAGACTAAACGAGTTACGTTTGATCAAATCGTTGAAGGAAAATCATTCTAGAGTGTTTAGAGTCTCCATACTTAGTTTTTTTGGTCACGACTTGTTGTATGGAACTTTATATTCTTTATCACAAGTCTTAACCTTCCCAAGGATAATCTAAGTTTATTAATACTAATCGAGTGCGTTTTGGTTCGTACGATGCCCGTTGGCCCATTTGACCAACTATTACTTTCTCACGAAGTAACAAAGTAAACTGTTACTTCGTGGCGAAGTAATAGACTAAACGAGTTACGTTTGATCAAATCGTTGAAGGAAAATCATTCTAGAGTGTTTAGAATCTCCATACTTAGTTTTTTTGGCCACGACTTGTTGTATGGAACTTTATATTCTTTATCACAAGTCTTAACCTTCCCAAGGATAATCTAAGCTTATTAATACTAATCGAGTGCGTTTTGGTTCGTACGATGCCCGTTGGCCCATTTTACCAACTATTACTTTCTCACGAAGTAACAAAGTAAACTGTTACTTCGTGGTGAAGTAATAGACTAAACGAGTTACGTTTGATCAAATCGTTGAAGGAAAATCATTCTAGAGTGTTTAGAGTCTCCATGCTTAGTTTTTTTGGCCAAGACTTGTTGTATGGAACTTTATATTCTTTATCACAAGTATTAACCTTCCCAAGGATAATCTAAGCTTATTAACACTAATCCAGTGCATTTTGGTTTGTACGATGCCCGTTGGCCCATTTGACCAACTATTACTTTCTCACGAATTAACAAAGTAAACTGCTACATCGTGGTGAAGTAATAGACTAAACGAGTTACGTTTGATCAAATCGTTGAAGGAAAATCATACTAGAGTGTTTAGAGTCTCGATACTTAGTTTTTTTGGCCACGACTTGTTGTATGGAACTTTATATTCTTTATCACAAGTCTTAACCTTCCCAAGGATAATCTAAGCTTATTAATACTAATCGAGTGCGTTTTGGTTCGTACGATGCCTGTTGGCCCATTTTACCAACTATTACTTTCTCACGAAGTAACAAAGTAAACTGTTACTTCGTGGTGAAGTAATAGACTAAACGAGTTACGTTTGATCAAATCGTTGAAGGAAAATCATTCTAGAGTGTTTAGAGTCTCCATACTTAGTTTTTTTGGTCACGACTTGTTGTATGGAACTTTATATTCTTTATCACAAGTCTTAACCTTCCCAAGGATAATCTAAGTTTATTAATACTAATCGAGTGCGTTTTGGTTCGTACGATGCCCGTTGGCCCATTTGACCAACTATTACTTTCTCACGAAGTAACAAAGTAAACTGTTACTTCGTGGCGAAGTAATAGACTAAACGAGTTACGTTTGATCAAATCGTTGAAGGAAAATCATTCTAGAGTGTTTAGAGTCTCCATACTTAGTTTTTTTGGCCACGACTTGTTGTATGGAACTTTATATTCTTTATCACTAGTCTTAACCTTCCCAAGGATAATCTAAGCTTATTAATACTAATCGAGTGCGTTTTGGTTCGTACGATGCCCGTTGGCCCATTTGACCAACTATTACTTTCTCACGAAGTAACAAATTAAACTGCTACATCGTGGTGAAGTAATAGACTAAACGAGTTACGTTTGATCAAATCGTTGAAGGAAAATCATTCTAGAGTGTTTAGAGTCTCCATGCTTAGTTTTTTTGGCCAAGACTTGTTGTATGGAACTTTATATTCTTTATCACAAGTATTAACCTTCCCAAGGATAATCTAAGCTTATTAACACTAATCCAGTGCATTTTGGTTTGTACGATGCCCGTTGGCCCATTTGACCAACTATTACTTTCTCACGAATTAACAAAGTAAACTGCTACATCGTGGTGAAGTAATAGACTAAACGAGTTACGTTTGATCAAATCGTTGAAGGAAAATCATTCTAGAGTGTTTAGAGTCTCGATACTTAGTTTTTTTGGCCACGACTTGTTGTATGGAACTTTATATTCTTTATCACAAGTCTTAACCTTCCCAAGGATAATCTAAGCTTATTAATACTAATCGAGTGCGTTTTGGTTCGTACGATGCCCGTTGGCCCATTTTACCAACTATTACTTTCTCACGAAGTAACAAAGTAAACTGTTACTTCGTGGTGAAGTAATAGACTAAACGAGTTACGTTTGATCAAATCGTTGAAGGAAAATCATTCTAGAGTGTTTAGAGTCTCCATACTTAGTTTTTTTGGTCACGACTTGTTGTATGGAACTTTATATTCTTTATCACAAGTCTTAACCTTCCCAAGGATAATCTAAGTTTATTAATACTAATCGAGTGCGTTTTGGTTCGTACGATGCCCGTTGGCCCATTTGACCAACTATTACTTTCTCACGAAGTAACAAAGTAAACTGTTACTTCGTGGCGAAGTAATAGACTAAACGAGTTACGTTTGATCAAATCGTTGAAGGAAAATCATTCTAGAGTGTTTAGAGTCTCCATACTTAGTTTTTTTGGCCACGACTTGTTGTATGGAACTTTATATTCTTTATCACTAGTCTTAACCTTCCCAAGGATAATCTAAGCTTATTAATACTAATCGAGTGCGTTTTGGTTCGTACGATGCCCGTTGGCCCATTTGACCAACTATTACTTTCTCACGAAGTAACAAATTAAACTGCTACATCGTGGTGAAGTAATAGACTAAACGAGTTACGTTTGATCAAATCGTTGAAGGAAAATCATTCTAGAGTGTTTAGAGTCTCCATGCTTAGTTTTTTTGGCCAAGACTTGTTGTATGGAACTTTATATTCTTTATCACAAGTATTAACCTTCCCAAGGATAATCTAAGCTTATTAACACTAATCCAGTGCATTTTGGTTTGTACGATGCCCGTTGGCCCATTTGACCAACTATTACTTTCTCACGAATTAACAAAGTAAACTGCTACATCGTGGTGAAGTAATAGACTAAACGAGTTACGTTTGATCAAATCGTTGAAGGAAAATCATTCTAGAGTGTTTAGAGTCTCGATACTTAGTTTTTTTGGCCACGACTTGTTGTATGGAACTTTATATTCTTTATCACAAGTCTTAACCTTCCCAAGGATAATCTAAGCTTATTAATACTAATCGAGTGCGTTTTGGTTCGTACGATGCCCGTTGGCCCATTTTACCAACTATTACTTTCTCACGAAGTAACAAAGTAAACTGTTACTTCGTGGTGAAGTAATAGACTAAACGAGTTACGTTTGATCAAATCGTTGAAGGAAAATCATTCTAGAGTGTTTAGAGTCTCCATACTTAGTTTTTTTTGCCACGACTTGTTGTATGGAACTTTATATTCTTTATCACAAGTCTTAACCTTCCCACGGATAATCTAAGCTTATTAATACTAATCGAGTGCGTTTTGGTTCGTACGATGCCCGTTGGCCCATTTGACCAACTATTACTTTCTCATGAAGTAACAAAGTAAACTGTTACTTCGTGGTGAAGTAATAGACTAAACGAGTTACGTTTGATCAAATCGTTGAAGGAAAATCATTCTAGAGTGTTTAGAGTCTCCATACTTAGTTTTTTTGGTCACGACTTGTTGTATGGAACTTTATATTCTTTATCACAAGTCTTAACCTTCCCAAGGATAATCTAAGTTTATTAATACTAATCGAGTGCGTTTTGGTTCGTACGATGCCCGTTGGCCCATTTGACCAACTATTACTTTCTCACAAAGTAACAAAGTAAACTGTTACTTCGTGGCGAAGTAATAGACTAAACGAGTTACGTTTGATCAAATCGTTGAAGGAAAATCATTCTAGAGTGTTTAGAGTCTCCATACTTAGTTTTTTTGGTCACGACTTGTTGTATGGAACTTTATATTCTTTATCACAAGTCTTAACCTTCCCAAGGATAATCTAAGTTTATTAATACTAATCGAGTGCGTTTTGGTTCGTACGATGCCCGTTGGCCCATTTGACCAACTATTACTTTCTCACGAAGTAACAAAGTAAACTGTTACTTCGTGGCGAAGTAATAGACTAAACGAGTTACGTTTGATCAAATCGTTGAAGGAAAATCATTCTAGAGTGTTTAGAATCTCCATACTTAGTTTTTTTGGCCACGACTTGTTGTATGGAACTTTATATTCTTTATCACTAGTCTTAACCTTCCCAAGGATAATCTAAGCTTATTAATACTAATCGAGTGCGTTTTGGTTCGTACGATGCCCGTTGGCCCATTTGACCAACTATTACTTTCTCACGAAGTAACAAATTAAACTGCTACATCGTGGTGAAGTAATAGACTAAACGAGTTACGTTTGATCAAATCGTTGAAGGAAAATCATTCTAGAGTGTTTAGAGTCTCCATACTTAGTTTTTTTTGCCACGACTTGTTGTATGGAACTTTATATTCTTTATCACAAGTCTTAACCTTCCCACGGATAATCTAAGCTTATTAATACTAATCGAGTGCGTTTTGGTTCGTACGATGCCCGTTGGCCCATTTGACCAACTATTACTTTCTCAGGAAGTAACAAAGTAAACTGTTACTTCGTGGTAAAGTAATAGACTAAACGAGTTACGTTTGATCAAATCGTTGAAGGAAAATCATTCTAGAGTGTTTAGAGTCTCCATGCTTAGTTTTTTTGGCCAAGACTTGTTGTATGGAACTTTATATTCTTTATCACAAGTATTAACCTTCCCAAGGATAATCTAAGCTTATTAACACTAATCCAGTGCATTTTGGTTTGTACGATGCCCGTTGGCCCATTTGACCAACTATTACTTTCTCACGAATTAACAAAGTAAACTGCTACATCGTGGTGAAGTAATAGACTAAACGAGTTACGTTTGATCAAATCGTTGAAGGAAAATCATACTAGAGTGTTTAGAGTCTCGATACTTAGTTTTTTTGGCCACGACTTGTTGTATGGAACTTTATATTCTTTATCACAAGTCTTAACCTTCCCAAGGATAATCTAAGCTTATTAATACTAATCGAGTGCGTTTTGGTTCGTACGATGCCCGTTGGCCCATTTTACCAACTATTACTTTCTCACGAAGTAACAAAGTAAACTGTTACTTCGTGGTGAAGTAATAGACTAAACGAGTTACGTTTGATCAAATCGTTGAAGGAAAATCATTCTAGAGTGTTTAGAGTCTCCATACTTAGTTTTTTTGGTCACGACTTGTTGTATGGAACTTTATATTCTTTATCACAAGTCTTAACCTTCCCAAGGATAATCTAAGTTTATTAATACTAATCGAGTGCGTTTTGGTTCGTACGATGCCCGTTGGCCCATTTGACCAACTATTACTTTCTCACGAAGTAACAAAGTAAACTGTTACTTCGTGGCGAAGTAATAGACTAAACGAGTTACGTTTGATCAAATCGTTGAAGGAAAATCATTCTAGAGTGTTTAGAGTCTCCATACTTAGTTTTTTTGGTCACGACTTGTTGTATGGAACTTTATATTCTTTATCACTAGTCTTAACCTTCCCAAGGATAATCTAAGCTTATTAATACTAATCGAGTGCGTTTTGGTTCGTACGATGCCCGTTGGCCCATTTGACCAACTATTACTTTCTCACGAAGTAACAAATTAAACTGCTACATCGTGGTGAAGTAATAGACTAAACGAGTTACGTTTGATCAAATCGTTGAAGGAAAATCATTCTAGAGTGTTTAGAGTCTCCATGCTTAGTTTTTTTGGCCAAGACTTGTTGTATGGAACTTTATATTCTTTATCACAAGTATTAACCTTCCCAAGGATAATCTAAGCTTATTAACACTAATCCAGTGCATTTTGGTTTGTACGATGCCCGTTGGCCCATTTGACCAACTATTACTTTCTCACGAATTAACAAAGTAAACTGCTACATCGTGGTGAAGTAATAGACTAAACGAGTTACGTTTGATCAAATCGTTGAAGGAAAATCATTCTAGAGTGTTTAGAGTCTCGATACTTAGTTTTTTTGGCCACGACTTGTTGTATGGAACTTTATATTCTTTATCACAAGTCTTAACCTTCCCAAGGATAATCTAAGCTTATTAATACTAATCGAGTGCGTTTTGGTTCGTACGATGCCCGTTGGCCCATTTTACCAACTATTACTTTCTCACGAAGTAACAAAGTAAACTGTTACTTCGTGGTGAAGTAATAGACTAAACGAGTTACGTTTGATCAAATCGTTGAAGGAAAATCATTCTAGAGTGTTTAGAGTCTCCATACTTAGTTTTTTTGGTCACGACTTGTTGTATGGAACTTTATATTCTTTATCACAAGTCTTAACCTTCCCAAGGATAATCTAAGTTTATTAATACTAATCGAGTGCGTTTTGGTTCGTACGATGCCCGTTGGCCCATTTGACCAACTATTACTTTCTCACGAAGTAACAAAGTAAACTGTTACTTCGTGGCGAAGTAATAGACTAAACGAGTTACGTTTGATCAAATCGTTGAAGGAAAATCATTCTAGAGTGTTTAGAGTCTCCATACTTAGTTTTTTTGGCCACGACTTGTTGTATGGAACTTTATATTCTTTATCACTAGTCTTAACCTTCCCAAGGATAATCTAAGCTTATTAATACTAATCGAGTGCGTTTTGGTTCGTACGATGCCCGTTGGCCCATTTGACCAACTATTACTTTCTCACGAAGTAACAAATTAAACTGCTACATCGTGGTGAAGTAATAGACTAAACGAGTTACGTTTGATCAAATCGTTGAAGGAAAATCATTCTAGAGTGTTTAGAGTCTCCATGCTTAGTTTTTTTGGCCAAGACTTGTTGTATGGAACTTTATATTCTTTATCACAAGTATTAACCTTCCCAAGGATAATCTAAGCTTATTAACACTAATCCAGTGCATTTTGGTTTGTACGATGCCCGTTGGCCCATTTGACCAACTATTACTTTCTCACGAATTAACAAAGTAAACTGCTACATCGTGGTGAAGTAATAGACTAAACGAGTTACGTTTGATCAAATCGTTGAAGGAAAATCATTCTAGAGTGTTTAGAGTCTCGATACTTAGTTTTTTTGGCCACGACTTGTTGTATGGAACTTTATATTCTTTATCACAAGTCTTAACCTTCCCAAGGATAATCTAAGCTTATTAATACTAATCGAGTGCGTTTTGGTTCGTACGATGCCCGTTGGCCCATTTTACCAACTATTACTTTCTCACGAAGTAACAAAGTAAACTGTTACTTCGTGGTGAAGTAATAGACTAAACGAGTTACGTTTGATCAAATCGTTGAAGGAAAATCATTCTAGAGTGTTTAGAGTCTCCATACTTAGTTTTTTTTGCCACGACTTGTTGTATGGAACTTTATATTCTTTATCACAAGTCTTAACCTTCCCACGGATAATCTAAGCTTATTAATACTAATCGAGTGCGTTTTGGTTCGTACGATGCCCGTTGGCCCATTTGACCAACTATTACTTTCTCATGAAGTAACAAAGTAAACTGTTACTTCGTGGTGAAGTAATAGACTAAACGAGTTACGTTTGATCAAATCGTTGAAGGAAAATCATTCTAGAGTGTTTAGAGTCTCCATACTTAGTTTTTTTGGTCACGACTTGTTGTATGGAACTTTATATTCTTTATCACAAGTCTTAACCTTCCCAAGGATAATCTAAGTTTATTAATACTAATCGAGTGCGTTTTGGTTCGTACGATGCCCGTTGGCCCATTTGACCAACTATTACTTTCTCACAAAGTAACAAAGTAAACTGTTACTTCGTGGCGAAGTAATAGACTAAACGAGTTACGTTTGATCAAATCGTTGAAGGAAAATCATTCTAGAGTGTTTAGAGTCTCCATACTTAGTTTTTTTGGTCACGACTTGTTGTATGGAACTTTATATTCTTTATCACAAGTCTTAACCTTCCCAAGGATAATCTAAGTTTATTAATACTAATCGAGTGCGTTTTGGTTCGTACGATGCCCGTTGGCCCATTTGACCAACTATTACTTTCTCACGAAGTAACAAAGTAAACTGTTACTTCGTGGCGAAGTAATAGACTAAACGAGTTACGTTTGATCAAATCGTTGAAGGAAAATCATTCTAGAGTGTTTAGAATCTCCATACTTAGTTTTTTTGGCCACGACTTGTTGTATGGAACTTTATATTCTTTATCACTAGTCTTAA
Organism: Linaria vulgaris; assembly: GCA_948329865.1. Taxonomy (NCBI): domain Eukaryota; kingdom Viridiplantae; phylum Streptophyta; class Magnoliopsida; order Lamiales; family Plantaginaceae; genus Linaria; species Linaria vulgaris. The sequence continues at coordinate 36,204,647 of OX415252.1, forward strand.
CCTTCCCAAGGATAATCTAAGCTTATTAATACTAATCGAGTGCGTTTTGGTTCGTACGATGCCCGTTGGCCCATTTGACCAACTATTACTTTCTCACGAAGTAACAAATTAAACTGCTACATCGTGGTGAAGTAATAGACTAAACGAGTTACGTTTGATCAAATCGTTGAAGGAAAATCATTCTAGAGTGTTTAGAGTCTCCATACTTAGTTTTTTTTGCCACGACTTGTTGTATGGAACTTTATATTCTTTATCACAAGTCTTAACCTTCCCACGGATAATCTAAGCTTATTAATACTAATCGAGTGCGTTTTGGTTCGTACGATGCCCGTTGGCCTATTTGACCAACTATTACTTTCTCAGGAAGTAACAAAGTAAACTGTTACTTCGTGGTAAAGTAATAGACTAAACGAGTTACGTTTGATCAAATCGTTGAAGGAAAATCATTCTAGAGTGTTTAGAGTCTCCATGCTTAGTTTTTTTGGCCAAGACTTGTTGTATGGAACTTTATATTCTTTATCACAAGTATTAACCTTCCCAAGGATAATCTAAGCTTATTAACACTAATCCAGTGCATTTTGGTTTGTACGATGCCCGTTGGCCCATTTGACCAACTATTACTTTCTCACGAATTAACAAAGTAAACTGCTACATCGTGGTGAAGTAATAGACTAAACGAGTTACGTTTGATCAAATCGTTGAAGGAAAATCATACTAGAGTGTTTAGAGTCTCGATACTTAGTTTTTTTGGCCACGACTTGTTGTATGGAACTTTATATTCTTTATCACAAGTCTTAACCTTCCCAAGGATAATCTAAGCTTATTAATACTAATCGAGTGCGTTTTGGTTCGTACGATGCCCGTTGGCCCATTTTACCAACTATTACTTTCTCACGAAGTAACAAAGTAAACTGTTACTTCGTGGTGAAGTAATAGACTAAACGAGTTACGTTTGATCAAATCGTTGAAGGAAAATCATTCTAGAGTGTTTAGAGTCTCCATACTTAGTTTTTTTGGTCACGACTTGTTGTATGGAACTTTATATTCTTTATCACAAGTCTTAACCTTCCCAAGGATAATCTAAGTTTATTAATACTAATCGAGTGCGTTTTGGTTCGTACGATGCCCGTTGGCCCATTTGACCAACTATTACTTTCTCACGAAGTAACAAAGTAAACTGTTACTTCGTGGCGAAGTAATAGACTAAACGAGTTACGTTTGATCAAATCGTTGAAGGAAAATCATTCTAGAGTGTTTAGAGTCTCCATACTTAGTTTTTTTGGCCACGACTTGTTGTATGGAACTTTATATTCTTTATCACTAGTCTTAACCTTCCCAAGGATAATCTAAGCTTATTAATACTAATCGAGTGCGTTTTGGTTCGTACGATGCCCGTTGGCCCATTTGACCAACTATTACTTTCTCACGAAGTAACAAATTAAACTGCTACATCGTGGTGAAGTAATAGACTAAACGAGTTACGTTTGATCAAATCGTTGAAGGAAAATCATTCTAGAGTGTTTAGAGTCTCCAAGCTTAGTTTTTTTGGCCAAGACTTGTTGTATGGAACTTTATATTCTTTATCACAAGTATTAACCTTCCCAAGGATAATCTAAGCTTATTAACACTAATCCAGTGCATTTTGGTTTGTACGATGCCCGTTGGCCCATTTGACCAACTATTACTTTCTCACGAATTAACAAAGTAAACTGCTACATCGTGGTGAAGTAATAGACTAAACGAGTTACGTTTGATCAAATCGTTGAAGGAAAATCATTCTAGAGTGTTTAGAGTCTCGATACTTAGTTTTTTTGGCCACGACTTGTTGTATGGAACTTTATATTCTTTATCACAAGTCTTAACCTTCCCAAGGATAATCTAAGCTTATTAATACTAATCGAGTGCGTTTTGGTTCGTACGATGCCCGTTGGCCCATTTTACCAACTATTACTTTCTCACGAAGTAACAAAGTAAACTGTTACTTCGTGGTGAAGTAATAGACTAAACGAGTTACGTTTGATCAAATCGTTGAAGGAAAATCATTCTAGAGTGTTTAGAGTCTCCATACTTAGTTTTTTTGGTCACGACTTGTTGTATGGAACTTTATATTCTTTATCACAAGTCTTAACCTTCCCAAGGATAATCTAAGTTTATTAATACTAATCGAGTGCGTTTTGGTTCGTACGATGCCCGTTGGCCCATTTGACCAACTATTACTTTCTCACGAAGTAACAAAGTAAACTGTTACTTCGTGGCGAAGTAATAGACTAAACGAGTTACGTTTGATCAAATCGTTGAAGGAAAATCATTCTAGAGTGTTTAGAGTCTCCATACTTAGTTTTTTTGGCCACGACTTGTTGTATGGAACTTTATATTCTTTATCACTAGTCTTAACCTTCCCAAGGATAATCTAAGCTTATTAATACTAATCGAGTGCGTTTTGGTTCGTACGATGCCCGTTGGCCCATTTGACCAACTATTACTTTCTCACGAAGTAACAAATTAAACTGCTACATCGTGGTGAAGTAATAGACTAAACGAGTTACGTTTGATCAAATCGTTGAAGGAAAATCATTCTAGAGTGTTTAGAGTCTCCATGCTTAGTTTTTTTGGCCAAGACTTGTTGTATGGAACTTTATATTCTTTATCACAAGTATTAACCTTCCCAAGGATAATCTAAGCTTATTAACACTAATCCAGTGCATTTTGGTTTGTACGATGCCCGTTGGCCCATTTGACCAACTATTACTTTCTCACGAATTAACAAAGTAAACTGCTACATCGTGGTGAAGTAATAGACTAAACGAGTTACGTTTGATCAAATCGTTGAAGGAAAATCATTCTAGAGTGTTTAGAGTCTCGATACTTAGTTTTTTTGGCCACGACTTGTTGTATGGAACTTTATATTCTTTATCACAAGTCTTAACCTTCCCAAGGATAATCTAAGCTTATTAATACTAATCGAGTGCGTTTTGGTTCGTACGATGCCCGTTGGCCCATTTTACCAACTATTACTTTCTCACGAAGTAACAAAGTAAACTGTTACTTCGTGGTGAAGTAATAGACTAAACGAGTTACGTTTGATCAAATCGTTGAAGGAAAATCATTCTAGAGTGTTTAGAGTCTCCATACTTAGTTTTTTTGGTCACGACTTGTTGTATGGAACTTTATATTCTTTATCACAAGTCTTAACCTTCCCAAGGATAATCTAAGTTTATTAATACTAATCGAGTGCGTTTTGGTTCGTACGATGCCCGTTGGCCCATTTGACCAACTATTACTTTCTCACGAAGTAACAAAGTAAACTGTTACTTCGTGGCGAAGTAATAGACTAAACGAGTTACGTTTGATCAAATCGTTGAAGGAAAATCATTCTAGAGTGTTTAGAGTCTCCATACTTAGTTTTTTTGGCCACGACTTGTTGTATGGAACTTTATATTCTTTATCACTAGTCTTAACCTTCCCAAGGATAATCTAAGCTTATTAATACTAATCGAGTGCGTTTTGGTTCGTACGATGCCCGTTGGCCCATTTGACCAACTATTACTTTCTCACGAAGTAACAAATTAAACTGCTACATCGTGGTGAAGTAATAGACTAAACGAGTTACGTTTGATCAAATCGTTGAAGGAAAATCATTCTAGAGTGTTTAGAGTCTCCATGCTTAGTTTTTTTGGCCAAGACTTGTTGTATGGAACTTTATATTCTTTATCACAAGTATTAACCTTCCCAAGGATAATCTAAGCTTATTAACACTAATCCAGTGCATTTTGGTTTGTACGATGCCCGTTGGCCCATTTGACCAACTATTACTTTCTCACGAATTAACAAAGTAAACTGCTACATCGTGGTGAAGTAATAGACTAAACGAGTTACGTTTGATCAAATCGTTGAAGGAAAATCATTCTAGAGTGTTTAGAGTCTCGATACTTAGTTTTTTTGGCCACGACTTGTTGTATGGAACTTTATATTCTTTATCACAAGTCTTAACCTTCCCAAGGATAATCTAAGCTTATTAATACTAATCGAGTGCGTTTTGGTTCGTACGATGCCCGTTGGCCCATTTTACCAACTATTACTTTCTCACGAAGTAACAAAGTAAACTGTTACTTCGTGGTGAAGTAATAGACTAAACGAGTTACGTTTGATCAAATCGTTGAAGGAAAATCATTCTAGAGTGTTTAGAGTCTCCATACTTAGTTTTTTTTGCCACGACTTGTTGTATGGAACTTTATATTCTTTATCACAAGTCTTAACCTTCCCACGGATAATCTAAGCTTATTAATACTAATCGAGTGCGTTTTGGTTCGTACGATGCCCGTTGGCCCATTTGACCAACTATTACTTTCTCATGAAGTAACAAAGTAAACTGTTACTTCGTGGTGAAGTAATAGACTAAACGAGTTACGTTTGATCAAATCGTTGAAGGAAAATCATTCTAGAGTGTTTAGAGTCTCCATACTTAGTTTTTTTGGTCACGACTTGTTGTATGGAACTTTATATTCTTTATCACAAGTCTTAACCTTCCCAAGGATAATCTAAGTTTATTAATACTAATCGAGTGCGTTTTGGTTCGTACGATGCCCGTTGGCCCATTTGACCAACTATTACTTTCTCACAAAGTAACAAAGTAAACTGTTACTTCGTGGCGAAGTAATAGACTAAACGAGTTACGTTTGATCAAATCGTTGAAGGAAAATCATTCTAGAGTGTTTAGAGTCTCCATACTTAGTTTTTTTGGTCACGACTTGTTGTATGGAACTTTATATTCTTTATCACAAGTCTTAACCTTCCCAAGGATAATCTAAGTTTATTAATACTAATCGAGTGCGTTTTGGTTCGTACGATGCCCGTTGGCCCATTTGACCAACTATTACTTTCTCACGAAGTAACAAAGTAAACTGTTACTTCGTGGCGAAGTAATAGACTAAACGAGTTACGTTTGATCAAATCGTTGAAGGAAAATCATTCTAGAGTGTTTAGAATCTCCATACTTAGTTTTTTTGGCCACGACTTGTTGTATGGAACTTTATATTCTTTATCACTAGTCTTAACCTTCCCAAGGATAATCTAAGCTTATTAATACTAATCGAGTGCGTTTTGGTTCGTACGATGCCCGTTGGCCCATTTGACCAACTATTACTTTCTCACGAAGTAACAAATTAAACTGCTACATCGTGGTGAAGTAATAGACTAAACGAGTTACGTTTGATCAAATCGTTGAAGGAAAATCATTCTAGAGTGTTTAGAGTCTCCATACTTAGTTTTTTTTGCCACGACTTGTTGTATGGAACTTTATATTCTTTATCACAAGTCTTAACCTTCCCACGGATAATCTAAGCTTATTAATACTAATCGAGTGCGTTTTGGTTCGTACGATGCCCGTTGGCCCATTTGACCAACTATTACTTTCTCAGGAAGTAACAAAGTAAACTGTTACTTCGTGGTAAAGTAATAGACTAAACGAGTTACGTTTGATCAAATCGTTGAAGGAAAATCATTCTAGAGTGTTTAGAGTCTCCATACTTAGTTTTTTTGGTCACGACTTGTTGTATGGAACTTTATATTCTTTATCACAAGTCTTAACCTTCCCAAGGATAATCTAAGTTTATTAATACTAATCGAGTGCGTTTTGGTTCGTACGATGCCCGTTGGCCCATTTGACCAACTATTACTTTCTCACGAAGAAACAAAGTAAACTGTTACTTCGTGGCGAAGTAATAGACTAAACGAGTTACGTTTGATCAAATCGTTGAAGGAAAATCATTCTAGAATGTTTAGAGTTTCCATACTTAGTTTTTTTTGCCACGACTTGTTGTATGGAACTTTATATTCTTTATCACTAGTCTTAACCTTCCCAAGGATAATCTAAGCTTATTAATACTAATCGAGTGCGTTTTGGTTCGTACGATGCCCGTTGGCCCATTTGACCAACTATTACTTTCTCACGAAGTAACAAATTAAACTGCTACATCGTGGTGAAGTAATAGACTAAACGAGTTACGTTTGATCAAATCGTTGAAGGAAAATCATTCTAGAGTGTTTAGAGTCTCCATACTTAGTTTTTTTTGCCACGACTTGTTGTATGGAACTTTATATTCTTTATCACTAGTCTTAACCTTCCCAAGGATAATCTAAGCTTATTAATACTAATCGAGTGCGTTTGACCAACTATTACTTTCTCACGAAGTAAGAAATTAAACTGCTACATCGTGGTGAAGTAATAGACTAAACGAGTTACGTTTGATCAAATCGTTGAAGGAAAATCATTCTAGAGTGTTTAGAGTCTCCATACTTAGTTTTTTTTGCCACGACTTGTTGTATGGAACTTTATATTCTTTATCACAAGTCTTAACCTTCCCACGGATAATCTAAGCTTATTAATACTAATCGAGTGCGTTTTGGTTCGTACGATGCCCGTTGGCCCATTTGACCAACTATTACTTTCTCATGAAGTAACAAAGTAAACTGTTACTTCGTGGTGAAGTAATAGACTAAACGAGTTACGTTTGATCAAATCGTTGAAGGAAAATCATTCTAGAGTGTTTAGAGTCTCCATACTTAGTTTTTTTGGTCACGACTTGTTGTATGGAACTTTATATTCTTTATCACAAGTCTTAACCTTCCCAAGGATAATCTAAGTTTATTAATACTAATCGAGTGCGTTTTGGTTCGTACGATGCCCGTTGGCCCATTTGACCAACTATTACTTTCTCACGAAGTAACAAAGTAAACTGTTACTTCGTGGCGAAGTAATAGACTAAACGAGTTACGTTTGATCAAATCGTTGAAGGAAAATCATTCTAGAGTGTTTAGAATCTCCATACTTAGTTTTTTTGGCCACGACTTGTTGTATGGAACTTTATATTCTTTATCACTAGTCTTAACCTTCCCAAGGATAATCTAAGCTTATTAATACTAATCGAGTGCGTTTTGGTTCGTACGATGCCTGTTGGCCCATTTGACCAACTATTACTTTCTCATGAAGTAACAAAGTAAACTGTTACTTCGTGGTGAAGTAATAGACTAAACGAGTTACGTTTGATCAAATCGTTGAAGGAAAATCATTCTAGAGTGTTTAGAGTCTCCATACTTAGTTTTTTTGGTCACGACTTGTTGTATGGAACTTTATATTCTTTATCACAAGTCTTAACCTTCCCAAGGATAATCTAAGTTTATTAATACTAATCGAGTGCGTTTTGGTTCGTACGATGCCCGTTGGCCCATTTGACCAACTATTACTTTCTCACAAAGTAACAAAGTAAACTGTTACTTCGTGGTGAAGTAATAGACTAAACGAGTTACGTTTGATCAAATCGTTGAAGGAAAATCATTCTAGAGTGTTTAGAGTCTCCATGCTTAGTTTTTTTGGCCAAGACTTGTTGTATGGAACTTTATATTCTTTATCACAAGTATTAACCTTCCCAAGGATAATCTAAGCTTATTAACACTAATCCAGTGCATTTTGGTTTGTACGATGCCCGTTGGCCCATTTGACCAACTATTACTTTCTCACGAATTAACAAAGTAAACTGCTACATCGTGGTGAAGTAATAGACTAAACGAGTTACGTTTGATCAAATCGTTGAAGGAAAATCATACTAGAGTGTTTAGAGTCTCGATACTTAGTTTTTTTGGCCACGACTTGTTGTATGGAACTTTATATTCTTTATCACAAGTCTTAACCTTCCCAAGGATAATCTAAGCTTATTAATACTAATCGAGTGCGTTTTGGTTCGTACGATGCCCGTTGGCCCATTTTACCAACTATTACTTTCTCACGAAGTAACAAAGTAAACTGTTACTTCGTGGTGAAGTAATAGACTAAACGAGTTACGTTTGATCAAATCGTTGAAGGAAAATCATTCTAGAGTGTTTAGAGTCTCCATACTTAGTTTTTTAGGTCACGACTTGTTGTATGGAACTTTATATTCTTTATCACAAGTCTTAACCTTCCCAAGGATAATCTAAGTTTATTAATACTAATCGAGTGCGTTTTGGTTCGTACGATGCCCGTTGGCCCATTTGACCAACTATTACTTTCTCACGAAGTAACAAAGTAAACTGTTACTTCGTGGCGAAGTAATAGACTAAACGAGTTACGTTTGATCAAATCGTTGAAGGAAAATCATTCTAGAGTGTTTAGAGTCTCCATACTTAGTTTTTTTGGCCACGACTTGTTGTATGGAACTTTATATTCTTTATCACTAGTCTTAACCTTCCCAAGGATAATCTAAGCTTATTAATACTAATCGAGTGCGTTTTGGTTCGTACGATGCCCGTTGGCCCATTTGACCAACTATTACTTTCTCACGAAGTAACAAATTAAACTGCTACATCGTGGTGAAGTAATAGACTAAACGAGTTACGTTTGATCAAATCGTTGAAGGAAAATCATTCTAGAGTGTTTAGAGTCTCCATGCTTAATTTTTTTGGCCAAGACTTGTTGTATGGAACTTTATATTCTTTATCACAAGTATTAACCTTCCCAAGGATAATCTAAGCTTATTAACACTAATCCAGTGCATTTTGGTTTGTACGATGCTCGTTGGCCCATTTGACCAACTATTACTTTCTCACGAATTAACAAAGTAAACTGCTACATCGTGGTGAAGTAATAGACTAAACGAGTTACGTTTGATCAAATCGTTGAAGGAAAATCATTCTAGAGTGTTTAGAGTCTCGATACTTAGTTTTTTTGGCCACGACTTGTTGTATGGAACTTTATATTCTTTATCACAAGTCTTAACCTTCCCAAGGATAATCTAAGCTTATTAATACTAATCGAGTGCGTTTTGGTCCGTACGATGCCCGTTGGCCCATTTTACCAACTATTACTTTCTCACGAAGTAACAAAGTAAACTGTTACTTCGTGGCGAAGTAATAGACTAAACGAGTTACGTTTGATCAAATCGTTGAAGGAAAATCATTCTAGAGTGTTTAGAGTCTCCATACTTAGTTTTTTTGGTCACGACTTGTTGTATGGAACTTTATATTCTTTATCACAAGTCTTAACCTTCCCAAGGATAATCTAAGTTTATTAATACTAATCGAGTGCGTTTTGGTTCGTACGATGCCCGTTGGCCCATTTGACCAACTATTACTTTCTCACGAAGTAACAAAGTAAACTGTTACTTCGTGGCGAAGTAATAGACTAAACGAGTTACGTTTGATCAAATCGTTGAAGGAAAATCATTCTAGAGTGTTTAGAATCTCCATACTTAGTTTTTTTGGCCACGACTTGTTGTATGGAACTTTATATTCTTTATCACTAGTCTTAACCTTCCCAAGGATAATCTAAGTTTATTAATACTAATCGAGTGCGTTTTGGTTCGTACGATGCCCGTTGGCCCATTTGACCAACTATTACTTTCTCACGAAGTAACAAATTAAACTGCTACATCGTGGTGAAGTAATAGACTAAACGAGTTACGTTTGATCAAATCGTTGAAGGAAAATCATTCTAGAGTGTTTAGAGTCTCCATACTTAGTTTTTTTGGTCACGACTTGTTGTATGGAACTTTATATTCTTTATCACAAGTCTTAACCTTCCCAAGGATAATCTAAGTTTATTAATACTAATCGAGTGCGTTTTGGTTCGTACGATGCCCGTTGGCCCATTTGACCAACTATTACTTTCTCACAAAGTAACAAAGTAAACTGTTACTTCGTGGTGAAGTAATAGACTAAACGAGTTACGTTTGATCAAATCGTTGAAGGAAAATCATTCTAGAGTGTTTAGAGTCTCCATGCTTAGTTTTTTTGGCCAAGACTTGTTGTATGGAACTTTATATTCTTTATCACAAGTATTAACCTTCCCAAGGATAATCTAAGCTTATTAACACTAATCCAGTGCATTTTGGTTTGTACGATGCCCGTTGGCCCATTTGACCAACTATTACTTTCTCACGAATTAACAAAGTAAACTGCTACATCGTGGTGAAGTAATAGACTAAACGAGTTACGTTTGATCAAATCGTTGAAGGAAAATCATACTAGAGTGTTTAGAGTCTCGATACTTAGTTTTTTTGGCCACGACTTGTTGTATGGAACTTTATATTCTTTATCACAAGTCTTAACCTTCCCAAGGATAATCTAAGCTTATTAATACTAATCGAGTGCGTTTTGGTTCGTACGATGCCCGTTGGCCCATTTTACCAACTATTACTTTCTCACGAAGTAACAAAGTAAACTGTTACTTCGTGGTGAAGTAATAGACTAAACGAGTTACGTTTGATCAAATCGTTGAAGGAAAATCATTCTAGAGTGTTTAGAGTCTCCATACTTAGTTTTTTAGGTCACGACTTGTTGTATGGAACTTTATATTCTTTATCACAAGTCTTAACCTTCCCAAGGATAATCTAAGTTTATTAATACTAATCGAGTGCGTTTTGGTTCGTACGATGCCCGTTGGCCCATTTGACCAACTATTACTTTCTCACGAAGTAACAAAGTAAACTGTTACTTCGTGGCGAAGTAATAGACTAAACGAGTTACGTTTGATCAAATCGTTGAAGGAAAATCATTCTAGAGTGTTTAGAGTCTCCATACTTAGTTTTTTTGGCCACGACTTGTTGTATGGAACTTTATATTCTTTATCACTAGTCTTAACCTTCCCAAGGATAATCTAAGCTTATTAATACTAATCGAGTGCGTTTTGGTTCGTACGATGCCCGTTGGCCCATTTGACCAACTATTACTTTCTCACGAAGTAACAAATTAAACTGCTACATCGTGGTGAAGTAATAGACTAAACGAGTTACGTTTGATCAAATCGTTGAAGGAAAATCATTCTAGAGTGTTTAGAGTCTCCATGCTTAATTTTTTTGGCCAAGACTTGTTGTATGGAACTTTATATTCTTTATCACAAGTATTAACCTTCCCAAGGATAATCTAAGCTTATTAACACTAATCCAGTGCATTTTGGTTTGTACGATGCTCGTTGGCCCATTTGACCAACTATTACTTTCTCACGAATTAACAAAGTAAACTGCTACATCGTGGTGAAGTAATAGACTAAACGAGTTACGTTTGATCAAATCGTTGAAGGAAAATCATTCTAGAGTGTTTAGAGTCTCGATACTTAGTTTTTTTGGCCACGACTTGTTGTATGGAACTTTATATTCTTTATCACAAGTCTTAACCTTCCCAAGGATAATCTAAGCTTATTAATACTAATCGAGTGCGTTTTGGTCCGTACGATGCCCGTTGGCCCATTTTACCAACTATTACTTTCTCACGAAGTAACAAAGTAAACTGTTACTTCGTGGCGAAGTAATAGACTAAACGAGTTACGTTTGATCAAATCGTTGAAGGAAAATCATTCTAGAGTGTTTAGAGTCTCCATACTTAGTTTTTTTGGTCACGACTTGTTGTATGGAACTTTATATTCTTTATCACAAGTCTTAACCTTCCCAAGGATAATCTAAGTTTATTAATACTAATCGAGTGCGTTTTGGTTCGTACGATGCCCGTTGGCCCATTTGACCAACTATTACTTTCTCACGAAGTAACAAAGTAAACTGTTACTTCGTGGCGAAGTAATAGACTAAACGAGTTACGTTTGATCAAATCGTTGAAGGAAAATCATTCTAGAGTGTTTAGAATCTCCATACTTAGTTTTTTTGGCCACGACTTGTTGTATGGAACTTTATATTCTTTATCACTAGTCTTAACCTTCCCAAGGATAATCTAAGTTTATTAATACTAATCGAGTGCGTTTTGGTTCGTACGATGCCCGTTGGCCCATTTGACCAACTATTACTTTCTCACGAAGTAACAAATTAAACTGCTACATCGTGGTGAAGTAATAGACTAAACGAGTTACGTTTGATCAAATCGTTGAAGGAAAATCATTCTAGAGTGTTTAGAGTCTCCATACTTAGTTTTTTTTGCCACGACTTGTTGTATGGAACTTTATATTCTTTATCACAAGTCTTAACCTTCCCACGGATAATCTAAGCTTATTAATACTAATCGAGTGCGTTTTGGTTCGTACGATGCCCGTTGGCCCATTTGACCAACTATTACTTTCTCAGGAAGTAACAAAGTAAACTGTTACTTCGTGGTAAAGTAATAGACTAAACGAGTTACGTTTGATCAAATCGTTGAAGGAAAATCATTCTAGAGTGTTTAGAGTCTCCATACTTAGTTTTTTTGGTCACGACTTGTTGTATGGAACTTTATATTCTTTATCACAAGTCTTAACCTTCCCAAGGATAATCTAAGTTTATTAATACTAATCGAGTGCGTTTTGGTTCGTACGATGCCCGTTGGCCCATTTGACCAACTATTACTTTCTCACGAAGTAACAAAGTAAACTGTTACTTCGTGGCGAAGTAATAGACTAAACGAGTTACGTTTGATCAAATCGTTGAAGGAAAATCATTCTAGAATGTTTAGAGTTTCCATACTTAGTTTTTTTGGCCACGACTTGTTGTATGGAACTTTATATTCTTTATCACTAGTCTTAACCTTCCCAAGGATAATCTAAGCTTATTAATACTAATCGAGTGCGTTTTGGTTCGTACGATGCCCGTTGGCCCATTTGACCAACTATTACTTTCTCACGAAGTAACAAATTAAACTGCTACATCGTGGTGAAGTAATAGACTAAACGAGTTACGTTTGATCAAATCGTTGAAGGAAAATCATTCTAGAGTGTTTAGAGTCTCCATACTTAGTTTTTTTTGCCACGACTTGTTGTATGGAACTTTATATTCTTTATCACTAGTCTTAACCTTCCCAAGGATAATCTAAGCTTATTAATACTAATCGAGTGCGTTTGACCAACTATTACTTTCTCACGAAGTAAGAAATTAAACTGCTACATCGTGGTGAAGTAATAGACTAAACGAGTTACGTTTGATCAAATCGTTGAAGGAAAATCATTCTAGAGTGTTTAGAGTCTCCATACTTAGTTTTTTTTGCCACGACTTGTTGTATGGAACTTTATATTCTTTATCACAAGTCTTAACCTTCCCACGGATAATCTAAGCTTATTAATACTAATCGAGTGCGTTTTGGTTCGTACGATGCCCGTTGGCCCATTTGACCAACTATTACTTTCTCATGAAGTAACAAAGTAAACTGTTACTTCGTGGTGAAGTAATAGACTAAACGAGTTACGTTTGATCAAATCGTTGAAGGAAAATCATTCTAGAGTGTTTAGAGTCTCCATACTTAGTTTTTTTGGTCACGACTTGTTGTATGGAACTTTATATTCTTTATCACAAGTCTTAACCTTCCCAAGGATAATCTAAGTTTATTAATACTAATCGAGTGCGTTTTGGTTCGTACGATGCCCGTTGGCCCATTTGACCAACTCTTACTTTCTCACGAAGTAACAAAGTAAACTGTTACTTCGTGGCGAAGTAATAGACTAAACGAGTTACGTTTGATCAAATCGTTGAAGGAAAATCATTCTAGAGTGTTTAGAATCTCCATACTTAGTTTTTTTGGCCACGACTTGTTGTATGGAACTTTATATTCTTTATCACTAGTCTTAACCTTCCCAAGGATAATCTAAGCTTATTAATACTAATCGAGTGCGTTTTGGTTCGTACGATGCCCGTTGGCCCATTTGACCAACTATTACTTTCTCATGAAGTAACAAAGTAAACTGTTACTTCGTGGTGAAGTAATAGACTAAACGAGTTACGTTTGATCAAATCGTTGAAGGAAAATCATTCTAGAGTGTTTAGAGTCTCCATACTTAGTTTTTTTGGTCACGACTTGTTGTATGGAACTTTATATTCTTTATCACAAGTCTTAACCTTCCCAAGGATAATCTAAGTTTATTAATACTAATCGAGTGCGTTTTGGTTCGTACGATGCCCGTTGGCCCATTTGACCAACTATTACTTTCTCACAAAGTAACAAAGTAAATTGTTACTTCGTGGTGAAGTAATAGACTAAACGAGTTACGTTTGATCAAATCGTTGAAGGAAAATCATTCTAGAGTGTTTAGAGTCTCCATGCTTAGTTTTTTTGGCCAAGACTTATTGTATGGAACTTTATATTCTTTATCACAAGTATTAACCTTCCCAAGGATAATCTAAGCTTATTAACACTAATCCAGTGCATTTTGGTTTGTACGATGCCCGTTGGCCCATTTGACCAACTATTACTTTCTCACGAATTAACAAAGTAAACTGCTACATCGTGGTGAAGTAATAGACTAAACGAGTTATGTTTGATCAAATCGTTGAAGGAAAATCATACTAGAGTGTTTAGAGTCTCGATACTTAGTTTTTTTGGCCACGACTTGTTGTATGGAACTTTATATTCTTTATCACAAGTCTTAACCTTCCCAAGGATAATCTAAGCTTATTAATACTAATCGAGTGCGTTTTGGTTCGTACGATGCCCGTTGGCCCATTTTACCAACTATTACTTTCTCACGAAGTAACAAAGTAAACTGTTACTTTGTGGTGAAGTAATAGACTAAACGAGTTACGTTTGATCAAATCGTTGAAGGAAAATCATTCTAGAGTGTTTAGAGTCTCCATACTTAGTTTTTTTGGTCACGACTTGTTGTATGGAACTTTATATTCTTTATCACAAGTCTTAACCTTCCCAAGGATAATCTAAGTTTATTAATACTAATCGAGTGCGTTTTGGTTCGTACGATGCCCGTTGGCCCATTTGACCAACTATTACTTTCTCACAAAGTAACAAAGTAAATTGTTACTTCGTGGTGAAGTAATAGACTAAACGAGTTACGTTTGATCAAATCGTTGAAGGAAAATCATTCTAGAGTGTTTAGAGTCTCCATGCTTAGTTTTTTTGGCCAAGACTTGTTGTATGGAACTTTATATTCTTTATCACAAGTATTAACCTTCCCAAGGATAATCTAAGCTTATTAACACTAATCCAGTGCATTTTGGTTTGTACGATGCCCGTTGGCCCATTTGACCAACTATTACTTTCTCACGAATTAACAAAGTAAACTGCTACATCGTGGTGAAGTAATAGACTAAACGAGTTACGTTTGATCAAATCGTTGAAGGAAAATCATACTAGAGTGTTTAGAGTCTCGATACTTAGTTTTTTTGGCCACGACTTGTTGTATGGAACTTTATATTCTTTATCACAAGTCTTAACCTTCCCAAGGATAATCTAAGCTTATTAATACTAATCGAGTGCGTTTTGGTTCGTACGATGCCCGTTGGCCCATTTTACCAACTATTACTTTCTCACGAAGTAACAAAGTAAACTGTCACTTCGTGGTGAAGTAATAGACTAAACGAGTTACGTTTGATCAAATCGTTGAAGGAAAATCATTCTAGAGTGTTTAGAGTCTCCATACTTAGTTTTTTTGGTCACGACTTGTTGTATGGAACTTTATATTCTTTATCACAAGTCTTAACCTTCCCAAGGATAATCTAAGTTTATTAATACTAATCGAGTGCGTTTTGGTTCGTACGATGCCCGTTGGCCCATTTGACCAACTATTACTTTCTCACGAAGTAACAAAGTAAACTGTTACTTCGTGGCGAAGTAATAGACTAAACGAGTTACGTTTGATCAAATCGTTGAAGGAAAATCATTCTAGAATGTTTAGAGTTTCCATACTTAGTTTTTTTGGCCACGACTTGTTGTATGGAACTTTATATTCTTTATCACTAGTCTTAACCTTCCCAAGGATAATCTAAGCTTATTAATACTAATCGAGTGCGTTTTGGTTCGTACGATGCCCGTTGGCCCATTTGACCAACTATTACTTTCTCACGAAGTAACAAATTAAACTGCTACATCGTGGTGAAGTAATAGACTAAACGAGTTACGTTTGATCAAATCGTTGAAGGAAAATCATTCTAGAGTGTTTAGAGTCTCCATACTTAGTTTTTTTGGCCACGACTTGTTGTATGGAACTTTATATTCTTTATCACTAGTCTTAACCTTCCCAAGGATAATCTAAGCTTATTAATACTAATCGAGTGCGTTTGACCAACTATTACTTTCTCACGAAGTAAGAAATTAAACTGCTACATCGTGGTGAAGTAATAGACTAAACGAGTTACGTTTGATCAAATCGTTGAAGGAAAATCATTCTAGAGTGTTTAGAGTCTCCATACTTAGTTTTTTTTGCCACGACTTGTTGTATGGAACTTTATATTCTTTATCACAAGTCTTAACCTTCCCACGGATAATCTAAGCTTATTAATACTAATCGAGTGCGTTTTGGTTCGTACGATGCCCGTTGGCCCATTTGACCAACTATTACTTTCTCATGAAGTAACAAAGTAAACTGTTACTTCGTGGTGAAGTAATAGACTAAACGAGTTACGTTTGATCAAATCGTTGAAGGAAAATCATTCTAGAGTGTTTAGAGTCTCCATACTTAGTTTTTTTGGTCACGACTTGTTGTATGGAACTTTATATTCTTTATCACAAGTCTTAACCTTCCCAAGGATAATCTAAGTTTATTAATACTAATCGAGTGCGTTTTGGTTCGTACGATGCCCGTTGGCCCATTTGACCAACTATTACTTTCTCACGAAGTAACAAAGTAAACTGTTACTTCGTGGCGAAGTAATAGACTAAACGAGTTACGTTTGATCAAATCGTTGAAGGAAAATCATTCTAGAGTGTTTAGAATCTCCATACTTAGTTTTTTTGGCCACGACTTGTTGTATGGAACTTTATATTCTTTATCACTAGTCTTAACCTTCCCAAGGATAATCTAAGCTTATTAATACTAATCGAGTGCGTTTTGGTTCGTACGATGCCCGTTGGCCCATTTGACCAACTATTACTTTCTCATGAAGTAACAAAGTAAACTGTTACTTCGTGGTGAAGTAATAGACTAAACGAGTTACGTTTGATCAAATCGTTGAAGGAAAATCATTCTAGAGTGTTTAGAGTCTCCATACTTAGTTTTTTTGGTCACGACTTGTTGTATGGAACTTTATATTCTTTATCACAAGTCTTAACCTTCCCAAGGATAATCTAAGTTTATTAATACTAATCGAGTGCGTTTTGGTTCGTACGATGCCCGTTGGCCCATTTGACCAACTATTACTTTCTCACAAAGTAACAAAGTAAATTGTTACTTCGTGGTGAAGTAATAGACTAAACGAGTTACGTTTGATCAAATCGTTGAAGGAAAATCATTCTAGAGTGTTTAGAGTCTCCATGCTTAGTTTTTTTGGCCAAGACTTGTTGTATGGAACTTTATATTCTTTATCACAAGTATTAACCTTCCCAAGGATAATCTAAGCTTATTAACACTAATCCAGTGCATTTTGGTTTGTACGATGCCCGTTGGCCCATTTGACCAACTATTACTTTCTCACGAATTAACAAAGTAAACTGCTACATCGTGGTGAAGTAATAGACTAAACGAGTTACGTTTGATCAAATCGTTGAAGGAAAATCATACTAGAGTGTTTAGAGTCTCGATACTTAGTTTTTTTGGCCACGACTTGTTGTATGGAACTTTATATTCTTTATCACAAGTCTTAACCTTCCCAAGGATAATCTAAGCTTATTAATACTAATCGAGTGCGTTTTGGTTCGTACGATGCCCGTTGGCCCATTTTACCAACTATTACTTTCTCACGAAGTAACAAAGTAAACTGTTACTTTGTGGTGAAGTAATAGACTAAACGAGTTACGTTTGATCAAATCGTTGAAGGAAAATCATTCTAGAGTGTTTAGAGTCTCCATACTTAGTTTTTTTGGTCACGACTTGTTGTATGGAACTTTATATTCTTTATCACAAGTCTTAACCTTCCCAAGGATAATCTAAGTTTATTAATACTAATCGAGTGCGTTTTGGTTCGTACGATGCCCGTTGGCCCATTTGACCAACTATTACTTTCTCACAAAGTAACAAAGTAAATTGTTACTTCGTGGTGAAGTAATAGACTAAACGAGTTACGTTTGATCAAATCGTTGAAGGAAAATCATTCTAGAGTGTTTAGAGTCTCCATGCTTAGTTTTTTTGGCCAAGACTTGTTGTATGGAACTTTATATTCTTTATCACAAGTATTAACCTTCCCAAGGATAATCTAAGCTTATTAACACTAATCCAGTGCATTTTGGTTTGTACGATGCCCGTTGGCCCATTTGACCAACTATTACTTTCTCACGAATTAACAAAGTAAACTGCTACATCGTGGTGAAGTAATAGACTAAACGAGTTACGTTTGATCAAATCGTTGAAGGAAAATCATACTAGAGTGTTTAGAGTCTCGATACTTAGTTTTTTTGGCCACGACTTGTTGTATGGAACTTTATATTCTTTATCACAAGTCTTAACCTTCCCAAGGATAATCTAAGCTTATTAATACTAATCGAGTGCGTTTTGGTTCGTACGATGCCCGTTGGCCCATTTTACCAACTATTACTTTCTCACGAAGTAACAAAGTAAACTGTTACTTCGTGGTGAAGTAATAGACTAAACGAGTTACGTTTGATCAAATCGTTGAAGGAAAATCATTCTAGAGTGTTTAGAGTCTCCATACTTAGTTTTTTTGGTCACGACTTGTTGTATGGAACTTTATATTCTTTATCACAAGTCTTAACCTTCCCAAGGATAATCTAAGTTTATTAATACTAATCGAGTGCGTTTTGGTTCGTACGATGCCCGTTGGCCCATTTGACCAACTATTACTTTCTCACGAAGTAACAAAGTAAACTGTTACTTCGTGGCGAAGTAATAGACTAAACGAGTTACGTTTGATCAAATCGTTGAAGGAAAATCATTCTAGAGTGTTTAGAGTCTCCATACTTAGTTTTTTTGGCCACGACTTGTTGTATGGAACTTTATATTCTTTATCACTAGTCTTAACCTTCCCAAGGATAATCTAAGCTTATTAATACTAATCGAGTGCGTTTTGGTTCGTACGATGCCCGTTGGCCCATTTGACCAACTATTACTTTCTCACGAAGTAACAAATTAAACTGCTACATCGTGGTGAAGTAATAGACTAAACGAGTTACGTTTGATCAAATCGTTGAAGGAAAATCATTCTAGAGTGTTTAGAGTCTCCATGCTTAATTTTTTTGGCCAAGACTTGTTGTATGGAACTTTATATTCTTTATCACAAACAAAATCACAAACAACATCACAAAAAAAAAGCTCTCTTCTCTCTCCTCCTTGTTCACACACGGCCGGAGCTTTCCCCGGACTTCCACGGCGGCGGTGAGTGGTTTTCCTTCCCGAAAATCATGCCATCATCTTCGTTGTTGCAAGAGGATCGTTCCAAGTGGTGATTTCGAGGGGTTTTGAAGAAGTTACTCGATCCGCCATTGTTGTAAGTGAAGCTTTCTTCGTCTTCGTTCTTCCTCTCTACGGCACCGGTATCGTTTGGGCACAACAACCTCCTCACGAAGTTGTTGGAGACATCCCTAACGAACGGTTGGTCCAAATAGGAGGAATGAATTCGTTGTTCTCGTTTTTCTCTTTTGGCCATGGCGGATTCCGTTAAGATCTTCGATCTTGGTTTCGTTTGTTGTATTTATAGTTCGTCTCTCTCCCCCTCTTGCCTTCCAACATCACGCCCCTATTTGGAATTCAAATCGCATGTTCCTCATCATGGTGTTCACGCCATATGCTATGGTCTTGTGATTTGAGTTTTGAATTCGGTTAACGTTCTTGGATCGTGGTACGTACTTGAATCCCGAGTTGGTTTTTGGACCTTCTTTTGCTAGGATTTGAGGAGAGCCACGATTCACACGTTTTTGTGTGTTGTTCTTCATCTCTTTTTTTGTTTATCTTTTGGTTTTCTTGGCTTTGGTGTTCTTGTTGCTTCGGTCTTCTTAGCTTTAGGTGTTTCTCGTTCTTGCGATCTCCCTACGCTCCTTGTGGTGATCTTGGTTTTCTTGGATTTGAGCCGTGTTTGGGTGGATTTGGTGGTGATTTACGACGGATTAGGGTGTTAAGGATCGTTTTGACGCTCGGATTCGTGTTTTTGAGGTGAATCCGACGGTTGTAAGCATTTTCCGGCGACTTTCCGGCGACTTCGCGGCGCCGCTCCGGTGCGCCACCGTGCGCCACCTCTCTCCGGTCAACCTTGAGGGGGCGGCGGTCAACTAGGGTTTTGGTGGTGGTAGTGGGAACTCTTACACTCCACTACCTTGAGCCTTGTGAGTGGTGGATGTGCAAGACCACTAAGGGGACAAGAGTGCCCTTGTCTTGTCCCTTTGTCCCCCACCATGGAGGTGGACCATACCTTACACATGTCTTCACCCCATTTGGACACCTCATCATGCAAGAGTGTTGACCTTCCTATTGTCAACCCCAATATTTTAATGACAAACGTGGGACCCACTGCCACATCACCTATGTTGACTCAGTCAACTTTGACCAACGAAAAGTCAACGGTCAACGCCGTTGTTCCCTATGTTGACCGAAAATCAATGGACAATGCTCTAATTCATGAGCCGAACTTGCATATGGACCAAAATCTAAAACAAGATAAAGTAGGCATTGATGCTAATTCGAACATGAACTCGAAGCTTGTTACTTTTGATAAAGATGCTCTCGATAAGGCTAAACAAGCTATGGACTCCAACAAGACTTCTAATGTTGCGAGCACATCTAAGATTGGATCCGGCCATTTCCCGCCACTCTCGAGTAACTTCTCAAAAGTGGCAAAGGCACCTCTACTTTTTAAGCAACCCAATGTGGCCCCGGAGAATCCGAGACCTTATCAAGTTCGTGCTCCTATTAGACGTGCTACCTATGCTCAAGCGGCCGCACCTACGAGACAATATGATATCAACCGCTCCCTTATTGATGACCCAAATCTCACCAACATGGATTTTCGAATCTTCAAAGGAAAATCCATGCTTGTTTTCAAGAATGAGGAAATCAAAGCCCTTGACGATAGGCTCAAGCTTGTTTTAATCCTCCGTTTTGCCATTGCTAAGCCGAGCTACACGTATATTCACAACAAGATGGCTAAGCTCAAACTCAAAGGCAATTACACTCTTGGCCCTATAGGACCGCGACACGTTATGATGAAATTGACTTTGGAGGAGGATTATACTCGATTATGGTTGAAGAAGGACCTTCGCTTTCTTGATCTCAACGGATCTATCTATAAATGGACTCCGGACTTCGACCCCGAGCGTGAACCGCCTATAGCTCCGGTATGGATCGGTCTACCTAACCTTAACTTACGGTTTTGTGAAAGAAATGCTCTTATGAATATTGGTTATTATTTCGGGAGACCATTGAGGCTCGATGAAGGAGCGGCCACTATGTCACGGCCCGATTATCCTCGTATTTGTGTCGAGGTGAATCTTCTTGACACGTTGAAAGAAGAAATCGAATGGGGGGTGGAAGATGCTCATGGAACCGTGGATATCATCAAGCAAAAAGTTGTGTATGAAAATCTTCCGATATTTTGTCGAAAGTGTCATAGAATGGGGCATAAAATTGATGAATGTGGTGTGGATAAATCTCAAGAGAGTAAGGAGAAGGTTGATGATACCCAAGGTGCCAAAAATAGCGAGGCCAACATTAATGGTTGGAGGTTTAAGCCAAGGAGGTACGTCGCCCCGAACCCCCCGAAGAAGATCTTAAAGAAAGGGGACGTTATATCTACCAATCCCATTGACCAAGAATCCAAGGTCGAGAAAGAAGAGGAACAAATGTCGAAGAATACTAGCAATGGAGGAGGAAATCTTATGGTCATTAAGCCGGCCGAGGAGGTGGATCCACAAATACACATTAAGATAGATAACATTGATGTCGTGACTAAGGAGGGAGATGAACATCTCCTAAGGGAGGAGGAACTTGCAAGAGAATTGAAAAAGGCTCAAGAAAAAGAGAACGAAGATATTATTCTTAGAGATGATAATGATGATAGAGCTCTTCTTTCGGACTCCGAACATCAACCGACATCTAAAGTTCTCTCCCCAAGGGTTTGTTCTCAAGAGGACACTTTCTCATGTGATACATCCACCCCTCCTAACTCGCCGAGCTCTCCACTTTGGCAATCTAATGAAGAAGCCGCGAGGGATGACACGGTTGTTGAGGAGCCGGATCTTAACCATAGTTCGTCCTCAACAAAGAGCAAAAACCAAAGAAAGAAGGAAAAAAGGAAAGAAAAGGCGAAACGCAATTTGCTTTCCAGTGATGGTACGTCTCCCTCCCAATCTTATTGATGTTATTTGTTTGTTGGAACGTACGTGGAGTTGGTAAACGTAATAATGGAGATAACGTTGCGAATTTGGTCCTTCGTCATAAGCCTAAGGTTCTTGCTCTCCTTGAACCTAAAGCTAGATTTGATGCGCATAAATTCCGGAAAAAGTTCCATTATGACTCGGCTTTCTCTAATATCAACAACAAGATTTGGATCTTTGGTGATAGTGATATGCATATTGAGGTTCTAGAGGATCATGACCAATTTGTTCATTGTGTCATTTCTTCTCATATCCTCCCTCATCCGTTATTATGCACTTTTGTTTATGCCGCTAAAACTCGGGCTCTTCGACATCCCCTTTGGGATGGTCTTCGAAGAAGTGATGATCAAAAGCCGTGGTTAGTTGTGGGGGACTTCAATGTCGTTCTTAAAGATGAGGAAAAAAGGGGTATCAACCCGCCTAGCATTGGGGAGATGGATGACTTCCATGATTGTATTGATGATTGTGGCCTTCAAGACGCCGGGTATGAAGGCAATCCCTTCACTTGGGCTAGCAATGGGACTCGTACTAGGATTGATCGTGCTCTAATCAATTTCGATTGGAGTTCATCCTTTGCTAGCACTCGGATCGTCCACGAGGCTAGACTCCACTCGGACCATAATCCACTCTTTATTCATTTTGACCGGATCCTCTCTCGTAAGCCGAGGGCGTTTCGGTTTCAAAACATGTGGATCAAGCACAAGGACTTTCTTGAGAAGGTTAAGGAATGTTGGAGCCAACCTACTACTTGTTCGGGGTTATTCAAACTTGGGGATAAACTTATTCGATTGAGAAAGGAGCTCAAAAGTTGGAATAGGATCACCTTCGGCAATATCTTTCAAAACATTAAGGATAAGGAGGAGGCCCTCAAGCAAGCCGAGATTATCCATGATCATGATCCCACTCCTACTTCCCGTTCCTTGGTGAATAAGTGTTATGCCGATTTTGTTCTCACTCGCACTATGGAATCGGAATATTGGAAACAACGGGCGAAATGCAAATGGGCCATTGAAGGGGAGCGTAACACTAGGCTCTTTCAAGCTATGGCCAAGAAGAAACAAGCAAAGGCCAAGATCTTTCGCATCCACGAGAATGGTCTTTTGGTGGACAACCCCGATGAGATTGGCAATTCGGCCGAGAGGTACTATAAAAACCTCCTTGCTTCTAATATTGATACGATTGAGGGCCACAATCTTGATTTCATTCCTAGCCTTATTTCCGAGAGTGACAATACTTGGCTTTGTCGGGCCCCAAATCTTGAAGAGGTTAAAGATGTTGTCTTTGGTCTTAGCTCGGATAGTGTGGCGGGTCCGGATGGTTTCAATGCACACTTCTATCAATCTTGTTGGGACATTATTAAAGAGGATATTCTTGAGGCGGTTTTGGATTTCTTTCGTGGCACCACCTTTCCTCGTATCTTCAAGGCGACCAACATTGTGCTTATTCCGAAGAAGAAAGACCCCAAAGAGTGGAAAGACTATAGGCCGATTAGTCTTTGCAACGTGAGTTATAAGATCATTTCTAAACTCCTCAATGACCGGTTAGCCTCCCTTTTACCCAATATTATTTCTCTTAATCAAAGTGGTTTTGTCAAAGGTCGCCTCATTGGTGACAATATCCTTCTTGCCCAAGAATTGGCCTCTAATCTCAATGCAAAAAGAGATGTGCACAATCTTGTGGTGAAACTTGATATGGAGAAAGCTTATGATAGATTGAGTTGGAGGTTCTTATATCAATGCCTTACTAAGTTCGGTTTCTCTCGGGAGTGGATTGATCTCATTAAGAATTGCGTGGAGAATTGCTTCTTCTCCGTGCTTGTCAACGGTGCATGCCACGGTTTCTTCGAGTCTAAGCATGGAGTGCGTCAAGGCGACCCCATATCTCCCGCTCTCTTCATTATTGCCGCCGAATTCCTTTCGAGAGGTCTTAACCAACTTTATGAGAGCAATCCGGATCTTTATCTCAACAATGGGGGCGTTATGGATGTGTCCCATTTGGCTTATGCGGATGATTGCATTATTTTTGTGAAGGGAACCTTGGACAACATGGCCAAACTCATGGATTTCCTACATCAATATGAAGAGGCTTCGGGCCAACACATTAATGCATCCAAAAGTTGCTTCATCACTTCCCCTCGGATCAATGGTGCGCATGTCCATGCCATCCACGACCTCACGGGCTTTGAGAAAGGTGAGTTCCCCAGTACTTATCTTGGTGCCCCTATTATTCGTGGAAGAATGCAACAAGCCTACTTTGATATGTGGATTGACCAAATCCGTGGCCTTATAAGTGGATGGGAATTGAAATTCCTCAATTTTGGTGGTCGCCTCACTCTCATCAAAAGTGTTCTTTGCTCCATTCCGATCTATCTTTGTCAAATCATGGAGCCCCCGGCTTGTGTCCTCGAACATCTTGAAAAAATTTTTGCTCGGTTTCTTTGGGGATCGAACGAGGAAAGGAGGAAAATTCATTGGAGAAGTTGGGAAAGAATTTGCAAACCTTTTGCCATGGGTGGCCTTAATATTTCCTCTCTTGATTGCTTGGTGGAAGCTTTTGGTCTTAAACTTTGGTGGAGGTTTCGTTTGCAAGACTCGTTATGGGCCAAATACATGATGTCTAGGTACGCTACGCGGGATCCTATCTTTAGTAGCAAGCCTTGGGACTTTCGTGGATGGAGAAGATTGACTAAAGCGGCTTCCAAAGCCCAACAACATATGTTTTGGGACATCAAGGATGGCTCTTCGTTCTTTTGGGTGGATCAATGGTTGAAAGAAGGCCTTCTTAGACCCCGGGATGGCGTGCATATTAACTCCCGCACGCGCATTAGTGACTTTTGGGTCAACGGGGAATGGGACATTGCTAAGCTTGAGGAGGTCTTGGAGGATGATGACGTGGCTCGGGTGATTGAGGTCCCCATTGGTCAAGAAGGCAAAGACACTCCGCTTTGGAAGCTTGATCCCAATGGGTTTTTCTCTACTAAGTCCGCACGCCGATCCATTTGTGACCCCTATACACCATCCGGCATCTATAGGTTCCTTTGGCATCGTCTACTCCTTCCGAATATCTCCTTCTTTGCGTGGCGATATGTGCAAAACCTCTTACCTACGGATGAAAAGATTGCTAAGCGTTTGAAGATGGAGATTACCTCGCAATGCAATTGTTGTCGAAATGTGGAGACTACGGATCACATCTTTTGGTCTAGCCCGCTTGCCCAAGAGGTATGGTCTTACTTTTTCCGCACTTTCCATATCAAGCAACCCGTCTTTATTTCTTGGAACAATTTAATTGCGTATTGGATCAAAGTGAGCCGTCATACCCCTCCCGGCCACATTCGTATTATTGTTCCTATTTTGGTGATATGGTACATTTGGACGGCAAGAAATGCGGCTAGGCATAATGGTGTCCCCATGAATGCCAAAATCATCATTCATAGGGTTGTCCGCCACGTGATTGATCTCTTCACTATCAATCCATGTGAGGAGATTCTTTGGCGCGGGTCCAAATACGTTGTGGATATGTGGGGTATTAAACTTGCAAGAGTTCGTATTAAACCTCCCATTGAGGTTGTGTGGAAGAAACCGGGGGAAGGGCGATGGAAGCTCAACACGGATGGTAGCTCTAAAGGGAACCCCGGGATGGCCGGTGGTGGTGGCATTCTTCGTGATCACTTGGGAAATTGTGCTTGGACTTATCACATTGCTTTGGAGCCTATGACGAATGTTGAAGCGGAGCTTATGGCCATCTATCAAGGTCTCCAATATTGTCATTCTCTCGGAGTGCGTGACGTGGATATTGAAACGGATGCCCTTATCACCTTACCCATTGTGAATGCAAAGAGAGGAGGCCCATGGAAGATCATTCGGCAACTTGAAGAGATTCGCACCCTATTGGTCCTTGTCAATGGGACCATGCATCATACATATAGGGAGGGCAACCAAGTGGCGGACCAACTCGCTAATGAAGCA
The DNA here is from genome assembly GCA_948329865.1 of Linaria vulgaris. Taxonomy (NCBI): domain Eukaryota; kingdom Viridiplantae; phylum Streptophyta; class Magnoliopsida; order Lamiales; family Plantaginaceae; genus Linaria; species Linaria vulgaris. Next base: position 36,230,755 of record OX415252.1, read on the forward strand.
TGCATTCTTCGCATCAACGGTCGTCAAACGGGCACTTTGGCTAGCCACAAGGTTCGGGTTCTTATTGAGAAAGACAAGATGTGTTGGCCTACTTTTCGTCACCCTAAGCCGAGGCCATGATGTTTGATTCTAGTTCTTTGGATTGTTTGCTTTCCATAGTTTGTTTTTGTTGTTTTTACTTGTTGTACGCTCCTTTCCTTTCTAGCTTAGGTTATTTTTCGAGGTACCCGGGTTTGTGGTATGCTCTTTTTTGTAATAGTTTCGATCATTATTGCTTCGCCCGAAATTGCATACGCCTCCCTATGTGGGAGAGGATGCTTGGATTGCGTAAGCCCTCACCGGGTACGACTTCTAAGTATCTTACTCTCACGGGCGGTGTATACATTTTCGAGGAAGCGCGCCTTGCTCACATAGACCTTGGCCTCCCTATGTGGGAGAGGGTATTTCGATTGCACACTTCGGCTTTGGGTGTGATTTCTAAATACTACACTCTCACGGGCGGTCATTGCTCTAGTGGGAAGGCGCTTGGTAGGTTGGATATCTCGAGTATAGCCCTTTGGCTTAGGTTTTGGGGAAATCCTTACGAACCCCTTAGCTTCTCTACTGTTTGCTTGGATCGAGCGATTGGGTACAACGCTCGGCTCCTGATGTAGTACCCCCCTGTTTTTTCTGTTATAAACCTCTTTTTCTTCTTATATTCTTTATCACAAGTATTAACCTTCCCAAGGATAATCTAAGCTTATTAACACTAATCCAGTGCATTTTGGTTTGTACGATGCCCGTTGGCCCATTTGACCAACTATTACTTTCTCACGAATTAACAAAGTAAACTGCTACATCGTGGTGAAGTAATAGACTAAACGAGTTACGTTTGATCAAATCGTTGAAGGAAAATCATTCTAGAGTGTTTAGAGTCTCGATACTTAGTTTTTTTGGCCACGACTTGTTGTATGGAACTTTATATTCTTTATCACAAGTCTTAACCTTCCCAAGGATAATCTAAGCTTATTAATACTAATCGAGTGCGTTTTGGTCCGTACGATGCCCGTTGGCCCATTTTACCAACTATTACTTTCTCACGAAGTAACAAAGTAAACTGTTACTTCGTGGTGAAGTAATAGACTAAACGAGTTACGTTTGATCAAATCGTTGAAGGAAAATCATTCTAGAGTGTTTAGAGTCTCCATACTTAGTTTTTTTTGCCACGACTTGTTGTATGGAACTTTATATTCTTTATCACAAGTCTTAACCTTCCCACGGATAATCTAAGCTTATTAATACTAATCGAGTGCGTTTTGGTTCGTACGATGCCCGTTGGCCCATTTGACCAACTATTACTTTCTCATGAAGTAACAAAGTAAACTGTTACTTCGTGGTGAAGTAATAGACTAAACGAGTTACGTTTGATCAAATCGTTGAAGGAAAATCATTCTAGAGTGTTTAGAGTCTCCATACTTAGTTTTTTTTGCCACGACTTGTTGTATGGAACTTTATATTCTTTATCACAAGTCTTAACCTTCCCACGGATAATCTAAGCTTATTAATACTAATCGAGTGCGTTTTGGTTCGTACGATGCCCGTTGGCCCATTTGACCAACTATTACTTTCTCATGAAGTAACAAAGTAAACTGTTACTTCGTGGTGAAGTAATAGACTAAACGAGTTACGTTTGATCAAATCGTTGAAGGAAAATCATTCTAGAGTGTTTAGAGTCTCCATACTTAGTTTTTTTGGTCACGACTTGTTGTATGGAACTTTATATTCTTTATCACTAGTCTTAACCTTCCCAAGGATAATCTAAGCTTATTAATACTAATCGAGTGCGTTTTGGTTCGTACGATGCCCGTTGGCCCATTTGACCAACTATTACTTTCTCACGAAGTAACAAATTAAACTGCTACATCGTGGTGAAGTAATAGACTAAACGAGTTACGTTTGATCAAATCGTTGAAGGAAAATCATTCTAGAGTGTTTAGAGTCTCCATGCTTAATTTTTTTGGCCAAGACTTGTTGTATGGAACTTTATATTCTTTATCACAAGTATTAACCTTCCCAAGGATAATCTAAGCTTATTAACACTAATCCAGTGCATTTTGGTTTGTACGATGCCCGTTGGCCCATTTGACCAACTATTACTTTCTCACGAATTAACAAAGTAAACTGCTACATCGTGGTGAAGTAATAGACTAAACGAGTTACGTTTGATCAAATCGTTGAAGGAAAATCATTCTAGAGTGTTTAGAGTCTCGATACTTAGTTTTTTTGGCCACGACTTGTTGTATGGAACTTTATATTCTTTATCACAAGTCTTAACCTTCCCAAGGATAATCTAAGCTTATTAATACTAATCGAGTGCGTTTTGGTCCGTACGATGCCCGTTGGCCCATTTTACCAACTATTACTTTCTCACGAAGTAACAAAGTAAACTGTTACTTCGTGGTGAAGTAATAGACTAAACGAGTTACGTTTGATCAAATCGTTGAAGGAAAATCATTCTAGAGTGTTTAGAGTCTCCATACTTAGTTTTTTTTGCCACGACTTGTTGTATGGAACTTTATATTCTTTATCACAAGTCTTAACCTTCCCACGGATAATCTAAGCTTATTAATACTAATCGAGTGCGTTTTGGTTCGTACGATGCCCGTTGGCCCATTTGACCAACTATTACTTTCTCATGAAGTAACAAAGTAAACTGTTACTTCGTGGTGAAGTAATAGACTAAACGAGTTACGTTTGATCAAATCGTTGAAGGAAAATCATTCTAGAGTGTTTAGAGTCTCCATACTTAGTTTTTTTGGTCACGACTTGTTGTATGGAACTTTATATTCTTTATCACAAGTCTTAACCTTCCCAAGGATAATCTAAGTTTATTAATACTAATTGAGTGCGTTTTGGTTCGTACGATGCCCGTTGGCCCATTTGACCAACTATTACTTTCTTATGAAGTAACAAAGTAAACTGTTACTTCGTGGTGAAGTAATAGACTAAACGAGTTACGTTTGATCAAATCGTTGAAGGAAAATCATTCTAGAGTGTTTAGAGTCTCCATACTTAGTTTTTTTGGTCACGACTTGTTGTATGGAACTTTATATTCTTTATCACAAGTCTTAACCTTCCCAAGGATAATCTAAGTTTATTAATACTAATCGAGTGCGTTTTGGTTCGTACGATGCCCGTTGGCCCATTTGACCAACTATTACTTTCTCACGAAGTAACAAAGTAAACTGTTACTTCGTGGCGAAGTAATAGACTAAACGAGTTACGTTTGATCAAATCGTTGAAGGAAAATCATTCTAGAGTGTTTAGAGTCTCCATACTTAGTTTTTTTGGCCACGACTTGTTGTATGGAACTTTATATTCTTTATCACTAGTCTTAACCTTCCCAAGGATAATCTAAGCTTATTAATACTAATCGAGTGCGTTTTGGTTCGTACGATGCCCGTTGGCCCATTTGACCAACTATTACTTTCTCACGAAGTAACAAATTAAACTGCTACATCGTGGTGAAGTAATAGACTAAACGAGTTACGTTTGATCAAATCGTTGAAGGAAAATCATTCTAGAGTGTTTAGAGTCTCCATGCTTAGTTTTTTTGGCCAAGACTTGTTGTATGGAACTTTATATTCTTTATCACAAGTATTAACCTTCCCAAGGATAATCTAAGCTTATTAACACTAATCCAGTGCATTTTGGTTTGTACGATGCCCGTTGGCCCATTTGACCAACTATTACTTTCTCACGAATTAACAAAGTAAACTGCTACATCGTGGTGAAGTAATAGACTAAACGAGTTACGTTTGATCAAATCGTTGAAGGAAAATCATTCTAGAGTGTTTAGAGTCTCGATACTTAGTTTTTTTGGCCACGACTTGTTGTATGGAACTTTATATTCTTTATCACAAGTCTTAACCTTCCCAAGGATAATCTAAGCTTATTAATACTAATCGAGTGCGTTTTGGTTCGTACGATGCCCGTTGGCCCATTTTACCAACTATTACTTTCTCACGAAGTAACAAAGTAAACTGTTACTTCGTGGTGAAGTAATAGACTAAACGAGTTACGTTTGATCAAATCGTTGAAGGAAAATCATTCTAGAGTGTTTAGAGTCTCCATACTTAGTTTTTTTGGTCACGACATGTTGTATGGAACTTTATATTCTTTATCACAAGTCTTAACCTTCCCAAGGATAATCTAAGTTTATTAATACTAATCGAGTGCGTTTTGGTTCGTACGATGCCCGTTGGCCCATTTGACCAACTATTACTTTCTCACGAAGTAACAAAGTAAACTGTTACTTCGTGGCGAAGTAATAGACTAAACGAGTTACGTTTGATCAAATCGTTGAAGGAAAATCATTCTAGAGTGTTTAGAGTCTCCATACTTAGTTTTTTTGGCCACGACTTGTTGTATGGAACTTTATATTCTTTATCACTAGTCTTAACCTTCCCAAGGATAATCTAAGCTTATTAATACTAATCGAGTGCGTTTTGGTTCGTACGATGCCCGTTGGCCCATTTGACCAACTATTACTTTCTCACGAAGTAACAAATTAAACTGCTACATCGTGGTGAAGTAATAGACTAAACGAGTTACGTTTGATCAAATCGTTGAAGGAAAATCATTCTAGAGTGTTTAGAGTCTCCATGCTTAGTTTTTTTGGCCAAGACTTGTTGTATGGAACTTTATATTCTTTATCACAAGTATTAACCTTCCCAAGGATAATCTAAGCTTATTAACACTAATCCAGTGCATTTTGGTTTGTACGATGCCCGTTGGCCCATTTGACCAACTATTACTTTCTCACGAATTAACAAAGTAAACTGCTACATCGTGGTGAAGTAATAGACTAAACGAGTTACGTTTGATCAAATCGTTGAAGGAAAATCATTCTAGAGTGTTTAGAGTCTCGATACTTAGTTTTTTTGGCCACGACTTGTTGTATGGAACTTTATATTCTTTATCACAAGTCTTAACCTTCCCAAGGATAATCTAAGCTTATTAATACTAATCGAGTGCGTTTTGGTTCGTACGATGCCCGTTGGCCCATTTTACCAACTATTACTTTCTCACGAAGTAACAAAGTAAACTGTTACTTCGTGGTGAAGTAATAGACTAAACGAGTTACGTTTGATCAAATCGTTGAAGGAAAATCATTCTAGAGTGTTTAGAGTCTCCATACTTAGTTTTTTTTGCCACGACTTGTTGTATGGAACTTTATATTCTTTATCACAAGTCTTAACCTTCCCACGGATAATCTAAGCTTATTAATACTAATCGAGTGCGTTTTGGTTCGTACGATGCCCGTTGGCCCATTTGACCAACTATTACTTTCTCATGAAGTAACAAAGTAAACTGTTACTTCGTGGTGAAGTAATAGACTAAACGAGTTACGTTTGATCAAATCGTTGAAGGAAAATCATTCTAGAGTGTTTAGAGTCTCCATACTTAGTTTTTTTGGTCACGACTTGTTGTATGGAACTTTATATTCTTTATCACAAGTCTTAACCTTCCCAAGGATAATCTAAGTTTATTAATACTAATCGAGTGCGTTTTGGTTCGTACGATGCCCGTTGGCCAATTTGACCAACTATTACTTTCTCACAAAGTAACAAAGTAAACTGTTACTTCGTGGCGAAGTAATAGACTAAACGAGTTACGTTTGATCAAATCGTTGAAGGAAAATCATTCTAGAGTGTTTAGAGTCTCGATACTTAGTTTTTTTGGCCACGACTTGTTGTATGGAACTTTATATTCTTTATCACAAGTCTTAACCTTCCCAAGGATAATCTAAGCTTATTAATACTAATCGAGTGCGTTTTGGTCCGTACGATGCCCGTTGGCCCATTTTACCAACTATTACTTTCTCACGAAGTAACAAAGTAAACTGTTACTTCGTGGTGAAGTAATAGACTAAACGAGTTACGTTTGATCAAATCGTTGAAGGAAAATCATTCTAGAGTGTTTAGAGTCTCCATACTTAGTTTTTTTTGCCACGACTTGTTGTATGGAACTTTATATTCTTTATCACAAGTCTTAACCTTCCCACGGATAATCTAAGCTTATTAATACTAATCGAGTGCGTTTTGGTTCGTACGATGCCCGTTGGCCCATTTGACCAACTATTACTTTCTCATGAAGTAACAAAGTAAACTGTTACTTCGTGGTGAAGTAATAGACTAAACGAGTTACGTTTGATCAAATCGTTGAAGGAAAATCATTCTAGAGTGTTTAGAGTCTCCATACTTAGTTTTTTTGGTCACGACTTGTTGTATGGAACTTTATATTCTTTATCACAAGTCTTAACCTTCCCAAGGATAATCTAAGTTTATTAATACTAATTGAGTGCGTTTTGGTTCGTACGATGCCCGTTGGCCCATTTGACCAACTATTACTTTCTTATGAAGTAACAAAGTAAACTGTTACTTCGTGGTGAAGTAATAGACTAAACGAGTTACGTTTGATCAAATCGTTGAAGGAAAATCATTCTAGAGTGTTTAGAGTCTCCATACTTAGTTTTTTTGGTCACGACTTGTTGTATGGAACTTTATATTCTTTATCACAAGTCTTAACCTTCCCAAGGATAATCTAAGTTTATTAATACTAATCGAGTGCGTTTTGGTTCGTACGATGCCCGTTGGCCCATTTGACCAACTATTACTTTCTCACGAAGTAACAAAGTAAACTGTTACTTCGTGGCGAAGTAATAGACTAAACGAGTTACGTTTGATCAAATCGTTGAAGGAAAATCATTCTAGAGTGTTTAGAGTCTCCATACTTAGTTTTTTTGGCCACGACTTGTTGTATGGAACTTTATATTCTTTATCACTAGTCTTAACCTTCCCAAGGATAATCTAAGCTTATTAATACTAATCGAGTGCGTTTTGGTTCGTACGATGCCCGTTGGCCCATTTGACCAACTATTACTTTCTCACGAAGTAACAAATTAAACTGCTACATCGTGGTGAAGTAATAGACTAAACGAGTTACGTTTGATCAAATCGTTGAAGGAAAATCATTCTAGAGTGTTTAGAGTCTCCATGCTTAGTTTTTTTGGCCAAGACTTGTTGTATGGAACTTTATATTCTTTATCACAAGTATTAACCTTCCCAAGGATAATCTAAGCTTATTAACACTAATCCAGTGCATTTTGGTTTGTACGATGCCCGTTGGCCCATTTGACCAACTATTACTTTCTCACGAATTAACAAAGTAAACTGCTACATCGTGGTGAAGTAATAGACTAAACGAGTTACGTTTGATCAAATCGTTGAAGGAAAATCATTCTAGAGTGTTTAGAGTCTCGATACTTAGTTTTTTTGGCCACGACTTGTTGTATGGAACTTTATATTCTTTATCACAAGTCTTAACCTTCCAAAGGATAATCTAAGCTTATTAATACTAATCGAGTGCGTTTTGGTTCGTACGATGCCCGTTGGCCCATTTTACCAACTATTACTTTCTCACGAAGTAACAAAGTAAACTGTTACTTCGTGGTGAAGTAATAGACTAAACGAGTTACGTTTGATCAAATCGTTGAAGGAAAATCATTCTAGAGTGTTTAGAGTCTCCATACTTAGTTTTTTTGGTCACGACATGTTGTATGGAACTTTATATTCTTTATCACAAGTCTTAACCTTCCCAAGGATAATCTAAGTTTATTAATACTAATCGAGTGCGTTTTGGTTCGTACGATGCCCGTTGGCCCATTTGACCAACTATTACTTTCTCACGAAGTAACAAAGTAAACTGTTACTTCGTGGCGAAGTAATAGACTAAACGAGTTACGTTTGATCAAATCGTTGAAGGAAAATCATTCTAGAGTGTTTAGAGTCTCCATACTTAGTTTTTTTGGCCACGACTTGTTGTATGGAACTTTATATTCTTTATCACTAGTCTTAACCTTCCCAAGGATAATCTAAGCTTATTAATACTAATCGAGTGCGTTTTGGTTCGTACGATGCCCGTTGGCCCATTTGACCAACTATTACTTTCTCACGAAGTAACAAATTAAACTGCTACATCGTGGTGAAGTAATAGACTAAACGAGTTACGTTTGATCAAATCGTTGAAGGAAAATCATTCTAGAGTGTTTAGAGTCTCCATGCTTAGTTTTTTTGGCCAAGACTTGTTGTATGGAACTTTATATTCTTTATCACAAGTATTAACCTTCCCAAGGATAATCTAAGCTTATTAACACTAATCCAGTGCATTTTGGTTTGTACGATGCCCGTTGGCCCATTTGACCAACTATTACTTTCTCACGAATTAACAAAGTAAACTGCTACATCGTGGTGAAGTAATAGACTAAACGAGTTACGTTTGATCAAATCGTTGAAGGAAAATCATTCTAGAGTGTTTAGAGTCTCGATACTTAGTTTTTTTGGCCACGACTTGTTGTATGGAACTTTATATTCTTTATCACAAGTCTTAACCTTCCAAAGGATAATCTAAGCTTATTAATACTAATCGAGTGCGTTTTGGTTCGTACGATGCCCGTTGGCCCATTTTACCAACTATTACTTTCTCACGAAGTAACAAAGTAAACTGTTACTTCGTGGTGAAGTAATAGACTAAACGAGTTACGTTTGATCAAATCGTTGAAGGAAAATCATTCTAGAGTGTTTAGAGTCTCCATACTTAGTTTTTTTGGTCACGACATGTTGTATGGAACTTTATATTCTTTATCACAAGTCTTAACCTTCCCAAGGATAATCTAAGTTTATTAATACTAATCGAGTGCGTTTTGGTTCGTACGATGCCCGTTGGCCCATTTGACCAACTATTACTTTCTCACGAAGTAACAAAGTAAACTGTTACTTCGTGGCGAAGTAATAGACTAAACGAGTTACGTTTGATCAAATCGTTGAAGGAAAATCATTCTAGAGTGTTTAGAGTCTCCATACTTAGTTTTTTTGGCCACGACTTGTTGTATGGAACTTTATATTCTTTATCACTAGTCTTAACCTTCCCAAGGATAATCTAAGCTTATTAATACTAATCGAGTGCGTTTTGGTTCGTACGATGCCCGTTGGCCCATTTGACCAACTATTACTTTCTCACGAAGTAACAAATTAAACTGCTACATCGTGGTGAAGTAATAGACTAAACGAGTTACGTTTGATCAAATCGTTGAAGGAAAATCATTCTAGAGTGTTTAGAGTCTCCATGCTTAGTTTTTTTGGCCAAGACTTGTTGTATGGAACTTTATATTCTTTATCACAAGTATTAACCTTCCCAAGGATAATCTAAGCTTATTAACACTAATCCAGTGCATTTTGGTTTGTACGATGCCCGTTGGCCCATTTGACCAACTATTACTTTCTCACGAATTAACAAAGTAAACTGCTACATCGTGGTGAAGTAATAGACTAAACGAGTTACGTTTGATCAAATCGTTGAAGGAAAATCATTCTAGAGTGTTTAGAGTCTCGATACTTAGTTTTTTTGGCCACGACTTGTTGTATGGAACTTTATATTCTTTATCACAAGTCTTAACCTTCCCAAGGATAATCTAAGCTTATTAATACTAATCGAGTGCGTTTTGGTTCGTACGATGCCCGTTGGCCCATTTTACCAACTATTACTTTCTCACGAAGTAACAAAGTAAACTGTTACTTCGTGGTGAAGTAATAGACTAAACGAGTTACGTTTGATCAAATCGTTGAAGGAAAATCATTCTAGAGTGTTTAGAGTCTCCATACTTAGTTTTTTTTGCCACGACTTGTTGTATGGAACTTTATATTCTTTATCACAAGTCTTAACCTTCCCACGGATAATCTAAGCTTATTAATACTAATCGAGTGCGTTTTGGTTCGTACGATGCCCGTTGGCCCATTTGACCAACTATTACTTTCTCATGAAGTAACAAAGTAAACTGTTACTTCGTGGTGAAGTAATAGACTAAACGAGTTACGTTTGATCAAATCGTTGAAGGAAAATCATTCTAGAGTGTTTAGAGTCTCCATACTTAGTTTTTTTGGTCACGACTTGTTGTATGGAACTTTATATTCTTTATCACAAGTCTTAACCTTCCCAAGGATAATCTAAGTTTATTAATACTAATCGAGTGCGTTTTGGTTCGTACGATGCCCGTTGGCCCATTTGACCAACTATTACTTTCTCACAAAGTAACAAAGTAAACTGTTACTTCGTGGCGAAGTAATAGACTAAACGAGTTACGTTTGATCAAATCGTTGAAGGAAAATCATTCTAGAGTGTTTAGAGTCTCCATACTTAGTTTTTTTGGTCACGACTTGTTGTATGGAACTTTATATTCTTTATCACAAGTCTTAACCTTCCCAAGGATAATCTAAGTTTATTAATACTAATCGAGTGCGTTTTGGTTCGTACGATGCCCGTTGGCCCATTTGACCAACTATTACTTTCTCACGAAGTAACAAAGTAAACTGTTACTTCGTGGCGAAGTAATAGACTAAACGAGTTACGTTTGATCAAATCGTTGAAGGAAAATCATTCTAGAGTGTTTAGAATCTCCATACTTAGTTTTTTTGGCCACGACTTGTTGTATGGAACTTTATATTCTTTATCACTAGTCTTAACCTTCCCAAGGATAATCTAAGCTTATTAATACTAATCGAGTGCGTTTTGGTTCGTACGATGCCCGTTGGCCCATTTGACCAACTATTACTTTCTCACGAAGTAACAAATTAAACTGTTACTTCGTGGCGAAGTAATAGACTAAACGAGTTACGTTTGATCAAATCGTTGAAGGAAAATCATTCTAGAGTGTTTAGAGTCTCCATACTTAGTTTTTTTGGTCACGACTTGTTGTATGGAACTTTATATTCTTTATCACAAGTCTTAACCTTCCCAAGGATAATCTAAGTTTATTAATACTAATCGAGTGCGTTTTGGTTCGTACGATGCCCGTTGGCCCATTTGACCAACTATTACTTTCTCACGAAGTAACAAAGTAAACTGTTACTTCGTGGTGAAGTAATAGACTAAACGAGTTACGTTTGATCAAATCGTTGAAGGAAAATCATTCTAGAGTGTTTAGAGTCTCCATACTTAGTTTTTTTGGTCACGACTTGTTGTATGGAACTTTATATTCTTTATCACAAGTCTTAACCTTCCCAAGGATAATCTAAGTTTATTAATACTAATCGAGTGCGTTTTGGTTCGTACGATGCCCGTTGGCCCATTTGACCAACTATTACTTTCTCACGAAGTAACAAAGTAAACTGTTACTTCGTGGTTAAGTAATAGACTAAACGAGTTACGTTTGATCAAATCGTTGAAGGAAAATCATTCTAGAATGTTTAGAGTCTCCATACTTAGTTTTTTTGGCCACGACTTGTTGTATGGAACTTTATATTCTTTATCACTAGTCTTAACCTTCCCAAGGATAATCTAAGCTTATTAATACTAATCGAGTGCGTTTTGGTTCGTACGATGCCCGTTGGCCCATTTGACCAACTATTACTTTCTCACGAAGTAACAAATTAAACTGCTACATCGTGGTGAAGTAATAGACTAAACGAGTTACGTTTGATCAAATCGTTGAAGGAAAATCATTCTAGAGTGTTTAGAGTCTCCATACTTAGTTTTTTTTGCCACGACTTGTTGTATGGAACTTTATATTCTTTATCACTAGTCTTAACCTTCCCAAGGATAATCTAAGCTTATTAATACTAATCGAGTGCGTTTTGGTTCGTACGATGCCCGTTGGCCCATTTGACCAACTATTACTTTCTCACGAAGTAACAAATTAAACTGCTACATCGTGGTGAAGTAATAGACTAAACGAGTTACGTTTGATCAAATCGTTGAAGGAAAATCATTCTAGAGTGTTTAGAGTCTCCATGCTTAGTTTTTTTGGCCAAGACTTGTTGTATGGAACTTTATATTCTTTATCACAAGTATTAACCTTCCCAAGGATAATCTAAGCTTATTAACACTAATCCAGTGCATTTTGGTTTGTACGATGCCCGTTGGCCCATTTGACCAACTATTACTTTCTCACGAATTAACAAAGTAAACTGCTACATCGTGGTGAAGTAATAGACTAAACGAGTTACGTTTGATCAAATCGTTGAAGGAAAATCATTCTAGAGTGTTTAGAGTCTCGATACTTAGTTTTTTTGGCCACGACTTGTTGTATGGAACTTTATATTCTTTATCACAAGTCTTAACCTTCCCAAGGATAATCTAAGCTTATTAATACTAATCGAGTGCGTTTTGGTTCGTACGATGCCCGTTGGCCCATTTTACCAACTATTACTTTCTCACGAAGTAACAAAGTAAACTGTTACTTCGTGGTGAAGTAATAGACTAAACGAGTTACGTTTGATCAAATCGTTGAAGGAAAATCATTCTAGAGTGTTTAGAGTCTCGATACTTAGTTTTTTTGGCCACGACTTGTTGTATGGAACTTTATATTCTTTATCACAAGTCTTAACCTTCCCACGGATAATCTAAGCTTATTAATACTAATCGAGTGCGTTTTGGTTCGTACGATGCCCGTTGGCCCATTTGACCAACTATTACTTTCTCATGAAGTAACAAAGTAAACTGTTACTTCGTGGCGAAGTAATAGACTAAACGAGTTACGTTTGATCAAATCGTTGAAGGAAAATCATTCTAGAGTGTTTAGAGTCTCCATACTTAGTTTTTTTGGTCACGACTTGTTGTATGGAACTTTATATTCTTTATCACAAGTCTTAACCTTCCCAAGGATAATCTAAGTTTATTAATACTAATCGAGTGCGTTTTGGTTCGTACGATGCCCGTTGGCCCATTTGACCAACTATTACTTTCTCACAAAGTAACAAAGTAAATTGTTACTTCGTGGCGAAGTAATAGACTAAACGAGTTACGTTTGATCAAATCGTTGAAGGAAAATCATTCTAGAGTGTTTAGAGTCTCCATACTTAGTTTTTTTGGTCACGACTTGTTGTATGGAACTTTATATTCTTTATCACAAGTCTTAACCTTCCCAAGGATAATCTAAGTTTATTAATACTAATCGAGTGCGTTTTGGTTCGTACGATGCCCGTTGGCCCATTTGACCAACTATTACTTTCTCACGAAGTAACAAAGTAAACTGTTACTTCGTGGCGAAGTAATAGACTAAACGAGTTACGTTTGATCAAATCGTTGAAGGAAAATCATTCTAGAGTGTTTAGAATCTCCATACTTAGTTTTTTTGGCCACGACTTGTTGTATGGAACTTTATATTCTTTATCACTAGTCTTAACCTTCCCAAGGATAATCTAAGCTTATTAATACTAATCGAGTGCGTTTTGGTTCGTACGATGCCCGTTGGCCCATTTGACCAACTATTACTTTCTCACGAAGTAACAAATTAAACTGCTACATCGTGGTGAAGTAATAGACTAAACGAGTTACGTTTGATCAAATCGTTGAAGGAAAATCATTCTAGAGTGTTTAGAGTCTCCATACTTAGTTTTTTTTGCCACGACTTGTTGTATGGAACTTTATATTCTTTATCACAAGTCTTAACCTTCCCACGGATAATCTAAGCTTATTAATACTAATCGAGTGCGTTTTGGTTCGTACGATGCCCGTTGGCCCATTTGACCAACTATTACTTTCTCACGAAGTAACAAATTAAACTGCTACATCGTGGTGAAGTAATAGACTAAACGAGTTACGTTTGATCAAATCGTTGAAGGAAAATCATTCTAGAGTGTTTAGAGTCTCCATACTTAGTTTTTTTTGCCACGACTTGTTGTATGGAACTTTATATTCTTTATCACAAGTCTTAACCTTCCCACGGATAATCTAAGCTTATTAATACTAATCGAGTGCGTTTTGGTTCGTACGATGCCCGTTGGCCCATTTGACCAACTATTACTTTCTCACAAAGTAACAAAGTAAACTGTTACTTCGTGGCGAAGTAATAGACTAAACGAGTTACGTTTGATCAAATCGTTGAAGGAAAATCATTCTAGAGTGTTTAGAGTCTCCATACTTAGTTTTTTTGGTCACGACTTGTTGTATGGAACTTTATATTCTTTATCACAAGTCTTAACCTTCCCAAGGATAATCTAAGTTTATTAATACTAATCGAGTGCGTTTTGGTTCGTACGATGCCCGTTGGCCCATTTGACCAACTATTACTTTCTCACGAAGTAACAAAGTAAACTGTTACTTCGTGGCGAAGTAATAGACTAAACGAGTTACGTTTGATCAAATCGTTGAAGGAAAATCATTCTAGAGTGTTTAGAATCTCCATACTTAGTTTTTTTGGCCACGACTTGTTGTATGGAACTTTATATTCTTTATCACTAGTCTTAACCTTCCCAAGGATAATCTAAGCTTATTAATACTAATCGAGTGCGTTTTGGTTCGTACGATGCCCGTTGGCCCATTTGACCAACTATTACTTTCTCACGAAGTAACAAATTAAACTGCTACATCGTGGTGAAGTAATAGACTAAACGAGTTACGTTTGATCAAATCGTTGAAGGAAAATCATTCTAGAGTGTTTAGAGTCTCCATACTTAGTTTTTTTTGCCACGACTTGTTGTATGGAACTTTATATTCTTTATCACAAGTCTTAACCTTCCCACGGATAATCTAAGCTTATTAATACTAATCGAGTGCGTTTTGGTTCGTACGATGCCCGTTGGCCCATTTGACCAACTATTACTTTCTCATGAAGTAACAAAGTAAACTGTTACTTCGTGGTGAAGTAATAGACTAAACGAGTTACGTTTGATCAAATCGTTGAAGGAAAATCATTCTAGAGTGTTTAGAGTCTCCATACTTAGTTTTTTTGGTCACGACTTGTTGTATGGAACTTTATATTCTTTATCACAAGTCTTAACCTTCCCAAGGATAATCTAAGTTTATTAATACTAATCGAGTGCGTTTTGGTTCGTACGATGCCCGTTGGCCCATTTGACCAACTATTACTTTCTCACGAAGTAACAAAGTAAACTGTTACTTCGTGGCGAAGTAATAGACTAAACGAGTTACGTTTGATCAAATCGTTGAAGGAAAATCATTCTAGAATGTTTAGAGTCTCCATACTTAGTTTTTTTGGCCACGACTTGTTGTATGGAACTTTATATTCTTTATCACTAGTCTTAACCTTCCCAAGGATAATCTAACCTTATTAATACTAATCGAGTGCGTTTTGGTTCGTACGATGCCCGTTGGCCCATTTGACCAACTATTACTTTCTCACGAAGTAACAAATTAAACTGCTACATCGTGGTGAAGTAATAGACTAAACGAGTTACGTTTGATCAAATCGTTGAAGGAAAATCATTCTAGAGTGTTTAGAGTCTCCATACTTAGTTTTTTTTGCCACGACTTGTTGTATGGAACTTTATATTCTTTATCACTAGTCTTAACCTTCCCAAGGATAATCTAAGCTTATTAATACTAATCGAGTGCGTTTTGGTTCGTACGATGCCCGTTGGCCCATTTGACCAACTATTACTTTCTCACGAAGTAACAAATTAAACTGCTACATCGTGGTGAAGTAATAGACTAAACGAGTTACGTTTGATCAAATCGTTGAAGGAAAATCATTCTAGAGTGTTTAGAGTCTCCATGCTTAGTTTTTTTGGCCAAGACTTGTTGTATGGAACTTTATATTCTTTATCACAAGTATTAACCTTCCCAAGGATAATCTAAGCTTATTAACACTAATCCAGTGCATTTTGGTTTGTACGATGCCCGTTGGCCCATTTGACCAACTATTACTTTCTCACGAATTAACAAAGTAAACTGCTACATCGTGGTGAAGTAATAGACTAAACGAGTTACGTTTGATCAAATCGTTGAAGGAAAATCATTCTAGAGTGTTTAGAGTCTCGATACTTAGTTTTTTTGGCCACGACTTGTTGTATGGAACTTTATATTCTTTATCACAAGTCTTAACCTTCCCAAGGATAATCTAAGCTTATTAATACTAATCGAGTGCGTTTTGGTTCGTACGATGCCCGTTGGCCCATTTTACCAACTATTACTTTCTCACGAAGTAACAAAGTAAACTGTTACTTCGTGGTGAAGTAATAGACTAAACGAGTTACGTTTGATCAAATCGTTGAAGGAAAATCATTCTAGAGTGTTTAGAGTCTCCATACTTAGTTTTTTTTGCCACGACTTGTTGTATGGAACTTTATATTCTTTATCACAAGTCTTAACCTTCCCACGGATAATCTAAGCTTATTAATACTAATCGAGTGCGTTTTGGTTCGTACGATGCCCGTTGGCCCATTTGACCAACTATTACTTTCTCATGAAGTAACAAAGTAAACTGTTACTTCGTGGTGAAGTAATAGACTAAACGAGTTACGTTTGATCAAATCGTTGAAGGAAAATCATTCTAGAGTGTTTAGAGTCTCCATACTTAGTTTTTTTGGTCACGACTTGTTGTATGGAACTTTATATTCTTTATCACAAGTCTTAACCTTCCCAAGGATAATCTAAGTTTATTAATACTAATCGAGTGCGTTTTGGTTCGTACGATGCCCGTTGGCCCATTTGACCAACTATTACTTTCTCACAAAGTAACAAAGTAAACTGTTACTTCGTGGCGAAGTAATAGACTAAACGAGTTACGTTTGATCAAATCGTTGAAGGAAAATCATTCTAGAGTGTTTAGAGTCTCCATACTTAGTTTTTTTGGTCACGACTTGTTGTATGGAACTTTATATTCTTTATCACAAGTCTTAACCTTCCCAAGGATAATCTAAGTTTATTAATACTAATCGAGTGCGTTTTGGTTCGTACGATGCCCGTTGGCCCATTTGACCAACTATTACTTTCTCACGAAGTAACAAAGTAAACTGTTACTTCGTGGCGAAGTAATAGACTAAACGAGTTACATTTGATCAAATCGTTGAAGGAAAATCATTCTAGAGTGTTTAGAATCTCCATACTTAGTTTTTTTGGCCACGACTTGTTGTATGGAACTTTATATTCTTTATCACTAGTCTTAACCTTCCCAAGGATAATCTAAGCTTATTAATACTAATCGAGTGCGTTTTGGTTCGTACGATGCCCGTTGGCCCATTTGACCAACTATTACTTTCTCACGAAGTAACAAATTAAACTGCTACATCGTGGTGAAGTAATAGACTAAACGAGTTACGTTTGATCAAATCGTTGAAGGAAAATCATTCTAGAGTGTTTAGAGTCTCCATACTTAGTTTTTTTTGCCACGACTTGTTGTATGGAACTTTATATTCTTTATCACAAGTCTTAACCTTCCCACGGATAATCTAAGCTTATTAATACTAATCGAGTGCGTTTTGGTTCGTACGATGCCCGTTGGCCCATTTGACCAACTATTACTTTCTCATGAAGTAACAAAGTAAACTGTTACTTCGTGGTGAAGTAATAGACTAAACGAGTTACGTTTGATCAAATCGTTGAAGGAAAATCATTCTAGAGTGTTTAGAGTCTCCATACTTAGTTTTTTTGGTCACGACTTGTTGTATGGAACTTTATATTCTTTATCACAAGTCTTAACCTTCCCAAGGATAATCTAAGTTTATTAATACTAATCGAGTGCGTTTTGGTTCGTACGATGCCCGTTGGCCCATTTGACCAACTATTACTTTCTCACGAAGTAACAAAGTAAACTGTTACTTCGTGGCGAAGTAATAGACTAAACGAGTTACGTTTGATCAAATCGTTGAAGGAAAATCATTCTAGAATGTTTAGAGTCTCCATACTTAGTTTTTTTGGCCACGACTTGTTGTATGGAACTTTATATTCTTTATCACTAGTCTTAACCTTCCCAAGGATAATCTAAGCTTATTAATACTAATCGAGTGCGTTTTGGTTCGTACGATGCCCGTTGGCCCATTTGACCAACTATTACTTTCTCACGAAGTAACAAATTAAACTGCTACATCGTGGTGAAGTAATAGACTAAACGAGTTACGTTTGATCAAATCGTTGAAGGAAAATCATTCTAGAGTGTTTAGAGTCTCCATACTTAGTTTTTTTTGCCACGACTTGTTGTATGGAACTTTATATTCTTTATCACTAGTCTTAACCTTCCCAAGGATAATCTAAGCTTATTAATACTAATCGAGTGCGTTTTGGTTCGTACGATGCCCGTTGGCCCATTTGACCAACTATTACTTTCTCACGAAGTAACAAATTAAACTGCTACATCGTGGTGAAGTAATAGACTAAACGAGTTACGTTTGATCAAATCGTTGAAGGAAAATCATTCTAGAGTGTTTAGAGTCTCCATGCTTAGTTTTTTTGGCCAAGACTTGTTGTATGGAACTTTATATTCTTTATCACAAGTATTAACCTTCCCAAGGATAATCTAAGCTTATTAACACTAATCCAGTGCATTTTGGTTTGTACGATGCCCGTTGGCCCATTTGACCAACTATTACTTTCTCACGAATTAACAAAGTAAACTGCTACATCGTGGTGAAGTAATAGACTAAACGAGTTACGTTTGATCAAATCGTTGAAGGAAAATCATTCTAGAGTGTTTAGAGTCTCGATACTTAGTTTTTTTGGCCACGACTTGTTGTATGGAACTTTATATTCTTTATCACAAGTCTTAACCTTCCCAAGGATAATCTAAGCTTATTAATACTAATCGAGTGCGTTTTGGTTCGTACGATGCCCGTTGGCCCATTTTACCAACTATTACTTTCTCACGAAGTAACAAAGTAAACTGCTACATCGTGGTGAAGTAATAGACTAAACGAGTTACGTTTGATCAAATCGTTGAAGGAAAATCATTCTAGAGTGTTTAGAGTCTCGATACTTAGTTTTTTTGGCCACGACTTGTTGTATGGAACTTTATATTCTTTATCACAAGTCTTAACCTTCCCACGGATAATCTAAGCTTATTAATACTAATCGAGTGCGTTTTGGTTCGTACGATGCCCGTTGGCCCATTTGACCAACTATTACTTTCTCATGAAGTAACAAAGTAAACTGTTACTTCGTGGTGAAGTAATAGACTAAACGAGTTACGTTTGATCAAATCGTTGAAGGAAAATCATTCTAGAGTGTTTAGAGTCTCCATACTTAGTTTTTTTGGTCACGACTTGTTGTATGGAACTTTATATTCTTTATCACAAGTCTTAACCTTCCCAAGGATAATCTAAGTTTATTAATACTAATCGAGTGCGTTTTGGTTCGTACGATGCCCGTTGGCCCATTTGACCAACTATTACTTTCTCACAAAGTAACAAAGTAAATTGTTACTTCGTGGCGAAGTAATAGACTAAACGAGTTACGTTTGATCAAATCGTTGAAGGAAAATCATTCTAGAGTGTTTAGAGTCTCCATACTTAGTTTTTTTGGTCACGACTTGTTGTATGGAACTTTATATTCTTTATCACAAGTCTTAACCTTCCCAAGGATAATCTAAGTTTATTAATACTAATCGAGTGCGTTTTGGTTCGTACGATGCCCGTTGGCCCATTTGACCAACTATTACTTTCTCACGAAGTAACAAAGTAAACTGTTACTTCGTGGCGAAGTAATAGACTAAACGAGTTACGTTTGATCAAATCGTTGAAGGAAAATCATTCTAGAGTGTTTAGAATCTCCATACTTAGTTTTTTTGGCCACGACTTGTTGTATGGAACTTTATATTCTTTATCACTAGTCTTAACCTTCCCAAGGATAATCTAAGCTTATTAATACTAATCGAGTGCGTTTTGGTTCGTACGATGCCCGTTGGCCCATTTGACCAACTATTACTTTCTCACGAAGTAACAAATTAAACTGCTACATCGTGGTGAAGTAATAGACTAAACGAGTTACGTTTGATCAAATCGTTGAAGGAAAATCATTCTAGAGTGTTTAGAGTCTCCATACTTAGTTTTTTTTGCCACGACTTGTTGTATGGAACTTTATATTCTTTATCACAAGTCTTAACCTTCCCACGGATAATCTAAGCTTATTAATACTAATCGAGTGCGTTTTGGTTCGTACGATGCCCGTTGGCCCATTTGACCAACTATTACTTTCTCACGAAGTAACAAATTAAACTGCTACATCGTGGTGAAGTAATAGACTAAACGAGTTACGTTTGATCAAATCGTTGAAGGAAAATCATTCTAGAGTGTTTAGAGTCTCCATACTTAGTTTTTTTGGTCACGACTTGTTGTATGGAACTTTATATTCTTTATCACAAGTCTTAACCTTCCCAAGGATAATCTAAGTTTATTAATACTAATCGAGTGCGTTTTGGTTCGTACGATGCCCGTTGGCCCATTTGACCAACTATTACTTTCTCACAAAGTAACAAAGTAAATTGTTACTTCGTGGCGAAGTAATAGACTAAACGAGTTACGTTTGATCAAATCGTTGAAGGAAAATCATTCTAGAGTGTTTAGAGTCTCCATACTTAGTTTTTTTGGTCACGACTTGTTGTATGGAACTTTATATTCTTTATCACAAGTCTTAACCTTCCCAAGGATAATCTAAGTTTATTAATACTAATCGAGTGCGTTTTGGTTCGTACGATGCCCGTTGGCCCATTTGACCAACTATTACTTTCTCACGAAGTAACAAAGTAAACTGTTACTTCGTGGCGAAGTAATAGACTAAACGAGTTACGTTTGATCAAATCGTTGAAGGAAAATCATTCTAGAGTGTTTAGAATCTCCATACTTAGTTTTTTTGGCCACGACTTGTTGTATGGAACTTTATATTCTTTATCACTAGTCTTAACCTTCCCAAGGATAATCTAAGCTTATTAATACTAATCGAGTGCGTTTTGGTTCGTACGATGCCCGTTGGCCCATTTGACCAACTATTACTTTCTCACGAAGTAACAAATTAAACTGCTACATCGTGGTGAAGTAATAGACTAAACGAGTTACGTTTGATCAAATCGTTGAAGGAAAATCATTCTAGAGTGTTTAGAGTCTCCATACTTAGTTTTTTTTGCCACGACTTGTTGTATGGAACTTTATATTCTTTATCACAAGTCTTAACCTTCCCACGGATAATCTAAGCTTATTAATACTAATCGAGTGCGTTTTGGTTCGTACGATGCCCGTTGGCCCATTTGACCAACTATTACTTTCTCACGAAGTAACAAATTAAACTGCTACATCGTGGTGAAGTAATAGACTAAACGAGTTACGTTTGATCAAATCGTTGAAGGAAAATCATTCTAGAGTGTTTAGAGTCTCCATACTTAGTTTTTTTTGCCACGACTTGTTGTATGGAACTTTATATTCTTTATCACAAGTCTTAACCTTCCCACGGATAATCTAAGCTTATTAATACTAATCGAGTGCGTTTTGGTTCGTACGATGCCCGTTGGCCCATTTGACCAACTATTACTTTCTCATGAAGTAACAAAGTAAACTGTTACTTCGTGGTGAAGTAATAGACTAAACGAGTTACGTTTGATCAAATCGTTGAAGGAAAATCATTCTAGAGTGTTTAGAGTCTCCATACTTAGTTTTTTTGGTCACGACTTGTTGTATGGAACTTTATATTCTTTATCACGAGTCTTAACCTTCCCAAGGATAATCTAAGTTTATTAATACTAATCGAGTGCGTTTTGGTTCGTACGATGCCCGTTGGCCCATTTGACCAACTATTACTTTCTCACAAAGTAACAAAGTAAACTGTTACTTCGTGGCGAAGTAATAGACTAAACGAGTTACGTTTGATCAAATCGTTGAAGGAAAATCATTCTAGAGTGTTTAGAGTCTCCATACTTAGTTTTTTTGGTCACGACTTGTTGTATGGAACTTTATATTCTTTATCACAAGTCTTAACCTTCCCAAGGATAATCTAAGTTTATTAATACTAATCGAGTGCGTTTTGGTTCGTACGATGCCCGTTGGCCCATTTGACCAACTATTACTTTCTCACGAAGTAACAAAGTAAACTGTTACTTCGTGGCGAAGTAATAGACTAAACGAGTTACGTTTGATCAAATCGTTGAAGGAAAATCATTCTAGAGTGTTTAGAATCTCCATACTTAGTTTTTTTGGCCACGACTTGTTGTATGGAACTTTATATTCTTTATCACTATTGTCGCAACACAATCACAAACAACTAAACTCTCTCTTCTCTCTCCTTGCGTTCACACTTAGGCGGTTTCCGGTCACCTTTCCGATCATCGGAGCACGGTGACCTCCTCACGAGGACACCGACGTCTTCTCCGTTGACTCGGTTTCCCCTCTTGTGAGCTTAAGGTTCGGACTTTAGCTTACCCTATGGATTTTGCGTAGCTTTTCACGGATTCAAGCTTCATGCATGGAAGATTTTCGTCTTTCTTGATGGTCATGGTCTTCTAGGTCGGATTTCTTTCGTTTTTCACGGATTCAAGCTTCTTCCATGGAGGATTTTCGTCTTTTTTGATGGTATGGTCCTCTAGCTCGGATTTCTTGGTTTTCTTGTCCTATTGTTCGTCTCTTGGCGTTTTCTTTCCGTTTTTCATCTCCCCCTCTTTGTTTCGACATAACACCCATTGTGGAGTGTTCATCACCTTCTCTTGGATTGCCCTTGAGTTTGGTGGTTACACAAAACGGTGGAGAGTGATCGAGGGTGTGTTGGATTGCCCTTCACGGCTTGGTCACTCTTTGTGAAGTGTCTTTCGTTCTTTTTGTTCCTCTTTTTCGTTTTTGGGGTGCCTCTCATTCGGATCTCTTGGATTGCGCTCGGATTTGGTGGTTTTAGAGGAGTTTTGAGCTACTCCGATCATATTTCCGGTGTCTTCTCTTCGGGGTTGTTAAGGTTCAAGCCTCTTGCGTGTTTTTGGGTGGTTGTGGAGGAGATTTTCATCGGATTTGAGTCTTGGGGTCTTTTTTGGCTTCAAATCCGAGGGTTTTAAGCACTTTCCGGCGGTTTTCGGCTTTTTCCGACCACCTCCTCGGTGCACCCTCGCCGGAAAGTGTCATATTCAGGTAGCCCTCTTCGTTGCGGTCATTTTGGTGGGTGGACCGACCAGAGAGCCTTTGTGGGTGAGGAGATAAGTCATTTTCCGTGCAAGGTGTCATTTCCGGCGAGTTTCCGGCGCCACCGCGACTCCGCCATCCGCATCCGTCCGGTCAACTGTGCATAGGCGGCGGTCAACTGCTGCTAGGGTTTGCTAGTGGGGACAAGAACACTCCACTACCTTGAGCCTTGTGTGTTGGTGGATGTGTAAGACCACTAAGGGGACAAGAGTGCTCTTGTCTTGTCCCTTTGTCCCCCACCATGCTTCCCACTAATAGTCTTCCACTATGCAAGACCACTAATGTGGGACCCACTGCCACATCACCTCAGTTGACTCAGTCAACTTTGACTAACGAAGTCAACGTCCAGAAGTCAAAGTTGACCCCTGAAAAGTCAACTCCGAGAGCCAAAGTTGACCACATGAACTCCGAGCTTGTTGTGGTTGAAAAATCTAAGATTGGGACCGGCCTTTTTCCGCTTCTCTCGAATAACTTTGTTCGAGTTGCGAAGGCTCCATTTGTTCCACCTACATTCTCGAGACAACTAAATGTGGCATCGGACAATCCTCGACCGTATCAAATCCGTGCTCCATTGCGTCGCGCTTCTTATGCGCAAGCGGCCGCTCCCACAAGACAATATGAAATAAACCGCTCTCTTATTGATGATCCGACACTCACTACAATGGAGCTTCGAGTGGTCAAAGGGAAATCTATGATCGTCTTCAAGAATGAGGAAATTAAAGTCCTTGATGATAGGCTTAAGCTTGTCTTGATCCTTCGTTTCCCTCTCGTTAAGCCGAGCTACACGTTTATCCATAACAAGATGGCGAGACTCAAACTCAAAGGAAAATACACACTTGGTCCAATTGGCCCTCGCCACGTTATGTTGAAATTGACCACGGAGGAGGACTATACTCGTTTATGGTTGAAGAAGGATCTTCGATTTCTTGATCTTAATGGTTCAATCTATAAGTGGACCCCGGATTTCGATCCTGATCTTGATCCTCCTATAGCTCCCGTGTGGATTGGTTTACCAAACCTCAACATGCGGTTTTGTGAGAGAAATGCCCTTTTGAACATTGGTTCTTACTTTGGAAGACCTTTGAGGCTTGATGAAGGTGCGGCCACTATGTCACGCCCGGACTATCCTCGAATATGCGTTGAGATCAACCTCCTTGATCCATTGAAAGAAGAAATAGAATGGGGGATAGAAGATGTGCATGGTCAAGTGGACATCGTAAAGCAAAAGGTCGTATATGAAAATATACCAACCTATTGCCGAAAATGTCAACGAATGGGCCATATACTTGAGGATTGTGGTGCGGAGATACCTCAAGGAACTAATGAGAAGGTTGCGGATGTCCCAAAACCGACGACCTTTGTTTGGAAGGCTAAGAGGAACATTGCTCCAATTTCATCACCGAAGAAAGTCGATAGCCTTGAACAAGTACCCAATGTTGAGGAAGTGGCCGAAGAGGCGGATCAAGAGAAACACCTCAAGTTGGCAATAATTCACGTTGCGACTAATG
The DNA here is from genome assembly GCA_948329865.1 of Linaria vulgaris. Lineage (NCBI taxonomy): Eukaryota > Viridiplantae > Streptophyta > Magnoliopsida > Lamiales > Plantaginaceae > Linaria > Linaria vulgaris. The sequence continues at coordinate 36,255,179 of OX415252.1, forward strand.
ATGGAAATGAAGACCTCCTAAGGGAGGAAGAGTTGAGAAAGGCCGAAGAAAAAGAGATGGAAGATAGGATACTTAGGGATGACAATGACGATGCAAAAAGGTTATCGGATTCTAACTATAAACCTAAATCTAGGCTCCTCTCCCCAAGGGTGTGCTTCCCGGATGCTACTTTCGCGTGTGATATCTCTACCCCTCCCACCTCGCCAACCTCACTACTTGGGCATATTTATGATGAAACTGTGAGTGAGGATGCTTTTGCTGATGAGCTGGAATCCTCATTCAATCAAAGGAGAATCTGTACTCCAATCCCAAGACATGCAGCAGATGTCGGTCTTGAGGACTCACCATTTACAAGAGATGAGTCTTCGTGGCTATACCGGGAAGAAAAGCGGATTAAAGAACAGGAGGAGAGAATAGCAGAATATGCAAAAGAAGAAGAAAAAAGGAAGGGTCCAGATTGCAACAACTATATTAGCAAAAGTGAACGGAAAAAAGCGAACAAAGAACGAAGAGCAGAAGAAAAGATGAGGATGAGGACTAGATCCTACTTATAATTGTTATAAGCCGATTTTTTCACATTTTGGCTTACTTACTTTCGAGGTATCCATTTTTGCGATATGCTCTTCCTTGTAGTTGAGATTTCTATTTCTTATTGTTTTTGGCGATCGTATGGGTGGGGTACACCATACGGCCTTCGCTATGTAGTACCTCCCCCTAGTTTTCCTTTTATAAACCTTTTACTTTCTTCTTATATTCTTTATCACTAGTCTTAACCTTCCCAAGGATAATCTAAGCTTATTAATACTAATCGAGTGCGTTTTGGTTCGTACGATGCCCGTTGGCCCATTTGACCAACTATTACTTTCTCACGAAGTAACAAATTAAACTGCTACATCGTGGTGAAGTAATAGACTAAACGAGTTACGTTTGATCAAATCGTTGAAGGAAAATCATTCTAGAGTGTTTAGAGTCTCGATACTTAGTTTTTTTGGCCACGACTTGTTGTATGGAACTTTATATTCTTTATCACAAGTCTTAACCTTCCCAAGGATAATCTAAGCTTATTAATACTAATCGAGTGCGTTTTGGTTCGTACGATGCCCGTTAGCCCATTTTACCAACTATTACTTTCTCACGAAGTAACAAAGTAAACTGTTACTTCGTGGTGAAGTAATAGACTAAACGAGTTACGTTTGATCAAATCGTTGAAGGAAAATCATTCTAGAGTGTTTAGAGTCTCCATACTTAGTTTTTTTTGCCACGACTTGTTGTATGGAACTTTATATTCTTTATCACAAGTCTTAACCTTCCCACGGATAATCTAAGCTTATTAATACTAATCGAATGCGTTTTGGTTCGTACGATGCCCGTTGGCCCATTTGACCAACTATTACTTTCTCATGAAGTAACAAAGTAAACTGTTACTTCGTGGTGAAGTAATAGACTAAACGAGTTACGTTTGATCAAATCGTTGAAGGAAAATCATTCTAGAGTGTTTAGAGTCTCCATACTTAGTTTTTTTTGCCACGACTTGTTGTATGGAACTTTATATTCTTTATCACAAGTCTTAACCTTCCCAAGGATAATCTAAGTTTATTAATACTAATCGAGTGCGTTTTGGTTCGTACGATGCCCGTTGGCCCATTTGACCAACTATTACTTTCTCACAAAGTAACAAAGTAAACTGTTACTTCGTGGCGAAGTAATAGACTAAACGAGTTACGTTTGATCAAATCGTTGAAGGAAAATCATTCTAGAGTGTTTAGAATCTCCATACTTAGTTTTTTTGGCCACGACTTGTTGTATGGAACTTTATATTCTTTATCACTAGTCTTAACCTTCCCAAGGATAATCTAAGCTTATTAATACTAATCGAGTGCGTTTTGGTTCGTACGATGCCCGTTGGCCCATTTGACCAACTATTACTTTCTCACGAAGTAACAAATTAAACTGCTACATCGTGGTGAAGTAATAGACTAAACGAGTTACGTTTTGATCAAATCGTTGAAGGAAAATCATTCTAGAGTGTTTAGAGTCTCCATACTTAGTTTTTTTTGCCACGACTTGTTGTATGGAACTTTATATTCTTTATCACAAGTCTTAACCTTCCCACGGATAATCTAAGCTTATTAATACCAATCGAGTGCGTTTTGGTTCGTACGATGCCCGTTGGCCCATTTGACCAACTATTACTTTCTCACGAAGTAACAAATTAAACTGCTACATCGTGGTGAAGTAATAGACTAAACGAGTTACGTTTGATCAAATCGTTGAAGGAAAATCATTCTAGAGTGTTTAGAGTCTCCATACTTAGTTTTTTTGGTCACGACTTGTTGTATGGAACTTTATATTCTTTATCACAAGTCTTAACCTTCACAAGGATAATCTAAGTTTATTAATACTAATCGAGTGCGTTTTGGTTCGTACGATGCCCGTTGGCCCATTTGACCAACTATTACTTTCTCACGAAGTAACAAAGTAAACTGTTACTTCGTGGCGAAGTAATAGACTAAACGAGTTACGTTTGATCAAATCGTTGAAGGAAAATCATTCTAGAATGTTTAGAGTCTCCATACTTAGTTTTTTTGGCCACGACTTGTTGTATGGAACTTTATATTCTTTATCACTAGTCTTAACCTTCCCAAGGATAATCTAAGCTTATTAATACTAATCGAGTGCGTTTTGGTTCGTACGATGCCCGTTGGCCCATTTGACCAACTATTACTTTCTCACGAAGTAACAAATTAAACTGTTACTTCGTGGCGAAGTAATAGACTAAACGAGTTACGTTTGATCAAATCGTTGAAGGAAAATCATTCTAGAGTGTTTAGAGTCTCCATACTTAGTTTTTTTGGTCACGACTTGTTGTATGGAACTTTATATTCTTTATCACAAGTCTTAACCTTCCCAAGGATAATCTAAGTTTATTAATACTAATCGAGTGCGTTTTGGTTCGTACGATGCCCGTTGGCCCATTTGACCAACTATTACTTTCTCACGAAGTAACAAAGTAAACTGTTACTTCGTGGCGAAGTAATAGACTAAACGAGTTACGTTTGATCAAATCGTTGAAGGAAAATCATTCTAGAGTGTTTAGAGTCTCCATACTTAGTTTTTTTTGCCACGACTTGTTGTATGGAACTTTATATTCTTTATCACTAGTCTTAACCTTCCCAAGGATAATCTAAGCTTATTAATACTAATCGAGTGCGTTTTGGTTCGTACGATGCCCGTTGGCCCATTTGACCAACTATTACTTTCTCACGAAGTAACAAATTAAACTGTTACTTCGTGGCGAAGTAATAGACTAAACGAGTTACGTTTGATCAAATCGTTGAAGGAAAATCATTCTAGAGTGTTTAGAGTCTCCATACTTAGTTTTTTTGGTCACGACTTGTTGTATGGAACTTTATATTCTTTATCACAAGTCTTAACCTTCCCAAGGATAATCTAAGTTTATTAATACTAATCGAGTGCGTTTTGGTTCGTACGATGCCCGTTGGCCCATTTGACCAACTATTACTTTCTCAAGAAGTAACAAAGTAAACTGTTACTTCGTGGCGAAGTAATAGACTAAACGAGTTACGTTTGATCAAATCGTTGAAGGAAAATCATTCTAGAGTGTTTAGAGTCTCCATACTTAGTTTTTTTTGCCACGACTTGTTGTATGGAACTTTATATTCTTTATCACTAGTCTTAACCTTCCCAAGGATAATCTAAGCTTATTAATACTAATCGAGTGCGTTTTGGTTCGTACGATGCCCGTTGGCCCATTTTACCAACTATTACTTTCTCACGAAGTAACAAAGTAAACTGTTACTTCGTGGTTAAGTAATAGACTAAACGAGTTACGTTTGATCAAATCGTTGAAGGAAAATCATTCTAGAGTGTTTAGAGTCTCCATGCTTAGTTTTTTTGGCCAAGACTTGTTGTATGGAACTTATATTCTTTATCACAAGTATTAACCTTCCCAAGGATAATCTAAGCTTATTAACACTAATCCAGTGCATTTTGGTTTGTACGATGCCCGTTGGCCCATTTGACCAACTATTACTTTCTCACGAATTAACAAAGTAAACTGCTACATCGTGGTGAAGTAATAGAGTAAACGAGTTACGTTTGATCAAATCGTTGAAGGAAAATCATTCTAGAGTGTTTAGAGTCTCGATACTTAGTTTTTTTGGCCACGACTTGTTGTATGGAACTTTATATTCTTTATCACAAGTCTTAACCTTCCCAAGGATAATCTAAGCTTATTAATACTAATCGAGTGCGTTTTGGTTCGTACGATGCCCGTTGGCCCATTTGACCAACTATTACTTTCTCACGAAGTAACAAATTAAACTGCTACATCGTGGTGAAGTAATAGACTAAACGAGTTACGTTTTGATCAAATCGTTGAAGGAAAATCATTCTAGAGTGTTTAGAGTCTCCATACTTAGTTTTTTTTGCCACGACTTGTTGTATGGAACTTTATATTCTTTATCACAAGTCTTAACCTTCCCACGGATAATCTAAGCTTATTAATACTAATCGAGTGCGTTTTGGTTCGTACGATGCCCGTTGGCCCATTTGACCAACTATTACTTTCTCACGAAGTAACAAATTAAACTGCTACATCGTGGTGAAGTAATAGACTAAACGAGTTACGTTTGATCAAATCGTTGAAGAAAAATCATTCTAGAGTGTTTAGAGTCTCCATACTTAGTTTTTTTGGTCACGACTTGTTGTATGGAACTTTATATTCTTTATCACAAGTCTTAACCTTCCCAAGGATAATCTAAGTTTATTAATACTAATCGAGTGCGTTTTGGTTCGTACGATGCCCGTTGGCCCATTTGACCAACTATTACTTTCTCACGAAGTAACAAAGTAAACTGTTACTTCGTGGCGAAGTAATAGACTAAACGAGTTACGTTTGATCAAATCGTTGAAGGAAAATCATTCTAGAATGTTTAGAGTCTCCATACTTAGTTTTTTTGGCCACGACTTGTTGTATGGAACTTTATATTCTTTATCACTAGTCTTAACCTTCCCAAGGATAATCTAAGCTTATTAATACTAATCGAGTGCGTTTTGGTTCGTACGATGCCCGTTGGCCCATTTGACCAACTATTACTTTCTCACGAAGTAACAAATTAAACTGTTACTTCGTGGCGAAGTAATAGACTAAACGAGTTACGTTTGATCAAATCGTTGAAGGAAAATCATTCTAGAGTGTTTAGAGTCTCCATACTTAGTTTTTTTGGTCACGACTTGTTGTATGGAACTTTATATTCTTTATCACAAGTCTTAACCTTCCCAAGGATAATCTAAGTTTATTAATACTAATCGAGTGCGTTTTGGTTCGTACGATGCCCGTTGGCCCATTTGACCAACTATTACTTTCTCACGAAGTAACAAAGTAAACTGTTACTTCGTGGCGAAGTAATAGACTAAACGAGTTACGTTTGATCAAATCGTTGAAGGAAAATCATTCTAGAGTGTTTAGAGTCTCCATACTTAGTTTTTTTTGCCACGACTTGTTGTATGGAACTTTATATTCTTTATCACTAGTCTTAACCTTCCCAAGGATAATCTAAGCTTATTAATACCAATCGAGTGCGTTTTGGTTCGTACGATGCCCGTTGGCCCATTTGACCAACTATTACTTTCTCACGAAGTAACAAATTAAACTGTTACTTCGTGGCGAAGTAATAGACTAAACGAGTTACGTTTGATCAAATCGTTGAAGGAAAATCATTCTAGAGTGTTTAGAGTCTCCATACTTAGTTTTTTTGGTCACGACTTGTTGTATGGAACTTTATATTCTTTATCACAAGTCTTAACCTTCCCATGGATAATCTAAGTTTATTAATACTAATCGAGTGCGTTTTGGTTCGTACGATGCCCGTTGGCCCATTTGACCAACTATTACTTTCTCACGAAGTAACAAAGTAAACTGTTACTTCGTGGCGAAGTAATAGACTAAACGAGTTACGTTTGATCAAATCGTTGAAGGAAAATCATTCTAGAGTGTTTAGAGTCTCCATACTTAGTTTTTTTGGTCACGACTTGTTGTATGGAACTTTATATTCTTTATCACAAGTCTTAACCTTCCCAAGGATAATCTAAGTTTATTAATACTAATCGAGTGCGTTTTGGTTCGTACGATGCCCGTTGGCCCATTTGACCAACTATTACTTTCTCACAAAGTAACAAAGTAAACTGTTACTTCGTGGCGAAGTAATAGACTAAACGAGTTACGTTTGATCAAATCGTTGAAGGAAAATCATTCTAGAGTGTTTAGAGTCTCCATACTTAGTTTTTTTGGTCACGACTTGTTGTATGGAACTTTATATTCTTTATCACAAGTCTTAACCTTCCCAAGGATAATCTAAGTTTATTAATACTAATCGAGTGCGTTTTGGTTCGTACGATGCCCGTTGGCCCATTTGACCAACTATTACTTTCTCACGAAGTAACAAAGTAAACTGTTACTTCGTGGCGAAGTAATAGACTAAACGAGTTACGTTTGATCAAATCGTTGAAGGAAAATCATTCTAGAGTGTTTAGAGTCTCCATACTTAGTTTTTTTTGCCACGACTTGTTGTATGGAACTTTATATTCTTTATCACTAGTCTTAACCTTCCCAAGGATAATCTAAGCTTATTAATACTAATCGAGTGCGTTTTGGTTCGTACGATGCCCGTTGGCCCATTTTACCAACTATTACTTTCTCACGAAGTAACAAAGTAAACTGTTACTTCGTGGTTAAGTAATAGACTAAACGAGTTACGTTTGATCAAATCGTTGAAGGAAAATCATTCTAGAGTGTTTAGAGTCTCCATGCTTAGTTTTTTTGGCCAAGACTTGTTGTATGGAACTTATATTCTTTATCACAAGTATTAACCTTCCCAAGGATAATCTAAGCTTATTAACACTAATCCAGTGCATTTTGGTTTGTACGATGCCCGTTGGCCCATTTGACCAACTATTACTTTCTCACGAATTAACAAAGTAAACTGCTACATCGTGGTGAAGTAATAGACTAAACGAGTTACGTTTGATCAAATCGTTGAAGGAAAATCATTCTAGAGTGTTTAGAGTCTCGATACTTAGTTTTTTTGGCCACGACTTGTTGTATGGAACTTTATATTCTTTATCACAAGTCTTAACCTTCCCAAGGATAATCTAAGCTTATTAATACTAATCGAGTGCGTTTTGGTTCGTACGATGCCCGTTGGCCCATTTGACCAACTATTACTTTCTCACGAAGTAACAAATTAAACTGCTACATCGTGGTGAAGTAATAGACTAAACGAGTTACGTTTTGATCAAATCGTTGAAGGAAAATCATTCTAGAGTGTTTAGAGTCTCCATACTTAGTTTTTTTTGCCACGACTTGTTGTATGGAACTTTATATTCTTTATCACAAGTCTTAACCTTCCCACGGATAATCTAAGCTTATTAATACTAATCGAGTGCGTTTTGGTTCGTACGATGCCCGTTGGCCCATTTGACCAACTATTACTTTCTCACGAAGTAACAAATTAAACTGCTACATCGTGGTGAAGTAATAGACTAAACGAGTTACGTTTGATCAAATCGTTGAAGGAAAATCATTCTAGAGTGTTTAGAGTCTCCATACTTAGTTTTTTTGGTCACGACTTGTTGTATGGAACTTTATATTCTTTATCACAAGTCTTAACCTTCCCAAGGATAATCTAAGTTTATTAATACTAATCGAGTGCGTTTTGGTTCGTACGATGCCCGTTGGCCCATTTGACCAACTATTACTTTCTCACGAAGTAACAAAGTAAACTGTTACTTCGTGGCGAAGTAATAGACTAAACGAGTTACGTTTGATCAAATCGTTGAAGGAAAATCATTCTAGAATGTTTAGAGTCTCCATACTTAGTTTTTTTGGCCACGACTTGTTGTATGGAACTTTATATTCTTTATCACTAGTCTTAACCTTCCCAAGGATAATCTAAGCTTATTAATACTAATCGAGTGCGTTTTGGTTCGTACGATGCCCGTTGGCCCATTTGACCAACTATTACTTTCTCACGAAGTAACAAATTAAACTGTTACTTCGTGGCGAAGTAATAGACTAAACGAGTTACGTTTGATCAAATCGTTGAAGGAAAATCATTCTAGAGTGTTTAGAGTCTCCATACTTAGTTTTTTTGGTCACGACTTGTTGTATGGAACTTTATATTCTTTATCACAAGTCTTAACCTTCCCAAGGATAATCTAAGTTTATTAATACTAATCGAGTGCGTTTTGGTTCGTACGATGCCCGTTGGCCCATTTGACCAACTATTACTTTCTCACGAAGTAACAAAGTAAACTGTTACTTCGTGGCGAAGTAATAGACTAAACGAGTTACGTTTGATCAAATCGTTGAAGGAAAATCATTCTAGAGTGTTTAGAGTCTCCATACTTAGTTTTTTTTGCCACGACTTGTTGTATGGAACTTTATATTCTTTATCACTAGTCTTAACCTTCCCAAGGATAATCTAAGCTTATTAATACCAATCGAGTGCGTTTTGGTTCGTACGATGCCCGTTGGCCCATTTGACCAACTATTACTTTCTCACGAAGTAACAAATTAAACTGTTACTTCGTGGCGAAGTAATAGACTAAACGAGTTACGTTTGATCAAATCGTTGAAGGAAAATCATTCTAGAGTGTTTAGAGTCTCCATACTTAGTTTTTTTGGTCACGACTTGTTGTATGGAACTTTATATTCTTTATCACAAGTCTTAACCTTCCCATGGATAATCTAAGTTTATTAATACTAATCGAGTGCGTTTTGGTTCGTACGATGCCCGTTGGCCCATTTGACCAACTATTACTTTCTCACGAAGTAACAAAGTAAACTGTTACTTCGTGGCGAAGTAATAGACTAAACGAGTTACGTTTGATCAAATCGTTGAAGGAAAATCATTCTAGAGTGTTTAGAGTCTCCATACTTAGTTTTTTTGGTCACGACTTGTTGTATGGAACTTTATATTCTTTATCACAAGTCTTAACCTTCCCAAGGATAATCTAAGTTTATTAATACTAATCGAGTGCATTTTGGTTCGTACGATGCCCGTTGGCCCATTTGACCAACTATTACTTTCTCACAAAGTAACAAAGTAAACTGTTACTTCGTGGCGAAGTAATAGACTAAACGAGTTACGTTTGATCAAATCGTTGAAGGAAAATCATTCTAGAGTGTTTAGAGTCTCCATACTTAGTTTTTTTGGTCACGACTTGTTGTATGGAACTTTATATTCTTTATCACAAGTCTTAACCTTCCCAAGGATAATCTAAGTTTATTAATACTAATCGAGTGCGTTTTGGTTCGTACGATGCCCGTTGGCCCATTTGACCAACTATTACTTTCTCACGAAGTAACAAAGTAAACTGTTACTTCGTGGCGAAGTAATAGACTAAACGAGTTACGTTTGATCAAATCGTTGAAGGAAAATCATTCTAGAGTGTTTAGAGTCTCCATACTTAGTTTTTTTTGCCACGACTTGTTGTATGGAACTTTATATTCTTTATCACTAGTCTTAACCTTCCCAAGGATAATCTAAGCTTATTAATACTAATCGAGTGCGTTTTGGTTCGTACGATGCCCGTTGGCCCATTTTACCAACTATTACTTTCTCACGAAGTAACAAAGTAAACTGTTACTTCGTGGTGAAGTAATAGACTAAACGAGTTACGTTTGATCAAATCGTTGAAGGAAAATCATTCTAGAGTGTTTAGAGTCTCCATGCTTAGTTTTTTTGGCCAAGACTTGTTGTATGGAACTTATATTCTTTATCACAAGTATTAACCTTCCCAAGGATAATCTAAGCTTATTAACACTAATCCAGTGCATTTTGGTTTGTACGATGCCCGTTGGCCCATTTGACCAACTATTACTTTCTCACGAATTAACAAAGTAAACTGCTACATCGTGGTGAAGTAATAGACTAAACGAGTTACGTTTGATCAAATCGTTGAAGGAAAATCATTCTAGAGTGTTTAGAGTCTCGATACTTAGTTTTTTTGGCCACGACTTGTTGTATGGAACTTTATATTCTTTATCACAAGTCTTAACCTTCCCAAGGATAATCTAAGCTTATTAATACTAATCGAGTGCGTTTTGGTTCGTACGATGCCCGTTGGCCCATTTTACCAACTATTACTTTCTCACGAAGTAACAAAGTAAACTGTTACTTCGTGGTGAAGTAATAGACTAAACGAGTTACGTTTGATCAAATCGTTGAAGGAAAATCATTCTAGAGTGTTTAGAGTCTCCATACTTAGTTTTTTTTGCCACGACTTGTTGTATGGAACTTTATATTCTTTATCACAAGTCTTAACCTTCCCACGGATAATCTAAGCTTATTAATACTAATCGAGTGCGTTTTGGTTCGTACGATGCCCGTTGGCCCATTTGACCAACTATTACTTTCTCATGAAGTAACAAAGTAAACTGTTACTTCGTGGTGAAGTAATAGACTAAACGAGTTACGTTTGATCAAATCGTTGAAGGAAAATCATTCTAGAGTGTTTAGAGTCTCCATACTTAGTTTTTTTGGTCACGACTTGTTGTATGGAACTTTATTTTCTTTATCACAAGTCTTAACCTTCCCAAGGATAATCTAAGTTTATTAATACTAATCGAGTGCGTTTTGGTTCGTACGATGCCCGTTGGCCCATTTGACCAACTATTACTTTCTCACAAAGTAACAAAGTAAACTGTTACTTCGTGGCGAAGTAATAGACTAAACGAGTTACGTTTGATCAAATCGTTGAAGGAAAATCATTCTAGAGTGTTTAGAGTCTCCATACTTAGTTTTTTTGGTCACGACTTGTTGTATGGAACTTTATATTCTTTATCACAAGTCTTAACCTTCCCAAGGATAATCTAAGTTTATTAATACTAATCGAGTGCGTTTTGGTTCGTACGATGCCCGTTGGCCCATTTGACCAACTATTACTTTCTCACGAAGTAACAAAGTAAACTGTTACTTCGTGGCGAAGTAATAGACTAAACGAGTTACGTTTGATCAAATCGTTGAAGGAAAATCATTCTAGAATGTTTAGAGTCTCCATACTTAGTTTTTTTGGCCACGACTTGTTGTATGGAACTTTATATTCTTTATCACTAGTCTTAACCTTCCCAAGGATAATCTAAGCTTATTAATACTAATCGAGTGCGTTTTGGTTCGTACGATGCCCGTTGGCCCATTTGACCAACTATTACTTTCTCACGAAGTAACAAATTAAACTGCTACATCGTGGTGAAGTAATAGACTAAACGAGTTACGTTTGATCAAATCGTTGAAGGAAAATCATTCTAGAGTGTTTAGAGTCTCCATACTTAGTTTTTTTTGCCACGACTTGTTGTATGGAACTTTATATTCTTTATCACTAGTCTTAACCTTCCCAAGGATAATCTAAGCTTATTAATACTAATCGAGTGCGTTTTGGTTCGTACGATGCCCGTTGGCCCATTTGACCAACTATTACTTTCTCACGAAGTAACAAATTAAACTGCTACATCGTGGTGAAGTAATAGACTAAACGAGTTACGTTTGATCAAATCGTTGAAGGAAAATCATTCTAGAGTGTTTAGAGTCTCCATGCTTAGTTTTTTTGGCCAAGACTTGTTGTATGGAACTTTATATTCTTTATCACAAGTATTAACCTTCCCAAGGATAATCTAAGCTTATTAACACTAATCCAGTGCATTTTGGTTTGTACGATGCCCGTTGGCCCATTTGACCAACTATTACTTTCTCACGAATTAACAAAGTAAACTGCTACATCGTGGTGAAGTAATAGACTAAACGAGTTACGTTTGATCAAATCGTTGAAGGAAAATCATTCTAGAGTGTTTAGAGTCTCGATACTTAGTTTTTTTGGCCACGACTTGTTGTATGGAACTTTATATTCTTTATCACAAGTCTTAACCTTCCCAAGGATAATCTAAGCTTATTAATACTAATCGAGTGCGTTTTGGTTCGTACGATGCCCGTTGGCCCATTTGACCAACTATTACTTTCTCACGAAGTAACAAAGTAAACTGTTACTTCGTGGCGAAGTAATAGACTAAACGAGTTACGTTTGATCAAATCGTTGAAGGAAAATCATTCTAGAGTGTTTAGAGTCTCCATACTTAGTTTTTTTTGCCACGACTTGTTGTATGGAACTTTATATTCTTTATCACTAGTCTTAACCTTCCCAAGGATAATCTAAGCTTATTAATACTAATCGAGTGCGTTTTGGTTCGTACGATGCCCGTTGGCCCATTTTACCAACTATTACTTTCTCACGAAGTAACAAAGTAAACTGTTACTTCGTGGTGAAGTAATAGACTAAACGAGTTACGTTTGATCAAATCGTTGAAGGAAAATCATTCTAGAGTGTTTAGAGTCTCCATGCTTAGTTTTTTTGGCCAAGACTTGTTGTATGGAACTTATATTCTTTATCACAAGTATTAACCTTCCCAAGGATAATCTAAGCTTATTAACACTAATCCAGTGCATTTTGGTTTGTACGATGCCCGTTGGCCCATTTGACCAACTATTACTTTCTCACGAATTAACAAAGTAAACTGCTACATCGTGGTGAAGTAATAGACTAAACGAGTTACGTTTGATCAAATCGTTGAAGGAAAATCATTCTAGAGTGTTTAGAGTCTCGATACTTAGTTTTTTTGGCCACGACTTGTTGTATGGAACTTTATATTCTTTATCACAAGTCTTAACCTTCCCAAGGATAATCTAAGCTTATTAATACTAATCGAGTGCGTTTTGGTTCGTACGATGCCCGTTGGCCCATTTTACCAACTATTACTTTCTCACGAAGTAACAAAGTAAACTGTTACTTCGTGGTGAAGTAATAGACTAAACGAGTTACGTTTGATCAAATCGTTGAAGGAAAATCATTCTAGAGTGTTTAGAGTCTCCATACTTAGTTTTTTTTGCCACGACTTGTTGTATGGAACTTTATATTCTTTATCACAAGTCTTAACCTTCCCACGGATAATCTAAGCTTATTAATACTAATCGAGTGCGTTTTGGTTCGTACGATGCCCGTTGGCCCATTTGACCAACTATTACTTTCTCATGAAGTAACAAAGTAAACTGTTACTTCGTGGTGAAGTAATAGACTAAACGAGTTACGTTTGATCAAATCGTTGAAGGAAAATCATTCTAGAGTGTTTAGAGTCTCCATACTTAGTTTTTTTGGTCACGACTTGTTGTATGGAACTTTATTTTCTTTATCACAAGTCTTAACCTTCCCAAGGATAATCTAAGTTTATTAATACTAATCGAGTGCGTTTTGGTTCGTACGATGCCCGTTGGCCCATTTGACCAACTATTACTTTCTCACAAAGTAACAAAGTAAACTGTTACTTCGTGGCGAAGTAATAGACTAAACGAGTTACGTTTGATCAAATCGTTGAAGGAAAATCATTCTAGAGTGTTTAGAGTCTCCATACTTAGTTTTTTTGGTCACGACTTGTTGTATGGAACTTTATATTCTTTATCACAAGTCTTAACCTTCCCAAGGATAATCTAAGTTTATTAATACTAATCGAGTGCGTTTTGGTTCGTACGATGCCCGTTGGCCCATTTGACCAACTATTACTTTCTCACGAAGTAACAAAGTAAACTGTTACTTCGTGGCGAAGTAATAGACTAAACGAGTTACGTTTGATCAAATCGTTGAAGGAAAATCATTCTAGAATGTTTAGAGTCTCCATACTTAGTTTTTTTGGCCACGACTTGTTGTATGGAACTTTATATTCTTTATCACTAGTCTTAACCTTCCCAAGGATAATCTAAGCTTATTAATACTAATCGAGTGCGTTTTGGTTCGTACGATGCCCGTTGGCCCATTTGACCAACTATTACTTTCTCACGAAGTAACAAATTAAACTGCTACATCGTGGTGAAGTAATAGACTAAACGAGTTACGTTTGATCAAATCGTTGAAGGAAAATCATTCTAGAGTGTTTAGAGTCTCCATACTTAGTTTTTTTTGCCACGACTTGTTGTATGGAACTTTATATTCTTTATCACTAGTCTTAACCTTCCCAAGGATAATCTAAGCTTATTAATACTAATCGAGTGCGTTTTGGTTCGTACGATGCCCGTTGGCCCATTTGACCAACTATTACTTTCTCACGAAGTAACAAATTAAACTGCTACATCGTGGTGAAGTAATAGACTAAACGAGTTACGTTTGATCAAATCGTTGAAGGAAAATCATTCTAGAGTGTTTAGAGTCTCCATGCTTAGTTTTTTTGGCCAAGACTTGTTGTATGGAACTTTATATTCTTTATCACAAGTATTAACCTTCCCAAGGATAATCTAAGCTTATTAACACTAATCCAGTGCATTTTGGTTTGTACGATGCCCGTTGGCCCATTTGACCAACTATTACTTTCTCACGAATTAACAAAGTAAACTGCTACATCGTGGTGAAGTAATAGACTAAACGAGTTACGTTTGATCAAATCGTTGAAGGAAAATCATTCTAGAGTGTTTAGAGTCTCGATACTTAGTTTTTTTGGCCACGACTTGTTGTATGGAACTTTATATTCTTTATCACAAGTCTTAACCTTCCCAAGGATAATCTAAGCTTATTAATATTAATCGAGTGCGTTTTGGTTCGTACGATGCCCGTTGGCCCATTTTACCAACTATTACTTTCTCACGAAGTAACAAAGTAAACTGTTACTTCGTGGTGAAGTAATAGACCAAACGAGTTACGTTTGATCAAATCGTTGAAGGAAAATCATTCTAGAGTGTTTAGAGTCTCCATACTTAGTTTTTTTTGCCACGACTTGTTGTATGGAACTTTATATTCTTTATCACAAGTCTTAACCTTCCCACGGATAATCTAAGCTTATTAATACTAATCGAGTGCGTTTTGGTTCGTACGATGCCCGTTGGCCCATTTGACCAACTATTACTTTCTCATGAAGTAACAAAGTAAACTGTTACTTCGTGGTGAAGTAATAGACTAAACGAGTTACGTTTGATCAAATCGTTGAAGGAAAATCATTCTAGAGTGTTTAGAGTCTCCATACTTAGTTTTTTTGGTCACGACTTGTTGTATGGAACTTTATATTCTTTATCACAAGTCTTAACCTTCCCAAGGATAATCTAAGTTTATTAATACTAATCGAGTGCGTTTTGGTTCGTACGATGCCCGTTGGCCCATTTGACCAACTATTACTTTCTCACAAAGTAACAAAGTAAACTGTTACTTCGTGGCGAAGTAATAGACTAAACGAGTTACGTTTGATCAAATCGTTGAAGGAAAATCATTCTAGAGTGTTTAGAGTCTCCATACTTAGTTTTTTTGGTCACGACTTGTTGTATGGAACTTTATTTTCTTTATCACAAGTCTTAACCTTCCCAAGGATAATCTAAGTTTATTAATACTAATCGAGTGCGTTTTGGTTCGTACGATGCCCGTTGGCCCATTTGACCAACTATTACTTTCTCACAAAGTAACAAAGTAAACTGTTACTTCGTGGCGAAGTAATAGACTAAACGAGTTACGTTTGATCAAATCGTTGAAGGAAAATCATTCTAGAGTGTTTAGAGTCTCCATACTTAGTTTTTTTGGTCACGACTTGTTGTATGGAACTTTATATTCTTTATCACAAGTCTTAACCTTCCCAAGGATAATCTAAGTTTATTAATACTAATCGAGTGCGTTTTGGTTCGTACGATGCCCGTTGGCCCATTTGACCAACTATTACTTTCTCACGAAGTAACAAAGTAAACTGTTACTTCGTGGCGAAGTAATAGACTAAACGAGTTACGTTTGATCAAATCGTTGAAGGAAAATCATTCTAGAATGTTTAGAGTCTCCATACTTAGTTTTTTTGGCCACGACTTGTTGTATGGAACTTTATATTCTTTATCACTAGTCTTAACCTTCCCAAGGATAATCTAAGCTTATTAATACTAATCGAGTGCGTTTTGGTTCGTACGATGCCCGTTGGCCCATTTGACCAACTATTACTTTCTCACGAAGTAACAAATTAAACTGCTACATCGTGGTGAAGTAATAGACTAAACGAGTTACGTTTGATCAAATCGTTGAAGGAAAATCATTCTAGAGTGTTTAGAGTCTCCATACTTAGTTTTTTTTGCCACGACTTGTTGTATGGAACTTTATATTCTTTATCACTAGTCTTAACCTTCCCAAGGATAATCTAAGCTTATTAATACTAATCGAGTGCGTTTTGGTTCGTACGATGCCCGTTGGCCCATTTGACCAACTATTACTTTCTCACGAAGTAACAAATTAAACTGCTACATCGTGGTGAAGTAATAGACTAAACGAGTTACGTTTGATCAAATCGTTGAAGGAAAATCATTCTAGAGTGTTTAGAGTCTCCATGCTTAGTTTTTTTGGCCAAGACTTGTTGTATGGAACTTTATATTCTTTATCACAAGTATTAACCTTCCCAAGGATAATCTAAGCTTATTAACACTAATCCAGTGCATTTTGGTTTGTACGATGCCCGTTGGCCCATTTGACCAACTATTACTTTCTCACGAATTAACAAAGTAAACTGCTACATCGTGGTGAAGTAATAGACTAAACGAGTTACGTTTGATCAAATCGTTGAAGGAAAATCATTCTAGAATGTTTAGAGTCTCCATACTTAGTTTTTTTGGCCACGACTTGTTGTATGGAACTTTATATTCTTTATCACAAGTCTTAACCTTCCCAAGGATAATCTAAGTTTATTAATACTAATCGAGTGCGTTTTGGTTCGTACGATGCCCGTTGGCCCATTTGACCAACTATTACTTTCTCACGAAGTAACAAAGTAAACTGTTACTTCGTGGCGAAGTAATAGACTAAACGAGTTACGTTTGATCAAATCGTTGAAGGAAAATCATTCTAGAATGTTTAGAGTCTCCATACTTAGTTTTTTTGGCCACGACTTGTTGTATGGAACTTTATATTCTTTATCACTAGTCTTAACCTTCCCAAGGATAATCTAAGCTTATTAATACTAATCGAGTGCGTTTTGGTTCGTACGATGCCCGTTGGCCCATTTGACCAACTATTACTTTCTCACGAAGTAACAAATTAAACTGTTACTTCGTGGCGAAGTAATAGACTAAACGAGTTACGTTTGATCAAATCGTTGAAGGAAAATCATTCTAGAGTGTTTAGAGTCTCCATACTTAGTTTTTTTGGTCACGACTTGTTGTATGGAACTTTATATTCTTTATCACAAGTCTTAACCTTCCCAAGGATAATCTAAGTTTATTAATACTAATCGAGTGCGTTTTGGTTCGTACGATGCCCGTTGGCCCATTTGACCAACTATTACTTTCTCACAAAGTAACAAAGTAAACTGTTACTTCGTGGCGAAGTAATAGACTAAACGAGTTACGTTTGATCAAATCGTTGAAGGAAAATCATTCTAGAGTGTTTAGAGTCTCCATACTTAGTTTTTTTGGTCACGACTTGTTGTATGGAACTTTATTTTCTTTATCACAAGTCTTAACCTTCCCAAGGATAATCTAAGCTTATTAATACTAATCGAGTGCGTTTTGGTTCGTACGATGCCCGTTGGCCCATTTGACCAACTATTACTTTCTCACGAAGTAACAAATTAAACTGTTACTTCGTGGCGAAGTAATAGACTAAACGAGTTACGTTTGATCAAATCGTTGAAGGAAAATCATTCTAGAGTGTTTAGAATCTCCATACTTAGTTTTTTTGGCCACGACTTGTTGTATGGAACTTTATATTCTTTATCACTAGTCTTAACCTTCCCAAGGATAATCTAAGCTTATTAATACTAATCGAGTGCGTTTTGGTTCGTACGATGCCCGTTGGCCCATTTGACCAACTATTACTTTCTCACGAAGTAACAAATTAAACTGCTACATCGTGGTGAAGTAATAGACTAAACGAGTTACGTTTGATCAAATCGTTGAAGGAAAATCATTCTAGAGTGTTTAGAGTCTCGATACTTAGTTTTTTTGGCCACGACTTGTTGTATGGAACTTTATATTCTTTATCACAAGTCTTAACCTTCCCAAGGATAATCTAAGCTTATTAATACTAATCGAGTGCGTTTTGGTTCGTACGATGCCCGTTGGCCCATTTTACCAACTATTACTTTCTCACGAAGTAACAAAGTAAACTGTTACTTCGTGGTGAAGTAATAGACTAAACGAGTTACGTTTGATCAAATCGTTGAAGGAAAATCATTCTAGAGTGTTTAGAGTCTCCATACTTAGTTTTTTTGGTCACGACTTGTTGTATGGAACTTTATATTCTTTATCACAAGTCTTAACCTTCCCAAGGATAATCTAAGTTTATTAATACTAATCGAGTGCGTTTTGGTTCGTACGATGCCCGTTGGCCCATTTGACCAACTATTACTTTCTCACAAAGTAACAAAGTAAACTGTTACTTCGTGGCGAAGTAATAGACTAAACGAGTTACGTTTGATCAAATCGTTGAAGGAAAATCATTCTAGAGTGTTTAGAGTCTCCATACTTAGTTTTTTTGGTCACGACTTGTTGTATGGAACTTTATTTTCTTTATCACAAGTCTTAACCTTCCCAAGGATAATCTAAGTTTATTAATACTAATCGAGTGCGTTTTGGTTCGTACGATGCCCGTTGGCCCATTTGACCAACTATTACTTTCTCACGAAGTAACAAAGTAAACTGTTACTTCGTGGCGAAGTAATAGACTAAACGAGTTACGTTTGATCAAATCGTTGAAGGAAAATCATTCTAGAGTGTTTAGAGTCTCCATACTTAGTTTTTTTGGTCACGACTTGTTGTATGGAACTTTATATTCTTTATCACAAGTCTTAACCTTCCCATGGATAATCTAAGTTTATTAATACTAATCGAGTGCGTTTTGGTTCGTACGATGCCCGTTGGCCCATTTGACCAACTATTACTTTCTCACGAAGTAACAAAGTAAACTGCTACATCGTGGTGAAGTAATAGACTAAACGAGTTACGTTTGATCAAATCGTTGAAGGAAAATCATTCTAGAGTGTTTAGAGTCTCCATACTTAGTTTTTTTGGTCACGACTTGTTGTATGGAACTTTATATTCTTTATCACAAGTCTTAACCTTCCCAAGGATAATCTAAGTTTATTAATACTAATCGAGTGCGTTTTGGTTCGTACGATGCCCGTTGGCCCATTTGACCAACTATTACTTTCTCACGAAGTAACAAAGTAAACTGTTACTTCGTGGCGAAGTAATAGACTAAACGAGTTACGTTTGATCAAATCGTTGAAGGAAAATCATTCTAGAATGTTTAGAGTCTCCATACTTAGTTTTTTTGGCCACGACTTGTTGTATGGAACTTTATATTCTTTATCACTAGTCTTAACCTTCCCAAGGATAATCTAAGCTTATTAATACTAATCGAGTGCGTTTTGGTTCGTACGATGCCCGTTGGCCCATTTGACCAACTATTACTTTCTCACGAAGTAACAAATTAAACTGTTACTTCGTGGCGAAGTAATAGACTAAACGAGTTACGTTTGATCAAATCGTTGAAGGAAAATCATTCTAGAGTGTTTAGAGTCTCCATACTTAGTTTTTTTGGTCACGACTTGTTGTATGGAACTTTATATTCTTTATCACAAGTCTTAACCTTCCCAAGGATAATCTAAGTTTATTAATACTAATCGAGTGCGTTTTGGTTCGTACGATGCCCGTTGGCCCATTTGACCAACTATTACTTTCTCACAAAGTAACAAAGTAAACTGTTACTTCGTGGCGAAGTAATAGACTAAACGAGTTACGTTTGATCAAATCGTTGAAGGAAAATCATTCTAGAGTGTTTAGAGTCTCCATACTTAGTTTTTTTGGTCACGACTTGTTGTATGGAACTTTATTTTCTTTATCACAAGTCTTAACCTTCCCAAGGATAATCTAAGCTTATTAATACTAATCGAGTGCGTTTTGGTTCGTACGATGCCCGTTGGCCCATTTGACCAACTATTACTTTCTCACGAAGTAACAAATTAAACTGTTACTTCGTGGCGAAGTAATAGACTAAACGAGTTACGTTTGATCAAATCGTTGAAGGAAAATCATTCTAGAGTGTTTAGAATCTCCATACTTAGTTTTTTTGGCCACGACTTGTTGTATGGAACTTTATATTCTTTATCACTAGTCTTAACCTTCCCAAGGATAATCTAAGCTTATTAATACTAATCGAGTGCGTTTTGGTTCGTACGATGCCCGTTGGCCCATTTGACCAACTATTACTTTCTCACGAAGTAACAAATTAAACTGCTACATCGTGGTGAAGTAATAGACTAAACGAGTTACGTTTGATCAAATCGTTGAAGGAAAATCATTCTAGAGTGTTTAGAGTCTCGATACTTAGTTTTTTTGGCCACGACTTGTTGTATGGAACTTTATATTCTTTATCACAAGTCTTAACCTTCCCAAGGATAATCTAAGCTTATTAATACTAATCGAGTGCGTTTTGGTTCGTACGATGCCCGTTGGCCCATTTTACCAACTATTACTTTCTCACGAAGTAACAAAGTAAACTGTTACTTCGTGGTGAAGTAATAGACTAAACGAGTTACGTTTGATCAAATCGTTGAAGGAAAATCATTCTAGAGTGTTTAGAGTCTCCATACTTAGTTTTTTTTGCCACGACTTGTTGTATGGAACTTTATATTCTTTATCACAAGTCTTAACCTTCCCACGGATAATCTAAGCTTATTAATACTAATCGAATGCGTTTTGGTTCGTACGATGCCCGTTGGCCCATTTGACCAACTATTACTTTCTCATGAAGTAACAAAGTAAACTGTTACTTCGTGGTGAAGTAATAGACTAAACGAGTTACGTTTGATCAAATCGTTGAAGGAAAATCATTCTAGAGTGTTTAGAGTCTCCATACTTAGTTTTTTTTGCCACGACTTGTTGTATGGAACTTTATATTCTTTATCACAAGTCTTAACCTTCCCAAGGATAATCTAAGTTTATTAATACTAATCGAGTGCGTTTTGGTTCGTACGATGCCCGTTGGCCCATTTGACCAACTATTACTTTCTCACAAAGTAACAAAGTAAACTGTTACTTCGTGGCGAAGTAATAGACTAAACGAGTTACGTTTGATCAAATCGTTGAAGGAAAATCATTCTAGAGTGTTTAGAATCTCCATACTTAGTTTTTTTGGCCACGACTTGTTGTATGGAACTTTATATTCTTTATCACTAGTCTTAACCTTCCCAAGGATAATCTAAGCTTATTAATACTAATCGAGTGCGTTTTGGTTCGTACGATGCCCGTTGGCCCATTTGACCAACTATTACTTTCTCACGAAGTAACAAATTAAACTGCTACATCGTGGTGAAGTAATAGACTAAACGAGTTACGTTTTGATCAAATCGTTGAAGGAAAATCATTCTAGAGTGTTTAGAGTCTCCATACTTAGTTTTTTTTGCCACGACTTGTTGTATGGAACTTTATATTCTTTATCACAAGTCTTAACCTTCCCACGGATAATCTAAGCTTATTAATACTAATCGAGTGCGTTTTGGTTCGTACGATGCCCGTTGGCCCATTTGACCAACTATTACTTTCTCACGAAGTAACAAATTAAACTGCTACATCGTGGTGAAGTAATAGACTAAACGAGTTACGTTTGATCAAATCGTTGAAGGAAAATCATTCTAGAGTGTTTAGAGTCTCCATACTTAGTTTTTTTGGTCACGACTTGTTGTATGGAACTTTATATTCTTTATCACAAGTCTTAACCTTCCCAAGGATAATCTAAGTTTATTAATACTAATCGAGTGCGTTTTGGTTCGTACGATGCCCGTTGGCCCATTTGACCAACTATTACTTTCTCACGAAGTAACAAAGTAAACTGTTACTTCGTGGCGAAGTAATAGACTAAACGAGTTACGTTTGATCAAATCGTTGAAGGAAAATCATTCTAGAATGTTTAGAGTCTCCATACTTAGTTTTTTTGGCCACGACTTGTTGTATGGAACTTTATATTCTTTATCACTAGTCTTAACCTTCCCAAGGATAATCTAAGCTTATTAATACTAATCGAGTGCGTTTTGGTTCGTACGATGCCCGTTGGCCCATTTGACCAACTATTACTTTCTCACGAAGTAACAAATTAAACTGTTACTTCGTGGCGAAGTAATAGACTAAACGAGTTACGTTTGATCAAATCGTTGAAGGAAAATCATTCTAGAGTGTTTAGAGTCTCCATACTTAGTTTTTTTGGTCACGACTTGTTGTATGGAACTTTATATTCTTTCTCACAAGTCTTAACCTTCCCAAGGATAATCTAAGTTTATTAATACTAATCGAGTGCGTTTTGGTTCGTACGATGCCCGTTGGCCCATTTGACCAACTATTACTTTCTCACAAAGTAACAAAGTAAACTGTTACTTCGTGGCGAAGTAATAGACTAAACGAGTTACGTTTGATCAAATCGTTGAAGGAAAATCATTCTAGAGTGTTTAGAGTCTCCATACTTAGTTTTTTTGGTCACGACTTGTTGTATGGAACTTTATATTCTTTATCACAAGTCTTAACCTTCCCAAGGATAATCTAAGTTTATTAATACTAATCGAGTGCGTTTTGGTTCGTACGATGCCCGTTGGCCCATTTGACCAACTATTACTTTCTCACGAAGTAACAAAGTAAACTGTTACTTCGTGGCGAAGTAATAGACTAAACGAGTTACGTTTGATCAAATCGTTGAAGGAAAATCATTCTAGAGTGTTTAGAATCTCCATACTTAGTTTTTTTGGCCACGACTTGTTGTATGGAACTTTATATTCTTTATCACTAGTCTTAACCTTCCCAAGGATAATCTAAGCTTATTAATACTAATCGAGTGCGTTTTGGTTCGTACGATGCCCGTTGGCCCATTTGACCAACTATTACTTTCTCACGAAGTAACAAATTAAACTGCTACATCGTGGTGAAGTAATAGACTAAACGAGTTACGTTTTGATCAAATCGTTGAAGGAAAATCATTCTAGAGTGTTTAGAGTCTCCATACTTAGTTTTTTTTGCCACGACTTGTTGTATGGAACTTTATATTCTTTATCACAAGTCTTAACCTTCCCACGGATAATCTAAGCTTATTAATACTAATCGAGTGCGTTTTGGTTCGTACGATGCCCGTTGGCCCATTTGACCAACTATTACTTTCTCACGAAGTAACAAATTAAACTGCTACATCGTGGTGAAGTAATAGACTAAACGAGTTACGTTTGATCAAATCGTTGAAGGAAAATCATTCTAGAGTGTTTAGAGTCTCCATACTTAGTTTTTTTGGTCACGACTTGTTGTATGGAACTTTATATTCTTTATCACAAGTCTTAACCTTCCCAAGGATAATCTAAGTTTATTAATACTAATCGAGTGCGTTTTGGTTCGTACGATGCCCGTTGGCCCATTTGACCAACTATTACTTTCTCACGAAGTAACAAAGTAAACTGTTACTTCGTGGCGAAGTAATAGACTAAACGAGTTACGTTTGATCAAATCGTTGAAGGAAAATCATTCTAGAATGTTTAGAGTCTCCATACTTAGTTTTTTTGGCCACGACTTGTTGTATGGAACTTTATATTCTTTATCACTAGTCTTAACCTTCCCAAGGATAATCTAAGCTTATTAATACTAATCGAGTGCGTTTTGGTTCGTACGATGCCCGTTGGCCCATTTGACCAACTATTACTTTCTCACGAAGTAACAAATTAAACTGTTACTTCGTGGCGAAGTAATAGACTAAACGAGTTACGTTTGATCAAATCGTTGAAGGAAAATCATTCTAGAGTGTTTAGAGTCTCCATACTTAGTTTTTTTGGTCACGACTTGTTGTATGGAACTTTATATTCTTTATCACAAGTCTTAACCTTCCCAAGGATAATCTAAGTTTATTAATACTAATCGAGTGCGTTTTGGTTCGTACGATGCCCGTTGGCCCATTTGACCAACTATTACTTTCTCACGAAGTAACAAAGTAAACTGTTACTTCGTGGCGAAGTAATAGACTAAACGAGTTACGTTTGATCAAATCGTTGAAGGAAAATCATTCTAGAGTGTTTAGAGTCTCCATACTTAGTTTTTTTTGCCACGACTTGTTGTATGGAACTTTATATTCTTTATCACTAGTCTTAACCTTCCCAAGGATAATCTAAGCTTATTAATACTAATCGAGTGCGTTTTGGTTCGTACGATGCCCGTTGGCCCATTTGACCAACTATTACTTTCTCACGAAGTAACAAATTAAACTGTTACTTCGTGGCGAAGTAATAGACTAAACGAGTTACGTTTGATCAAATCGTTGAAGGAAAATCATTCTAGAGTGTTTAGAGTCTCCATACTTAGTTTTTTTGGTCACGACTTGTTGTATGGAACTTTATATTCTTTATCACAAGTCTTAACCTTCCCAAGGATAATCTAAGTTTATTAATACTAATCGAGTGCGTTTTGGTTCGTACGATGCCCGTTGGCCCATTTGACCAACTATTACTTTCTCACGAAGTAACAAAGTAAACTGTTACTTCGTGGCGAAGTAATAGACTAAACGAGTTACGTTTGATCAAATCGTTGAAGGAAAATCATTCTAGAGTGTTTAGAGTCTCCATACTTAGTTTTTTTGGTCACGACTTGTTGTATGGAACTTTATATTCTTTATCACAAGTCTTAACCTTCCCAAGGATAATCTAAGTTTATTAATACTAATCGAGTGCGTTTTGGTTCGTACGATGCCCGTTGGCCCATTTGACCAACTATTACTTTCTCACAAAGTAACAAAGTAAACTGTTACTTCGTGGCGAAGTAATAGACTAAACGAGTTACGTTTGATCAAATCGTTGAAGGAAAATCATTCTAGAGTGTTTAGAGTCTCCATACTTAGTTTTTTTGGTCACGACTTGTTGTATGGAACTTTATATTCTTTATCACAAGTCTTAACCTTCCCAAGGATAATCTAAGTTTATTAATACTAATCGAGTGCGTTTTGGTTCGTACGATGCCCGTTGGCCCATTTGACCAACTATTACTTTCTCACGAAGTAACAAAGTAAACTGTTACTTCGTGGCGAAGTAATAGACTAAACGAGTTACGTTTGATCAAATCGTTGAAGGAAAATCATTCTAGAGTGTTTAGAATCTCCATACTTAGTTTTTTTGGCCACGACTTGTTGTATGGAACTTTATATTCTTTATCACTAGTCTTAACCTTCCCAAGGATAATCTAAGCTTATTAATACTAATCGAGTGCGTTTTGGTTCGTACGATGCCCGTTGGCCCATTTGACCAACTATTACTTTCTCACGAAGTAACAAATTAAACTGCTACATCGTGGTGAAGTAATAGACTAAACGAGTTACGTTTGATCAAATCGTTGAAGGAAAATCATTCTAGAGTGTTTAGAGTCTCGATACTTAGTTTTTTTGGCCACGACTTGTTGTATGGAACTTTATATTCTTTATCACAAGTCTTAACCTTCCCAAGGATAATCTAAGCTTATTAATACTAATCGAGTGCGTTTTGGTTCGTACGATGCCCGTTGGCCCATTTTACCAACTATTACTTTCTGACGAAGTAACAAAGTAAACTGTTACTTCGTGGTGAAGTAATAGACTAAACGAGTTACGTTTGATCAAATCGTTGAAGGAAAATCATTCTAGAGTGTTTAGAGTCTCCATACTTAGTTTTTTTTGCCACGACTTGTTGTATGGAACTTTATATTCTTTATCACAAGTCTTAACCTTCCCACGGATAATCTAAGCTTATTAATACTAATCGAGTGCGTTTTGGTTCGTACGATGCCCGTTGGCCCATTTGACCAACTATTACTTTCTCATGAAGTAACAAAGTAAACTGTTACTTCGTGGTGAAGTAATAGACTAAACGAGTTACGTTTGATCAAATCGTTGAAGGAAAATCATTCTAGAGTGTTTAGAGTCTCCATACTTAGTTTTTTTTGCCACGACTTGTTGTATGGAACTTTATATTCTTTATCACAAGTCTTAACCTTCCCAAGGATAATCTAAGTTTATTAATACTAATCGAGTGCGTTTTGGTTCGTACGATGCCCGTTGGCCCATTTGACCAACTATTACTTTCTCACAAAGTAACAAAGTAAACTGTTACTTCGTGGCGAAGTAATAGACTAAACGAGTTACGTTTGATCAAATCGTTGAAGGAAAATCATTCTAGAGTGTTTAGAATCTCCATACTTAGTTTTTTTGGCCACGACTTGTTGTATGGAACTTTATATTCTTTATCACTAGTCTTAACCTTCCCAAGGATAATCTAAGCTTATTAATACTAATCGAGTGCGTTTTGGTTCGTACGATGCCCGTTGGCCCATTTGACCAACTATTACTTTCTCACGAAGTAACAAATTAAACTGCTACATCGTGGTGAAGTAATAGACTAAACGAGTTACGTTTTGATCAAATCGTTGAAGGAAAATCATTCTAGAGTGTTTAGAGTCTCCATACTTAGTTTTTTTTGCCACGACTTGTTGTATGGAACTTTATATTCTTTATCACAAGTCTTAACCTTCCCACGGATAATCTAAGCTTATTAATACTAATCGAGTGCGTTTTGGTTCGTACGATGCCCGTTGGCCCATTTGACCAACTATTACTTTCTCACGAAGTAACAAATTAAACTGCTACATCGTGGTGAAGTAATAGACTAAACGAGTTACGTTTGATCAAATCGTTGAAGGAAAATCATTCTAGAGTGTTTAGAGTCTCCATACTTAGTTTTTTTGGTCACGACTTGTTGTATGGAACTTTATATTCTTTATCACAAGTCTTAACCTTCCCAAGGATAATCTAAGTTTATTAATACTAATCGAGTGCGTTTTGGTTCGTACGATGCCCGTTGGCCCATTTGACCAACTATTACTTTCTCACGAAGTAACAAAGTAAACTGTTACTTCGTGGCGAAGTAATAGACTAAACGAGTTACGTTTGATCAAATCGTTGAAGGAAAATCATTCTAGAATGTTTAGAGTCTCCATACTTAGTTTTTTTGGCCACGACTTGTTGTATGGAACTTTATATTCTTTATCACTAGTCTTAACCTTCCCAAGGATAATCTAAGCTTATTAATACTAATCGAGTGCGTTTTGGTTCGTACGATGCCCGTTGGCCCATTTGACCAACTATTACTTTCTCACGAAGTAACAAATTAAACTGTTACTTCGTGGCGAAGTAATAGACTAAACGAGTTACGTTTGATCAAATCGTTGAAGGAAAATCATTCTAGAGTGTTTAGAGTCTCCATACTTAGTTTTTTTGGTCACGACTTGTTGTATGGAACTTTATATTCTTTATCACAAGTCTTAACCTTCCCAAGGATAATCTAAGTTTATTAATACTAATCGAGTGCGTTTTGGTTCGTACGATGCCCGTTGGCCCATTTGACCAACTATTACTTTCTCACGAAGTAACAAAGTAAACTGTTACTTCGTGGCGAAGTAATAGACTAAACGAGTTACGTTTGATCAAATCGTTGAAGGAAAATCATTCTAGAGTGTTTAGAGTCTCCATACTTAGTTTTTTTTGCCACGACTTGTTGTATGGAACTTTATATTCTTTATCACTAGTCTTAACCTTCCCAAGGATAATCTAAGCTTATTAATACTAATCGAGTGCGTTTTGGTTCGTACGATGCCCGTTGGCCCATTTGACCAACTATTACTTTCTCACAAAGTAACAAAGTAAACTGTTACTTCGTGGCGAAGTAATAGACTAAACGAGTTACGTTTGATCAAATCGTTGAAGGAAAATCATTCTAGAGTGTTTAGAATCTCCATACTTAGTTTTTTTGGCCACGACTTGTTGTATGGAACTTTATATTCTTTATCACTAGTCTTAACCTTCCCAAGGATAATCTAAGCTTATTAATACTAATCGAGTGCGTTTTGGTTCGTACGATGCCCGTTGGCCCATTTGACCAACTATTACTTTCTCACGAAGTAACAAATTAAACTGCTACATCGTGGTGAAGTAATAGACTAAACGAGTTACGTTTTGATCAAATCGTTGAAGGAAAATCATTCTAGAGTGTTTAGAGTCTCCATACTTAGTTTTTTTTGCCACGACTTGTTGTATGGAACTTTATATTCTTTATCACTAGTCTTAACCTTCCCAAGGATAATCTAAGCTTATTAATACTAATCGAGTGCGTTTTGGTTCGTACGATGCCCGTTGGCCCATTTGACCAACTATTACTTTCTCACGAAGTAACAAATTAAACTGCTACATCGTGGTGAAGTAATAGACTAAACGAGTTACGTTTGATCAAATCGTTGAAGGAAAATCATTCTAGAGTGTTTAGAGTCTCGATACTTAGTTTTTTTGGCCACGACTTGTTGTATGGAACTTTATATTCTTTATCACTAGTCTTAACCTTCCCAAGGATAATCTAAGCTTATTAATACTAATCGAGTGCGTTTTGGTTCGTACGATGCCCGTTGGCCCATTTGACCAACTATTACTTTCTCACGAAGTAACAAATTAAACTGCTACATCGTGGTGAAGTAATAGACTAAACGAGTTACGTTTGATCAAATCGTTGAAGGAAAATCATTCTAGAGTGTTTAGAGTCTCGATACTTAGTTTTTTTGGCCACGACTTGTTGTATGGAACTTTATATTCTTTATCACAACAACACAAAAAAGCTCTCTTCTCTCTCCTCCTTGTTCACACACGGCCGGAGCTTTCCCCGGACTTCCACGGCGGCGGTGAGTGGTTTTCCTTCCCGAAAATCATGCCATCATCTTCGTTGTTGCAAGAGGATCGTTCCAAGTGGTGATTTCGAGGGGTTTTGAAGAAGTTACTCGATCCGCCATTGTTGTAAGTGAAGCTTTCTTCGTCTTCGTTCTTCCTCTCTACGGCACCGGTATCGTTTGGGCACAACAACCTCCTCACGAAGTTGTTGGAGACATCCCTAACGAACGGTTGGTCCAAATAGGAGGAATGAATTCGTTGTTCTCGTTTTTCTCTTTTGGCCATGGCGGATTCCGTTAAGATCTTCGATCTTGGTTTCGTTTGTTGTATTTATAGTTCGTCTCTCTCCCCCTCTTGCCTTCCAACATCACGCCCCTATTTGGAATTCAAATCGCATGTTCCTCATCATGGTGTTCACGCCATATGCTATGGTCTTGTGATTTGAGTTTTGAATTCGGTTAACGTTCTTGGATCGTGGTACGTACTTGAATCCCGAGTTGGTTTTTGGACCTTCTTTTGCTAGGATTTGAGGAGAGCCACGATTCACACGTTTTTGTGTGTTGTTCTTCATCTCTTTTTTTGTTTTTCTTTTGGTTTTCTTGGCTTTGGTGTTCTTGTTGCTTCGGTCTTCTTAGCTTTAGGTGTTTCTCGTTCTTGCGATCTCCCTACGCTCCTTGTGGTGATCTTGGTTTTCTTGGATTTGAGCCGTGTTTGGGTGGATTTGGTGGTGATTTACGACGGATTAGGGTGTTAAGGATCGTTTTGACGCTCGGATTCGTGTTTTTGAGGTGAATCCGACGGTTGTAAGCATTTTCCGGCGACTTTCCGGCGACTTCGCGGCGCCGCTCCGGTGCGCCACCGTGCGCCACCTCTCTCCGGTCAACCTTGAGGGGGCGGCGGTCAACTAGGGTTTTGGTGGTGGTAGTGGGAACTCTTACACTCCACTACCTTGAGCCTTGTGAGTGGTGGATGTGCAAGACCACTAAGGGGACAAGAGTGCCCTTGTCTTGTCCCTTTGTCCCCCACCATGGAGGTGGACCATACCTTACACATGTCTTCACCCCATTTGGACACCTCATCATGCAAGAGTGTTGACCTTCCTATTGTCAACCCCAATATTTTAATGACAAACGTGGGACCCACTGCCACATCACCTATGTTGACTCAGTCAACTTTGACCAACGAAAAGTCAACGGTCAACGCCGTTGTTCCCTATGTTGACCGAAAATCAATGGACAATGCTCTAATTCATGAGCCGAACTTGCATATGGACCAAAATCTAAAACAAGATAAAGTAGGCATTGATGCTAATTCGAACATGAACTCGAAGCTTGTTACTTTTGATAAAGATGCTCTCGATAAGGCTAAACAAGCTATGGACTCCAACAAGACTTCTAATGTTGCGAGCACATCTAAGATTGGATCCGGCCATTTCCCGCCACTCTCGAGTAACTTCTCAAAAGTGGCAAAGGCACCTCTACTTTTTAAGCAACCCAATGTGGCCCCGGAGAATCCGAGACCTTATCAAGTTCGTGCTCCTATTAGACGTGCTACCTATGCTCAAGCGGCCGCACCTACGAGACAATATGATATCAACCGCTCCCTTATTGATGACCCAAATCTCACCAACATGGATTTTCGAATCTTCAAAGGAAAATCCATGCTTGTTTTCAAGAATGAGGAAATCAAAGCCCTTGACGATAGGCTCAAGCTTGTTTTAATCCTCCGTTTTGCCATTGCTAAGCCGAGCTACACGTATATTCACAACAAGATGGCTAAGCTCAAACTCAAAGGCAATTACACTCTTGGCCCTATAGGACCGCGACACGTTATGATGAAATTGACTTTGGAGGAGGATTATACTCGATTATGGTTGAAGAAGGACCTTCGCTTTCTTGATCTCAACGGATCTATCTATAAATGGACTCCGGACTTCGACCCCGAGCGTGAACCGCCTATAGCTCCGGTATGGATCGGTCTACCTAACCTTAACTTACGGTTTTGTGAAAGAAATGCTCTTATGAATATTGGTTATTATTTCGGGAGACCATTGAGGCTCGATGAAGGAGCGGCCACTATGTCACGGCCCGATTATCCTCGTATTTGTGTCGAGGTGAATCTTCTTGACACGTTGAAAGAAGAAATCGAATGGGGGGTGGAAGATGCTCATGGAACCGTGGATATCATCAAGCAAAAAGTTGTGTATGAAAATCTTCCGATATTTTGTCGAAAGTGTCATAGAATGGGGCATAAAATTGATGAATGTGGTGTGGATAAATCTCAAGAGAGTAAGGAGAAGGTTGATGATACCCAAGGTGCCAAAAATAGCGAGGCCAACATTAATGGTTGGAGGTTTAAGCCAAGGAGGTACGTCGCCCCGAACCCCCCGAAGAAGATCTTAAAGAAAGGGGACGTTATATCTACCAATCCCACTGACCAAGAATCCAAGGTCGAGAAAGAAGAGGAACAAATGTCGAAGAATACTAGCAATGGAGGAGGAAATCTTATGGTCATTAAGCCGGCCGAGGAGGTGGATCCACAAATACACATTAAGATAGATAACATTGATGTCGTGACTAAGGAGGGAGATGAACATCTCCTAAGGGAGGAGGAACTTGCAAGAGAATTGAAAAAGGCTCAAGAAAAAGAGAACGAAGATATTATTCTTAGAGATGATAATGATGATAGAGCTCTTCTTTCGGACTCCGAACATCAACCGACATCTAAAGTTCTCTCCCCAAGGGTTTGTTCTCAAGAGGACACTTTCTCATGTGATACATCCACCCCTCCTAACTCGCCGAGCTCTCCACTTTGGCAATCTAATGAAGAAGCCGCGAGGGATGACACGGTTGTTGAGGAGCCGGATCTTAACCATAGTTCGTCCTCAACAAAGAGCAAAAACCAAAGAAAGAAGGAAAAAAGGAAAGAAAAGGCGAAACGCAATTTGCTTTCCAGTGATGGTACGTCTCCCTCCCAATCTTATTGATGTTATTTGTTTGTTGGAACGTACGTGGAGTTGGTAAACGTAATAATGGAGATAACGTTGCGAATTTGGTCCTTCGTCATAAGCCTAAGGTTCTTGCTCTCCTTGAACCTAAAGCTAGATTTGATGCGCATAAATTCCGGAAAAAGTTCCATTATGACTCGGCTTTCTCTAATATCAACAACAAGATTTGGATCTTTGGTGATAGTGATATGCATATTGAGGTTCTAGAGGATCATGACCAATTTGTTCATTGTGTCATTTCTTCTCATATCCTCCCTCATCCGTTATTATGCACTTTTGTTTATGCCGCTAAAACTCGGGCTCTTCGACATCCCCTTTGGGATGGTCTTCGAAGAAGTGATGATCAAAAGCCGTGGTTAGTTGTGGGGGACTTCAATGTCGTTCTTAAAGATGAGGAAAAAAGGGGTATCAACCCGCCTAGCATTGGGGAGATGGATGACTTCCATGATTGTATTGATGATTGTGGCCTTCAAGACGCCGGGTATGAAGGCAATCCCTTCACTTGGGCTAGCAATGGGACTCGTACTAGGATTGATCGTGCTCTAATCAATTTCGATTGGAGTTCATCCTTTGCTAGCACTCGGATCGTCCACGAGGCTAGACTCCACTCGGACCATAATCCACTCTTTATTCATTTTGACCGGATCCTCTCTCGTAAGCCGAGGGCGTTTCGGTTTCAAAACATGTGGATCAAGCACAAGGACTTTCTTGAGAAGGTTAAGGAATGTTGGAGCCAACCTACTACTTGTTCGGGGTTATTCAAACTTGGGGATAAACTTATTCGATTGAGAAAGGAGCTCAAAAGTTGGAATAGGATCACCTTCGGCAATATCTTTCAAAACATTAAGGATAAGGAGGAGGCCCTCAAGCAAGCCGAGATTATCCATGATCATGATCCCACTCCTACTTCCCGTTCCTTGGTGAATAAGTGTTATGCCGATTTTGTTCTCACTCGCACTATGGAATCGGAATATTGGAAACAACGGGCGAAATGCAAATGGGCCATTGAAGGGGAGCGTAACACTAGGCTCTTTCAAGCTATGGCCAAGAAGAAACAAGCAAAGGCCAAGATCTTTCGCATCCACGAGAATGGTCTTTTGGTGGACAACCCCGATGAGATTGGCAATTCGGCCGAGAGGTACTATAAAAACCTCCTTGCTTCTAATATTGATACGATTGAGGGCCACAATCTTGATTTCATTCCTAGCCTTATTTCCGAGAGTGACAATACTTGGCTTTGTCGGGCCCCAAATCTTGAAGAGGTTAAAGATGTTGTCTTTGGTCTTAGCTCGGATAGTGTGGCGGGTCCGGATGGTTTCAATGCACACTTCTATCAATCTTGTTGGGACATTATTAAAGAGGATATTCTTGAGGCGGTTTTGGATTTCTTTCGTGGCACCACCTTTCCTCGTATCTTCAAGGCGACCAACATTGTGCTTATTCCGAAGAAGAAAGACCCCAAAGAGTGGAAAGACTATAGGCCGATTAGTCTTTGCAACGTGAGTTATAAGATCATTTCTAAACTCCTCAATGACCGGTTAGCCTCCCTTTTACCCAATATTATTTCTCTTAATCAAAGTGGTTTTGTCAAAGGTCGCCTCATTGGTGACAATATCCTTCTTGCCCAAGAATTGGCCTCTAATCTCAATGCAAAAAGAGATGTGCACAATCTTGTGGTGAAACTTGATATGGAGAAAGCTTATGATAGATTGAGTTGGAGGTTCTTATATCAATGCCTTACTAAGTTCGGTTTCTCTCGGGAGTGGATTGATCTCATTAAGAATTGCGTGGAGAATTGCTTCTTCTCCGTGCTTGTCAACGGTGCATGCCACGGTTTCTTCGAGTCTAAGCATGGAGTGCGTCAAGGCGACCCCATATCTCCCGCTCTCTTCATTATTGCCGCCGAATTCCTTTCGAGAGGTCTTAACCAACTTTATGAGAGCAATCCGGATCTTTATCTCAACAATGGGGGCGTTATGGATGTGTCCCATTTGGCTTATGCGGATGATTGCATTATTTTTGTGAAGGGAACCTTGGACAACATGGCCAAACTCATGGATTTCCTACATCAATATGAAGAGGCTTCGGGCCAACACATTAATGCATCCAAAAGTTGCTTCATCACTTCCCCTCGGATCAATGGTGCGCATGTCCATGCCATCCACGACCTCACGGGCTTTGAGAAAGGTGAGTTCCCCATTACTTATCTTGGTGCCCCTATTATTCGTGGAAGAATGCAACAAGCCTACTTTGATATGTGGATTGACCAAATCCGTGGCCTTATAAGTGGATGGGAATTGAAATTCCTCAATTTTGGTGGTCGCCTCACTCTCATCAAAAGTGTTCTTTGCTCCATTCCGATCTATCTTTGTCAAATCATGGAGCCCCCGGCTTGTGTCCTCGAACATCTTGAAAAAATTTTTGCTCGGTTTCTTTGGGGATCGAACGAGGAAAGGAGGAAAATTCATTGGAGAAGTTGGGAAAGAATTTGCAAACCTTTTGCCATGGGTGGCCTTAATATTTCCTCTCTTGATTGCTTGGTGGAAGCTTTTGGTCTTAAACTTTGGTGGAGGTTTCGTTTGCAAGACTCGTTATGGGCCAAATACATGATGTCTAGGTACGCTACGCGGGATCCTATCTTTAGTAGCAAGCCTTGGGACTTTCGTGGATGGAGAAGATTGACTAAAGCGGCTTCCAAAGCCCAACAACATATGTTTTGGGACATCAAGGATGGCTCTTCGTTCTTTTGGGTGGATCAATGGTTGAAAGAAGGCCTTCTTAGACCCCGGGATGGCGTGCATATTAACTCCCGCACGCGCATTAGTGACTTTTGGGTCAACGGGGAATGGGACATTGCTAAGCTTGAGGAGGTCTTGGAGGATGATGACGTGGCTCGGGTGATTGAGGTCCCCATTGGTCAAGAAGGCAAAGACACTCCGCTTTGGAAGCTTGATCCCAATGGGTTTTTCTCTACTAAGTCCGCACGCCGATCCATTTGTGACCCCTATACACCATCCGGCATCTATAGGTTCCTTTGGCATCGTCTACTCCTTCCGAATATCTCCTTCTTTGCGTGGCGATATGTGCAAAACCTCTTACCTACGGATGAAAAGATTGCTAAGCGTTTGAAGATGGAGATTACCTCGCAATGCAATTGTTGTCGAAATGTGGAGACTACGGATCACATCTTTTGGTCTAGCCCGCTTGCCCAAGAGGTATGGTCTTACTTTTTCCGCACTTTCCATATCAAGCAACCCGTCTTTATTTCTTGGAACAATTTAATTGCGTATTGGATCAAAGTGAGCCGTCATACCCCTCCCGGCCACATTCGTATTATTGTTCCTATTTTGGTGATATGGTACATTTGGACGGCAAGAAATGCGGCTAGGCATAATGGTGTCCCCATGAATGCCAAAATCATCATTCATAGGGTTGTCCGCCACGTGATTGATCTCTTCACTATCAATCCATGTGAGGAGATTCTTTGGCGCGGGTCCAAATACGTTGTGGATATGTGGGGTATTAAACTTGCAAGAGTTCGTATTAAACCTCCCATTGAGGTTGTGTGGAAGAAACCGGGGGAAGGGCGATGGAAGCTCAACACGGATGGTAGCTCTAAAGGGAACCCCGGGATGGCCGGTGGTGGTGGCATTCTTCGTGATCACTTGGGAAATTGTGCTTGGACTTATCACATTGCTTTGGAGCCTATGACGAATGTTGAAGCGGAGCTTATGGCCATCTATCAAGGTCTCCAATATTGTCATTCTCTCGGAGTGCGTGACGTGGATATTGAAACGGATGCCCTTATCACCTTACCCATTGTGAATGCAAAGAGAGGAGGCCCATGGAAGATCATTCGGCAACTTGAAGAGATTCGCACCCTATTGGTCCTTGTCAATGGGACCATGCATCATACATATAGGGAGGGCAACCAAGTGGCGGACCAACTCGCTAATGAAGCATGCATTCTTCGCATCAACGGTCGTCAAACGGGCACTTTGGCTAGCCACAAGGTTCGGGTTCTTATTGAGAAAGACAAGATGTGTTGGCCTACTTTTCGTCACCCTAAGCCGAGGCCATGATGTTTGATTCTAGTTCTTTGGATTGTTTGCTTTCCATAGTTTGTTTTTGTTGTTTTTACTTGTTGTACGCTCCTTTCCTTTCTAGCTTAGGTTATTTTTCGAGGTACCCGGGTATGTGGTATGCTCTTTTTTGTAATAGTTTCGATCATTATTGCTTCGCCCGAAATTGCATACGCCTCCCTATGTGGGAGAGGATGCTTGGATTGCGTAAGCCCTCACCGGGTACGACTTCTAAGTATCTTACTCTCACGGGCGGTGTATACATTTTCGAGGAAGCGCGCCTTGCTCACATAGACCTTGGCCTCCCTATGTGGGAGAGGGTATTTCGATTGCACACTTCGGCTTTGGGTGTGATTTCTAAATACTACACTCTCACGGGCGGTCATTGCTCTAGTGGGAAGGCGCTTGGTAGGTTGGATATCTCGAGTATAGCCCTTTGGCTTAGGTTTTGGGGAAATCCTTACGAACCCCTTAGCTTCTCTACTGTTTGCTTGGATCGAGCGATTGGGTACAACGCTCGGCTCCTGATGTAGTACCCCCCTGTTTTTTCTGTTATAAACCTCTTTTTCTTCTTCTTATATTCTTTATCACAAGTCTTAACCTTCCCAAGGATAATCTAAGCTTATTAATACTAATCGAGTGCGTTTTGGTTCGTACGATGCCCGTTGGCCCATTTTACCAACTATTACTTTCTGACGAAGTAACAAAGTAAACTGTTACTTCGTGGTGAAGTAATAGACTAAACGAGTTACGTTTGATCAAATCGTTGAAGGAAAATCATTCTAGAGTGTTTAGAGTCTCCATACTTAGTTTTTTTTGCCACGACTTGTTGTATGGAACTTTATATTCTTTATCACAAGTCTTAACCTTCCCACGGATAATCTAAGCTTATTAATACTAATCGAGTGCGTTTTGGTTCGTACGATGCCCGTTGGCCCATTTGACCAACTATTACTTTCTCATGAAGTAACAAAGTAAACTGTTACTTCGTGGTGAAGTAATAGACTAAACGAGTTACGTTTGATCAAATCGTTGAAGGAAAATCATTCTAGAGTGTTTAGAGTCTCCATACTTAGTTTTTTTTGCCACGACTTGTTGTATGGAACTTTATATTCTTTATCACAAGTCTTAACCTTCCCAAGGATAATCTAAGTTTATTAATACTAATCGAGTGCGTTTTGGTTCGTACGATGCCCGTTGGCCCATTTGACCAACTATTACTTTCTCACAAAGTAACAAAGTAAACTGTTACTTCGTGGCGAAGTAATAGACTAAACGAGTTACGTTTGATCAAATCGTTGAAGGAAAATCATTCTAGAGTGTTTAGAATCTCCATACTTAGTTTTTTTGGCCACGACTTGTTGTATGGAACTTTATATTCTTTATCACTAGTCTTAACCTTCCCAAGGATAATCTAAGCTTATTAACACTAATCCAGTGCATTTTGGTTTGTACGATGCCCGTTGGCCCATTTGACCAACTATTACTTTCTCACGAATTAACAAAGTAAACTGCTACATCGTGGTGAAGTAATAGACTAAACGAGTTACGTTTGATCAAATCGTTGAAGGAAAATCATTCTAGAGTGTTTAGAGTCTCGATACTTAGTTTTTTTGGCCACGACTTGTTGTATGGAACTTTATATTCTTTATCACAAGTCTTAACCTTCCCAAGGATAATCTAAGCTTATTAATACTAATCGAGTGCGTTTTGGTTCGTACGATGCCCGTTGGCCCATTTTACCAACTATTACTTTCTCACGAAGTAACAAAGTAAACTGTTACTTCGTGGTGAAGTAATAGACTAAACGAGTTACGTTTGATCAAATCGTTGAAGGAAAATCATTCTAGAGTGTTTAGAGTCTCCATACTTAGTTTTTTTTGCCACGACTTGTTGTATGGAACTTTATATTCTTTATCACAAGTCTTAACCTTCCCACGGATAATCTAAGCTTATTAATACTAATCGAGTGCGTTTTGGTTCGTACGATGCCCGTTGGCCCATTTGACCAACTATTACTTTCTCATGAAGTAACAAAGTAAACTGTTACTTCGTGGTGAAGTAATAGACTAAACGAGTTACGTTTGATCAAATCGTTGAAGGAAAATCATTCTAGAGTGTTTAGAGTCTCCATACTTAGTTTTTTTGGTCACGACTTGTTGTATGGAACTTTATATTCTTTATCACAAGTCTTAACCTTCCCAAGGATAATCTAAGTTTATTAATACTAATCGAGTGCGTTTTGGTTCGTACGATGCCCGTTGGCCCATTTGACCAACTATTACTTTCTCACAAAGTAACAAAGTAAACTGTTACTTCGTGGCGAAGTAATAGACTAAACGAGTTACGTTTGATCAAATCGTTGAAGGAAAATCATTCTAGAGTGTTTAGAGTCTCCATACTTAGTTTTTTTGGTCACGACTTGTTGTATGGAACTTTATATTCTTTATCACAAGTCTTAACCTTCCCAAGGATAATCTAAGTTTATTAATACTAATCGAGTGCGTTTTGGTTCGTACGATGCCCGTTGGCCCATTTGACCAACTATTACTTTCTCACGAAGTAACAAAGTAAACTGTTACTTCGTGGCGAAGTAATAGACTAAACGAGTTACGTTTGATCAAATCGTTGAAGGAAAATCATTCTAGAGTGTTTAGAATCTCCATACTTAGTTTTTTTGGCCACGACTTGTTGTATGGAACTTTATATTCTTTATCACTAGTCTTAACCTTCCCAAGGATAATCTAAGCTTATTAATACTAATCGAGTGCGTTTTGGTTCGTACGATGCCCGTTGGCCCATTTGACCAACTATTACTTTCTCACGAAGTAACAAATTAAACTGCTACATCGTGGTGAAGTAATAGACTAAACGAGTTACGTTTTGATCAAATCGTTGAAGGAAAATCATTCTAGAGTGTTTAGAGTCTCCATACTTAGTTTTTTTTGCCACGACTTGTTGTATGGAACTTTATATTCTTTATCACAAGTCTTAACCTTCCCACGGATAATCTAAGCTTATTAATACTAATCGAGTGCGTTTTGGTTCGTACGATGCCCGTTGGCCCATTTGACCAACTATTACTTTCTCATGAAGTAACAAAGTAAACTGTTACTTCGTGGTGAAGTAATAGACTAAACGAGTTACGTTTGATCAAATCATTGAAGGAAAATCATTCTAGAGTGTTTAGAGTCTCCATACTTAGTTTTTTTGGTCACGACTTGTTGTATGGAACTTTATATTCTTTATCACAAGTCTTAACCTTCCCAAGGATAATCTAAGTTTATTAATACTAATCGAGTGCGTTTTGGTTCGTACGATGCCCGTTGGCCCATTTGACCAACTATTACTTTCTCACGAAGTAACAAAGTAAACTGTTACTTCGTGGCGAAGTAATAGACTAAACGAGTTACGTTTGATCAAATCGTTGAAGGAAAATCATTCTAGAGTGTTTAGAGTCTCCATACTTAGTTTTTTTGGTCACGACTTGTTGTATGGAACTTTATATTCTTTATCACAAGTCTTAACCTTCCCAAGGATAATCTAAGTTTATTAATACTAATCGAGTGCGTTTTGGTTCGTACGATGCCCGTTGGCCCATTTGACCAACTATTACTTTCTCACGAAGTAACAAAGTAAACTGTTACTTCGTGGCGAAGTAATAGACTAAACGAGTTACGTTTGATCAAATCGTTGAAGGAAAATCATTCTAGAATGTTTAGAGTCTCCATACTTAGTTTTTTTGGCCACGACTTGTTGTATGGAACTTTATATTCTTTATCACTAGTCTTAACCTTCCCAAGGATAATCTAAGCTTATTAATACTAATCGAGTGCGTTTTGGTTCGTACGATGCCCGTTGGCCCATTTGACCAACTATTACTTTCTCACGAAGTAACAAATTAAACTGCTACATCGTGGTGAAGTAATAGACTAAACGAGTTACGTTTGATCAAATCGTTGAAGGAAAATCATTCTAGAGTGTTTAGAGTCTCCATGCTTAGTTTTTTTGGCCAAGACTTGTTGTATGGAACTTTATATTCTTTATCACAAGTATTAACCTTCCCAAGGATAATCTAAGCTTATTAACACTAATCCAGTGCATTTTGGTTTGTACGATGCCCGTTGGCCCATTTGACCAACTATTACTTTCTCACGAATTAACAAAGTAAACTGCTACATCGTGGTGAAGTAATAGACTAAACGAGTTACGTTTGATCAAATCGTTGAAGGAAAATCATTCTAGAGTGTTTAGAGTCTCGATACTTAGTTTTTTTGGCCACGACTTGTTGTATGGAACTTTATATTCTTTATCACAAGTCTTAACCTTCCCAAGGATAATCTAAGCTTATTAATACTAATCGAGTGCGTTTTGGTTCGTACGATGCCCGTTGGCCCATTTTACCAACTATTACTTTCTCACGAAGTAACAAAGTAA
This sequence comes from Linaria vulgaris, assembly GCA_948329865.1. Classification (NCBI taxonomy): domain Eukaryota; kingdom Viridiplantae; phylum Streptophyta; class Magnoliopsida; order Lamiales; family Plantaginaceae; genus Linaria; species Linaria vulgaris. The sequence goes on from OX415252.1 coordinate 36,295,466, forward strand.
ACTGTTACTTCGTGGTGAAGTAATAGACTAAACGAGTTACGTTTGATCAAATCGTTGAAGGAAAATCATTCTAGAGTGTTTAGAGTCTCCATACTTAGTTTTTTTTGCCACGACTTGTTGTATGGAACTTTATATTCTTTATCACAAGTCTTAACCTTCCCACGGATAATCTAAGCTTATTAATACTAATCGAGTGCGTTTTGGTTCGTACGATGCCCGTTGGCCCATTTGACCAACTATTACTTTCTCATGAAGTAACAAAGTAAACTGTTACTTCGTGGTGAAGTAATAGACTAAACGAGTTACGTTTGATCAAATCGTTGAAGGAAAATCATTCTAGAGTGTTTAGAGTCTCCATACTTAGTTTTTTTGGTCACGACTTGTTGTATGGAACTTTATATTCTTTATCACAAGTCTTAACCTTCCCAAGGATAATCTAAGTTTATTAATACTAATCGAGTGCGTTTTGGTTCGTACGATGCCCGTTGGCCCATTTGACCAACTATTACTTTCTCACAAAGTAACAAAGTAAACTGTTACTTCGTGGCGAAGTAATAGACTAAACGAGTTACGTTTGATCAAATCGTTGAAGGAAAATCATTCTAGAGTGTTTAGAGTCTCCATACTTAGTTTTTTTGGTCACGACTTGTTGTATGGAACTTTATATTCTTTATCACAAGTCTTAACCTTCCCAAGGATAATCTAAGTTTATTAATACTAATCGAGTGCGTTTTGGTTCGTACGATGCCCGTTGGCCCATTTGACCAACTATTACTTTCTCACGAAGTAACAAATTAAACTGCTACATCGTGGTGAAGTAATAGACTAAACGAGTTACGTTTGATCAAATCGTTGAAGGAAAATCATTCTAGAGTGTTTAGAGTCTCCATACTTAGTTTTTTTTGCCACGACTTGTTGTATGGAACTTTATATTCTTTATCACTAGTCTTAACCTTCCCAAGGATAATCTAAGCTTATTAATACTAATCGAGTGCGTTTTGGTTCGTACGATGCCCGTTGGCCCATTTGACCAACTATTACTTTCTCACGAAGTAACAAATTAAACTGCTACATCGTGGTGAAGTAATAGACTAAACGAGTTACGTTTGATCAAATCGTTGAAGGAAAATCATTCTAGAGTGTTTAGAGTCTCCATGCTTAGTTTTTTTGGCCAAGACTTGTTGTATGGAACTTTATATTCTTTATCACAAGTATTAACCTTCCCAAGGATAATCTAAGCTTATTAACACTAATCCAGTGCATTTTGGTTTGTACGATGCCCGTTGGCCCATTTGACCAACTATTACTTTCTCACGAATTAACAAAGTAAACTGCTACATCGTGGTGAAGTAATAGACTAAACGAGTTACGTTTGATCAAATCGTTGAAGGAAAATCATTCTAGAGTGTTTAGAGTCTCGATACTTAGTTTTTTTGGCCACGACTTGTTGTATGGAACTTTATATTCTTTATCACAAGTCTTAACCTTCCCAAGGATAATCTAAGCTTATTAATACTAATCGAGTGCGTTTTGGTTCGTACGATGCCCGTTGGCCCATTTTACCAACTATTACTTTCTCACGAAGTAACAAAGTAAACTGTTACTTCGTGGTGAAGTAATAGACTAAACGAGTTACGTTTGATCAAATCGTTGAAGGAAAATCATTCTAGAGTGTTTAGAGTCTCCATACTTAGTTTTTTTTGCCACGACTTGTTGTATGGAACTTTATATTCTTTATCACAAGTCTTAACCTTCCCACGGATAATCTAAGCTTATTAATACTAATCGAGTGCGTTTTGGTTCGTACGATGCCCGTTGGCCCATTTGACCAACTATTACTTTCTCATGAAGTAACAAAGTAAACTGTTACTTCGTGGTGAAGTAATAGACTAAACGAGTTACGTTTGATCAAATCGGTAAAGGAAAATCATTCTAGAGTGTTTAGAGTCTCCATACTTAGTTTTTTTGGTCACGACTTGTTGTATGGAACTTTATATTCTTTATCACAAGTCTTAACCTTCCCAAGGATAATCTAAGTTTATTAATACTAATCGAGTGCGTTTTGGTTCGTACGATGCCCGTTGGCCCATTTGACCAACTATTACTTTCTCACAAAGTAACAAAGTAAACTGTTACTTCGTGGCGAAGTAATAGACTAAACGAGTTACGTTTGATCAAATCGTTGAAGGAAAATCATTCTAGAGTGTTTAGAGTCTCCATACTTAGTTTTTTTGGTCACGACTTGTTGTATGGAACTTTATATTCTTTATCACAAGTCTTAACCTTCCCAAGGATAATCTAAGTTTATTAATACTAATCGAGTGCGTTTTGGTTCGTACGATGCCCGTTGGCCCATTTGACCAACTATTACTTTCTCACGAAGTAACAAAGTAAACTGTTACTTCGTGGCGAAGTAATAGACTAAACGAGTTACGTTTGATCAAATCGTTGAAGGAAAATCATTCTAGAGTGTTTAGAATCTCCATACTTAGTTTTTTTGGCCACGACTTGTTGTATGGAACTTTATATTCTTTATCACTAGTCTTAACCTTCCCAAGGATAATCTAAGCTTATTAATACTAATCGAGTGCGTTTTGGTTCGTACGATGCCCGTTGGCCCATTTGACCAACTATTACTTTCTCACGAAGTAACAAATTAAACTGCTACATCGTGGTGAAGTAATAGACTAAACGAGTTACGTTTTGATCAAATCGTTGAAGGAAAATCATTCTAGAGTGTTTAGAGTCTCCATACTTAGTTTTTTTTGCCACGACTTGTTGTATGGAACTTTATATTCTTTATCACAAGTCTTAACCTTCCCACGGATAATCTAAGCTTATTAATACTAATCGAGTGCGTTTTGGTTCGTACGATGCCCGTTGGCCTATTTGACCAACTATTACTTTCTCATGAAGTAACAAAGTAAACTGTTACTTCGTGGTGAAGTAATAGACTAAACGAGTTACGTTTGATCAAATCGTTGAAGGAAAATCATTCTAGAGTGTTTAGAGTCTCCATACTTAGTTTTTTTGGTCACGACTTGTTGTATGGAACTTTATATTCTTTATCACAAGTCTTAACCTTCCCAAGGATAATCTAAGTTTATTAATACTAATCGAGTGCGTTTTGGTTCGTACGATGCCCGTTGGCCCATTTGACCAACTATTACTTTCTCACGAAGTAACAAATTAAACTGCTACATCGTGGTGAAGTAATAGACTAAACGAGTTACGTTTTGATCAAATCGTTGAAGGAAAATCATTCTAGAGTGTTTAGAGTCTCCATACTTAGTTTTTTTTGCCACGACTTGTTGTATGGAACTTTATATTCTTTATCACAAGTCTTAACCTTCCCACGGATAATCTAAGCTTATTAATACTAATCGAGTGCGTTTTGGTTCGTACGATGCCCGTTGGCCCATTTGACCAACTATTACTTTCTCATGAAGTAACAAAGTAAACTGTTACTTCGTGGTGAAGTAATAGACTAAACGAGTTACGTTTGATCAAATCGTTGAAGGAAAATCATTCTAGAGTGTTTAGAGTCTCCATACTTAGTTTTTTTGGTCACGACTTGTTGTATGGAACTTTATATTCTTTATCACAAGTCTTAACCTTCCCAAGGATAATCTAAGTTTATTAATACTAATCGAGTGCGTTTTGGTTCGTACGATGCCCGTTGGCCCATTTGACCAACTATTACTTTCTCACGAAGTAACAAAGTAAACTGTTACTTCGTGGCGAAGTAATAGACTAAACGAGTTACGTTTGATCAAATCGTTGAAGGAAAATCATTCTAGAATGTTTAGAGTCTCCATACTTAGTTTTTTTGGCCACGACTTGTTGTATGGAACTTTATATTCTTTATCACTAGTCTTAACCTTCCCAAGGATAATCTAAGCTTATTAATACTAATCGAGTGCGTTTTGGTTCGTACGATGCCCGTTGGCCCATTTGACCAACTATTACTTTCTCACGAAGTAACAAATTAAACTGCTACATCGTGGTGAAGTAATAGACTAAACGAGTTACGTTTGATCAAATCGTTGAAGGAAAATCATTCTAGAGTGTTTAGAGTCTCCATACTTAGTTTTTTTTGCCACGACTTGTTGTATGGAACTTTATATTCTTTATCACTAGTCTTAACCTTCCCAAGGATAATCTAAGCTTATTAATACTAATCGAGTGCGTTTTGGTTCGTACGATGCCCGTTGGCCCATTTGACCAACTATTACTTTCTCACGAAGTAACAAATTAAACTGCTACATCGTGGTGAAGTAATAGACTAAACGAGTTACGTTTGATCAAATCGTTGAAGGAAAATCATTCTAGAGTGTTTAGAGTCTCCATGCTTAGTTTTTTTGGCCAAGACTTGTTGTATGGAACTTTATATTCTTTATCACAAGTATTAACCTTCCCAAGGATAATCTAAGCTTATTAACACTAATCCAGTGCATTTTGGTTTGTACGATGCCCGTTGGCCCATTTGACCAACTATTACTTTCTCACGAATTAACAAAGTAAACTGCTACATCGTGGTGAAGTAATAGACTAAACGAGTTACGTTTGATCAAATCGTTGAAGGAAAATCATTCTAGAGTGTTTAGAGTCTCGATACTTAGTTTTTTTGGCCACGACTTGTTGTATGGAACTTTATATTATTTATCACAAGTCTTAACCTTCCCAAGGATAATCTAAGCTTATTAATACTAATCGAGTGCGTTTTGGTTCGTACGATGCCCGTTGGCCCATTTTACCAACTATTACTTTCTCACGAAGTAACAAAGTAAACTGTTACTTCGTGGTGAAGTAATAGACTAAACGAGTTACGTTTGATCAAATCGTTGAAGGAAAATCATTCTAGAGTGTGTAGAGTCTCCATACTTAGTTTTTTTTGCCACGACTTGTTGTATGGAACTTTATATTCTTTATCACAAGTCTTAACCTTCCCACGGATAATCTAAGCTTATTAATACTAATCGAGTGCGTTTTGGTTCGTACGATGCCCGTTGGCCCATTTGACCAACTATTACTTTCTCATGAAGTAACAAAGTAAACTGTTACTTCGTGGTGAAGTAATAGACTAAACGAGTTACGTTTGATCAAATCGTTGAAGGAAAATCATTCTAGAGTGTTTAGAGTCTCCATACTTAGTTTTTTTGGTCACGACTTGTTGTATGGAACTTTATATTCTTTATCACAAGTCTTAACCTTCCCAAGGATAATCTAAGTTTATTAATACTAATCGAGTGCGTTTTGGTTCGTACGATGCCCGTTGGCCCATTTGACCAACTATTACTTTCTCACAAAGTAACAAAGTAAACTGTTACTTCGTGGCGAAGTAATAGACTAAACGAGTTACGTTTGATCAAATCGTTGAAGGAAAATCATTCTAGAGTGTTTAGAGTCTCCATACTTAGTTTTTTTGGTCACGACTTGTTGTATGGAACTTTATATTCTTTATCACAAGTCTTAACCTTCCCAAGGATAATCTAAGTTTATTAATACTAATCGAGTGCGTTTTGGTTCGTACGATGCCCGTTGGCCCATTTGACCAACTATTACTTTCTCACGAAATAACAAATTAAACTGCTACATCGTGGTGAAGTAATAGACTAAACGAGTTACGTTTGATCAAATCGTTGAAGGAAAATCATTCTAGAGTGTTTAGAGTCTCCATACTTAGTTTTTTTTGCCACGACTTGTTGTATGGAACTTTATATTCTTTATCACTAGTCTTAACCTTCCCAAGGATAATCTAAGCTTATTAATACTAATCGAGTGCGTTTTGGTTCGTACGATGCCCGTTGGCCCATTTGACCAACTATTACTTTCTCACGAAGTAACAAATTAAACTGCTACATCGTGGTGAAGTAATAGACTAAACGAGTTACGTTTGATCAAATCGTTGAAGGAAAATCATTCTAGAGTGTTTAGAGTCTCCATACTTAGTTTTTTTTGCCACGACTTGTTGTATGGAACTTTATATTCTTTATCACAAGTCTTAACCTTCCCACGGATAATCTAAGCTTATTAATACTAATCGAGTGCGTTTTGGTTCGTACGATGCCCGTTGGCCCATTTGACCAACTATTACTTTCTCATGAAGTAACAAAGTAAACTGTTACTTCGTGGTGAAGTAATAGACTAAACGAGTTACGTTTGATCAAATCGTTGAAGGAAAATCATTCTAGAGTGTTTAGAGTCTCCATACTTAGTTTTTTTGGTCACGACTTGTTGTATGGAACTTTATATTCTTTATCACAAGTCTTAACCTTCCCAAGGATAATCTAAGTTTATTAATACTAATCGAGTGCGTTTTGGTTCGTACGATGCCCGTTGGCCCATTTGACCAACTATTACTTTCTCACGAAGTAACAAAGTAAACTGTTACTTCGTGGCGAAGTAATAGACTAAACGAGTTACGTTTGATCAAATCGTTGAAGGAAAATCATTCTAGAATGTTTAGAGTCTCCATACTTAGTTTTTTTGGCCACGACTTGTTGTATGGAACTTTATATTCTTTATCACTAGTCTTAACCTTCCCAAGGATAATCTAAGCTTATTAATACTAATCGAGTGCGTTTTGGTTCGTACGATGCCCGTTGGCCCATTTGACCAACTATTACTTTCTCACGAAGTAACAAATTAAACTGCTACATCGTGGTGAAGTAATAGACTAAACGAGTTACGTTTGATCAAATCGTTGAAGGAAAATCATTCTAGAGTGTTTAGAGTCTCCATACTTAGTTTTTTTTGCCACGACTTGTTGTATGGAACTTTATATTCTTTATCACTAGTCTTAACCTTCCCAAGGATAATCTAAGCTTATTAATACTAATCGAGTGCGTTTTGGTTCGTACGATGCCCGTTGGCCCATTTGACCAACTATTACTTTCTCACGAAGTAACAAATTAAACTGCTACATCGTGGTGAAGTAATAGACTAAACGAGTTACGTTTGATCAAATCGTTGAAGGAAAATCATTCTAGAGTGTTTAGAGTCTCCATGCTTAGTTTTTTTGGCCAAGACTTGTTGTATGGAACTTTATATTCTTTATCACAAGTATTAACCTTCCCAAGGATAATCTAAGCTTATTAACACTAATCCAGTGCATTTTGGTTTGTACGATGCCCGTTGGCCCATTTGACCAACTATTACTTTCTCACGAATTAACAAAGTAAACTGCTACATCGTGGTGAAGTAATAGACTAAACGAGTTACGTTTGATCAAATCGTTGAAGGAAAATCATTCTAGAGTGTTTAGAGTCTCGATACTTAGTTTTTTTGGCCACGACTTGTTGTATGGAACTTTATATTCTTTATCACAAGTCTTAACCTTCCCAAGGATAATCTAAGCTTATTAATACTAATCGAGTGCGTTTTGGTTCGTACGATGCCCGTTGGCCCATTTGACCAACTATTACTTTCTCACGAAGTAACAAATTAAACTGCTACATCGTGGTGAAGTAATAGACTAAACGAGTTACGTTTGATCAAATCGTTGAAGGAAAATCATTCTAGAGTGTTTAGAGTCTCCATACTTAGTTTTTTTTGCCACGACTTGTTGTATGGAACTTTATATTCTTTATCACTAGTCTTAACCTTCCCAAGGATAATCTAAGCTTATTAATACTAATCGAGTGCGTTTTGGTTCGTACGATGCCCGTTGGCCCATTTGACCAACTATTACTTTCTCACGAAGTAACAAATTAAACTGCTACATCGTGGTGAAGTAATAGACTAAACGAGTTACGTTTGATCAAATCGTTGAAGGAAAATCATTCTAGAGTGTTTAGAGTCTCCATACTTAGTTTTTTTTGCCACGACTTGTTGTATGGAACTTTATATTCTTTATCACAAGTCTTAACCTTCCCACGGATAATCTAAGCTTATTAATACTAATCGAGTGCGTTTTGGTTCGTACGATGCCCGTTGGCCCATTTGACCAACTATTACTTTCTCATGAAGTAACAAAGTAAACTGTTACTTCGTGGTGAAGTAATAGACTAAACGAGTTACGTTTGATCAAATCGTTGAAGGAAAATCATTCTAGAGTGTTTAGAGTCTCCATACTTAGTTTTTTTGGTCACGACTTGTTGTATGGAACTTTATATTCTTTATCACAAGTCTTAACCTTCCCAAGGATAATCTAAGTTTATTAATACTAATCGAGTGCGTTTTGGTTCGTACGATGCCCGTTGGCCCATTTGACCAACTATTACTTTCTCACGAAGTAACAAAGTAAACTGTTACTTCGTGGCGAATTAATAGACTAAACGAGTTACGTTTGATCAAATCGTTGAAGGAAAATCATTCTAGAATGTTTAGAGTCTCCATACTTAGTTTTTTTGGCCACGACTTGTTGTATGGAACTTTATATTCTTTATCACTAGTCTTAACCTTCCCAAGGATAATCTAAGCTTATTAATACTAATCGAGTGCGTTTTGGTTCGTACGATGCCCGTTGGCCCATTTGACCAACTATTACTTTCTCACGAAGTAACAAATTAAACTGCTACATCGTGGTGAAGTAATAGACTAAACGAGTTACGTTTGATCAAATCGTTGAAGGAAAATCATTCTAGAGTGTTTAGAGTCTCCATACTTAGTTTTTTTTGCCACGACTTGTTGTATGGAACTTTATATTCTTTATCACTAGTCTTAACCTTCCCAAGGATAATCTAAGCTTATTAATACTAATCGAGTGCGTTTTGGTTCGTACGATGCCCGTTGGCCCATTTGACCAACTATTACTTTCTCACGAAGTAACAAATTAAACTGCTACATCGTGGTGAAGTAATAGACTAAACGAGTTACGTTTGATCAAATCGTTGAAGGAAAATCATTCTAGAGTGTTTAGAGTCTCCATGCTTAGTTTTTTTGGCCAAGACTTGTTGTATGGAACTTTATATTCTTTATCACAAGTATTAACCTTCCCAAGGATAATCTAAGCTTATTAACACTAATCCAGTGCATTTTGGTTTGTACGATGCCCGTTGGCCCATTTGACCAACTATTACTTTCTCACGAATTAACAAAGTAAACTGCTACATCGTGGTGAAGTAATAGACTAAACGAGTTACGTTTGATCAAATCGTTGAAGGAAAATCATTCTAGAGTGTTTAGAGTCTCGATACTTAGTTTTTTTGGCCACGACTTGTTGTATGGAACTTTATATTCTTTATCACAAGTCTTAACCTTCCCAAGGATAATCTAAGCTTATTAATACTAATCGAGTGCGTTTTGGTTCGTACGATGCCCGTTGGCCCATTTTACCAACTATTACTTTCTCACGAAGTAACAAAGTAAACTGTTACTTCGTGGTGAAGTAATAGACTAAACGAGTTACGTTTGATCAAATCGTTGAAGGAAAATCATTCTAGAGTGTGTAGAGTCTCCATACTTAGTTTTTTTTGCCACGACTTGTTGTATGGAACTTTATATTCTTTATCACAAGTCTTAACCTTCCCACGGATAATCTAAGCTTATTAATACTAATCGAGTGCGTTTTGGTTCGTACGATGCCCGTTGGCCCATTTGACCAACTATTACTTTCTCATGAAGTAACAAAGTAAACTGTTACTTCGTGGTGAAGTAATAGACTAAACGAGTTACGTTTGATCAAATCGTTGAAGGAAAATCATTCTAGAGTGTTTAGAGTCTCCATACTTAGTTTTTTTGGTCACGACTTGTTGTATGGAACTTTATATTCTTTATCACAAGTCTTAACCTTCCCAAGGATAATCTAAGTTTATTAATACTAATCGAGTGCGTTTTGGTTCGTACGATGCCCGTTGGCCCATTTGACCAACTATTACTTTCTCACAAAGTAACAAAGTAAACTGTTACTTCGTGGCGAAGTAATAGACTAAACGAGTTACGTTTGATCAAATCGTTGAAGGAAAATCATTCTAGAGTGTTTAGAGTCTCCATACTTAGTTTTTTTGGTCACGACTTGTTGTATGGAACTTTATATTCTTTATCACAAGTCTTAACCTTCCCAAGGATAATCTAAGTTTATTAATACTAATCGAGTGCGTTTTGGTTCGTACGATGCCCGTTGGCCCATTTGACCAACTATTACTTTCTCACGAAGTAACAAATTAAACTGCTACATCGTGGTGAAGTAATAGACTAAACGAGTTACGTTTGATCAAATCGTTGAAGGAAAATCATTCTAGAGTGTTTAGAGTCTCCATACTTAGTTTTTTTTGCCACGACTTGTTGTATGGAACTTTATATTCTTTATCACTAGTCTTAACCTTCCCAAGGATAATCTAAGCTTATTAATACTAATCGAGTGCGTTTTGGTTCGTACGATGCCCGTTGGCCCATTTGACCAACTATTACTTTCTCACGAAGTAACAAATTAAACTGCTACATCGTGGTGAAGTAATAGACTAAACGAGTTACGTTTGATCAAATCGTTGAAGGAAAATCATTCTAGAGTGTTTAGAGTCTCCATGCTTAGTTTTTTTGGCCAAGACTTGTTGTATGGAACTTTATATTCTTTATCACAAGTATTAACCTTCCCAAGGATAATCTAAGCTTATTAACACTAATCCAGTGCATTTTGGTTTGTACGATGCCCGTTGGCCCATTTGACCAACTATTACTTTCTCACGAATTAACAAAGTAAACTGCTACATCGTGGTGAAGTAATAGACTAAACGAGTTACGTTTGATCAAATCGTTGAAGGAAAATCATTCTAGAATGTTTAGAGTCTCGATACTTAGTTTTTTTGGCCACGACTTGTTGTATGGAACTTTATATTCTTTATCACAAGTCTTAACCTTCCCAAGGATAATCTAAGCTTATTAATACTAATCGAGTGCGTTTTGGTTCGTACGATGCCCGTTGGCCCATTTTACCAACTATTACTTTCTCACGAAGTAACAAAGTAAACTGTTACTTCGTGGTGAAGTAATAGACTAAACGAGTTACGTTTGATCAAATCGTTGAAGGAAAATCATTCTAGAGTGTTTAGAGTCTCCATACTTAGTTTTTTTTGCCACGACTTGTTGTATGGAACTTTATATTCTTTATCACAAGTCTTAACCTTCCCACGGATAATCTAAGCTTATTAATACTAATCGAGTGCGTTTTGGTTCGTACGATGCCCGTTGGCCCATTTGACCAACTATTACTTTCTCATGAAGTAACAAAGTAAACTGTTACTTCGTGGTGAAGTAATAGACTAAACGAGTTACGTTTGATCAAATCGTTGAAGGAAAATCATTCTAGAGTGTTTAGAGTCTCCATACTTAGTTTTTTTGGTCACGACTTGTTGTATGGAACTTTATATTCTTTATCACAAGTCTTAACCTTCCCAAGGATAATCTAAGTTTATTAATACTAATCGAGTGCGTTTTGGTTCGTACGATGCCCGTTGGCCCATTTGACCAACTATTACTTTCTCACAAAGTAACAAAGTAAACTGTTACTTCGTGGCGAAGTAATAGACTAAACGAGTTACGTTTGATCAAATCGTTGAAGGAAAATCATTCTAGAGTGTTTAGAGTCTCCATACTTAGTTTTTTTGGTCACGACTTGTTGTATGGAACTTTATATTCTTTATCACAAGTCTTAACCTTCCCAAGGATAATCTAAGTTTATTAATACTAATCGAGTGCGTTTTGGTTCGTACGATGCCCGTTGGCCCATTTGACCAACTATTACTTTCTCACGAAGTAACAAAGTAAACTGTTACTTCGTGGCGAATTAATAGACTAAACGAGTTACGTTTGATCAAATCGTTGAAGGAAAATCATTCTAGAATGTTTAGAGTCTCCATACTTAGTTTTTTTGGCCACGACTTGTTGTATGGAACTTTATATTCTTTATCACTAGTCTTAACCTTCCCAAGGATAATCTAAGCTTATTAATACTAATCGAGTGCGTTTTGGTTCGTACGATGCCCGTTGGCCCATTTGACCAACTATTACTTTCTCACGAAGTAACAAATTAAACTGCTACATCGTGGTGAAGTAATAGACTAAACGAGTTACGTTTGATCAAATCGTTGAAGGAAAATTATTCTAGAGTGTTTAGAGTCTCCATACTTAGTTTTTTTTGCCACGACTTGTTGTATGGAACTTTATATTCTTTATCACTAGTCTTAACCTTCCCAAGGATAATCTAAGCTTATTAATACTAATCGAGTGCGTTTTGGTTCGTACGATGCCCGTTGGCCCATTTGACCAACTATTACTTTCTCACGAAGTAACAAATTAAACTGCTACATCGTGGTGAAGTAATAGACTAAACGAGTTACGTTTGATCAAATCGTTGAAGGAAAATCATTCTAGAGTGTTTAGAGTCTCCATGCTTAGTTTTTTTGGTCACGACTTGTTGTATGGAACTTTATATTCTTTATCACAAGTCTTAACCTTCCCAAGGATAATCTAAGTTTATTAATACTAATCGAGTGCGTTTTGGTTCGTACGATGCCCGTTGGCCCATTTGACCAACTATTACTTTCTCACGAAGTAACAAAGTAAACTGTTACTTCGTGGCGAAGTAATAGACTAAACGAGTTACGTTTGATCAAATCGTTGAAGGAAAATCATTCTAGAATGTTTAGAGTCTCCATACTTAGTTTTTTTGGCCACGACTTGTTGTATGGAACTTTATATTCTTTATCACTAGTCTTAACCTTCCCAAGGATAATCTAAGCTTATTAATACTAATCGAGTGCGTTTTGGTTCGTACGATGCCCGTTGGCCCATTTGACCAACTATTACTTTCTCACGAAGTAACAAATTAAACTGCTACATCGTGGTGAAGTAATAGACTAAACGAGTTACGTTTGATCAAATCGTTGAAGGAAAATCATTCTAGAGTGTTTAGAGTCTCCATACTTAGTTTTTTTTGCCACGACTTGTTGTATGGAACTTTATATTCTTTATCACAAGTCTTAACCTTCCCACGGATAATCTAAGCTTATTAATACTAATCGAGTGCGTTTTGGTTCGTACGATGCCCGTTGGCCCATTTGACCAACTATTACTTTCTCATGAAGTAACAAAGTAAACTGTTACTTCGTGGTGAAGTAATAGACTAAACGAGTTACGTTTGATCAAATCGTTGAAGGAAAATCATTCTAGAGTGTTTAGAGTCTCCATACTTAGTTTTTTTGGTCACGACTTGTTGTATGGAACTTTATATTCTTTATCACAAGTCTTAACCTTCCCAAGGATAATCTAAGTTTATTAATACTAATCGAGTGCGTTTTGGTTCGTACGATGCCCGTTGGCCCATTTGACCAACTATTACTTTCTCACGAAGTAACAAAGTAAACTGTTACTTCGTGGCGAAGTAATAGACTAAACGAGTTACGTTTGATCAAATCGTTGAAGGAAAATCATTCTAGAGTGTTTAGAATCTCCATACTTAGTTTTTTTGGCCACGACTTGTTGTATGGAACTTTATATTCTTTATCACTAGTCTTAACCTTCCCAAGGATAATCTAAGCTTATTAATACTAATCGAGTGCGTTTTGGTTCGTACGATGCCCGTTGGCCCATTTGACCAACTATTACTTTCTCACGAAGTAACAAATTAAACTGCTACATCGTGGTGAAGTAATAGACTAAACGAGTTACGTTTGATCAAATCGTTGAAGGAAAATCATTCTAGAGTGTTTAGAGTCTCCATACTTAGTTTTTTTTGCCACGACTTGTTGTATGGAACTTTATATTCTTTATCACAAGTCTTAACCTTCCCACGGATAATCTAAGCTTATTAATACTAATCGAGTGCGTTTTGGTTCGTACGATGCCCGTTGGCCCATTTGACCAACTATTACTTTCTCATGAAGTAACAAAGTAAACTGTTACTTCGTGGTGAAGTAATAGACTAAACGAGTTACGTTTGATCAAATCGTTGAAGGAAAATCATTCTAGAGTGTTTAGAGTCTCCATACTTAGTTTTTTTGGTCACGACTTGTTGTATGGAACTTTATATTCTTTATCACAAGTCTTAACCTTCCCAAGGATAATCTAAGTTTATTAATACTAATCGAGTGCGTTTTGGTTCGTACGATGCCCGTTGGCCCATTTGACCAACTATTACTTTCTCACGAAGTAACAAAGTAAACTGTTACTTCGTGGCGAAGTAATAGACTAAACGAGTTACGTTTGATCAAATCGTTGAAGGAAAATCATTCTAGAGTGTTTAGAATCTCCATACTTAGTTTTTTTGGCCACGACTTGTTGTATGGAACTTTATATTCTTTATCACTAGTCTTAACCTTCCCAAGGATAATCTAAGCTTATTAATACTAATCGAGTGCGTTTTGGTTCGTACGATGCCCGTTGGCCCATTTGACCAACTATTACTTTCTCACGAAGTAACAAATTAAACTGCTACATCGTGGTGAAGTAATAGACTAAACGAGTTACGTTTGATCAAATCGTTGAAGGAAAATCATTCTAGAATGTTTAGAGTCTCCATACTTAGTTTTTTTGGCCACGACTTGTTGTATGGAACTTTATATTCTTTATCACTAGTCTTAACCTTCCCAAGGATAATCTAAGCTTATTAATACTAATCGAGTGCGTTTTGGTTCGTACGATGCCCGTTGGCCCATTTGACCAACTATTACTTTCTCACGAAGTAACAAATTAAACTGCTACATCGTGGTGAAGTAATAGACTAAACGAGTTACGTTTGATCAAATCGTTGAAGGAAAATCATTCTAGAGTGTTTAGAGTCTCCATGCTTAGTTTTTTTGGTCACGACTTGTTGTATGGAACTTTATATTCTTTATCACAAGTCTTAACCTTCCCAAGGATAATCTAAGTTTATTAATACTAATCGAGTGCGTTTTGGTTCGTACGATGCCCGTTGGCCCATTTGACCAACTATTACTTTCTCACGAAGTAACAAAGTAAACTGTTACTTCGTGGCGAAGTAATAGACTAAACGAGTTACGTTTGATCAAATCGTTGAAGGAAAATCATTCTAGAATGTTTAGAGTCTCCATACTTAGTTTTTTTGGCCACGACTTGTTGTATGGAACTTTATATTCTTTATCACTAGTCTTAACCTTCCCAAGGATAATCTAAGCTTATTAATACTAATCGAGTGCGTTTTGGTTCGTACGATGCCCGTTGGCCCATTTGACCAACTATTACTTTCTCACGAAGTAACAAATTAAACTGCTACATCGTGGTGAAGTAATAGACTAAACGAGTTACGTTTGATCAAATCGTTGAAGGAAAATCATTCTAGAGTGTTTAGAGTCTCCATACTTAGTTTTTTTTGCCACGACTTGTTGTATGGAACTTTATATTCTTTATCACAAGTCTTAACCTTCCCACGGATAATCTAAGCTTATTAATACTAATCGAGTGCGTTTTGGTTCGTACGATGCCCGTTGGCCCATTTGACCAACTATTACTTTCTCATGAAGTAACAAAGTAAACTGTTACTTCGTGGTGAAGTAATAGACTAAACGAGTTACGTTTGATCAAATCGTTGAAGGAAAATCATTCTAGAGTGTTTAGAGTCTCCATACTTAGTTTTTTTGGTCACGACTTGTTGTATGGAACTTTATATTCTTTATCACAAGTCTTAACCTTCCCAAGGATAATCTAAGTTTATTAATACTAATCGAGTGCGTTTTGGTTCGTACGATGCCCGTTGGCCCATTTGACCAACTATTACTTTCTCACGAAGTAACAAAGTAAACTGTTACTTCGTGGCGAAGTAATAGACTAAACGAGTTACGTTTGATCAAATCGTTGAAGGAAAATCATTCTAGAGTGTTTAGAATCTCCATACTTAGTTTTTTTGGCCACGACTTGTTGTATGGAACTTTATATTCTTTATCACTAGTCTTAACCTTCCCAAGGATAATCTAAGCTTATTAATACTAATCGAGTGCGTTTTGGTTCGTACGATGCCCGTTGGCCCATTTGACCAACTATTACTTTCTCACGAAGTAACAAATTAAACTGCTACATCGTGGTGAAGTAATAGACTAAACGAGTTACGTTTGATCAAATCGTTGAAGGAAAATCATTCTAGAATGTTTAGAGTCTCCATACTTAGTTTTTTTGGCCACGACTTGTTGTATGGAACTTTATATTCTTTATCACTAGTCTTAACCTTCCCAAGGATAATCTAAGCTTATTAATACTAATCGAGTGCGTTTTGGTTCGTACGATGCCCGTTGGCCCATTTGACCAACTATTACTTTCTCACGAAGTAACAAATTAAACTGCTACATCGTGGTGAAGTAATAGACTAAACGAGTTACGTTTGATCAAATCGTTGAAGGAAAATCATTCTAGAGTGTTTAGAGTCTCCATACTTAGTTTTTTTTGCCACGACTTGTTGTATGGAACTTTATATTCTTTATCACAAGTCTTAACCTTCCCACGGATAATCTAAGCTTATTAATACTAATCGAGTGCGTTTTGGTTCGTACGATGCCCGTTGGCCCATTTGACCAACTATTACTTTCTCATGAAGTAACAAAGTAAACTGTTACTTCGTGGTGAAGTAATAGACTAAACGAGTTACGTTTGATCAAATCGTTGAAGGAAAATCATTCTAGAGTGTTTAGAGTCTCCATACTTAGTTTTTTTGGTCACGACTTGTTGTATGGAACTTTATATTCTTTATCACAAGTCTTAACCTTCCCAAGGATAATCTAAGTTTATTAATACTAATCGAGTGCGTTTTGGTTCGTACGATGCCCGTTGGCCCATTTGACCAACTATTACTTTCTCACAAAGTAACAAAGTAAACTGTTACTTCGTGGCGAAGTAATAGACTAAACGAGTTACGTTTGATCAAATCGTTGAAGGAAAATCATTCTAGAGTGTTTAGAGTCTCCATACTTAGTTTTTTTGGTCACGACTTGTTGTATTGAACTTTATATTCTTTATCACAAGTCTTAACCTTCCCAAGGATAATCTAAGTTTATTAATACTAATCGAGTGCGTTTTGGTTCGTACGATGCCCGTTGGCCCATTTGACCAACTATTACTTTCTCACGAAGTAACAAATTAAACTGCTACATCGTGGTGAAGTAATAGACTAAACGAGTTACGTTTGATCAAATCGTTGAAGGAAAATCATTCTAGAGTGTTTAGAGTCTCCATACTTAGTTTTTTTTGCCACGACTTGTTGTATGGAACTTTATATTCTTTATCACTAGTCTTAACCTTCCCAAGGATAATCTAAGCTTATTAATACTAATCGAGTGCGTTTTGGTTCGTACGATGCCCGTTGGCCCATTTGACCAACTATTACTTTCTCACGAAGTAACAAATTAAACTGCTACATCGTGGTGAAGTAATAGACTAAACGAGTTACGTTTGATCAAATCGTTGAAGGAAAATCATTCTAGAGTGTTTAGAGTCTCCATGCTTAGTTTTTTTGGCCAAGACTTGTTGTATGGAACTTTATATTCTTTATCACAAGTATTAACCTTCCCAAGGATAATCTAAGCTTATTAACACTAATCCAGTGCATTTTGGTTTGTACGATGCCCGTTGGCCCATTTGACCAACTATTACTTTCTCACGAATTAACAAAGTAAACTGCTACATCGTGGTGAAGTAATAGACTAAACGAGTTACGTTTGATCAAATCGTTGAAGGAAAATCATTCTAGAGTGTTTAGAGTCTCGATACTTAGTTTTTTTGGCCACGACTTGTTGTATGGAACTTTATATTCTTTATCACAAGTCTTAACCTTCCCAAGGATAATCTAAGCTTATTAATACTAATCGAGTGCGTTTTGGTTCGTACGATGCCCGTTGGCCCATTTTACCAACTATTACTTTCTCACGAAGTAACAAAGTAAACTGTTACTTCGTGGCGAAGTAATAGACTAAACGAGTTACGTTTGATCAAATCGTTGAAGGAAAATCATTCTAGAGTGTTTAGAGTCTCCATACTTAGTTTTTTTGGTCACGACTTGTTGTATGGAACTTTATATTCTTTATCACAAGTCTTAACCTTCCCAAGGATAATCTAAGTTTATTAATACTAATCGAGTGCGTTTTGGTTCGTACGATGCCCGTTGGCCCATTTGACCAACTATTACTTTCTCACAAAGTAACAAAGTAAACTGTTACTTCGTGGCGAAGTAATAGACTAAACGAGTTACGTTTGATCAAATCGTTGAAGGAAAATCATTCTAGAGTGTTTAGAGTCTCCATACTTAGTTTTTTTTGCCACGACTTGTTGTATGGAACTTTATATTCTTTATCACTAGTCTTAACCTTCCCAAGGATAATCTAAGCTTATTAATACTAATCGAGTGCGTTTTGGTTCGTACGATGCCCGTTGGCCCATTTGACCAACTATTACTTTCTCACGAAGTAACAAATTAAACTGCTACATCGTGGTGAAGTAATAGACTAAACGAGTTACGTTTGATCAAATCGTTGAAGGAAAATCATTCTAGAATGTTTAGAGTCTCCATACTTAGTTTTTTTGGCCACGACTTGTTGTATGGAACTTTATATTCTTTATCACTAGTCTTAACCTTCCCAAGGATAATCTAAGCTTATTAATACTAATCGAGTGCGTTTTGGTTCGTACGATGCCCGTTGGCCCATTTGACCAACTATTACTTTCTCACGAAGTAACAAATTAAACTGCTACATCGTGGTGAAGTAATAGACTAAACGAGTTACGTTTGATCAAATCGTTGAAGGAAAATCATTCTAGAGTGTTTAGAGTCTCCATACTTAGTTTTTTTTGCCACGACTTGTTGTATGGAACTTTATATTCTTTATCACAAGTCTTAACCTTCCCACGGATAATCTAAGCTTATTAATACTAATCGAGTGCGTTTTGGTTCGTACGATGCCCGTTGGCCCATTTGACCAACTATTACTTTCTCATGAAGTAACAAAGTAAACTGTTACTTCGTGGTGAAGTAATAGACTAAACGAGTTACGTTTGATCAAATCGTTGAAGGAAAATCATTCTAGAGTGTTTAGAGTCTCCATACTTAGTTTTTTTGGTCACGACTTGTTGTATGGAACTTTATATTCTTTATCACAAGTCTTAACCTTCCCAAGGATAATCTAAGTTTATTAATACTAATCGAGTGCGTTTTGGTTCGTACGATGCCCGTTGGCCCATTTGACCAACTATTACTTTCTCACAAAGTAACAAAGTAAACTGTTACTTCGTGGCGAAGTAATAGACTAAACGAGTTACGTTTGATCAAATCGTTGAAGGAAAATCATTCTAGAGTGTTTAGAGTCTCCATACTTAGTTTTTTTGGTCACGACTTGTTGTATGGAACTTTATATTCTTTATCACAAGTCTTAACCTTCCCAAGGATAATCTAAGTTTATTAATACTAATCGAGTGCGTTTTGGTTCGTACGATGCCCGTTGGCCCATTTGACCAACTATTACTTTCTCACGAAGTAACAAATTAAACTGCTACATCGTGGTGAAGTAATAGACTAAACGAGTTACGTTTGATCAAATCGTTGAAGGAAAATCATTCTAGAGTGTTTAGAGTCTCCATACTTAGTTTTTTTTGCCACGACTTGTTGTATGGAACTTTATATTCTTTATCACTAGTCTTAACCTTCCCAAGGATAATCTAAGCTTATTAATACTAATCGAGTGCGTTTTGGTTCGTACGATGCCCGTTGGCCCATTTGACCAACTATTACTTTCTCACGAAGTAACAAATTAAACTGCTACATCGTGGTGAAGTAATAGACTAAACGAGTTACGTTTGATCAAATCGTTGAAGGAAAATCATTCTAGAGTGTTTAGAGTCTCCATGCTTAGTTTTTTTGGCCAAGACTTGTTGTATGGAACTTTATATTCTTTATCACAAGTATTAACCTTCCCAAGGATAATCTAAGCTTATTAACACTAATCCAGTGCATTTTGGTTTGTACGATGCCCGTTGGCCCATTTGACCAACTATTACTTTCTCACGAATTAACAAAGTAAACTGCTACATCGTGGTGAAGTAATAGACTAAACGAGTTACGTTTGATCAAATCGTTGAAGGAAAATCATTCTAGAGTGTTTAGAGTCTCGATACTTAGTTTTTTTGGCCACGACTTGTTGTATGGAACTTTATATTCTTTATCACAAGTCTTAACCTTCCCAAGGATAATCTAAGCTTATTAATACTAATCGAGTGCGTTTTGGTTCGTACGATGCCCGTTGGCCCATTTTACCAACTATTACTTTCTCACGAAGTAACAAAGTAAACTGTTACTTCGTGGCGAAGTAATAGACTAAACGAGTTACGTTTGATCAAATCGTTGAAGGAAAATCATTCTAGAGTGTTTAGAGTCTCCATACTTAGTTTTTTTGGTCACGACTTGTTGTATGGAACTTTATATTCTTTATCACAAGTCTTAACCTTCCCAAGGATAATCTAAGTTTATTAATACTAATCGAGTGCGTTTTGGTTCGTACGATGCCCGTTGGCCCATTTGACCAACTATTACTTTCTCACAAAGTAACAAAGTAAACTGTTACTTCGTGGCGAAGTAATAGACTAAACGAGTTACGTTTGATCAAATCGTTGAAGGAAAATCATTCTAGAGTGTTTAGAGTCTCCATACTTAGTTTTTTTGGTCACGACTTGTTGTATGGAACTTTATATTCTTTATCACAAGTCTTAACCTTCCCAAGGATAATCTAAGTTTATTAATACTAATCGAGTGCGTTTTGGTTCGTACGATGCCCGTTGGCCCATTTGACCAACTATTACTTTCTCACGAAGTAACAAAGTAAACTGTTACTTCGTGGCGAAGTAATAGACTAAACGAGTTACGTTTGATCAAATCGTTGAAGGAAAATCATTCTAGAGTGTTTAGAATCTCCATACTTAGTTTTTTTGGCCACGACTTGTTGTATGGAACTTTATATTCTTTATCACTAGTCTTAACCTTCCCACGGATAATCTAAGCTTATTAATACTAATCGAGTGCGTTTTGGTTCGTACGATGCCCGTTGGCCCATTTGACCAACTATTACTTTCTCATGAAGTAACAAAGTAAACTGTTACTTCGTGGTGAAGTAATAGACTAAACGAGTTACGTTTGATCAAATCGTTGAAGGAAAATCATTCTAGAGTGTTTAGAGTCTCCATACTTAGTTTTTTTGGTCACGACTTGTTGTATGGAACTTTATATTCTTTATCACAAGTCTTAACCTTCCCAAGGATAATCTAAGTTTATTAATACTAATCGAGTGCGTTTTGGTTCGTACGATGCCCGTTGGCCCATTTGACCAACTATTACTTTCTCACAAAGTAACAAAGTAAACTGTTACTTCGTGGCGAAGTAATAGACTAAACGAGTTACGTTTGATCAAATCGTTGAAGGAAAATCATTCTAGAGTGTTTAGAGTCTCCATACTTAGTTTTTTTGGTCACGACTTGTTGTATGGAACTTTATATTCTTTATCACAAGTCTTAACCTTCCCAAGGATAATCTAAGTTTATTAATACTAATCGAGTGCGTTTTGGTTCGTACGATGCCCGTTGGCCCATTTGACCAACTATTACTTTCTCACGAAGTAACAAAGTAAACTGTTACTTCGTGGCGAAGTAATAGACTAAACGAGTTACGTTTGATCAAATCGTTGAAGGAAAATCATTCTAGAGTGTTTAGAATCTCCATACTTAGTTTTTTTGGCCACGACTTGTTGTATGGAACTTTATATTCTTTATCACTAGTCTTAACCTTCCCAAGGATAATCTAAGCTTATTAATACTAATCGAGTGCGTTTTGGTTCGTACGATGCCCGTTGGCCCATTTGACCAACTATTACTTTCTCACGAAGTAACAAATTAAACTGCTACATCGTGGTGAAGTAATAGACTAAACGAGTTACGTTTTGATCAAATCGTTGAAGGAAAATCATTCTAGAGTGTTTAGAGTCTCCATACTTAGTTTTTTTTGCCACGACTTGTTGTATGGAACTTTATATTCTTTATCACAAGTCTTAACCTTCCCACGGATAATCTAAGCTTATTAATACTAATCGAGTGCGTTTTGGTTCGTACGATGCCCGTTGGCCCATTTGACCAACTATTACTTTCTCATGAAGTAACAAAGTAAACTGTTACTTCGTGGTGAAGTAATAGACTAAACGAGTTACGTTTGATCAAATCGTTGAAGGAAAATCATTCTAGAGTGTTTAGAGTCTCCATACTTAGTTTTTTTGGTCACGACTTGTTGTATGGAACTTTATATTCTTTATCACAAGTCTTAACCTTCCCAAGGATAATCTAAGTTTATTAATACTAATCGAGTGCGTTTTGGTTCGTACGATGCCCGTTGGCCCATTTGACCAACTATTACTTTCTCACGAAGTAACAAAGTAAACTGTTACTTCGTGGCGAAGTAATAGACTAAACGAGTTACGTTTGATCAAATCGTTGAAGGAAAATCATTCTAGAATGTTTAGAGTCTCCATACTTAGTTTTTTTGGCCACGACTTGTTGTATGGAACTTTATATTCTTTATCACTAGTCTTAACCTTCCCAAGGATAATCTAAGCTTATTAATACTAATCGAGTGCGTTTTGGTTCGTACGATGCCCGTTGGCCCATTTGACCAACTATTACTTTCTCACGAAGTAACAAATTAAACTGCTACATCGTGGTGAAGTAATAGACTAAACGAGTTACGTTTGATCAAATCGTTGAAGGAAAATCATTCTAGAGTGTTTAGAGTCTCCATACTTAGTTTTTTTTGCCACGACTTGTTGTATGGAACTTTATATTCTTTATCACAAGTCTTAACCTTCCCACGGATAATCTAAGCTTATTAATACTAATCGAGTGCGTTTTGGTTCGTACGATGCCCGTTGGCCCATTTGACCAACTATTACTTTCTCATGAAGTAACAAAGTAAACTGTTACTTCGTGGTGAAGTAATAGACTAAACGAGTTACGTTTGATCAAATCGTTGAAGGAAAATCATTCTAGAGTGTTTAGAGTCTCCATACTTAGTTTTTTTGGTCACGACTTGTTGTATGGAACTTTATATTCTTTATCACAAGTCTTAACCTTCCCAAGGATAATCTAAGTTTATTAATACTAATCGAGTGCGTTTTGGTTCGTACGATGCCCGTTGGCCCATTTGACCAACTATTACTTTCTCACGAAGTAACAAAGTAAACTGTTACTTCGTGGCGAAGTAATAGACTAAACGAGTTACGTTTGATCAAATCGTTGAAGGAAAATCATTCTAGAGTGTTTAGAATCTCCATACTTAGTTTTTTTGGCCACGACTTGTTGTATGGAACTTTATATTCTTTATCACTAGTCTTAACCTTCCCAAGGATAATCTAAGCTTATTAATACTAATCGAGTGCGTTTTGGTTCGTACGATGCCCGTTTGCCCATTTGACCAACTATTACTTTCTCACGAAGTAACAAATTAAACTGCTACATCGTGGTGAAGTAATAGACTAAACGAGTTACGTTTGATCAAATCGTTGAAGGAAAATCATTCTAGAATGTTTAGAGTCTCCATACTTAGTTTTTTTGGCCACGACTTGTTGTATGGAACTTTATATTCTTTATCACTAGTCTTAACCTTCCCAAGGATAATCTAAGCTTATTAATACTAATCGAGTGCGTTTTGGTTCGTACGATGCCCGTTGGCCCATTTGACCAACTATTACTTTCTCACGAAGTAACAAATTAAACTGCTACATCGTGGTGAAGTAATAGACTAAACGAGTTACGTTTGATCAAATCGTTGAAGGAAAATCATTCTAGAGTGTTTAGAGTCTCCATACTTAGTTTTTTTTGCCACGACTTGTTGTATGGAACTTTATATTCTTTATCACAAGTCTTAACCTTCCCACGGATAATCTAAGCTTATTAATACTAATCGAGTGCGTTTTGGTTCGTACGATGCCCGTTGGCCCATTTGACCAACTATTACTTTCTCACGAAGTAACAAATTAAACTGCTACATCGTGGTGAAGTAATAGACTAAACGAGTTACGTTTGATCAAATCGTTGAAGGAAAATCATTCTAGAGTGTTTAGAGTCTCCATACTTAGTTTTTTTTGCCACGACTTGTTGTATGGAACTTTATATTCTTTATCACTAGTCTTAACCTTCCCAAGGATAATCTAAGCTTATTAATACTAATCGAGTGCGTTTTGGTTCGTACGATGCCCGTTGGCCCATTTGACCAACTATTACTTTCTCACGAAGTAACAAATTAAACTGCTACATCGTGGTGAAGTAATAGACTAAACGAGTTACGTTTGATCAAATCGTTGAAGGAAAATCATTCTAGAGTGTTTAGAGTCTCCATGCTTAGTTTTTTTGGCCAAGACTTGTTGTATGGAACTTTATATTCTTTATCACAAGTATTAACCTTCCCAAGGATAATCTAAGCTTATTAACACTAATCCAGTGCATTTTGGTTTGTACGATGCCCGTTGGCCCATTTGACCAACTATTACTTTCTCACGAATTAACAAAGTAAACTGCTACATCGTGGTGAAGTAATAGACTAAACGAGTTACGTTTGATCAAATCGTTGAAGGAAAATCATTCTAGAGTGTTTAGAGTCTCGATACTTAGTTTTTTTGGCCACGACTTGTTGTATGGAACTTTATATTCTTTATCACAAGTCTTAACCTTCCCAAGGATAATCTAAGCTTATTAATACTAATCGAGTGCGTTTTGGTTCGTACGATGCCCGTTGGCCCATTTTACCAACTATTACTTTCTCACGAAGTAACAAAGTAAACTGTTACTTCGTGGTGAAGTAATAGACTAAACGAGTTACGTTTGATCAAATCGTTGAAGGAAAATCATTCTAGAGTGTTTAGAGTCTCCATACTTAGTTTTTTTTGCCACGACTTGTTGTATGGAACTTTATATTCTTTATCACAAGTCTTAACCTTCCCACGGATAATCTAAGCTTATTAATACTAATCGAGTGCGTTTTGGTTCGTACGATGCCCGTTGGCCCATTTGACCAACTATTACTTTCTCATGAAGTAACAAAGTAAACTGTTACTTCGTGGTGAAGTAATAGACTAAACGAGTTACGTTTGATCAAATCGTTGAAGGAAAATCATTCTAGAGTGTTTAGAGTCTCCATACTTAGTTTTTTTGGTCACGACTTGTTGTATGGAACTTTATATTCTTTATCACAAGTCTTAACCTTCCCAAGGATAATCTAAGTTTATTAATACTAATCGAGTGCGTTTTGGTTCGTACGATGCCCGTTGGCCCATTTGACCAACTATTACTTTCTCACAAAGTAACAAAGTAAACTGTTACTTCGTGGCGAAGTAATAGACTAAACGAGTTACGTTTGATCAAATCGTTGAAGGAAAATCATTCTAGAGTGTTTAGAGTCTCCATACTTAGTTTTTTTGGTCACGACTTGTTGTATGGAACTTTATATTCTTTATCACAAGTCTTAACCTTCCCAAGGATAATCTAAGTTTATTAATACTAATCGAGTGCGTTTTGGTTCGTACGATGCCCGTTGGCCCATTTGACCAACTATTACTTTCTCACGAAGTAACAAAGTAAACTGTTACTTCGTGGCGAAGTAATAGACTAAACGAGTTACGTTTGATCAAATCGTTGAAGGAAAATCATTCTAGAGTGTTTAGAATCTCCATACTTAGTTTTTTTGGCCACGACTTGTTGTATGGAACTTTATATTCTTTATCACTAGTCTTAACCTTCCCAAGGATAATCTAAGCTTATTAATACTAATCGAGTGCGTTTTGGTTCGTACGATGCCCGTTGGCCCATTTGACCAACTATTACTTTCTCACGAAGTAACAAATTAAACTGCTACATCGTGGTGAAGTAATAGACTAAACGAGTTACGTTTTGATCAAATCGTTGAAGGAAAATCATTCTAGAGTGTTTAGAGTCTCCATACTTAGTTTTTTTTGCCACGACTTGTTGTATGGAACTTTATATTCTTTATCACAAGTCTTAACCTTCCCACGGATAATCTAAGCTTATTAATACTAATCGAGTGCGTTTTGGTTCGTACGATGCCCGTTGGCCCATTTGACCAACTATTACTTTCTCATGAAGTAACAAAGTAAACTGTTACTTCGTGGTGAAGTAATAGACTAAACGAGTTACGTTTGATCAAATCGTTGAAGGAAAATCATTCTAGAGTGTTTAGAGTCTCCATACTTAGTTTTTTTGGTCACGACTTGTTGTATGGAACTTTATATTCTTTATCACAAGTCTTAACCTTCCCAAGGATAATCTAAGTTTATTAATACTAATCGAGTGCGTTTTGGTTCGTACGATGCCTGTTGGCCCATTTGACCAACTATTACTTTCTCACGAAGTAACAAAGTAAACTGTTACTTCGTGGCGAAGTAATAGACTAAACGAGTTACGTTTGATCAAATCGTTGAAGGAAAATCATTCTAGAATGTTTAGAGTCTCCATACTTAGTTTTTTTGGCCACGACTTGTTGTATGGAACTTTATATTCTTTATCACTAGTCTTAACCTTCCCAAGGATAATCTAAGCTTATTAATACTAATCGAGTGCGTTTTGGTTCGTACGATGCCCGTTGGCCCATTTGACCAACTATTACTTTCTCACGAAGTAACAAATTAAACTGCTACATCGTGGTGAAGTAATAGACTAAACGAGTTACGTTTGATCAAATCGTTGAAGGAAAATCATTCTAGAGTGTTTAGAGTCTCCATACTTAGTTTTTTTTGCCACGACTTGTTGTATGGAACTTTATATTCTTTATCACAAGTCTTAACCTTCCCACGGATAATCTAAGCTTATTAATACTAATCGAGTGCGTTTTGGTTCGTACGATGCCCGTTGGCCCATTTGACCAACTATTACTTTCTCATGAAGTAACAAAGTAAACTGTTACTTCGTGGTGAAGTAATAGACTAAACGAGTTACGTTTGATCAAATCGTTGAAGGAAAATCATTCTAGAGTGTTTAGAGTCTCCATACTTAGTTTTTTTGGTCACGACTTGTTGTATGGAACTTTATATTCTTTATCACAAGTCTTAACCTTCCCAAGGATAATCTAAGTTTATTAATACTAATCGAGTGCGTTTTGGTTCGTACGATGCCCGTTGGCCCATTTGACCAACTATTACTTTCTCACGAAGTAACAAAGTAAACTGTTACTTCGTGGCGAAGTAATAGACTAAACGAGTTACGTTTGATCAAATCGTTGAAGGAAAATCATTCTAGAGTGTTTAGAATCTCCATACTTAGTTTTTTTGGCCACGACTTGTTGTATGGAACTTTATATTCTTTATCACTAGTCTTAACCTTCCCAAGGATAATCTAAGCTTATTAATACTAATCGAGTGCGTTTTGGTTCGTACGATGCCCGTTGGCCCATTTGACCAACTATTACTTTCTCACGAAGTAACAAATTAAACTGCTACATCGTGGTGAAGTAATAGACTAAACGAGTTACGTTTGATCAAATCGTTGAAGGAAAATCATTCTAGAATGTTTAGAGTCTCCATACTTAGTTTTTTTGGCCACGACTTGTTGTATGGAACTTTATATTCTTTATCACTAGTCTTAACCTTCCCAAGGATAATCTAAGCTTATTAATACTAATCGAGTGCGTTTTGGTTCGTACGATGCCCGTTGGCCCATTTGACCAACTATTACTTTCTCACGAAGTAACAAATTAAACTGCTACATCGTGGTGAAGTAATAGACTAAACGAGTTACGTTTGATCAAATCGTTGAAGGAAAATCATTCTAGAGTGTTTAGAGTCTCCATACTTAGTTTTTTTTGCCACGACTTGTTGTATGGAACTTTATATTCTTTATCACAAGTCTTAACCTTCCCACGGATAATCTAAGCTTATTAATACTAATCGAGTGCGTTTTGGTTCGTACGATGCCCGTTGGCCCATTTGACCAACTATTACTTTCTCATGAAGTAACAAAGTAAACTGTTACTTCGTGGTGAAGTAATAGACTAAACGAGTTACGTTTGATCAAATCGTTGAAGGAAAATCATTCTAGAGTGTTTAGAGTCTCCATACTTAGTTTTTTTGGTCACGACTTGTTGTATGGAACTTTATATTCTTTATCACAAGTCTTAACCTTCCCAAGGATAATCTAAGTTTATTAATACTAATCGAGTGCGTTTTGGTTCGTACGATGCCCGTTGGCCCATTTGACCAACTATTACTTTCTCACGAAGTAACAAAGTAAACTGTTACTTCGTGGCGAAGTAATAGACTAAACGAGTTACGTTTGATCAAATCGTTGAAGGAAAATCATTCTAGAGTGTTTAGAATCTCCATACTTAGTTTTTTTGGCCACGACTTGTTGTATGGAACTTTATATTCTTTATCACTAGTCTTAACCTTCCCAAGGATAATCTAAGCTTATTAATACTAATCGAGTGCGTTTTGGTTCGTACGATGCCCGTTGGCCCATTTGACCAACTATTACTTTCTCACGAAGTAACAAATTAAACTGCTACATCGTGGTGAAGTAATAGACTAAACGAGTTACGTTTGATCAAATCGTTGAAGGAAAATCATTCTAGAGTGTTTAGAGTCTCCATACTTAGTTTTTTTTGCCACGACTTGTTGTATGGAACTTTATATTCTTTATCACTAGTCTTAACCTTCCCAAGGATAATCTAAGCTTATTAATACTAATCGAGTGCGTTTTGGTTCGTACGATGCCCGTTGGCCCATTTGACCAACTATTACTTTCTCACGAAGTAACAAATTAAACTGCTACATCGTGGTGAAGTAATAGACTAAACGAGTTACGTTTGATCAAATCGTTGAAGGAAAATCATTCTAGAGTGTTTAGAGTCTCCATGCTTAGTTTTTTTGGCCAAGACTTGTTGTATGGAACTTTATATTCTTTATCACAAGTATTAACCTTCCCAAGGATAATCTAAGCTTATTAACACTAATCCAGTGCATTTTGGTTTGTACGATGCCCGTTGGCCCATTTGACCAACTATTACTTTCTCACGAATTAACAAAGTAAACTGCTACATCGTGGTGAAGTAATAGACTAAACGAGTTACGTTTGATCAAATCGTTGAAGGAAAATCATTCTAGAGTGTTTAGAGTCTCGATACTTAGTTTTTTTGGCCACGACTTGTTGTATGGAACTTTATATTCTTTATCACAAACGAACACAAAAAAAACAAGGGTAAAATGCTCTCTTCTCTCTCCTAAAATTTTCACCCACGGCCGATCATCTTCTCGGACATCCACGGCGGCGGTGAATGATTTTCATCTCGGAAATCACGTCATCATCATCGGTGTTTCAAGAGGATTGTTTCAAGTGGTGATTTTGAGGAGTTTTGAAGATTTCTCACATCCGCCATTGTTGTAAGTCAAGCTTTTCTTCGTGTTCGTTCTTCCTCTCTTCGACGCCGGTTTCGTTGGAGCACAACAATCTCCTTACGAGTTGTTGGAGACCTCTCTATCGAACGCTTGGTCCAAATTGGAGGAATGAACTCGTTGATGTTTTGTTCGTGCTTTCCTTCATGTTCGTATGGCCATGGCGGATCCCGTTAAGTTCTTCGCTTGTGTTTTGTTTTTTCGTTTTCTTCTCTCCTTCTCACCTCCCTCCTTATTCTCCGTCACCCTTATCTTGTTTTGGATCTTGTGCTCCTCATGAGACCTTCGTCTCTTGCTTTGGACTCGGGATGCAACTCCGGATTTGGAAAAGTTTAGATCTTGGTGTGCTCGTGAACATCCCGTAGCGGACGTTTGTTCGTTATTGCTTGGGTTTGGGAGCCATTGACATCTTTCTTTTTTGTGTTGGAGCCTTCCTTCTTTTTTGTTTTCTCTTTTGGGTTGTGTTCTTGATTCCGTGTAGTTGTTGTTTGTTTTTGGGTCTCATTGTCGCCGCGTCGTCCGTAGTTTTAGATCTCTCTCGGTTTGGTTTTGGAGGAGGTTTGAGTATTTTGGTGGATTTGGTGGTGACTTAATTCGGATTAGGGTGTTAGGATCATTTTGACGCTCGGATCCGTGTGTTTCCGGCAGTTTTTAGCTTTTTCCGACCAGTTTTCCGGCGCCACCTATCCGGAACGTCGTCTTACACGATTACCTAAGGATTTCGGCCTTCTTAGTGTTTTGGAATTTATCGGATTCAGTTTCGCCTCTCCGTGCGCGTTATTTTGGTGGCGCCGCCACGTTTTTCCGTCCGATCGCATCTTTCCGGCGAACTTAGCGGCGCGGCTTCGGTGCGCCACCGTGTGCCACCTCCCTCCGGTCAAACTGGTGGTGGCGGCGGTCAACTAGGGTTTAGGGTTTGGTAGTGATGACAAGAACACTCCACTACCTTGAGCCTTGTGTGGTGGGGGACAAGTTGCATGCTTTTGTTAGTGGAGCCTAAGAGTGGGGGACAAGAGTGCATTACCTTTTTCTTGTGTCCCCCATGCTTCCCACCAATGGTCTTCCACCATGCAATGTGGGACCCACTGCCACATCACATCAGTTGACTCAGTCAACATTGACATCCGAAAAGTCAACAGTCAACGCCCAGAAGTCAATGTTGACCCTCAAAAAGTCAACTCCGAAGCCGAATGTTGACCAAATGAATTCGGAGCTCGTTGTGCTTGAAAAACATAAGATTGGGACCGGACTTTTTCCGCTTCTCTCGAATAACTTTTCTAGAGTTGCGAAGCCTTCACTCGCTCCTACTTTTGCGAGACAACCAAATGCGGCGCCGGACAATCCTCGACCGTATCAAATCCGTGCCCCATTGCGTCGCGCTTCTTATGCGCAAGCGGCCGCTCCCACAAGATTATATGAAATAAACCGCTCACTTATTGATGATCCTACGCTCAATACAATGGAGGTTCAAATGGTCAAAGGAAAATCAATGATTGTCTTCAAGAATGAGGACATTAAAGCCCTTGATGCTAGGCTTAAGCTTGTCTTAATCCTCCGTTTCCCTCTCGTCAAGCCGAGCTACACCTTTATTCACAACAAGATGACGAGACTCAAACTCAAAGGCACATACACTCTTGGTCCTATCGGCCCACGCCATGTTATGTTGAAGTTGACTACGGAGGAGGATTATACTCGCCTTTGGTTGAAGAAGGACCTCCGTTTCCTTGATCTTAATGGATCAATCTACAAATGGACCCCGGATTTCGACCCCGATCTTGATCCTCCGATAGCTCCCGTGTGGATTGGTTTACCAAACCTCAACATGCGGTTTTGTGAGAGAAATGCCCTTATGAACATTGGGTCTTACTTTGGAAGACCTTTGAGGCTTGATGAAGGTGCGGCCACTATGTCACGCCCGGATTATCCTCGAATATGCGTTGAGATCAACCTCCTTGATCCATTGAAAGAAGAAATAGAATGGGGGATAGAAGATGTGCATGGTCGAGTGGACATCGTAAAGCAAAAGGTCGTATATGAAAATATACCAACCTATTGCCGAAAATGTCAACGAATGGGCCATATACTTGAGGATTGTGGTGCGGAGATACCTCAAGGAACTAATGAGAAGGTTGCGGATGTCCCAAAACCGACGACCTTTGTTTGGAAGGCTAAGAGGAACATTGCTCCAATTTCATCACCGAAGAAAGTCGATAGCCTTGAACAAGTACCCAATGTTGAGGAAGTGGCCGAAGAGGCGGATCAAGAAAAACACCTCAAGTTGGCTATAATTCACGTTGCGACTAATGATGGAAATGAAGACCTCCTAAGGGAGGAAGAGTTGAGAAAGGCCGAAGAAAAAGAGATGGAAGATAGGATACTTAGGGATGACAATGACGATGCTAAAAGGCTATCGGATTCTAACTATAAGCCTAAATCTAGGCTCCTCTCCCCAAGGGTGTGCTTCCCGGATGCTACTTTCGCGTGTGATATCTCCACCCCTCCCACCTCGCCAACCCTCCTACTTGGGCATACTTATGATGAAGCCGTGGGTGATGATGCGTTTGTGGAGGAGTTGGAATCCTCATTTAATCAAAGAAGAATCTGCACTCCAATCCCAAGACAAATTGTAACGAGCGACCTCGAGGACTCAACTGTTACAAAAGATAAGTCTTATGAGGAATGTTGTAGGCGAATACTCCGAGAAGGTGAAGAGAGAAGAGAAAAAAATAGGATTAAAGCACCAGATTGCTCCACCTACATAAGCAAGAGTCAACGGAAAAAAGAGAACAAAGAACGAAGAGCAGAAGAAAAGATGAAGTGGAAGAATAGATCATATTCATAGATGATATAGGCCGATTTTTTCACATTTTGGCTTACTTTACTTTCGAGGTATCCACTTTTGGGATATGCTCTTATTTGTTGTTGAGATTCCTATTTCTCTGTGTTTGGCGATCGTATGGGTGGGGTACACCATACGGCCTTCGCTATGTAGTACCTCCCCCTAGTTTTCTTTTATAAACCTTTTATTTCTTCTTATATTCTTTATCACAAGTATTAACCTTCCCAAGGATAATCTAAGCTTAGTAATACTAATCGAGTGCGTTTTGGTTCGTACGATGCCCGTTGGCCCATTTTACCAACTATTACTTTCTCACGAAGTAACAAAGTAAACTGTTACTTCGTGGTGAAGTAATAGACTAAACGAGTTACGTTTGATCAAATCGTTGAAGGAAAATCATTCTAGAGTGTTTAGAGTCTCCATACTTAGTTTTTTTTGCCACGACTTGTTGTATGGAACTTTATATTCTTTATCACAAGTCTTAACCTTCCCACGGATAATCTAAGCTTATTAATACTAATCGAGTGCGTTTTGGTTCGTACGATGCCCGTTGGCCCATTTGACCAACTATTACTTTCTCATGAAGTAACAAAGTAAACTGTTACTTCGTGGTGAAGTAATAGACTAAACGAGTTACGTTTGATCAAATCGTTGAAGGAAAATCATTCTAGAGTGTTTAGAGTCTCCATACTTAGTTTTTTTGGTCACGACTTGTTGTATGGAACTTTATATTCTTTATCACAAGTCTTAACCTTCCCAAGGATAATCTAAGTTTATTAATACTAATCGAGTGCGTTTTGGTTCGTACGATGCCCGTTGGCCCATTTGACCAACTATTACTTTCTCACGAAGTAACAAAGTAAACTGTTACTTCGTGGCGAAGTAATAGACTAAACGAGTTACGTTTGATCAAATCGTTGAAGGAAAATCATTCTAGAATGTTTAGAGTCTCCATACTTAGTTTTTTTGGCCACGACTTGTTGTATGGAACTTTATATTCTTTATCACTAGTCTTAACCTTCCCAAGGATAATCTAAGCTTATTAATACTAATCGAGTGCGTTTTGGTTCGTACGATGCCCGTTGGCCCATTTGACCAACTATTACTTTCTCACGAAGTAACAAATTAAACTGCTACATCGTGGTGAAGTAATAGACTAAACGAGTTACGTTTGATCAAATCGTTGAAGGAAAATCATTCTAGAGTGTTTAGAGTCTCCATACTTAGTTTTTTTTGCCACGACTTGTTGTATGGAACTTTATATTCTTTATCACAAGTCTTAACCTTCCCACGGATAATCTAAGCTTATTAATACTAATCGAGTGCGTTTTGGTTCGTACGATGCCCGTTGGCCCATTTGACCAACTATTACTTTCTCATGAAGTAACAAAGTAAACTGTTACTTCGTGGTGAAGTAATAGACTAAACGAGTTACGTTTGATCAAATCGTTGAAGGAAAATCATTCTAGAGTGTTTAGAGTCTCCATACTTAGTTTTTTTGGTCACGACTTGTTGTATGGAACTTTATATTCTTTATCACAAGTCTTAACCTTCCCAAGGATAATCTAAGTTTATTAATACTAATCGAGTGCGTTTTGGTTCGTACGATGCCCGTTGGCCCATTTGACCAACTATTACTTTCTCACGAAGTAACAAAGTAAACTGTTACTTCGTGGCGAAGTAATAGACTAAACGAGTTACGTTTGATCAAATCGTTGAAGGAAAATCATTCTAGAGTGTTTAGAATCTCCATACTTAGTTTTTTTGGCCACGACTTGTTGTATAGAACTTTATATTCTTTATCACTAGTCTTAACCTTCCCAAGGATAATCTAAGCTTATTAATACTAATCGAGTGCGTTTTGGTTCGTACGATGCCCGTTGGCCCATTTGACCAACTATTACTTTCTCACGAAGTAACAAATTAAACTGCTACATCGTGGTGAAGTAATAGACTAAACGAGTTACGTTTGATCAAATCGTTGAAGGAAAATCATTCTAGAGTGTTTAGAGTCTCCATACTTAGTTTTTTTTGCCACGACTTGTTGTATGGAACTTTATATTTTTTATCACTAGTCTTAACCTTCCCAAGGATAATCTAAGCTTATTAATACTAATCGAGTGCATTTTGGTTCGTACGATGCCCGTTGGCCCATTTGACCAACTATTACTTTCTCACGAAGTAACAAATTAAACTGCTACATCGTGGTGAAGTAATAGACTAAACGAGTTACGTTTGATCAAATCGTTGAAGGAAAATCATTCTAGAGTGTTTAGAGTCTCCATGCTTAGTTTTTTTGGCCAAGACTTGTTGTATGGAACTTTATATTCTTTATCACAAGTATTAACCTTCCCAAGGATAATCTAAGCTTATTAACACTAATCCAGTGCATTTTGGTTTGTACGATGCCCGTTGGCCCATTTGACCAACTATTACTTTCTCACGAATTAACAAAGTAAACTGCTACATCGTGGTGAAGTAATAGACTAAACGAGTTACGTTTGATCAAATCGTTGAAGGAAAATCATTCTAGAGTGTTTAGAGTCTCGATACTTAGTTTTTTTGGCCACGACTTGTTGTATGGAACTTTATATTCTTTATCACAAGTATTAACCTTCCCAAGGATAATCTAAGCTTAGTAATACTAATCGAGTGCGTTTTGGTTCGTACGATGCCCGTTGGCCCATTTTACCAACTATTACTTTCTCACGAAGTAACAAAGTAAACTGTTACTTCGTGGTGAAGTAATAGACTAAACGAGTTACGTTTGATCAAATCGTTGAAGGAAAATCATTCTAGAGTGTTTAGAGTCTCCATACTTAGTTTTTTTTGCCACGACTTGTTGTATGGAACTTTATATTCTTTATCACAAGTCTTAACCTTCCCACGGATAATCTAAGCTTATTAATACTAATCGAGTGCGTTTTGGTTCGTACGATGCCCGTTGGCCCATTTGACCAACTATTACTTTCTCATGAAGTAACAAAGTAAACTGTTACTTCGTGGTGAAGTAATAGACTAAACGAGTTACGTTTGATCAAATCGTTGAAGGAAAATCATTCTAGAGTGTTTAGAGTCTCCATACTTAGTTTTTTTGGTCACGACTTGTTGTATGGAACTTTATATTCTTTATCACAAGTCTTAACCTTCCCAAGGATAATCTAAGTTTATTAATACTAATCGAGTGCGTTTTGGTTCGTACGATGCCCGTTGGCCCATTTGACCAACTATTACTTTCTCACGAAGTAACAAAGTAAACTGTTACTTCGTGGCGAAGTAATAGACTAAACGAGTTACGTTTGATCAAATCGTTGAAGGAAAATCATTCTAGAATGTTTAGAGTCTCCATACTTAGTTTTTTTGGCCACGACTTGTTGTATGGAACTTTATATTCTTTATCACTAGTCTTAACCTTCCCAAGGATAATCTAAGCTTATTAATACTAATCGAGTGCGTTTTGGTTCGTACGATGCCCGTTGGCCCATTTGACCAACTATTACTTTCTCACGAAGTAACAAATTAAACTGCTACATCGTGGTGAAGTAATAGACTAAACGAGTTACGTTTGATCAAATCGTTGAAGGAAAATCATTCTAGAGTGTTTAGAGTCTCCATACTTAGTTTTTTTTGCCACGACTTGTTGTATGGAACTTTATATTCTTTATCACAAGTCTTAACCTTCCCACGGATAATCTAAGCTTATTAATACTAATCGAGTGCGTTTTGGTTCGTACGATGCCCGTTGGCCCATTTGACCAACTATTACTTTCTCATGAAGTAACAAAGTAAACTGTTACTTCGTGGTGAAGTAATAGACTAAACGAGTTACGTTTGATCAAATCGTTGAAGGAAAATCATTCTAGAGTGTTTAGAGTCTCCATACTTAGTTTTTTTGGTCACGACTTGTTGTATGGAACTTTATATTCTTTATCACAAGTCTTAACCTTCCCAAGGATAATCTAAGTTTATTAATACTAATCGAGTGCGTTTTGGTTCGTACGATGCCCGTTGGCCCATTTGACCAACTATTACTTTCTCACGAAGTAACAAAGTAAACTGTTACTTCGTGGCGAAGTAATAGACTAAACGAGTTACGTTTGATCAAATCGTTGAAGGAAAATCATTCTAGAGTGTTTAGAATCTCCATACTTAGTTTTTTTGGCCACGACTTGTTGTATAGAACTTTATATTCTTTATCACTAGTCTTAACCTTCCCAAGGATAATCTAAGCTTATTAATACTAATCGAGTGCGTTTTGGTTCGTACGATGCCCGTTGGCCCATTTGACCAACTATTACTTTCTCACGAAGTAACAAATTAAACTGCTACATCGTGGTGAAGTAATAGACTAAACGAGTTACGTTTGATCAAATCGTTGAAGGAAAATCATTCTAGAGTGTTTAGAGTCTCCATACTTAGTTTTTTTTGCCACGACTTGTTGTATGGAACTTTATATTTTTTATC
Source organism: Linaria vulgaris (assembly GCA_948329865.1). NCBI lineage: Eukaryota > Viridiplantae > Streptophyta > Magnoliopsida > Lamiales > Plantaginaceae > Linaria > Linaria vulgaris. The sequence goes on from OX415252.1 coordinate 36,332,129, forward strand.
ACTAGTCTTAACCTTCCCAAGGATAATCTAAGCTTATTAATACTAATCGAGTGCATTTTGGTTCGTACGATGCCCGTTGGCCCATTTGACCAACTATTACTTTCTCACGAAGTAACAAATTAAACTGCTACATCGTGGTGAAGTAATAGACTAAACGAGTTACGTTTGATCAAATCGTTGAAGGAAAATCATTCTAGAGTGTTTAGAGTCTCCATGCTTAGTTTTTTTGGCCAAGACTTGTTGTATGGAACTTTATATTCTTTATCACAAGTATTAACCTTCCCAAGGATAATCTAAGCTTATTAACACTAATCCAGTGCATTTTGGTTTGTACGATGCCCGTTGGCCCATTTGACCAACTATTACTTTCTCACGAATTAACAAAGTAAACTGCTACATCGTGGTGAAGTAATAGACTAAACGAGTTACGTTTGATCAAATCGTTGAAGGAAAATCATTCTAGAGTGTTTAGAGTCTCGATACTTAGTTTTTTTGGCCACGACTTGTTGTATGGAACTTTATATTCTTTATCACAAGTATTAACCTTCCCAAGGATAATCTAAGCTTAGTAATACTAATCGAGTGCGTTTTGGTTCGTACGATGCCCGTTGGCCCATTTTACCAACTATTACTTTCTCACGAAGTAACAAAGTAAACTGTTACTTCGTGGTGAAGTAATAGACTAAACGAGTTACGTTTGATCAAATCGTTGAAGGAAAATCATTCTAGAGTGTTTAGAGTCTCCATACTTAGTTTTTTTTGCCACGACTTGTTGTATGGAACTTTATATTCTTTATCACAAGTCTTAACCTTCCCACGGATAATCTAAGCTTATTAATACTAATCGAGTGCGTTTTGGTTCGTACGATGCCCGTTGGCCCATTTGACCAACTATTACTTTCTCATGAAGTAACAAAGTAAACTGTTACTTCGTGGTGAAGTAATAGACTAAACGAGTTACGTTTGATCAAATCGTTGAAGGAAAATCATTCTAGAGTGTTTAGAGTCTCCATACTTAGTTTTTTTGGTCACGACTTGTTGTATGGAACTTTATATTCTTTATCACAAGTCTTAACCTTCCCAAGGATAATCTAAGTTTATTAATACTAATCGAGTGCGTTTTGGTTCGTACGATGCCCGTTGGCCCATTTGACCAACTATTACTTTCTCACAAAGTAACAAAGTAAACTGTTACTTCGTGGCGAAGTAATAGACTAAACGAGTTACGTTTGATCAAATCGTTGAAGGAAAATCATTCTAGAGTGTTTAGAGTCTCCATACTTAGTTTTTTTGGTCACGACTTGTTGTATGGAACTTTATATTCTTTATCACAAGTCTTAACCTTCCCAAGGATAATCTAAGTTTATTAATACTAATCGAGTGCGTTTTGGTTCGTACGATGCCCGTTGGCCCATTTGACCAACTATTACTTTCTCACAAAGTAACAAAGTAAACTGTTACTTCGTGGCGAAGTAATAGACTAAACGAGTTACGTTTGATCAAATCGTTGAAGGAAAATCATTCTAGAGTGTTTAGAGTCTCCATACTTAGTTTTTTTGGTCACGACTTGTTGTATGGAACTTTATATTCTTTATCACAAGTCTTAACCTTCCCAAGGATAATCTAAGTTTATTAATACTAATCGAGTGCGTTTTGGTTCGTACGATGCCCGTTGGCCCATTTGACCAACTATTACTTTCTCACGAAGTAACAAAGTAAACTGTTACTTCGTGGCGAAGTAATAGACTAAACGAGTTACGTTTGATCAAATCGTTGAAGGAAAATCATTCTAGAGTGTTTAGAATCTCCATACTTAGTTTTTTTGGCCACGACTTGTTGTATGGAACTTTATATTCTTTATCACTAATGACTTGTTGTATGGAACTTTATATTCTTGATCACAAGTTCACACACGGCCGAGCTCTCCCCGGACTTCCACGGCGGCGGTGAGTGGTTTTTTCATCTCGAAAATCATGTCATCATCTTCGTTGTTGCAAGAGGATCGTTTCAAGTGGTGATTTCGAGGGGTTTTGAAGCATTTTCACGTTCCGCCATTGTTGTAAGTTCAAGCTTTGGAGCTTTAATGGCGGATCCGTGAGTCTCTCCCATGGATCCGTTGTTGTTGTGCTTCGTTCTCTTGCTTTTCACGGATTTTCGTACTTCATCTCTTATGTTCATCAATGGCGGAACTCTTTAGTTAGCTTGTTGTGTTGTTTGTGTTCTTTGAGTCTTCTTCCCGTTTTTTCTTCTCCCCCTCTTCCTTTCGACATAACACCCATTGTGGAGTGTTCATCACCTTCTCTTGGATTGCCCTTGAGTTTGGTGGTGGCACAAAACGGTGGAGAGTGATCGAGGGTGTGTTGGATTGCCCTTCACGGCTTGGTCACTCTTTGTGTTGTGTTCTTTCTTCTCTTTTTTTGTTTTTCTCTTCGTTCGTCCGTTTTTTGCTTCGTTTTTGTTTTGATTTTGTTTTTGTTCGTCTCGTGGTGTCCGTTGCATCCTTTTTCGCGGCGCCGCCGCGTTTTTCCGTCCGCCCCAGCTTTTCCGGCGTCTCTCCGACGACGCCGCCGTGCGCCACCGCGGTCTCTCTTTCTCCGGTCACCGTGGTGGTGGGGGCGGTCAGTTTGGTGGTTAGATTTGTTGTCGGGGACAGATTCCGTGCATCCGACGTTTCTCCGACGCCGCACCGCCGCGGCTCCGCCGCGACTCCGCCTCCGTCCGATCATCCCGATTGTGTAGGCGGCGGCCGAGCTAGTATTAGGGTTAGGGTTGGGGGACAAGTTACTTACCGTTAGTTAGTGGAGTCTAGGAATGGGGGACAAGTTGCATGCTTTTGGTAGTGGAGACTAGGAGTGGGGGACAAGAGTGCACTACCTTTTCCTTGTGTCCCCCATGCTTAGTCTTCCACTATGCAAGACCACTAATGTGGGACCCACTGCCACTTCACCTCCTTTGACTCAGTCAACTTTGACTGACGAAGTCAACGCCCAGAAGTCAATGTTGACCATGCAAAAGTCAACTCCGAAGGTTGTGTTTGAAAAGCTTAAGATTGGGACCGGCCTTTTCCCGCTTCTTTCGAACAACTTTTCTAGACTTGAGAAGCCTCCAATTGTTCCACCGACACTTGCGAGAAAACCTAATGTGGCACCGGACAATCCTCGTCCGTATCAAATCCGTGCTCCATTGCGTCGCGCTTCTTATGCGCAAGCGGCCGCTCCTACAAGACAATATGAAATAAACCGCTCCCTTATTGATGATCCTACTCTCACTACAATGGAGTTTCGAGCGGTCAAAGGAAAATCTATGATAGTTTTCAAGAAGGAGGAAATTAAAGTCCTTGATGAGAGGCTTAAGCTTGTTTTGATCCTTCGGTTCCCTCTTGTTAAGCCGAGCTACACGTTTATACATAACAAGATAGCGAGACTCAAACTCAAAGGCAAATACACACTTGGCCCAATTGGCCCTCGCCACGTTATGTTGAAATTGACCACGGAGGAGGACTATACTCGCTTATGGTTGAAGAAGGACCTTCGATTTCTTGATCTTAATGGTTCAATCTACAAATGGACCCCGGATTTCGATCCCGATCTTGATCCTCCGATAGCTCCCGTGTGGATTGGTTTACCAAACCTCAACATGCGGTTTTGTGAGAGAAATGCCCTTATGAACATTGGGTCTTACTTTGGAAGACCTTTGAGGCTTGACGAAGGCGCGGCCACTATGTCACGCCCGGATTATCCTCGAATATGTGTTGAGATTAACCTTCTTGATCCATTGAAAGAAGAAATTGAATGGGGGGTAGAAGATGTGCATGGTCAAGTGGACATCGTAAAGCAAAAGGTCGTATATGAAAATATTCCAACCTATTGCCGGAAATGTCAACGAATGGGCCATACATTTGAGGAGTGTGGTGTGGAGAACCCTCAAAGCACTAATGAGAAGGTTGAGGAGGTCCCAAAGCCGACGACCTTTGTTTGGAAGGCTAAGAGGAACATTGCTCCAATCTCATCACCGAAGAAAGTCGATAGCCTTGAACAAGTACCCAATGTTGAGGAAGTGGCCGAAGAGGCGGATCAAGAGAAACACCTCAAGTTGGCAATAATCCACGTTGCGAGTAATGATGGAAATGAAGATCTCCTAAGGGATGAAGAGTTGAGAAAGGCCGAAGAAAAAGAGATTGAAGATAGGATATTTAGGGATGACAATGATGATGCAAAGAGGTTATCGGATTCTAACTATCAACCTAAGTCTAGACTTCTCTCCCCAAGGGTGTGCTTTCCGGATGCTACTTTCTCGTGTGATATCTCTACCCCTCCCACCTCGCCAACCCTCCTACTTGGGCATACTTATGATGAAGCCGTGGGTGATGATGAGTTTGTTGAGGAGTTGGAATCCTCATTTAATCAAAGAAGAATCTGCACTCCAATCCCAAGACAAATTGTAACGAGCGACCTCGAGGACTCAACTGTTACAAAAGATGAGTCTTATGAGGAATGTTGTAGGCGAATACTCCGAGAAGGTGAAGAGAGAAGAGAAAAAAATAGGATTAAAGCACCAGATTGCTCCACCTACATAAGCAAGAGTCAACGGAAAAAAGAGAACAAAGAACGAAGAGCAGAAGAAAAGATGAAGTGGAAGAATAGATCATATTCATAGATGATATAGGCCGACTTTTTCACATTTTGGCTTACTTTACTTTTGAGGTATCCACTTTTGGGATATGCTCTTATTTGTTGTTGAGATTTCTATTTCTCTTTGTTTGGCGATCGTATGGGCGGGGTACACCATACGGCCTTCGCTATGTAGTACCTCCCCCTAGTTTTCTTTTTATAAACCTTTTATTTCTTCTTATATTCTTTATCACTAGTCTTAACCTTCCCAAGGATAATCTAAGCTTATTAATACTAATCGAGTGCGTTTTGGTTCGTACGATGCCCGTTGGCCCATTTGACCAACTATTACTTTCTCACGAAGTAACAAATTAAACTGCTACATCGTGGTGAAGTAATAGACTAAACGAGTTACGTTTGATCAAATCGTTGAAGGAAAATCATTCTAGAGTGTTTAGAGTCTCCATACTTAGTTTTTTTTGCCACGACTTGTTGTATGGAACTTTATATTCTTTATCACAAGTCTTAACCTTCCCACGGATAATCTAAGCTTATTAATACTAATCGAGTGCGTTTTGGTTCGTACGATGCCCGTTGGCCCATTTGACCAACTATTACTTTCTCATGAAGTAACAAAGTAAACTGTTACTTCGTGGTGAAGTAATAGACTAAACGAGTTACGTTTGATCAAATCGTTGAAGGAAAATCATTCTAGAGTGTTTAGAGTCTCCATACTTAGTTTTTTTGGTCACGACTTGTTGTATGGAACTTTATATTCTTTATCACAAGTCTTAACCTTCCCAAGGATAATCTAAGTTTATTAATACTAATCGAGTGCGTTTTGGTTCGTACGATGCCCGTTGGCCCATTTGACCAACTATTACTTTCTCACGAAGTAACAAAGTAAATTGTTACTTCGTGGCGAAGTAATAGACTAAACGAGTTACGTTTGATCAAATCGTTGAAGGAAAATCATTCTAGAGTGTTTAGAATCTCCATACTTAGTTTTTTTGGCCACGACTTGTTGTATGGAACTTTATATTCTTTATCACTAGTCTTAACCTTCCCAAGGATAATCTAAGCTTATTAATACTAATCGAGTGCGTTTTGGTTCGTACGATGCCCGTTGGCCCATTTGACCAACTATTACTTTCTCACGAAGTAACAAATTAAACTGCTACATCGTGGTGAAGTAATAGACTAAACGAGTTACGTTTGATCAAATCGTTGAAGGAAAATCATTCTAGAGTGTTTAGAGTCTCCATACTTAGTTTTTTTTGCCACGACTTGTTGTATGGAACTTTATATTCTTTATCACAAGTCTTAACCTTCCCACGGATAATCTAAGCTTATTAATACTAATCGAGTGCTTTTTGGTTCGTACGATGCCCGTTGGCCCATTTGACCAACTATTACTTTCTCATGAAGTAACAAAGTAAACTGTTACTTCGTGGTGAAGTAATAGACTAAACGAGTTACGTTTGATCAAATCGTTGAAGGAAAATCATTCTAGAGTGTTTAGGGTCTCCATACTTAGTTTTTTTGGTCACGACTTGTTGTATGGGACTTTATATTCTTTATCACAAGTCTTAACCTTCCCAAGGATAATCTAAGTTTATTAATACTAATCGAGTGCGTTTTGGTTCGTACGATGCCCGTTGGCCCATTTGACCAACTATTACTTTCTCACGAAGTAACAAAGTAAACTGTTACTTCGTGGTGAAGTAATAGACTAAACGAGTTACGTTTGATCAAATCGTTGAAGGAAAATCATTCTAGAGTGTTTAGAGTCTCCATGCTTAGTTTTTTTGGCCAAGACTTGTTGTATGGAACTTTATATTCTTTATCACAAGTATTAACCTTCCCAAGGATAATCTAAGCTTATTAACACTAATCCAGTGCATTTTGGTTTGTACGATGCCCGTTGGCCCATTTGACCAACTATTACTTTCTCACGAATTAACAAAGTAAACTGCTACATCGTGGTGAAGTAATAGACTAAACGAGTTACGTTTGATCAAATCGTTGAAGGAAAATCATACTAGAGTGTTTAGAGTCTCGATACTTAGTTTTTTTGGCCACGACTTGTTGTATGGAACTTTATATTCTTTATCACAAGTCTTAACCTTCCCAAGGATAATCTAAGCTTATTAATACTAATCGAGTGCGTTTTGGTTCGTACGATGCCCGTTGGCCCATTTGACCAACTATTACTTTCTCACGAAGTAACAAAGTAAACTGTTACTTCGTGGCGAAGTAATAGACTAAACGAGTTACGTTTGATCAAATCGTTGAAGGAAAATCATTCTAGAGTGTTTAGAGTCTCCATACTTAGTTTTTTTGGCCACGACTTGTTGTATGGAACTTTATATTCTTTATCACTAGTCTTAACCTTCCCAAGGATAATCTAAGCTTATTAATACTAATCGAGTGCGTTTTGGTTCGTACGATGCCCGTTGGCCCATTTGACCAACTATTACTTTCTCACGAAGTAACAAATTAAACTGCTACATCGTGGTGAAGTAATAGACTAAACGAGTTACGTTTTGATCAAATCGTTGAAGGAAAATCATTCTAGAGTGTTTAGAGTCTCCATACTTAGTTTTTTTTGCCACGACTTGTTGTATGGAACTTTATATTCTTTATCACAAGTCTTAACCTTCCCACGGATAATCTAAGCTTATTAATACTAATCGAGTGCGTTTTGGTTCGTACGATGCCCGTTGGCCCATTTGACCAACTATTACTTTCTCATGAAGTAACAAAGTAAACTGTTACTTCGTGGTGAAGTAATAGACTAAACGAGTTACGTTTGATCAAATCGTTGAAGGAAAATCATTCTAGAGTGTTTAGAGTCTCCATACTTAGTTTTTTTGGTCACGACTTGTTGTATGGAACTTTATATTCTTTATCACAAGTCTTAACCTTCCCAAGGATAATCTAAGTTTATTAATACTAATCGAGTGCGTTTTGGTTCGTACGATGCCCGTTGGCCCATTTGACCAACTATTACTTTCTCACGAAGTAACAAAGTAAACTGTTACTTCGTGGCGAAGTAATAGACTAAACGAGTTACGTTTGATCAAATCGTTGAAGGAAAATCATTCTAGAATGTTTAGAGTCTCCATACTTAGTTTTTTTGGCCACGACTTGTTGTATGGAACTTTATATTCTTTATCACTAGTCTTAACCTTCCCAAGGATAATCTAAGCTTATTAATACTAATCGAGTGCGTTTTGGTTCGTACGATGCCCGTTGGCCCATTTGACCAACTATTACTTTCTCATGAAGTAACAAAGTAAACTGTTACTTCGTGGTGAAGTAATAGACTAAACGAGTTACGTTTGATCAAATCGTTGAAGGAAAATCATTCTAGAGTGTTTAGAGTCTCCATGCTTAGTTTTTTTGGCCAAGACTTGTTGTATGGAACTTTATATTCTTTATCACAAGTATTAACCTTCCCAAGGATAATCTAAGCTTATTAACACTAATCCAGTGCATTTTGGTTTGTACGATGCCCGTTGGCCCATTTGACCAACTATTACTTTCTCACGAATTAACAAAGTAAACTGCTACATCGTGGTGAAGTAATAGACTAAACGAGTTACGTTTGATCAAATCGTTGAAGGAAAATCATACTAGAGTGTTTAGAGTCTCGATACTTAGTTTTTTTGGCCACGACTTGTTGTATGGAACTTTATATTCTTTATCACAAGTCTTAACCTTCCCAAGGATAATCTAAGCTTATTAATACTAATCGAGTGCGTTTTGGTTCGTACGATGCCCGTTGGCCCATTTGACCAACTATTACTTTCTCACGAAGTAACAAAGTAAACTGTTACTTCGTGGCGAAGTAATAGACTAAACGAGTTACGTTTGATCAAATCGTTGAAGGAAAATCATTCTAGAGTGTTTAGAGTCTCCATACTTAGTTTTTTTGGCCACGACTTGTTGTATGGAACTTTATATTCTTTATCACTAGTCTTAACCTTCCCAAGGATAATCTAAGCTTATTAATACTAATCGAGTGCGTTTTGGTTCGTACGATGCCCGTTGGCCCATTTGACCAACTATTACTTTCTCACGAAGTAACAAATTAAACTGCTACATCGTGGTGAAGTAATAGACTAAACGAGTTACGTTTTGATCAAATCGTTGAAGGAAAATCATTCTAGAGTGTTTAGAGTCTCCATACTTAGTTTTTTTTGCCACGACTTGTTGTATGGAACTTTATATTCTTTATCACAAGTCTTAACCTTCCCACGGATAATCTAAGCTTATTAATACTAATCGAGTGCGTTTTGGTTCGTACGATGCCCGTTGGCCCATTTGACCAACTATTACTTTCTCATGAAGTAACAAAGTAAACTGTTACTTCGTGGTGAAGTAATAGACTAAACGAGTTACGTTTGATCAAATCGTTGAAGGAAAATCATTCTAGAGTGTTTAGAGTCTCCATACTTAGTTTTTTTGGTCACGACTTGTTGTATGGAACTTTATATTCTTTATCACAAGTCTTAACCTTCCCAAGGATAATCTAAGTTTATTAATACTAATCGAGTGCGTTTTGGTTCGTACGATGCCCGTTGGCCCATTTGACCAACTATTACTTTCTCACGAAGTAACAAAGTAAACTGTTACTTCGTGGCGAAGTAATAGACTAAACGAGTTACGTTTGATCAAATCGTTGAAGGAAAATCATTCTAGAATGTTTAGAGTCTCCATACTTAGTTTTTTTGGCCACGACTTGTTGTATGGAACTTTATATTCTTTATCACTAGTCTTAACCTTCCCAAGGATAATCTAAGCTTATTAATACTAATCGAGTGCGTTTTGGTTCGTACGATGCCCGTTGGCCCATTTGACCAACTATTACTTTCTCACGAAGTAACAAATTAAACTGCTACATCGTGGTGAAGTAATAGACTAAACGAGTTACGTTTGATCAAATCGTTGAAGGAAAATCATTCTAGAGTGTTTAGAGTCTCCATACTTAGTTTTTTTTGCCACGACTTGTTGTATGGAACTTTATATTCTTTATCACAAGTCTTAACCTTCCCACGGATAATCTAAGCTTATTAATACTAATCGAGTGCGTTTTGGTTCGTACGATGCCCGTTGGCCCATTTGACCAACTATTACTTTCTCATGAAGTAACAAAGTAAACTGTTACTTCGTGGTGAAGTAATAGACTAAACGAGTTACGTTTGATCAAATCGTTGAAGGAAAATCATTCTAGAGTGTTTAGAGTCTCCATACTTAGTTTTTTTGGTCACGACTTGTTGTATGGAACTTTATATTCTTTATCACAAGTCTTAACCTTCCCAAGGATAATCTAAGTTTATTAATACTAATCGAGTGCGTTTTGGTTCGTACGATGCCCGTTGGCCCATTTGACCAACTATTACTTTCTCACGAAGTAACAAAGTAAATTGTTACTTCGTGGCGAAGTAATAGACTAAACGAGTTACGTTTGATCAAATCGTTGAAGGAAAATCATTCTAGAGTGTTTAGAATCTCCATACTTAGTTTTTTTGGCCACGACTTGTTGTATGGAACTTTATATTCTTTATCACTAGTCTTAACCTTCCCAAGGATAATCTAAGCTTATTAATACTAATCGAGTGCGTTTTGGTTCGTACGATGCCCGTTGGCCCATTTGACCAACTATTACTTTCTCACGAAGTAACAAATTAAACTGCTACATCGTGGTGAAGTAATAGACTAAACGAGTTACGTTTGATCAAATCGTTGAAGGAAAATCATTCTAGAGTGTTTAGAGTCTCCATACTTAGTTTTTTTTGCCACGACTTGTTGTATGGAACTTTATATTCTTTATCACAAGTCTTAACCTTCCCACGGATAATCTAAGCTTATTAATACTAATCGAGTGCGTTTTGGTTCGTACGATGCCCGTTGGCCCATTTGACCAACTATTACTTTCTCATGAAGTAACAAAGTAAACTGTTACTTCGTGGTGAAGTAATAGACTAAACGAGTTACGTTTGATCAAATCGTTGAAGGAAAATCATTCTAGAGTGTTTAGAGTCTCCATACTTAGTTTTTTTGGTCACGACTTGTTGTATGGAACTTTATATTCTTTATCACAAGTCTTAACCTTCCCAAGGATAATCTAAGTTTATTAATACTAATCGAGTGTGTTTTGGTTCGTACGATGCCCGTTGGCCCATTTGACCAACTATTACTTTCTCACGAAGTAACAAAGTAAACTGTTACTTCGTGGTGAAGTAATAGACTAAACGAGTTACGTTTGATCAAATCGTTGAAGGAAAATCATTCTAGAGTGTTTAGAGTCTCCATGCTTAGTTTTTTTGGCCAAGACTTGTTGTATGGAACTTTATATTCTTTATCACAAGTATTAACCTTCCCAAGGATAATCTAAGCTTATTAACACTAATCCAGTGCATTTTGGTTTGTACGATGCCCGTTGGCCCATTTGACCAACTATTACTTTCTCACGAATTAACAAAGTAAACTGCTACATCGTGGTGAAGTAATAGACTAAACGAGTTACGTTTGATCAAATCGTTGAAGGAAAATCATACTAGAGTGTTTAGAGTCTCGATACTTAGTTTTTTTGGCCACGACTTGTTGTATGGAACTTTATATTCTTTATCACAAGTCTTAACCTTCCCAAGGATAATCTAAGCTTATTAATACTAATCGAGTGCGTTTTGGTTCGTACGATGCCCGTTGGCCCATTTTACCAACTATTACTTTCTCACGAAGTAACAAAGTAAACTGTTACTTCGTGGTGAAGTAATAGACTAAACGAGTTACGTTTGATCAAATCGTTGAAGGAAAATCATTCTAGAGTGTTTAGAGTCTCCATACTTAGTTTTTTTGGTCACGACTTGTTGTATGGAACTTTATATTCTTTATCACAAGTCTTAACCTTCCCAAGGATAATCTAAGTTTATTAATACTAATCGAGTGCGTTTTGGTTCGTACGATGCCCGTTGGCCCATTTGACCAACTATTACTTTCTCACGAAGTAACAAAGTAAACTGTTACTTCGTGGCGAAGTAATAGACTAAACGAGTTACGTTTGATCAAATCGTTGAAGGAAAATCATTCTAGAGTGTTTAGAGTCTCCATACTTAGTTTTTTTGGCCACGACTTGTTGTATGGAACTTTATATTCTTTATCACTAGTCTTAACCTTCCCAAGGATAATCTAAGCTTATTAATACTAATCGAGTGCGTTTTGGTTCGTACGATGCCCGTTGGCCCATTTGACCAACTATTACTTTCTCACGAAGTAACAAATTAAACTGCTACATCGTGGTGAAGTAATAGACTAAACGAGTTACGTTTGATCAAATCGTTGAAGGAAAATCATTCTAGAGTGTTTAGAGTCTCCATGCTTAGTTTTTTTGGCCAAGACTTGTTGTATGGAACTTTATATTCTTTATCACAAGTATTAACCTTCCCAAGGATAATCTAAGCTTATTAACACTAATCCAGTGCATTTTGGTTTGTACGATGCCCGTTGGCCCATTTGACCAACTATTACTTTCTCACGAATTAACAAAGTAAACTGTTACTTCGTGGCGAAGTAATAGACTAAACGAGTTACGTTTGATCAAATCGTTGAAGGAAAATCATTCTAGAGTGTTTAGAGTCTCCATGCTTAGTTTTTTTGGCCAAGACTTGTTGTATGGAACTTTATATTCTTTATCACAAGTGTTAACCTTCCCAAGGATAATCTAAGCTTATTAACACTAATCCAGTGCATTTTGGTTTGTACGATGCCCGTTGGCCCATTTGACCAACTATTACTTTCTCACGAATTAACAAAGTAAACTGCTACATCGTGGTGAAGTAATAGACTAAACGAGTTACGTTTGATCAAATCGTTGAAGGAAAATCATACTAGAGTGTTTAGAGTCTCGATACTTAGTTTTTTTGGCCACGACTTGTTGTATGGAACTTTATATTCTTTATCACAAGTCTTAACCTTCCCAAGGATAATCTAAGCTTATTAATACTAATCGAGTGCGTTTTGGTTCGTACGATGCCCGTTGGCCCATTTTACCAACTATTACTTTCTCACGAAGTAACAAAGTAAACTGTTACTTCGTGGTGAAGTAATAGACTAAACGAGTTACGTTTGATCAAATCGTTGAAGGAAAATCATTCTAGAGTGTTTAGAGTCTCCATACTTAGTTTTTTTGGTCACGACTTGTTGTATGGAACTTTATATTCTTTATCACAAGTCTTAACCTTCCCAAGGATAATCTAAGTTTATTAATACTAATCGAGTGCGTTTTGGTTCGTACGATGCCCGTTGGCCCATTTGACCAACTATTACTTTCTCACGAAGTAACAAAGTAAACTGTTACTTCGTGGCGAAGTAATAGACTAAACGAGTTACGTTTGATCAAATCGTTGAAGGAAAATCATTCTAGAGTGTTTAGAGTCTCCATACTTAGTTTTTTTGGCCACGACTTGTTGTATGGAACTTTATATTCTTTATCACTAGTCTTAACCTTCCCAAGGATAATCTAAGCTTATTAATACTAATCGAGTGCGTTTTGGTTCGTACGATGCCCGTTGGCCCATTTGACCAACTATTACTTTCTCACGAAGTAACAAATTAAACTGCTACATCGTGGTGAAGTAATAGACTAAACGAGTTACGTTTGATCAAATCGTTGAAGGAAAATCATTCTAGAGTGTTTAGAGTCTCCATGCTTAGTTTTTTTGGCCAAGACTTGTTGTATGGAACTTTATATTCTTTATCACAAGTATTAACCTTCCCAAGGATAATCTAAGCTTATTAACACTAATCCAGTGCATTTTGGTTTGTACGATGCCCGTTGGCCCATTTGACCAACTATTACTTTCTCACGAATTAACAAAGTAAACTGCTACATCGTGGTGAAGTAATAGACTAAACGAGTTACGTTTGATCAAATCGTTGAAGGAAAATCATACTAGAGTGTTTAGAGTCTCGATACTTAGTTTTTTTGGCCACGACTTGTTGTATGGAACTTTATATTCTTTATCACAAGTCTTAACCTTCCCAAGGATAATCTAAGCTTATTAATACTAATCGAGTGCGTTTTGGTTCGTACGATGCCCGTTGGCCCATTTTACCAACTATTACTTTCTCACGAAGTAACAAAGTAAACTGTTACTTCGTGGTGAAGTAATAGACTAAACGAGTTACGTTTGATCAAATCGTTGAAGGAAAATCATTCTAGAGTGTTTAGAGTCTCCATACTTAGTTTTTTTGGTCACGACTTGTTGTATGGAACTTTATATTCTTTATCACAAGTCTTAACCTTCCCAAGGATAATCTAAGTTTATTAATACTAATCGAGTGCGTTTTGGTTCGTACGATGCCCGTTGGCCCATTTGACCAACTATTACTTTCTCACGAAGTAACAAAGTAAACTGTTACTTCGTGGCGAAGTAATAGACTAAACGAGTTACGTTTGATCAAATCGTTGAAGGAAAATCATTCTAGAGTGTTTAGAGTCTCCATACTTAGTTTTTTTGGCCACGACTTGTTGTATGGAACTTTATATTCTTTATCACTAGTCTTAACCTTCCCAAGGATAATCTAAGCTTATTAATACTAATCGAGTGCGTTTTGGTTCGTACGATGCCCGTTGGCCCATTTGACCAACTATTACTTTCTCACGAAGTAACAAATTAAACTGCTACATCGTGGTGAAGTAATAGACTAAACGAGTTACGTTTGATCAAATCGTTGAAGGAAAATCATTCTAGAGTGTTTAGAGTCTCCATGCTTAGTTTTTTTGGCCAAGACTTGTTGTATGGAACTTTATATTCTTTATCACAAGTATTAACCTTCCCAAGGATAATCTAAGCTTATTAACACTAATCCAGTGCATTTTGGTTTGTACGATGCCCGTTGGCCCATTTGACCAACTATTACTTTCTCACGAATTAACAAAGTAAACTGTTACTTCGTGGCGAAGTAATAGACTAAACGAGTTACGTTTGATCAAATCGTTGAAGGAAAATCATTCTAGAGTGTTTAGAGTCTCCATGCTTAGTTTTTTTGGCCAAGACTTGTTGTATGGAACTTTATATTCTTTATCACAAGTGTTAACCTTCCCAAGGATAATCTAAGCTTATTAACACTAATCCAGTGCATTTTGGTTTGTACGATGCCCGTTGGCCCATTTGACCAACTATTACTTTCTCACGAATTAACAAAGTAAACTGCTACATCGTGGTGAAGTAATAGACTAAACGAGTTACGTTTGATCAAATCGTTGAAGGAAAATCATACTAGAGTGTTTAGAGTCTCGATACTTAGTTTTTTTGGCCACGACTTGTTGTATGGAACTTTATATTCTTTATCACAAGTCTTAACCTTCCCAAGGATAATCTAAGCTTATTAATACTAATCGAGTGCGTTTTGGTTCGTACGATGCCCGTTGGCCCATTTTACCAACTATTACTTTCTCACGAAGTAACAAAGTAAACTGTTACTTCGTGGTGAAGTAATAGACTAAACGAGTTACGTTTGATCAAATCGTTGAAGGAAAATCATTCTAGAGTGTTTAGAGTCTCCATACTTAGTTTTTTTGGTCACGACTTGTTGTATGGAACTTTATATTCTTTATCACAAGTCTTAACCTTCCCAAGGATAATCTAAGTTTATTAATACTAATCGAGTGCGTTTTGGTTCGTACGATGCCCGTTGGCCCATTTGACCAACTATTACTTTCTCACGAAGTAACAAAGTAAACTGTTACTTCGTGGCGAAGTAATAGACTAAACGAGTTACGTTTGATCAAATCGTTGAAGGAAAATCATTCTAGAGTGTTTAGAGTCTCCATACTTAGTTTTTTTGGCCACGACTTGTTGTATGGAACTTTATATTCTTTATCACTAGTCTTAACCTTCCCAAGGATAATCTAAGCTTATTAATACTAATCGAGTGCGTTTTGGTTCGTACGATGCCCGTTGGCCCATTTGACCAACTATTACTTTCTCACGAAGTAACAAATTAAACTGCTACATCGTGGTGAAGTAATAGACTAAACGAGTTACGTTTGATCAAATCGTTGAAGGAAAATCATTCTAGAGTGTTTAGAGTCTCCATGCTTAGTTTTTTTGGCCAAGACTTGTTGTATGGAACTTTATATTCTTTATCACAAGTATTAACCTTCCCAAGGATAATCTAAGCTTATTAACACTAATCCAGTGCATTTTGGTTTGTACGATGCCCGTTGGCCCATTTGACCAACTATTACTTTCTCACGAATTAACAAAGTAAACTGTTACTTCGTGGCGAAGTAATAGACTAAACGAGTTACGTTTGATCAAATCGTTGAAGGAAAATCATTCTAGAGTGTTTAGAGTCTCGATACTTAGTTTTTTTGGCCACGACTTGTTGTATGGAACTTTATATTCTTTATCACAAGTCTTAACCTTCCCAAGGATAATCTAAGCTTATTAATACTAATCGAGTGCGTTTTGGTTCGTACGATGCCCGTTGGCCCATTTGACCAACTATTACTTTCTCATGAAGTAACAAAGTAAACTGTTACTTCGTGGTGAAGTAATAGACTAAACGAGTTACGTTTGATCAAATCGTTGAAGGAAAATCATTCTAGAGTGTTTAGAGTCTCCATACTTAGTTTTTTTGGTCACGACTTGTTGTATGGAACTTTATATTCTTTATCACAAGTCTTAACCTTCCCACGGATAATCTAAGCTTATTAATACTAATCGAGTGCGTTTTGGTTCGTACGATGCCCGTTGGCCCATTTGACCAACTATTACTTTCTCATGAAGTAACAAAGTAAACTGTTACTTCGTGGTGAAGTAATAGACTAAACGAGTTACGTTTGATCAAATCGTTGAAGGAAAATCATTCTAGAGTGTTTAGAGTCTCCATACTTAGTTTTTTTGGTCACGACTTGTTGTATGGAACTTTATATTCTTTATCACAAGTCTTAACCTTCCCAAGGATAATCTAAGTTTATTAATACTAATCGAGTGCGTTTTGGTTCGTACGATGCCCGTTGGCCCATTTGACCAACTATTACTTTCTCACAAAGTAACAAAGTAAACTGTTACTTCGTGGCGAAGTAATAGACTAAACGAGTTACGTTTGATCAAATCGTTGAAGAAAAATCATTCTAGAGTGTTTAGAATCTCCATACTTAGTTTTTTTGGCCACGACTTGTTGTATGGAACTTTATATTCTTTATCACAAGTCTTAACCTTCCCACGGATAATCTAAGCTTATTAATACTAATCGAGTGCGTTTTGGTTCGTACGATGCCCGTTGGCCCATTTGACCAACTATTACTTTCTCATGAAGTAACAAAGTAAACTGTTACTTCGTGGTGAAGTAATAGACTAAACGAGTTACGTTTGATCAAATCGTTGAAGGAAAATCATTCTAGAGTGTTTAGAGTCTCCATACTTAGTTTTTTTGGTCACGACTTGTTGTATGGAACTTTATATTCTTTATCACAAGTCTTAACCTTCCCAAGGATAATCTAAGTTTCTTAATACTAATCGAGTGCGTTTTGGTTCGTACGATGCCCGTTGGTCCATTTGACCAACTATTACTTTCTCACGAAGTAACAAAGTAAACTGTTACTTCGTGGTGAAGTAATAGACTAAACGAGTTACGTTTGATCAAATCGTTGAAGGAAAATCATTCTAGAGTGTTTAGAGTCTCCATGCTTAGTTTTTTTGGCCAAGACTTGTTGTATGGAACTTTATATTCTTTATCACAAGTATTAACCTTCCCAAGGATAATCTAAGCTTATTAACACTAATCCAGTGCATTTTGGTTTGTACGATGCTCGTTGGCCCATTTGACCAACTATTACTTTCTCACGAATTAACAAAGTAAACTGCTACATCGTGGTGAAGTAATAGACTAAACGAGTTACGTTTGATCAAATCGTTGAAGGAAAATCATACTAGAGTGTTTAGAGTCTCGATACTTAGTTTTTTTGGCCACGACTTGTTGTATGGAACTTTATATTCTTTATCACAAGTCTTAACCTTCCCAAGGATAATCTAAGCTTATTAATACTAATCGAGTGCGTTTTGGTTCGTACGATGCCCGTTGGCCCATTTTACCAACTATTACTTTCTCACGAAGTAACAAAGTAAACTGTTACTTCGTGGTGAAGTAATAGACTAAACGAGTTACGTTTGATCAAATCGTTGAAGGAAAATCATTCTAGAGTGTTTAGAGTCTCCATACTTAGTTTTTTTGGTCACGACTTGTTGTATGGAACTTTATATTCTTTATCACAAGTCTTAACCTTCCCAAGGATAATCTAAGTTTATTAATACTAATCGAGTGCGTTTTGGTTCGTACGATGCCCGTTGGCCCATTTGACCAACTATTACTTTCTCACGAAGTAACAAAGTAAACTGTTACTTCGTGGCGAAGTAATAGACTAAACGAGTTACGTTTGATCAAATCGTTGAAGGAAAATCATTCTAGAGTGTTTAGAGTCTCCATACTTAGTTTTTTTGGCCACGACTTGTTGTATGGAACTTTATATTCTTTATCACTAGTCTTAACCTTCCCAAGGATAATCTAAGCTTATTAATACTAATCGAGTGCGTTTTGGTTCGTACGATGCCCGTTGGCCCATTTGACCAACTATTACTTTCTCACGAAGTAACAAATTAAACTGCTACATCGTGGTGAAGTAATAGACTAAACGAGTTACGTTTGATCAAATCGTTGAAGGAAAATCATTCTAGAGTGTTTAGAGTCTCCATGCTTAGTTTTTTTGGCCAAGACTTGTTGTATGGAACTTTATATTCTTTATCACAAGTGTTAACCTTCCCAAGGATAATCTAAGCTTATTAACACTAATCCAGTGCATTTTGGTTTGTACGATGCCCGTTGGCCCATTTGACCAACTATTACTTTCTCACGAATTAACAAAGTAAACTGTTACTTCGTGGCGAAGTAATAGACTAAACGAGTTACGTTTGATCAAATCGTTGAAGGAAAATCATTCTAGAGTGTTTAGAGTCTCGATACTTAGTTTTTTTGGCCACGACTTGTTGTATGGAACTTTATATTCTTTATCACAAGTCTTAACCTTCCCAAGGATAATCTAAGCTTATTAATACTAATCGAGTGCGTTTTGGTTCGTACGATGCCCGTTGGCCCATTTGACCAACTATTACTTTCTCATGAAGTAACAAAGTAAACTGTTACTTCGTGGTGAAGTAATAGACTAAACGAGTTACGTTTGATCAAATCGTTGAAGGAAAATCATTCTAGAGTGTTTAGAGTCTCCATACTTAGTTTTTTTGGTCACGACTTGTTGTATGGAACTTTATATTCTTTACCACAAGTCTTAACCTTCCCACGGATAATCTAAGCTTATTAATACTAATCGAGTGCGTTTTGGTTCGTACGATGCCCGTTGGCCCATTTGACCAACTATTACTTTCTCATGAAGTAACAAAGTAAACTGTTACTTCGTGGTGAAGTAATAGACTAAACGAGTTACGTTTGATCAAATCGTTGAAGGAAAATCATTCTAGAGTGTTTAGAGTCTCCATACTTAGTTTTTTTGGTCACGACTTGTTGTATGGAACTTTATATTCTTTATCACAAGTCTTAACCTTCCCAAGGATAATCTAAGTTTATTAATACTAATCGAGTGCGTTTTGGTTCGTACGATGCCCGTTGGCCCATTTGACCAACTATTACTTTCTCACAAAGTAACAAAGTAAACTGTTACTTCGTGGCGAAGTAATAGACTAAACGAGTTACGTTTGATCAAATCGTTGAAGGAAAATCATTCTAGAGTGTTTAGAATCTCCATACTTAGTTTTTTTGGCCACGACTTGTTGTATGGAACTTTATATTCTTTATCACAAGTCTTAACCTTCCCACGGATAATCTAAGCTTATTAATACTAATCGAGTGCGTTTTGGTTCGTACGATGCCCGTTGGCCCATTTGACCAACTATTACTTTCTCATGAAGTAACAAAGTAAACTGTTACTTCGTGGTGAAGTAATAGACTAAACGAGTTACGTTTGATCAAATCGTTGAAGGAAAATCATTCTAGAGTGTTTAGAGTCTCGATACTTAGTTTTTTTGGCCACGACTTGTTGTATGGAACTTTATATTCTTTATCACAAGTCTTAACCTTCCCAAGGATAATCTAAGCTTATTAATACTAATCGAGTGCGTTTTGGTTCGTACGATGCCCGTTGGCCCATTTGACCAACTATTACTTTCTCACGAAGTAACAAATTAAACTACTACATCGTGGTGAAGTAATAGACTAAACGAGTTACGTTTGATCAAATCGTTGAAGGAAAATCATTCTAGAGTGTTTAGAGTCTCCATACTTAGTTTTTTTTGCCACGACTTGTTGTATGGAACTTTATATTCTTTATCACAAGTCTTAACCTTCCCACGGATAATCTAAGCTTATTAATACTAATCGAGTGCGTTTTGGTTCGTACGATGCCCGTTGGCCCATTTGACCAACTATTACTTTCTCATGAAGTAACAAAGTAAACTGTTACTTCGTGGTGAAGTAATAGACTAAACGAGTTACGTTTGATCAAATCGTTGAAGGAAAATCATTCTAGAGTGTTTAGAGTCTCCATACTTAGTTTTTTTGGTCACGACTTGTTGTATGGAACTTTATATTCTTTATCACAAGTCTTAACCTTCCCAAGGATAATCTAAGTTTATTAATACTAATCGAGTGCGTTTTGGTTCGTACGATGCCCGTTGGCCCATTTGACCAACTATTACCTTCTCACGAAGTAACAAAGTAAACTGTTACTTCGTGGTGAAGTAATAGACTAAACGAGTTACGTTTGATCAAATCGTTGAAGGAAAATCATTCTAGAGTGTTTAGAGTCTCCATGCTTAGTTTTTTTGGCCAAGACTTGTTGTATGGAACTTTATATTCTTTATCACAAGTATTAACCTTCCCAAGGATAATCTAAGCTTATTAACACTAATCCAGTGCATTTTGGTTTGTACGATGCCCGTTGGCCCATTTGACCAACTATTACTTTCTCACGAATTAACAAAGTAAACTGCTACATCGTGGTGAAGTAATAGACTAAACGAGTTACGTTTGATCAAATCGTTGAAGGAAAATCATACTAGAGTGTTTAGAGTCTCGATACTTAGTTTTTTTGGCCACGACTTGTTGTATGGAACTTTATATTCTTTATCACAAGTCTTAACCTTCCCAAGGATAATCTAAGCTTATTAATACTAATCGAGTGCGTTTTGGTTCGTACGATGCCCGTTGGCCCATTTGACCAACTATTACTTTCTCACGAAGTAACAAATTAAACTACTACATCGTGGTGAAGTAATAGACTAAACGAGTTACGTTTGATCAAATCGTTGAAGGAAAATCATTCTAGAGTGTTTAGAGTCTCCATACTTAGTTTTTTTTGCCACGACTTGTTGTATGGAACTTTATATTCTTTATCACAAGTCTTAACCTTCCCACGGATAATCTAAGCTTATTAATACTAATCGAGTGCGTTTTGGTTCGTACGATGCCCGTTGGCCCATTTGACCAACTATTACTTTCTCATGAAGTAACAAAGTAAACTGTTACTTCGTGGTGAAGTAATAGACTAAACGAGTTACGTTTGATCAAATCGTTGAAGGAAAATCATTCTAGAGTGTTTAGAGTCTCCATACTTAGTTTTTTTGGTCACGACTTGTTGTATGGAACTTTATATTCTTTATCACAAGTCTTAACCTTCCCAAGGATAATCTAAGTTTATTAATACTAATCGAGTGCGTTTTGGTTCGTACGATGCCCGTTGGCCCATTTGACCAACTATTACCTTCTCACGAAGTAACAAAGTAAACTGTTACTTCGTGGTGAAGTAATAGACTAAACGAGTTACGTTTGATCAAATCGTTGAAGGAAAATCATTCTAGAGTGTTTAGAGTCTCCATGCTTAGTTTTTTTGGCCAAGACTTGTTGTATGGAACTTTATATTCTTTATCACAAGTATTAACCTTCCCAAGGATAATCTAAGCTTATTAACACTAATCCAGTGCATTTTGGTTTGTACGATGCCCGTTGGCCCATTTGACCAACTATTACTTTCTCACGAATTAACAAAGTAAACTGCTACATCGTGGTGAAGTAATAGACTAAACGAGTTACGTTTGATCAAATCGTTGAAGGAAAATCATACTAGAGTGTTTAGAGTCTCGATACTTAGTTTTTTTGGCCACGACTTGTTGTATGGAACTTTATATTCTTTATCACAAGTCTTAACCTTCCCAAGGATAATCTAAGCTTATTAATACTAATCGAGTGCGTTTTGGTTCGTACGATGCCCGTTGGCCCATTTTACCAACTATTACTTTCTCACGAAGTAACAAAGTAAACTGTTACTTCGTGGTGAAGTAATAGACTAAACGAGTTACGTTTGATCAAATCGTTGAAGGAAAATCATTCTAGAGTGTTTAGAGTCTCCATACTTAGTTTTTTTGGTCACGACTTGTTGTATGGAACTTTATATTCTTTATCACAAGTCTTAACCTTCCCAAGGATAATCTAAGTTTATTAATACTAATCGAGTGCGTTTTGGTTCGTACGATGCCCGTTGGCCCATTTGACCAACTATTACTTTCTCACGAATTAACAAAGTAAACTGTTACTTCGTGGCGAAGTAATAGACTAAACGAGTTACGTTTGATCAAATCGTTGAAGGAAAATCATTCTAGAGTGTTTAGAGTCTCGATACTTAGTTTTTTTGGCCACGACTTGTTGTATGGAACTTTATATTCTTTATCACAAGTCTTAACCTTCCCAAGGATAATCTAAGCTTATTAATACTAATCGAGTGCGTTTTGGTTCGTACGATGCCCGTTGGCCCATTTGACCAACTATTACTTTCTCATGAAGTAACAAAGTAAACTGTTACTTCGTGGTGAAGTAATAGACTAAACGAGTTACGTTTGATCAAATCGTTGAAGGAAAATCATTCTAGAGTGTTTAGAGTCTCCATACTTAGTTTTTTTGGTCACGACTTGTTGTATGGAACTTTATATTCTTTATCACAAGTCTTAACCTTCCCACGGATAATCTAAGCTTATTAATACTAATCGAGTGCGTTTTGGTTCGTACGATGCCCGTTGGCCCATTTGACCAACTATTACTTTCTCATGAAGTAACAAAGTAAACTGTTACTTCGTGGTGAAGTAATAGACTAAACGAGTTACGTTTGATCAAATCGTTGAAGGAAAATCATTCTAGAGTGTTTAGAGTCTCCATACTTAGTTTTTTTGGTCACGACTTGTTGTATGGAACTTTATATTCTTTATCACAAGTCTTAACCTTCCCAAGGATAATCTAAGTTTATTAATACTAATCGAGTGCGTTTTGGTTCGTACGATGCCCGTTGGCCCATTTTACCAACTATTACTTTCTCACAAAGTAACAAAGTAAACTGTTACTTCGTGGCGAAGTAATAGACTAAACGAGTTACGTTTGATCAAATCGTTGAAGGAAAATCATTCTAGAGTGTTTAGAATCTCCATACTTAGTTTTTTTGGCCACGACTTGTTGTATGGAACTTTATATTCTTTATCACAAGTCTTAACCTTCCCACGGATAATCTAAGCTTATTAATACTAATCGAGTGCGTTTTGGTTCGTACGATGCCCGTTGGCCCATTTGACCAACTATTACTTTCTCATGAAGTAACAAAGTAAACTGTTACTTCGTGGTGAAGTAATAGACTAAACGAGTTACGTTTGATCAAATCGTTGAAGGAAAATCATTCTAGAGTGTTTAGAGTCTCGATACTTAGTTTTTTTGGCCACGACTTGTTGTATGGAACTTTATATTCTTTATCACAAGTCTTAACCTTCCCAAGGATAATCTAAGCTTATTAATACTAATCGAGTGCGTTTTGGTTCGTACGATGCCCGTTGGCCCATTTGACCAACTATTACTTTCTCACGAAGTAACAAATTAAACTACTACATCGTGGTGAAGTAATAGACTAAACGAGTTACGTTTGATCAAATCGTTGAAGGAAAATCATTCTAGAGTGTTTAGAGTCTCCATACTTAGTTTTTTTTGCCACGACTTGTTGTATGGAACTTTATATTCTTTATCACAAGTCTTAACCTTCCCACGGATAATCTAAGCTTATTAATACTAATCGAGTGCGTTTTGGTTCGTACGATGCCCGTTGGCCCATTTGACCAACTATTACTTTCTCATGAAGTAACAAAGTAAACTGTTACTTCGTGGTGAAGTAATAGACTAAACGAGTTACGTTTGATCAAATCGTTGAAGGAAAATCATTCTAGAGTGTTTAGAGTCTCCATACTTAGTTTTTTTGGTCACGACTTGTTGTATGGAACTTTATATTCTTTATCACAAGTCTTAACCTTCCCAAGGATAATCTAAGTTTATTAATACTAATCGAGTGCGTTTTGGTTCGTACGATGCCCGTTGGCCCATTTGACCAACTATTACTTTCTCACGAAGTAACAAAGTAAACTGTTACTTCGTGGTGAAGTAATAGACTAAACGAGTTACGTTTGATCAAATCGTTGAAGGAAAATCATTCTAGAGTGTTTAGAGTCTCCATGCTTAGTTTTTTTGGCCAAGACTTGTTGTATGGAACTTTATATTCTTTATCACAAGTATTAACCTTCCCAAGGATAATCTAAGCTTATTAACACTAATCCAGTGCATTTTGGTTTGTACGATGCCCGTTGGCCCATTTGACCAACTATTACTTTCTCACGAATTAACAAAGTAAACTGCTACATCGTGGTGAAGTAATAGACTAAACGAGTTACGTTTGATCAAATCGTTGAAGGAAAATCATACTAGAGTGTTTAGAGTCTCGATACTTAGTTTTTTTGGCCACGACTTGTTGTATGGAACTTTATATTCTTTATCACAAGTCTTAACCTTCCCAAGGATAATCTAAGCTTATTAATACTAATCGAGTGCGTTTTGGTTCGTACGATGCCCGTTGGCCCATTTTACCAACTATTACTTTCTCACGAAGTAACAAAGTAAACTGTTACTTCGTGGTGAAGTAATAGACTAAACGAGTTACGTTTGATCAAATCGTTGAAGGAAAATCATTCTAGAGTGTTTAGAGTCTCCATACTTAGTTTTTTTGGTCACGACTTGTTGTATGGAACTTTATATTCTTTATCACAAGTCTTAACCTTCCCAAGGATAATCTAAGTTTATTAATACTAATCGAGTGCGTTTTGGTTCGTACGATGCCCGTTGGCCCATTTGACCAACTATTACTTTCTCACGAATTAACAAAGTAAACTGTTACTTCGTGGCGAAGTAATAGACTAAACGAGTTACGTTTGATCAAATCGTTGAAGGAAAATCATTCTAGAGTGTTTAGAGTCTCGATACTTAGTTTTTTTGGCCACGACTTGTTGTATGGAACTTTATATTCTTTATCACAAGTCTTAACCTTCCCAAGGATAATCTAAGCTTATTAATACTAATCGAGTGCGTTTTGGTTCGTACGATGCCCGTTGGCCCATTTGACCAACTATTACTTTCTCATGAAGTAACAAAGTAAACTGTTACTTCGTGGTGAAGTAATAGACTAAACGAGTTACGTTTGATCAAATCGTTGAAGGAAAATCATTCTAGAGTGTTTAGAGTCTCCATACTTAGTTTTTTTGGTCACGACTTGTTGTATGGAACTTTATATTCTTTATCACAAGTCTTAACCTTCCCACGGATAATCTAAGCTTATTAATACTAATCGAGTGCGTTTTGGTTCGTACGATGCCCGTTGGCCCATTTGACAAACTATTACTTTCTCATGAAGTAACAAAGTAAACTGTTACTTCGTGGTGAAGTAATAGACTAAACGAGTTACGTTTGATCAAATCGTTGAAGGAAAATCATTCTAGAGTGTTTAGAGTCTCGATACTTAGTTTTTTTGGCCACGACTTGTTGTATGGAACTTTATATTCTTTATCACAAGTCTTAACCTTCCCAAGGATAATCTAAGCTTATTAATACTAATCGAGTGCGTTTTGGTTCGTACGATGCCCGTTGGCCCATTTGACCAACTATTACTTTCTCACGAAGTAACAAAGTAAACTGTTACTTCGTGGTGAAGTAATAGACTAAACGAGTTACGTTTGATCAAATCGTTGAAGGAAAATCATTCTAGAGTGTTTAGAGTCTCCATGCTTAGTTTTTTTGGCCAAGACTTGTTGTATGGAACTTTATATTCTTTATCACAAGTATTAACCTTCCCAAGGATAATCTAAGCTTATTAACACTAATCCAGTGCATTTTGGTTTGTACGATGCCCGTTGGCCCATTTGACCAACTATTACTTTCTCACGAATTAACAAAGTAAACTGCTACATCGTGGTGAAGTAATAGACTAAACGAGTTACGTTTGATCAAATCGTTGAAGGAAAATCATACTAGAGTGTTTAGAGTCTCGATACTTAGTTTTTTTGGCCACGACTTGTTGTATGGAACTTTATATTCTTTATCACAAGTCTTAACCTTCCCAAGGATAATCTAAGCTTATTAATACTAATCGAGTGCGTTTTGGTTCGTACGATGCCCGTTGGCCCATTTTACCAACTATTACTTTCTCACGAAGTAACAAAGTAAACTGTTACTTCGTGGTGAAGTAATAGACTAAACGAGTTACGTTTGATCAAATCGTTGAAGGAAAATCATTCTAGAGTGTTTAGAGTCTCCATACTTAGTTTTTTTGGTCACGACTTGTTGTATGGAACTTTATATTCTTTATCACAAGTCTTAACCTTCCCAAGGATAATCTAAGTTTATTAATACTAATCGAGTGCGTTTTGGTTCGTACGATGCCCGTTGGCCCATTTGACCAACTATTACTTTCTCACGAATTAACAAAGTAAACTGTTACTTCGTGGCGAAGTAATAGACTAAACGAGTTACGTTTGATCAAATCGTTGAAGGAAAATCATTCTAGAGTGTTTAGAGTCTCGATACTTAGTTTTTTTGGCCACGACTTGTTGTATGGAACTTTATATTCTTTATCACAAGTCTTAACCTTCCCAAGGATAATCTAAGCTTATTAATACTAATCGAGTGCGTTTTGGTTCGTACGATGCCCGTTGGCCCATTTGACCAACTATTACTTTCTCATGAAGTAACAAAGTAAACTGTTACTTCGTGGTGAAGTAATAGACTAAACGAGTTACGTTTGATCAAATCGTTGAAGGAAAATCATTCTAGAGTGTTTAGAGTCTCCATACTTAGTTTTTTTGGTCACGACTTGTTGTATGGAACTTTATATTCTTTATCACAAGTCTTAACCTTCCCACGGATAATCTAAGCTTATTAATACTAATCGAGTGCGTTTTGGTTCGTACGATGCCCGTTGGCCCATTTGACCAACTATTACTTTCTCATGAAGTAACAAAGTAAACTGTTACTTCGTGGTGAAGTAATAGACTAAACGAGTTACGTTTGATCAAATCGTTGAAGGAAAATCATTCTAGAGTGTTTAGAGTCTCCATACTTAGTTTTTTTGGTCACGACTTGTTGTATGGAACTTTATATTCTTTATCACAAGTCTTAACCTTCCCAAGGATAATCTAAGTTTATTAATACTAATCGAGTGCGTTTTGGTTCGTACGATGCCCGTTGGCCCATTTTACCAACTATTACTTTCTCACAAAGTAACAAAGTAAACTGTTACTTCGTGGCGAAGTAATAGACTAAACGAGTTACGTTTGATCAAATCGTTGAAGGAAAATCATTCTAGAGTGTTTAGAATCTCCATACTTAGTTTTTTTGGCCACGACTTGTTGTATGGAACTTTATATTCTTTATCACTAGTCTTAACCTTCCCAAGGATAATCTAAGCTTATTAATACTAATCGAGTGCGTTTTGGTTCGTACGATGCCCGTTGGCCCATTTGACCAACTATTACTTTCTCACGAAGTAACAAATTAAACTGCTACATCGTGGTGAAGTAATAGACTAAACGAGTTACGTTTGATCAAATCGTTGAAGGAAAATCATTCTAGAGTGTTTAGAGTCT
Organism: Linaria vulgaris; assembly: GCA_948329865.1. Lineage (NCBI taxonomy): Eukaryota > Viridiplantae > Streptophyta > Magnoliopsida > Lamiales > Plantaginaceae > Linaria > Linaria vulgaris. The sequence continues at coordinate 36,359,814 of OX415252.1, forward strand.
CCATGCTTAGTTTTTTTGGCCAAGACTTGTTGTATGGAACTTTATATTCTTTATCACAAGTATTAACCTTCCCAAGGATAATCTAAGCTTATTAACACTAATCCAGTGCATTTTGGTTTGTACGATGCCCGTTGGCCCATTTGACCAACTATTACTTTCTCACGAATTAACAAAGTAAACTGTTACTTCGTGGCGAAGTAATAGACTAAACGAGTTACGTTTGATCAAATCGTTGAAGGAAAATCATTCTAGAGTGTTTAGAGTCTCGATACTTAGTTTTTTTGGCCACGACTTGTTGTATGGAACTTTATATTCTTTATCACAAGTCTTAACCTTCCCAAGGATAATCTAAGCTTATTAATACTAATCGAGTGCGTTTTGGTTCGTACGATGCCCGTTGGCCCATTTGACCAACTATTACTTTCTCACGAAGTAACAAATTAAACTGCTACATCGTGGTGAAGTAATAGACTAAACGAGTTACGTTTGATCAAATCGTTGAAGGAAAATCATTCTAGAGTGTTTAGAGTCTCCATACTTAGTTTTTTTTGCCACGACTTGTTGTATGGAACTTTATATTCTTTATCACAAGTATTAACCTTCCCAAGGATAATCTAAGCTTATTAACACTAATCCAGTGCATTTTGGTTTGTACGATGCCCGTTGGCCCATTTGACCAACTATTACTTTCTCACGAATTAACAAAGTAAACTGCTACATCGTGGTGAAGTAATAGACTAAACGAGTTACGTTTGATCAAATCGTTGAAGGAAAATCATACTAGAGTGTTTAGAGTCTCGATACTTAGTTTTTTTGGCCACGACTTGTTGTATGGAACTTTATATTCTTTATCACAAGTCTTAACCTTCCCAAGGATAATCTAAGCTTATTAATACTAATCGAGTGCGTTTTGGTTCGTACGATGCCCGTTGGCCCATTTGACCAACTATTACTTTCTCACGAAGTAACAAAGTAAACTGTTACTTCGTGGTGAAGTAATAGACTAAACGAGTTACGTTTGATCAAATCGTTGAAGGAAAATCATTCTAGAGTGTTTAGAGTCTCCATGCTTAGTTTTTTTGGCCAAGACTTGTTGTATGGAACTTTATATTCTTTATCACAAGTATTAACCTTCCCAAGGATAATCTAAGCTTATTAACACTAATCCAGTGCATTTTGGTTTGTACGATGCCCGTTGGCCCATTTGACCAACTATTACTTTCTCACGAATTAACAAAGTAAACTGCTACATCGTGGTGAAGTAATAGACTAAACGAGTTACGTTTGATCAAATCGTTGAAGGAAAATCATACTAGAGTGTTTAGAGTCTCGATATTTAGTTTTTTTGGCCACGACTTGTTGTATGGAACTTTATATTCTTTATCACAAGTCTTAACCTTCCCAAGGATAATCTAAGCTTATTAATACTAATCGAGTGCGTTTTGGTTCGTACGATGCCCGTTGGCCCATTTTACCAACTATTACTTTCTCACGAAGTAACAAAGTAAACTGTTACTTCGTGGTGAAGTAATAGACTAAACGAGTTACGTTTGATCAAATCGTTGAAGGAAAATCATTCTAGAGTGTTTAGAGTCTCCATACTTAGTTTTTTTGGTCACGACTTGTTGTATGGAACTTTATATTCTTTATCACAAGTCTTAACCTTCCCAAGGATAATCTAAGTTTATTAATACTAATCGAGTGCGTTTTGGTTCGTACGATGCCCGTTGGCCCATTTGACCAACTATTACTTTCTCACGAATTAACAAAGTAAACTGTTACTTCGTGGCGAAGTAATAGACTAAACGAGTTACGTTTGATCAAATCGTTGAAGGAAAATCATTCTAGAGTGTTTAGAGTCTCGATACTTAGTTTTTTTGGCCACGACTTGTTGTATGGAACTTTATATTCTTTATCACAAGTCTTAACCTTCCCAAGGATAATCTAAGCTTATTAATACTAATCGAGTGCGTTTTGGTTCGTACGATGCCCGTTGGCCCATTTGACCAACTATTACTTTCTCATGAAGTAACAAAGTAAACTGTTACTTCGTGGTGAAGTAATAGACTAAACGAGTTACGTTTGATCAAATCGTTGAAGGAAAATCATTCTAGAGTGTTTAGAGTCTCCATACTTAGTTTTTTTGGTCACGACTTGTTGTATGGAACTTTATATTCTTTATCACAAGTCTTAACCTTCCCACGGATAATCTAAGCTTATTAATACTAATCGAGTGCGTTTTGGTTCGTACGATGCCCGTTGGCCCATTTGACCAACTATTACTTTCTCATGAAGTAACAAAGTAAACTGTTACTTCGTGGTGAAGTAATAGACTAAACGAGTTACGTTTGATCAAATCGTTGAAGGAAAATCATTCTAGAGTGTTTAGAGTCTCCATACTTAGTTTTTTTGGTCACGACTTGTTGTATGGAACTTTATATTCTTTATCACAAGTCTTAACCTTCCCAAGGATAATCTAAGTTTATTAATACTAATCGAGTGCGTTTTGGTTCGTACGATGCCCGTTGGCCCATTTTACCAACTATTACTTTCTCACAAAGTAACAAAGTAAACTGTTACTTCGTGGCGAAGTAATAGACTAAACGAGTTACGTTTGATCAAATCGTTGAAGGAAAATCATTCTAGAGTGTTTAGAATCTCCATACTTAGTTTTTTTGGCCACGACTTGTTGTATGGAACTTTATATTCTTTATCACAAGTCTTAACCTTCCCACGGATAATCTAAGCTTATTAATACTAATCGAGTGCGTTTTGGTTCGTACGATGCCCGTTGGCCCATTTGACCAACTATTACTTTCTCATGAAGTAACAAAGTAAACTGTTACTTCGTGGTGAAGTAATAGACTAAACGAGTTACGTTTGATCAAATCGTTGAAGGAAAATCATTCTAGAGTGTTTAGAGTCTCGATACTTAGTTTTTTTGGCCACGACTTGTTGTATGGAACTTTATATTCTTTATCACAAGTCTTAACCTTCCCAAGGATAATCTAAGCTTATTAATACTAATCGAGTGCGTTTTGGTTCGTACGATGCCCGTTGGCCCATTTGACCAACTATTACTTTCTCACGAAGTAACAAATTAAACTGCTACATCGTGGTGAAGTAATAGACTAAACGAGTTACGTTTGATCAAATCGTTGAAGGAAAATCATTCTAGAGTGTTTAGAGTCTCCATACTTAGTTTTTTTTGCCACGACTTGTTGTATGGAACTTTATATTCTTTATCACAAGTCTTAACCTTCCCACGGATAATCTAAGCTTATTAATACTAATCGAGTGCGTTTTGGTTCGTACGATGCCCGTTGGCCCATTTGACCAACTATTACTTTCTCATGAAGTAACAAAGTAAACTGTTACTTCGTGGTGAAGTAATAGACTAAACGAGTTACGTTTGATCAAATCGTTGAAGGAAAATCATTCTAGAGTGTTTAGAGTCTCCATACTTAGTTTTTTTGGTCACGACTTGTTGTATGGAACTTTATATTCTTTATCACAAGTCTTAACCTTCCCAAGGATAATCTAAGTTTATTAATACTAATCGAGTGCGTTTTGGTTCGTACGATGCCCGTTGGCCCATTTGACCAACTATTACTTTCTCACGAAGTAACAAAGTAAACTGTTACTTCGTGGTGAAGTAATAGACTAAACGAGTTACGTTTGATCAAATCGTTGAAGGAAAATCATTCTAGAGTGTTTAGAGTCTTCATGCTTAGTTTTTTTGGCCAAGACTTGTTGTATGGAACTTTATATTCTTTATCACAAGTATTAACCTTCCCAAGGATAATCTAAGCTTATTAACACTAATCCAGTGCATTTTGGTTTGTACGATGCCCGTTGGCCCATTTGACCAACTATTACTTTCTCACGAATTAACAAAGTAAACTGCTACATCGTGGTGAAGTAATAGACTAAACGAGTTACGTTTGATCAAATCGTTGAAGGAAAATCATACTAGAGTGTTTAGAGTCTCGATACTTAGTTTTTTTGGCCACGACTTGTTGTATGGAACTTTATATTCTTTATCACAAGTCTTAACCTTCCCAAGGATAATCTAAGCTTATTAATACTAATCGAGTGCGTTTTGGTTCGTACGATGCCCGTTGGCCCATTTTACCAACTATTACTTTCTCACGAAGTAACAAAGTAAACTGTTACTTCGTGGTGAAGTAATAGACTAAACGAGTTACGTTTGATCAAATCGTTGAAGGAAAATCATTCTAGAGTGTTTAGAGTCTCCATACTTAGTTTTTTTGGTCACGACTTGTTGTATGGAACTTTATATTCTTTATCACAAGTCTTAACCTTCCCAAGGATAATCTAAGTTTATTAATACTAATCGAGTGCGTTTTGGTTCGTACGATGCCCGTTGGCCCATTTGACCAACTATTACTTTCTCACGAAGTAACAAAGTAAACTGTTACTTCGTGGCGAAGTAATAGACTAAACGAGTTACGTTTGATCAAATCGTTGAAGGAAAATCATTCTAGAGTGTTTAGAGTCTCCATACTTAGTTTTTTTGGCCACGACTTGTTGTATGGAACTTTATATTCTTTATCACTAGTCTTAACCTTCCCAAGGATAATCTAAGCTTATTAATACTAATCGAGTGCGTTTTGGTTCGTACGATGCCCGTTGGCCCATTTGACCAACTATTACTTTCTCACGAAGTAACAAATTAAACTGCTACATCGTGGTGAAGTAATAGACTAAACGAGTTACGTTTGATCAAATCGTTGAAGGAAAATCATTCTAGAGTGTTTAGAGTCTCCATGCTTAGTTTTTTTGGCCAAGACTTGTTGTATGGAACTTTATATTCTTTATCACAAGTATTAACCTTCCCAAGGATAATCTAAGCTTATTAACACTAATCCAGTGCATTTTGGTTTGTACGATGCCCGTTGGCCCATTTGACCAACTATTACTTTCTCACGAATTAACAAAGTAAACTGTTACTTCGTGGCGAAGTAATAGACTAAACGAGTTACGTTTGATCAAATCGTTGAAGGAAAATCATTCTAGAGTGTTTAGAGTCTCGATACTTAGTTTTTTTGGCCACGACTTGTTGTATGGAACTTTATATTCTTTATCACAAGTCTTAACCTTCCCAAGGATAATCTAAGCTTATTAATACTAATCGAGTGCGTTTTGGTTCGTACGATGCCCGTTGGCCCATTTGACCAACTATTACTTTCTCATGAAGTAACAAAGTAAACTGTTACTTCGTGGTGACGTAATAGACTAAACGAGTTACGTTTGATCAAATCGTTGAAGGAAAATCATTCTAGAGTGTTTAGAGTCTCCATACTTAGTTTTTTTGGTCACGACTTGTTGTATGGAACTTTATATTCTTTATCACAAGTCTTAACCTTCCCAAGGATAATCTAAGCTTATTAATACTAATCGAGTGCGTTTTGGTTCGTACGATGCCCGTTGGCCCATTTTACCAACTATTACTTTCTCACGAAGTAACAAAGTAAACTGTTACTTCGTGGTGAAGTAATAGACTAAACGAGTTACGTTTGATCAAATCGTTGAAGGAAAATCATTCTAGAGTGTTTAGAGTCTCCATACTTAGTTTTTTTGGTCACGACTTGTTGTATGGAACTTTATATTCTTTATCACAAGTCTTAACCTTCCCAAGGATAATCTAAGTTTATTAATACTAATCGAGTGCGTTTTGGTTCGTACGATGCCCGTTGGCCCATTTGACCAACTATTACTTTCTCACGAATTAACAAAGTAAACTGTTACTTCGTGGCGAAGTAATAGACTAAACGAGTTACGTTTGATCAAATCGTTGAAGGAAAATCATTCTAGAGTGTTTAGAGTCTCGATACTTAGTTTTTTTGGCCACGACTTGTTGTATGGAACTTTATATTCTTTATCACAAGTCTTAACCTTCCCAAGGATAATCTAAGCTTATTAATACTAATCGAGTGCGTTTTGGTTCGTACGATGCCCGTTGGCCCATTTGACCAACTATTACTTTCTCATGAAGTAACAAAGTAAACTGTTACTTCGTGGTGAAGTAATAGACTAAACGAGTTACGTTTGATCAAATCGTTGAAGGAAAATCATTCTAGAGTGTTTAGAGTCTCCATACTTAGTTTTTTTGGTCACGACTTGTTGTATGGAACTTTATATTCTTTATCACAAGTCTTAACCTTCCCACGGATAATCTAAGCTTATTAATACTAATCGAGTGCGTTTTGGTTCGTACGATGCCCGTTGGCCCATTTGACCAACTATTACTTTCTCATGAAGTAACAAAGTAAACTGTTACTTCGTGGTGAAGTAATAGACTAAACGAGTTACGTTTGATCAAATCGTTGAAGGAAAATCATTCTAGAGTGTTTAGAGTCTCCATACTTAGTTTTTTTGGTCACGACTTGTTGTATGGAACTTTATATTCTTTATCACAAGTCTTAACCTTCCCAAGGATAATCTAAGTTTATTAATACTAATCGAGTGCGTTTTGGTTCGTACGATGCCCGTTGGCCCATTTTACCAACTATTACTTTCTCACAAAGTAACAAAGTAAACTGTTACTTCGTGGCGAAGTAATAGACTAAACGAGTTACGTTTGATCAAATCGTTGAAGGAAAATCATTCTAGAGTGTTTAGAGTCTCCATACTTAGTTTTTTTTGCCACGACTTGTTGTATGGAAATTTATATTCTTTATCACAAATCTTAACCTTCCCAAGGATAATCTAAACTTATTAACACTAATCGAGTGCGTTTTGGTTCGTACGATGCCCGTTGGCCCATTTGACCAACTATTACTTTCTCACGAAGTAACAAAGTAAACTGTTACTTCGTGGTGAAGTAATAGACTAAACGAGTTACGTTTGAACAAATCGTTGAAGGAAAATAATTCTAGAGTGTTTAGAGTCTCCATACTTAGTTTTTTTGGCCACGACTTGTTGTATGGAACTTTAAACTCTTTATCACAAGTCTTAACCTTCCAAGGATAATCTAAGCTTATTAACACAAATCGAGTGTGTTTTGGTTCGTACGATGCCCGTTGGCCCATTTGACCAACTATTACTTTCTCACGAAGTAACAAAGTAAACTTTTACTTCGTGGTGAAGTAATAGACTAAACGAGTTACGTTTTTACAAATCGTTGAAGGAAAATCATTCTAGAATGTTTAGAGTCTCCATACTTAGTTTTTTTGGCCACGGCTTGTTGTATGGAACATTATATTCTTTATCACAAGTCCTTAACCTTCCCAAGGATAATCTAAGCTTGTTAACACTAATCGAGTGCATTTTGGTTCGTACGATGCCCGTTGGCCCATTTGACCAACTATTACTTTCTCACGAAGTAACAAGGTAAACTGTTACTGCGTGGTGAAGTAATAGACTAAACGAGTTACGTTTGATCAAATCGTTGAAGGAAAATCATTCTAGAGTGTTTAGAGTCTCCATGCTTAGTTTTTTTGGCCAAGACTTGTTTAATGGAACTTTATATTCTTTATCACAAGTATTAACCTTCCCAAGGATAATCTAAGCTTATTAACACTAATCGAGTGCGTTTTGGTTCGTACGATGCCCGTTGGCCCATTTGACCAACTATTACTTTCTCACGAAGTAACAAAGTAAACTGTTACTTCGTGGTGAAGTAATAGACTAAACGAGTTACGTTTGAACAAATCGTTGAAGGAAAATAATTCTAGAGTGTTTAGAGTCTCCATACTTAGTTTTTTTGGCCACGACTTGTTATATGGAACTTTATATTCTTTATCACTAGTCTTAACCTTCCCAAGGATAATCTAAGCTTATTAATACTAATCGAGTGCGTTTTGGTTCGTACGATGCTCGTTGGCCCATTTGACCAACTATTACTTTCTCACGAAGTAACAAATTAAACTGCTACATCGTGGTGAAGTAATAGACTAAACGAGTTACGTTTGATCAAATCGTTGAAGGAAAATCATTCTAGAGTGTTTAGAGTCTCCATACTTAGTTTTTTTTGCCACGACTTGTTGTATGGAAATTTATATTCTTTATCACAAATCTTAACCTTCCCAAGGATAATCTAAGCTTATTAACACTAATCGAGTGCGTTTTGGTTCGTACGATGCCCGTTGGCCCATTTGACCAACTATTACTTTCTCACGAAGTAATAAAGTAAACTGTTACTTCGTGGTGAAGTAATAGACTAAACGAGTTACGTTTGAACAAATCGTTGAAGGAAAATAATTCTAGAGTGTTTAGAGTCTCCATACTTAGTTTTTTTGGCCACGACTTGTTGTATGGAACTTTAAACTCTTTATCACAAGTCTTAACCTTCCAAGAATAATCTAAGCTTATTAACACAAATCGAGTGTGTTTTGGTCCGTACGATGCCCGTTGGCCCATTTGACCAACTATTACTTTCTCACGAAGTAACAAAGTAAACTTTTACTTCGTGGTGAAGTAATAGACTAAACGAGTTACGTTTTTACAAATCGTTGAAGGAAAATCATTCTAGAGTGTTTAGAGTCTCCATACTTAGTTTTTTTGGCCACGGCTTGTTGTATGGAACTTTATATTCTTTATCACAAGTCCTTAACCTTCCCAAGGATAATCTAAGCTTGTTAACACTAATCGAGTGCATTTTGGTTCGTACGATGCCCGTTGGCCCATTTGACCAACTATTACTTTCTCACGAAGTAACAAGGTAAACTGTTACTGCGTGGTGAAGTAATAGACTAAACGAGTTACGTTTGATCAAATCGTTGAAGGAAAATCATTCTAGAGTGTTTAGAGTCTCCATGCTTAGTTTTTTTGGCCAAGACTTGTTGTATGGAACTTTATATTCTTTATAACAAGTATTAACCTTCCCAAGGATAATCTAAGCTTATTAACACTAATCCAGTGCATTTTGGTTTGAACGATGCCCGTTGGCCCATTTGACCAACTATTACTTTCTCACGAAGTAACAAAGTAAATTGTTACTTCGTGGCGAAGTAATAGACTAAACGAGTTACGTTTGATCAAATCGTTGAAGGAAAATCATTCTAGAGTGTTTAGAGTCTCCATGCTTAGTTTTTTTGGCCAAGACTTGTTGTATGGAACTTTATATTCTTTATCACAAGTATTAACCTTCCCAAGGATAATCTAAGCTTATTAACACTAATCCAGTGCATTTTGGTTTGTACGATGCCCGTTGGCCCATTTGACCAACTATTACTTTCTCACGAATTAACAAAGTAAACTGCTACATCGTGGTGAAGTAATAGACTAAACGAGTTACGTTTGATCAAATCGTTGAAGGAAAATCATTCTAGAGTGTTTAGAGTCTCCATACTTAGTTTTTTTTGCCACGACTTGTTGTATGGAAATTTATATTCTTTATCACAAGTCTTAAACTTCCCAAGGATAATCTAAGCTTATTAACACTAATCGAGTGCGTTTTGGTTCGTACGATGCCCGTTGGCCCATTTGACCAACTATTACTTTCTCACGAAGTAACAAAGTAAACTGTTACTTCGTGGTGAAGTAATAGACTAAACGAGTTACGTTTGAACAAATCGTTGAAGGAAAATAATTCTAGAGTGTTTAGAGTCTCCATACTTAGTTTTTTTGGCCACGACTTGTTGTATGGAAATTTATATTCTTTATCACAAGTCTTAACCTTCCCAAGGATAATCTAAGCTTATTAACACTAATCGAGTGCGTTTTGGTTCGTACGATGCCCGTTGGCCCATTTGACCAACTATTACTTTCTCACGAAGTAACAAAGTAAACTGTTACTTCGTGGTGAAGTAATAGACTAAACGAGTTATCCTTGATCAAATCGTTGAAGGAAAATCATTCTAGAGTGTTTAGAGTCTCCATACTTAGTTTTTTTGGCCACGACTTGTTGTATGGAAATTTATATTCTTTATCACAAGTCTTAACCTTCCCAAGGATAATCTAAGCTTATTAACACTAATCGAGTGCGTTTTGGTTCGTACGATGCCCGTTGGCCCATTTGACCAACTATTACTTTCTCACGAAGTAACAAAGTAAACTGTTACTTCGTGGTGAAGTAATAGACTAAACGAGTTACGTTTGAACAAATCGTTGAAGGAAAATAATTCTAGAGTGTTTAGAGTCTCCATACTTAGTTTTTTTGGCCACGACTTGTTGTATGGAACTTTATATTCTTTATCACAAGTCTTAACCTTCCCAAGGATAATCTAAGCTTATTAATACTAATCGAGTGCGTTTTGGTTCGTACGATGCCCGTTGGCCCATTTGACCAACTATTACTTTCTCACGAAGTAACAAAGTAAACTGTTACTTCGTGGTGAAGTAATAGACTAAACGAGTTACGTTTGATCAAATCGTTGAAGGAAAATCATTCTAGAGTGTTTATAGTCTCCATACTTAGTTTTTTTGGTCACGACTTGTTGTATGGAACTTTATATTCTTTATCACAAGTCTTAACCTTCCCAAGGATAATCTAAGTTTACTAATACTAATCGAGTGCGTTTTGGTTCGTACGATGCCCGTTGGCCCATTTGACCAACTATTACTTTCTCACGAAGTAACAAAGTAAACTGTTACTTCGTGGCGAAATAATAGACTAAACGAGTTACGTTTGATCAAATCGTTGAAGGAAAATCATTCTAGAGTGTTTAGAGTCTCCATACTTAGTTTTTTTGGCCACGACTTGTTGTATGGAAATTTATATTCTTTATCACTAGTCTTAACCTTCCCAAGGATAATCTAAGCTTATTAATACTAATCGAGTGCGTTTTGGTTCGTACGATGCCCGTTGGCCCATTTGACCAACTATTACTTTCTCACGAAGTAACAAATTAAACTGCTACATCGTGGTGAAGTAATAGACTAAACGAGTTACGTTTGATCAAATCGTTGAAGGAAAATCATTCTAGAGTGTTTAGAGTCTCCATACTTAGTTTTTTTTGCCACGACTTGTTGTATGGAAATTTATATTCTTTATCACAAATCTTAACCTTCCCAAGGATAATCTAAGCTTATTAACACTAATCGAGTGCGTTTTGGTTCGTACGATGCCCGTTGGCCCATTTGACCAACTATTACTTTCTCACGAAGTAACAAAGTAAACTGTTACTTCGTGGTGAAGTAATAGACTAAACGAGTTACGTTTGAACAAATCGTTGAAGGAAAATAATTCTAGAGTGTTTAGAGTCTCCATACTTAGTTTTTTTGGCCACGACTTGTTGTATGGAACTTTAAACTCTTTATCACAAGTCTTAACCTTCCAAGGATAATCTAAGCTTATTAACACAAATCGAGTGTGTTTTGGTTCGTACGATGCCCGTTGGCCCATTTGACCAACTATTACTTTCTCACGAAGTAACAAAGTAAACTTTTACTTCGTGGTGAAGTAATAGACTAAACGAGTTACGTTTTTACAAATCGTTGAAGGAAAATCATTCTAGAATGTTTAGAGTCTCCATACTTAGTTTTTTTGGCCACGGCTTGTTGTATGGAACTTTATATTCTTTATCACAAGTCCTTAACCTTCCCAAGGATAATCTAAGCTTGTTAACACTAATCGAGTGCATTTTGGTTCGTACGATGCCCGTTGGCCCATTTGACCAACTATTACTTTCTCACGAAGTAACAAGGTAAACTGTTACTGCGTGGTGAAGTAATAGACTAAACGAGTTACGTTTGATCAAATCGTTGAAGGAAAATCATTCTAGAGTGTTTAGAGTCTCCATGCTTAGTTTTTTTGGCCAAGACTTGTTGTATGGAACTTTATATTCTTTATCACAAGTATTAACCTTCCCAAGGATAATCTAAGCTTATTAACACTAATCCAGTGCATTTTGGTTTGTACGATGCCCGTTGGCCCATTTGACCAACTATTACTTTCTCACGAAGTAACAAAGTAAATTGTTACTTCGTGGCGAAGTAATAGACTAAACGAGTTACGTTTGATCAAATCGTTGAAGGAAAATCATTCTAGAGTGTTTAGAGTCTCCATACTTAGTTTTTTTGGCCACGACTTGTTGTATGGAACTTTATATTCTTTATCACTAGTCTTAACCTCCCAAGAATAATCTAAGCTTATTAATACTAATCGAGTGCGTTTTGGTTCGTACGATGCCCGTTGGCCCATTTGACCAACTATTACTTTCTCACGAAGTAACAAAGTAAACTGTTACTTCGTGGTGAAGTAATAGACTAAACGAGTTACGTTTGATCAAATCGTTGAAGGAAAATCATTCTAGAGTGTTTAGAGTCTCCATGCTTAGTTTTTTTGGCCAAGACTTGTTGTATGGAACTTTATATTCTTTATCACAAGTATTAACCTTCCCAAGGATAATCTAAGCTTATTAACACTAATCCAGTGCATTTTGGTTTGTACGATGCCCGTTGGCCCATTTGACCAACTATTACTTTCTCACGAAGTAACAAAGTAAATTGTTACTTCGTGGCGAAGTAATAGACTAAACGAGTTACGTTTGATCAAATCGTTGAAGGAAAATCATTCTAGAGTGTTTAGAGTCTCCATGCTTAGTTTTTTTGGCCAAGACTTGTTGTATGGAACTTTATATTCTTTATCACAAGTATTAACCTTCCCAAGGATAATCTAAGCTTATTAACACTAATCCAGTGCATTTTGGTTTGTACGATGCCCGTTGGCCCATTTGACCAACTATTACTTTCTCACGAATTAACAAAGTAAACTGCTACATCGTGGTGAAGTAATAGACTAAACGAGTTACGTTTGATCAAATCGTTGAAGGAAAATCATTCTAGAGTGTTTAGAGTCTCCATACTTAGTTTTTTTTGCCACGACTTGTTGTATGGAAATTTATATTCTTTATCACAAGTCTTAAACTTCCCAAGGATAATCTAAGCTTATTAACACTAATCGAGTGCGTTTTGGTTCGTACGATGCCCGTTGGCCCATTTGACCAACTATTACTTTCTCACGAAGTAACAAAGTAAACTGTTACTTCGTGGTGAAGTAATAGACTAAACGAGTTACGTTTGAACAAATCGTTGAAGGAAAATAATTCTAGAGTGTTTAGAGTCTCCATACTTAGTTTTTTTGGCCACGACTTGTTGTATGGAAATTTATATTCTTTATCACAAGTCTTAACCTTCCCAAGGATAATCTAAGCTTATTAACACTAATCGAGTGCGTTTTGGTTCGTACGATGCCCGTTGGCCCATTTGACCAACTATTACTTTCTCACGAAGTAACAAAGTAAACTGTTACTTCGTGGTGAAGTAATAGACTAAACGAGTTACGTTTGAACAAATCGTTGAAGGAAAATAATTCTAGAGTGTTTAGAGTCTCCATACTTAGTTTTTTTGGCCACGACTTGTTGTATGGAACTTTATATTCTTTATCACAAGTCTTAACCTTCCCAAGGATAATCTAAGCTTATTAATACTAATCGAGTGCGTTTTGGTTCGTACGATGCCCGTTGGCCCATTTGACCAACTATTACTTTCTCACGAAGTAACAAAGTAAACTGTTACTTCGTGGTGAAGTAATAGACTAAACGAGTTACGTTTGATCAAATCGTTGAAGGAAAATCATTCTAGAGTGTTTATAGTCTCCATACTTAGTTTTTTTGGTCACGACTTGTTGTATGGAACTTTATATTCTTTATCACAAGTCTTAACCTTCCCAAGGATAATCTAAGTTTACTAATACTAATCGAGTGCGTTTTGGTTCGTACGATGCCCGTTGGCCCATTTGACCAACTATTACTTTCTCACGAAGTAACAAAGTAAACTGTTACTTCGTGGCGAAATAATAGACTAAACGAGTTACGTTTGATCAAATCGTTGAAGGAAAATCATTCTAGAGTGTTTAGAGTCTCCATACTTAGTTTTTTTGGCCACGACTTGTTGTATGGAAATTTATATTCTTTATCACTAGTCTTAACCTTCCCAAGGATAATCTAAGCTTATTAATACTAATCGAGTGCGTTTTGGTTCGTACGATGCCCGTTGGCCCATTTGACCAACTATTACTTTCTCACGAAGTAACAAATTAAACTGCTACATCGTGGTGAAGTAATAGACTAAACGAGTTACGTTTGATCAAATCGTTGAAGGAAAATCATTCTAGAGTGTTTAGAGTCTCCATACTTAGTTTTTTTTGCCACGACTTGTTGTATGGAAATTTATATTCTTTATCACAAATCTTAACCTTCCCAAGGATAATCTAAGCTTATTAACACTAATCGAGTGCGTTTTGGTTCGTACGATGCCCGTTGGCCCATTTGACCAACTATTACTTTCTCACGAAGTAACAAAGTAAACTGTTACTTCGTGGTGAAGTAATAGACTAAACGAGTTACGTTTGAACAAATCGTTGAAGGAAAATAATTCTAGAGTGTTTAGAGTCTCCATACTTAGTTTTTTTGGCCACGACTTGTTGTATGGAACTTTAAACTCTTTATCACAAGTCTTAAACTTCCAAGGATAATCTAAGCTTATTAACACAAATCGAGTGTGTTTTGGTTCGTACGATGCCCGTTGGCCCATTTGACCAACTATTACTTTCTCACGAAGTAACAAAGTAAACTTTTACTTCGTGGTGAAGTAATAGACTAAACGAGTTACGTTTTTACAAATCGTTGAAGGAAAATCATTCTAGAATGTTTAGAGTCTCCATACTTAGTTTTTTTGGCCACGGCTTGTTGTATGGAACTTTATATTCTTTATCACAAGTCCTTAACCTTCCCAAGGATAATCTAAGCTTGTTAACACTAATCGAGTGCATTTTGGTTCGTACGATGCCCGTTGGCCCATTTGACCAACTATTACTTTCTCACGAAGTAACAAGGTAAACTGTTACTGCGTGGTGAAGTAATAGACTAAACGAGTTACGTTTGATCAAATCGTTGAAGGAAAATCATTCTAGAGTGTTTAGAGTCTCCATGCTTAGTTTTTTTGGCCAAGACTTGTTGTATGGAACTTTATATTCTTTATCACAAGTATTAACCTTCCCAAGGATAATCTAAGCTTATTAACACTAATCCAGTGCATTTTGGTTTGTACGATGCCCGTTGGCCCATTTGACCAACTATTACTTTCTCACGAAGTAACAAAGTAAATTGTTACTTCGTGGCGAAGTAATAGACTAAACGAGTTACGTTTGATCAAATCGTTGAAGGAAAATCATTCTAGAGTGTTTAGAGTCTCCATACTTAGTTTTTTTGGCCACGACTTGTTGTATGGAACTTTATATTCTTTATCACTAGTCTTAACCTCCCAAGAATAATCTAAGCTTATTAATACTAATCGAGTGCGTTTTGGTTCGTACGATGCCCGTTGGCCCATTTGACCAACTATTACTTTCTCACGAAGTAACAAAGTAAACTGTTACTTCGTGGTGAAGTAATAGACTAAACGAGTTACGTTTGATCAAATCGTTGAAGGAAAATCATTCTAGAGTGTTTAGAGTCTCCATGCTTAGTTTTTTTGGCCAAGACTTGTTGTATGGAACTTTATATTCTTTATCACAAGTATTAACCTTCCCAAGGATAATCTAAGCTTATTAACACTAATCCAGTGCATTTTGGTTTGTACGATGCCCGTTGGCCCATTTGACCAACTATTACTTTCTCACGAAGTAACAAAGTAAATTGTTACTTCGTGGCGAAGTAATAGACTAAACGAGTTACGTTTGATCAAATCGTTGAAGGAAAATCATTCTAGAGTGTTTAGAGTCTCCATGCTTAGTTTTTTTGGCCAAGACTTGTTGTATGGAACTTTATATTCTTTATCACAAGTATTAACCTTCCCAAGGATAATCTAAGCTTATTAACACTAATCCAGTGCATTTTGGTTTGTACGATGCCCGTTGGCCCATTTGACCAACTATTACTTTCTCACGAATTAACAAAGTAAACTGCTACATCGTGGTGAAGTAATAGACTAAACGAGTTACGTTTGATCAAATCGTTGAAGGAAAATCATTCTAGAGTGTTTAGAGTCTCCATACTTAGTTTTTTTTGCCACGACTTGTTGTATGGAAATTTATATTCTTTATCACAAGTCTTAACCTTCCCAAGGATAATCTAAGCTTATTAACACTAATCGAGTGCGTTTTGGTTCGTACGATGCCCGTTGGCCCATTTGACCAACTATTACTTTCTCACGAAGTAACAAAGTAAACTGTTACTTCGTGGTGAAGTAATAGACTAAACGAGTTACGTTTGATCAAATCGTTGAAGGAAAATCATTCTAGAGTGTTTAGAGTCTCCATGCTTAGTTTTTTTGGCCAAGACTTGTTGTATGGAACTTTATATTCTTTATCACAAGTATTAACCTTCCCAAGGATAATCTAAGCTTATTAACACTAATCCAGTGCATTTTGGTTTGTACGATGCCCGTTGGCCCATTTGACCAACTATTACTTTCTCACGAAGTAACAAAGTAAATTGTTACTTCGTGGCGAAGTAATAGACTAAACGAGTTACGTTTGATCAAATCGTTGAAGGAAAATCATTCTAGAGTGTTTAGAGTCTCCATACTTAGTTTTTTTGGCCACGACTTGTTGTATGGAACTTTATATTCTTTATCACTAGTCTTAACCTCCCAAGAATAATCTAAGCTTATTAATACTAATCGAGTGCGTTTTGGTTCGTACGATGCCCGTTGGCCCATTTGACCAACTATTACTTTCTCACGAAGTAACAAAGTAAACTGTTACTTCGTGGTGAAGTAATAGACTAAACGAGTTACGTTTGATCAAATCGTTGAAGGAAAATCATTCTAGAGTGTTTAGAGTCTCCATGCTTAGTTTTTTTGGCCAAGACTTGTTGTATGGAACTTTATATTCTTTATCACAAGTATTAACCTTCCCAAGGATAATCTAAGCTTATTAACACTAATCCAGTGCATTTTGGTTTGTACGATGCCCGTTGGCCCATTTGACCAACTATTACTTTCTCACGAAGTAACAAAGTAAATTGTTACTTCGTGGCGAAGTAATAGACTAAACGAGTTACGTTTGATCAAATCGTTGAAGGAAAATCATTCTAGAGTGTTTAGAGTCTCCATGCTTAATTTTTTTGGCCAAGACTTGTTGTATGGAACTTTATATTCTTTATCACAAGTATTAACCTTCCCAAGGATAATCTAAGCTTATTAACACTAATCCAGTGCATTTTGGTTTGTACGATGCCCGTTGGCCCATTTGACCAACTATTACTTTCTCACGAATTAACAAAGTAAACTGCTACATCGTGGTGAAGTAATAGACTAAACGAGTTACGTTTGATCAAATCGTTGAAGGAAAATCATTCTAGAGTGTTTAGAGTCTCCATGCTTAGTTTTTTTGGCCAAGACTTGTTGTATGGAACTTATATTCTTTATCACAAGTATTAACCTTCCCAAGGATAATCTAAGCTTATTAACACTAATCCAGTGCATTTTGGTTTGTACGATGCCCGTTGGCCCATTTGACCAACTATTACTTTCTCACGAAGTAACAAAGTAAATTGTTACTTCGTGGCGAAGTAATAGACTAAACGAGTTACGTTTGATCAAATCGTTGAAGGAAAATCATTCTAGAGTGTTTAGAGTCTCCATACTTAGTTTTTTTGGCCACGACTTGTTGTATGGAACTTTATATTCTTTATCACTAGTCTTAACCTCCCAAGAATAATCTAAGCTTATTAATACTAATCGAGTGCGTTTTGGTTCGTACGATGCCCGTTGGCCCATTTGACCAACTATTACTTTCTCACGAAGTAACAAAGTAAACTGTTACTTCGTGGTGAAGTAATAGACTAAACGAGTTACGTTTGATCAAATCGTTGAAGGAAAATCATTCTAGAGTGTTTAGAGTCTCCATGCTTAGTTTTTTTGGCCAAGACTTGTTGTATGGAACTTTATATTCTTTATCACAAGTATTAACCTTCCCAAGGATAATCTAAGCTTATTAACACTAATCCAGTGCATTTTGGTTTGTACGATGCCCGTTGGCCCATTTGACCAACTATTACTTTCTCACGAAGTAACAAAGTAAATTGTTACTTCGTGGCGAAGTAATAGACTAAACGAGTTACGTTTGATCAAATCGTTGAAGGAAAATCATTCTAGAGTGTTTAGAGTCTCCATGCTTAGTTTTTTTGGCCAAGACTTGTTGTATGGAACTTTATATTCTTTATCACAAGTATTAACCTTCCCAAGGATAATCTAAGCTTATTAACACTAATCCAGTGCATTTTGGTTTGTACGATGCCCGTTGGCCCATTTGACCAACTATTACTTTCTCACGAATTAACAAAGTAAACTGCTACATCGTGGTGAAGTAATAGACTAAACGAGTTACGTTTGATCAAATCGTTGAAGGAAAATCATTCTAGAGTGTTTAGAGTCTCCATACTTAGTTTTTTTTGCCACGACTTGTT
Source organism: Linaria vulgaris (assembly GCA_948329865.1). Lineage (NCBI taxonomy): Eukaryota > Viridiplantae > Streptophyta > Magnoliopsida > Lamiales > Plantaginaceae > Linaria > Linaria vulgaris. The sequence continues at coordinate 36,378,194 of OX415252.1, forward strand.
GTATGGAAATTTATATTCTTTATCACAAGTCTTAACCTTCCCAAGGATAATCTAAGCTTATTAACACTAATCGAGTGCGTTTTGGTTCGTACGATGCCCGTTGGCCCATTTGACCAACTATTACTTTCTCACGAAGTAACAAAGTAAACTGTTACTTCGTGGTGAAGTAATAGACTAAACGAGTTACGTTTGATCAAATCGTTGAAGGAAAATCATTCTAGAGTGTTTAGAGTCTCCATGCTTAGTTTTTTTGGCCAAGACTTGTTGTATGGAACTTTATATTCTTTATCACAAGTATTAACCTTCCCAAGGATAATCTAAGCTTATTAACACTAATCCAGTGCATTTTGGTTTGTACGATGCCCGTTGGCCCATTTGACCAACTATTACTTTCTCACGAAGTAACAAAGTAAATTGTTACTTCGTGGCGAAGTAATAGACTAAACGAGTTACGTTTGATCAAATCGTTGAAGGAAAATCATTCTAGAGTGTTTAGAGTCTCCATACTTAGTTTTTTTGGCCACGACTTGTTGTATGGAACTTTATATTCTTTATCACTAGTCTTAACCTCCCAAGAATAATCTAAGCTTATTAATACTAATCGAGTGCGTTTTGGTTCGTACGATGCCCGTTGGCCCATTTGACCAACTATTACTTTCTCACGAAGTAACAAAGTAAACTGTTACTTCGTGGTGAAGTAATAGACTAAACGAGTTACGTTTGATCAAATCGTTGAAGGAAAATCATTCTAGAGTGTTTAGAGTCTCCATGCTTAGTTTTTTTGGCCAAGACTTGTTGTATGGAACTTTATATTCTTTATCACAAGTATTAACCTTCCCAAGGATAATCTAAGCTTATTAACACTAATCCAGTGCATTTTGGTTTGTACGATGCCCGTTGGCCCATTTGACCAACTATTACTTTCTCACGAAGTAACAAAGTAAATTGTTACTTCGTGGCGAAGTAATAGACTAAACGAGTTACGTTTGATCAAATCGTTGAAGGAAAATCATTCTAGAGTGTTTAGAGTCTCCATGCTTAGTTTTTTTGGCCAAGACTTGTTGTATGGAACTTTATATTCTTTATCACAAGTATTAACCTTCCCAAGGATAATCTAAGCTTATTAACACTAATCCAGTGCATTTTGGTTTGTACGATGCCCGTTGGCCCATTTGACCAACTATTACTTTCTCACGAATTAACAAAGTAAACTGCTACATCGTGGTGAAGTAATAGACTAAACGAGTTACGTTTGATCAAATCGTTGAAGGAAAATCATTCTAGAGTGTTTAGAGTCTCCATACTTAGTTTTTTTTGCCACGACTTGTTGTATGGAAATTTATATTCTTTATCACAAGTCTTAACCTTCCCAAGGATAATCTAAGCTTATTAACACTAATCGAGTGCGTTTTGGTTCGTACGATGCCCGTTGGCCCATTTGACCAACTATTACTTTCTCACGAAGTAACAAAGTAAACTGTTACTTCGTGGTGAAGTAATAGACTAAACGAGTTACGTTTGATCAAATCGTTGAAGGAAAATCATTCTAGAGTGTTTAGAGTCTCCATACTTAGTTTTTTTGGTCACGACTTGTTGTATGGAACTTTATATTCTTTATCACAAGTCTTAACCTTCCCAAGGATAATCTAAGTTTATTAATACTAATCGAGTGCGTTTTGGTTCGTACGATGCCCGTTGGCCCATTTGACCAACTATTACTTTCTCACGAAGTAACAAAGTAAACTGTTACTTCGTGGCGAAATAATAGACTAAACGAGTTACGTTTGATCAAATCGTTGAAGGAAAATCATTCTAGAGTGTTTAGAGTCTCCATACTTAGTTTTTTTGGCCACGACTTGTTGTATGGAAATTTATATTCTTTATCACTAGTCTTAACCTTCCCAAGGATAATCTAAGCTTATTAATACTAATCGAGTGCGTTTTGGTTCGTACGATGCCCGTTGGCCCATTTGACCAACTATTACTTTCTCACGAAGTTACAAATTAAACTGCTACATCGTGGTGAAGTAATAGACTAAACGAGTTACGTTTGATCAAATCGTTGAAGGAAAATCATTCTAGAGTGTTTAGAGTCTCCATACTTAGTTTTTTTTGCCACGACTTGTTGTATGGAAATTTATATTCTTTATCACAAATCTTAACCTTCCCAAGGATAATCTAAGCTTATTAACACTAATCGAGTGCGTTTTGGTTCGTACGATGCCCGTTGGCCCATTTGACCAACTATTACTTTCTCACGAAGTAACAAAGTAAACTGTTACTTCGTGGTGAAGTAATAGACTAAACGAGTTACGTTTGAACAAATCGTTGAAGGAAAATAATTCTAGAGTGTTTAGAGTCTCCATACTTAGTTTTTTTGGCCACGACTTGTTGTATGGAACTTTAAACTCTTTATCACAAGTCTTAACCTTCCAAGGATAATCTAAGCTTATTAACACAAATCGAGTGTGTTTTGGTTCGTACGATGCCCGTTGGCCCATTTGACCAACTATTACTTTCTCACGAAGTAACAAAGTAAACTTTTACTTCGTGGTGAAGTAATAGACTAAACGAGTTACGTTTTTACAAATCGTTGAAGGAAAATCATTCTAGAATGTTTAGAGTCTCCATACTTAGTTTTTTTGGCCACGGCTTGTTGTATGGAACTTTATATTCTTTATCACAAGTCCTTAACCTTCCCAAGGATAATCTAAGCTTGTTAACACTAATCGAGTGCATTTTGGTTCGTACGATGCCCGTTGGCCCATTTGACCAACTATTACTTTCTCACGAAGTAACAAGGTAAACTGTTACTGCGTGGTGAAGTAATAGACTAAACGAGTTACGTTTGATCAAATCGTTGAAGGAAAATCATTCTAGAGTGTTTAGAGTCTCCATGCTTAGTTTTTTTGGCCAAGACTTGTTGTATGGAACTTTATATTCTTTATCACAAGTATTAACCTTCCCAAGGATAATCTAAGCTTATTAACACTAATCCAGTGCATTTTGGTTTGTACGATGCCCGTTGGCCCATTTGACCAACTATTACTTTCTCACGAAGTAACAAAGTAAATTGTTACTTCGTGGCGAAGTAATAGACTAAACGAGTTACGTTTGATCAAATCGTTGAAGGAAAATCATTCTAGAGTGTTTAGAGTCTCCATACTTAGTTTTTTTGGCCACGACTTGTTGTATGGAACTTTATATTCTTTATCACTAGTCTTAACCTCCCAAGAATAATCTAAGCTTATTAATACTAATCGAGTGCGTTTTGGTTCGTACGATGCCCGTTGGCCCATTTGACCAACTATTACTTTCTCACGAAGTAACAAAGTAAACTGTTACTTCGTGGTGAAGTAATAGACTAAACGAGTTACGTTTGATCAAATCGTTGAAGGAAAATCATTCTAGAGTGTTTAGAGTCTCCATGCTTAGTTTTTTTGGCCAAGACTTGTTGTATGGAACTTTATATTCTTTATCACAAGTATTAACCTTCCCAAGGATAATCTAAGCTTATTAACACTAATCCAGTGCATTTTGGTTTGTACGATGCCCGTTGGCCCATTTGACCAACTATTACTTTCTCACGAAGTAACAAAGTAAATTGTTACTTCGTGGCGAAGTAATAGACTAAACGAGTTACGTTTGATCAAATCGTTGAAGGAAAATCATTCTAGAGTGTTTAGAGTCTCCATGCTTAGTTTTTTTGGCCAAGACTTGTTGTATGGAACTTTATATTCTTTATCACAAGTATTAACCTTCCCAAGGATAATCTAAGCTTATTAACACTAATCGAGTGCGTTTTGGTTCGTACGATGCCCGTTGGCCCATTTGACCAACTATTACTTTCTCACGAAGTAACAAAGTAAACTGTTACTTCGTGGTGAAGTAATAGACTAAACGAGTTACGTTTGAACAAATCGTTGAAGGAAAATAATTCTAGAGTGTTTAGAGTCTCCATACTTAGTTTTTTTGGCCACGACTTGTTGTATGGAACTTTATATTCTTTATCACAAGTCTTAACCTTCCCAAGGATAATCTAAGCTTATTAATACTAATCGAGTGCGTTTTGGTTCGTACGATGCCCGTTGGCCCATTTGACCAACTATTACTTTCTCACGAAGTAACAAAGTAAACTGTTACTTCGTGGTGAAGTAATAGACTAAACGAGTTACGTTTGATCAAATCGTTGAAGGAAAATCATTCTAGAGTGTTTATAGTCTCCATACTTAGTTTTTTTGGTCACGACTTGTTGTATGGAACTTTATATTCTTTATCACAAGTCTTAACCTTCCCAAGGATAATCTAAGTTTATTAATACTAATCGAGTGCGTTTTGGTTCGTACGATGCCCGTTGGCCCATTTGACCAACTATTACTTTCTCACGAAGTAACAAAGTAAACTGTTACTTCGTGGCGAAATAATAGACTAAACGAGTTACGTTTGATCAAATCGTTGAAGGAAAATCATTCTAGAGTGTTTAGAGTCTCCATACTTAGTTTTTTTGGCCACGACTTGTTGTATGGAAATTTATATTCTTTATCACTAGTCTTAACCTTCCCAAGGATAATCTAAGCTTATTAATACTAATCGAGTGCGTTTTGGTTCGTACGATGCCCGTTGGCCCATTTGACCAACTATTACTTTCTCACGAAGTAACAAATTAAACTGCTACATCGTGGTGAAGTAATAGACTAAACGAGTTACGTTTGATCAAATCGTTGAAGGAAAATCATTCTAGAGTGTTTAGAGTCTCCATACTTAGTTTTTTTTGCCACGACTTGTTGTATGGAAATTTATATTCTTTATCACAAATCTTAACCTTCCCAAGGATAATCTAAGCTTATTAACACTAATCGAGTGCGTTTTGGTTCGTACGATGCCCGTTGGCCCATTTGACCAACTATTACTTTCTCACGAAGTAACAAAGTAAACTGTTACTTCGTGGTGAAGTAATAGACTAAACGAGTTACGTTTGAACAAATCGTTGAAGGAAAATAATTCTAGAGTGTTTAGAGTCTCCATACTTAGTTTTTTTGGCCACGACTTGTTGTATGGAACTTTAAACTCTTTATCACAAGTCTTAACCTTCCAAGGATAATCTAAGCTTATTAACACAAATCGAGTGTGTTTTGGTTCGTACGATGCCCGTTGGCCCATTTGACCAACTATTACTTTCTCACGAAGTAACAAAGTAAACTTTTACTTCGTGGTGAAGTAATAGACTAAACGAGTTACGTTTTTACAAATCGTTGAAGGAAAATCATTCTAGAATGTTTAGAGTCTCCATACTTAGTTTTTTTGGCCACGGCTTGTTGTATGGAACTTTATATTCTTTATCACAAGTCCTTAACCTTCCCAAGGATAATCTAAGCTTGTTAACACTAATCGAGTGCATTTTGGTTCGTACGATGCCCGTTGGCCCATTTGACCAACTATTACTTTCTCACGAAGTAACAAGGTAAACTGTTACTGCGTGGTGAAGTAATAGACTAAACGAGTTACGTTTGATCAAATCGTTGAAGGAAAATCATTCTAGAGTGTTTAGAGTCTCCATGCTTAGTTTTTTTGGCCAAGACTTGTTGTATGGAACTTTATATTCTTTATCACAAGTATTAACCTTCCCAAAGATAATCTAAGCTTATTAACACTAATCCAGTGCATTTTGGTTTGTACGATGCCCGTTGGCCCATTTGACCAACTATTACTTTCTCACGAAGTAACAAAGTAAATTGTTACTTCGTGGCGAAGTAATAGACTAAACGAGTTACGTTTGATCAAATCGTTGAAGGAAAATCATTCTAGAGTGTTTAGAGTCTCCATACTTAGTTTTTTTGGCCACGACTTGTTGTATGGAACTTTATATTCTTTATCACTAGTCTTAACCTCCCAAGAATAATCTAAGCTTATTAATACTAATCGAGTGCGTTTTGGTTCGTACGATGCCCGTTGGCCCATTTGACCAACTATTACTTTCTCACGAAGTAACAAAGTAAACTGTTACTTCGTGGTGAAGTAATAGACTAAACGAGTTACGTTTGATCAAATCGTTGAAGGAAAATCATTCTAGAGTGTTTAGAGTCTCCATGCTTAGTTTTTTTGGCCAAGACTTGTTGTATGGAACTTTATATTCTTTATCACAAGTATTAACCTTCCCAAGGATAATCTAAGCTTATTAACACTAATCCAGTGCATTTTGGTTTGTACGATGCCCGTTGGCCCATTTGACCAACTATTACTTTCTCACGAAGTAACAAAGTAAATTGTTACTTCGTGGCGAAGTAATAGACTAAACGAGTTACGTTTGATCAAATCGTTGAAGGAAAATCATTCTAGAGTGTTTAGAGTCTCCATGCTTAGTTTTTTTGGCCAAGACTTGTTGTATGGAACTTTATATTCTTTATCACAAGTATTAACCTTCCCAAGGATAATCTAAGCTTATTAACACTAATCCAGTGCATTTTGGTTTGTACGATGCCCGTTGGCCCATTTGACCAACTATTACTTTCTCACGAATTAACAAAGTAAACTGCTACATCGTGGTGAAGTAATAGACTAAACGAGTTACGTTTGATCAAATCGTTGAAGGAAAATCATTCTAGAGTGTTTAGAGTCTCCATACTTAGTTTTTTTTGCCACGACTTGTTGTATGGAAATTTATATTCTTTATCACAAGTCTTAACCTTCCCAAGGATAATCTAAGCTTATTAACACTAATCGAGTGCGTTTTGGTTCGTACGATGCCCGTTGGCCCATTTGACCAACTATTACTTTCTCACGAAGTAACAAAGTAAACTGTTACTTCGTGGTGAAGTAATAGACTAAACGAGTTACGTTTGATCAAATCGTTGAAGGAAAATCATTCTAGAGTGTTTAGAGTCTCCATACTTAGTTTTTTTGGTCACGACTTGTTGTATGGAACTTTATATTCTTTATCACAAGTCTTAACCTTCCCAAGGATAATCTAAGTTTATTAATACTAATCGAGTGCGTTTTGGTTCGTACGATGCCCGTTGGCCCATTTGACCAACTATTACTTTCTCACGAAGTAACAAAGTAAACTGTTACTTCGTGGCGAAATAATAGACTAAACGAGTTACGTTTGATCAAATCGTTGAAGGAAAATCATTCTAGAGTGTTTAGAGTCTCCATACTTAGTTTTTTTGGCCACGACTTGTTGTATGGAAATTTATATTCTTTATCACTAGTCTTAACCTTCCCAAGGATAATCTAAGCTTATTAATACTAATCGAGTGCGTTTTGGTTCGTACGATGCCCGTTGGCCCATTTGACCAACTATTACTTTCTCACGAAGTAACAAATTAAACTGCTACATCGTGGTGAAGTAATAGACTAAACGAGTTACGTTTGATCAAATCGTTGAAGGAAAATCATTCTAGAGTGTTTAGAGTCTCCATACTTAGTTTTTTTTGCCACGACTTGTTGTATGGAAATTTATATTCTTTATCACAAATCTTAACCTTCCCAAGGATAATCTAAGCTTATTAACACTAATCGAGTGCGTTTTGGTTCGTACGATGCCCGTTGGCCCATTTGACCAACTATTACTTTCTCACGAAGTAACAAAGTAAACTGTTACTTCGTGGTGAAGTAATAGACTAAACGAGTTACGTTTGAACAAATCGTTGAAGGAAAATAATTCTAGAGTGTTTAGAGTCTCCATACTTAGTTTTTTTGGCCACGACTTGTTGTATGGAACTTTAAACTCTTTATCACAAGTCTTAACCTTCCAAGGATAATCTAAGCTTATTAACACAAATCGAGTGTGTTTTGGTTCGTACGATGCCCGTTGGCCCATTTGACCAACTATTACTTTCTCACGAAGTAACAAAGTAAACTTTTACTTCGTGGTGAAGTAATAGACTAAACGAGTTACGTTTTTACAAATCGTTGAAGGAAAATCATTCTAGAATGTTTAGAGTCTCCATACTTAGTTTTTTTGGCCACGGCTTGTTGTATGGAACTTTATATTCTTTATCACAAGTCCTTAACCTTCCCAAGGATAATCTAAGCTTGTTAACACTAATCGAGTGCATTTTGGTTCGTACGATGCCCGTTGGCCCATTTGACCAACTATTACTTTCTCACGAAGTAACAAGGTAAACTGTTACTGCGTGGTGAAGTAATAGACTAAACGAGTTACGTTTGATCAAATCGTTGAAGGAAAATCATTCTAGAGTGTTTAGAGTCTCCATGCTTAGTTTTTTTGGCCAAGACTTGTTGTATGGAACTTTATATTCTTTATCACAAGTATTAACCTTCCCAAGGATAATCTAAGCTTATTAACACTAATCCAGTGCATTTTGGTTTGTACGATGCCCGTTGGCCCATTTGACCAACTATTACTTTCTCACGAAGTAACAAAGTAAATTGTTACTTCGTGGCGAAGTAATAGACTAAACGAGTTACGTTTGATCAAATCGTTGAAGGAAAATCATTCTAGAGTGTTTAGAGTCTCCATACTTAGTTTTTTTGGCCACGACTTGTTGTATGGAACTTTATATTCTTTATCACTAGTCTTAACCTCCCAAGAATAATCTAAGCTTATTAATACTAATCGAGTGCGTTTTGGTTCGTACGATGCCCGTTGGCCCATTTGACCAACTATTACTTTCTCACGAAGTAACAAAGTAAACTGTTACTTCGTGGTGAAGTAATAGACTAAACGAGTTACGTTTGATCAAATCGTTGAAGGAAAATCATTCTAGAGTGTTTAGAGTCTCCATGCTTAGTTTTTTTGGCCAAGACTTGTTGTATGGAACTTTATATTCTTTATCACAAGTATTAACCTTCCCAAGGATAATCTAAGCTTATTAACACTAATCCAGTGCATTTTGGTTTGTACGATGCCCGTTGGCCCATTTGACCAACTATTACTTTCTCACGAAGTAACAAAGTAAATTGTTACTTCGTGGCGAAGTAATAGACTAAACGAGTTACGTTTGATCAAATCGTTGAAGGAAAATCATTCTAGAGTGTTTAGAGTCTCCATGCTTAGTTTTTTTGGCCAAGACTTGTTGTATGGAACTTTATATTCTTTATCACAAGTATTAACCTTCCCAAGGATAATCTAAGCTTATTAACACTAATCCAGTGCATTTTGGTTTGTACGATGCCCGTTGGCCCATTTGACCAACTATTACTTTCTCACGAATTAACAAAGTAAACTGCTACATCGTGGTGAAGTAATAGACTAAACGAGTTACGTTTGATCAAATCGTTGAAGGAAAATCATTCTAGAGTGTTTAGAGTCTCCATACTTAGTTTTTTTTGCCACGACTTGTTGTATGGAAATTTATATTCTTTATCACAAGTCTTAACCTTCCCAAGGATAATCTAAGCTTATTAACACTAATCGAGTGCGTTTTGGTTCGTACGATGCCCGTTGGCCCATTTGACCAACTATTACTTTCTCACGAAGTAACAAAGTAAACTGTTACTTCGTGGTGGAGTAATAGACTAAACGAGTTACGTTTGATCAAATCGTTGAAGGAAAATCATTCTAGAGTGTTTAGAGTCTCCATACTTAGTTTTTTTGGTCACGACTTGTTGTATGGAACTTTATATTCTTTATCACAAGTCTTAACCTTCCCAAGGATAATCTAAGTTTATTAATACTAATCGAGTGCGTTTTGGTTCGTACGATGCCCGTTGGCCCATTTGACCAACTATTACTTTCTCACGAAGTAACAAAGTAAACTGTTACTTCGTGGCGAAATAATAGACTAAACGAGTTACGTTTGATCAAATCGTTGAAGGAAAATCATTCTAGAGTGTTTAGAGTCTCCATACTTAGTTTTTTTGGCCACGACTTGTTGTATGGAAATTTATATTCTTTATCACTAGTCTTAACCTTCCCAAGGATAATCTAAGCTTATTAATACTAATCGAGTGCGTTTTGGTTCGTACGATGCCCGTTGGCCCATTTGACCAACTATTACTTTCTCACGAAGTAACAAATTAAACTGCTACATCGTGGTGAAGTAATAGACTAAACGAGTTACGTTTGATCAAATCGTTGAAGGAAAATCATTCTAGAGTGTTTAGAGTCTCCATACTTAGTTTTTTTTGCCACGACTTGTTGTATGGAAATTTATATTCTTTATCACAAATCTTAACCTTCCCAAGGATAATCTAAGCTTATTAACACTAATCGAGTGCGTTTTGGTTCGTACGATGCCCGTTGGCCCATTTGACCAACTATTACTTTCTCACGAAGTAACAAAGTAAACTGTTACTTCGTGGTGAAGTAATAGACTAAACGAGTTACGTTTGAACAAATCGTTGAAGGAAAATAATTCTAGAGTGTTTAGAGTCTCCATACTTAGTTTTTTTGGCCACGACTTGTTGTATGGAACTTTAAACTCTTTATCACAAGTCTTAACCTTCCAAGGATAATCTAAGCTTATTAACACAAATCGAGTGTGTTTTGGTTCGTACGATGCCCGTTGGCCCATTTGACCAACTATTACTTTCTCACGAAGTAACAAAGTAAACTTTTACTTCGTGGTGAAGTAATAGACTAAACGAGTTACGTTTTTACAAATCGTTGAAGGAAAATCATTCTAGAATGTTTAGAGTCTCCATACTTAGTTTTTTTGGCCACGGCTTGTTGTATGGAACTTTATATTCTTTATCACAAGTCCTTAACCTTCCCAAGGATAATCTAAGCTTGTTAACACTAATCGAGTGCATTTTGGTTCGTACGATGCCCGTTGGCCCATTTGACCAACTATTACTTTCTCACGAAGTAACAAGGTAAACTGTTACTGCGTGGTGAAGTAATAGACTAAACGAGTTACGTTTGATCAAATCGTTGAAGGAAAATCATTCTAGAGTGTTTAGAGTCTCCATGCTTAGTTTTTTTGGCCAAGACTTGTTGTATGGAACTTTATATTCTTTATCACAAGTATTAACCTTCCCAAGGATAATCTAAGCTTATTAACACTAATCCAGTGCATTTTGGTTTGTACGATGCCCGTTGGCCCATTTGACCAACTATTACTTTCTCACGAAGTAACAAAGTAAATTGTTACTTCGTGGCGAAGTAATAGACTAAACGAGTTACGTTTGATCAAATCGTTGAAGGAAAATCATTCTAGAGTGTTTAGAGTCTCCATACTTAGTTTTTTTGGCCACGACTTGTTGTATGGAACTTTATATTCTTTATCACTAGTCTTAACCTCCCAAGAATAATCTAAGCTTATTAATACTAATCGAGTGCGTTTTGGTTCGTACGATGCCCGTTGGCCCATTTGACCAACTATTACTTTCTCACGAAGTAACAAAGTAAACTGTTACTTCGTGGTGAAGTAATAGACTAAACGAGTTACGTTTGATCAAATCGTTGAAGGAAAATCATTCTAGAGTGTTTAGAGTCTCCATGCTTAGTTTTTTTGGCCAAGACTTGTTGTATGGAACTTTATATTCTTTATCACAAGTATTAACCTTCCCAAGGATAATCTAAGCTTATTAACACTAATCCAGTGCATTTTGGTTTGTACGATGCCCGTTGGCCCATTTGACCAACTATTACTTTCTCACGAAGTAACAAAGTAAATTGTTACTTCGTGGCGAAGTAATAGACTAAACGAGTTACGTTTGATCAAATCGTTGAAGGAAAATCATTCTAGAGTGTTTAGAGTCTCCATGCTTAGTTTTTTTGGCCAAGACTTGTTGTATGGAACTTTATATTCTTTATCACAAGTATTAACCTTCCCAAGGATAATCTAAGCTTATTAACACTAATCCAGTGCATTTTGGTTTGTACGATGCCCGTTGGCCCATTTGACCAACTATTACTTTCTCACGAATTAACAAAGTAAACTGCTACATCGTGGTGAAGTAATAGACTAAACGAGTTACGTTTGATCAAATCGTTGAAGGAAAATCATTCTAGAGTGTTTAGAGTCTCCATACTTAGTTTTTTTTGCCACGACTTGTTGTATGGAAATTTATATTCTTTATCACAAGTCTTAACCTTCCCAAGGATAATCTAAGCTTATTAACACTAATCGAGTGCGTTTTGGTTCGTACGATGCCCGTTGGCCCATTTGACCAACTATTACTTTCTCACGAAGTAACAAAGTAAACTGTTACTTCGTGGTGAAGTAATAGACTAAACGAGTTACGTTTGAACAAATCGTTGAAGGAAAATAATTCTAGAGTGTTTAGAGTCTCCATACTTAGTTTTTTTGGCCACGGCTTGTTGTATGGAACTTTATATTCTTTATCACAAGTCCTTAACCTTCCCAAGGATAATCTAAGCTTGTTAACACTAATCGAGTGCATTTTGGTTCGTACGATGCCCGTTGGCCCATTTGACCAACTATTATTTTCTCACGAAGTAACAAGGTAAACTGTTACTGCGTGGTGAAGTAATAGACTAAACGAGTTACGTTTGATCAAATCGTTGAAGGAAAATCATTCTAGAGTGTTTAGAGTCTCCATGCTTAGTTTTTTTGGCCAAGACTTGTTGTATGGAACTTTATATTCTTTATCACAAGTATTAACCTTCCCAAGGATAATCTAAGCTTATTAACACTAATCCAGTGCATTTTGGTTTGTACGATGCCCGTTGGCCCATTTGACCAACTATTACTTTCTCACGAAGTAACAAAGTAAATTGTTACTTCGTGGCGAAGTAATAGACTAAACGAGTTACGTTTGATCAAATCGTTGAAGGAAAATCATTCTAGAGTGTTTAGAGTCTCCATACTTAGGTTTTTTGGCCACGACTTGTTGTATGGAACTTTATATTCTTTATCACTAGTCTTAACCTCCCAAGAATAATCTAAGCTTATTAATACTAATTGAGTGCGTTTTGGTTCGTACGATGCCCGTTGGCCCATTTGACCAACTATTACTTTCTCACGAAGTAACAAAGTAAACTGTTACTTCGTGGTGAAGTAATAGACTAAACGAGTTACGTTTGATCAAATCGTTGAAGGAAAATCATTCTAGAGTGTTTAGAGTCTCCATGCTTAGTTTTTTTGGCCAAGACTTGTTGTATGGAACTTTATATTCTTTATCACAATCTCACGGGCGGTGTACACATCTTCGAGGAAGTGCGCCCTTCTCACAAAGGCCTTGGCCTCCCTATGTGGGAGAAGGTATTTGGATTGCACACTTTGACTTTGGGTGTGACTTCTAGATACTACACTCTCACGGGCGGTCATTGCTCTAGTGGGAAGGCGCTTGTTAGGTTGGTTATCTCGAGCATTGCCTTTTGGCTCATCTTTTGGGGTGTTCTTATAAACCCCTTTGTTTGGAACGAGTGATTGGGTACAACGCTCGGCTCCCGATGTAGTACCCCGCATTTTTTACTTTTTATAAACCTTCTTTCTCTCTTATATTCTTTATCACAAGAATTAACCTTCCCAAGGATAATCTAAGCTTATTAACACTAATCCAGTGCATTTTGGTTTGTACGATGCCCGTTGGCCCATTTGACCAACTATTACTTTCTCACGAAGTAACAAAGTAAATTGTTACTTCGTGGCGAAGTAATAGACTAAACGAGTTACGTTTGATCAAATCGTTGAAGGAAAATCATTCTAGAGTGTTTAGAGTCTCCATGCTTAGTTTTTTTGGCCAAGACTTGTTGTATGGAACTTTATATTCTTTATCACAAGTATTAACCTTCCCAAGGATAATCTAAGCTTATTAACACTAATCCAGTGCATTTTGGTTTGTACGATGCCCGTTGGCCCATTTGACCAACTATTACTTTCTCACGAATTAACAAAGTAAACTGCTACATCGTGGTGAAGTAATAGACTAAACGAGTTACGTTTGATCAAATCGTTGAAGGAAAATCATTCTAGAGTGTTTAGAGTCTCCATACTTAGTTTTTTTTGCCACGACTTGTTGTATGGAAATTTATATTCTTTATCACAAGTCTTAACCTTCCCAAGGATAATCTAAGCTTATTAACACTAATCGAGTGCGTTTTGGTTCGTACGATGCCCGTTGGCCCATTTGACCAACTATTACTTTCTCACGAAGTAACAAAGTAAACTGTTACTTCGTGGTGAAGTAATAGACTAAACGAGTTACGTTTGAACAAATCGTTGAAGGAAAATAATTCTAGAGTGTTTAGAGTCTCCATACTTAGTTTTTTTGGCCACGACTTGTTGTATGGAACTTTATATTCTTTATCACTAGTCTTAACCTTCCCAAGGATAATCTAAGCTTATTAATACTAATCGAGTGCGTTTTGGTTCGTACGATGCCCGTTGGCCCATTTGACCAACTATTACTCTCTCACGAAGTAACAAATTAAACTGCTACATCGTGGTGAAGTAATAGACTAAACGAGTTACGTTTGATCAAATCGTTGAAGGAAAATCATTCTAGAGTGTTTAGAGTCTCCATACTTAGTTTTTTTTGCCACGACTTGTTGTATGGAAATTTATATTCTTTATCACAAATCTTAACCTTCCCAAGGATAATCTAAGCTTATTAACACTAATCGAGTGCGTTTTGGTTCGTACGATGCCCGTTGGCCCATTTGACCAACTATTACTTTCTCACGAAGTAACAAAGTAAACTGTTACTTCGTGGTGAAGTATTAGACTAAACGAGTTACGTTTGAACAAATCGTTGAAGGAAAATAATTCTAGAGTGTTTAGAGTCTCCATACTTAGTTTTTTTGGCCACGACTTGTTGTATGGAACTTTAAACTCTTTATCACAAGTCTTAACCTTCCAAGAATAATCTAAGCTTATTAACACAAATCGAGTGTGTTTTGGTTCGTACGATGCCCGTTGGCCCATTTGACCAACTATTACTTTCTCACGAAGTAACAAAGTAAACTTTTACTTCGTGGTGAAGTAATAGACTAAACGAGTTACGTTTTTACAAATCGTTGAAGGAAAATCATTCTAGAGTGTTTAGAGTCTCCATACTTAGTTTTTTTGGCCACGGCTTGTTGTATGGAACTTTATATTCTTTATCACAAGTCCTTAACCTTCCCAAGGATAATCTAAGCTTGTTAACACTAATCGAGTGCATTTTGGTTCGTACGATGCCCGTTGGCCCATTTGACCAACTATTACTTTCTCACGAAGTAACAAAGTAAATTGTTACTTCGTGGCGAAGTAATAGACTAAACGAGTTACGTTTGATCAAATCGTTGAAGGAAAATCATTCTAGAGTGTTTAGAGTCTCCATGCTTAGTTTTTTTGGCCAAGAACATTTGGACGGCAAGAAATGCGGCTAGGCATAATGGTGTCCCCATGAATGCCAAAATCATCATTCATAGGGTTGTCCGCCACGTGATTGATCTCTTCACCATCAATCCATGTGAGGAGATTCTTTGGCGCGGGTCCAAATACGTTGTGGATATGTGGGGTATTAAACTTGCAAGAGTTCGTATTAAACCTCCCATTGAGGTTGTGTGGAAGAAACCGGGGGAAGGGCGATGGAAGCTCAACACGGATGGTAGCTCTAAAGGGAACCCCGGGATGGCCGGTGGTGGTGGCATTCTTCGTGATCATTTGGGAAATTGTGCTTGGACTTATCACATTGCTTTGGAGCCTATGACGAATGTTGAAGCGGAGCTTATGGCCATCTATCAAGGTCTCCAATATTGTCATTCTCTCGGAGTGCGTGACGTGGATATTGAAACGGATGCCCTTATCACCTTACCCATTGTGAATGCAAAGAGAGGAGGCCCATGGAAGATCATTCGGCAACTTGAAGAGATTCGCACCCTATTGGTCCTTGTCAATGGGACCATGCATCATACATATAGGGAGGGCAACCAAGTGGCGGACCAACTCGCTAATGAAGCATGCATTCTTCGCATCAACGGTCGTCAAACGGGCACTTTGGCTAGCCACAAGGTCCGGGTCCTTATTGAGAAAGACAAGATGTGTTGGCCTACTTTTCGTCACCCTAAGCCGAGGCCATGATGTTTGATTCTAGTTCTTTGGATTGTTTGCTTTCCATAGTTTGTTTTTGTTGTTTTTACTTGTTGTACGCTCCTTTCCTTTCTAGCTTAGGTTATTTTTCGAGGTACCCGGGTTTGTGGTATGCTCTTTTTTGTAATAGTTTCGATCATTATTGCTTCGCCCGAAATTGCATACGCCTCCCTATGTGGGAGAGGATGCTTGGATTGCGTAAGCCCTCACCGGGTACGACTTCTAAGTATCTTACTCTCACGGGCGGTGTATACATTTTCGAGGAAGCGCGCCTTGCTCACATAGACCTTGGCCTCCCTATGTGGGAGAGGGTATTTCGATTGCACACTTCGGCTTTAGGTGTGATTTCTAAATACTACACTCTCACGGGCGGTCATTGCTCTAGTGGGAAGGCGCTTGGTAGGTTGGATATCTCGAGTATAGCCCTTTGGCTTAGGTTTTGGGGTAATCCTTACGAACCCCTTAGCTTCTCTACTGTTTGCTTGGATCGAGCGATTGGGTACAACGCTCGGCTCCTGATGTAGTACCCCCCCTGTTTTTTCTTTTATAAACCTCTTTTCTTCTTCTTATATTCTTTATCACAAGTATTAACCTTCCCAAGGATAATCTAAGCTTATTAACACTAATCCAGTGCATTTTGGTTTGTACGATGCCCGTTGGCCCATTTGACCAACTATTACTTTCTCACGAAGTAACAAAGTAAATTGTTACTTCGTGGCGAAGTAATAGACTAAACGAGTTACGTTTGATCAAATCGTTGAAGGAAAAAATCATTCTAGAGTGTTTAGAGTCTCCATGCTTAGTTTTTTTGGCCAAGACTTGTTGTATGGAACTTTATATTCTTTATCACAAGTATTAACCTTCCCAAGGATAATCTAAGCTTATTAACACTAATCCAGTGCATTTTGGTTTGTACGATGCCCGTTGGCCCATTTGACCAACTATTACTTTCTCACGAATTAACAAAGTAAACTGCTACATCGTGGTGAAGTAATAGACTAAACGAGTTACGTTTGATCAAATCGTTGAAGGAAAATCATTCTAGAGTGTTTAGAGTCTCCATACTTAGTTTTTTTTTGCCACGACTTGTTGTATGGAAATTTATATTCTTTATCACAAGTCTTAACCTTCCCAAGGATAATCTAAGCTTATTAACACTAATCGAGTGCGTTTTGGTTCGTACGATGCCCGTTGGCCCATTTGACCAACTATTACTTTCTCACGAAGTAACAAAGTAAACTGTTACTTCGTGGTGAAGTAATAGACTAAACGAGTTACGTTTGAACAAATCGTTGAAGGAAAATAATTCTAGAGTGTTTAGAGTCTCCATACTTAGTTTTTTTGGCCACGACTTGTTGTATGGAACTTTATATTCTTTATCACAAGTCTTAACCTTCCCAAGGATAATCTAAGCTTATTAATACTAATCGAGTGCGTTTTGGTTCGTACGATGCCCGTTGGCCCATTTGACCAACTATTACTTTCTCACGAAGTAACAAATTAAACTGCTACATCGTGGTGAAGTAATAGACTAAACGAGTTACGTTTGATCAAATCGTTGAAGGAAAATCATTCTAGAGTGTTTAGAGTCTCCATACTTAGTTTTTTTTGCCACGACTTGTTGTATGGAAATTTATATTCTGTATCACAAGTCTTAACCTTCCCAAGGATAATCTAAGCTTATTAACACTAATCGAGTGCGTTTTGGTTCGTACGATGCCCGTTGGCCCATTTGACCAACTATTACTTTCTCACGAAGTAACAAAGTAAACTGTTACTTCGTGGTGAAGTAATAGACTAAACGAGTTACGTTTGAACAAATCGTTGAAGGAAAATAATTCTAGAGTGTTTAGAGTCTCCATACTTAGTTTTTTTGGCCACGACTTGTTGTATGGAACTTTATATTCTTTATCACAAGTCTTAACCTTCCCAAGGATAATCTAAGCTTATTAATACTAATCGAGTGCGTTTTGGTTCGTACGATGCCCGTTGGCCCATTTGACCAACTATTACTTTCTCACGAAGTAACAAAGTAAACTGTTACTTCGTGGTGAAGTAATAGACTAAACGAGTTACGTTTGATCAAATCGTTGAAGGAAAATCATTCTAGAGTGTTTAGAGTCTCGATACTTAGTTTTTTTGGCCACGACTTGTTGTATGGAACTTTATATTCTTTATCACTAGTCTTAACCTTCCCAAGGATAATCTAAGCTTATTAATACTAATCGAGTGCGTTTTGGTTCGTACGATGCCTGTTGGCCCATTTGACCAACTATTACTTTCTCACGAAGTAACAAATTAAACTGCTACATCGTGGTGAAGTAATAGACTAAACGAGTTACGTTTGATCAAATCGTTGAAGGAAAATCATTCTAGAGTGTTTAGAGTCTCCATACTTAGTTTTTTTTGCCACGACTTGTTGTATGGAAATTTATATTCTTTATCACAAATCTTAACCTTCCCAAGGATAATCTAAGCTTATTAACACTAATCGAGTGCGTTTTGGTTCGTACGATGCCCGTTGGCCCATTTGACCAACTATTACTTTCTCACGAAGTAACAAAGTAAACTGTTACTTCGTGGTGAAGTAATAGACTAAACGAGTTACGTTTGATCAAATCGTTGAAGGAAAATCATTCTAGAGTGTTTAGAGTCTCCATACTTAGTTTTTTTTGCCACGACTTGTTGTATGGAAATTTATATTCTTTATCACAAATCTTAACCTTCCCAAGGATAATCTAAGCTTATTAACACTAATCGAGTGCGTTTTGGTTCGTACGATGCCCGTTGGCCCATTTGACCAACTATTACTTTCTCACGAAGTAACAAAGTAAACTGTTACTTCGTGGTGAAGTAATAGACTAAACGAGTTACGTTTGAACAAATCGTTGAAGGAAAATAATTCTAGAGTGTTTAGAGTCTCCATACTTACTTTTTTTGGCCACGACTTGTTGTATGGAACTTTAAACTCTTTATCACAAGTCTTAACCTTCCAAGGATAATCTAAGCTTATTAACACAAATCGAGTGTGTTTTGGTTCGTACGATGCCCGTTGGCCCATTTGACCAACTATTACTTTCTCACGAAGTAACAAAGTAAACTTTTACTTCGTGGTGAAGTAATAGACTAAACGAGTTACGTTTTTACAAATCGTTGAAGGAAAATCATTCTAGAGTGTTTAGAGTCTTCATACTTAGTTTTTTTGGCCACGGCTTGTTGTATGGAACTTTATATTCTTTATCACAAGTCCTTAACCTTCCCAAGGATAATCTAAGCTTGTTAACACTAATCGAGTGCATTTTGGTTCGTACGATGCCCGTTGGCCCATTTGACCAACTATTACTTTCTCACGAAGTAACAAGGTAAACTGTTACTGCGTGGTAAAGTAATAGACTAAACGAGTTACGTTTGATCAAATCGTTGAAGGAAAATCATTCTAGAGTGTTTAGAGTCTCCATGCTTAGTTTTTTTGGCCAAGACTTGTTGTATGGAACTTTATATTCTTTATCACAAGTATTAACCTTCCCAAGGATAATCTAAGCTTATTAACACTAATCCAGTGCATTTTGGTTTGTACGATGCCCGTTGGCCCATTTGACCAACTATTACTTTCTCACGAAGTAACAAAGTAAATTGTTACTTCGTGGCGAAGTAATAGACTAAACGAGTTACGTTTGATCAAATCGTTGAAGGAAAATCATTCTAGAGTGTTTAGAGTCTCCATACTTAGTTTTTTTGGCCACGACTTGTTGTATGGAACTTTATATTCTTTATCACTAGTCTTAACCTCCCAAGAATAATCTAAGCTTATTAATACTAATCGAGTGCGTTTTGGTTCGTACGATGCCCGTTGGCCCATTTGACCATCTATTACTTTCTCACGAAGTAACAAAGTAAACTGTTACTTCGTGGTGAAGTAATAGACTAAACGAGTTACGTTTGATCAAATCGTTGAAGGAAAATCATTCTAGAGTGTTTAGAGTCTCCATGCTTAGTTTTTTTGGCCAAGACTTGTTGTATGGAACTTTAAACTCTTTATCACAAGTCTTAACCTTCCCAAGGATAATCTAAGCTTATTAACACAAATCGAGTGTGTTTTGGTTCGTACGATGCCCGTTGGCCCATTTGACCAACTATTACTTTCTCACGAAGTAATAAAGTAAACTTTTACTTCGTGGTGAAGTAATAGACTAAACGAGTTACGTTTTTACAAATCGTTGAAGGAAAATCATTCTAGAGTGTTTAGAGTCTCCATACTTAGTTTTTTTGGCCACGGCTTGTTGTATGGAACTTTATATTCTTTATCACAAGTCCTTAACCTTCCCAAGGATAATCTAAGCTTGTTAACACTAATCGAGTGCATTTTGGTTCGTACGATGCCCGTTGGCCCATTTGATCAACTATTACTTTCTCACGAAGTAACAAAGTAAACTGTTACTTCGTGGGGAAGTAATAGACTAAACGAGTTACGTTTGAACAAATAGTTGAAGGAAAATCTTTCTACAGTGTTTAGAGTCTCCATGCTTAGTTTTTTTGGCCACGACTTGTTGTATGGAACTTTATATTCTTTATCACAAGTCTTAACCTTCCCAAGGATAATCTAAGCTTATTAACACTAATCGAGTGCGTTTTGGTTCGTACGATGCCCGTTGGCCCATTTGACCAACTATTACTTTCTCACGAAGTAACAAGGTAAACTGTTACTTCGTGGTGAAGTAATAGACTAAACGAGTTACGTTTGATCAAATCGTTGAAGGAAAATCATTCTAGAGTGTTTAGAGTCTCCATGCTTAGTTTTTTTGGCCAAGACTTGTTGTATGGAACTTTATATTCTTTATCACAAGTCTTAACATTCCCAAGGATAATCTAAGCTTATTAACGCAAATCCAGTGCATTTTGGTTTGTACGATGCCCGTTGGCCCATTTGACCAACTATTACTTTCTCACGAAGTAACAAAGTAAACTGTTACATCGTGGTGAAGTAATAGACTAAACGAGTTACGTTTGATCAAATCGTTGAAGGAAAACCATTCTAGAGTGTTTAGAGTCTCCATGCTTAGTTTTTTTTGCCAAGACTTGTTGTATGGAAATTTATATTCTTTATCACAAGTCTTAACCTTCCCAAGGATAATCTAAGCTTATTAACACTAATCAAGTGCGTTTTGGTTCGTACGATGCCCGTTGGCCCATTTGACCAACTATTACTTTCTCACGAAGTAACAAAGTAAACTGTTACTTCGTGGTGAAGTAATAGACTAAACGAGTTACGTTTCATCAAATCGTTGAAGGAAAATCATTCTAGAGTGTTTAGAGTCTCGATACTTAGTTTTTTTGGTCACGACTTGTTGTATCGAACTTTATATTCTTTATCACAAGTCTTAACCTTCCCAAGGATAATCTAAGCTTATTAATACTAATCGAGTGCGTTTTGGTTCGTATGATGCCCGTTGGCCCATTTGACCAACTATTACTTTCTCACGAAGTAACAAAGTAAATTGTTACTTCGTGGCGAAGTAATAGACTAAACGAGTTACGTTTGATCAAATCGTTGAAGGAAAATCATTCTAGAGTGTTTAGAGTCTCCATACTTAGTTTTTTTGGCCACGACTTGTTGTATGGAACTTTAGATTCTTTATCACTAGTCTTAACCTTCCCAGGGATAATCTAAGCTTATTAATACTAATCGAGTGCGTTTTGGTTCGTACGATGCCCGTTGGCCCATTTGATCAACTATTACTTTCTCACGAAGTAACAAAGTAAACTGTTACTTCGTGGCGAAGTAATAGACTAAACGAGTTACGTTTGAACAAATCGTTGAAGGAAAATCATTCTAGAGTGTTTAGAGTCTCCATACTTAGTTTTTTTGGCCACGGCTTGTTGTATGGAACTTTATATTCTTTATCACAAGTCCTTAACCTTCCCAAGGATAATCTAAGCTTGTTAACACAAATCGAGTGTGTTTTGGTTCGTACGATGCCCGTTGGCCCATTTGACCAACTATTACTTTCTCACGAAGTAACAAAGTAAACTTTTACTTCGTGGTGAAGTAATAGACTAAACGAGTTACGTTTTTACAAATCGTTGAAGGAAAATCATTCTAGAGTGTTTAGAGTCTTCATACTTAGTTTTTTTGGCCACGGCTTGTTGTATGGAACTTTATATTCTTTATCACAAGTCCTTAACCTTCCCAAGGATAATCTAAGCTTGTTAACACTAATCGAGTGCATTTTGGTTCGTACGATGCCCGTTGGCCCATTTGACCAACTATTACTTTCTCACGAAGTAACAAGGTAAACTGTTACTGCGTGGTAAAGTAATAGACTAAACGAGTTACGTTTGATCAAATCGTTGAAGGAAAATCATTCTAGAGTGTTTAGAGTCTCCATGCTTAGTTTTTTTGGCCAAGACTTGTTGTATGGAACTTTATATTCTTTATCACAAGTATTAACCTTCCCAAGGATAATCTAAGCTTATTAACACTAATCCAGTGCATTTTGGTTTGTACGATGCCCGTTGGCCCATTTGACCAACTATTACTTTCTCACGAAGTAACAAAGTAAATTGTTACTTCGTGGCGAAGTAATAGACTAAACGAGTTACGTTTGATCAAATCGTTGAAGGAAAATCATTCTAGAGTGTTTAGAGTCTCCATACTTAGTTTTTTTGGCCACGACTTGTTGTATGGAACTTTATATTCTTTATCACTAGTCTTAACCTCCCAAGAATAATCTAAGCTTATTAATACTAATCGAGTGCGTTTTGGTTCGTACGATGCCCGTTGGCCCATTTGACCATCTATTACTTTCTCACGAAGTAACAAAGTAAACTGTTACTTCGTGGTGAAGTAATAGACTAAACGAGTTACGTTTGATCAAATCGTTGAAGGAAAATCATTCTAGAGTGTTTAGAGTCTCCATGCTTAGTTTTTTTGGCCAAGACTTGTTGTATGGAACTTTAAACTCTTTATCACAAGTCTTAACCTTCCCAAGGATAATCTAAGCTTATTAACACAAATCGAGTGTGTTTTGGTTCGTACGATGCCCGTTGGCCCATTTGACCAACTATTACTTTCTCACGAAGTAATAAAGTAAACTTTTACTTCGTGGTGAAGTAATAGACTAAACGAGTTACGTTTTTACAAATCGTTGAAGGAAAATCATTCTAGAGTGTTTAGAGTCTCCATACTTAGTTTTTTTGGCCACGGCTTGTTGTATGGAACTTTATATTCTTTATCACAAGTCCTTAACCTTCCCAAGGATAATCTAAGCTTGTTAACACTAATCGAGTGCATTTTGGTTCGTACGATGCCCGTTGGCCCATTTGATCAACTATTACTTTCTCACGAAGTAACAAAGTAAACTGTTACTTCGTGGGGAAGTAATAGACTAAACGAGTTACGTTTGAACAAATAGTTGAAGGAAAATCTTTCTACAGTGTTTAGAGTCTCCATGCTTAGTTTTTTTGGCCACGACTTGTTGTATGGAACTTTATATTCTTTATCACAAGTCTTAATCTTCCCAAGGATAATCTAAGCTTATTAACACTAATCGAGTGCGTTTTGGTTCGTACGATGCCCGTTGGCCCATTTGACCAACTATTACTTTCTCACGAAGTAACAAGGTAAACTGTTACTTCGTGGTGAAGTAATAGACTAAACGAGTTACGTTTGATCAAATCGTTGAAGGAAAATCATTCTAGAGTGTTTAGAGTCTCCATGCTTAGTTTTTTTGGCCAAGACTTGTTGTATGGAACTTTATATTCTTTATCACAAGTCTTAACATTCCCAAGGATAATCTAAGCTTATTAACGCAAATCCAGTGCATTTTGGTTTGTACGATGCCCGTTGGCCCATTTGACCAACTATTACTTTCTCACGAAGTAACAAAGTAAACTGTTACATCGTGGTGAAGTAATAGACTAAACGAGTTACGTTTGATCAAATCGTTGAAGGAAAACCATTCTAGAGTGTTTAGAGTCTCCATGCTTAGTTTTTTTTGCCAAGACTTGTTGTATGGAAATTTATATTCTTTATCACAAGTCTTAACCTTCCCAAGGATAATCTAAGCTTATTAACACTAATCAAGTGCGTTTTGGTTCGTACGATGCCCGTTGGCCCATTTGACCAACTATTACTTTCTCACGAAGTAACAAAGTAAACTGTTACTTCGTGGTGAAGTAATAGACTAAACGAGTTACGTTTCATCAAATCGTTGAAGGAAAATCATTCTAGAGTGTTTAGAGTCTCGATACTTAGTTTTTTTGGTCACGACTTGTTGTATCGAACTTTATATTCTTTATCACAAGTCTTAACCTTCCCAAGGATAATCTAAGCTTATTAATACTAATCGAGTGCGTTTTGGTTCGTATGATGCCCGTTGGCCCATTTGACCAACTATTACTTTCTCACGAAGTAACAAAGTAAATTGTTACTTCGTGGCGAAGTAATAGACTAAACGAGTTACGTTTGATCAAATCGTTGAAGGAAAATCATTCTAGAGTGTTTAGAGTCTCCATACTTAGTTTTTTTGGCCACGACTTGTTGTATGGAACTTTAGATTCTTTATCACTAGTCTTAACCTTCCCAGGGATAATCTAAGCTTATTAATACTAATCGAGTGCGTTTTGGTTCGTACGATGCCCGTTGGCCCATTTGATCAACTATTACTTTCTCACGAAGTAACAAAGTAAACTGTTACTTCGTGGCGAAGTAATAGACTAAACGAGTTACGTTTGAACAAATCGTTGAAGGAAAATCATTCTAGAGTGTTTAGAGTCTCCATACTTAGTTTTTTTGGCCACGGCTTGTTGTATGGAACTTTATATTCTTTATCACAAGTCCTTAACCTTCCCAAGGATAATCTAAGCTTGTTAACACTAATCGAGTGCATTTTGGTTCGTACGATGCCCGTTGGCCCATTTGATCAACTATTACTTTCTCACGAAGTAACAAAGTAAACTGTTACTTCGTGGGGAAGTAATAGACTAAACGAGTTACGTTTGAACAAATAGTTGAAGGAAAATCTTTCTATAGTGTTTAGAGTCTCCATGCTTAGTTTTTTTGGCCACGACTTGTTGTATGGAACTTTATATTCTTTATCACAAGTCTTAACCTTCCCAAGGATAATCTAAGCTTATTAACACTAATCGAGTGCGTTTTGGTTCGTACGATGCCCGTTGGCCCATTTGACCAACTATTACTTTCTCACGAAGTAACAAGGTAAACTGTTACTTCGTGGTGAAGTAATACACTAAACGAGTTACGTTTGATCAAATCGTTGAAGGAAAATCATTCTAGAGTGTTTAGAGTCTCCATGCTTAGTTTTTTTGGCCAAGACTTGTTGTATGGAACTTTATATTCTTTATCACAAGTCTTAACATTCCCAAGGATAATCTAAGCTTATTAACGCAAATCCAGTGCATTTTGGTTTGTACGATGCCCGTTGGCCCATTTAACCAACTATTACTTTCTCACGAAGTAACAAAGTAAACTGTTACATCGTGGTGAAGTAATAGACTAAACGAGTTACGTTTGATCAAATCGTTGAAGGAAAACCATTCTAGAGTGTTTAGAGTCTCCATGCTTAGTTTTTTTTGCCAAGACTTGTTGTATGGAAATTTATATTCTTTATCACAAGTCTTAACCTTCCCAAGGATAATCTAAGCTTATTAACACTAATCAAGTGCGTTTTGGTTCGTACGATGCCCGTTGGCCCATTTGACCAACTATTACTTTCTCACGAAGTAACAAAGTAAACTGTTACTTCGTGGTGAAGTAATAGACTAAACGAGTTACGTTTCATCAAATCGTTGAAGGAAAATCATTCTAGAGTGTTTAGAGTCTCGATACTTAGTTTTTTTGGTCACGACTTGTTGTATCGAACTTTATATTCTTTATCACAAGTCTTAACCTTCCCAAGGATAATCTAAGCTTATTAATACTAATCGAGTGCGTTTTGGTTCGTATGATGCCCGTTGGCCCATTTGACCAACTATTACTTTCTCACGAAGTAACAAAGTAAATTGTTACTTCGTGGCGAAGTAATAGACTAAACGAGTTACGTTTGATCAAATCGTTGAAGGAAAATCATTCTAGAGTGTTTAGAGTCTCCATACTTAGTTTTTTTGGCCACGACTTGTTGTATGGAACTTTATATTCTTTATCACTAGTCTTAACCTTCCCAGGGATAATCTAAGCTTATTAATACTAATCGAGTGCGTTTTGGTTCGTACGATGCCCGTTGGCCCATTTGATCAACTATTACTTTCTCACGAAGTAACAAAGTAAACTGTTACTTCGTGGCGAAGTAATAGACTAAACGAGTTACGTTTGAACAAATCGTTGAAGGAAAATCATTCTAGAGTGTTTAGAGTCTCCATGCTTAGTTTTTTTGGCCACGACTTGTTGTATGGAACTTTATATTCTTTATCACAAGTCTTAACCTTCACAAGGATAATCTAAGCTTATTAACACAAATCGAGTGTGTTTTGGTTCGTACGATGCCCGTTGGCCCATTTGACCAACTATTACTTTCTCACGAAGTAACAAGGTAAACTGTTACTTCGTGGTGAAGTAATAGACTAAACGAGTTACGTTTGATCAAATCGTTGAAGGAAAATCATTCTAGAGTGTTTAGAGTCTCGATACTTAGTTTTTTTGGCCACGACTTGTTGTATGGAACTTTATATTCTTTATCACAAGTCTTAACCTTCCCAAGGATAATCTAAGCTTATTAATACTAATCGAGTGCGTTTTGGTTCGTACGATGCCCGTTGGCCCATTTGACCAACTATTACTTTCTCACGAAGTAACAAAGTAAATTGTTACTTCGTGGCGAAGTAATAGACTAAACGAGTTACGTTTGATCAAATCGTTGAAGGAAAATCATTCTAGAGTGTTTAGAGTCTCCATACTTAGTTTTTTTGGCCACGACTTGTTGTATGGAACTTTATATTCTTTATCACTAGTCTTAACCTTCCCAAGGATAATCTAAGCTTATTAATACTAATCGAGTGCGTTTTGGTTCGTACGATGCCCGTTGGCCCATTTGACCAACTATTACTTTCTCACGAAGTAACAAAGTAAACTGTTACTTCGTGGTGAAGTAATAGACTAAACGAGTTAAGTTTGATCAAATCGTTGAAGGAAAATCATTCTAGAGTGTTTAGAGTCTCGATACTTAGTTTTTTTGGCCACGGCTTGTTGTATGGAACTTTATATTCTTTATCACAAGTCCTTAACCTTCCCAAGGATAATCTAAGCTTGTTAACACTAATCGAGTGCATTTTGGTTCGTACGATGCCCGTTGGCCCATTTGATCAACTATTACTTTCTCACGAAGTAACAAAGTAAACTGTTACTTCGTGGGGAAGTAATAGACTAAACGAGTTACGTTTGAACAAATAGTTGAAGGAAAATCTTTCTATAGTGTTTAGAGTCTCCATGCTTAGTTTTTTTGGCCACGACTTGTTGTATGGAACTTTATATTCTTTATCACAAGTCTTAACCTTCCCAAGGATAATCTAAGCTTATTAACACTAATCGAGTGCGTTTTGGTTCGTACGATGCCCGTTGGCCCATTTGACCAACTATTACTTTCTCACGAAGTAACAAGGTAAACTGTTACTTCGTGGTGAAGTAATACACTAAACGAGTTATGTTTGATCAAATCGTTGAAGGAAAATCATTCTAGAGTGTTTAGAGTCTCCATGCTTAGTTTTTTTGGCCAAGACTTGTTGTATGGAACTTTATATTCTTTATCACAAGTCTTAACATTCCCAAGGATAATCTAAGCTTATTAACGCAAATCCAGTGCATTTTGGTTTGTACGATGCCCGTTGGCCCATTTAACCAACTATTACTTTCTCACGAAGTAACAAAGTAAACTGTTACATCGTGGTGAAGTAATAGACTAAACGAGTTACGTTTGATCAAATCGTT
The DNA here is from genome assembly GCA_948329865.1 of Linaria vulgaris. Classification (NCBI taxonomy): domain Eukaryota; kingdom Viridiplantae; phylum Streptophyta; class Magnoliopsida; order Lamiales; family Plantaginaceae; genus Linaria; species Linaria vulgaris. The sequence goes on from OX415252.1 coordinate 36,406,079, forward strand.
GAAGGAAAACCATTCTAGAGTGTTTAGAGTCTCCATGCTTAGTTTTTTTTGCCAAGACTTGTTGTATGGAAATTTATATTCTTTATCACAAGTCTTAACCTTCCCAAGGATAATCTAAGCTTATTAACACTAATCAAGTGCGTTTTGGTTCGTACGATGCCCGTTGGCCCATTTGACCAACTATTACTTTCTCACGAAGTAACAAAGTAAACTGTTACTTCGTGGTGAAGTAATAGACTAAACGAGTTACGTTTCATCAAATCGTTGAAGGAAAATCATTCTAGAGTGTTTAGAGTCTCGATACTTAGTTTTTTTGGTCACGACTTGTTGTATCGAACTTTATATTCTTTATCACAAGTCTTAACCTTCCCAAGGATAATCTAAGCTTATTAATACTAATCGAGTGCGTTTTGGTTCGTATGATGCCCGTTGGCCCATTTGACCAACTATTACTTTCTCACGAAGTAACAAAGTAAATTGTTACTTCGTGGCGAAGTAATAGACTAAACGAGTTACGTTTGATCAAATCGTTGAAGGAAAATCATTCTAGAGTGTTTAGAGTCTCCATACTTAGTTTTTTTGGCCACGACTTGTTGTATGGAACTTTATATTCTTTATCACTAGTCTTAACCTTCCCAGGGATAATCTAAGCTTATTAATACTAATCGAGTGCGTTTTGGTTCGTACGATGCCCGTTGGCCCATTTGATCAACTATTACTTTCTCACGAAGTAACAAAGTAAACTGTTACTTCGTGGCGAAGTAATAGACTAAACGAGTTACGTTTGAACAAATCGTTGAAGGAAAATCATTCTAGAGTGTTTAGAGTCTCCATGCTTAGTTTTTTTGGCCACGACTTGTTGTATGGAACTTTATATTCTTTATCACAAGTCTTAACCTTCACAAGGATAATCTAAGCTTATTAACACAAATCGAGTGTGTTTTGGTTCGTACGATGCCCGTTGGCCCATTTGACCAACTATTACTTTCTCACGAAGTAACAAGGTAAACTGTTACTTCGTGGTGAAGTAATAGACTAAACGAGTTACGTTTGATCAAATCGTTGAAGGAAAATCATTCTAGAGTGTTTAGAGTCTCGATACTTAGTTTTTTTGGCCACGACTTGTTGTATGGAACTTTATATTCTTTATCACAAGTCTTAACCTTCCCAAGGATAATCTAAGCTTATTAATACTAATCGAGTGCGTTTTGGTTCGTACGATGCCCGTTGGCCCATTTGACCAACTATTACTTTCTCACGAAGTAACAAAGTAAATTGTTACTTCGTGGCGAAGTAATAGACTAAACGAGTTACGTTTGATCAAATCGTTGAAGGAAAATCATTCTAGAGTGTTTAGAGTCTCCATACTTAGTTTTTTTGGCCACGACTTGTTGTATGGAACTTTATATTCTTTATCACTAGTCTTAACCTTCCCAAGGATAATCTAAGCTTATTAATACTAATCGAGTGCGTTTTGGTTCGTACGATGCCCGTTGGCCCATTTGACCAACTATTACTTTCTCACGAAGTAACAAAGTAAACTGTTACTTCGTGGTGAAGTAATAGACTAAACGAGTTAAGTTTGATCAAATCGTTGAAGGAAAATCATTCTAGAGTGTTTAGAGTCTCGATACTTAGTTTTTTTGGCCACGACTTGTTGTATGGAACTTTATATTCTTTATCACATGTCTTAACCTTCCCAAGGATAATCTAAGCTTATTAACACTAATCGAGTGCGTTTTGGTTCGTATGATGCCCGTTGGCCCATTTGACCAACTATTACTTTCTCACGAAGTAACAAGGTAAACTGTTACTGCGTGGTGAAGTAATAGACTAAACGAGTTACGTTTGATCAAATCGTTGAAGGAAAATCATTCTAGAGTGTTTAGAGTCTCCATGCTTAGTTTTTTTGGCCAAGACTTGTTGTATGGAACTTTATATTCTTTATCACAAGTATTAACCTTCCCAAGGATAATCTAAGCTTATTAACACTAATCCAGTGCATTTTGGTTTGTACGATGCCCGTTGGCCCATTTGACCAACTATTACTTTCTCACGAAGTAACAAAGTAAATTGTTACTTCGTGGCGAAGTAATAGACTAAACGAGTTACGTTTGATCAAATCGTTGAAGGAAAATCATTCTAGAGTGTTTAGAGTCTCCATACTTAGTTTTTTTGGCCACGACTTGTTGTATGGAACTTTATATTCTTTATCACTAGTCTTAACCTCCCAAGAATAATCTAAGCTTATTAATACTAATCGAGTGCGTTTTGGTTCGTACGATGCCCGTTGGCCCATTTGACCATCTATTACTTTCTCACGAAGTAACAAAGTAAACTGTTACTTCGTGGTGAAGTAATAGACTAAACGAGTTACGTTTGATCAAATCGTTGAAGGAAAATCATTCTAGAGTGTTTAGAGTCTCCATGCTTAGTTTTTTTGGCCAAGACTTGTTGTATGGAACTTTAAACTCTTTATCACAAGTCTTAACCTTCCCAAGGATAATCTAAGCTTATTAACACAAATCGAGTGTGTTTTGGTTCGTACGATGCCCGTTGGCCCATTTGACCAACTATTACTTTCTCACGAAGTAACAAAGTAAACTTTTACTTCGTGGTGAAGTAATAGACTAAACGAGTTACGTTTTTACAAATCGTTGAAGGAAAATCATTCTAGAGTGTTTAGAGTCTCCATACTTAGTTTTTTTGGCCACGGCTTGTTGTATGGAACTTTATATTCTTTATCACAAGTCCTTAACCTTCCCAAGGATAATCTAAGCTTGTTAACACTAATCGAGTGCATTTTGGTTCGTACGATGCCCGTTGGCCCATTTGATCAACTATTACTTTCTCACGAAGTAACAAAGTAAACTGTTACTTCGTGGGGAAGTAATAGACTAAACGAGTTACGTTTGAACAAATAGTTGAAGGAAAGTCTTTCTACAGTGTTTAGAGTCTCCATGCTTAGTTTTTTTGGCCACGACTTGTTGTATGGAACTTTATATTCTTTATCACAAGTCTTAACCTTCCCAAGGATAATCTAAGCTTATTAACACTAATCGAGTGCGTTTTGGTTCGTACGATGCCCGTTGGCCCATTTGACCAACTATTACTTTCTCACGAAGTAACAAGGTAAACTGTTACTTCGTGGTGAAGTAATAGACTAAACGAGTTACGTTTGATCAAATCGTTGAAGGAAAATCATTCTAGAGTGTTTAGAGTCTCCATGCTTAGTTTTTTTGGCCAAGACTTGTTGTATGGAACTTTATATTCTTTATCACAAGTCTTAACATTCCCAAGGATAATCTAAGCTTATTAACGCAAATCCAGTGCATTTTGGTTTGTACGATGCCCGTTGGCCCATTTAACCAACTATTACTTTCTCACGAAGTAACAAAGTAAACTGTTACATCGTGGTGAAGTAATAGACTAAACGAGTTACGTTTGATCAAATCGTTGAAGGAAAACCATTCTAGAGTGTTTAGAGTCTCCATGCTTAGTTTTTTTTGCCAAGACTTGTTGTATGGAAATTTATATTCTTTATCACAAGTCTTAACCTTCCCAAGGATAATCTAAGCTTATTAACACTAATCAAGTGCGTTTTGGTTCGTACGATGCCCGTTGGCCCATTTGACCAACTATTACTTTCTCACGAAGTAACAAAGTAAACTGTTACTTCGTGGTGAAGTAATAGACTAAACGAGTTACGTTTCATCAAATCGTTGAAGGAAAATCATTCTAGAGTGTTTAGAGTCTCGATACTTAGTTTTTTTGGTCACGACTTGTTGTATCGAACTTTATATTCTTTATCACAAGTCTTAACCTTCCCAAGGATAATCTAAGCTTATTAATACTAATCGAGTGCGTTTTGGTTCGTATGATGCCCGTTGGCCCATTTGACCAACTATTACTTTCTCACGAAGTAACAAAGTAAATTGTTACTTCGTGGCGAAGTAATAGACTAAACGAGTTACGTTTGATCAAATCGTTGAAGGAAAATCATTCTAGAGTGTTTAGAGTCTCCATACTTAGTTTTTTTGGCCACGACTTGTTGTATGGAACTTTATATTCTTTATCACTAGTCTTAACCTTCCCAGGGATAATCTAAGCTTATTAATACTAATCGAGTGCGTTTTGGTTCGTACGATGCCCGTTGGCCCATTTGATCAACTATTACTTTCTCACGAAGTAACAAAGTAAACTGTTACTTCGTGGCGAAGTAATAGACTAAACGAGTTACGTTTGAACAAATCGTTGAAGGAAAATCATTCTAGAGTGTTTAGAGTCTCCATGCTTAGTTTTTTTGGCCACAACTTGTTGTATGGAACTTTATATTCTTTATCACAAGTCTTAACCTTCACAAGGATAATCTAAGCTTATTAACACAAATCGAGTGTGTTTTGGTTCGTACGATGCCCGTTGGCCCATTTGACCAACTATTACTTTCTCACGAAGTAACAAGGTAAACTGTTACTTCGTGGTGAAGTAATAGACTAAACGAGTTACGTTTGATCAAATCGTTGAAGGAAAATCATTCTAGAGTGTTTAGAGTCTCGATACTTAGTTTTTTTGGCCACGACTTGTTGTATGGAACTTTATATTCTTTATCACAAGTCTTAACCTTCCCAAGGATAATCTAAGCTTATTAATACTAATCGAGTGCGTTTTGGTTCGTACGATGCCCGTTGGCCCATTTGACCAACTATTACTTTCTCACGAAGTAACAAAGTAAATTGTTACTTCGTGGCGAAGTAATAGACTAAACGAGTTACGTTTGATCAAATCGTTGAAGGAAAATCATTCTAGAGTGTTTAGAGTCTCCATACTTAGTTTTTTTGGCCACGACTTGTTGTATGGAACTTTATATTCTTTATCACTAGTCTTAACCTTCCCAAGGATAATCTAAGCTTATTAATACTAATCGAGTGCGTTTTGGTTCGTACGATGCCCGTTGGCCCATTTGACCAACTATTACTTTCTCACGAAGTAACAAAGTAAACTGTTACTTCGTGGTGAAGTAATAGACTAAACGAGTTAAGTTTGATCAAATCGTTGAAGGAAAATCATTCTAGAGTGTTTAGAGTCTCGATACTTAGTTTTTTTGGCCACGGCTTGTTGTATGGAACTTTATATTCTTTATCACAAGTCCTTAACCTTCCCAAGGATAATCTAAGCTTGTTAACACTAATCGAGTGCATTTTGGTTCGTACGATGCCCGTTGGCCCATTTGATCAACTATTACTTTCTCACGAAGTAACAAAGTAAACTGTTACTTCGTGGGGAAGTAATAGACTAAACGAGTTACGTTTGAACAAATAGTTGAAGGAAAATCTTTCTATAGTGTTTAGAGTCTCCATGCTTAGTTTTTTTGGCCACGACTTGTTGTATGGAACTTTATATTCTTTATCACAAGTCTTAACCTTCCCAAGGATAATCTAAGCTTATTAACACTAATCGAGTGCGTTTTGGTTCGTACGATGCCCGTTGGCCCATTTGACCAACTATTACTTTCTCACGAAGTAACAAGGTAAACTGTTACTTCGTGGTGAAGTAATACACTAAACGAGTTACGTTTGATCAAATCGTTGAAGGAAAATCATTCTAGAGTGTTTAGAGTCTCCATGCTTAGTTTTTTTGGCCAAGACTTGTTGTATGGAACTTTATATTCTTTATCACAAGTCTTAACATTCCCAAGGATAATCTAAGCTTATTAACGCAAATCCAGTGCATTTTGGTTTGTACGATGCCCGTTGGCCCATTTAACCAACTATTACTTTCTCACGAAGTAACAAAGTAAACTGTTACATCGTGGTGAAGTAATAGACTAAACGAGTTACGTTTGATCAAATCGTTGAAGGAAAACCATTCTAGAGTGTTTAGAGTCTCCATGCTTAGTTTTTTTTGCCAAGACTTGTTGTATGGAAATTTATATTCTTTATCACAAGTCTTAACCTTCCCAAGGATAATCTAAGCTTATTAACACTAATCAAGTGCGTTTTGGTTCGTACGATGCCCGTTGGCCCATTTGACCAACTATTACTTTCTCACGAAGTAACAAAGTAAACTGTTACTTCGTGGTGAAGTAATAGACTAAACGAGTTACGTTTCATCAAATCGTTGAAGGAAAATCATTCTAGAGTGTTTAGAGTCTCGATACTTAGTTTTTTTGGTCACGACTTGTTGTATCGAACTTTATATTCTTTATCACAAGTCTTAACCTTCCCAAGGATAATCTAAGCTTATTAATACTAATCGAGTGCGTTTTGGTTCGTATGATGCCCGTTGGCCCATTTGACCAACTATTACTTTCTCACGAAGTAACAAAGTAAATTGTTACTTCGTGGCGAAGTAATAGACTAAACGAGTTACGTTTGATCAAATCGTTGAAGGAAAATCATTCTAGAGTGTTTAGAGTCTCCATACTTAGTTTTTTTGGCCACGACTTGTTGTATGGAACTTTATATTCTTTATCACTAGTCTTAACCTTCCCAGGGATAATCTAAGCTTATTAATACTAATCGAGTGCGTTTTGGTTCGTACGATGCCCGTTGGCCCATTTGATCAACTATTACTTTCTCACGAAGTAACAAAGTAAACTGTTACTTCGTGGCGAAGTAATAGACTAAACGAGTTACGTTTGAACAAATCGTTGAAGGAAAATCATTCTAGAGTGTTTAGAGTCTCCATGCTTAGTTTTTTTGGCCACGACTTGTTGTATGGAACTTTATATTCTTTATCACAAGTCTTAACCTTCACAAGGATAATCTAAGCTTATTAACACAAATCGAGTGTGTTTTGGTTCGTACGATGCCCGTTGGCCCATTTGACCAACTATTACTTTCTCACGAAGTAACAAGGTAAACTGTTACTTCGTGGTGAAGTAATAGACTAAACGAGTTACGTTTGATCAAATCGTTGAAGGAAAATCATTCTAGAGTGTTTAGAGTCTCGATACTTAGTTTTTTTGGCCACGACTTGTTGTATGGAACTTTATATTCTTTATCACAAGTCTTAACCTTCCCAAGGATAATCTAAGCTTATTAATACTAATCGAGTGCGTTTTGGTTCGTACGATGCCCGTTGGCCCATTTGACCAACTATTACTTTCTCACGAAGTAACAAAGTAAATTGTTACTTCGTGGCGAAGTAATAGACTAAACGAGTTACGTTTGATCAAATCGTTGAAGGAAAATCATTCTAGAGTGTTTAGAGTCTCCATACTTAGTTTTTTTGGCCACGACTTGTTGTATGGAACTTTATATTCTTTATCACTAGTCTTAACCTTCCCAAGGATAATCTAAGCTTATTAATACTAATCGAGTGCGTTTTGGTTCGTACGATGCCCGTTGGCCCATTTGACCAACTATTACTTTCTCACGAAGTAACAAAGTAAACTGTTACTTCGTGGTGAAGTAATAGACTAAACGAGTTAAGTTTGATCAAATCGTTGAAGGAAAATCATTCTAGAGTGTTTAGAGTCTCGATACTTAGTTTTTTTGGCCACGACTTGTTGTATGGAACTTTATATTCTTTATCACATGTCTTAACCTTCCCAAGGATAATCTAAGCTTATTAACACTAATCGAGTGCGTTTTGGTTCGTATGATGCCCGTTGGCCCATTTGACCAACTATTACTTTCTCACGAAGTAACAAGGTAAACTGTTACTGCGTGGTGAAGTAATAGACTAAACGAGTTACGTTTGATCAAATCGTTGAAGGAAAATCATTCTAGAGTGTTTAGAGTCTCCATGCTTAGTTTTTTTGGCCAAGACTTGTTGTATGGAACTTTATATTCTTTATCACAAGTATTAACCTTCCCAAGGATAATCTAAGCTTATTAACACTAATCCAGTGCATTTTGGTTTGTACGATGCCCGTTGGCCCATTTGACCAACTATTACTTTCTCACGAAGTAACAAAGTAAATTGTTACTTCGTGGCGAAGTAATAGACTAAACGAGTTACGTTTGATCAAATCGTTGAAGGAAAATCATTCTAGAGTGTTTAGAGTCTCCATACTTAGTTTTTTTGGCCACGACTTGTTGTATGGAACTTTATATTCTTTATCACTAGTCTTAACCTCCCAAGAATAATCTAAGCTTATTAATACTAATCGAGTGCGTTTTGGTTCGTACGATGCCCGTTGGCCCATTTGACCATCTATTACTTTCTCACGAAGTAACAAAGTAAACTGTTACTTCGTGGTGAAGTAATAGACTAAACGAGTTACGTTTGATCAAATCGTTGAAGGAAAATCATTCTAGAGTGTTTAGAGTCTCCATGCTTAGTTTTTTTGGCCAAGACTTGTTGTATGGAACTTTAAACTCTTTATCACAAGTCTTAACCTTCCCAAGGATAATCTAAGCTTATTAACACAAATCGAGTGTGTTTTGGTTCGTACGATGCCCGTTGGCCCATTTGACCAACTATTACTTTCTCACGAAGTAACAAAGTAAACTTTTACTTCGTGGTGAAGTAATAGACTAAACGAGTTACGTTTTTACAAATCGTTGAAGGAAAATCATTCTAGAGTGTTTAGAGTCTCCATACTTAGTTTTTTTGGCCACGGCTTGTTGTATGGAACTTTATATTCTTTATCACAAGTCCTTAACCTTCCCAAGGATAATCTAAGCTTGTTAACACTAATCGAGTGCATTTTGGTTCGTACGATGCCCGTTGGCCCATTTGATCAACTATTACTTTCTCACGAAGTAACAAAGTAAACTGTTACTTCGTGGGGAAGTAATAGACTAAACGAGTTACGTTTGAACAAATAGTTGAAGGAAAGTCTTTCTACAGTGTTTAGAGTCTCCATGCTTAGTTTTTTTGGCCACGACTTGTTGTATGGAACTTTATATTCTTTATCACAAGTCTTAACCTTCCCAAGGATAATCTAAGCTTATTAACACTAATCGAGTGCGTTTTGGTTCGTACGATGCCCGTTGGCCCATTTGACCAACTATTACTTTCTCACGAAGTAACAAGGTAAACTGTTACTTCGTGGTGAAGTAATAGACTAAACGAGTTACGTTTGATCAAATCGTTGAAGGAAAATCATTCTAGAGTGTTTAGAGTCTCCATGCTTAGTTTTTTTGGCCAAGACTTGTTGTATGGAACTTTATATTCTTTATCACAAGTCTTAACATTCCAAAGGATAATCTAAGCTTATTAACGCAAATCCAGTGCATTTTGGTTTGTACGATGCCCGTTGGCCCATTTGACCAACTATTACTTTCTCACGAAGTAACAAAGTAAACTGTTACATCGTGGTGAAGTAATAGACTAAACGAGTTACGTTTGATCAAATCGTTGAAGGAAAACCATTCTAGAATGTTTAGAGTCTCCATGCTTAGTTTTTTTTGCCAAGACTTGTTGTATGGAAATTTATATTCTTTATCACAAGTCTTAACCTTCCCAAGGATAATCTAAGCTTATTAACACTAATCAAGTGCGTTTTGGTTCGTACGATGCCCGTTGGCCCATTTGACCAACTATTACTTTCTCACGAAGTAACAAAGTAAACTGTTACTTCGTGGTGAAGTAATAGACTAAACGAGTTACGTTTCATCAAATCGTTGAAGGAAAATCATTCTAGAGTGTTTAGAGTCTCGATACTTAGTTTTTTTGGTCACGACTTGTTGTATCGAACTTTATATTCTTTATCACAAGTCTTAACCTTCCCAAGGATAATCTAAGCTTATTAATACTAATCGAGTGCGTTTTGGTTCGTATGATGCCCGTTGGCCCATTTGACCAACTATTACTTTCTCTCGAAGTAACAAAGTAAATTGTTACTTCGTGGCGAAGTAATAGACTAAACGAGTTACGTTTGATCAAATCGTTGAAGGAAAATCATTCTAGAGTGTTTAGAGTCTCCATACTTAGTTTTTTTGGCCACGACTTGTTGTATGGAACTTTATATTCTTTATCACTAGTCTTAACCTTCCCAGGGATAATCTAAGCTTATTAATACTAATCGAGTGCGTTTTGGTTCGTACGATGCCCGTTGGCCCATTTGATCAACTATTACTTTCTCACGAAGTAACAAAGTAAACTGTTACTTCGTGGCGAAGTAATAGACTAAACGAGTTACGTTTGAACAAATAGTTGAAGGAAAATCTTTCTACAGTGTTTAGAGTCTCCATGCTTAGTTTTTTTGGCCACGACTTGTTGTATGGAACTTTAAACTCTTTATCACAAGTCTTAACCTTCACAAGGATAATCTAAGCTTATTAACACAAATCGATTGTGTTTTGGTTCGTACGATGCCCGTTGGCCCATTTGACCAACTATTACTTTCTCACGAAGTAACAAGGTAAACTGTTACTTCGTGGTGAAGTAATAGACTAAACGAGTTACGTTTGATCAAATCGTTGAAGGAAAATCATTCTAGAGTGTTTAGAGTCTCGATACTTAGTTTTTTTGGCCACGACTTGTTGTATGGAACTTTATATTCTTTATCACTAGTCTTAACCTTCCCAAGGATAATCTAAGCTTATTAATACTAATCGAGTGCGTTTTGGTTCGTACGATGCCCGTTGGCCCATTTGACCAACTATTACTTTCTCACGAAGTAACAAAGTAAACTGTTACTTCGTGGTGAAGTAATAGACTAAACGAGTTAAGTTTGATCAAATCGTTGAAGGAAAATCATTCTAGAGTGTTTAGAGTCTCGATACTTAGTTTTTTTGGCCACGACTTGTTGTATGGAACTTTATATTCTTTATCACATGTCTTAACCTTCCCAAGGATAATCTAAGCTTATTAACACTAATCGAGTGCGTTTTGGTTCGTATGATGCCCGTTGGCCCATTTGACCAACTATTACTTTCTCACGAAGTAACAAGGTAAACTGTTACTGCGTGGTGAAGTAATAGACTAAACGAGTTACGTTTGATCAAATCGTTGAAGGAAAATCATTCTAGAGTGTTTAGAGTCTCCATGCTTAGTTTTTTTGGCCAAGACTTGTTGTATGGAACTTTATATTCTTTATCACAAGTATTAACCTTCCCAAGGATAATCTAAGCTTATTAACACTAATCCAGTGCATTTTGGTTTGTACGATGCCCGTTGGCCCATTTGACCAACTATTACTTTCTCACGAAGTAACAAAGTAAATTGTTACTTCGTGGCGAAGTAATAGACTAAACGAGTTACGTTTGATCAAATCGTTGAAGGAAAATCATTCTAGAGTGTTTAGAGTCTCCATACTTAGTTTTTTTGGCCACGACTTGTTGTATGGAACTTTATATTCTTTATCACTAGTCTTAACCTCCCAAGAATAATCTAAGCTTATTAATACTAATCGAGTGCGTTTTGGTTCGTACGATGCCCGTTGGCCCATTTGACCATCTATTACTTTCTCACGAAGTAACAAAGTAAACTGTTACTTCGTGGTGAAGTAATAGACTAAACGAGTTACGTTTGATCAAATCGTTGAAGGAAAATCATTCTAGAGTGTTTAGAGTCTCCATGCTTAGTTTTTTTGGCCAAGACTTGTTGTATGGAACTTTAAACTCTTTATCACAGGAACTTCATATTCTTTATCACAGATCACAACAAAACAACAAAAGCTCTCTTCTCTCTCCTCCTTGTTCACACACGGCCGGAGCTTTCCCCGGACTTCCACGGCGGCGGTGAGTGGTTTTACATCCCGAAAATCATGCCATCATCTTCGTTGTTGCAAGAGGATCGCTCCAAGTGGTGATTTCGAGGGGTTTTGAAGAATTCATTCGTGCCGCCATTGTTGTAAGTTCAAGCTTTCTTCGTCTTCGTTCTTCCTTCCTCTCTACGCCACCGGTATCGTTGGGGCACGACAATCTCCTCACGAAGTTGTTGGAGACATCCCTTACGAACGGTTGGTCCAAATAGGAGGAATGAATTCGTTGTTGCTTTCTTGTTCGTTTGGCCATGGCGGATTCCTCTAAGGTTTTGTTCTTGTTTTTTTCGTTTCCTTTTTTCTCTCTCTCTCCCTCGTCCTTCCTCTCCACCACCCTTATCTTGTTTTGGATCTTGTGCTCCTCATGAGACCTTCGTCTCTTGCTTTGGACTCGGGATGCAAATCCGGATTTGGAAAAGTGTAGATTTTGGTGTGCTCGTGAACATCCCGTAGCGGACGTTGTTCGTTATTGCTTGGGTTTGGGAGCCATTGAAATCTCTCTTTTTTGTGTTTGGAGCTTTTCTTCTTTTTTGGTTTCTCTTTGGTTGTTGTTGTGCTTCGATTTTCTTAGTTTTAGGTCTTTCGTTGTTTCCGCCTCGTCTTTAGCTTCGTCTTAGCGGTTCCGCCGCTTTTTTTTCGACCTCCGAGGCTATTCCGGCGACTTTCCGTCGACGCCGCCGTGCGCCACCGTCATCTCTCCCTCTCCGGTCAACGAGGTGGTGGAGACGGTCGGTTTGGTGCTAGGGATTTGATTCGGGGCAAAAATCTTTGCTTGTCCGCGTCTCCGGCGATCTTCCGACGTCGCCCCGCCGCGTCTCCGCCCTCCGCCTCCTTCTCCGTCGAACAGGTGGTGGCGGCGGTCTTAGTGTAGGCGGCGGCTGAACTAGGGTTAGGGTTAGGGTTGGGGGACAAGCTACATGCCTTTAGTTAGTGGAGCATAGGAGTGGGGGACAAGAGTGCATTACCTTTTCCTTGTGTCCCCCATGCTTCCCACTCATAGTCTTCCACTATGCAAGACCACTAATGTGGGACCCACTGCCACATCATCTCAGTCAACTTTGACTGCCGAAGTCAACGCCCAGAAGTCAATGTTGACCATCCAAAAGTCAACTCCGAAGGTTGTGATTGAAAAGCCTAAGATTGGGACCGGCCTTTTTCCGCTCCTCTCGAATAATTTTTCGAGAATTGCGAAGCCTCCATTTGTTCCACCTACACTTGCGAGACAACCAAATGTGGCACCGGACAATCCTCGGCCGTATCAAATCCGTGCTCCATTGCGTCGCGCTTCTTATGCGCAAGCGGCCGCTCCTTCAAGGCAATATGAAATAAACCGCTCTCTTATTGATGATCCTACTCTCACTACTATGGAGGCTCGAATGGTCAAAGGAAAATCAATGATCGTCTTCAAGAATGAGGAAATCAAAGTCCTTGATGATAGGCTTAAGCTTGTCTTAATCCTTCGTTTCCCTCTCGTTAAGCCGAGCTACACTTTCATCCACAACAAGATAGCGAGACTCAAACTACAAGGCACATACACACTTGGTCCAATTGGCCCTCGTCACGTTATGTTGAAATTGACCACGGAGGAGGACTATACTCGCCTATGGTTGAAGAAGGACCTTCGATTTCTTGATCTTAACGGTTCAATCTACAAATGGACCCCGGATTTCGACCCCGATCTTGATCCTCCGATAGCTCCCGTGTGGATTGGTTTGCCAAACCTTAACATGCGGTTTTGTGAGAGAAATGCCCTTATGAACATTGGTTCATACTTTGGAAGACCTTTGAGGCTTGATGAAGGTGCGGCCACTATGTCACGCCCGGATTACCCTCGAATTTGCGTTGAGATCAACCTCCTTGATCCATTGAAAGAAGAAATAGAATGGGGGATAGAAGATGTGCATGGTCAAGTGGACATCGTAAAGCAAAAGGTCGTATATGAAAATATACCAACCTATTGCCGAAAATGTCAACGAATGGGCCATATACTTGAGGAATGTGGTGCGGAGAAACCTCAAGGAACTATTGAGAAGGTTGAGGATGTCCCAAAACCGACGACCTTTGTTTGGAAGGCTAAGAGGAACATTGCTCCAATATCACCACCGAAGAAAGTCGATAGCCTTGAACAAATACCCAATGTTGAGGAAGTGGCCGAAGAGGCGGATCAAGAAAAACACCTCAAGTTGGCAATAATTCACGTTGCGACTAATGATGGAAATGAAGACCTCCTAAGGGAGGAAGAGTTGAGAAAGGCCGAAGAAAAAGAGATGGAAGATAGGATATTTAGGGATAACAATGACGATGCAGCTATGTTATCGGATTCTAACTATAAGCCTAAATCTAGGCTCCTCTCCCCAAGGGTGTGCTTCCCGGATGCTACTTTCGCGTGTGATATCTCTACCCCTCCCACCTCGCCAACCTCACTACTTGGGCATATTTATGATGAAGCCGTGAGTGAGGATGCTTTTGCTGATGAGCTGGAATCCTCATTCAATCAAAGGAGAATCTGCACTCCAATCCCAAGACAAATTGTAACGAGCGACCTCGAGGACTCAACTGTTACAAAAGATGAGTCTTATGAGGAATTTTGTAGGCGAATACTCCGAGAAGGTGAAGAGAGAAGAGAAAAAAATAGGATTAAAGCACCAGATTGCTCCACCTACATAAGCAAGAGTCAACGGAAAAAAGAGAACAAAGAACGAAGAGCAGAAGAAAAGATGAAGTGGAAGAATAGATCATATTCATAGATGATATAGGCCGAGTTTCACATTTTGGCTTACTTTACTTTCGAGGTATCCACTTTTGGGATATGCTCTTATTTGTTGTTGAGATTTCTATTTCTCTGTGTTTGGCGATCGTATGGGTGGGGTACACCATACGGCCTTCGCTATGTAGTACCTCCCCCTAGTTTCTTTTATAAACCTTTTATTTCTTCTTAAACTCTTTATCACAAGTCTTAACCTTCCCAAGGATAATCTAAGCTTATTAACACAAATCGAGTGTGTTTTGGTTCGTACGATGCCCGTTGGCCCATTTGACCAACTATTACTTTCTCACGAAGTAACAAAGTAAACTTTTACTTCGTGGTGAAGTAATAGACTAAACGAGTTACGTTTTTACAAATCGTTGAAGGAAAATCATTCTAGAGTGTTTAGAGTCTCCATACTTAGTTTTTTTGGCCACGGCTTGTTGTATGGAACTTTATATTCTTTATCACAAGTCCTTAACCTTCCCAAGGATAATCTAAGCTTGTTAACACTAATCGAGTGCATTTTGGTTCGTACGATGCCCGTTGGCCCATTTGATCAACTATTACTTTCTCACGAAGTAACAAAGTAAACTGTTACTTCGTGGGGAAGTAATAGACTAAACGAGTTACGTTTGAACAAATAGTTGAAGGAAAGTCTTTCTACAGTGTTTAGAGTCTCCATGCTTAGTTTTTTTGGCCACGACTTGTTGTATGGAACTTTATATTCTTTATCACAAGTCTTAACCTTCCCAAGGATAATCTAAGCTTATTAACACTAATCGAGTGCGTTTTGGTTCGTACGATGCCCGCTGGCCCATTTGACCAACTATTACTTTCTCACGAAGTAACAAGGTAAACTGTTACTTCGTGGTGAAGTAATAGACTAAACGAGTTACGTTTGATCAAATCGTTGAAGGAAAATCATTCTAGAGTGTTTAGAGTCTCCATGCTTAGTTTTTTTGGCCAAGACTTGTTGTATGGAACTTTATATTCTTTATCACAAGTCTTAACATTCCAAAGGATAATCTAAGCTTATTAACGCAAATCCAGTGCATTTTGGTTTGTACGATGCCCGTTGGCCCATTTGACCAACTATTACTTTCTCACGAAGTAACAAAGTAAACTGTTACATCGTGGTGAAGTAATAGACTAAACGAGTTACGTTTGATCAAATCGTTGAAGGAAAACCATTCTAGAATGTTTAGAGTCTCCATGCTTAGTTTTTTTTGCCAAGACTTGTTGTATGGAAATTTATATTCTTTATCACAAGTCTTAACCTTCCCAAGGATAATCTAAGCTTATTAACACTAATCAAGTGCGTTTTGGTTCGTACGATGCCCGTTGGCCCATTTGACCAACTATTACTTTCTCACGAAGTAACAAAGTAAACTGTTACTTCGTGGTGAAGTAATAGACTAAACGAGTTACGTTTCATCAAATCGTTGAAGGAAAATCATTCTAGAGTGTTTAGAGTCTCGATACTTAGTTTTTTTGGTCACGACTTGTTGTATCGAACTTTATATTCTTTATCACAAGTCTTAACCTTCCCAAGGATAATCTAAGCTTATTAATACTAATCGAGTGCGTTTTGGTTCGTATGATGCCCGTTGGCCCATTTGACCAACTATTACTTTCTCTCGAAGTAACAAAGTAAATTGTTACTTCGTGGCGAAGTAATAGACTAAACGAGTTACGTTTGATCAAATCGTTGAAGGAAAATCATTCTAGAGTGTTTAGAGTCTCCATACTTAGTTTTTTTGGCCACGACTTGTTGTATGGAACTTTATATTCTTTATCACTAGTCTTAACCTTCCCAGGGATAATCTAAGCTTATTAATACTAATCGAGTGCGTTTTGGTTCGTACGATGCCCGTTGGCCCATTTGATCAACTATTACTTTCTCACGAAGTAACAAAGTAAACTGTTACTTCGTGGCGAAGTAATAGACTAAACGAGTTACGTTTGAACAAATAGTTGAAGGAAAATCTTTCTACAGTGTTTAGAGTCTCCATGCTTAGTTTTTTTGGCCACGACTTGTTGTATGGAACTTTAAACTCTTTATCACAAGTCTTAACCTTCACAAGGATAATCTAAGCTTATTAACACAAATCGATTGTGTTTTGGTTCGTACGATGCCCGTTGGCCCATTTGACCAACTATTACTTTCTCACGAAGTAACAAGGTAAACTGTTACTTCGTGGTGAAGTAATAGACTAAACGAGTTACGTTTGATCAAATCGTTGAAGGAAAATCATTCTAGAGTGTTTAGAGTCTCGATACTTAGTTTTTTTGGCCACGACTTGTTGTATGGAACTTTATATTCTTTATCACAAGTCTTAACCTTCCCAAGGATAATCTAAGCTTATTAATACTAATCGAGTGCGTTTTGGTTCGTACGATGCCCGTTGGCCCATTTGACCAACTATTACTTTCTCACGAAGTAACAAAGTAAATTGTTACTTCGTGGCGAAGTAATAGACTAAACGAGTTACGTTTGATCAAATCGTTGAAGGAAAATCATTCTAGAGTGTTTAGAGTCTCCATACTTAGTTTTTTTGGCCACGACTTGTTGTATGGAACTTTATATTCTTTATCACTAGTCTTAACCTTCCCAAGGATAATCTAAGCTTATTAATACTAATCGAGTGCGTTTTGGTTCGTACGATGCCCGTTGGCCCATTTGACCAACTATTACTTTCTCACGAAGTAACAAAGTAAACTGTTACTTCGTGGTGAAGTAATAGACTAAACGAGTTAAGTTTGATCAAATCGTTGAAGGAAAATCATTCTAGAGTGTTTAGAGTCTCGATACTTAGTTTTTTTGGCCACGACTTGTTGTATGGAACTTTATATTCTTTATCACATGTCTTAACCTTCCCAAGGATAATCTAAGCTTATTAACACTAATCGAGTGCGTTTTGGTTCGTATGATGCCCGTTGGCCCATTTGACCAACTATTACTTTCTCACGAAGTAACAAGGTAAACTGTTACTGCGTGGTGAAGTAATAGACTAAACGAGTTACGTTTGATCAAATCGTTGAAGGAAAATCATTCTAGAGTGTTTAGAGTCTCCATGCTTAGTTTTTTTGGCCAAGACTTGTTGTATGGAACTTTATATTCTTTATCACAAGTATTAACCTTCCCAAGGATAATCTAAGCTTATTAACACTAATCCAGTGCATTTTGGTTTGTACGATGCCCGTTGGCCCATTTGACCAACTATTACTTTCTCACGAAGTAACAAAGTAAATTGTTACTTCGTGGCGAAGTAATAGACTAAACGAGTTACGTTTGATCAAATCGTTGAAGGAAAATCATTCTAGAGTGTTTAGAGTCTCCATACTTAGTTTTTTTGGCCACGACTTGTTGTATGGAACTTTATATTCTTTATCACTAGTCTTAACCTTCCCAAGGATAATCTAAGCTTATTAACACAAATCGATTGTGTTTTGGTTCGTACGATGCCCGTTGGCCCATTTGACCAACTATTACTTTCTCACGAAGTAACAAGGTAAACTGTTACTTCGTGGTGAAGTAATAGACTAAACGAGTTACGTTTGATCAAATCGTTGAAGGAAAATCATTCTAGAGTGTTTAGAGTCTCGATACTTAGTTTTTTTGGCCACGACTTGTTGTATGGAACTTTATATTCTTTATCACAAGTCTTAACCTTCCCAAGGATAATCTAAGCTTATTAATACTAATCGAGTGCGTTTTGGTTCGTACGATGCCCGTTGGCCCATTTGACCAACTATTACTTTCTCACGAAGTAACAAAGTAAATTGTTACTTCGTGGCGAAGTAATAGACTAAACGAGTTACGTTTGATCAAATCGTTGAAGGAAAATCATTCTAGAGTGTTTAGAGTCTCCATACTTAGTTTTTTTGGCCACGACTTGTTGTATGGAACTTTATATTCTTTATCACTAGTCTTAACCTTCCCAAGGATAATCTAAGCTTATTAATACTAATCGAGTGCGTTTTGGTTCGTACGATGCCCGTTGGCCCATTTGACCAACTATTACTTTCTCACGAAGTAACAAAGTAAACTGTTACTTCGTGGTGAAGTAATAGACTAAACGAGTTAAGTTTGATCAAATCGTTGAAGGAAAATCATTCTAGAGTGTTTAGAGTCTCGATACTTAGTTTTTTTGGCCACGACTTGTTGTATGGAACTTTATATTCTTTATCACATGTCTTAACCTTCCCAAGGATAATCTAAGCTTATTAACACTAATCGAGTGCGTTTTGGTTCGTATGATGCCCGTTGGCCCATTTGACCAACTATTACTTTCTCACGAAGTAACAAGGTAAACTGTTACTGCGTGGTGAAGTAATAGACTAAACGAGTTACGTTTGATCAAATCGTTGAATGGAAAATCATTCTAGAGTGTTTAGAGTCTCCATGCTTAGTTTTTTTGGCCAAGACTTGTTGTATGGAACTTTATATTCTTTATCACAAGTATTAACCTTCCCAAGGATAATCTAAGCTTATTAACACTAATCCAGTGCATTTTGGTTTGTACGATGCCCGTTGGCCCATTTGACCAACTATTACTTTCTCACGAAGTAACAAAGTAAATTGTTACTTCGTGGCGAAGTAATAGACTAAACGAGTTACGTTTGATCAAATCGTTGAAGGAAAATCATTCTAGAGTGTTTAGAGTCTCCATACTTAGTTTTTTTGGCCACGACTTGTTGTATGGAACTTTATATTCTTTATCACTAGTCTTAACCTCCCAAGAATAATCTAAGCTTATTAATACTAATCGAGTGCGTTTTGGTTCGTACGATGCCCGTTGGCCCATTTGACCATCTATTACTTTCTCACGAAGTAACAAAGTAAACTGTTACTTCGTGGTGAAGTAATAGACTAAACGAGTTACGTTTGATCAAATCGTTGAAGGAAAATCATTCTAGAGTGTTTAGAGTCTCCATGCTTAGTTTTTTTGGCCAAGACTTGTTGTATGGAACTTTAAACTCTTTATCACAAGTCTTAACCTTCCCAAGGATAATCTAAGCTTATTAACACAAATCGAGTGTGTTTTGGTTCGTACGATGCCCGTTGGCCCATTTGACCAACTATTACTTTCTCACGAAGTAACAAAGTAAACTTTTACTTCGTGGTGAAGTAATAGACTAAACGAGTTACGTTTTTACAAATCGTTGAAGGAAAATCATTCTAGAGTGTTTAGAGTCTCCATACTTAGTTTTTTTGGCCACGACTTGTTGTATGGAACTTTATATTCTTTATCACTAGTCTTAACCTTCCCAGGGATAATCTAAGCTTATTAATACTAATCGAGTGCGTTTTGGTTCGTACGATGCCCGTTGGCCCATTTGATCAACTATTACTTTCTCACGAAGTAACAAAGTAAACTGTTACTTCGTGGCGAAGTAATAGACTAAACGAGTTACGTTTGAACAAATAGTTGAAGGAAAATCTTTCTACAGTGTTTAGAGTCTCCATGCTTAGTTTTTTTGGCCACGACTTGTTGTATGGAACTTTAAACTCTTTATCACAAGTCTTAACCTTCACAAGGATAATCTAAGCTTATTAACACAAATCGATTGTGTTTTGGTTCGTACGATGCCCGTTGGCCCATTTGACCAACTATTACTTTCTCACGAAGTAACAAGGTAAACTGTTACTTCGTGGTGAAGTAATAGACTAAACGAGTTACGTTTGATCAAATCGTTGAAGGAAAATCATTCTAGAGTGTTTAGAGTCTCGATACTTAGTTTTTTTGGCCAAGACTTGTTGTATGGAACTTTATATTCTTTATCACAAGTCCTTAACCTTCCCAAGGATAATCTAAGCTTATTAACACTAATCGAGTGCATTTTGGTTCGTACGATGCCCGTTGGCCCATTTGATCAACTATTACTTTCTCACGAAGTAACAAAGTAAACTGTTACTTCGTGGGGAAGTAATAGACTAAACGAGTTACGTTTGAACAAATAGTTGAAGGAAAGTCTTTCTACAGTGTTTAGAGTCTCCATGCTTAGTTTTTTTGGCCACGACTTGTTGTATGGAACTTTATATTCTTTATCACAAGTCTTAACCTTCCCAAGGATAATCTAAGCTTATTAACACTAATCGAGTGCGTTTTGGTTCGTACGATGCCCGTTGGCCCATTTGACCAACTATTACTTTCTCACGAAGTAACAAGGTAAACTGTTACTTCGTGGTGAAGTAATAGACTAAACGAGTTACGTTTGATCAAATCGTTGAAGGAAAATCATTCTAGAGTGTTTAGAGTCTCCATGCTTAGTTTTTTTGGCCAAGACTTGTTGTATGGAACTTTATATTCTTTATCACAAGTCTTAACATTCCAAAGGATAATCTAAGCTTATTAACGCAAATCCAGTGCATTTTGGTTTGTACGATGCCCGTTGGCCCATTTGACCAACTATTACTTTCTCACGAAGTAACAAAGTAAACTGTTACATCGTGGTGAAGTAATAGACTAAACGAGTTACGTTTGATCAAATCGTTGAAGGAAAACCATTCTAGAATGTTTAGAGTCTCCATGCTTAGTTTTTTTTGCCAAGACTTGTTGTATGGAAATTTATATTCTTTATCACAAGTCTTAACCTTCCCAAGGATAATCTAAGCTTATTAACACTAATCAAGTGCGTTTTGGTTCGTACGATGCCCGTTGGCCCATTTGACCAACTATTACTTTCTCACGAAGTAACAAAGTAAACTGTTACTTCGTGGTGAAGTAATAGACTAAACGAGTTACGTTTCATCAAATCGTTGAAGGAAAATCATTCTAGAGTGTTTAGAGTCTCGATACTTAGTTTTTTTGGTCACGACTTGTTGTATCGAACTTTATATTCTTTATCACAAGTCTTAACCTTCCCAAGGATAATCTAAGCTTATTAATACTAATCGAGTGCGTTTTGGTTCGTATGATGCCCGTTGGCCCATTTGACCAACTATTACTTTCTCACGAAGTAACAAAGTAAATTGTTACTTCGTGGCGAAGTAATAGACTAAACGAGTTACGTTTGATCAAATCGTTGAAGGAAAATCATTCTAGAGTGTTTAGAGTCTCCATACTTAGTTTTTTTGGCCACGACTTGTTGTATGGAACTTTATATTCTTTATCACTAGTCTTAACCTTCCCAAGGATAATCTAAGCTTATTAACACTAATCAAGTGCGTTTTGGTTCGTACGATGCCCGTTGGCCCATTTGACCAACTATTACTTTCTCACGAAGTAACAAAGTAAACTGTTACTTCGTGGTGAAGTAATAGACTAAACGAGTTACGTTTCATCAAATCGTTGAAGGAAAATCATTCTAGAGTGTTTAGAGTCTCGATACTTAGTTTTTTTGGTCACGACTTGTTGTATCGAACTTTATATTCTTTATCACAAGTCTTAACCTTCCCAAGGATAATCTAAGCTTATTAATACTAATCGAGTGCGTTTTGGTTCGTATGATGCCCGTTGGCCCATTTGACCAACAATTACTTTCTCTCGAAGTAACAAAGTAAATTGTTACTTCGTGGCGAAGTAATAGACTAAACGAGTTACGTTTGATCAAATCGTTGAAGGAAAATCATTCTAGAGTGTTTAGAGTCTCCATACTTAGTTTTTTTGGCCACGACTTGTTGTATGGAACTTTATATTCTTTATCACTAGTCTTAACCTTCCCAGGGATAATCTAAGCTTATTAATACTAATCGAGTGCGTTTTGGTTCGTACGATGCCCGTTGGCCCATTTGATCAACTATTACTTTCTCACGAAGTAACAAAGTAAACTGTTACTTCGTGGCGAAGTAATAGACTAAACGAGTTACGTTTGAACAAATAGTTGAAGGAAAATCTTTCTACAGTGTTTAGAGTCTCCATGCTTAGTTTTTTTGGCCACGACTTGTTGTATGGAACTTTAAACTCTTTATCACAAGTCTTAACCTTCACAAGGATAATCTAAGCTTATTAACACAAATCGATTGTGTTTTGGTTCGTACGATGCCCGTTGGCCCATTTGACCAACTATTACTTTCTCACGAAGTAACAAGGTAAACTGTTACTTCGTGGTGAAGTAATAGACTAAACGAGTTACGTTTGATCAAATCGTTGAAGGAAAATCATTCTAGAGTGTTTAGAGTCTCGATACTTAGTTTTTTTGGCCACGACTTGTTGTATGGAACTTTATATTCTTTATCACAAGTCTTAACCTTCCCAAGGATAATCTAAGCTTATTAATACTAATCGAGTGCGTTTTGGTTCGTACGATGCCCGTTGGCCCATTTGACCAACTATTACTTTCTCACGAAGTAACAAAGTAAATTGTTACTTCGTGGCGAAGTAATAGACTAAACGAGTTACGTTTGATCAAATCGTTGAAGGAAAATCATTCTAGAGTGTTTAGAGTCTCCATACTTAGTTTTTTTGGCCACGACTTGTTGTATGGAACTTTATATTCTTTATCACTAGTCTTAACCTTCCCAAGGATAATCTAAGCTTATTAATACTAATCGAGTGCGTTTTGGTTCGTACGATGCCCGTTGGCCCATTTGACCAACTATTACTTTCTCACGAAGTAACAAAGTAAACTGTTACTTCGTGGTGAAGTAATAGACTAAACGAGTTAGGTTTGATCAAATCGTTGAAGGAAAATCATTCTAGAGTGTTTAGAGTCTCGATACTTAGTTTTTTTGGCCACGACTTGTTGTATGGAACTTTATATTCTTTATTACATGTCTTAACCTTCCCAAGGATAATCTAAGCTTATTAACACTAATCGAGTGCGTTTTGGTTCGTACGATGCCTGTTGGCCCATTTGACCAACTATTACTTTCTCACGAAGTAACAAAGTAAACTGTTACTTCGTGGTGAAGTAATAGACTAAACGAGTTACGTTTGATCAAATCGTTGAAGGAAAATCTTTCTAGAGTGTTTAGAGTCTCCATGCTTAGTTTTTTTGGCCACGACTTGTTGTATGGAACTTTTGGGATATGCTCTTATTTGTTGTTGAGATTTCTATTTCTCTGTGTTTGGCGATCGTATGGGTGGGGTACACCATACGGCCTTCGCTATGTAGTACCTCCCCCTTGTTTTCTTTTATAAACCTTTTATTTCTCTTAAACTCTTTATCACAAGTCTTAACCTTCCCAAGGATAATCTAAGCTTATTAACACAAATCGAGTGTGTTTTGGTTCGTACGATGCCCGTTGGCCCATTTGACCAACTATTACTTTCTCACGAAGTAACAAGGTAAACTGTTACTTCGTGATGAATTAATAGACTAAACGAGTTACGTTTGATCAAATCGTTGAAGGAAAATCATTCTAGAGTGTTTAGAGTCTCCATGCTTAGTTTTTTTGGCGAAGACTTGTTGTATGGAACTTTTTATATTCTTTATCACAAGTATTAACCTTTCCAAGGATAATCTAAGCTTATTAACGCTAATCCAGTGCATTTTGGTTTGTACGATGCCCGTTGGCCTATTTGACCAACTATTACTTTCTCACGAAGTAACAAAGTAAACTGTTACATCGTGGTGAAGTAATAGACTAAACGAGTTACGTTTGATCAAATCGTTGAAGGAAAACCATTCTAGAGTGTTTAGAGTCTCCATACTTAGTTTTTTTTGCCACGACTTGTTGTATGGAAATTTATATTCTTTATCACAAGTCTTAACCTTCCCAAGGATAATCTAAGCTTATTAACACTAATCGAGTGCGTTTTGGTTCGTACGATGCCCGTTGGCCCATTTGGCCAACTATTACTTTCTCACGAAGTAACAAAGTAAACTGTTACTTCGTGGTGAAGTAATAGACTAAACGAGTTACGTTTGATCAAATCGTTGAAGGAAAATCATTCTAGAGTGTTTAGAGTCTCGATACTTAGTTTTTTTGGCCAAGACTTGTTGTATGGAACTTTATATTCTTTATCACAAGTATTAACCTTCCCAAGGATAATCTAAGCTTATTAACACTAATCCAGTGCATTTTGGTTTGTACGATGCCCGTTGGCCCATTTGACCAACTATTACTTTCTCACGAAGTAACAAAGTAAATTGTTACTTCGTGGCGAAGTAATAGACTAAACGAGTTACGTTTGATCAAATCGTTGAAGGAAAATCATTCTAGAGTGTTTAGAGTCTCCATACTTAGTTTTTTTGGCCACGACTTGTTGTATGGAACTTTATATTCTTTATCACTAGTCTTAACCTCCCAAGAATAATCTAAGCTTATTAATACTAATCGAGTGCGTTTTGGTTCGTACGATGCCCGTTGGCCCATTTGACCATCTATTACTTTCTCACGAAGTAACAAAGTAAACTGTTACTTCGTGGTGAAGTAATAGACTAAACGAGTTACGTTTGATCAAATCGTTGAAGGAAAATCATTCTAGAGTGTTTAGAGTCTCCATGGTTAGTTTTTTTGGCCAAGACTTGTTGTATGGAACTTTAAACTCTTTATCACAAGTCTTAACCTTCCCAAGGATAATCTAAGCTTATTAACACAAATCGAGTGTGTTTTGGTTCGTACGATGCCCGTTGGCCCATTTGACCAACTATTACTTTCTCACGAAGTAACAAAGTAAACTTTTACTTCGTGGTGAAGTAATAGACTAAACGAGTTACGTTTTTACAAATCGTTGAAGGAAAATCATTCTAGAGTGTTTAGAGTCTCCATACTTAGTTTTTTTGGCCACGGCTTGTTGTATGGAACTTTATATTCTTTATCACAAGTCCTTAACCTTCCCAAGGATAATCTAAGCTTGTTAACACTAATCGAGTGCATTTTGGTTCGTACGATGCCCGTTGGCCCATTTGATCAACTATTACTTTCTCACGAAGTAACAAAGTAAACTGTTACTTCGTGGGGAAGTAATAGACTAAACGAGTTACGTTTGAACAAATAGTTGAAGGAAAGTCTTTCTACAGTGTTTAGAGTCTCCATGCTTAGTTTTTTTGGCCACGACTTGTTGTATGGAACTTTATATTCTTTATCACAAGTCTTAACCTTCCCAAGGATAATCTAAGCTTATTAACACTAATCGAGTGCGTTTTGGTTCGTACGATGCCCGTTGGCCCATTTGACCAACTATTACTTTCTCACGAAGTAACAAGGTAAACTGTTACTTCGTGGTGAAGTAATAGACTAAACGAGTTACGTTTGATCAAATCGTTGAAGGAAAATCATTCTAGAGTGTTTAGAGTCTCCATGCTTAGTTTTTTTGGCCAAGACTTGTTGTATGGAACTTTATATTCTTTATCACAAGTCTTAACATTCCAAAGGATAATCTAAGCTTATTAACGCAAATCCAGTGCATTTTGGTTTGTACGATGCCCGTTGGCCCATTTGACCAACTATTACTTTCTCACGAAGTAACAAAGTAAACTGTTACATCGTGGTGAAGTAATAGACTAAACGAGTTACGTTTGATCAAATCGTTGAAGGAAAACCATTCTAGAATGTTTAGAGTCTCCATGCTTAGTTTTTTTTGCCAAGACTTGTTGTATGGAAATTTATATTCTTTATCACAAGTCTTAACCTTCCCAAGGATAATCTAAGCTTATTAACACTAATCAAGTGCGTTTTGGTTCGTACGATGCCCGTTGGCCCATTTGACCAACTATTACTTTCTCACGAAGTAACAAAGTAAACTGTTACTTCGTGGTGAAGTAATAGACTAAACGAGTTACGTTTCATCAAATCGTTGAAGGAAAATCATTCTAGAGTGTTTAGAGTCTCGATACTTAGTTTTTTTGGTCACGACTTGTTGTATCGAACTTTATATTCTTTATCACAAGTCTTAACCTTCCCAAGGATAATCTAAGCTTATTAATACTAATCGAGTGCGTTTTGGTTCGTATGATGCCCGTTGGCCCATTTGACCAACTATTACTTTCTCACGAAGTAACAAAGTAAATTGTTACTTCGTGGCGAAGTAATAGACTAAACGAGTTACGTTTGATCAAATCGTTGAAGGAAAATCATTCTAGAGTGTTTAGAGTCTCCATACTTAGTTTTTTTGGCCACGACTTGTTGTATGGAACTTTATATTCTTTATCACTAGTCTTAACCTTCCCAGGGATAATCTAAGCTTATTAATACTAATCGAGTGCGTTTTGGTTCGTACGATGCCCGTTGGCCCATTTGATCAACTATTACTTTCTCACGAAGTAACAAAGTAAACTGTTACTTCGTGGCGAAGTAATAGACTAAACGAGTTACGTTTGAACAAATAGTTGAAGGAAAATCTTTCTACAGTGTTTAGAGTCTCCATGCTTAGTTTTTTTGGCCACGACTTGTTGTATGGAACTTTAAACTCTTTATCACAAGTCTTAACCTTCACAAGGATAATCTAAGCTTATTAACACAAATCGATTGTGTTTTGGTTCGTACGATGCCCGTTGGCCCATTTGACCAACTATTACTTTCTCACGAAGTAACAAGGTAAACTGTTACTTCGTGGTGAAGTAATAGACTAAACGAGTTACGTTTGATCAAATCGTTGAAGGAAAATCATTCTAGAGTGTTTAGAGTCTCGATACTTAGTTTTTTTGGCCACGACTTGTTGTATGGAACTTTATATTCTTTATCACAAGTCTTAACCTTCCCAAGGATAATCTAAGCTTATTAATACTAATCGAGTGCGTTTTGGTTCGTACGATGCCCGTTGGCCCATTTGACCAACTATTACTTTCTCACGAAGTAACAAAGTAAATTGTTACTTCGTGGCGAAGTAATAGACTAAACGAGTTACGTTTGAACAAATAGTTGAAGGAAAATCTTTCTAGAGTGTTTAGAGTCTCCATACTTAGTTTTTTTTGCCACGACTTGTTGTATGGAAATTTATATTCTTTATCACAAGTCTTAACCTTCCCAAGGATAATCTAAGCTTATTAACACTAATCGAGTGCGTTTTGGTTCGTACGATGCCCGTTGGCCCATTTGGCCAACTATTACTTTCTCACGAAGTAACAAAGTAAACTGTTACTTCGTGGTGAAGTAATAGACTATACGAGTTACGTTTGATCAAATCGTTGAAGGAAAATCATTCTAGAGTGTTTAGAGTCTCGATACTTAGTTTTTTTGGTCACGACTTGTTGTATCGAACTTTATATTCTTTATCACAAGTCTTAACCTTCCCAAGGATAATCTAAGCTTATTAATACTAATCGAGTGCGTTTTGGTTCGTACGATGCCCGTTGGCCCATTTGACCAACTATTACTTTCTCACGAAGTAACAAAGTAAATTGTTACTTCGTGGCGAAGTAATAGACTAAACGAGTTACGTTTGATCAAATCGTTGAAGGAAAATCATTCTAGAGTGTTTAGAGTCTCCATACTTAGTTTTTTTGGCCACGACTTGTTGTATGGAACTTTATATTCTTTATCACTAGTCTTAACCTTCCCAAGGATAATCTAAGCTTATTAATACTAATCGAGTGCGTTTTGGTTCGTACGATGCCCGTTGGCCCATTTGACCAACTATTACTTTCTCACGAAGTAACAAAGTAAACTGTTACTTCGTGGTGAAGTAATAGACTAAACGAGTTAGGTTTGATCAAATCGTTGAAGGAAAATCATTCTAGAGTGTTTAGAGTCTCGATACTTAGTTTTTTTGGCCACGACTTGTTGTATGGAACTTTATATTCTTTATCACATGTCTTAACCTTCCCAAGGATAATCTAAGCTTATTAACACTAATCGAGTGCGTTTTGGTTCGTATGATGCCCGTTGGCCCATTTGACCAACTATTACTTTCTCACGAAGTAACAAAGTAAACTGTTACTTCGTGGTGAAGTAATAGACTAAACGAGTCAAGTTTGATCAAATCGTTGAAGGAAAATCATTCTAGAGTGTTTAGAGTCTCCATACTTAGTTTTTTTGGTCACGACTTGTTGTATGGAACTTTATATTCTTTATCACAAGTCTTAACCTTCCCAAGGATAATCTAAGCTTATTAATACTAATCGAGTGCGTTTTGGTTCGTACGATGCCCGTTGGCCCATTTGATCAACTATTACTTTCTCACGAAGTAACAAAGTAAACTGTTACTTCGTGGGGAAGTAATAGACTAAACGAGTTACGTTTGAACAAATAGTTGAAGGAAAGTCTTTCTACAGTGTTTAGAGTCTCCATGCTTAGTTTTTTTGGCCACGACTTGTTGTATGGAACTTTATATTCTTTATCACAAGTCTTAACCTTCCCAAGGATAATCTAAGCTTATTAACACTAATCGAGTGCGTTTTGGTTCGTACGATGCCCGTTGGCCCATTTGACCAACTATTACTTTCTCACGAAGTAACAAGGTAAACTGTTACTTCGTGGTGAAGTAATAGACTAAACGAGTTACGTTTGATCAAATCGTTGAAGGAAAATCATTCTAGAGTGTTTAGAGTCTCCATGCTTAGTTTTTTTGGCCAAGACTTGTTGTATGGAACTTTATATTCTTTATCACAAGTCTTAACATTCCAAAGGATAATCTAAGCTTATTAACGCAAATCCAGTGCATTTTGGTTTGTACGATGCCCGTTGGCCCATTTGACCAACTATTACTTTCTCACGAAGTAACAAAGTAAACTGTTACATCGTGGTGAAGTAATAGACTAAACGAGTTACGTTTGATCAAATCGTTGAAGGAAAACCATTCTAGAATGTTTAGAGTCTCCATGCTTAGTTTTTTTTGCCAAGACTTGTTGTATGGAAATTTATATTCTTTATCACAAGTCTTAACCTTCCCAAGGATAATCTAAGCTTATTAACACTAATCAAGTGCGTTTTGGTTCGTACGATGCCCGTTGGCCCATTTGACCAACTATTACTTTCTCACGAAGTAACAAAGTAAACTGTTACTTCGTGGTGAAGTAATAGACTAAACGAGTTACGTTTCATCAAATCGTTGAAGGAAAATCATTCTAGAGTGTTTAGAGTCTCGATACTTAGTTTTTTTGGTCACGACTTGTTGTATCGAACTTTATATTCTTTATCACAAGTCTTAACCTTCCCAAGGATAATCTAAGCTTATTAATACTAATCGAGTGCGTTTTGGTTCGTATGATGCCCGTTGGCCCATTTGACCAACTATTACTTTCTCACGAAGTAACAAAGTAAATTGTTACTTCGTGGCGAAGTAATAGACTAAACGAGTTACGTTTGATCAAATCGTTGAAGGAAAATCATTCCAGAGTGTTTAGAGTCTCCATACTTAGTTTTTTTGGCCACGACTTGTTGTATGGAACTTTATATTCTTTATCACTAGTCTTAACCTTCCCAGGGATAATCTAAGCTTATTAATACTAATCGAGTGCGTTTTGGTTCGTACGATGCCCGTTGGCCCATTTGATCAACTATTACTTTCTCACGAAGTAACAAAGTAAACTGTTACTTCGTGGCGAAGTAATAGACTAAACGAGTTACGTTTGAACAAATAGTTGAAGGAAAATCTTTCTACAGTGTTTAGAGTCTCCATGCTTAGTTTTTTTGGCCACGACTTGTTGTATGGAACTTTAAACTCTTTATCACAAGTCTTAACCTTCACAAGGATAATCTAAGCTTATTAACACAAATCGATTGTGTTTTGGTTCGTACGATGCCCGTTGGCCCATTTGACCAACTATTACTTTCTCACGAAGTAACAAGGTAAACTGTTACTTCGTGGTGAAGTAATAGACTAAACGAGTTACGTTTGATCAAATCGTTGAAGGAAAATCATTCTAGAGTGTTTAGAGTCTCGATACTTAGTTTTTTTGGCCACGACTTGTTGTATGGAACTTTATATTCTTTATCACAAGTCTTAACCTTCCCAAGGATAATCTAAGCTTATTAATACTAATCGAGTGCGTTTTGGTTCGTACGATGCCCGTTGGCCCATTTGACCAACTATTACTTTCTCACGAAGTAACAAAGTAAATTGTTACTTCGTGGCGAAGTAATAGACTAAACGAGTTACGTTTGAACAAATAGTTGAAGGAAAATCTTTCTAGAGTGTTTAGAGTCTCCATACTTAGTTTTTTTTGCCACGACTTGTTGTATGGAAATTTATATTCTTTATCACAAGTCTTAACCTTCCCAAGGATAATCTAAGCTTATTAACACTAATCGAGTGCGTTTTGGTTCGTACGATGCCCGTTGGCCTATTTGGCCAACTATTACTTTCTCACGAAGTAACAAAGTAAACTGTTACTTCGTGGTGAAGTAATAGACTATACGAGTTACGTTTGATCAAATCGTTGAAGGAAAATCATTCTAGAGTGTTTAGAGTCTCGATACTTAGTTTTTTTTGGTCACGACTTGTTGTATCGAACTTTATATTCTTTATCACAAGTCTTAACCTTCCCAAGGATAATCTAAGCTTATTAATACTAATCGAGTGCGTTTTGGTTCGTACGATGCCCGTTGGCCCATTTGACCAACTATTACTTTCTCACGAAGTAACAAAGTAAATTGTTACTTCGTGGCGAAGTAATAGACTAAACGAGTTACGTTTGATCAAATCGTTGAAGGAAAATCATTCTAGAGTGTTTAGAGTCTCCATACTTAGTTTTTTTGGCCACGACTTGTTGTATGGAACTTTATATTCTTTATCACTAGTCTTAACCTTCCCAAGGATAATCTAAGCTTATTAATACTAATCGAGTGCGTTTTGGTTCGTACGATGCCCGTTGGCCCATTTGACCAACTATTACTTTCTCACGAAGTAACAAAGTAAACTGTTACTTCGTGGTGAAGTAATAGACTAAACGAGTTAGGTTTGATCAAATCGTTGAAGGAAAATCATTCTAGAGTGTTTAGAGTCTCGATACTTAGTTTTTTTGGCCACGACTTGTTGTATGGAACTTTATATTCTTTATCACATGTCTTAACCTTCCCAAGGATAATCTAAGCTTATTAACACTAATCGAGTGCGTTTTGGTTCGTATGATGCCCGTTGGCCCATTTGACCAACTATTACTTTCTCACGAAGTAACAAAGTAAACTGTTACTTCGTGGTGAAGTAATAGACTAAACGAGTCAAGTTTGATCAAATCGTTGAAGGAAAATCATTCTAGAGTGTTTAGAGTCTCCATACTTAGTTTTTTTGGTCACGACTTGTTGTATGGAACTTTATATTCTTTATCACAAGTCTTAACCTTCCCAAGGATAATCTAAGCTTATTAATACTAATCGAGTGCGTTTTGGTTCGTACGATGCCCGTTGGCCCATTTGATCAACTATTACTTTCTCACGAAGTAACAAAGTAAACTGTTACTTCGTGGCGAAGTAATAGACTAAACGAGTTACGTTTGAACAAATAGTTGAAGGAAAATCTTTCTACAGTGTTTAGAGTCTCCACACTTAGTTTTTTTGGCCACGACTTGTTGTATGGAACTTTATATTCTTTATCACAAGTCTTAACCTTCCCAAGGATAATCTAAGCTTATTAATACTAATCGAGTGCGTTTTGGTTCGTACGATGCCTGTTGGCCCATTTGACCAACTATTACTTTCTCACGAAGTAACAAAGTAAACTGTTACTTCGTGGTGAAGTAATAGACTAAACGAGTTACGTTTGATCAAATCGTTGAAGGAAAATCTTTCTAGAGTGTTTAGAGTCTCCATGCTTAGTTTTTTTGGCCACGACTTGTTGTATGGAACTTTAAACTCTTTATCACAAGTCTTAACCTTCCCAAGGATAATCTAAGCTTATTAACACAAATCGAGTGTGTTTTGGTTCGTACGATGCCCGTTGGCCCATTTGACCAACTATTACTTTCTCACGAAGTAACAAGGTAAACTGTTACTTCGTGATGAATTAATAGACTAAACGAGTTACGTTTGATCAAATCGTTGAAGGAAAATCATTCTAGAGTGTTTAGAGTCTCCATGCTTAGTTTTTTTGGCCAAGACTTGTTGTATGGAACTTTTTATATTCTTTATCACAAGTATTAACCTTTCCAAGGATAATCTAAGCTTATTAACGCTAATCCAGTGCATTTTGGTTTGTACGATGCCCGTTGGCCTATTTGACCAACTATTACTTTCTCACGAAGTAACAAAGTAAACTGTTACATCGTGGTGAAGTAATAGACTAAACGAGTTACGTTTGATCAAATCGTTGAAGGAAAACCATTCTAGAGTGTTTAGAGTCTCCATACTTAGTTTTTTTTGCCACGACTTGTTGTATGGAAATTTATATTCTTTATCACAAGTCTTAACCTTCCCAAGGATAATCTAAGCTTATTAACACTAATCGAGTGCGTTTTGGTTCGTACGATGCCCGTTGGCCCATTTGGCCAACTATTACTTTCTCACGAAGTAACAAAGTAAACTGTTACTTCGTGGTGAAGTAATAGACTATACGAGTTACGTTTGATCAAATCGTTGAAGGAAAATCATTCTAGAGTGTTTAGAGTCTCGATACTTAGTTTTTTTGGTCACGACTTGTTGTATCGAACTT
Organism: Linaria vulgaris; assembly: GCA_948329865.1. Lineage (NCBI taxonomy): Eukaryota > Viridiplantae > Streptophyta > Magnoliopsida > Lamiales > Plantaginaceae > Linaria > Linaria vulgaris. The sequence continues at coordinate 36,438,903 of OX415252.1, forward strand.
TATATTCTTTATCACAAGTCTTAACCTTCCCAAGGATAATCTAAGCTTATTAATACTAATCGAGTGCGTTTTGGTTCGTACGATGCCCGTTGGCCCATTTGACCAACTATTACTTTCTCACGAAGTAACAAAGTAAATTGTTACTTCGTGGCGAAGTAATAGACTAAACGAGTTACGTTTGAACAAATAGTTGAAGGAAAATCTTTCTAGAGTGTTTAGAGTCTCCATACTTAGTTTTTTTTGCCACGACTTGTTGTATGGAAATTTATATTCTTTATCACAAGTCTTAACCTTCCCAAGGATAATCTAAGCTTATTAACACTAATCGAGTGCGTTTTGGTTCGTACGATGCCCGTTGGCCCATTTGGCCAACTATTACTTTCTCACGAAGTAACAAAGTAAACTGTTACTTCGTGGTGAAGTAATAGACTATACGAGTTACGTTTGATCAAATCGTTGAAGGAAAATCATTCTAGAGTGTTTAGAGTCTCGATACTTAGTTTTTTTGGTCACGACTTGTTGTATCGAACTTTATATTCTTTATCACAAGTCTTAACCTTCCCAAGGATAATCTAAGCTTATTAATACTAATCGAGTGTGTTTTGGTTCGTACGATGCCCGTTGGCCCATTTGACCAACTATTACTTTCTCACGAAGTAACAAAGTAAATTGTTACTTCGTGGCGAAGTAATAGACTAAACGAGTTACGTTTGATCAAATCGTTGAAGGAAAATCATTCTAGAGTGTTTAGAGTCTCCATACTTAGTTTTTTTGGCCACGACTTGTTGTATGGAACTTTATATTCTTTATCACTAGTCTTAACCTTCCCAAGGATAATCTAAGCTTATTAATACTAATCGAGTGCGTTTTGGTTCGTACGATGCCCGTTGGCCCATTTGACCAACTATTACTTTCTCACGAAGTAACAAAGTAAACTGTTACTTCGTGGTGAAGTAATAGACTAAACGAGTTAGGTTTGATCAAATCGTTGAAGGAAAATCATTCTAGAGTGTTTAGAGTCTCGATACTTAGTTTTTTTGGCCACGACTTGTTGTATGGAACTTTATATTTTTTATCACATGTCTTAACCTTCCCAAGGATAATCTAAGCTTATTAACACTAATCGAGTGCGTTTTGGTTCGTATGATGCCCGTTGGCCCATTTGACCAACTATTACTTTCTCACGAAGTAACAAAGTAAACTGTTACTTCGTGGTGAAGTAATAGACTAAACGAGTCAAGTTTGATCAAATCGTTGAAGGAAAATCATTCTAGAGTGTTTAGAGTCTCCATACTTAGTTTTTTTGGTCACGACTTGTTGTATGGAACTTTATATTCTTTATCACAAGTCTTAACCTTCCCAAGGATAATCTAAGCTTATTAATACTAATCGAGTGCGTTTTGGTTCGTACGATGCCCGTTGGCCCATTTGATCAACTATTACTTTCTCACGAAGTAACAAAGTAAACTGTTACTTCGTGGCGAAGTAATAGACTAAACGAGTTACGTTTGAACAAATAGTTGAAGGAAAATCTTTCTACAGTGTTTAGAGTCTCCACACTTAGTTTTTTTGGCCACGACTTGTTGTATGGAACTTTATATTCTTTATCACAAGTCTTAACCTTCCCAAGGATAATCTAAGCTTATTAATACTAATCGAGTGCGTTTTGGTTCGTACGATGCCTGTTGGCCCATTTGACCAACTATTACTTTCTCACGAAGTAACAAAGTAAACTGTTACTTCGTGGTGAAGTAATAGACTAAACGAGTTACGTTTGATCAAATCGTTGAAGGAAAATCTTTCTAGAGTGTTTAGAGTCTCCATGCTTAGTTTTTTTGGCCACGACTTGTTGTATGGAACTTTAAACTCTTTATCACAAGTCTTAACCTTCCCAAGGATAATCTAAGCTTATTAACACAAATCGATTGTGTTTTGGTTCGTACGATGCCCGTTGGCCCATTTGACCAACTATTACTTTCTCACGAAGTAACAAGGTAAACTGTTACTTCGTGGTGAAGTAATAGACTAAACGAGTTACGTTTGATCAAATCGTTGAAGGAAAATCATTCTAGAGTGTTTAGAGTCTCGATACTTAGTTTTTTTGGCCACGACTTGTTGTATGGAACTTTATATTCTTTATCACAAGTCTTAACCTTCCCAAGGATAATCTAAGCTTATTAATACTAATCGAGTGCGTTTTGGTTCGTACGATGCCCGTTGGCCCATTTGACCAACTATTACTTTCTCACGAAGTAACAAAGTAAATTGTTACTTCGTGGCGAAGTAATAGACTAAACGAGTTACGTTTGAACAAATAGTTGAAGGAAAATCTTTCTAGAGTGTTTAGAGTCTCCATACTTAGTTTTTTTTGCCACGACTTGTTGTATGGAAATTTATATTCTTTATCACAAGTCTTAACCTTCCCAAGGATAATCTAAGCTTATTAACACTAATCGAGTGCGTTTTGGTTCGTACGATGCCCGTTGGCCCATTTGGCCAACTATTACTTTCTCACGAAGTAACAAAGTAAACTGTTACTTCGTGGTGAAGTAATAGACTATACGAGTTACGTTTGATCAAATCGTTGAAGGAAAATCATTCTAGAGTGTTTAGAGTCTCGATACTTAGTTTTTTTGGTCACGACTTGTTGTATCGAACTTTATATTCTTTATCACAAGTCTTAACCTTCCCAAGGATAATCTAAGCTTATTAATACTAATCGAGTGCGTTTTGGTTCGTACGATGCCCGTTGGCCCATTTGACCAACTATTACTTTCTCACGAAGTAACAAAGTAAATTGTTACTTCGTGGCGAAGTAATAGACTAAACGAGTTACGTTTGATCAAATCGTTGAAGGAAAATCATTCTAGAGTGTTTAGAGTCTCCATACTTAGTTTTTTTGGCCACGACTTGTTGTATGGAACTTTATATTCTTTATCACTAGTCTTAACCTTCCCAAGGATAATCTAAGCTTATTAATACTAATCGAGTGCGTTTTGGTTCGTACGATGCCCGTTGGCCCATTTGACCAACTATTACTTTCTCACGAAGTAACAAAGTAAACTGTTACTTCGTGGTGAAGTAATAGACTAAACGAGTTAGGTTTGATCAAATCGTTGAAGGAAAATCATTCTAGAGTGTTTAGAGTCTCGATACTTAGTTTTTTTGGCCACGACTTGTTGTATGGAACTTTATATTCTTTATCACATGTCTTAACCTTCCCAAGGATAATCTAAGCTTATTAACACTAATCGAGTGCGTTTTGGTTCGTATGATGCCCGTTGGCCCATTTGACCAACTATTACTTTCTCACGAAGTAACAAAGTAAACTGTTACTTCGTGGTGAAGTAATAGACTAAACGAGTCAAGTTTGATCAAATCGTTGAAGGAAAATCATTCTAGAGTGTTTAGAGTCTCCATACTTAGTTTTTTTGGTCACGACTTGTTGTATGGAACTTTATATTCTTTATCACAAGTCTTAACCTTCCCAAGGATAATCTAAGCTTATTAATACTAATCGAGTGCGTTTTGGTTCGTACGATGCCCGTTGGCCCATTTGATCAACTATTACTTTCTCACGAAGTAACAAAGTAAACTGTTACTTCGTGGCGAAGTAATAGACTAAACGAGTTACGTTTGAACAAATAGTTGAAGGAAAATCTTTCTACAGTGTTTAGAGTCTCCACACTTAGTTTTTTTGGCCACGACTTGTTGTATGGAACTTTATATTCTTTATCACAAGTCTTAACCTTCCCAAGGATAATCTAAGCTTATTAATACTAATCGAGTGCGTTTTGGTTCGTACGATGCCTGTTGGCCCATTTGACCAACTATTACTTTCTCACGAAGTAACAAAGTAAACTGTTACTTCGTGGTGAAGTAATAGACTAAACGAGTTACGTTTGATCAAATCGTTGAAGGAAAATCTTTCTAGAGTGTTTAGAGTCTCCATGCTTAGTTTTTTTGGCCACGACTTGTTGTATGGAACTTTAAACTCTTTATCACAAGTCTTAACCTTCCCAAGGATAATCTAAGCTTATTAACACAAATCGAGTGTGTTTTGGTTCGTACGATGCCCGTTGGCCCATTTGACCAACTATTACTTTCTCACGAAGTAACAAGGTAAACTGTTACTTCGTGATGAATTAATAGACTAAACGAGTTACGTTTGATCAAATCGTTGAAGGAAAATCATTCTAGAGTGTTTAGAGTCTCCATGCTTAGTTTTTTTGGCCAAGACTTGTTGTATGGAACTTTTTATATTCTTTATCACAAGTATTAACCTTTCCAAGGATAATCTAAGCTTATTAACGCTAATCCAGTGCATTTTGGTTTGTACGATGCCCGTTGGCCTATTTGACCAACTATTACTTTCTCACGAAGTAACAAAGTAAACTGTTACATCGTGGTGAAGTAATAGACTAAACGAGTTACGTTTGATCAAATCGTTGAAGGAAAACCATTCTAGAGTGTTTAGAGTCTCCATACTTAGTTTTTTTTGCCACGACTTGTTGTATGGAAATTTATATTCTTTATCACAAGTCTTAACCTTCCCAAGGATAATCTAAGCTTATTAACACTAATCGAGTGCGTTTTGGTTCGTACGATGCCCGTTGGCCCATTTGGCCAACTATTACTTTCTCACGAAGTAACAAAGTAAACTGTTACTTCGTGGTGAAGTAATAGACTATACGAGTTACGTTTGATCAAATCGTTGAAGGAAAATCATTCTAGAGTGTTTAGAGTCTCGATACTTAGTTTTTTTGGTCACGACTTGTTGTATCGAACTTTATATTCTTTATCACAAGTCTTAACCTTCCCAAGGATAATCTAAGCTTATTAATACTAATCGAGTGCGTTTTGGTTCGTACGATGCCCGTTGGCCCATTTGACCAACTATTACTTTCTCACGAAGTAACAAAGTAAATTGTTACTTCGTGGCGAAGTAATAGACTAAACGAGTTACGTTTGATCAAATCGTTGAAGGAAAATCATTCTAGAGTGTTTAGAGTCTCCATACTTAGTTTTTTTGGCCACGACTTGTTGTATGGAACTTTATATTCTTTATCACTAGTCTTAACCTTCCCAAGGATAATCTAAGCTTATTAATACTAATCGAGTGCGTTTTGGTTCGTACGATGCCCGTTGGCCCATTTAACCAACTATTACTTTCTCACGAAGTAACAAAGTAAACTGTTACTTCGTGGTGAAGTAATAGACTAAACGAGTTAGGTTTGATCAAATCGTTGAAGGAAAATCATTCTAGAGTGTTTAGAGTCTCGATACTTAGTTTTTTTGGCCACGACTTGTTGTATGGAACTTTATATTCTTTATCACATGTCTTAACCTTCCCAAGGATAATCTAAGCTTATTAACACTAATCGAGTGCGTTTTGGTTCGTATGATGCCCGTTGGCCCATTTGACCAACTATTACTTTCTCACGAAGTAACAAAGTAAACTGTTACTTCGTGGTGAAGTAATAGACTAAACGAGTCAAGTTTGATCAAATCGTTGAAGGAAAATCATTCTAGAGTGTTTAGAGTCTCCATACTTAGTTTTTTTGGTCACGACTTGTTGTATGGAACTTTATATTCTTTATCACAAGTCTTAACCTTCCCAAGGATAATCTAAGCTTATTAATACTAATCGAGTGCGTTTTGGTTCGTACGATGCCCGTTGGCCCATTTGATCAACTATTACTTTCTCACGAAGTAACAAAGTAAACTGTTACTTCGTGGCGAAGTAATAGACTAAACGAGTTACGTTTGAACAAATAGTTGAAGGAAAATATTTCTACAGTGTTTAGAGTCTCCACACTTAGTTTTTTTGGCCACGACTTGTTGTATGGAACTTTATATTCTTTATCACAAGTCTTAACCTTCCCAAGGATAATCTAAGCTTATTAATACTAATCGAGTGCGTTTTGGTTCGTACGATGCCTGTTGGCCCATTTGACCAACTATTACTTTCTCACGAAGTAACAAAGTAAACTGTTACTTCGTGGTGAAGTAATAGACTAAACGAGTTACGTTTGATCAAATCGTTGAAGGAAAATCTTTCTAGAGTGTTTAGAGTCTCCATGCTTAGTTTTTTTGGCCACGACTTGTTGTATGGAACTTTAAACTCTTTATCACAAGTCTTAACCTTCCCAAGGATAATCTAAGCTTATTAACACAAATCGAGTGTGTTTTGGTTCGTACGATGCCCGTTGGCCCATTTGACCAACTATTACTTTCTCACGAAGTAACAAGGTAAACTGTTACTTCGTGATGAATTAATAGACTAAACGAGTTACGTTTGATCAAATCGTTGAAGGAAAATCATTCTAGAGTGTTTAGAGTCTCCATACTTAGTTTTTTTTGCCACGACTTGTTGTATGGAAATTTATATTCTTTATCACAAGTCTTAACATTCCCAAGGATAATCTAAGCTTATTAACACTAATCGAGTGCGTTTTGGTTCGTACGATGCCCGTTGGCCCATTTGACCAACTATTACTTTCTCACGAAGTAACAAAGTAAGCTGTTACTTCGTGGTGAAGTAATAGACTAAACGAGTTACGTTTGATCAAATCGTTGAAGGAAAACCATTCTAGAGTGTTTAGAGTCTCCATACTTAGTTTTTTTTGCCACGACTTGTTGTATGGAAATTTATATTCTTTATCACAAGTCTTAACCTTCCCAAGGATAATCTAAGCTTATTAACACTAATCGAGTGCGTTTTGGTTCGTACGATGCCCGTTGGCCCATTTGGCCAACTATTACTTTCTCACGAAGTAACAAAGTAAACTGTTACTTCGTGGTGAAGTAATAGACTAAACGAGTTACGTTTGATCAAATCGTTGAAGGAAAATCATTCTAGAGTGTTTAGAGTCTCGATACTTAGTTTTTTTGGTCACGACTTGTTGTATCGAACTTTATATTCTTTATCACAAGTCTTAACCTTCCCAAGGATAATCTAAGCTTATTAATACTAATCGAGTGCGTTTTGGTTAGTACGATGCCCGTTGGCCCATTTGACCAACTATTACTTTCTCACGAAGTAACAAAGTAAATTGTTACTTCGTGGCGAAGTAATAGACTAAACGAGTTACGTTTGATCAAATCGTTGAAGGAAAATCATTCTAGAGTGTTTAGAGTCTCCATACTTAGTTTTTTTGGCCACGACTTGTTGTATGGAACTTTATATTCTTTATCACTAGTCTTAACCTTCCCAAGGATAATCTAAGCTTATTAATACTAATCGAGTGCGTTTTGGTTCGTACGATGCCCGTTGGCCCATTTGACCAACTATTACTTTCTCACGAAGTAACAAAGTAAACTGTTACTTCGTGGTGAAGTAATAGACTAAACGAGTCAAGTTTGATCAAATCGTTGAAGGAAAATCATTCTAGAGTGTTTAGAGTCTCCATACTTAGTTTTTTTGGTCACGACTTGTTGTATGGAACTTTAAACTCTTTATCACAAGTCTTAACCTTCCCAAGGATAATCTAAGCTTATTAACACAAATCGAGTGTGTTTTGGTTCGTACGATGCCCGTTGGCCCATTTGACCAACTATTACTTTCTCACGAAGTAACAAGGTAAACTGTTACTTCGTGATGAATTAATAGACTAAACGAGTTACGTTTGATCAAATCGTTGAAGGAAAATCATTCTAGAGTGTTTAGAGTCTCCATACTTAGTTTTTTTTGCCACGACTTGTTGTATGGAAATTTATATTCTTTATCACAAGTCTTAACATTCCCAAGGATAATCTAAGCTTATTAACACTAATCGAGTGCGTTTTGGTTCGTACGATGCCCGTTGGCCCATTTGACCAACTATTACTTTCTCACGAAGTAACAAAGTAAGCTGTTACTTCGTGGTGAAGTAATAGACTAAACGAGTTACGTTTGATCAAATCGTTGAAGGAAAACCATTCTAGAGTGTTTAGAGTCTCCATACTTAGTTTTTTTTGCCACGACTTGTTGTATGGAAATTTATATTCTTTATCACAAGTCTTAACCTTCCCAAGGATAATCTAAGCTTATTAACACTAATCGAGTGCGTTTTGGTTCGTACGATGCCCGTTGGCCCATTTGGCCAACTATTACTTTCTCACGAAGTAACAAAGTAAACTGTTACTTCGTGGTGAAGTAATAGACTAAACGAGTTACGTTTGATCAAATCGTTGAAGGAAAATCATTCTAGAGTGTTTAGAGTCTCGATACTTAGTTTTTTTGGTCACGACTTGTTGTATCGAACTTTATATTCTTTATCACAAGTCTTAACCTTCCCAAGGATAATCTAAGCTTATTAATACTAATCGAGTGCGTTTTGGTTCGTACGATGCCCGTTGGCCCATTTGACCAACTATTACTTTCTCACGAAGTAACAAAGTAAATTGTTACTTCGTGGCGAAGTAATAGACTAAACGAGTTACGTTTGATCAAATCGTTGAAGGAAAATCATTCTAGAGTGTTTAGAGTCTCCATACTTAGTTTTTTTGGCCACGACTTGTTGTATGGAACTTTATATTCTTTATCACTAGTCTTAACCTTCCCAAGGATAATCTAAGCTTATTAATACTAATCGAGTGCGTTTTGGTTCGTACGATGCCCGTTGGCCCATTTGACCAACTATTACTTTCTCACGAAGTAACAAAGTAAACTGTTACTTCGTGGTGAAGTAATAGACTAAACGAGTTAGGTTTGATCAAATCGTTGAAGGAAAATCATTCTAGAGTGTTTAGAGTCTCGATACTTAGTTTTTTTGGCCATGACTTGTTGTATGGAACTTTATATTCTTTATCACATGTCTTAACCTTCCCAAGGATAATCTAAGCTTATTAACACTAATCGAGTGCGTTTTGGTTCGTATGATGCCCGTTGGCCCATTTGACCAACTATTACTTTCTCACGAAGTAACAAAGTAAACTGTTACTTCGTGGTGAAGTAATAGACTAAACGAGTCAAGTTTGATCAAATCGTTGAAGGAAAATCATTCTAGAGTGTTTAGAGTCTCCATACTTAGTTTTTTTGGTCACGACTTGTTGTATGGAACTTTATATTCTTTATCACAAGTCTTAACCTTCCCAAGGATAATCTAAGCTTATTAATACTAATCGAGTGCGTTTTGGTTCGTACGATGCCCGTTGGCCCATTTGATCAACTATTACTTTCTCACGAAGTAACAAAGTAAACTGTTACTTCGTGGCGAAGTAATAGACTAAACGAGTTACGTTTGAACAAATAGTTGAAGGAAAATCTTTCTACAGTGTTTAGAGTCTCCACACTTAGTTTTTTTGGCCACGACTTGTTGTATGGAACTTTATATTCTTTATCACAAGTCTTAACCTTCCCAAGGATAATCTAAGCTTATTAATACTAATCGAGTGCGTTTTGGTTCGTACGATGCCTGTTGGCCCATTTGACCAACTATTACTTTCTCACGAAGTAACAAAGTAAACTGTTACTTCGTGGTGAAGTAATAGACTAAACGAGTTACGTTTGATCAAATCGTTGAAGGAAACTCTTTCTAGAGTGTTTAGAGTCTCCATGCTTAGTTTTTTTGGCCACGACTTGTTGTATGGAACTTTAAACTCTTTATCACAAGTCTTAACCTTCCCAAGGATAATCTAAGCTTATTAACACAAATCGAGTGTGTTTTGGTTCGTACGATGCCCGTTGGCCCATTTGACCAACTATTACTTTCTCACGAAGTAACAAGGTAAACTGTTACTTCGTGATGAATTAATAGACTAAACGAGTTACGTTTGATCAAATCGTTGAAGGAAAATCATTCTAGAGTGTTTAGAGTCTCCATGCTTAGTTTTTTTGGCCAAGACTTGTTGTATGGAACTTTTTATATTCTTTATCACAAGTATTAACCTTTCCAAGGATAATCTAAGCTTATTAACGCTAATCCAGTGCATTTTGGTTTGTACGATGCCCGTTGGCCTATTTGACCAACTATTACTTTCTCACGAAGTAACAAAGTAAAATGTTACATCGTGGTGAAGTAATAGACTAAACGAGTTACGTTTGATCAAATCGTTGAAGGAAAACCATTCTAGAGTGTTTAGAGTCTCCATACTTAGTTTTTTTTACCACGACTTGTTGTATGGAAATTTATATTCTTTATCACAAGTCTTAACCTTCCCAAGGATAATCTAAGCTTATTAACACTAATCGAGTGCGTTTTGGTTCGTACGATGCCCGTTGGCCCATTTGGCCAACTATTACTTTCTCACGAAGTAACAAAGTAAACTGTTACTTCGTGGTGAAGTAATAGACTAAACGAGTTACGTTTGATCAAATCGTTGAAGGAAAATCATTCTAGAGTGTTTAGAGTCTCGATACTTAGTTTTTTTGGTCACGACTTGTTGTATCGAACTTTATATTCTTTATCACAAGTCTTAACCTTCCCAAGGATAATCTAAGCTTATTAATACTAATCGAGTGCGTTTTGGTTAGTACGATGCCCGTTGGCCCATTTGACCAACTATTACTTTCTCACGAAGTAACAAAGTAAATTGTTACTTCGTGGCGAAGTAATAGACTAAACGAGTTACGTTTGATCAAATCGTTGAAGGAAAATCATTCTAGAGTGTTTAGAGTCTCCATACTTAGTTTTTTTGGCCACGACTTGTTGTATGGAACTTTATATTCTTTATCACTAGTCTTAACCTTCCCAAGGATAATCTAAGCTTATTAATACTAATCGAGTGCGTTTTGGTTCGTACGATGCCCGTTGGCCCATTTGACCAACTATTACTTTCTCACGAAGTAACAAAGTAAACTGTTACTTCGTGGTGAAGTAATAGACTAAACGAGTCAAGTTTGATCAAATCGTTGAAGGAAAATCATTCTAGAGTGTTTAGAGTCTCCATACTTAGTTTTTTTGGTCACGACTTGTTGTATGGAACTTTAAACTCTTTATCACAAGTCTTAACCTTCCCAAGGATAATCTAAGCTTATTAACACAAATCGAGTGTGTTTTGGTTCGTACGATGCCCGTTGGCCCATTTGACCAACTATTACTTTCTCACGAAGTAACAAGGTAAACTGTTACTTCGTGATGAATTAATAGACTAAACGAGTTACGTTTGATCAAATCGTTGAAGGAAAATCATTCTAGAGTGTTTAGAGTCTCGATACTTAGTTTTTTTTGCCACGACTTGTTGTATGGAAATTTATATTCTTTATCACAAGTCTTAACATTCCCAAGGATAATCTAAGCTTATTAACACTAATCGAGTGCGTTTTGGTTCGTACGATGCCCGTTGGCCCATTTGACCAACTATTACTTTCTCACGAAGTAACAAAGTAAGCTGTTACTTCGTGGTGAAGTAATAGACTAAACGAGTTACGTTTGATCAAATCGTTGAAGGAAAACCATTCTAGAGTGTTTAGAGTCTCCATACTTAGTTTTTTTTGCCACGACTTGTTGTATGGAAATTTATATTCTTTATCACAAGTCTTAACCTTCCCAAGGATAATCTAAGCTTATTAACACTAATCGAGTGCGTTTTGGTTCGTACGATGCCCGTTGGCCCATTTGGCCAACTATTACTTTCTCACGAAGTAACAAAGTAAACTGTTACTTCGTGGTGAAGTAATAGACTAAACGAGTTACGTTTGATCAAATCGTTGAAGGAAAATCATTCTAGAGTGTTTAGAGTCTCGATACTTAGTTTTTTTGGTCACGACTTGTTGTATCGAACTTTATATTCTTTATCACAAGTCTTAACCTTCCCAAGGATAATCTAAGCTTATTAATACTAATCGAGTGCGTTTTGGTTCGTACGATGCCCGTTGGCCCATTTGACCAACTATTACTTTCTCACGAAGTAACAAAGTAAATTGTTACTTCGTGGCGAAGTAATAGACTAAACGAGTTACGTTTGATCAAATCGTTGAAGGAAAATCATTCTAGAGTGTTTAGAGTCTCCATACTTAGTTTTTTTGGCCACGACTTGTTGTATGGAACTTTATATTCTTTATCACTAGTCTTAACCTTCCCAAGGATAATCTAAGCTTATTAATACTAATCGAGTGCGTTTTGGTTCGTACGATGCCCGTTGGCCCATTTGACCAACTATTACTTTCTCACGAAGTAACAAAGTAAACTGTTACTTCGTGGTGAAGTAATAGACTAAACGAGTTAGGTTTGATCAAATCGTTGAAGGAAAATCATTCTAGAGTGTTTAGAGTCTCGATACTTAGTTTTTTTGGCCATGACTTGTTGTATGGAACTTTATATTCTTTATCACATGTCTTAACCTTCCCAAGGATAATCTAAGCTTATTAACACTAATCGAGTGCGTTTTGGTTCGTATGATGCCCGTTGGCCCATTTGACCAACTATTACTTTCTCACGAAGTAACAAAGTAAACTGTTACTTCGTGGTGAAGTAATAGACTAAACGAGTCAAGTTTGATCAAATCGTTGAAGGAAAATCATTCTAGAGTGTTTAGAGTCTCCATACTTAGTTTTTTTGGTCACGACTTGTTGTATGGAACTTTATATTCTTTATCACAAGTCTTAACCTTCCCAAGGATAATCTAAGCTTATTAATACTAATCGAGTGCGTTTTGGTTCGTACGATGCCCGTTGGCCCATTTGATCAACTATTACTTTCTCACGAAGTAACAAAGTAAACTGTTACTTCGTGGCGAAGTAATAGACTAAACGAGTTACGTTTGAACAAATAGTTGAAGGAAAATCTTTCTACAGTGTTTAGAGTCTCCACACTTAGTTTTTTTGGCCACGACTTGTTGTATGGAACTTTATATTCTTTATCACAAGTCTTAACCTTCCCAAGGATAATCTAAGCTTATTAATACTAATCGAGTGCGTTTTGGTTCGTACGATGCCTGTTGGCCCATTTGACCAACTATTACTTTCTCACGAAGTAACAAAGTAAACTGTTACTTCGTGGTGAAGTAATAGACTAAACGAGTTACGTTTGATCAAATCGTTGAAGGAAACTCTTTCTAGAGTGTTTAGAGTCTCCATGCTTAGTTTTTTTGGCCACGACTTGTTGTATGGAACTTTAAACTCTTTATCACAAGTCTTAACCTTCCCAAGGATAATCTAAGCTTATTAACACAAATCGAGTGTGTTTTGGTTCGTACGATGCCCGTTGGCCCATTTGACCAACTATTACTTTCTCACGAAGTAACAAGGTAAACTGTTACTTCGTGATGAATTAATAGACTAAACGAGTTACGTTTGATCAAATCGTTGAAGGAAAATCATTCTAGAGTGTTTAGAGTCTCCATGCTTAGTTTTTTTGGCCAAGACTTGTTGTATGGAACTTTTTATATTCTTTATCACAAGTATTAACCTTTCCAAGGATAATCTAAGCTTATTAACGCTAATCCAGTGCATTTTGGTTTGTACGATGCCCGTTGGCCTATTTGACCAACTATTACTTTCTCACGAAGTAACAAAGTAAAATGTTACATCGTGGTGAAGTAATAGACTAAACGAGTTACGTTTGATCAAATCGTTGAAGGAAAACCATTCTAGAGTGTTTAGAGTCTCCATACTTAGTTTTTTTTACCACGACTTGTTGTATGGAAATTTATATTCTTTATCACAAGTCTTAACCTTCCCAAGGATAATCTAAGCTTATTAACACTAATCGAGTGCGTTTTGGTTCGTACGATGCCCGTTGGCCCATTTGGCCAACTATTACTTTCTCACGAAGTAACAAAGTAAACTGTTACTTCGTGGTGAAGTAATAGACTAAACGAGTTACGTTTGATCAAATCGTTGAAGGAAAATCATTCTAGAGTGTTTAGAGTCTCGATACTTAGTTTTTTTGGTCACGACTTGTTGTATCGAACTTTATATTCTTTATCACAAGTCTTAACCTTCCCAAGGATAATCTAAGCTTATTAATACTAATCGAGTGCGTTTTGGTTCGTACGATGCCCGTTGGCCCATTTGACCAACTATTACTTTCTCACGAAGTAACAAAGTAAATTGTTACTTCGTGGCGAAGTAATAGACTAAACGAGTTACGTTTGATCAAATCGTTGAAGGAAAATCATTCTAGAGTGTTTAGAGTCTCCATACTTAGTTTTTTTGGCCACGACTTGTTGTATGGAACTTTATATTCTTTATCACTAGTCTTAACCTTCCCAAGGATAATCTAAGCTTATTAATACTAATCGAGTGCGTTTTAGTTCGTACGATGCCCGTTGGCCCATTTGACCAACTATTACTTTCTCACGAAGTAACAAAGTAAACTGTTACTTCGTGGTGAAGTAATAGACTAAACGAGTTAGGTTTGATCAAATCGTTGAAGGAAAATCATTCTAGAGTGTTTAGAGTCTCGATACTTAGTTTTTTTGGCCACGACTTGTTGTATGGAACTTTATATTCTTTATCACATGTCTTAACCTTCCCAAGGATAATCTAAGCTTATTAACACTAATCGAGTGCGTTTTGGTTCGTATGATGCCCGTTGGCCCATTTGACCAACTATTACTTTCTCACGAAGTAACAAAGTAAACTGTTACTTCGTGGTGAAGTAATAGACTAAACGAGTCAAGTTTGATCAAATCGTTGAAGGAAAATCATTCTAGAGTGTTTAGAGTCTCCATACTTAGTTTTTTTGGTCACGACTTGTTGTATGGAACTTTATATTCTTTATCACAAGTCTTAACCTTCCCAAGGATAATCTAAGCTTATTAATACTAATCGAGTGCGTTTTGGTTCGTACGATGCCCGTTGGCCCATTTGATCAACTATTACTTTCTCACGAAGTAACAAAGTAAACTGTTACTTCGTGGCGAAGTAATAGACTAAACGAGTTACGTTTGAACAAATAGTTGAAGGAAAATCTTTCTACAGTGTTTAGAGTCTCCACACTTAGTTTTTTTGGCCACAACTTGTTGTATGGAACTTTATATTCTTTATCACAAGTCTTAACCTTCCCAAGGATAATCTAAGCTTATTAATACTAATCGAGTGCGTTTTGGTTCGTACGATGCCTGTTGGCCCATTTGACCAACTATTACTTTCTCACGAAGTAACAAAGTAAACTGTTACTTCGTGGTGAAGTAATAGACTAAACGAGTTACGTTTGATCAAATCGTTGAAGGAAAATCTTTCTAGAGTGTTTAGAGTCTCCATGCTTAGTTTTTTTGGCCACGACTTGTTGTATGGAACTTTAAACTCTTTATCACAAGTCTTAACCTTCCCAAGGATAATCTAAGCTTATTAACACAAATCGAGTGTGTTTTGGTTCGTACGATGCCCGTTGGCCCATTTGACCAACTATTACTTTCTCACGAAGTAACAAGGTAAACTGTTACTTCGTGATGAATTAATAGACTAAACGAGTTACGTTTGATCAAATCGTTGAAGGAAAATCATTCTAGAGTGTTTAGAGTCTCCATGCTTAGTTTTTTTGGCCAAGACTTGTTGTATGGAACTTTTTATATTCTTTATCACAAGTATTAACCTTTCCAAGGATAATCTAAGCTTATTAACGCTAATCCAGTGCATTTTGGTTTGTACGATGCCCGTTGGCCTATTTGACCAACTATTACTTTCTCACGAAGTAACAAAGTAAACTGTTACATCGTGGTGAAGTAATAGACTAAACGAGTTACGTTTGATCAAATCGTTGAAGGAAAACCATTCTAGAGTGTTTAGAGTCTCCATACTTAGTTTTTTTTGCCACGACTTGTTGTATGGAAATTTATATTCTTTATCACAAGTCTTAACCTTCCCAAGGATAATCTAAGCTTATTAACACTAATCGAGTGCGTTTTGGTTCGTACGATGCCCGTTGGCCCATTTGGCCAACTATTACTTTCTCACGAAGTAACAAAGTAAACTGTTACTTCGTGGTGAAGTAATAGACTAAACGAGTTACGTTTGATCAAATCGTTGAAGGAAAATCATTCTAGAGTGTTTAGAGTCTCGATACTTAGTTTTTTTGGTCACGACTTGTTGTATCGAACTTTATATTCTTTATCACAAGTCTTAACCTTCCCAAGGATAATCTAAGCTTATTAATACTAATCGAGTGCGTTTTGGTTCGTACGATGCCCGTTGGCCCATTTGACCAACTATTACTTTCTCACGAAGTAACAAAGTAAATTGTTACTTCGTGGCGAAGTAATAGACTAAACGAGTTACGTTTGATCAAATCGTTGAAGGAAAATCATTCTAGAGTGTTTAGAGTCTCCATACTTAGTTTTTTTGGCCACGACTTGTTGTATGGAACTTTATATTCTTTATCACTAGTCTTAACCTTCCCAAGGATAATCTAAGCTTATTAATACTAATCGAGTGCGTTTTGGTTCGTACGATGCCCGTTGGCCCATTTGACCAACTATTACTTTCTCTCGTAGTAACAAAGTAAACTGTTACTTCGTGGTGAAGTAATAGACTAAACGAGTTACGTTTGAACAAATCGTTGAAGGAAAATAATTCTAGAGTGTTTAGAGTCTCCATACTTAGTTTTTTTGGCCACGACTTGTTGTATGGAACTTTATATTCTTTATCACAAGTCTTAACATTCCCAAGGATAATCTAAGCTTATTAACACTAATCGAGTGCGTTTTGGTTCGTACGATGCCCGTTGGCCCATTTGACCAACTATTACTTTCTCACGAAGTAACAAAGTAAACTGTTACTTTGTGGTGAAGTAATAGACTAAACGAGTTAAGTTTGATCAAATCGTTGAAGGAAAATCATTCTAGAGTGTTTAGAGTCTCGATACTTAGTTTTTTTGGCCACGACTTGTTGTATGGAACTTTATATTCTTTATCACAAGTCTTAACCTTCCCAAGGATAATCTAAGCTTATTAATACTAATCGAGTGCGTTTTGGTTCGTACGATGCCCGTTGGCCCATTTGACCAACTATTACTTTCTCACGAAGTAACAAAGTAAACTGTTACTTCGTGGTGAAGTAATAGACTAAACGAGTTACGTTTGATCAAATCGTTGAAGGAAAATCATTCTAGAGTGTGTAGAGTCTCCATACTTAGTTTTTTTGGCCACGACTTGTTGTATGGAACTTTATATTCTTTATCACAAGTCTTAACTTTCCCAAGGATAATCTAAGCTTATTAACACTAATCGAGTGCGTTTTGGTTCGTATGATGCCCGTTGGCCCATTTGACCAACTATTACTTTCTCACGAAGTAACAAAGTAAACTGTTACTTCGTGGTGAAGTAATAGACTAAACGAGTTAAGTTTGATCAAATCGTTGAAGGAAAATCATTATAGAGTGTTTAGAGTCTCCATACTTAGTTTTTTTGGCCACGACTTGTTGTATGGAACTTTATATTCTTTATCACTAGTCTTAACCTTCCCAAGGATAATCTAAGCTTATTAATACTAATCGAGTGCGTTTTGGTTCGTACGATGCCCGTTGGCCCATTTGACCAACTATTACTTTCTCTCGTAGTAACAAAGTAAACTGTTACTTCGTGGTGAAGTAATAGACTAAACGAGTTACGTTTGAACAAATCGTTGAAGGAAAATAATTCTAGAGTGTTTAGAGTCTCCATACTTAGTTTTTTTGGCCACGACTTGTTGTATGGAACTTTATATTCTTTATCACAAGTCTTAACATTCCCAAGGATAATCTAAGCTTATTAACACTAATCGAGTGCGTTTTGGTTCGTACGATGCCCGTTGGCCCATTTGACCAACTATTACTTTCTCACGAAGTAACAAAGTAAACTGTTACTTCGTGGTGAAGTAATAGACTAAACGAGTTACGTTTGATCAAATCGTTGAAGGAAAATCATTCTAGAGTGTTTAGAGTCTCCATACTTAGTTTTTTTGGCCACGACTTGTTGTATGGAACTTTATATTCTTTATCACTAGTCTTAACCTTCCCAAGGATAATCTAAGCTTATTAATACTAATCGAGTGCGTTTTGGTTCGTACGATGCCCGTTGGCCCATTTGACCAACTATTACTTTCTCTCGTAGTAACAAAGTAAACTGTTACTTCGTGGTGAAGTAATAGACTAAACGAGTTACGTTTGAACAAATCGTTGAAGGAAAATAATTCTAGAGTGTTTAGAGTCTCCATACTTAGTTTTTTTGGCCACGACTTGTTGTATGGAACTTTATATTCTTTATCACAAGTCTTAACATTCCCAAGGATAATCTAAGCTTATTAACACTAATCGAGTGCGTTTTGGTTCGTACGATGCCCGTTGGCCCATTTGACCAACTATTACTTTCTCACGAAGTAACAAAGTAAACTGTTACTTCGTGGTGAAGTAATAGACTAAACGAGTTACGTTTGATCAAATCGTTGAAGGAAAATCATTCTAGAGTGTTTAGAGTCTCCATACTTAGTTTTTTTGGCCACGACTTGTTGTATGGAACTTTATATTCTTTATCACAAGTCTTAACTTTCCCAACTATTACTTTCTCACGAAGTAACAAAGTAAACTGTTACTTCGTGGTGAAGTAATAGACTAAACGAGTTAAGTTTGATCAAATCGTTGAAGGAAAATCATTCTAGAGTGTTTAGAGTCTCCATACTTAGTTTTTTTGGTCACGACTTGTTGTATGGAACTTTATATTCTTTATCACAAACAAGAAAAAAACACAAAAAAGCTCTCTTCTCTCTGCTCCTTGTTCACACACGGCCGGAGCTTTCCCCGGACTTCCACGGCGGCGGTGAGTGGTTTTCCTTCCCGAAAATCATGCCATCATCTTCGTTGTTGCAAGAGGATCGTTCCAAGTGGTGATTTCGAGGGGTTTTGAAGAAGTTACTCGATCCGCCATTGTTGTAAGCTCGGAGTTTTCATCGGACTTCACCTTTCCTCTCTTGTCATCGGTATCATCGAAGCACAACTCCTCCTTACGAGGTTGTTGGCGTATTCTTTGGTGAACGGTTGGACTCTAGGGAGGTGTTGTTCGTTTTCGTTGTTCAAGTGTAGATCTCAACATCTCTCTTCGATGGCGAGCTCTTTTGGTTTTGGTTAGTTTTGTTTCGTTTTCCTTTTTTCCGAGCTTGTGGCTTCGGATCTCTTTGTTGCTCTTTCTTGATAGTATGGTTCTCTTGTTGGTTGTTAATGTTGAGCGTGAGCTTGATGGTTTTTGAGAGTATTGTTCGTGTTCTTCGGTTTTTTTCTTTGAGTCTTCTTCCCGCTTTTCATCTCCCCCTCTTCCTTTCGACATAACACCCATTGTGGAGTGTTCATCACCTTCTCTTGGATTGCCCCTGAGTTTGGTGGTTGCACAAAACGGTGGAGAGTGATCGAGGGTGTGTTGGATTGCCCTTCACGGCTTGGTCACTCTTTGTGAAGTGTCTTTCGTTCTTCTTTTTTCTCTTTGTGTTCTTTCTCGTTTCTTTGAGTGTTCTTGGAGTTGATTTTTTGGACGTTTTGGAGTGCTTCGTTTTGGATTTCGGGTCTCATTGTCGCCACATCGTCCGTAGCACCCCTTTTCGCGGCTCCGCCGCGTTTTTCCGTCCGCACCAGCTTTTCCGGCGTCTCTCCGCCGCCGCCGCCGTGCGCCACCGTGGTCCATCCTTCTCCGGTCACCGAGGTGGTGGGGGCGGTCAGTTTGGTGTTGAGTTTGGTAGTTGGGGACTATTTTCCACGCATCCGACGACTCTCCGACGCCGCACCGCCGCGGCTCCGCCTCCGTCCGATCGTCTCTCTTGTGTAGGCGGCGGCCGAGCTTGTACTAGGGTTAGGGTTGGGGGACAAGTTGTGTGCTCTTTGTTAGTGGAGCCTAGGGTTGGGGGACAAGTTGCATGCTTTTTGTTAGTGGAGCTTAGGAGTGGGGGACAAGAGTGCACTACCTTTTCCTTGTGTCCCCCATGCTTCCCACTCATAGTCTTCCACTATGCAAGACCACTAATGTGGGACCCACTGCCACATCACCCCCTTTGACTCAGTCAACTTTGACTGCCGAAGTCAACGCCCAAAAGTCAATGTTGACCATCCAAAAGTCAACTCCGAAGGTTGTGATTGAAAAGCCTAAGATTGGGACCGGCCTTTTTCCGCTCCTCTCGAATAATTTTTCGAGAATTGCGAAGCCTCCATTTGTTCCACCTACACTTGCGAGACAACCAAATGTGGCACCGGACAATCCTCGGCCGTATCAAATCCGTGCTCCATTGCGTCGCGCTTCTTATGCGCAAGCGGCCGCTCCTTCAAGGCAATATGAAATAAACCGCTCTCTTATTGATGATCCTACTCTCACTACTATGGAGGCTCGAATGGTCAAAGGAAAATCAATGATCGTCTTCAAGAATGAGGAAATCAAAGTCCTTGATGATAGGCTTAAGCTTGTCTTAATCCTTCGTTTCCCTCTCGTTAAGCCGAGCTACACTTTCATCCACAACAAGATAGCGAGACTCAAACTCCAAGGCACATACACACTTGGTCCAATTGGCCCTCGTCACGTTATGTTGAAATTGACCACGGAGGAGGACTATACTCGCCTATGGTTGAAGAAGGACCTTCGATTTCTTGATCTTAACGGTTCAATCTACAAATGGACCCCGGATTTCGACCCCGATCTTGATCCTCCGATAGCTCCCGTGTGGATTGGTTTGCCAAACCTTAACATGCGGTTTTGTGAGAGAAATGCCCTTATGAACATTGGTTCATACTTTGGAAGACCTTTGAGGCTTGATGAAGGTGCGGCCACTATGTCACGCCCGGATTACCCTCGAATTTGCGTTGAGATCAACCTCCTTGATCCATTGAAAGAAGAAATAGAATGGGGGATAGAAGATGTGCATGGTCAAGTGGACATCGTAAAGCAAAAGGTCGTATATGAAAATATACCAACCTATTGCCGAAAATGTCAACGAATGGGCCATATACTTGAGGAATGTGGTGCGGAGAAACCTCAAGGAACTATTGAGAAGGTTGAGGATGTTCCAAGACCGACGACCTTTGTTTGGAAGGCTAAGAGGAACATTGCTCCAAATTCACCTCCGAAGAAAGTCGATAGTCTTGATCAAGTACCCAATGTTGAGGAAGTGGCCGAAGAGGCGGATCAAGAGAAACACCTCAAGTTGGCAATAATTCACGTTGCGACTAATGATGGAAATGAAGATCTCCTAAGGGATGAAGAGTTGAGAAAGGCCGAAGAAAAAGAGATTGAAGATATGCTATTGAGGGATGACAATGATGATGCAGCTAGGTTATCGGATTCTAACTGTAAACCTAAGTCTAGACTTCTCTCCCCAAGGGTGTGCTTCCCGGATGCTACTTTCGCGTGTGATATCTCTACCCCTCCCACCTCACCAACCTCCCTACTTGGGCATATTTATGATGAAGCCGTGAGTGGGGATGCTTTTGCTGATGAGCTGGAATCCTCATTCAATCAAAGGAGAATCTGTACTCCAATCCCAAGACATGCAGCAGATGTCGGTCTTGAGGACTCACCATTTACAAGAGATGGGTCTTTGTGGCTATACCGGGAAGAGAAGCGGATTAAAGAACAGGAGGAGAGAATAGCGGAATATGCAAAAGAAGAAGAAAAAAGGAAGGGTCCAGATTGCAATATCTATATTAGCAAAAGTGAACGGAAAAAAGCGAACAAAGAACGAAGATCAGAAGAAAAGATGAGGATGAGGACTAGATCCTACTCATAATTGTAATAAGCCGGTTCATTTTCCACATTTTGGCTTACTTTTCTTTCGAGGTATCCACTTTTGTGATATGCTCTTCCTTGTAGTTGAGATTTCTATTTCTCTTTGTGTTGGCGATCGTATGGGTGGGGTACACCATACGGCCTCGCTATGTAGTACCTCCCCCTAGTTTTTCTTTTATAAACCTTTTATTTTCTTCTTATATTCTTTATCACAAGTCTTAACCTTCCCAAGGATAATCTAAGCTTATTAATACTAATCGAGTGCGTTTTGGTTCGTACGATGCCCGTTGGCCCATTTGACCAACTATTACTTTCTCACGAAGTAACAAAGTAAACTGCTACTTCGTGGTGAAGTAATAGACTAAACGAGTCAAGTTTGATCAAATCGTTGAAGGAAAATCATTCTAGAGTGTTTAGAGTCTCCATACTTAGTTTTTTTGGTTACGACTTGTTGTATGGAACTTTATATTCTTTATCACAAGTCTTAACCTTCCCAAGGATAATTTAAGCTTATTAATACTAATCGAGTGTGTTTTGGTTCGTACGATGCCCGTTGGCCCATTTGATCAACTATTACTTTCTCACGAAGTAACAAAGTAAACTGTTACTTCGTGGCGAAGTAATAGACTAAACGAGTTACGTTTGAACAAATAGTTGAAGGAAAATCTTTCTACAGTGTTTAGAGTCTCCACACTTAGTTTTTTTGACCACAACTTGTTGTATGGAACTTTATATTCTTTATCACACAAATCACAAACAACACAAAAAAACAAAAAAAAAGCCAAAAACGCTCTCTTCTCTCTCCTACTTGTTCACACACGGCCGAGCTCTCCCCGGACTTCCACGGCGGCGGTGAGTGGTTTTTCATCTCGAAAATCATGTCATCATCTTCGTTGTTGCAAGAGGATCGTTTCAAGTGGTGATTTCGAGGGGTTTTGAAGCATTTTCTCGTTCCGCCATTGTTGTAAGTTCAAGCTTTGGAGCTTTAATGGCGGATCCGTGAGTCTCTCCCATGGATCCGTTGTTGTTGTGCTTCGTTCTCTTGCTTTTCACGGATTTTCGTACTTCATCTCTTATGTTCATCAATGGCGGAACTCTTTAGTTAGCTTGTTGTGTTGTTTGTGTTCTTTGAGTCTTCTTCCCGTTTTTTCTTCTCCCCCTCTTCCTTTCGACATAACACCCATTGTGGAGTGTTCATCACCTTCTCTTGGATTGCCCTTGAGTTTGGTGGTGGCACAAAACGGTGGAGAGTGATCGAGGGTGTGTTGGATTGCCCTTCACGGCTTGGTCACTCTTTGTGTTGTGTTCTTTCTTCTCTTTTTTTTTGTTTTTCTCTTCGTTCGTCCGTTTATTGCTTCGTTTTTGTTTTGATTTTGTTTTTGTTCGTCTCGTGGTGTCCGTTGCATCCTTTATCGCGGCGCCGCCGCGTTTTTCCGTCCGCCCCGACTTTTCCGGCGTCTCTCCGACGACGCCGCCGTGCGCCACCGCGGTCTCTCTTTCTCCGGTCACCGTGGTGGTGGGGGCGGTCAGTTTGGTGGTTAGATTTGTTGTCGGGGACAGATTCCGTGCATCCGACGTTTCTCCGACGCCGCCCCGCCGCGGCTCCGCCGCGACTCCGCCTCCGTCCGATCATCCCGATTGTGTAGGCGGCGGCCGAGCTAGTATTAGGGTTAGGGTTGGGGGACAAGTTACTTACCTTTAGTTAGTGGAGTCTAGGGTTGGGGGACAAGTTGCATGCTTTTGGTAGTGGAGACTAGGAGTGGGGGACAAGAGTGCACTACCTTTTCCTTGTGTCCCCCATGCTTAGTCTTCCACTATGCAAGACCACTAATGTGGGTCCCACTGCCACTTCACCTCCTTTGACTCAGTCAACTTTGACTGACGAAGTCAACGCCCAGAAGTCAATGTTGACCATGCAAAAGTCAACTCCGAAGGTTGTGTTTGAAAAGCTTAAGATTGGGACCGGCCTTTTCCCGCTTCTTTCGAACAACTTTTCTAGACTTGAGAAGCCTCCAATTGTTCCACCGACACTTGCGAGAAAACCTAATGTGGCACCGGACAATCCTCGTCCGTATCAAATCCGTGCTCCATTGCGTCGCGCTTCTTATGCGCAAGCGGCCGCTCCTACAAGACAATATGAAATAAACCGCTCCCTTATTGATGATCCTACTCTCACTACAATGGAGCTTCGAGCGGTCAAAGGAAAATCTATGATAGTTTTCAAGAAGGAGGAAATTAAAGTCCTTGATGAGAGGCTTAAGCTTGTTTTGATCCTTCGGTTCCCTCTTGTTAAGCCGAGCTACACGTTTATACATAACAAGATAGTGAGACTCAAACTCAAAGGCAAATACACACTTGGCCCAATTGGTCCTCGCCATGTTATGTTGAAATTGACCACGGAGGAGGACTATACTCGCTTATGGTTGAAGAAGGACCTTCGATTTCTTGATCTTAATGGTTCAATCTACAAATGGACCCCGGATTTCGATCCCGATCTTGATCCTCCGATAGCTCCCGTGTGGATTGGTTTACCAAACCTCAACATGCGGTTTTGTGAGAGAAATGCCCTTATGAACATTGGGTCTTACTTTGGAAGACCTTTGAGGCTTGACGAAGGCGCGGCCACTATGTCACGCCCGGATTATCCTCGAATATGTGTTGATATTAACCTTCTTGATCCATTGAAAGAAGAAATTGAATGGGGGGTAGAAGATGTGCATGGTCAAGTGGACATCGTAAAGCAAAAGGTCGTATATGAAAATATTCCAACCTATTGCCGGAAATGTCAACGAATGGGCCATACATTTGAGGAATGTGGTGTGGAGAACCCTCAAAGCACTAATGAGAAGGTTGAGGAGGTCCCAAAGCCGACGACCTTTGTTTGGAAGGCTAAGAGGAACATTGCTCCAATTTCATCACCGAAGAAAGTCGATAGCCTTGAACAAGTACCCAATGTTGAGGAAGTGGCCGAAGAGGCGGATCAAGAGAAACACCTCAAGTTGGCAATAATTCACGTTGCGAGTAATGATGGAAATGAAGATCTCCTAAGGGATGAAGAGTTGAGAAAGGCCGAAGAAAAAGAGATTGAAGATAGGATATTGAGGGATGACAATGATGATGCAAAGAGGTTATCGGATTCTAACTATCAACCTAAGTCTAGACTTCTCTCTCCAAGGGTGTGCTTTCCGGATGCTACTTTCTCGTGTGATATCTCTACCCCTCCCACCTCGCCAACCCTCCTACTTGGGCATACTTATGATGAAGCCGTGGGTGATGATGAGTTTGTTGAGGAGTTGGAATCCTCATTTAATCAAAGAAGAATCTGCACTCCAATCCCAAGACAAATTGTAACGAGCGACCTCGAGGACTCAACTGTTACAAAAGATGAGTCTTATGAGGAATGTTGTAGGCGAATACTCCGAGAAGGTGAAGAGAGAAGAGAAAAAAATAGGATTAAAGCACCAGATTGCTCCACCTACATAAGCAAGAGTCAACGGAAAAAAGAGAACAAAGAACGAAGAGCAGAAGAAAAGATGAAGTGGAAGAATAGATCATATTCATAGTTGATATAGGCCGATTTTTTCACATTTTGGCTTACTTTACTTTCGAGGTATCCACTTTTGGGATATGCTCTTATTTGTTGTTGAGATTTCTATTTCTCTTTGTTTGGCGATCGTATGGGCGGGGTACACCATACGGCCTTCGCTATGTAGTACCTCCCCCCTAGTTTTCTTTTTATAAACCTTTTATTTCTTCTTATATTCTTTATCACAAGTCTTAACCTTCCCAAGGATAATCTAAGCTTATTAATACTAATCGAGTGCGTTTTGGTTCGTACGATGCCTGTTGGCCCATTTGACCAACTATTACTTTCTCACGAAGTAACAAAGTAAACTGTTACTTCGTGGTGAAGTAATAGACTAAACGAGTTACGTTTGATCAAATCGTTGAAGGAAAATCTTTCTAGAGTGTTTAGAGTCTCCATGCTTAGTTTTTTTGGCCACG
This sequence comes from Linaria vulgaris, assembly GCA_948329865.1. Classification (NCBI taxonomy): domain Eukaryota; kingdom Viridiplantae; phylum Streptophyta; class Magnoliopsida; order Lamiales; family Plantaginaceae; genus Linaria; species Linaria vulgaris. The sequence goes on from OX415252.1 coordinate 36,464,505, forward strand.
ACTTGTTGTATGGAACTTTAAACTCTTTATCACAAGTCTTAACCTTCCCAAGGATAATCTAAGCTTATTAACACAAATCGAGTGTGTTTTGGTTCGTACGATGCCCGTTGGCCCATTTGACCAACTATTACTTTCTCACGAAGTAACAAGGTAAACTGTTACTTCGTGATGAATTAATAGACTAAACGAGTTACGTTTGATCAAATCGTTGAAGGAAAATCATTCTAGAGTGTTTAGAGTCTCCATGCTTAGTTTTTTTGGCCAAGACTTGTTGTATGGAACTTTATATTCTTTATCACAAGTATTAACCTTTCCAAGGATAATCTAAGCTTATTAACGCTAATCCAGTGCATTTTGGTTTGTACGATGCCCGTTGGCCTATTTGACCAACTATTACTTTCTCACGAAGTAACAAAGTAAATTGTTACATCGTGGTGAAGTAATAGACTAAACGAGTTACGTTTGATCAAATCGTTGAAGGAAAACCATTCTAGAGTGTTTAGAGTCTCCATACTTAGTTTTTTTGGCCACGACTTGTTGTATGGAACTTTATATTCTTTATCACAAGTCTTAACCTTCCCAAGGATAATCTAAGCTTATTAATACTAATCGAGTGCGTTTTGGTTCGTACGATGCCTGTTGGCCCATTTGACCAACTATTACTTTGTCACGAAGTAACAAAGTAAACTGTTACTTCGTGGTGAAGTAATAGACTAAACGAGTTACGTTTGATCAAATCGTTGAAGGAAAATCTTTCTAGAGTGTTTAGAGTCTCCATGCTTAGTTTTTTTGGCCACGACTTGTTGTATGGAACTTTAAACTCTTTATCACAAGTCTTAACCTTCCCAAGGATAATCTAAGCTTATTAACACAAATCGAGTGTGTTTTGGTTCGTACGATGCCCGTTGGCCCATTTGACCAACTATTACTTTCTCACGAAGTAACAAGGTAAACTGTTACTTCGTGATGAATTAATAGACTAAACGAGTTACGTTTGATCAAATCGTTGAAGGAAAATCATTCTAGAGTGTTTAGAGTCTCCATGCTTAGTTTTTTTGGCCAAGACTTGTTGTATGGAACTTTATATTCTTTATCACAAGTATTAACCTTTCCAAGGATAATCTAAGCTTATTAACGCTAATCCAGTGCATTTTGGTTTGTACGATGCCCGTTGGCCTATTTGACCAACTATTACTTTCTCACGAAGTAACAAAGTAAACTGTTACATCGTGGTGAAGTAATAGACTAAACGAGTTACGTTTGATCAAATCGTTGAAGGAAAACCATTCTAGAGTGTTTAGAGTCTCCATACTTAGTTTTTTTTGCCACGACTTGTTGTATGGAAATTTATATTCTTTATCACAAGTCTTAACCTTCCCAAGGATAATCTAAGCTTATTAACACTAATCGAGTGCGTTTTGGTTCGTACGATGCCCGTTGGCCCATTTGGCCAACTATTACTTTCTCACGAAGTAACAAAGTAAACTGTTACTTCGTGGTGAAGTAATAGACTAAACGAGTTACGTTTGATCAAATCGTTGAAGGAAAATCATTCTAGAGTGTTTAGAGTCTCGATACTTAGTTTTTTTGGTCACGACTTGTTGTATCGAACTTTATATTCTTTATCACAAGTCTTAACCTTCCCAAGGATAATCTAAGCTTATTAATACTAATCGAGTGCGTTTTGGTTCGTACGATGCCCGTTGGCCCATTTGACCAACTATTACTTTCTCACGAAGTAACAAAGTAAATTGTTACTTCGTGGCGAAGTAATAGACTAAACGAGTTACGTTTGATCAAATCGTTGAAGGAAAATCATTCTAGAGTGTTTAGAGTCTCCATACTTAGTTTTTTTGGCCACGACTTGTTGTATGGAACTTTATATTCTTTATCACTAGTCTTAACCTTCCCAAGGATAATCTAAGCTTATTAATACTAATCGAGTGCGTTTTGGTTCGTACGATGCCCGTTGGCCCATTTGACCAACTATTACTTTCTCACGTAGTAACAAAGTAAACTGTTACTTCGTGGTGAAGTAATAGACTAAACGAGTTACGTTTGAACAAATCGTTGAAGGAAAATAATTCTAGAGTGTTTAGAGTCTCCATACTTAGTTTTTTTGGCCACGACTTGTTGTATGGAACTTTATATTCTTTATCACAAGTCTTAACATTCCCAAGGATAATCTAAGCTTATTAACACTAATCGAGTGCGTTTTGGTTCGTACGATGCCCGTTGGCCCATTTGACCAACTATTACTTTCTCACGAAGTAACAAAGTAAACTGTTACTTCGTGGTGAAGTAATAGACTAAACGAGTTAAGTTTGATCAAATCGTTGAAGGAAAATCATTCTAGAGTGTTTAGAGTCTCGATACTTAGTTTTTTTGGCCACGACTTGTTGTATGGAACTTTATATTCTTTATCACAAGTCTTAACTTTCCCAAGGATAATCTAAGCTTATTAACACTAATCGAGTGCGTTTTGGTTCGTATGATGCCCGTTGGCCCATTTGACCAACTATTACTTTCTCACGAAGTAACAAAGTAAACTGTTACTTCGTGGTGAAGTAATAGACTAAACGAGTTAAGTTTGATCAAATCGTTGAAGGAAAATCATTCTAGAGTGTTTAGAGTCTCCATACTTAGTTTTTTTGGTCACGACTTGTTGTATGGAACTTTATATTCTTTATCACAAACAAGAAAAAAACACAAAAAAGCTCTCTTCTCTCTCCTCCTTGTTCACACACGGCCGGAGCTTTCCCCGGACTTCCACGGCGGCGGTGAGTGGTTTTCCTTCCCGAAAATCATGCCATCATCTTCGTTGTTGCAAGAGAATCGTTCCAAGTGGTGATTTCGAGGGGTTTTGAAGAAGTTACTCGATCCGCCATTGTTGTAAGCTCGGAGTTTTCATCGGACTTCACCTTTCCTCTCTTGTCATCGGTATCATCGAAGCACAACTCCTCCTTACGAGGTTGTTGGCGTATTCTTTGGTGAACGGTTGGACTCTAGGGAGGTGTTGTTCGTTTTCGTTGTTCAAGTGTAGATCTCAACATCTCTCTTCGATGGCGAGCTCTTTTGGTTTTGGTTAGTTTTGTTTCGTTTTCCTTTTTTCCGAGCTTGTGGCTTCGGATCTCTTTGTTGCTCTTTCTTGATAGTATGGTTCTCTTGTTGGTTGTTAATGTTGAGCGTGAGCTTGATGGTTTTTGAGAGTATTGTTCGTGTTCTTCGGTTTTTTTCTTTGAGTCTTCTTCCCGCTTTTCATCTCCCCCTCTTCCTTTCGACATAACACCCATTGTGGAGTGTTCATCACCTTCTCTTGGATTGCCCCTGAGTTTGGTGGTTGCACAAAACGGTGGAGAGTGATCGAGGGTGTGTTGGATTGCCCTTCACGGCTTGGTCACTCTTTGTGAAGTGTCTTTCGTTCTTCTTTTTTCTCTTTGTGTTCTTTCTCGTTTCTTTGAGTGTTCTTGGAGTTGATTTTTTGGACGTTTTGGAGTGCTTCGTTTTGGATTTCGGGTCTCATTGTCGCCACATCGTCCGTAGCACCCCTTTTCGCGGCTCCGCCGCGTTTTTCCGTCCGCACCAGCTTTTCCGGCGTCTCTCCGCCGCCGCCGCCGTGCGCCACCGTGGTCCATCCTTCTCCGGTCACCGAGGTGGTGGGGGCGGTCAGTTTGGTGTTGAGTTTGGTAGTTGGGGACTATTTTCCACGCATCCGACGACTCTCCGACGCCGCACCGCCGCGGCTCCGCCTCCGTCCGATCGTCTCTCTTGTGTAGGCGGCGGCCGAGCTTGTACTAGGGTTAGGGTTGGGGGACAAGTTGTGTGCTCTTTGTTAGTGGAGCCTAGGGTTGGGGGACAAGTTGCATGCTTTTTGTTAGTGGAGCTTAGGAGTGGGGGACAAGAGTGCACTACCTTTTCCTTGTGTCCCCCATGCTTCCCACTCATAGTCTTCCACTATGCAAGACCACTAATGTGGGACCCACTGCCACATCACCCCCTTTGACTCAGTCAACTTTGACTGCCGAAGTCAACGCCCAGAAGTCAATGTTGACCATCCAAAAGTCAACTCCGAAGGTTGTGATTGAAAAGCCTAAGATTGGGACCGGCCTTTTTCCGCTCCTCTCGAATAATTTTTCGAGAATTGCGAAGCCTCCATTTGTTCCACCTACACTTGCGAGACAACCAAATGTGGCACCGGACAATCCTCGGCCGTATCAAATCCGTGCTCCATTGCGTCGCGCTTCTTATGCGCAAGCGGCCGCTCCTTCAAGGCAATATGAAATAAACCGCTCTCTTATTGATGATCCTACTCTCACTACTATGGAGGCTCGAATGGTCAAAGGAAAATCAATGATCGTCTTCAAGAATGAGGAAATCAAAGTCCTTGATGATAGGCTTAAGCTTGTCTTAATCCTTCGTTTCCCTCTCGTTAAGCCGAGCTACACTTTCATCCACAACAAGATAGCGAGACTCAAACTCCAAGGCACATACACACTTGGTCCAATTGGCCCTCGTCACGTTATGTTGAAATTGACCACGGAGGAGGACTATACTCGCCTATGGTTGAAGAAGGACCTTCGATTTCTTGATCTTAACGGTTCAATCTACAAATGGACCCCGGATTTCGACCCCGATCTTGATCCTCCGATAGCTCCCGTGTGGATTGGTTTGCCAAACCTTAACATGCGGTTTTGTGAGAGAAATGCCCTTATGAACATTGGTTCATACTTTGGAAGACCTTTGAGGCTTGATGAAGGTGCGGCCACTATGTCACGCCCGGATTACCCTCGAATTTGCGTTGAGATCAACCTCCTTGATCCATTGAAAGAAGAAATAGAATGGGGGATAGAAGATGTGCATGGTCAAGTGGACATCGTAAAGCAAAAGGTCGTATATGAAAATATACCAACCTATTGCCGAAAATGTCAACGAATGGGCCATATACTTGAGGAATGTGGTGCGGAGAAACCTCAAGGAACTATTGAGAAGGTTGAGGATGTTCCAAGACCGACGACCTTTGTTTGGAAGGCTAAGAGGAACATTGCTCCAAATTCACCTCCGAAGAAAGTCGATAGTCTTGATCAAGTACCCAATGTTGAGGAAGTGGCCGAAGAGGCGGATCAAGAGAAACACCTCAAGTTGGCAATAATTCACGTTGCGACTAATGATGGAAATGAAGATCTCCTAAGGGATGAAGAGTTGAGAAAGGCCGAAGAAAAAGAGATTGAAGATATGCTATTGAGGGATGACAATGATGATGCAGCTAGGTTATCGGATTCTAACTGTAAACCTAAGTCTAGACTTCTCTCCCCAAGGGTGTGCTTCCCGGATGCTACTTTCGCGTGTGATATCTCTACCCCTCCCACCTCACCAACCTCCCTACTTGGGCATATTTATGATGAAGCCGTGAGTGAGGATGCTTTTGCTGATGAGCTGGAATCCTCATTCAATCAAAGGAGAATCTGTACTCCAATCCCAAGACATGCAGCAGATGTCGGTCTTGAGGACTCACCATTTACAAGAGATGGGTCTTTGTGGCTATACCGGGAAGAGAAGCGGATTAAAGAACAGGAGGAGAGAATAGCGGAATATGCAAAAGAAGAAGAAAAAAGGAAGGGTCCAGATTGCAATATCTATATTAGCAAAAGTGAACGGAAAAAAGCGAACAAAGAACGAAGATCAGAAGAAAAGATGAGGATGAGGACTAGATCCTACTCATAATTGTAATAAGCCGGTTCATTTTCCACATTTTGGCTTACTTTTCTTTCGAGGTATCCACTTTTGTGATATGCTCTTCCTTGTAGTTGAGATTTCTATTTCTCTTTGTGTTGGCGATCGTATGGGTGGGGTACACCATACGGCCTCGCTATGTAGTACCTCCCCCTAGTTTTTCTTTTATAAACCTTTTTTTTTCTTCTTATATTCTTTATCACAAGTCTTAACCTTCCCAAGGATAATCTAAGCTTATTAATACTAATCGAGTGCGTTTTGGTTCGTACGATGCCCGTTGGCCCATTTGATCAACTATTACTTTCTCACGAAGTAACAAAGTAAACTGTTACTTCGTGGCGAAGTAATAGACTAAACGAGTTACGTTTGAACAAATAGTTGAAGGAAAATCTTTCTATAGTGTTTAGAGTCTCCATGCTTAGTTTTTTTGGCCACGACTTGTTGTATGGAACTTTAAACTCTTTATCACAAGTCTTAACCTTCCCAAGGATAATCTAAGCTTATTAACACAAATCGAGTGTGTTTTGGTTCGTACGATGCGCGTTGGCCCATTTGACCAACTATTACTTTCTCACGAAGTAACAAGGTAAACTGTTACTTCGTGGTGAAGTAATAGACTAAACGAGTTACGTTTGATCAAATCGTTGAAGGAAAATCATTCTAGAGTGTTTAGAGTCTCGATACTTAGTTTTTTTGGCCACGACTTGTTGTATGGAACTTTATATTCTTTATCACAAGTCTTAACCTTCCCAAGGATAATCTAAGCTTATTAATACTAATCGAGTGCGTTTTGGTTCGTACGATGCCCGTTGGCCCATTTGACCAACTATTACTTTCTCACGAAGTAACAAAGTAAATTGTTACTTCGTGGCGAAGTAATAGACTAAACGAGTTACGTTTGATCAAATCGTTGAAGGAAAATCATTCTAGAGTGTTTAGAATCTCCATACTTAGTTTTTTTGGCCACGACTTGTTGTATGGAACTTTATATTCTTTATCACTAGTCTTAACCTTCCCAAGGATAATCTAAGCTTATTAATACTAATCGAGTGCGTTTTGGTTCGTACGATGCCCGTTGGCCCATTTGACCAACTATTGCTTTCTCACGTAGTAACAAAGTAAACTGTTACTTCGTGGTGAAGTAATAGACTAAACGAGTTACGTTTGAACAAATCGTTGAAGGAAAATAATTCTAGAGTGTTTAAAGTCTCCATACTTAGTTTTTTTGGCCACAACTTGTTGTATGGAACTTTATATTCTTTATCACAAGTCTTAACCTTCTCAAGGATAATCTAAGCTTATTAACACTAATCGAGTGCGTTTTGGTTCGTACGATGCCCGTTGGCCCATTTGACCAACTATTACTTTCTCACGAAGTAACAAAGTAAACTGTTACTTCGTGGTGAAGTAATAGACTAAACGAGTTAAGTTTGATCAAATCGTTGAAGGAAAATCATTCTAGAGTGTTTAGAGTCTCCATACTTAGTTTTTTTGGTCACGACTTGTTGTATGGAACTTTATATTCTTTATCACAAACAAGAAAAAAACACAAAAAAGCTCTCTTCTCTCTGCTCCTTGTTCACACACGGCCGGAGCTTTCCCCGGACTTCCACGGCGGCGGTGAGTGGTTTTCCTTCCCGAAAATCATGCCATCATCTTCGTTGTTGCAAGAGGATCGTTCCAAGTGGTGATTTCGAGGGGTTTTGAAGAAGTTACTCGATCCGCCATTGTTGTAAGCTCGGAGTTTTCATCGGACTTCACCTTTCCTCTCTTGTCATCGGTATCATCGAAGCACAACTCCTCCTTACGAGGTTGTTGGCGTATTCTTTGGTGAACGGTTGGACTCTAGGGAGGTGTTGTTCGTTTTCGTTGTTCAAGTGTAGATCTCAACATCTCTCTTCGATGGCGAGCTCTTTTGGTTTTGGTTAGTTTTGTTTCGTTTTCCTTTTTTCCGAGCTTGTGGCTTCGGATCTCTTTGTTGCTCTTTCTTGATAGTATGGTTCTCTTGTTGGTTGTTAATGTTGAGCGTGAGCTTGATGGTTTTTGAGAGTATTGTTCGTGTTCTTCGGTTTTTTTCTTTGAGTCTTCTTCCCGCTTTTCATCTCCCCCTCTTCCTTTCGACATAACACCCATTGTGGAGTGTTCATCACCTTCTCTTGGATTGCCCCTGAGTTTGGTGGTTGCACAAAACGGTGGAGAGTGATCGAGGGTGTGTTGGATTGCCCTTCACGGCTTGGTCACTCTTTGTGAAGTGTCTTTCGTTCTTCTTTTTTCTCTTTGTGTTCTTTCTCGTTTCTTTGAGTGTTCTTGGAGTTGATTTTTTGGACGTTTTGGAGTGCTTCGTTTTGGATTTCGGGTCTCATTGTCGCCACATCGTCCGTAGCACCCCTTTTCGCGGCTCCGCCGCGTTTTTCCGTCCGCACCAGCTTTTCCGGCGTCTCTCCGCCGCCGCCGCCGTGCGCCACCGTGGTCCATCCTTCTCCGGTCACCGAGGTGGTGGGGGCGGTCAGTTTGGTGTTGAGTTTGGTAGTTGGGGACTATTTTCCACGCATCCGACGACTCTCCGACGCCGCACCGCCGCGGCTCCGCCTCCGTCCGATCGTCTCTCTTGTGTAGGCGGCGGCCGAGCTTGTACTAGGGTTAGGGTTGGGGGACAAGTTGTGTGCTCTTTGTTAGTGGAGCCTAGGGTTGGGGGACAAGTTGCATGCTTTTTGTTAGTGGAGCTTAGGAGTGGGGGACAAGAGTGCACTACCTTTTCCTTGTGTCCCCCATGCTTCCCACTCATAGTCTTCCACTATGCAAGACCACTAATGTGGGACCCACTGCCACATCACCCCCTTTGACTCAGTCAACTTTGACTGCCGAAGTCAACGCCCAAAAGTCAATGTTGACCATCCAAAAGTCAACTCCGAAGGTTGTGATTGAAAAGCCTAAGATTGGGACCGGCCTTTTTCCGCTCCTCTCGAATAATTTTTCGAGAATTGCGAAGCCTCCATTTGTTCCACCTACACTTGCGAGACAACCAAATGTGGCACCGGACAATCCTCGGCCGTATCAAATCCGTGCTCCATTGCGTCGCGCTTCTTATGCGCAAGCGGCCGCTCCTTCAAGGCAATATGAAATAAACCGCTCTCTTATTGATGATCCTACTCTCACTACTATGGAGGCTCGAATGGTCAAAGGAAAATCAATGATCGTCTTCAAGAATGAGGAAATCAAAGTCCTTGATGATAGGCTTAAGCTTGTCTTAATCCTTCGTTTCCCTCTCGTTAAGCCGAGCTACACTTTCATCCACAACAAGATAGCGAGACTCAAACTCCAAGGCACATACACACTTGGTCCAATTGGCCCTCGTCACGTTATGTTGAAATTGACCACGGAGGAGGACTATACTCGCCTATGGTTGAAGAAGGACCTTCGATTTCTTGATCTTAACGGTTCAATCTACAAATGGACCCCGGATTTCGACCCCGATCTTGATCCTCCGATAGCTCCCGTGTGGATTGGTTTGCCAAACCTTAACATGCGGTTTTGTGAGAGAAATGCCCTTATGAACATTGGTTCATACTTTGGAAGACCTTTGAGGCTTGATGAAGGTGCGGCCACTATGTCACGCCCGGATTACCCTCGAATTTGCGTTGAGATCAACCTCCTTGATCCATTGAAAGAAGAAATAGAATGGGGGATAGAAGATGTGCATGGTCAAGTGGACATCGTAAAGCAAAAGGTCGTATATGAAAATATACCAACCTATTGCCGAAAATGTCAACGAATGGGCCATATACTTGAGGAATGTGGTGCGGAGAAACCTCAAGGAACTATTGAGAAGGTTGAGGATGTTCCAAAACCGACGACCTTTGTTTGGAAGGCTAAGAGGAACATTGCTCCAAATTCACCTCCGAAGAAAGTCGATAGTCTTGATCAAGTACCCAATGTTGAGGAAGTGGCCGAAGAGGCGGATCAAGAGAAACACCTCAAGTTGGCAATAATTCACGTTGCGACTAATGATGGAAATGAAGATCTCCTAAGGGATGAAGAGTTGAGAAAGGCCGAAGAAAAAGAGATTGAAGATATGCTATTGAGGGATGACAATGATGATGCAGCTAGGTTATCGGATTCTAACTGTAAACCTAAGTCTAGACTTCTCTCCCCAAGGGTGTGCTTCCCGGATGCTACTTTCGCGTGTGATATCTCTACCCCTCCCACCTCACCAACCTCCCTACTTGGGCATATTTATGATGAAGCCGTGAGTGAGGATGCTTTTGCTGATGAGCTGGAATCCTCATTCAATCAAAGGAGAATCTGTACTCCAATCCCAAGACATGCAGCAGATGTCGGTCTTGAGGACTCACCATTTACAAGAGATGGGTCTTTGTGGCTATACCGGGAAGAGAAGCGGATTAAAGAACAGGAGGAGAGAATAGCGGAATATGCAAAAGAAGAAGAAAAAAGGAAGGGTCCAGATTGCAATATCTATATTAGCAAAAGTGAACGGAAAAAAGCGAACAAAGAACGAAGATCAGAAGAAAAGATGAGGATGAGGACTAGATCCTACTCATAATTGTAATAAGCCGGTTCATTTTCCACATTTTGGCTTACTTTTCTTTCGAGGTATCCACTTTTGTGATATGCTCTTCCTTGTAGTTGAGATTTCTATTTCTCTTTGTGTTGGCGATCGTATGGGTGGGGTACACCATACGGCCTCGCTATGTAGTACCTCCCCCTAGTTTTTCTTTTATAAACCTTTTTTTTTCTTCTTATATTCTTTATCACAAGTCTTAACCTTCCCAAGGATAATCTAAGCTTATTAATACTAATCGAGTGCGTTTTGGTTCATACGATGCCCGTTGGCCCATTTGATCAACTATTACTTTCTCACGAAGTAACAAAGTAAACTGTTACTTCGTGGCAAAGTAATAGACTAAACGAGTTACGTTTGAACAAATAGTTGAAGGAAAATCTTTCTACAGTGTTTAGAGTCTCCATGCTTAGTTTTTTTGGCCACGACTTGTTGTATGGAACTTTAAACTCTTTATCACAAGTCTTAACCTTCCCAAGGATAATCTAAGCTTATTAACACAAATCGAGTGTGTTTTGGTTCGTACGATGCCCGTTGGCCCATTTGACCAACTATTACTTTCTCACGAAGTAACAAGGTAAACTGTTACTTCGTGGTGAAGTAATAGACTAAACGAGTTACGTTTGATCAAATCGTTGAAGGAAAATCATTCTAGAGTGTTTAGAGTCTCGATACTTAGTTTTTTTTGGCCACGACTTGTTGTATGGAACTTTATATTCTTTATCACAGGATCACAAGAAAAAGCTCTCTTCTCTCTCCTTGCGTTCACACTTAGGCGGTTTCCGGTCACCTTTCCGATCATCGGAGCACGGTGACCTCCTCACGAGGACACCGGCGTCTTCTCCGTTGACTCGGTTTCCCCTCTTGTGAGCTTAAGGTTCGGACTTTAGCTTCCCCTATGGATCTTGGTTAACTTTTCACGGATTCAAGCTTCATCCATGGAAGATTTTCGTCTTTCTTGATGGCCATGGTGTTCTAGCTCGGATTTCATTCGTTTTTTACGGATTCAAGCTTCTTCCATGGAGGATTTTCGTCTTTGTTGATGGTATGGTCTTCTAGCTCGGATTTCTTGGTTTTCTTGTCCTATAGTTCGTCTCTTGGCGTTTTTCTTTCCGTTTTTCATCTCCCCCTCTTTGTTTCGACATAACACCCATTGTGGAGTGTTCATCACCTTCTCTTGGATTGCCCTTGAGTTTGGTGGTTACACAAAACGGTGGAGAGTGATCGAGGGTGTGTTGGATTGCCCTTCACGGCTTGGTCACTCTTTGTGAAGTGTCTTTCGTTCTTTTTGTTCCTCTTTTTCGTTTTTGGGGTGTCTCTCATTCGGATCTCTTGGATTTCGCTCGGATTTGGTGGTTTTAGACGAGTTTTGAGCTACTCCGATCATATTTCCGACGTCTTCTCTTCGGGGTTGTTAAGGTTCAAGCCTCTTGCGTGTTTTTGGGTGGTTGTGGAGGAGATTTTCATCGGATTTGAGTCTTGGGGTCAGTTTTGGCTTCAAATCCGAGGGTTTTAAGCACTTTCCGGAGGTTTTTGGCTTTTTCCGACCACCTCCTCGGTGCACCCTCGCCGGAAACTGTCATATTCAGGTAGCCCTCTTCGTTGCGGTCATTTTGGTGGGTGGACCGACCAGAGAGCCCTTGTGGGTGAGGAGATAAGTCATTTTCCGTGCAAGGTGTTTTTTCCGGCGAGTTTCCGGCGACCTTCCGCCGCTCCGGTCAGATTTGTGTAGGTGGCGGCTGATCTTGGATTAGGATTAGGGTTAGGGGACAAGTTGTAAGCTTTTGGTTAGTGGAGACTAGGGTTGGGGGACAAGGTGCATGCTTTTTGTTAGTGGAGCCTAGGAGTGGGGGACAAGAGTGCACTACCTTTTCCTTGTGTCCCCCATGCTTCCCACTAATAGTCTTCCACTATGCAAGACCATTAATGTGGGACCCACTGCCACATCATCTCAGTTGACTCAGTCAACTTTGACTTACGAAGTCAACGCCCAGAAGTCACAGTTGACTTTCGAAAAGTCAACTCCGAAAGCAAAAGTTGACAACATGATCTCGGAGCTTGTTGTGTCCGAAAAGTCTAAGATTGGGACGGGCCTTTTTCCGCTTCTCTCAAATAACTTTGCTAGAGTGGCGAAGGCTCCATTTGCTCCACCTACATTTTCGAGACAACCAAATGTGGCACCGGACAATCCTCGACCGTATCAAATCCGTGCTCCATTGCGTCGCGCTTCTTATGCGCAAGCGGCCGCTCCCACAAGACAATATGAAATAAACCGCTCTCTTATTGATGATCCTACACTCACTACAATGGAGCTTCGAGTGGTCAAAGGGAAATCTATGATCGTCTTCAAGAATGAGGAAATTAAAGTCCTTGATGATAGGCTTAAGCTTGTCTTGATCCTTCGCTTCCCTCTCGTTAAGCCGAGCTACACGTTTATTCATAACAAGATGGCGAGACTCAAACTCAAAGGAAAATACACTCTTGGTCCAATTGGACCTCGCCACGTTATGTTGAAATTGACCACGGAGGAGGACTACACTCGTTTATGGTTGAAGAAGGATCTTCAATTTCTTGATCTTAATGGTTCAATCTATAAGTGGACCCCGGACTTCGATCCCGATCTTGATCCTCCGATAGCTCCCGTGTGGATTGGTTTACCAAACCTCAACATGCGGTTTTGTGAGAGAAATGCCCTTATGAACATTGGTTCTTACTTTGGAAGACCTTTGAGGCTTGATGAAGGTGCGGCCACTATGTCACGCCCGGATTATCCTCGAATATGCGTTGAGATCAACCTCCTTGATCCATTGAAAGAAGAAATAGAATGGGGGATAGAAGATGTGCATGGTCAAGTGGACATCGTCAAGCAAAAGGTCGTATATGAAAATATACCAACCTATTGCCGAAAATGTCAACGAATGGGCCATATACTTGAGGATTGTGGTGCGGAGATACCTCAAGGAACTAATGAGAAGGTTGCGGATGTCCCAAAACCGACGACCTTTGTTTGGAAGGCTAAGAGGAACATTGCTCCAATTTCATCACCGAAGAAAGTCGATAGCCTTGAACAAGTACCCAATGTTGAGGAAGTGGCCGAAGAGGCGGATCAAGAGAAACACCTCAAGTTGGCAATAATTCACGTTGCGACTAATGATGGAAATGAAGACCTCCTAAGGGAGGAAGAGTTGAGAAAGGCCGAAGAAAAAGAGATGGAAGATAGGATACTTAGGGATGACAATGACGATGCAAAAAGGTTATCGGATTCTAACTGTAAACCTAAGTCTAGACTTCTCTCCCCAAGGGTGTGCTTCCCGGATGCTACTTTCGCGTGTGATATCTCTACCCCTCCCACCTCGCCAACCTCACTACTTGGGCATATTTATGATGAAACTGTGAGTGAGGATGCTTTTGCTGATGAGCTGGAATCCTCATTCAATCAAACGAGAATCTGTACTCCAATCCCAAGACATGCAGCAGATGTCGGTCTTGAGGACTCACCATTTACAAGAGATGAGTCTTCGTGGCTATACCGGGAAGAGAAGCGGATTAAAGAACAGGAGGAGAGAATAGCAGAATATGCAAAAGAAGAAGAAAAAAGGAAGGGTCCAGATTGCAACATCTATATTAGCAAAAGTGAACGGAAAAAAGCGAACAAAGAACGAAGAGCAGAAGAAAAGATGAGGATGAGGACTAGATCCTACTCATAATTATTATAAGCCGATTTTTTCACATTTTGGCTTACTTTACTTTCGAGGTATCCATTTTTGCGATATGCTCTTCCTTGTAGTTGAGATTTCTATTTCTTATTGTTTTTGGCGATCGTATGGGTGGGGTACACCATACGGCCTTCGCTATGTAGTACCTCCCCCCTAGTTTTCCTTTTATAAACCTTTTACTTTCTTCTTATATTCTTTATCACAAGTCTTAACCTTCCCAAGGATAATCTAAGCTTATTAATACTAATCGAGTGCGTTTTGGTTCGTACGATGCCCGTTGGCCCATTTGACCAACTATTACTTTCTCACGAAGTAACAAAGTAAATTGTTACTTCGTGGCGAAGTAATAGACTAAACGAGTTACGTTTGATCAAATCGTTGAAGAAAAATCATTCTAGAGTGTTTAGAATCTCCATACTTAGTTTTTTTGGCCACGACTTGTTGTATGGAACTTTATATTCTTTATCACTAGTCTTAACCTTCCCAAGGATAATCTAAGCTTATTAATACTAATCGAGTGCGTTTTGGTTCGTACGATGCCCGTTGGCCCATTTGACCAACTATTGCTTTCTCACGTAGTAACAAAGTAAACTGTTACTTCGTGGTGAAGTAATAGACTAAACGAGTTACGTTTGAACAAATCGTTGAAGGAAAATAATTCTAGAGTGTTTAGAGTCTCCATACTTAGTTTTTTTGGCCACAACTTGTTGTATGGAACTTTATATTCTTTATCACAAGTCTTAACCTTCTCAAGGATAATCTAAGCTTATTAACACTAATCGAGTGCGTTTTGGTTCGTACGATGCCCGTTGGCCCATTTGACCAACTATTACTTTCTCACGAAGTAACAAAGTAAACTGTTACTTCGTGGTGAAGTAATAGACTAAACGAGTTACGTTTGATCAAATCGTTGAAGGAAAATCATTCTAGAGTGTTTAGAGTCTCCATACTTAGTTTTTTTGGCCACGACTTGTTGTATGGAACTTTATATATTCTTTATCACAAGTCTTAACCTTCCCAAGGATAATCTAAGCTTATTAACACTAATCGAGTGCGTTTTGGTTCGTACGATGCCCGTTGGCCAATTTGACCAACTATTACTTTCTCACGAAGTAACAAAGTAAACTGTTACTTCGTGGTGAAGTAATAGACTAAACGAGTTAAGTTTGATCAAATCGTTGAAGGAAAATCATTCTAGAGTGTTTAGAGTCTCCATACTTAGTTTTTTTGGCCAAGACTTGTTGTATGGAACTTTATATTCTTTATCACAAGTCTTAACTTTCCCAAGGATAATCTAAGCTTATTAACACTAATCGAGTGCGTTTTGGTTCGTACGATGCCCGTTGGCCCATTTGATCAACTATTACTTTCTCACGAAGTAACAAAGTAAACTGTTACTTCGTGGTGAAGTATTAGACTAAACGAGTTACGTTTGATCAAATCGTTGAAGGAAAATCATTCTAGAGTGTTTAGAGTCGCCATACTTAGTTTTTTTGGCCACGACTTGTTGTATGGAACTTTATATTCTTTATCACAAGTCTTAACCTTCCCAAGGATAATCTAAGCTTATTAACACAAATCGAGTGCATTTTGGTTCGTACGATGCCCGTTGGCCCATTTGACCAACTATTACTTTCTCATGAAGTAACAGTTACTTCGTGGTGAAGTAATAGACTAAACGAGTTACGTTTGATCAAATCGTTGAAGGAAAATCATTATAGAGTGTTTAGAGTCTCCATACTTAGTTTTTTTGGCCAAGACTTGTTGTATGGAACTTTATATTCTTTATCACAAGTCTTAACTTTCCCAAGGATAATCTAAGCTTATTAACACTAATCGAGTGCGTTTTGGTTCGTACGATGCCCGTTGGCCCATTTGATCAACTATTACTTTCTCACGAAGTAACAAAGTAAACTGTTACTTCGTGGCGAAGTAATAGACTAAACGAGTTACGTTTGAACAAATAGTTGAAGGAAAATCTTTCTATTGTGTTTAGAGTCTCCATGCTTAGTTTTTTTGGCCACGACTTGTTGTATGGAACTTTAAACTCTTTATCATAAGTCTTAACCTTCCCAAGGATAATCTAAGCTTATTAACACAAATCGAGTGTGTTTTGGTTCGTACGATGCCCGTTGGCCCATTTGACCAACTATTACTTTCTCACGAAGTAACAAGGTAAACTTGTTACTTCGTGGTGAAGTAATAGACTAAACGAGTTACGTTCGATCAAATCGTTGAAGGAAAATCATTCTAGAGTGTTTAGAGTCTCGATACTTAGTTTTTTTGGCCACGACTTGTTGTATGGAACTTTATATTCTTTATCACAAGTCTTAACCTTCCCAAGGATAATCTAAGCTTATTAATACTAATCGAGTGCGTTTTGGTTCGTACGATGCCCGTTGGCCCATTTGACCAACTATTACTTTCTCACGAAGTAACAAAGTAAACTGTTACTTCGTGGTGAAGTAATAGACTAAACGAGTTACGTTTGATCAAATCGTTGAAGGAAAATCATTCTAGAGTGTTTTGAGTCTCCATACTTAGTTTTTTTGGCCACGACTTGTTGTATGGAACTTTAAACTCTTTATTACAAGTCTTAACCTTTCAAGGATAATCTAAGCTTATTAACACAAATCGAGTGTGTTTTGGTTCGTACGATGCCCGTTGGCCCATTTGACCAACTATTACTTTCTCACGAAGTAACAAAGTAAACTTTTACTTCGTGGTGAAGTAATAGACTAAACGAGTTATGTTTGATCAAATCGTTGAAGGAAAATCATTCTAGAGTGTTTAGAGTCTCCATACTTAGTTTTTTTGGCCACAACTTGTTGTATGGAACTTTATATTCTTTATCACAAGTCTTAACCTTCTCAAGGATAATCTAAGCTTATTAACACTAATCGAGTGCGTTTTGGTTCGTACGATGCCCGTTGGCCCATTTGACCAACTATTACTTTCTCACGAAGTAACAAAGTAAACTGTTACTTCGTGGTGAAGTAATAGACTAAACGAGTTACGTTTGATCAAATCGTTGAAGGAAAATCATTCTAGAGTGTTTAGAGTCTCCATACTTAGTTTTTTTGGCCACGACTTGTTGTATGGAACTTTATATATTCTTTATCACAAGTCTTAACCTTCCCAAGGATAATCTAAGCTTATTAACACTAATCGAGTGCGTTTTGGTTCGTACGATGCCCGTTGGCCAATTTGACCAACTATTACTTTCTCACGAAGTAACAAAGTAAACTGTTACTTCGTGGTGAAGTAATAGACTAAACGAGTTAAGTTTGATCAAATCGTTGAAGGAAAATCATTCTAGAGTGTTTAGAGTCTCCATACTTAGTTTTTTTGGCCAAGACTTGTTGTATGGAACTTTATATTCTTTATCACAAGTCTTAACTTTCCCAAGGATAATCTAAGCTTATTAACACTAATCGAGTGCGTTTTGGTTCGTACGATGCCCGTTGGCCCATTTGATCAACTATTACTTTCTCACGAAGTAACAAAGTAAACTGTTACTTCGTGGTGAAGTATTAGACTAAACGAGTTACGTTTGATCAAATCGTTGAAGGAAAATCATTCTAGAGTGTTTAGAGTCGCCATACTTAGTTTTTTTGGCCACGACTTGTTGTATGGAACTTTATATTCTTTATCACAAGTCTTAACCTTCCCAAGGATAATCTAAGCTTATTAACACAAATCGAGTGCATTTTGGTTCGTACGATGCCCGTTGGCCCATTTGACCAACTATTACTTTCTCATGAAGTAACAGTTACTTCGTGGTGAAGTAATAGACTAAACGAGTTACGTTTGATCAAATCGTTGAAGGAAAATCATTATAGAGTGTTTAGAGTCTCCATACTTAGTTTTTTTGGCCAAGACTTGTTGTATGGAACTTTATATTCTTTATCACAAGTCTTAACTTTCCCAAGGATAATCTAAGCTTATTAACACTAATCGAGTGCGTTTTGGTTCGTACGATGCCCGTTGGCCCATTTGATCAACTATTACTTTCTCACGAAGTAACAAAGTAAACTGTTACTTCGTGGCGAAGTAATAGACTAAACGAGTTACGTTTGAACAAATAGTTGAAGGAAAATCTTTCTATTGTGTTTAGAGTCTCCATGCTTAGTTTTTTTGGCCACGACTTGTTGTATGGAACTTTAAACTCTTTATCATAAGTCTTAACCTTCCCAAGGATAATCTAAGCTTATTAACACAAATCGAGTGTGTTTTGGTTCGTACGATGCCCGTTGGCCCATTTGACCAACTATTACTTTCTCACGAAGTAACAAGGTAAACTTGTTACTTCGTGGTGAAGTAATAGACTAAACGAGTTACGTTCGATCAAATCGTTGAAGGAAAATCATTCTAGAGTGTTTAGAGTCTCGATACTTAGTTTTTTTGGCCACGACTTGTTGTATGGAACTTTATATTCTTTATCACAAGTCTTAACCTTCCCAAGGATAATCTAAGCTTATTAATACTAATCGAGTGCGTTTTGGTTCGTACGATGCCCGTTGGCCCATTTGACCAACTATTACTTTCTCACGAAGTAACAAAGTAAACTGTTACTTCGTGGTGAAGTAATAGACTAAACGAGTTACGTTTGATCAAATCGTTGAAGGAAAATCATTCTAGAGTGTTTTGAGTCTCCATACTTAGTTTTTTTGGCCACGACTTGTTGTATGGAACTTTAAACTCTTTATTACAAGTCTTAACCTTTCAAGGATAATCTAAGCTTATTAACACAAATCGAGTGTGTTTTGGTTCGTACGATGCCCGTTGGCCCATTTGACCAACTATTACTTTCTCACGAAGTAACAAAGTAAACTTTTACTTCGTGGTGAAGTAATAGACTAAACGAGTTATGTTTGATCAAATCGTTGAAGGAAAATCATTCTAGAGTGTTTAGAGTCTCCATACTTAGTTTTTTTGGCCACGACTTGTTGTATGGAACTTTATATTCTTTATCACAAGTCTTAACCTTCCCAAGGATAATGTAAGCTTATTAATACTAATCGAGTGCCTTTTGGTTCGTACGATGCCTGTTGGCCCATTTGACCAACTATTACTTTCTCACGAAGTAACAAAGTAAACTGTTACTTCGTGGTGAAGTAATAGACTAAACGAGTTACGTTTGATCAAATCGTTGGAGGAAAATCTTTCTAGAGTGTTTAGAGTCTCCATGCTTAGTGTTTTTGGCCACGACTTGTTGTATGGAACTTTAAACTCTTTATCACAAGACCTTCCCAAGGATAATCTAAGCTTATTAACACAAATCGAGTGCATTTTGGTTCGTACGATGCCCGTTGGCCAATTTGACCAACTATTACTTTCTCACGAAGTAACAAAGTAAACTGTTACTTCGTGGTGAAGTAATAGACTAAACGAGTTAAGTTTGATCAAATCGTTGAAGGAAAATCATTCTAGAGTGTTTAGAGTCTCCATACTTAGTTTTTTTGGCCAAGACTTGTTGTATGGAACTTTATATTCTTTATCACAAGTCTTAACTTTCCCAAGGATAATCTAAGCTTATTAACACTAATCGAGTGCGTTTTGGTTCGTACGATGCCCGTTGGCCCATTTGATCAACTATTACTTTCTCACGAAGTAACAAAGTAAACTGTTACTTCGTGGTGAAGTATTAGACTAAACGAGTTACGTTTGATCAAATCGTTGAAGGAAAATCATTCTAGAGTGTTTAGAGTCGCCATACTTAGTTTTTTTGGCCACGACTTGTTGTATGGAACTTTATATTCTTTATCACAAGTCTTAACCTTCCCAAGGATAATCTAAGCTTATTAACACAAATCGAGTGCATTTTGGTTCGTACGATGCCCGTTGGCCCATTTGACCAACTATTACTTTCTCATGAAGTAACAGTTACTTCGTGGTGAAGTAATAGACTAAACGAGTTACGTTTGATCAAATCGTTGAAGGAAAATCATTATAGAGTGTTTAGAGTCTCCATACTTAGTTTTTTTGGCCAAGACTTGTTGTATGGAACTTTATATTCTTTATCACAAGTCTTAACTTTCCCAAGGATAATCTAAGCTTATTAACACTAATCGAGTGCGTTTTGGTTCGTACGATGCCCGTTGGCCCATTTGATCAACTATTACTTTCTCACGAAGTAACAAAGTAAACTGTTACTTCGTGGCGAAGTAATAGACTAAACGAGTTACGTTTGAACAAATAGTTGAAGGAAAATCTTTCTATTGTGTTTAGAGTCTCCATGCTTAGTTTTTTTGGCCACGACTTGTTGTATGGAACTTTAAACTCTTTATCATAAGTCTTAACCTTCCCAAGGATAATCTAAGCTTATTAACACAAATCGAGTGTGTTTTGGTTCGTACGATGCCCGTTGGCCCATTTGACCAACTATTACTTTCTCACGAAGTAACAAGGTAAACTTGTTACTTCGTGGTGAAGTAATAGACTAAACGAGTTACGTTCGATCAAATCGTTGAAGGAAAATCATTCTAGAGTGTTTAGAGTCTCGATACTTAGTTTTTTTGGCCACGACTTGTTGTATGGAACTTTATATTCTTTATCACAAGTCTTAACCTTCCCAAGGATAATCTAAGCTTATTAATACTAATCGAGTGCGTTTTGGTTCGTACGATGCCCGTTGGCCCATTTGACCAACTATTACTTTCTCACGAAGTAACAAAGTAAACTGTTACTTCGTGGTGAAGTAATAGACTAAACGAGTTACGTTTGATCAAATCGTTGAAGGAAAATCATTCTAGAGTGTTTTGAGTCTCCATACTTAGTTTTTTTGGCCACGACTTGTTGTATGGAACTTTAAACTCTTTATTACAAGTCTTAACCTTTCAAGGATAATCTAAGCTTATTAACACAAATCGAGTGTGTTTTGGTTCGTACGATGCCCGTTGGCCCATTTGACCAACTATTACTTTCTCACGAAGTAACAAAGTAAACTTTTACTTCGTGGTGAAGTAATAGACTAAACGAGTTATGTTTGATCAAATCGTTGAAGGAAAATCATTCTAGAGTGTTTAGAGTCTCCATACTTAGTTTTTTTGGCCACGACTTGTTGTATGGAACTTTATATTCTTTATCACAAGTCTTAACCTTCCCAAGGATAATGTAAGCTTATTAATACTAATCGAGTGCCTTTTGGTTCGTACGATGCCTGTTGGCCCATTTGACCAACTATTACTTTCTCACGAAGTAACAAAGTAAACTGTTACTTCGTGGTGAAGTAATAGACTAAACGAGTTACGTTTGATCAAATCGTTGGAGGAAAATCTTTCTAGAGTGTTTAGAGTCTCCATGCTTAGTGTTTTTGGCCACGACTTGTTGTATGGAACTTTAAACTCTTTATCACAAGACCTTCCCAAGGATAATCTAAGCTTATTAACACAAATCGAGTGCATTTTGGTTCGTACGATGCCCGTTGGCCCATTTGACCAACTATTACTTTCTCATGAAGTAACAGTTACTTCGTGGTGAAGTAATAGACTAAACGAGTTACGTTTGATCAAATCGTTGAAGGAAAATCATTATAGAGTGTTTAGAGTCTCCATACTTAGTTTTTTTGGCCACGACTTGTTGTATGGAACTTTATATTCTTTATCACAAGTCTTAACCTTCCCAAGGATAATCTAAGCTTATTAACACAAATCGAGTGCATTTTGGTTCGTACGATGCCCGTTGGCCCATTTGACCAACTATTACTTTCTCATGAAGTAACAGTTACTTCGTGGTGAAGTAATAGACTAAACGAGTTACGTTCGATCAAATCGTTGAAGGAAAATCATTCTAGAGTGTTTAGAGTCTCGATACTTAGTTTTTTTGGCCACGACTTGTTGTATGGAACTTTATATTCTTTATCACAAGTCTTAACCTTCCCAAGGATAATCTAAGCTTATTAATACTAATCGAGTGCGTTTTGGTTCGTACGATGCCCGTTGGCCCATTTGACCAACTATTACTTTCTCACGAAGTAACAAAGTAAACTGTTAATTCGTGGTGAAGTAATAGACTAAACGAGTTACGTTTGATCAAATCGTTGAAGGAAAATCATTCTAGAGTGTTTAGAGTCTCCATACTTAGTTTTTTTGGCCACGACTTGTTGTATGGAACTTTAAACTCTTTATTACAAGTCTTAACCTTTCAAGGATAATCTAAGCTTATTAACACAAATCGAGTGTGTTTTGGTTCGTACGATGCCCGTTGGCCCATTTGACCAACTATTACTTTCTCACGAAGTAACAAAGTAAACTTTTACTTCGTGGTGAAGTAATAGACTAAACGAGTTATGTTTGATCAAATCGTTGAAGGAAAATCATTCTAGAGTGTTTAGAGTCTCCATACTTAGTTTTTTTGGCCACGACTTGTTGTATGGAACTTTATATTCTTTATCACAAGTCTTAACCTTCCCAAGGATAATGTAAGCTTATTAATACTAATCGAGTGCCTTTTGGTTCGTACGATGCCTGTTGGCCCATTTGACCAACTATTACTTTCTCACGAAGTAACAAAGTAAACTGTTACTTCGTGGTGAAGTAATAGACTAAACGAGTTACGTTTGATCAAATCGTTGGAGGAAAATCTTTCTAGAGTGTTTAGAGTCTCCATGCTTAGTGTTTTTGGCCACGACTTGTTGTATGGAACTTTAAACTCTTTATCACAAGACCTTCCCAAGGATAATCTAAGCTTATTAACACAAATCGAGTGCATTTTGGTTCGTACGATGCCCGTTGGCCCATTTGACCAACTATTACTTTCTCATGAAGTAACAGTTACTTCGTGGTGAAGTAATAGACTAAACGAGTTACGTTTGAACAAATCGTTGAAGGAAAATAATTCTAGAGTGTTTAGAGTCTCCATACTTAGTTTTTTTGGCCACAACTTGTTGTATGGAACTTTATATTCTTTATCACAAGTCTTAACCTTCTCAAGGATAATCTAAGCTTATTAACACTAATCGAGTGCGTTTTGGTTCGTACGATGCCCGTTGGCCCATTTGACCAACTATTACTTTCTCACGAAGTAACAAAGTAAACTGTTACTTCGTGGTGAAGTAATAGACTAAACGAGTTACATTTGATCAAATCGTTGAAGGAAAATCATTCTAGAGTGTTTAGAGTCTCGATACTTAGTTTTTTTGGCCACGACTTGTTGTATGGAACTTTATATTCTTTATCACAAGTCTTAACCTTCCCAAGGATAATCTAAGCTTATTAATACTAATCGAGTGCGTTTTGGTTCGTACGATGCCCGTTGGCCCATTTGACCAACTATTAATTTCTCACGAAGTAACAAAGTAAACTGTTAATTCGTGGTGAAGTAATAGACTAAACGAGTTACGTTTGATCAAATCGTTGAAGGAAAATCATTCTAGAGTGTTTAGAGTCTCCATACTTAGTTTTTTTGGCCACGACTTGTTGTATGGAACTTTATATATTCTTTATCACAAGTCTTAACCTTCCCAAGGATAATCTAAGCTTATTAACACTAATCGAGTGCGTTTTGGTTCGTACGATGCCCGTTGGCCAATTTGACCAACTATTACTTTCTCACGAAGTAACAAAGTAAACTGTTACTTCGTGGTGAAGTAATAGACTAAACGAGTTAAGTTTGATCAAATCGTTGAAGGAAAATCATTCTAGAGTGTTTAGAGTCTCCATACTTAGTTTTTTTGGCCAAGACTTGTTGTATGGAACTTTATATTCTTTATCACAAGTCTTAACTTTCCCAAGGATAATCTAAGCTTATTAACACTAATCGAGTGCGTTTTGGTTCGTACGATGCCCGTTGGCCCATTTGATCAACTATTACTTTCTCACGAAGTAACAAAGTAACTGTTACTTCGTGGTGAAGTATTAGACTAAACGAGTTACGTTTGATCAAATCGTTGAAGGAAAATCATTCTAGAGTGTTTAGAGTCGCCATACTTAGTTTTTTTGGCCACGACTTGTTGTATGGAACTTTATATTCTTTATCACAAGTCTTAACCTTCCCAAGGATAATCTAAGCTTATTAACACAAATCGAGTGCATTTTGGTTCGTACGATGCCCGTTGGCCCATTTGACCAACTATTACTTTCTCATGAAGTAACAGTTACTTCGTGGTGAAGTAATAGACTAAACGAGTTACGTTTGATCAAATCGTTGAAGGAAAATCATTATAGAGTGTTTAGAGTCTCCATACTTAGTTTTTTTGGCCAAGACTTGTTGTATGGAACTTTATATTCTTTATCACAAGTCTTAACTTTCCCAAGGATAATCTAAGCTTATTAACACTAATCGAGTGCGTTTTGGTTCGTACGATGCCCGTTGGCCCATTTGATCAACTATTACTTTCTCACGAAGTAACAAAGTAAACTGTTACTTCGTGGCGAAGTAATAGACTAAACGAGTTACGTTTGAACAAATAGTTGAAGGAAAATCTTTCTATTGTGTTTAGAGTCTCCATGCTTAGTTTTTTTGGCCACGACTTGTTGTATGGAACTTTAAACTCTTTATCATAAGTCTTAACCTTCCCAAGGATAATCTAAGCTTATTAACACAAATCGAGTGTGTTTTGGTTCGTACGATGCCCGTTGGCCCATTTGACCAACTATTACTTTCTCACGAAGTAACAAGGTAAACTTGTTACTTCGTGGTGAAGTAATAGACTAAACGAGTTACGTTCGATCAAATCGTTGAAGGAAAATCATTCTAGAGTGTTTAGAGTCTCGATACTTAGTTTTTTTGGCCACGACTTGTTGTATGGAACTTTATATTCTTTATCACAAGTCTTAACCTTCCCAAGGATAATCTAAGCTTATTAATACTAATCGAGTGCGTTTTGGTTCGTACGATGCCCGTTGGCCCATTTGACCAACTATTACTTTCTCACGAAGTCACAAAGTAAACTTTTACTTCGTGGTGAAGTAATAGACTAAACGAGTTATGTTTGATCAAATCGTTGAAGGAAAATCATTCTAGAGTGTTTAGAGTCTCCATACTTAGTTTTTTTGGCCACGACTTGTTGTATGGAACTTTATATTCTTTATCACAAGTCTTAACCTTCCCAAGGATAATGTAAGCTTATTAATACTAATCGAGTGCCTTTTGGTTCGTACGATGCCTGTTGGCCCATTTGACCAACTATTACTTTCTCACGAAGTAACAAAGTAAACTGTTACTTCGTGGTGAAGTAATAGACTAAACGAGTTACGTTTGATCAAATCGTTGGAGGAAAATCTTTCTAGAGTGTTTAGAGTCTCCATGCTTAGTGTTTTTGGCCACGACTTGTTGTATGGAACTTTAAACTCTTTATCACAAGTCTTAACCTTCCCAAGGATAATGTAAGCTTATTAATACTAATCGAGTGCCTTTTGGTTCGTACGATGCCTGTTGGCCCATTTGACCAACTATTACTTTCTCACGAAGTAACAAAGTAAACTGTTACTTCGTGGTGAAGTAATAGACTAAACGAGTTACGTTTGATCAAATCGTTGGAGGAAAATCTTTCTAGAGTGTTTAGAGTCTCCATGCTTAGTGTTTTTGGCCACGACTTGTTGTATGGAACTTTAAACTCTTTATCACAAGACCTTCCCAAGGATAATCTAAGCTTATTAACACAAATCGAGTGCATTTTGGTTCGTACGATGCCCGTTGGCCCATTTGACCAACTATTACTTTCTCATGAAGTAACAGTTACTTCGTGGTGAAGTAATAGACTAAACGAGTTACGTTTGATCAAATCGTTGAAGGAAAATCATTATAGAGTGTTTAGAGTCTCCATACTTAGTTTTTTTGGCCACGACTTGTTGTATGGAACTTTATATTCTTTATCACAAGTCTTAACCTTCCCAAGGATAATCTAAGCTTATTAACACAAATCGAGTGCATTTTGGTTCGTACGATGCCCGTTGGCCCATTTGACCAACTATTACTTTCTCATGAAGTAACAGTTACTTCGTGGTGAAGTAATAGACTAAACGAGTTACGTTCGATCAAATCGTTGAAGGAAAATCATTCTAGAGTGTTTAGAGTCTCGATACTTAGTTTTTTTGGCCACGACTTGTTGTATGGAACTTTATATTCTTTATCACAAGTCTTAACCTTCCCAAGGATAATCTAAGCTTATTAATACTAATCGAGTGCGTTTTGGTTCGTACGATGCCCGTTGGCCCATTTGACCAACTATTACTTTCTCACGAAGTAACAAAGTAAACTGTTAATTCGTGGTGAAGTAATAGACTAAACGAGTTACGTTTGATCAAATCGTTGAAGGAAAATCATTCTAGAGTGTTTAGAGTCTCCATACTTAGTTTTTTTGGCCACGACTTGTTGTATGGAACTTTAAACTCTTTATTACAAGTCTTAACCTTTCAAGGATAATCTAAGCTTATTAACACAAATCGAGTGTGTTTTGGTTCGTACGATGCCCGTTGGCCCATTTGACCAACTATTACTTTCTCACGAAGTAACAAAGTAAACTTTTACTTCGTGGTGAAGTAATAGACTAAACGAGTTATGTTTGATCAAATCGTTGAAGGAAAATCATTCTAGAGTGTTTAGAGTCTCCATACTTAGTTTTTTTGGCCACGACTTGTTGTATGGAACTTTATATTCTTTATCACAAGTCTTAACCTTCCCAAGGATAATGTAAGCTTATTAATACTAATCGAGTGCCTTTTGGTTCGTACGATGCCTGTTGGCCCATTTGACCAACTATTACTTTCTCACGAAGTAACAAAGTAAACTGTTACTTCGTGGTGAAGTAATAGACTAAACGAGTTACGTTTGATCAAATCGTTGGAGGAAAATCTTTCTAGAGTGTTTAGAGTCTCCATGCTTAGTGTTTTTGGCCACGACTTGTTGTATGGAACTTTAAACTCTTTATCACAAGACCTTCCCAAGGATAATCTAAGCTTATTAACACAAATCGAGTGCATTTTGGTTCGTACGATGCCCGTTGGCCCATTTGACCAACTATTACTTTCTCATGAAGTAACAGTTACTTCGTGGTGAAGTAATAGACTAAACGAGTTACGTTTGAACAAATCGTTGAAGGAAAATAATTCTAGAGTGTTTAGAGTCTCCATACTTAGTTTTTTTGGCCACAACTTGTTGTATGGAACTTTATATTCTTTATCACAAGTCTTAACCTTCTCAAGGATAATCTAAGCTTATTAACACTAATCGAGTGCGTTTTGGTTCGTACGATGCCCGTTGGCCCATTTGACCAACTATTACTTTCTCACGAAGTAACAAAGTAAACTGTTACTTCGTGGTGAAGTAATAGACTAAACGAGTTACATTTGATCAAATCGTTGAAGGAAAATCATTCTAGAGTGTTTAGAGTCTCGATACTTAGTTTTTTTGGCCACGACTTGTTGTATGGAACTTTATATTCTTTATCACAAGTCTTAACCTTCCCAAGGATAATCTAAGCTTATTAATACTAATCGAGTGCGTTTTGGTTCGTACGATGCCCGTTGGCCCATTTGACCAACTATTAATTTCTCACGAAGTAACAAAGTAAACTGTTAATTCGTGGTGAAGTAATAGACTAAACGAGTTACGTTTGATCAAATCGTTGAAGGAAAATCATTCTAGAGTGTTTAGAGTCTCCATACTTAGTTTTTTTGGCCACGACTTGTTGTATGGAACTTTATATATTCTTTATCACAAGTCTTAACCTTCCCAAGGATAATCTAAGCTTATTAACACTAATCGAGTGCGTTTTGGTTCGTACGATGCCCGTTGGCCAATTTGACCAACTATTACTTTCTCACGAAGTAACAAAGTAAACTGTTACTTCGTGGTGAAGTAATAGACTAAACGAGTTAAGTTTGATCAAATCGTTGAAGGAAAATCATTCTAGAGTGTTTAGAGTCTCCATACTTAGTTTTTTTGGCCAAGACTTGTTGTATGGAACTTTATATTCTTTATCACAAGTCTTAACTTTCCCAAGGATAATCTAAGCTTATTAACACTAATCGAGTGCGTTTTGGTTCGTACGATGCCCGTTGGCCCATTTGATCAACTATTACTTTCTCACGAAGTAACAAAGTAACTGTTACTTCGTGGTGAAGTATTAGACTAAACGAGTTACGTTTGATCAAATCGTTGAAGGAAAATCATTCTAGAGTGTTTAGAGTCGCCATACTTGGTTTTTTTGGCCACGACTTGTTGTATGGAACTTTATATTCTTTATCACAAGTCTTAACCTTCCCAAGGATAATCTAAGCTTATTAACACAAATCGAGTGCATTTTGGTTCGTACGATGCCCGTTGGCCCATTTGACCAACTATTACTTTCTCATGAAGTAACAGTTACTTCGTGGTGAAGTAATAGACTAAACGAGTTACGTTTGATCAAATCGTTGAAGGAAAATCATTATAGAGTGTTTAGAGTCTCCATACTTAGTTTTTTTGGCCAAGACTTGTTGTATGGAACTTTATATTCTTTATCACAAGTCTTAACTTTCCCAAGGATAATCTAAGCTTATTAACACTAATCGAGTGCGTTTTGGTTCGTACGATGCCCGTTGGCCCATTTGATCAACTATTACTTTCTCACGAAGTAACAAAGTAAACTGTTACTTCGTGGCGAAGTAATAGACTAAACGAGTTACGTTTGAACAAATAGTTGAAGGAAAATCTTTCTATTGTGTTTAGAGTCTCCATGCTTAGTTTTTTTGGCCACGACTTGTTGTATGGAACTTTAAACTCTTTATCATAAGTCTTAACCTTCCCAAGGATAATCTAAGCTTATTAACACAAATCGAGTGTGTTTTGGTTCGTACGATGCCCGTTGGCCCATTTGACCAACTATTACTTTCTCACGAAGTAACAAGGTAAACTTGTTACTTCGTGGTGAAGTAATAGACTAAACGAGTTACGTTCGATCAAATCGTTGAAGGAAAATCATTCTAGAGTGTTTAGAGTCTCGATACTTAGTTTTTTTGGCCACGACTTGTTGTATGGAACTTTATATTCTTTATCACAAGTCTTAACCTTCCCAAGGATAATCTAAGCTTATTAATACTAATCGAGTGCGTTTTGGTTCGTACGATGCCCGTTGGCCCATTTGACCAACTATTACTTTCTCACGAAGTAACAAAGTAAACTTTTACTTCGTGGTGAAGTAATAGACTAAACGAGTTATGTTTGATCAAATCGTTGAAGGAAAATCATTCTAGAGTGTTTAGAGTCTCCATACTTAGTTTTTTTGGCCACGACTTGTTGTATGGAACTTTATATTCTTTATCACAAGTCTTAACCTTCCCAAGGATAATGTAAGCTTATTAATACTAATCGAGTGCCTTTTGGTTCGTACGATGCCTGTTGGCCCATTTGACCAACTATTACTTTCTCACGAAGTAACAAAGTAAACTGTTACTTCGTGGTGAAGTAATAGACTAAACGAGTTACGTTTGATCAAATCGTTGGAGGAAAATCTTTCTAGAGTGTTTAGAGTCTCCATGCTTAGTGTTTTTGGCCACGACTTGTTGTATGGAACTTTAAACTCTTTATCACAAGACCTTCCCAAGGATAATCTAAGCTTATTAACACAAATCGAGTGCATTTTGGTTCGTACGATGCCCGTTGGCCCATTTGACCAACTATTACTTTCTCATGAAGTAACAGTTACTTCGTGGTGAAGTAATAGACTAAACGAGTTACGTTTGATCAAATCGTTGAAGGAAAATCATTATAGAGTGTTTAGAGTCTCCATACTTAGTTTTTTTGGCCACGACTTGTTGTATGG
Source organism: Linaria vulgaris (assembly GCA_948329865.1). Lineage (NCBI taxonomy): Eukaryota > Viridiplantae > Streptophyta > Magnoliopsida > Lamiales > Plantaginaceae > Linaria > Linaria vulgaris. The sequence continues at coordinate 36,494,275 of OX415252.1, forward strand.
AACTTTATATTCTTTATCACAAGTCTTAACCTTCCCAAGGATAATCTAAGCTTATTAACACAAATCGAGTGCATTTTGGTTCGTACGATGCCCGTTGGCCCATTTGACCAACTATTACTTTCTCATGAAGTAACAGTTACTTCGTGGTGAAGTAATAGACTAAACGAGTTACGTTCGATCAAATCGTTGAAGGAAAATCATTCTAGAGTGTTTAGAGTCTCGATACTTAGTTTTTTTGGCCACGACTTGTTGTATGGAACTTTATATTCTTTATCACAAGTCTTAACCTTCCCAAGGATAATCTAAGCTTATTAATACTAATCGAGTGCGTTTTGGTTCGTACGATGCCCGTTGGCCCATTTGACCAACTATTACTTTCTCACGAAGTAACAAAGTAAACTGTTAATTCGTGGTGAAGTAATAGACTAAACGAGTTACGTTTGATCAAATCGTTGAAGGAAAATCATTCTAGAGTGTTTAGAGTCTCCATACTTAGTTTTTTTGGCCAAGACTTGTTGTATGGAACTTTATATTCTTTATCACAAGTCTTAACTTTCCCAAGGATAATCTAAGCTTATTAACACTAATCGAGTGCGTTTTGGTTCGTACGATGCCCGTTGGCCCATTTGATCAACTATTACTTTCTCACGAAGTAACAAAGTAAACTGTTACTTCGTGGTGAAGTATTAGACTAAACGAGTTACGTTTGATCAAATCGTTGAAGGAAAATCATTCTAGAGTGTTTAGAGTCGCCATACTTAGTTTTTTTGGCCACGACTTGTTGTATGGAACTTTATATTCTTTATCACAAGTCTTAACCTTCCCAAGGATAATCTAAGCTTATTAACACAAATCGAGTGCATTTTGGTTCGTACGATGCCCGTTGGCCCATTTGACCAACTATTACTTTCTCATGAAGTAACAGTTACTTCGTGGTGAAGTAATAGACTAAACGAGTTACGTTTGATCAAATCGTTGAAGGAAAATCATTATAGAGTGTTTAGAGTCTCCATACTTAGTTTTTTTGGCCAAGACTTGTTGTATGGAACTTTATATTCTTTATCACAAGTCTTAACTTTCCCAAGGATAATCTAAGCTTATTAACACTAATCGAGTGCGTTTTGGTTCGTACGATGCCCGTTGGCCCATTTGATCAACTATTACTTTCTCACGAAGTAACAAAGTAAACTGTTACTTCGTGGCGAAGTAATAGACTAAACGAGTTACGTTTGAACAAATAGTTGAAGGAAAATCTTTCTATTGTGTTTAGAGTCTCCATGCTTAGTTTTTTTGGCCACGACTTGTTGTATGGAACTTTAAACTCTTTATCATAAGTCTTAACCTTCCCAAGGATAATCTAAACTTATTAACACAAATCGAGTGTGTTTTGGTTCGTACGATGCCCGTTGGCCCATTTGACCAACTATTACTTTCTCACGAAGTAACAAGGTAAACTTGTTACTTCGTGGTGAAGTAATAGACTAAACGAGTTACGTTCGATCAAATCGTTGAAGGAAAATCATTCTAGAGTGTTTATAGTCTCGATACTTAGTTTTTTTGGCCACGACTTGTTGTATGGAACTTTATATTCTTTATCACAAGTCTTAACCTTCCCAAGGATAATCTAAGCTTATTAATACTAATCGAGTGCGTTTTGGTTCGTACGATGCCCGTTGGCCCATTTGACCAACTATTACTTTCTCACGAAGTAACAAAGTAAACTGTTACTTCGTGGTGAAGTAATAGACTAAACGAGTTACGTTTGATCAAATCGTTGAAGGAAAATCATTCTAGAGTGTTTTGAGTCTCCATACTTAGTTTTTTTGGCCACGACTTGTTGTATGGAACTTTAAACTCTTTATTACAAGTCTTAACCTTTCAAGGATAATCTAAGCTTATTAACACAAATCGAGTGTGTTTTGGTTCGTACGATGCCCGTTGGCCCATTTGACCAACTATTACTTTCTCACGAAGTAACAAAGTAAACTTTTACTTCGTGGTGAAGTAATAGACTAAACGAGTTATGTTTGATCAAATCGTTGAAGGAAAATCATTCTAGAGTGTTTAGAGTCTCCATGCTTAGTGTTTTTGGCCACGACTTGTTGTATGGAACTTTAAACTCTTTATCACAAGTCTTAACCTTCCCAAGGATAATCTAAGCTTATTAACACAAATCGAGTGCATTTTGGTTCGTACGATGCCCGTTGGCCCATTTGACCAACTATTACTTTCTCATGAAGTAACAGTTACTTCGTGGTGAAGTAATAGACTAAACGAGTTACGTTTGATCAAATCGTTGAAGGAAAATCATTATAGAGTGTTTAGAGTCTCCATACTTAGTTTTTTTGGCCAAGACTTGTTGTATGGAACTTTATATTCTTTATCACAAGTCTTAACTTTCCCAAGGATAATCTAAGCTTATTAACACTAATCGAGTGCGTTTTGGTTCGTACGATGCCTGTTGGCCCATTTGACCAACTATTACTTTCTCACGAAGTAACAAAGTAAACTGTTACTTCGTGGTGAAGTAATAGACTAAACGAGTTACGTTTGATCAAATCGTTGGAGGAAAATCTTTCTAGAGTGTTTAGAGTCTCCATGCTTAGTGTTTTTGGCCACGACTTGTTGTATGGAACTTTAAACTCTTTATCACAAGACCTTCCCAAGGATAATCTAAGCTTATTAACACAAATCGAGTGCATTTTGGTTCGTACGATGCCCGTTGGCCCATTTGACCAACTATTACTTTCTCATGAAGTAACAGTTATTTCGTGGTGAAGTAATAGACTAAACGAGTTACGTTTGATCAAATCGTTGAAGGAAAATCATTATAGAGTGTTTAGAGTCTCCATACTTAGTTTTTTTGGCCACGACTTGTTGTATGGAACTTTATATTCTTTATCACAAGTCTTAACCTTCCCAAGGATAATCTAAGCTTATTAACACAAATCGAGTGCATTTTGGTTCGTACGATGCCCGTTGGCCCATTTGACCAACTATTACTTTCTCATGAAGTAACAGTTACTTCGTGGTGAAGTAATAGACTAAACGAGTTACGTTCGATCAAATCGTTGAAGGAAAATCATTCTAGAGTGTTTAGAGTCTCGATACTTAGTTTTTTTGGCCACGACTTGTTGTATGGAACTTTATATTCTTTATCACAAGTCTTAACCTTCCCAAGGATAATCTAAGCTTATTAATACTAATCGAGTGCGTTTTGGTTCGTACGATGCCCGTTGGCCCATTTGACCAACTATTACTTTCTCACGAAGTAACAAAGTAAACTGTTAATTCGTGGTGAAGTAATAGACTAAACGAGTTACGTTTGATCAAATCGTTGAAGGAAAATCATTCTAGAGTGTTTAGAGTCTCCATACTTAGTTTTTTTGGCCACGACTTGTTGTATGGAACTTTATATATTCTTTATCACAAGTCTTAACCTTCCCAAGGATAATCTAAGCTTATTAACACTAATCGAGTGCGTTTTGGTTCGTACGATGCCCGTTGGCCAATTTGACCAACTATTACTTTCTCACGAAGTAACAAAGTAAACTGTTACTTCTTGGTGAAGTAATAGACTAAACGAGTTAAGTTTGATCAAATCGTTGAAGGAAAATCATTCTAGAGTGTTTAGAGTCTCCATACTTAGTTTTTTTGGCCAAGACTTGTTGTATGGAACTTTATATTCTTTATCACAAGTCTTAACTTTCCCAAGGATAATCTAAGCTTATTAACACTAATCGAGTGCGTTTTGGTTCGTACGATGCCCGTTGGCCCATTTGATCAACTATTACTTTCTCACGAAGTAACAAAGTAAACTGTTACTTCGTGGTGAAGTATTAGACTAAACGAGTTACGTTTGATCAAATCGTTGAAGGAAAATCATTCTAGAGTGTTTAGAGTCGCCATACTTAGTTTTTTTGGCCACGACATGTTGTATGGAACTTTATATTCTTTATCACAAGTCTTAACCTTCCCAAGGATAATCTAAGCTTATTAACACAAATCGAGTGCATTTTGGTTCGTACGATGCCCGTTGGCCCATTTGACCAACTATTACTTTCTCATGAAGTAACAGTTACTTCGTGGTGAAGTAATAGACTAAACGAGTTACGTTTGATCAAATCGTTGAAGGAAAATCATTATAGAGTGTTTAGAGTCTCCATACTTAGTTTTTTTGGCCAAGACTTGTTGTATGGAACTTTATATTCTTTATCACAAGTCTTAACTTTCCCAAGGATAATCTAAGCTTATTAACACTAATCGAGTGCGTTTTGGTTCGTACGATGCCCGTTGGCCCATTTGATCAACTATTACTTTCTCACGAAGTAACAAAGTAAACTGTTACTTCGTGGCGAAGTAATAGACTAAACGAGTTACGTTTGAACAAATAGTTGAAGGAAAATCTTTCTATTGTGTTTAGAGTCTCCATGCTTAGTTTTTTTGGCCACGACTTGTTGTATGGAACTTTAAACTCTTTATCATAAGTCTTAACCTTCCCAAGGATAATCTAAACTTATTAACACAAATCGAGTGTGTTTTGGTTCGTACGATGCCCGTTGGCCCATTTGACCAACTATTACTTTCTCACGAAGTAACAAGGTAAACTTGTTACTTCGTGGTGAAGTAATAGACTAAACGAGTTACGTTCGATCAAATCGTTGAAGGAAAATCATTCTAGAGTGTTTATAGTCTCGATACTTAGTTTTTTTGGCCACGACTTGTTGTATGGAACTTTATATTCTTTATCACAAGTCTTAACCTTCCCAAGGATAATCTAAGCTTATTAATACTAATCGAGTGCGTTTTGGTTCGTACGATGCCCGTTGGCCCATTTGACCAACTATTACTTTCTCACGAAGTAACAAAGTAAACTGTTACTTCGTGGTGAAGTAATAGACTAAACGAGTTACGTTTGATCAAATCGTTGAAGGAAAATCATTCTAGAGTGTTTTGAGTCTCCATACTTAGTTTTTTTGGCCACGACTTGTTGTATGGAACTTTAAACTCTTTATTACAAGTCTTAACCTTTCAAGGATAATCTAAGCTTATTAACACAAATCGAGTGTGTTTTGGTTCGTACGATGCCCGTTGGCCCATTTGACCAACTATTACTTTCTCACGAAGTAACAAAGTAAACTTTTACTTCGTGGTGAAGTAATAGACTAAACGAGTTATGTTTGATCAAATCGTTGAAGGAAAATCATTCTAGAGTGTTTAGAGTCTCCATACTTAGTTTTTTTGGCCACGACTTGTTGTATGGAACTTTATATTCTTTATCACAAGTCTTAACCTTCCCAAGGATAATGTAAGCTTATTAATACTAATCGAGTGCCTTTTGGTTCGTACGATGCCTGTTGGCCCATTTGACCAACTATTACTTTCTCACGAAGTAACAAAGTAAACTGTTACTTCGTGGTGAAGTAATAGACTAAACGAGTTACGTTTGATCAAATCGTTGGAGGAAAATCTTTCTAGAGTGTTTAGAGTCTCCATGCTTAGTGTTTTTGGCCACGACTTGTTGTATGGAACTTTAAACTCTTTATCACAAGTCTTAACCTTCCCAAGGATAATCTAAGCTTATTAACACAAATCGAGTGCATTTTGGTTCGTACGATGCCCGTTGGCCCATTTGACCAACTATTACTTTCTCATGAAGTAACAGTTACTTCGTGGTGAAGTAATAGACTAAACGAGTTACGTTTGATCAAATCGTTGAAGGAAAATCATTATAGAGTGTTTAGAGTCTCCATACTTAGTTTTTTTGGCCAAGACTTGTTGTATGGAACTTTATATTCTTTATCACAAGTCTTAACTTTCCCAAGGATAATCTAAGCTTATTAACACTAATCGAGTGCGTTTTGGTTCGTACGATGCCCGTTGGCCCATTTGATCAACTATTACTTTCTCACGAAGTAACAAAGTAAACTGTTACTTCGTGGCGAAGTAATAGACTAAACGAGTTACGTTTGAACAAATAGTTGAAGGAAAATCTTTCTATTGTGTTTAGAGTCTCCATGCTTAGTTTTTTTGGCCACGACTTGTTGTATGGAACTTTAAACTCTTTATCATAAGTCTTAACCTTCCCAAGGATAATCTAAGCTTATTAACACAAATCGAGTGTGTTTTGGTTCGTACGATGCCCGTTGGCCCATTTGACCAACTATTACTTTCTCACGAAGTAACAAGGTAAACTTGTTACTTCGTGGTGAAGTAATAGACTAAACGAGTTACGTTCGATCAAATCGTTGAAGGAAAATCATTCTAGAGTGTTTAGAGTCTCGATACTTAGTTTTTTTGGCCACGACTTGTTGTATGGAACTTTATATTCTTTATCACAAGTCTTAACCTTCCCAAGGATAATCTAAGCTTATTAATACTAATCGAGTGCGTTTTGGTTCGTACGATGCCCGTTGGCCCATTTGACCAATTATTACTTTCTCACGAAGTAACAAAGTAAACTGTTACTTCGTGGTGAAGTAATAGACTAAACGAGTTACGTTTGATCAAATCGTTGAAGGAAAATCATTCTAGAGTGTTTTGAGTCTCCATACTTAGTTTTTTTGGCCACGACTTGTTGTATGGAACTTTAAACTCTTTATTACAAGTCTTAACCTTTCAAGGATAATCTAAGCTTATTAACACAAATCGAGTGTGTTTTGGTTCGTACGATGCCCGTTGGCCCGTTTGACCAACTATTACTTTCTCACGAAGTAACAAAGTAAACTTTTACTTCGTGGTGAAGTAATAGACTAAACGAGTTATGTTTGATCAAATCGTTGAAGGAAAATCATTCTAGAGTGTTTAGAGTCTCCATACTTAGTTTTTTTGGCCACGACTTGTTGTATGGAACTTTATATTCTTTATCACAAGTCTTAACCTTCCCAAGGATAATCTAAGCTTATTAATACTAATCGAGTGCGTTTTGGTTCGTACGATGCCCGTTGGCCCATTTGACCAATTATTACTTTCTCACGAAGTAACAAAGTAAACTGTTACTTCGTGGTGAAGTAATAGACTAAACGAGTTACGTTTGATCAAATCGTTGAAGGAAAATCATTCTAGAGTGTTTTGAGTCTCCATACTTAGTTTTTTTGGCCACGACTTGTTGTATGGAACTTTAAACTCTTTATTACAAGTCTTAACCTTTCAAGGATAATCTAAGCTTATTAACACAAATCGAGTGTGTTTTGGTTCGTACGATGCCCGTTGGCCCATTTGACCAACTATTACTTTCTCATGAAGTAACAGTTACTTCGTGGTGAAGTAATAGACTAAACGAGTTACGTTTGATCAAATCGTTGAAGGAAAATCATTATAGAGTGTTTAGAGTCTCCATACTTAGTTTTTTTGGCCAAGACTTGTTGTATGGAACTTTATATTCTTTATCACAAGTCTTAACCTTCCCAAGGATAATCTAAGCTTATTAATACTAATCGAGTGCGTTTTGGTTCGTACGATGCCCGTTGGCCCATTTGACCAACTATTACTTTCTCACGAAGTAACAAAGTAAACTGTTAATTCGTGGTGAAGTAATAGACTAAACGAGTTACGTTTGATCAAATCGTTGAAGGAAAATCATTCTAGAGTGTTTAGAGTCTCCATACTTAGTTTTTTTGGCCACGACTTGTTGTATGGAACTTTATATATTCTTTATCACAAGTCTTAACCTTCCCAAGGATAATCTAAGCTTATTAACACTAATCGAGTGCGTTTTGGTTCGTACGATGCCCGTTGGCCAATTTGACCAACTATTACTTTCTCACGAAGTAACAAAGTAAACTGTTACTTCTTGGTGAAGTAATAGACTAAACGAGTTAAGTTTGATCAAATCGTTGAAGGAAAATCATTCTAGAGTGTTTAGAGTCTCCATACTTAGTTTTTTTGGCCAAGACTTGTTGTATGGAACTTTATATTCTTTATCACAAGTCTTAACTTTCCCAAGGATAATCTAAGCTTATTAACACTAATCGAGTGCGTTTTGGTTCGTACGATGCCCGTTGGCCCATTTGATCAACTATTACTTTCTCACGAAGTAACAAAGTAAACTGTTACTTCGTGGTGAAGTATTAGACTAAACGAGTTACGTTTGATCAAATCGTTGAAGGAAAATCATTCTAGAGTGTTTAGAGTCGCCATACTTAGTTTTTTTGGCCACGACATGTTGTATGGAACTTTATATTCTTTATCACAAGTCTTAACCTTCCCAAGGATAATCTAAGCTTATTAACACAAATCGAGTGCATTTTGGTTCGTACGATGCCCGTTGGCCCATTTGACCAACTATTACTTTCTCATGAAGTAACAGTTACTTCGTGGTGAAGTAATAGACTAAACGAGTTACGTTTGATCAAATCGTTGAAGGAAAATCATTATAGAGTGTTTAGAGTCTCCATACTTAGTTTTTTTGGCCAAGACTTGTTGTATGGAACTTTATATTCTTTATCACAAGTCTTAACTTTCCCAAGGATAATCTAAGCTTATTAACACTAATCGAGTGCGTTTTGGTTCGTACGATGCCCGTTGGCCCATTTGATCAACTATTACTTTCTCACGAAGTAACAAAGTAAACTGTTACTTCGTGGCGAAGTAATAGACTAAACGAGTTACGTTTGAACAAATAGTTGAAGGAAAATCTTTCTATTGTGTTTAGAGTCTCCATGCTTAGTTTTTTTGGCCACGACTTGTTGTATGGAACTTTAAACTCTTTATCATAAGTCTTAACCTTCCCAAGGATAATCTAAACTTATTAACACAAATCGAGTGTGTTTTGGTTCGTACGATGCCCGTTGGCCCATTTGACCAACTATTACTTTCTCACGAAGTAACAAGGTAAACTTGTTACTTCGTGGTGAAGTAATAGACTAAACGAGTTACGTTCGATCAAATCGTTGAAGGAAAATCATTCTAGAGTGTTTATAGTCTCGATACTTAGTTTTTTTGGCCACGACTTGTTGTATGGAACTTTATATTCTTTATCACAAGTCTTAACCTTCCCAAGGATAATCTAAGCTTATTAATACTAATCGAGTGCGTTTTGGTTCGTACGATGCCCGTTGGCCCATTTGACCAACTATTACTTTCTCACGAAGTAACAAAGTAAACTGTTACTTCGTGGTGAAGTAATAGACTAAACGAGTTACGTTTGATCAAATCGTTGAAGGAAAATCATTCTAGAGTGTTTTGAGTCTCCATACTTAGTTTTTTTGGCCACGACTTGTTGTATGGAACTTTAAACTCTTTATTACAAGTCTTAACCTTTCAAGGATAATCTAAGCTTATTAACACAAATCGAGTGTGTTTTGGTTCGTACGATGCCCGTTGGCCCATTTGACCAACTATTACTTTCTCACGAAGTAACAAAGTAAACTTTTACTTCGTGGTGAAGTAATAGACTAAACGAGTTATGTTTGATCAAATCGTTGAAGGAAAATCATTCTAGAGTGTTTAGAGTCTCCATACTTAGTTTTTTTGGCCACGACTTGTTGTATGGAACTTTATATTCTTTATCACAAGTCTTAACCTTCCCAAGGATAATGTAAGCTTATTAATACTAATCGAGTGCCTTTTGGTTCGTACGATGCCTGTTGGCCCATTTGACCAACTATTACTTTCTCACGAAGTAACAAAGTAAACTGTTACTTCGTGGTGAAGTAATAGACTAAACGAGTTACGTTTGATCAAATCGTTGGAGGAAAATCTTTCTAGAGTGTTTAGAGTCTCCATGCTTAGTGTTTTTGGCCACGACTTGTTGTATGGAACTTTAAACTCTTTATCACAAGTCTTAACCTTCCCAAGGATAATCTAAGCTTATTAACACAAATCGAGTGCATTTTGGTTCGTACGATGCCCGTTGGCCCATTTGACCAACTATTACTTTCTCATGAAGTAACAGTTACTTCGTGGTGAAGTAATAGACTAAACGAGTTACGTTTGATCAAATCGTTGAAGGAAAATCATTATAGAGTGTTTAGAGTCTCCATACTTAGTTTTTTTGGCCAAGACTTGTTGTATGGAACTTTATATTCTTTATCACAAGTCTTAACTTTCCCAAGGATAATCTAAGCTTATTAACACTAATCGAGTGCGTTTTGGTTCGTACGATGCCCGTTGGCCCATTTGATCAACTATTACTTTCTCACGAAGTAACAAAGTAAACTGTTACTTCGTGGCGAAGTAATAGACTAAACGAGTTACGTTTGAACAAATAGTTGAAGGAAAATCTTTCTATTGTGTTTAGAGTCTCCATGCTTAGTTTTTTTGGCCACGACTTGTTGTATGGAACTTTAAACTCTTTATCATAAGTCTTAACCTTCCCAAGGATAATCTAAGCTTATTAACACAAATCGAGTGTGTTTTGGTTCGTACGATGCCCGTTGGCCCATTTGACCAACTATTACTTTCTCACGAAGTAACAAGGTAAACTTGTTACTTCGTGGTGAAGTAATAGACTAAACGAGTTACGTTCGATCAAATCGTTGAAGGAAAATCATTCTAGAGTGTTTAGAGTCTCGATACTTAGTTTTTTTGGCCACGACTTGTTGTATGGAACTTTATATTCTTTATCACAAGTCTTAACCTTCCCAAGGATAATCTAAGCTTATTAATACTAATCGAGTGCGTTTTGGTTCGTACGATGCCCGTTGGCCCATTTGACCAATTATTACTTTCTCACGAAGTAACAAAGTAAACTGTTACTTCGTGGTGAAGTAATAGACTAAACGAGTTACGTTTGATCAAATCGTTGAAGGAAAATCATTCTAGAGTGTTTTGAGTCTCCATACTTAGTTTTTTTGGCCACGACTTGTTGTATGGAACTTTAAACTCTTTATTACAAGTCTTAACCTTTCAAGGATAATCTAAGCTTATTAACACAAATCGAGTGTGTTTTGGTTCGTACGATGCCCGTTGGCCCGTTTGACCAACTATTACTTTCTCACGAAGTAACAAAGTAAACTTTTACTTCGTGGTGAAGTAATAGACTAAACGAGTTATGTTTGATCAAATCGTTGAAGGAAAATCATTCTAGAGTGTTTAGAGTCTCCATACTTAGTTTTTTTGGCCACGACTTGTTGTATGGAACTTTATATTCTTTATCACAAGTCTTAACCTTCCCAAGGATAATCTAAGCTTATTAATACTAATCGAGTGCGTTTTGGTTCGTACGATGCCCGTTGGCCCATTTGACCAATTATTACTTTCTCACGAAGTAACAAAGTAAACTGTTACTTCGTGGTGAAGTAATAGACTAAACGAGTTACGTTTGATCAAATCGTTGAAGGAAAATCATTCTAGAGTGTTTTGAGTCTCCATACTTAGTTTTTTTGGCCACGACTTGTTGTATGGAACTTTAAACTCTTTATTACAAGTCTTAACCTTTCAAGGATAATCTAAGCTTATTAACACAAATCGAGTGTGTTTTGGTTCGTACGATGCCCGTTGGCCCATTTGACCAACTATTACTTTCTCACGAAGTAACAAAGTAAACTTTTACTTCGTGGTGAAGTAATAGACTAAACGAGTTATGTTTGATCAAATCGTTGAAGGAAAATCATTCTAGAGTGTTTAGAGTCTCCATACTTAGTTTTTTTGGCCACGACTTGTTGTATGGAACTTTATATTCTTTATCACAAGTCTTAACCTTCCCAAGGATAATGTAAGCTTATTAATACTAATCGAGTGCCTTTTGGTTCGTACGATGCCTGTTGGCCCATTTGACCAACTATTACTTTCTCACGAAGTAACAAAGTAAACTGTTACTTCGTGGTGAAGTAATAGACTAAACGAGTTACGTTTGATCAAATCATTGGAGGAAAATCTTTCTAGAGTGTTTAGAGTCTCCATGCTTAGTGTTTTTGGCCACGACTTGTTGTATGGAACTTTAAACTCTTTATCACAAGTCTTAACCTTCCCAAGGATAATCTAGGCTTATTAACACAAATCGAGTGCATTTTGGTTCGTACGATGCCCGTTGGCCCATTTGACCAACTATTACTTTCTCATGAAGTAACAGTTACTTCGTGGTGAAGTAATAGACTAAACGAGTTACGTTTGATCAAATCGTTGAAGAAAAATCATTATAGAGTGTTTAGAGTCTCCATACTTAGTTTTTTTGGCCAAGACTTGTTGTATGGAACTTTATATTCTTTATCACAAGTCTTAACTTTCCCAAGGATAATCTAAGCTTATTAACACTAATCGAGTGCGTTTTGGTTCGTACGATGCCCGTTGGCCCATTTGATCAACTATTACTTTCTCACGAAGTAACAAAGTAAACTGTTACTTCGTGGCGAAGTAATAGACTAAACGAGTTACGTTTGAACAAATAGTTGAAGGAAAATCTTTCTATTGTGTTTAGAGTCTCCATGCTTAGTTTTTTTGGCCACGACTTGTTGTATGGAACTTTAAACTCTTTATCATAAGTCTTAACCTTCCCAAGGATAATCTAAGCTTATTAACACAAATCGAGTGTGTTTTGGTTCGTACGATGCCCGTTGGCCCATTTGACCAACTATTACTTTCTCACGAAGTAACAAGGTAAACTTGTTACTTCGTGGTGAAGTAATAGACTAAACGAGTTACGTTCGATCAAATCGTTGAAGGAAAATCATTCTAGAGTGTTTAGAGTCTCGATACTTAGTTTTTTTGGCCACGACTTGTTGTATGGAACTTTATATTCTTTATCACAAGTCTTAACCTTCCCAAGGATAATCTAAGCTTATTAATACTAATCGAGTGCGTTTTGGTTCGTACGATGCCCGTTGGCCCATTTGACCAATTATTACTTTCTCACGAAGTAACAAAGTAAACTGTTACTTCGTGGTGAAGTAATAGACTAAACGAGTTACGTTTGATCAAATCGTTGAAGGAAAATCATTCTAGAGTGTTTTGAGTCTCCATACTTAGTTTTTTTGGCCACGACTTGTTGTATGGAACTTTAAACTCTTTATTACAAGTCTTAACCTTTCAAGGATAATCTAAGCTTATTAACACAAATCGAGTGTGTTTTGGTTCGTACGATGCCCGTTGGCCCATTTGACCAACTATTACTTTCTCACGAAGTAACAAAGTAAACTTTTACTTCGTGGTGAAGTAATAGACTAAACGAGTTATGTTTGATCAAATCGTTGAAGGAAAATCATTCTAGAGTGTTTAGAGTCTCCATACTTAGTTTTTTTGGCCACGACTTGTTGTATGGAACTTTATATTCTTTATCACAAGTCTTAACCTTCCCAAGGATAATCTAAGCTTATTAATACTAATCGAGTGCGTTTTGGTTCGTACGATGCCCGTTGGCCCATTTGACCAATTATTACTTTCTCACGAAGTAACAAAGTAAACTGTTACTTCGTGGTGAAGTAATAGACTAAACGAGTTACGTTTGATCAAATCGTTGAAGGAAAATCATTCTAGAGTGTTTTGAGTCTCCATACTTAGTTTTTTTGGCCACGACTTGTTGTATGGAACTTTAAACTCTTTATTACAAGTCTTAACCTTTCAAGGATAATCTAAGCTTATTAACACAAATCGAGTGTGTTTTGGTTCGTACGATGCCCGTTGGCCCATTTGACCAACTATTACTTTCTCACGAAGTAACAAAGTAAACTTTTACTTCGTGGTGAAGTAATAGACTAAACGAGTTATGTTTGATCAAATCGTTGAAGGAAAATCATTCTAGAGTGTTTAGAGTCTCCATACTTAGTTTTTTTGGCCACGACTTGTTGTATGGAACTTTATATTCTTTATCACAAGTCTTAACCTTCCCAAGGATAATGTAAGCTTATTAATACTAATCGAGTGCCTTTTGGTTCGTACGATGCCTGTTGGCCCATTTGACCAACTATTACTTTCTCACGAAGTAACAAAGTAAACTGTTACTTCGTGGTGAAGTAATAGACTAAACGAGTTACGTTTGATCAAATCGTTGGAGGAAAATCTTTCTAGAGTGTTTAGAGTCTCCATGCTTAGTGTTTTTGGCCACGACTTGTTGTATGGAACTTTAAACTCTTTATCACAAGTCTTAACCTTCCCAAGGATAATCTAAGCTTATTAACACAAATCGAGTGCATTTTGGTTCGTACGATGCCCGTTGGCCCATTTGACCAACTATTACTTTCTCATGAAGTAACAGTTACTTCGTGGTGAAGTAATAGACTAAACGAGTTACGTTTGATCAAATCGTTGAAGAAAAATCATTATAGAGTGTTTAGAGTCTCCATACTTAGTTTTTTTGGCCAAGACTTGTTGTATGGAACTTTATATTCTTTATCACAAGTCTTAACTTTCCCAAGGATAATCTAAGCTTATTAACACTAATCGAGTGCGTTTTGGTTCGTACGATGCCCGTTGGCCCATTTGATCAACTATTACTTTCTCACGAAGTAACACAGTAAACTGTTACTTCGTGGCGAAGTAATAGACTAAACGAGTTACGTTTGAACAAATAGTTGAAGGAAAATCTTTCTATTGTGTTTAGAGTCTCCATGCTTAGTTTTTTTGGCCACGACTTGTTGTATGGAACTTTAAACTCTTTATCATAAGTCTTAACCTTCCCAAGGATAATCTAAGCTTATTAACACAAATCGAGTGTGTTTTGGTTCGTACGATGCCCGTTGGCCCATTTGACCAACTATTACTTTCTCACGAAGTAACAAGGTAAACTTGTTACTTCGTGGTGAAGTAATAGACTAAACGAGTTACGTTCGATCAAATCGTTGAAGGAAAATCATTCTAGAGTGTTTAGAGTCTCGATACTTAGTTTTTTTGGCCACGACTTGTTGTATGGAACTTTATATTCTTTATCACAAGTCTTAACCTTCCCAAGGATAATCTAAGCTTATTAATACTAATCGAGTGCGTTTTGGTTCGTACGATGCCCGTTGGCCCATTTGACCAACTATTACTTTCTCACGAAGTAACAAAGTAAACTGTTACTTCGTGGTGAAGTAATAGACTAAACGAGTTACGTTTGATCAAATCGTTGAAGGAAAATCATTCTAGAGTGTTTTGAGTCTCCATACTTAGTTTTTTTGGCCACGACTTGTTGTATGGAACTTTAAACTCTTTATTACAAGTCTTAACCTTTCAAGGATAATCTAAGCTTATTAACACAAATCGAGTGTGTTTTGGTTCGTACGATGCCCGTTGGCCCATTTGACCAACTATTACTTTCTCACGAAGTAACAAAGTAAACTTTTACTTCGTGGTGAAGTAATAGACTAAACGAGTTATGTTTGATCAAATCGTTGAAGGAAAATCATTCTAGAGTGTTTAGAGTCTCCATACTTAGTTTTTTTGGCCACGACTTGTTGTATGGAACTTTATATTCTTTATCACAAGTCTTAACCTTCCCAAGGATAATGTAAGCTTATTAATACTAATCGAGTGCCTTTTGGTTCGTACGATGCCTGTTGGCCCATTTGACCAACTATTACTTTCTCACGAAGTAACAAAGTAAACTGTTACTTCGTGGTGAAGTAATAGACTAAACGAGTTACGTTTGATCAAATCGTTGGAGGAAAATCTTTCTAGAGTGTTTAGAGTCTCCATGCTTAGTGTTTTTGGCCACGACTTGTTGTATGGAACTTTAAACTCTTTATCACAAGTCTTAACCTTCCCAAGGATAATCTAAGCTTATTAACACAAATCGAGTGCATTTTGGTTCGTACGATGCCCGTTGGCCCATTTGACCAACTATTACTTTCTCATGAAGTAACAGTTACTTCGTGGTGAAGTAATAGACTAAACGAGTTACGTTTGATCAAATCGTTGAAGGAAAATCATTATAGAGTGTTTAGAGTCTCCATACTTAGTTTTTTTGGCCAAGACTTGTTGTATGGAACTTTATATTCTTTATCACAAGTCTTAACTTTCCCAAGGATAATCTAAGCTTATTAACACTAATCGAGTGCGTTTTGGTTCGTACGATGCCCGTTGGCCCATTTGATCAACTATTACTTTCTCACGAAGTAACAAAGTAAACTGTTACTTCGTGGCGAAGTAATAGACTAAACGAGTTACGTTTGAAGAAATAGTTGAAGGAAAATCTTTCTATTGTGTTTAGAGTCTCCATGCTTAGTTTTTTTGGCCACGACTTGTTGTATGGAACTTTAAACTCTTTATCATAAGTCTTAACCTTCCCAAGGATAATCTAAGCTTATTAACACAAATCGAGTGTGTTTTGGTTCGTACGATGCCCGTTGGCCCATTTGACCAACTATTACTTTCTCACGAAGTAACAAGGTAAACTTGTTACTTCGTGGTGAAGTAATAGACTAAACGAGTTACGTTCGATCAAATCGTTGAAGGAAAATCATTCTAGAGTGTTTAGAGTCTCGATACTTAGTTTTTTTGGCCACGACTTGTTGTATGGAACTTTATATTCTTTATCACAAGTCTTAACCTTCCCAAGGATAATCTAAGCTTATTAATACTAATCGAGTGCGTTTTGGTTCGTACGATGCCCGTTGGCCCATTTGACCAATTATTACTTTCTCACGAAGTAACAAAGTAAACTGTTACTTCGTGGTGAAGTAATAGACTAAACGAGTTACGTTTGATCAAATCGTTGAAGGAAAATCATTCTAGAGTGTTTTGAGTCTCCATACTTAGTTTTTTTGGCCACGACTTGTTGTATGGAACTTTAAACTCTTTATTACAAGTCTTAACCTTTCAAGGATAATCTAAGCTTATTAACACAAATCGAGTGTGTTTTGGTTCGTACGATGCCCGTTGGCCCATTTGACCAACTATTACTTTCTCACGAAGTAACAAAGTAAACTTTTACTTCGTGGTGAAGTAATAGACTAAACGAGTTATGTTTGATCAAATCGTCGAAGGAAAATCATTCTAGAGTGTTTAGAGTCTCCATACTTAGTTTTTTTGGCCACGACTTGTTGTATGGAACTTTATATTCTTTATCACAAGTCTTAACCTTCCCAAGGATAATGTAAGCTTATTAATACTAATCGAGTGCCTTTTGGTTCGTACGATGCCTGTTGGCCCATTTGACCAACTATTACTTTCTCACGAAGTAACAAAGTAAACTGTTACTTCGTGGTGAAGTAATAGACTAAACGAGTTACGTTTGATCAAATCGTTGGAGGAAAATCTTTCTAGAGTGTTTAGAGTCTCCATGCTTAGTGTTTTTGGCCACGACTTGTTGTATGGAACTTTAAACTCTTTATCACAAGTCTTAACCTTCCCAAGGATAATCTAAGCTTATTAACACAAATCGAGTGCATTTTGGTTCGTACGATGCCCGTTGGCCCATTTGACCAACTATTACTTTCTCATGAAGTAACAGTTACTTCGTGGTGAAGTAATAGACTAAACGAGTTACGTTTGATCAAATCGTTGAAGGAAAATCATTATAGAGTGTTTAGAGTCTCCATACTTAGTTTTTTTGGCCAAGACTTGTTGTATGGAACTTTATATTCTTTATCACAAGTCTTAACTTTCCCAAGGATAATCTAAGCTTATTAACACTAATCGAGTGCGTTTTGGTTCGTACGATGCCCGTTGGCCCATTTGATCAACTATTACTTTCTCACGAAGTAACAAAGTAAACTGTTACTTCGTGGCGAAGTAATAGACTAAACGAGTTACGTTTGAACAAATAGTTGAAGGAAAATCTTTCTATTGTGTTTAGAGTCTCCATGCTTAGTTTTTTTGGCCACGACTTGTTGTATGGAACTTTAAACTCTTTATCATAAGTCTTAACCTTCCCAAGGATAATCTAAGCTTATTAACACAAATCGAGTGTGTTTTGGTTCGTACGATGCCCGTTGGCCCATTTGACCAACTATTACTTTCTCACGAAGTAACAAGGTAAACTTGTTACTTCGTGGTGAAGTAATAGACTAAACGAGTTACGTTCGATCAAATCGTTGAAGGAAAATCATTCTAGAGTGTTTAGAGTCTCGATACTTAGT
This sequence comes from Linaria vulgaris, assembly GCA_948329865.1. Taxonomy (NCBI): domain Eukaryota; kingdom Viridiplantae; phylum Streptophyta; class Magnoliopsida; order Lamiales; family Plantaginaceae; genus Linaria; species Linaria vulgaris. Next base: position 36,512,208 of record OX415252.1, read on the forward strand.
TTTTTTGGCCACGACTTGTTGTATGGAACTTTATATTCTTTATCACAAGTCTTAACCTTCCCAAGGATAATCTAAGCTTATTAATACTAATCGAGTGCGTTTTGGTTCGTACGATGCCCGTTGGCCCATTTGACCAATTATTACTTTCTCACGAAGTAACAAAGTAAACTGTTACTTCGTGGTGAAGTAATAGACTAAACGAGTTACGTTTGATCAAATCGTTGAAGGAAAATCATTCTAGAGTGTTTTGAGTCTCCATACTTAGTTTTTTTGGCCACGACTTGTTGTATGGAACTTTAAACTCTTTATTACAAGTCTTAACCTTTCAAGGATAATCTAAGCTTATTAACACAAATCGAGTGTGTTTTGGTTCGTACGATGCCCGTTGGCCCATTTGACCAACTATTACTTTCTCACGAAGTAACAAAGTAAACTTTTACTTCGTGGTGAAGTAATAGACTAAACGAGTTATGTTTGATCAAATCGTTGAAGGAAAATCATTCTAGAGTGTTTAGAGTCTCCATACTTAGTTTTTTTGGCCACGACTTGTTGTATGGAACTTTATATTCTTTATCACAAGTCTTAACCTTCCCAAGGATAATCTAAGCTTATTAATACTAATCGAGTGCGTTTTGGTTCGTACGATGCCCGTTGGCCCATTTGACCAATTATTACTTTCTCACGAAGTAACAAAGTAAACTGTTACTTCGTGGTGAAGTAATAGACTAAACGAGTTACGTTTGATCAAATCGTTGAAGGAAAATCATTCTAGAGTGTTTTGAGTCTCCATACTTAGTTTTTTTGGCCACGACTTGTTGTATGGAACTTTAAACTCTTTATTACAAGTCTTAACCTTTCAAGGATAATCTAAGCTTATTAACACAAATCGAGTGTGTTTTGGTTCGTACGATGCCCGTTGGCCCATTTGACCAACTATTACTTTCTCACGAAGTAACAAAGTAAACTTTTACTTCGTGGTGAAGTAATAGACTAAACGAGTTATGTTTGATCAAATCGTTGAAGGAAAATCATTCTAGAGTGTTTAGAGTCTCCATACTTAGTTTTTTTGGCCACGACTTGTTGTATGGAACTTTATATTCTTTATCACAAGTCTTAACCTTCCCAAGGATAATGTAAGCTTATTAATACTAATCGAGTGCCTTTTGGTTCGTACGATGCCTGTTGGCCCATTTGACCAACTATTACTTTCTCACGAAGTAACAAAGTAAACTGTTACTTCGTGGTGAAGTAATAGACTAAACGAGTTACGTTTGATCAAATCGTTGGAGGAAAATCTTTCTAGAGTGTTTAGAGTCTCCATGCTTAGTGTTTTTGGCCACGACTTGTTGTATGGAACTTTAAACTCTTTATCACAAGTCTTAACCTTCCCAAGGATAATCTAAGCTTATTAACACAAATCGAGTGCATTTTGGTTCGTACGATGCCCGTTGGCCCATTTGACCAACTATTACTTTCTCATGAAGTAACAGTTACTTCGTGGTGAAGTAATAGACTAAACGAGTTACGTTTGATCAAATCGTTGAAGAAAAATCATTATAGAGTGTTTAGAGTCTCCATACTTAGTTTTTTTGGCCAAGACTTGTTGTATGGAACTTTATATTCTTTATCACAAGTCTTAACTTTCCCAAGGATAATCTAAGCTTATTAACACTAATCGAGTGCGTTTTGGTTCGTACGATGCCCGTTGGCCCATTTGATCAACTATTACTTTCTCACGAAGTAACACAGTAAACTGTTACTTCGTGGCGAAGTAATAGACTAAACGAGTTACGTTTGAACAAATAGTTGAAGGAAAATCTTTCTATTGTGTTTAGAGTCTCCATGCTTAGTTTTTTTGGCCACGACTTGTTGTATGGAACTTTAAACTCTTTATCATAAGTCTTAACCTTCCCAAGGATAATCTAAGCTTATTAACACAAATCGAGTGTGTTTTGGTTCGTACGATGCCCGTTGGCCCATTTGACCAACTATTACTTTCTCACGAAGTAACAAGGTAAACTTGTTACTTCGTGGTGAAGTAATAGACTAAACGAGTTACGTTCGATCAAATCGTTGAAGGAAAATCATTCTAGAGTGTTTAGAGTCTCGATACTTAGTTTTTTTGGCCACGACTTGTTGTATGGAACTTTATATTCTTTATCACAAGTCTTAACCTTCCCAAGGATAATCTAAGCTTATTAATACTAATCGAGTGCGTTTTGGTTCGTACGATGCCCGTTGGCCCATTTGACCAACTATTACTTTCTCACGAAGTAACAAAGTAAACTGTTACTTCGTGGTGAAGTAATAGACTAAACGAGTTACGTTTGATCAAATCGTTGAAGGAAAATCATTCTAGAGTGTTTTGAGTCTCCATACTTAGTTTTTTTGGCCACGACTTGTTGTATGGAACTTTAAACTCTTTATTACAAGTCTTAACCTTTCAAGGATAATCTAAGCTTATTAACACAAATCGAGTGTGTTTTGGTTCGTACGATGCCCGTTGGCCCATTTGACCAACTATTACTTTCTCACGAAGTAACAAAGTAAACTTTTACTTCGTGGTGAAGTAATAGACTAAACGAGTTATGTTTGATCAAATCGTTGAAGGAAAATCATTCTAGAGTGTTTAGAGTCTCCATACTTAGTTTTTTTGGCCACGACTTGTTGTATGGAACTTTATATTCTTTATCACAAGTCTTAACCTTCCCAAGGATAATGTAAGCTTATTAATACTAATCGAGTGCCTTTTGGTTCGTACGATGCCTGTTGGCCCATTTGACCAACTATTACTTTCTCACGAAGTAACAAAGTAAACTGTTACTTCGTGGTGAAGTAATAGACTAAACGAGTTACGTTTGATCAAATCGTTGGAGGAAAATCTTTCTAGAGTGTTTAGAGTCTCCATGCTTAGTGTTTTTGGCCACGACTTGTTGTATGGAACTTTAAACTCTTTATCACAAGTCTTAACCTTCCCAAGGATAATCTAAGCTTATTAACACAAATCGAGTGCATTTTGGTTCGTACGATGCCCGTTGGCCCATTTGACCAACTATTACTTTCTCATGAAGTAACAGTTACTTCGTGGTGAAGTAATAGACTAAACGAGTTACGTTTGATCAAATCGTTGAAGGAAAATCATTATAGAGTGTTTAGAGTCTCCATACTTAGTTTTTTTGGCCAAGACTTGTTGTATGGAACTTTATATTCTTTATCACAAGTCTTAACTTTCCCAAGGATAATCTAAGCTTATTAACACTAATCGAGTGCGTTTTGGTTCGTACGATGCCCGTTGGCCCATTTGATCAACTATTACTTTCTCACGAAGTAACAAAGTAAACTGTTACTTCGTGGCGAAGTAATAGACTAAACGAGTTACGTTTGAAGAAATAGTTGAAGGAAAATCTTTCTATTGTGTTTAGAGTCTCCATGCTTAGTTTTTTTGGCCACGACTTGTTGTATGGAACTTTAAACTCTTTATCATAAGTCTTAACCTTCCCAAGGATAATCTAAGCTTATTAACACAAATCGAGTGTGTTTTGGTTCGTACGATGCCCGTTGGCCCATTTGACCAACTATTACTTTCTCACGAAGTAACAAGGTAAACTTGTTACTTCGTGGTGAAGTAATAGACTAAACGAGTTACGTTCGATCAAATCGTTGAAGGAAAATCATTCTAGAGTGTTTAGAGTCTCGATACTTAGTTTTTTTGGCCACGACTTGTTGTATGGAACTTTATATTCTTTATCACAAGTCTTAACCTTCCCAAGGATAATCTAAGCTTATTAATACTAATCGAGTGCGTTTTGGTTCGTACGATGCCCGTTGGCCCATTTGACCAATTATTACTTTCTCACGAAGTAACAAAGTAAACTGTTACTTCGTGGTGAAGTAATAGACTAAACGAGTTACGTTTGATCAAATCGTTGAAGGAAAATCATTCTAGAGTGTTTTGAGTCTCCATACTTAGTTTTTTTGGCCACGACTTGTTGTATGGAACTTTAAACTCTTTATTACAAGTCTTAACCTTTCAAGGATAATCTAAGCTTATTAACACAAATCGAGTGTGTTTTGGTTCGTACGATGCCCGTTGGCCCATTTGACCAACTATTACTTTCTCACGAAGTAACAAAGTAAACTTTTACTTCGTGGTGAAGTAATAGACTAAACGAGTTATGTTTGATCAAATCGTCGAAGGAAAATCATTCTAGAGTGTTTAGAGTCTCCATACTTAGTTTTTTTGGCCACGACTTGTTGTATGGAACTTTATATTCTTTATCACAAGTCTTAACCTTCCCAAGGATAATGTAAGCTTATTAATACTAATCGAGTGCCTTTTGGTTCGTACGATGCCTGTTGGCCCATTTGACCAACTATTACTTTCTCACGAAGTAACAAAGTAAACTGTTACTTCGTGGTGAAGTAATAGACTAAACGAGTTACGTTTGATCAAATCGTTGGAGGAAAATCTTTCTAGAGTGTTTAGAGTCTCCATGCTTAGTGTTTTTGGCCACGACTTGTTGTATGGAACTTTAAACTCTTTATCACAAGTCTTAACCTTCCCAAGGATAATCTAAGCTTATTAACACAAATCGAGTGCATTTTGGTTCGTACGATGCCCGTTGGCCCATTTGACCAACTATTACTTTCTCATGAAGTAACAGTTACTTCGTGGTGAAGTAATAGACTAAACGAGTTACGTTTGATCAAATCGTTGAAGGAAAATCATTATAGAGTGTTTAGAGTCTCCATACTTAGTTTTTTTGGCCAAGACTTGTTGTATGGAACTTTATATTCTTTATCACAAGTCTTAACTTTCCCAAGGATAATCTAAGCTTATTAACACTAATCGAGTGCGTTTTGGTTCGTACGATGCCCGTTGGCCCATTTGATCAACTATTACTTTCTCACGAAGTAACAAAGTAAACTGTTACTTCGTGGCGAAGTAATAGACTAAACGAGTTACGTTTGAACAAATAGTTGAAGGAAAATCTTTCTATTGTGTTTAGAGTCTCCATGCTTAGTTTTTTTGGCCACGACTTGTTGTATGGAACTTTAAACTCTTTATCATAAGTCTTAACCTTCCCAAGGATAATCTAAGCTTATTAACACAAATCGAGTGTGTTTTGGTTCGTACGATGCCCGTTGGCCCATTTGACCAACTATTACTTTCTCACGAAGTAACAAGGTAAACTTGTTACTTCGTGGTGAAGTAATAGACTAAACGAGTTACGTTCGATCAAATCGTTGAAGGAAAATCATTCTAGAGTGTTTAGAGTCTCGATACTTAGTTTTTTTGGCCACGACTTGTTGTATGGAACTTTATATTCTTTATCACAAGTCTTAACCTTCCCAAGGATAATCTAAGCTTATTAATACTAATCGAGTGCGTTTTGGTTCGTACGATGCCCGTTGGCCCATTTGACCAATTATTACTTTCTCACGAAGTAACAAAGTAAACTGTTACTTCGTGGTGAAGTAATAGACTAAACGAGTTACGTTTGATCAAATCGTTGAAGGAAAATCATTCTAGAGTGTTTTGAGTCTCCATACTTAGTTTTTTTGGCCACGACTTGTTGTATGGAACTTTAAACTCTTTATTACAAGTCTTAACCTTTCAAGGATAATCTAAGCTTATTAACACAAATCGAGTGTGTTTTGGTTCGTACGATGCCCGTTGGCCCATTTGACCAACTATTACTTTCTCACGAAGTAACAAAGTAAACTTTTACTTCGTGGTGAAGTAATAGACTAAACGAGTTATGTTTGATCAAATCGTTGAAGGAAAATCATTCTAGAGTGTTTAGAGTCTCCATACTTAGTTTTTTTGGCCACGACTTGTTGTATGGAACTTTATATTCTTTATCACAAGTCTTAACCTTCCCAAGGATAATCTAAGCTTATTAATACTAATCGAGTGCGTTTTGGTTCGTACGATGCCCGTTGGCCCATTTGACCAATTATTACTTTCTCACGAAGTAACAAAGTAAACTGTTACTTCGTGGTGAAGTAATAGACTAAACGAGTTACGTTTGATCAAATCGTTGAAGGAAAATCATTCTAGAGTGTTTTGAGTCTCCATACTTAGTTTTTTTGGCCACGACTTGTTGTATGGAACTTTAAACTCTTTATTACAAGTCTTAACCTTTCAAGGATAATCTAAGCTTATTAACACAAATCGAGTGTGTTTTGGTTCGTACGATGCCCGTTGGCCCATTTGACCAACTATTACTTTCTCACGAAGTAACAAAGTAAACTTTTACTTCGTGGTGAAGTAATAGACTAAACGAGTTATGTTTGATCAAATCGTTGAAGGAAAATCATTCTAGAGTGTTTAGAGTCTCCATACTTAGTTTTTTTGGCCACGACTTGTTGTATGGAACTTTATATTCTTTATCACAAGTCTTAACCTTCCCAAGGATAATGTAAGCTTATTAATACTAATCGAGTGCCTTTTGGTTCGTACGATGCCTGTTGGCCCATTTGACCAACTATTACTTTCTCACGAAGTAACAAAGTAAACTGTTACTTCGTGGTGAAGTAATAGACTAAACGAGTTACGTTTGATCAAATCGTTGGAGGAAAATCTTTCTAGAGTGTTTAGAGTCTCCATGCTTAGTGTTTTTGGCCACGACTTGTTGTATGGAACTTTAAACTCTTTATCACAAGTCTTAACCTTCCCAAGGATAATCTAAGCTTATTAACACAAATCGAGTGCATTTTGGTTCGTACGATGCCCGTTGGCCCATTTGACCAACTATTACTTTCTCATGAAGTAACAGTTACTTCGTGGTGAAGTAATAGACTAAACGAGTTACGTTTGATCAAATCGTTGAAGAAAAATCATTATAGAGTGTTTAGAGTCTCCATACTTAGTTTTTTTGGCCAAGACTTGTTGTATGGAACTTTATATTCTTTATCACAAGTCTTAACTTTCCCAAGGATAATCTAAGCTTATTAACACTAATCGAGTGCGTTTTGGTTCGTACGATGCCCGTTGGCCCATTTGATCAACTATTACTTTCTCACGAAGTAACACAGTAAACTGTTACTTCGTGGCGAAGTAATAGACTAAACGAGTTACGTTTGAACAAATAGTTGAAGGAAAATCTTTCTATTGTGTTTAGAGTCTCCATGCTTAGTTTTTTTGGCCACGACTTGTTGTATGGAACTTTAAACTCTTTATCATAAGTCTTAACCTTCCCAAGGATAATCTAAGCTTATTAACACAAATCGAGTGTGTTTTGGTTCGTACGATGCCCGTTGGCCCATTTGACCAACTATTACTTTCTCACGAAGTAACAAGGTAAACTTGTTACTTCGTGGTGAAGTAATAGACTAAACGAGTTACGTTGGATCAAATCGTTGAAGGAAAATCATTCTAGAGTGTTTAGAGTCTCGATACTTAGTTTTTTTGGCCACGACTTGTTGTATGGAACTTTATATTCTTTATCACAAGTCTTAACCTTCCCAAGGATAATCTAAGCTTATTAATACTAATCGAGTGCGTTTTGGTTCGTACGATGCCCGTTGGCCCATTTGACCAACTATTACTTTCTCACGAAGTAACAAAGTAAACTGTTACTTCGTGGTGAAGTAATAGACTAAACGAGTTACGTTTGATCAAATCGTTGAAGGAAAATCATTCTAGAGTGTTTTGAGTCTCCATACTTAGTTTTTTTGGCCACGACTTGTTGTATGGAACTTTAAACTCTTTATTACAAGTCTTAACCTTTCAAGGATAATCTAAGCTTATTAACACAAATCGAGTGTGTTTTGGTTCGTACGATGCCCGTTGGCCCATTTGACCAACTATTACTTTCTCACGAAGTAACAAAGTAAACTTTTACTTCGTGGTGAAGTAATAGACTAAACGAGTTATGTTTGATCAAATCGTTGAAGGAAAATCATTCTAGAGTGTTTAGAGTCTCCATACTTAGTTTTTTTGGCCACGACTTGTTGTATGGAACTTTATATTCTTTATCACAAGTCTTAACCTTCCCAAGGATAATGTAAGCTTATTAATACTAATCGAGTGCCTTTTGGTTCGTACGATGCCTGTTGGCCCATTTGACCAACTATTACCTTCTCACGAAGTAACAAAGTAAACTGTTACTTCGTGGTGAAGTAATAGACTAAACGAGTTACGTTTGATCAAATCGTTGGAGGAAAATCTTTCTAGAGTGTTTAGAGTCTCCATGCTTAGTGTTTTTGGCCACGACTTGTTGTATGGAACTTTAAACTCTTTATCACAAGTCTTAACCTTCCCAAGGATAATCTAAGCTTATTAACACAAATCGAGTGTGTTTTGGTTCGTACGATGCCCGTTGGCCCATTTGACCAACTATTACTTTCTCACGAAGTAACAAGGTAAACTGTTACTTCGTGGTGAAGTAATAGACTAAACGAGTTACGTTTGATAAAATCGTTGAAGGAAAATCATTCTAGAGTGTTTAGAGTATCCATACTTAGTTTTTTTGGCCAAGACTTGTTGTATGGAACTTTATATTCTTTATCACAAGTCTTAACTTTCCCAAGGATAATCTAAGCTTATTAACACTAATCCAGTGCATTTTGGTTCGTACGATGCCCGTTGGCCCATTTGACCAACTATTACTTTCTCACGAAGTAACAAAGTAAACTCTTACTTCGTGGTGAAGTAATAGACTAAACGAGTTACGTTTGATCAAATCGTTGAAGGAAAATCATTCTAGAGTGGTTAGAGTCTCCATACTTAGTTTTTTTGGCCACGACTTGTTGTATGGAACTTTATATTCATTATCATAAGTCTTAACCTTCCCAAGGATAATATAAGCTTATTAACACTAATCGAGTGCGTTTTGGTTCGTACGATGCCCGTTGGCCCATTTGATCAACTATTACTTTCTCACGAAGTAACAAAGTAAACTGTTACTTCGTGGTGAAGTATTAGACTAAACGAGTTACGTTTGATCAAATCGTTGAAGGAAAATCATTCTAGAGTGTTTAGAGTCGCTATACTTAGTTTTTTTGGCCCCGACTTGTTGTATGGAACTTTATATTCTTTATCACAAGTCTTAACCTTCCCAAGGATAATCTAAGCTTATTAACACAAATCGAGTGCATTTTGGTTCGTACGACGCCCGTTGGCCCATTTGACCAAATATTACTTTCTCATGAAGTAACAGTTACTTCGTGGTGAAGTAATAGACTAAATGAGTTACGTTTGATCAAATCGTTGAAGGAAAATCATTATAGAGTGTTTAGAGTCTCCATACTTAGTTTTTTTGGCCAAGACTTGTTGTATGGAACTTTATATTCTTTATCACAAGTCTTAACTTTCCCAAGGATAATCTAAGCTTATTAACACTAATCGAGTGCGTTTTGGTTCGTACGATGCCCGTTGGCCCATTTGATCAACTATTACTTTCTCACGAAGTAACAAAGTAAACTGTTATTTCGTGGCGAAGTAATAGACTAAACGAGTTACGTTTGAACAAATAGTTGAAGGAAAATCTTTCTATTGTGTTTAGAGTCTCCATGCTTAGTTTTTTTGGCCACGACTTGTTGTATGGAACTTTAAACTCTTTATCATAAGTCTTAACCTTCCCAAGGATAATCTAAGCTTATTAACACAAATCGAGTGTGTTTTGGTTCGTACGATGCCCGTTGGCCCATTTGACCAACTATTACTTTCTCACGAAGTAACAAGGTAAACTTGTTACTTCGTGGTGAAGTAATAGACTAAACGAGTTACGTTCGATCAAATCGTTGAAGGAAAATCATTCTAGAGTGTTTAGAGTCTCGATACTTAGTTTTTTTGGCCACGACTTGTTGTATGGAACTTTATATTCTTTATCACAAGTCTTAACCTTCCCAAGGATAATCTAAGCTTATTAATACTAATCGAGTGCCTTTTGGTTCGTACGATGCCCGTTGGCCCATTTGACCAACTATTACTTTCTCACGAAGTAACAAAGTAAATTGTTACTTCGTGGTGAAGTAATAGACTAAACGAGTTACGTTTGATCAAATCGTTGAAGGAAAATCATTCTAGAGTGTTTTGAGTCTCCATACTTAGTTTTTTTGGCCACGACTTGTTGTATGGAACTTTAAACTCTTTATTACAAGTCTTAACCTTTCAAAGATAATCTAAGCTTATTAACACAAATCGAGTGTGTTTTGGTTCGTACGATGCCCGTTGGCCCATTTGACCAACTATTACTTTCTCACGAAGTAACAAAGTAAACTTTTACTTCGTGGTGAAGTAATAGACTAAACGAGTTATGTTTGATCAAATCGTTGAAGGAAAATCATTCTAGAGTGTTTAGAGTCTCCATACTTAGTTTTTTTGGCCACGACTTATTGTATGGAACTTTATATTCTTTATCACAAGTCTTAACCTTCCCAAGGATAATGTAAGCTTATTAATACTAATCGAGTGCCTTTTGGTTCGTACGATGCCTGTTGGCCCATTTGACCAACTATTACTTTCTCACGAAGTAACAAAGTAAACTGTTACTTCGTGGTGAAGTAATAGACTAAATGAGTTACGTTTGATCAAATCGTTGGAGGAAAATCTTTCTAGAGTGTTTAGAGTCTCCATGCTTAGTGTTTTTGGCCACGACTTGTTGTATGGAACTTTAAACTCTTTATCACAAGTCTTAACCTTCCCAAGGATAATCTAAGCTTATTAACACAAATCGAGTGTGTTTTGGTTCGTACGATGCCCGTTGGCCCATTTGACCAACTATTACTTTCTCACGAAGTAACAAGGTAAACTGTTACTTCGTGGTGAAGTAATAGACTAAACGAGTTACGTTTGATCAAATCGTTGAAGGAAAATCATTCTAGAGTGTTTAGAGTATCCATACTTAGTTTTTTTGGCCACGACTTGTTGTATGGAACTTTAAACTCTTTATTACAAGTCTTAACCTTTCAAGGATAATCTAAGCTTATTAACACAAATCGAGTGTGTTTTGGTTCGTACGATGCCCGTTGGCCCATTTGACCAACTATTACTTTCTCACGAAGTAACAAAGTAAACTTTTACTTCGTGGTGAAGTAATAGACTAAACGAGTTATGTTTGATCAAATCGTTGAAGGAAAATCATTCTAGAGTGTTTAGAGTCTCCATACTTAGTTTTTTTGGCCACGACTTGTTGTATGGAACTTTATATTCTTTATCACAAGTCTTAACCTTCCCAAGGATAATGTAAGCTTATTAATACTAATCGAGTGCCTTTTGGTTCGTACGATGCCTGTTGGCCCATTTGACCAACTATTACTTTCTCACGAAGTAACAAAGTAAACTGTTACTTCGTGGTGAAGTAATAGACTAAACGAGTTACGTTTGATCAAATCGTTGGAGGAAAATATTTCTAGAGTGTTTAGAGTCTCCATGCTTAGTCTTTTTGGCCACGACTTGTTGTATGGAACTTTAAACTCTTTATCACAAGTCTTAACCTTCCCAAGGATAATCTAAGCTTATTAACACAAATCGAGTGTGTTTTGGTTCGTACGATGCCCGTTGGCCCATTTGACCAACTATTACTTTCTCACGAAGTAACAAGGTAAACTGTTACTTCGTGGTGAAGTAATAGACTAAACGAGTTACGTTTGATCAAATCGTTGAAGGAAAATCATTCTAGAGTGTTTAGAGTATCCATACTTAGTTTTTTTGGCCAAGACTTGTTGTATGGAACTTTATATTCTTTATCACAAGTCTTAACTTTCCCAAGGATAATCTAAGCTTATTAACACTAATCCAGTGCATTTTGGTTCGTACGATGCCCGTTGGCCCATTTGACCAACTATTACTTTCTCACGAAGTAACAAAGTAAACTCTTACTTCGTGGTGAAGTAATAGACTAAACGAGTTACGTTTGATCAAATCGTTGAAGAAAAATCATTCTAGAGTGGTTAGAGTCTCCATACTTAGTTTTTTTGGCCACGACTTGTTGTATGGAACTTTATATTCATTATCATAAGTCTTAACCTTCCCAAGGATAATATAAGCTTATTAACACTAATCGAGTGCGTTTTGGTTCGTACGATGCCCGTTGGCCCATTTGACCAAATATTACTTTCTCACGAAGTAACAAAGTAAAGTGTTACTTCGTGGTGAAGTAATAGACTAAACGAGTTACGTTTGATCAAATCGTTGGAGGAAAATCTTTCTAGAGTGTTTAGAGTCTCCATGCTTAGTGTTTTTGGCCACGACTTGTTGTATGGAACTTTAAACTCTTTATCACAAGTCTTAACCTTCCCAAGGATAATCTAAGCTTATTAACACAAATCGAGTGCATTTTGGTTCGTACGATGCCCGTTGGCCCATTTGACCAACTATTACTTTCTCATGAAGTAACAGTTACTTCGTGGTGAAGTAATAGACTAAACGAGTTACGTTTGATCAAATCGTTGAAGGAAAATCATTATAGAGTGTTTAGAGTCTCCATACTTAGTTTTTTTGGCCAAGACTTGTTGTATGGAACTTTATATTCTTTATCACAAGTCTTAACTTTCCCAAGGATAATCTAAGCTTATTAACACTAATCGAGTGCGTTTTGGTTCGTACGATGCCCGTTGGCCCATTTGATCAACTATTACTTTCTCACGAAGTAACAAAGTAAACTGTTACTTCGTGGCGAAGTAATAGACTAAACGAGTTACGTTTGAACAAATAGTTGAAGGAAAATCTTTCTATTGTGTTTAGAGTCTCCATGCTTAGTTTTTTTGGCCACGACTTGTTGTATGGAACTTTAAACTCTTTATCATAAGTCTTAACCTTCCCAAGGATAATCTAAGCTTATTAACACAAATCGAGTGTGTTTTGGTTCGTACGATGCTCGTTGGCCCATTTGACCAACTATTACTTTCTCACGAAGTAACAAGGTAAACTTGTTACTTCGTGGTGAAGTAATAGACTAAACGAGTTACGTTCGATCAAATCGTTGAAGGAAAATCATTCTAGAGTGTTTAGAGTCTCGATACTTAGTTTTTTTGGCCACGACTTGTTGTATGGAACTTTATATTCTTTATCACAAGTCTTAACCTTCCCAAGGATAATGTAAGCTTATTAATACTAATCGAGTGCCTTTTGGTTCGTACGATGCCTGTTGGCCCATTTGACCAACTATTACTTTCTCACGAAGTAACAAAGTAAACTGTTACTTCGTGGTGAAGTAATAGACTAAACGAGTTACGTTTGATCAAATCGTTGGAGGAAAATCTTTCTAGAGTGTTTAGAGTCTCCATGCTTAGTGTTTTTGGCCACGACTTGTTGTATGGAACTTTAAACTCTTTATCACAAGTCTTAACCTTCCCAAGGATAATCTAAGCTTATTAACACAAATCGAGTGTGTTTTGGTTCGTACGATGCCCGTTGGCCCATTTGACCAACTATTACTTTCTCACGAAGTAACAAGGTAAACTGTTACTTCGTGGTGAAGTAATAGACTAAACGAGTTACGTTTGATCAAATCGTTGAAGGAAAATCATTCTAGAGTGTTTAGAGTATCCATACTTAGTTTTTTTGGCCAAGACTTGTTGTATGGAACTTTATATTCTTTATCACAAGTCTTAACTTTCCCAAGGATAATCTAAGCTTATTAACACTAATCCAGTGCATTTTGGTTCGTACGATGCCCGTTGGCCCATTTGACCAACTATTACTTTCTCACGAAGTAACAAAGTAAACTCTTACTTCGTGGTGAAGTAATAGACTAAACGAGTTACGTTTGATCAAATCGTTGAAGAAAAATCATTCTAGAGTGGTTAGAGTCTCCATGCTTAGTTTTTTTGGCCACGACTTGTTGTATGGAACTTTAAACTCTTTATCATAAGTCTTAACCTTCCCAAGGATAATCTAAGCTTATTAACACAAATCGAGTGTGTTTTGGTTCGTACGATGCCCGTTGGCCCATTTGACCAACTATTACTTTCTCACGAAGTAACAAGGTAAACTGTTACTTCGTGGTGAAGTAATAGACTAAACGAGTTACGTTTGATCAAATCGTTGAAGGAAAATCATTCTAGAGTGTTTAGAGTATCCATACTTAGTTTTTTTGGCCAAGACTTGTTGTATGGAACTTTATATTCTTTATCACAAGTCTTAACTTTCCCAAGGATAATCTAAGCTTATTAACACTAATCCAGTGCATTTTGGTTCGTACGATGCCCGTTGGCCCATTTGACCAACTATTACTTTCTCACGAAGTAACAAAGTAAACTCTTACTTCGTGGTGAAGTAATAGACTAAACGAGTTACGTTTGATCAAATCGTTGAAGAAAAATCATTCTAGAGTGGTTAGAGTCTCCATACTTAGTTTTTTTGGCCACGACTTGTTGTATGGAACTTTATATTCATTATCATAAGTCTTAACCTTCCCAAGGATAATATAAGCTTATTAACACTAATCGAGTGCGTTTTGGTTCGTACGATGCCCGTTGGCCCATTTGACCAAATATTACTTTCTCACGAAGTAACAAAGTAAAGTGTTACTTCGTGGTGAAGTAATAGACTAAACGAGTTACGTTTGATCAAATCGTTGGAGGAAAATCTTTCTAGAGTGTTTAGAGTCTCCATGCTTAGTGTTTTTGGCCACGACTTGTTGTATGGAACTTTAAACTCTTTATCACAAGTCTTAACCTTCCCAAGGATAATCTAAGCTTATTAACACAAATCGAGTGCATTTTGGTTCGTACGATGCCCGTTGGCCCATTTGACCAACTATTACTTTCTCATGAAGTAACAGTTACTTCGTGGTGAAGTAATAGACTAAACGAGTTACGTTTGATCAAATCGTTGAAGGAAAATCATTATAGAGTGTTTAGAGTCTCCATACTTAGTTTTTTTGGCCAAGACTTGTTGTATGGAACTTTATATTCTTTATCACAAGTCTTAACTTTCCCAAGGATAATCTAAGCTTATTAACACTAATCGAGTGCGTTTTGGTTCGTACGATGCCCGTTGGCCCATTTGATCAACTATTACTTTCTCACGAAGTAACAAAGTAAACTGTTACTTCGTGGCGAAGTAATAGACTAAACGAGTTACGTTTGAACAAATAGTTGAAGGAAAATCTTTCTATTGTGTTTAGAGTCTCCATGCTTAGTTTTTTTGGCCACGACTTGTTGTATGGAACTTTAAACTCTTTATCATAAGTCTTAACCTTCCCAAGGATAATCTAAGCTTATTAACACAAATCGAGTGTGTTTTGGTTCGTACGATGCTCGTTGGCCCATTTGACCAACTATTACTTTCTCACGAAGTAACAAGGTAAACTTGTTACTTCGTGGTGAAGTAATAGACTAAACGAGTTACGTTCGATCAAATCGTTGAAGGAAAATCATTCTAGAGTGTTTAGAGTCTCGATACTTAGTTTTTTTGGCCACGACTTGTTGTATGGAACTTTATATTCTTTATCACAAGTCTTAACCTTCCCAAGGATAATGTAAGCTTATTAATACTAATCGAGTGCCTTTTGGTTCGTACGATGCCTGTTGGCCCATTTGACCAACTATTACTTTCTCACGAAGTAACAAAGTAAACTGTTACTTCGTGGTGAAGTAATAGACTAAACGAGTTACGTTTGATCAAATCGTTGGAGGAAAATCTTTCTAGAGTGTTTAGAGTCTCCATGCTTAGTGTTTTTGGCCACGACTTGTTGTATGGAACTTTAAACTCTTTATCACAAGTCTTAACCTTCCCAAGGATAATCTAAGCTTATTAACACAAATCGAGTGTGTTTTGGTTCGTACGATGCCCGTTGGCCCATTTGACCAACTATTACTTTCTCACGAAGTAACAAGGTAAACTGTTACTTCGTGGTGAAGTAATAGACTAAACGAGTTACGTTTGATCAAATCGTTGAAGGAAAATCATTCTAGAGTGTTTAGAGTATCCATACTTAGTTTTTTTGGCCAAGACTTGTTGTATGGAACTTTATATTCTTTATCACAAGTCTTAACTTTCCCAAGGATAATCTAAGCTTATTAACACTAATCCAGTGCATTTTGGTTCGTACGATGCCCGTTGGCCCATTTGACCAACTATTACTTTCTCACGAAGTAACAAAGTAAACTCTTACTTCGTGGTGAAGTAATAGACTAAACGAGTTACGTTTGATCAAATCGTTGAAGAAAAATCATTCTAGAGTGGTTAGAGTCTCCATGCTTAGTTTTTTTGGCCACGACTTGTTGTATGGAACTTTAAACTCTTTATCATAAGTCTTAACCTTCCCAAGGATAATCTAAGCTTATTAACACAAATCGAGTGTGTTTTGGTTCGTACGATGCCCGTTGGCCCATTTGACCAACTATTACTTTCTCACGAAGTAACAAGGTAAACTTGTTACTTCGTGGTGAAGTAATAGACTAAACGAGTTACGTTCGATCAAATCGTTGAAGGAAAATCATTCTAGAGTGTTTAGAGTCTCGATACTTAGTTTTTTTGGCCACGACTTGTTGTATGGAACTTTATATTCTTTATCACAAGTCTTAACCTTCCCAAGGATAATCTAAGCTTATTAATACTAATCGAGTGCATTTTGGTTCGTACGATGCCCGTTGGCCCATTTGACCAACTATTACTTTCTCACGAAGTAACAAGGTAAACTTGTTACTTCGTGGTGAAGTAATAGACTAAACGAGTTACGTTCGATCAAATCGTTGAAGGAAAATCATTCTAGAGTGTTTAGAGTCTCCATACTTAGTTTTTTTGGCCACGACTTGTTGTATGGAACTTTATATTCATTATCATAAGTCTTAACCTTCCCAAGGATAATATAAGCTTATTAACACTAATCGAGTGCGTTTTGGTTCGTACGATGCCCGTTGGCCCATTTGACCAAATATTACTTTCTCACGAAGTAACAAAGTAAAGTGTTACTTCGTGGTGAAGTAATAGACTAAACGAGTTACGTTTGATCAAATCGTTGGAGGAAAATCTTTCTAGAGTGTTTAGAGTCTCCATGCTTAGTGTTTTTGGCCACGACTTGTTGTATGGAACTTTAAACTCTTTATCACAAGTCTTAACCTTCCCAAGGATAATCTAAGCTTATTAACACAAATCGAGTGCATTTTGGTTCGTACGATGCCCGTTGGCCTATTTGACCAACTATTACTTTCTCATGAAGTAACAGTTACTTCGTGGTGAAGTAATAGACTAAACGAGTTACGTTTGATCAAATCGTTGAAGGAAAATCATTATAGAGTGTTTAGAGTCTCCATACTTAGTTTTTTTGGCCAAGACTTGTTGTATGGAACTTTATATTCTTTATCACAAGTCTTAACTTTCCCAAGGATAATCTAAGCTTATTAACACTAATCGAGTGCGTTTTGGTTCGTACGATGCCCGTTGGCCCATTTGATCAACTATTACTTTCTCACGAAGTAACAAAGTAAACTGTTATTTCGTGGCGAAGTAATAGACTAAACGAGTTACGTTTGAACAAATAGTTGAAGGAAAATCTTTCTATTGTGTTTAGAGTCTCCATGCTTAGTTTTTTTGGCCACGACTTGTTGTATGGAACTTTAAACTCTTTATCATAAGTCTTAACCTTCCCAAGGATAATCTAAGCTTATTAACACAAATCGAGTGTGTTTTGGTTCGTACGATGCCCGTTGGCCCATTTGACCAACTATTACTTTCTCACGAAGTAACAAGGTAAACTTGTTACTTCGTGGTGAAGTAATAGACTAAACGAGTTACGTTCGATCAAATCGTTGAAGGAAAATCATTCTAGAGTGTTTAGAGTCTCGATACTTAGTTTTTTTGGCCACGACTTGTTGTATGGAACTTTATATTCTTTATCACAAGTCTTAACCTTCCCAAGGATAATCTAAGCTTATTAATACTAATCGAGTGCCTTTTGGTTCGTACGATGCCCGTTGGCCCATTTGACCAACTATTACTTTCTCACGAAGTAACAAAGTAAATTGTTACTTCGTGGTGAAGTAATAGACTAAACGAGTTACGTTTGATCAAATCGTTGAAGGAAAATCATTCTAGAGTGTTTTGAGTCTCCATACTTAGTTTTTTTGGCCACGACTTGTTGTATGGAACTTTAAACTCTTTATTACAAGTCTTAACCTTTCAAAGATAATCTAAGCTTATTAACACAAATCGAGTGTGTTTTGGTTCGTACGATGCCCGTTGGCCCATTTGACCAACTATTACTTTCTCACGAAGTAACAAAGTAAACTTTTACTTCGTGGTGAAGTAATAGACTAAACGAGTTATGTTTGATCAAATCGTTGAAGGAAAATCATTCTAGAGTGTTTAGAGTCTCCATACTTAGTTTTTTTGGCCACGACTTATTGTATGGAACTTTATATTCTTTATCACAAGTCTTAACCTTCCCAAGGATAATGTAAGCTTATTAATACTAATCGAGTGCCTTTTGGTTCGTACGATGCCTGTTGGCCCATTTGACCAACTATTACTTTCTCACGAAGTAACAAAGTAAACTGTTACTTCGTGGTGAAGTAATAGACTAAACGAGTTACGTTTGATCAAATCGTTGGAGGAAAATCTTTCTAGAGTGTTTAGAGTCTCCATGCTTAGTGTTTTTGGCCACGACTTGTTGTATGGAACTTTAAACTCTTTATCACAAGTCTTAACCTTCCCAAGGATAATCTAAGCTTATTAACACAAATCGAGTGTGTTTTGGTTCGTACGATGCCCGTTGGCCCATTTGACCAACTATTACTTTCTCACGAAGTAACAAGGTAAACTGTTACTTCGTGGTGAAGTAATAGACTAAACGAGTTACGTTTGATCAAATCGTTGAAGGAAAATCATTCTAGAGTGTTTAGAGTATCCATACTTAGTTTTTTTGGCCACGACTTGTTGTATGGAACTTTAAACTCTTTATTACAAGTCTTAACCTTTCAAGGATAATCTAAGCTTATTAACACAAATCGAGTGTGTTTTGGTTCGTACGATGCCCGTTGGCCCATTTGACCAACTATTACTTTCTCACGAAGTAACAAAGTAAACTTTTACTTCGTGGTGAAGTAATAGACTAAACGAGTTATGTTTGATCAAATCGTTGAAGGAAAATCATTCTAGAGTGTTTAGAGTCTCCATACTTAGTTTTTTTGGCCACGACTTGTTGTATGGAACTTTATATTCTTTATCACAAGTCTTAACCTTCCCAAGGATAATGTAAGCTTATTAATACTAATCGAGTGCCTTTTGGTTCGTACGATGCCTGTTGGCCCATTTGACCAACTATTACTTTCTCACGAAGTAACAAAGTAAACTGTTACTTCGTGGTGAAGTAATAGACTAAACGAGTTACGTTTGATCAAATCGTTGGAGGAAAATCTTTCTAGAGTGTTTAGAGTCTCCATGCTTAGTCTTTTTGGCCACGACTTGTTGTATGGAACTTTAAACTCTTTATCACAAGTCTTAACCTTCCCAAGGATAATCTAAGCTTATTAACACAAATCGAGTGTGTTTTGGTTCGTACGATGCCCGTTGGCCCATTTGACCAACTATTACTTTCTCACGAAGTAACAAGGTAAACTGTTACTTCGTGGTGAAGTAATAGACTAAACGAGTTACGTTTGATCAAATCGTTGAAGGAAAATCATTCTAGAGTGTTTAGAGTATCCATACTTAGTTTTTTTGGCCAAGACTTGTTGTATGGAACTTTATATTCTTTATCACAAGTCTTAACTTTCCCAAGGATAATCTAAGCTTATTAACACTAATCCAGTGCATTTTGGTTCGTACGATGCCCGTTGGCCCATTTGACCAACTATTACTTTCTCACGAAGTAACAAAGTAAACTCTTACTTCGTGGTGAAGTAATAGACTAAACGAGTTACGTTTGATCAAATCGTTGAAGAAAAATCATTCTAGAGTGGTTAGAGTCTCCATGCTTAGTTTTTTTGGCCACGACTTGTTGTATGGAACTTTAAACTCTTTATCATAAGTCTTAACCTTCCCAAGGATAATCTAAGCTTATTAACACAAATCGAGTGTGTTTTGGTTCGTACGATGCCCGTTGGCCCATTTGACCAACTATTACTTTCTCACGAAGTAACAAGGTAAACTTGTTACTTCGTGGTGAAGTAATAGACTAAACGAGTTTCGTTCGATCAAATCGTTGAAGGAAAATCATTCTAGAGTGTTTAGAGTCTCGATACTTAGTTTTTTTGGCCACGACTTGTTGTATGGAACTTTATATTCTTTATCACAAGTCTTAACCTTCCCAAGGATAATCTAAGCTTATTAATACTAATCGAGTGCATTTTGGTTCGTACGATGCCCGTTGGCCCATTTGACCAACTATTACTTTCTCACGAAGTAACAAGGTAAACTTGTTACTTCGTGGTGAAGTAATAGACTAAACGAGTTACGTTCGATCAAATCGTTGAAGGAAAATCATTCTAGAGTGTTTAGAGTCTCCATACTTAGTTTTTTTGGCCACGACTTGTTGTATGGAACTTTATATTCATTATCATAAGTCTTAACCTTCCCAAGGATAATATAAGCTTATTAACACTAATCGAGTGCGTTTTGGTTCGTACGATGCCCGTTGGCCCATTTGACCAAATATTACTTTCTCACGAAGTAACAAAGTAAAGTGTTACTTCGTGGTGAAGTAATAGACTAAACGAGTTACGTTTGATCAAATCGTTGGAGGAAAATCTTTCTAGAGTGTTTAGAGTCTCCATGCTTAGTGTTTTTGGCCACGACTTGTTGTATGGAACTTTAAACTCTTTATCACAAGTCTTAACCTTCCCAAGGATAATCTAAGCTTATTAACACAAATCGAGTGCATTTTGGTTCGTACGATGCCCGTTGGCCTATTTGACCAACTATTACTTTCTCATGAAGTAACAGTTACTTCGTGGTGAAGTAATAGACTAAACGAGTTACGTTTGATCAAATCGTTGAAGGAAAATCATTATAGAGTGTTTAGAGTCTCCATACTTAGTTTTTTTGGCCAAGACTTGTTGTATGGAACTTTATATTCTTTATCACAAGTCTTAACTTTCCCAAGGATAATCTAAGCTTATTAACACTAATCGAGTGCGTTTTGGTTCGTACGATGCCCGTTGGCCCATTTGATCAACTATTACTTTCTCACGAAGTAACAAAGTAAACTGTTATTTCGTGGCGAAGTAATAGACTAAACGAGTTACGTTTGAACAAATAGTTGAAGGAAAATCTTTCTATTGTGTTTAGAGTCTCCATGCTTAGTTTTTTTGGCCACGACTTGTTGTATGGAACTTTAAACTCTTTATCATAAGTCTTAACCTTCCCAAGGATAATCTAAGCTTATTAACACAAATCGAGTGTGTTTTGGTTCGTACGATGCCCGTTGGCCCATTTGGCCAACTATTACTTTCTCACGAAGTAACAAGTCAAACTTGTTACTTCGTGGTGAAGTAATAGACTAAACGAGTTACGTTCGATCAAATCGTTGAAGGAAAATCATTCTAGAGTGTTTAGAGTCTCGATACTTAGTTTTTTTGGCCACGACTTGTTGTATGGAACTTTATATTCTTTATCACAAGTCTTAACCTTCCCAAGGATAATCTAAGCTTATTAATACTAATCGAGTGCCTTTTGGTTCGTACGATGCCCGTTGGCCCATTTGACCAACTATTACTTTCTCACGAAGTAACAAAGTAAATTGTTACTTCGTGGTGAAGTAATAGACTAAACGAGTTACGTTTGATCAAATCGTTGAAGGAAAATCATTCTAGAGTGTTTTGAGTCTCCATACTTAGTTTTTTTGGCCACGACTTGTTGTATGGAACTTTAAACTCTTTATTACAAGTCTTAACCTTTCAAAGATAATCTAAGCTTATTAACACAAATCGAGTGTGTTTTGGTTCGTACGATGCCCGTTGGCCCATTTGACCAACTATTACTTTCTCACGAAGTAACAAAGTAAACTTTTACTTCGTGGTGAAGTAATAGACTAAACGAGTTATGTTTGATCAAATCGTTGAAGGAAAATCATTCTAGAGTGTTTAGAGTCTCCATACTTAGTTTTTTTGGCCACGACTTATTGTATGGAACTTTATATTCTTTATCACAAGTCTTAACCTTCCCAAGGATAATGTAAGCTTATTAATACTAATCGAGTGCCTTTTGGTTCGTACGATGCCTGTTGGCCCATTTGACCAACTATTACTTTCTCACGAAGTAACAAAGTAAACTGTTACTTCGTGGTGAAGTAATAGACTAAACGAGTTACGTTTGATCAAATCGTTGGAGGAAAATCTTTCTAGAGTGTTTAGAGTCTCCATGCTTAGTGTTTTTGGCCACGACTTGTTGTATGGAACTTTAAACTCTTTATCACAAGTCTTAACCTTCCCAAGGATAATCTAAGCTTATTAACACAAATCGAGTGTGTTTTGGTTCGTACGATGCCCGTTGGCCCATTTGACCAACTATTACTTTCTCACGAAGTAACAAGGTAAACTGTTACTTCGTGGTGAAGTAATAGACTAAACGAGTTACGTTTGATCAAATCGTTGAAGGAAAATCATTCTAGAGTGTTTAGAGTATCCATACTTAGTTTTTTTGGCCACGACTTGTTGTATGGAACTTTAAACTCTTTATTACAAGTCTTAACCTTTCAAGGATAATCTAAGCTTATTAACACAAATCGAGTGTGTTTTGGTTCGTACGATGCCCGTTGGCCCATTTGACCAACTATTACTTTCTCACGAAGTAACAAAGTAAACTTTTACTTCGTGGTGAAGTAATAGACTAAACGAGTTATGTTTGATCAAATCGTTGAAGGAAAATCATTCTAGAGTGTTTAGAGTCTCCATACTTAGTTTTTTTGGCCACGACTTGTTGTATGGAACTTTATATTCTTTATCACAAGTCTTAACCTTCCCAAGGATAATGTAAGCTTATTAATACTAATCGAGTGCCTTTTGGTTCGTACGATGCCTGTTGGCCCATTTGACCAACTATTACTTTCTCACGAAGTAACAAAGTAAACTGTTACTTCGTGGTGAAGTAATAGACTAAACGAGTTACGTTTGATCAAATCGTTGGAGGAAAATCTTTCTAGAGTGTTTAGAGTCTCCATGCTTAGTCTTTTTGGCCACGACTTGTTGTATGGAACTTTAAACTCTTTATCACAAGTCTTAACCTTCCCAAGGATAATCTAAGCTTATTAACACAAATCGAGTGTGTTTTGGTTCGTACGATGCCCGTTGGCCCATTTGACCAACTATTACTTTCTCACGAAGTAACAAGGTAAACTGTTACTTCGTGGTGAAGTAATAGACTAAACGAGTTACGTTTGATCAAATCGTTGAAGGAAAATCATTCTAGAGTGTTTAGAGTATCCATACTTAGTTTTTTTGGCCAAGACTTGTTGTATGGAACTTTATATTCTTTATCACAAGTCTTAACTTTCCCAAGGATAATCTAAGCTTATTAACACTAATCCAGTGCATTTTGGTTCGTACGATGCCCGTTGGCCCATTTGACCAACTATTACTTTCTCACGAAGTAACAAAGTAAACTCTTACTTCGTGGTGAAGTAATAGACTAAACGAGTTACGTTTGATCAAATCGTTGAAGAAAAATCATTCTAGAGTGGTTAGAGTCTCCATACTTAGTTTTTTTGGCCACGACTTGTTGTATGGAACTTTATATTCATTATCATAAGTCTTAACCTTCCCAAGGATAATATAAGCTTATTAACACTAATCGAGTGCGTTTTGGTTCGTACGATGCCCGTTGGCCCATTTGACCAAATATTACTTTCTCACGAAGTAACAAAGTAAAGTGTTACTTCGTGGTGAAGTAATAGACTAAGCGAGTTACGTTTGATCAAATCGTTGGAGGAAAATCTTTCTAGAGTGTTTAGAGTCTCCATGCTTAGTGTTTTTGGCCACGACTTGTTGTATGGAACTTTAAACTCTTTATCACAAGTCTTAACCTTCCCAAGGATAATCTAAGCTTATTAACACAAATCGAGTGCATTTTGGTTCGTACGATGCCCGTTGGCCCATTTGACCAACTATTACTTTCTCATGAAGTAACAGTTACTTCGTGGTGAAGTAATAGACTAAACGAGTTACGTTTGATCAAATCGTTGAAGGAAAATCATTATAGAGTGTTTAGAGTCTCCATACTTAGTTTTTTTGGCCAAGACTTGTTGTATGGAACTTTATATTCTTTATCACAAGTCTTAACTTTCCCAAGGATAATCTAAGCTTATTAACACTAATCGAGTGCGTTTTGGTTCGTACGATGCCCGTTGGCCCATTTGATCAACTATTACTTTCTCACGAAGTAACAAAGTAAACTGTTACTTCGTGGCGAAGTAATAGACTAAACGAGTTACGTTTGAACAAATAGTTGAAGGAAAATCTTTCTATTGTGTTTAGAGTCTCCATGCTTAGTTTTTTTGGCCACGACTTGTTGTATGGAACTTTAAACTCTTTATCATAAGTCTTAACCTTCCCAAGGATAATCTAAGCTTATTAACACAAATCGAGTGTGTTTTGGTTCGTACGATGCTCGTTGGCCCATTTGACCAACTATTACTTTCTCACGAAGTAACAAGGTAAACTTGTTACTTCGTGGTGAAGTAATAGACTAAACGAGTTACGTTCGATCAAATCGTTGAAGGAAAATCATTCTAGAGTGTTTAGAGTCTCGATACTTAGTTTTTTTGGCCACGACTTGTTGTATGGAACTTTATATTCTTTATCACAAGTCTTAACCTTCCCAAGGATAATGTAAGCTTATTAATACTAATCGAGTGCCTTTTGGTTCGTACGATGCCTGTTGGCCCATTTGACCAACTATTACTTTCTCACGAAGTAACAAAGTAAACTGTTACTTCGTGGTGAAGTAATAGACTAAACGAGTTACGTTTGATCAAATCGTTGGAGGAAAATCTTTCTAGAGTGTTTAGAGTCTCCATGCTTAGTGTTTTTGGCCACGACTTGTTGTATGGAACTTTAAACTCTTTATCACAAGTCTTAACCTTCCCAAGGATAATCTAAGCTTATTAACACAAATCGAGTGTGTTTTGGTTCGTACGATGCCCGTTGGCCCATTTGACCAACTATTACTTTCTCACGAAGTAACAAGGTAAACTGTTACTTCGTGGTGAAGTAATAGACTAAACGAGTTACGTTTGATCAAATCGTTGAAGGAAAATCATTCTAGAGTGTTTAGAGTATCCATACTTAGTTTTTTTGGCCAAGACTTGTTGTATGGAACTTTATATTCTTTATCACAAGTCTTAACTTTCCCAAGGATAATCTAAGCTTATTAACACTAATCCAGTGCATTTTGGTTCGTACGATGCCCGTTGGCCCATTTGACCAACTATTACTTTCTCACGAAGTAACAAAGTAAACTCTTACTTCGTGGTGAAGTAATAGACTAAACGAGTTACGTTTGATCAAATCGTTGAAGAAAAATCATTCTAGAGTGGTTAGAGTCTCCATGCTTAGTTTTTTTGGCCACGACTTGTTGTATGGAACTTTAAACTCTTTATCATAAGTCTTAACCTTCCCAAGGATAATCTAAGCTTATTAACACAAATCGAGTGTGTTTTGGTTCGTACGATGCCCGTTGGCCCATTTGACCAACTATTACTTTCTCACGAAGTAACAAGGTAAACTTGTTACTTCGTGGTGAAGTAATAGACTAAACGAGTTACGTTCGATCAAATCGTTGAAGGAAAATCATTCTAGAGTGTTTAGAGTCTCGATACTTAGTTTTTTTGGCCACGACTTGTTGTATGGAACTTTATATTCTTTATCACAAGTCTTAACCTTCCCAAGGATAATCTAAGCTTATTAATACTAATCGAGTGCATTTTGGTTCGTACGATGCCCGTTGGCCCATTTGACCAACTATTACTTTCTCACGAAGTAACAAGGTAAACTTGTTACTTCGTGGTGAAGTAATAGACTAAACGAGTTACGTTCGATCAAATCGTTGAAGGAAAATCATTCTAGAGTGTTTAGAGTCTCCTTACTTAGTTTTTTTGGCCACGACTTGTTGTATGGAACTTTATATTCATTATCATAAGTCTTAACCTTCCCAAGGATAATATAAGCTTATTAACACTAATCGAGTGCGTTTTGGTTCGTACGATGCCCGTTGGCCCATTTGACCAAATATTACTTTCTCACGAAGTAACAAGGTAAACTTGTTACTTCGTGGTGAAGTAATAGACTAAACGAGTTACGTTCGATCAAATCGTTGAAGGAAAATCATTCTAGAGTGTTTAGAGTCTCGATACTTAGTTTTTTTGGCCACGACTTGTTGTATGGAACTTTATATTCTTTATCACAAGTCTTAACCTTCCCAAGGATAATGTAAGCTTATTAATACTAATCGAGTGCCTTTTGGTTCGTACGATGCCTGTTGGCCCATTTGACCAACTATTACTTTCTCACGAAGTAACAAAGTAAACTGTTACTTCGTGGTGAAGTAATAGACTAAACGAGTTACGTTTGATCAAATCGTTGGAGGAAAATCTTTCTAGAGTGTTTAGAGTCTCCATGCTTAGTGTTTTTGGCCACGACTTGTTGTATGGAACTTTAAACTCTTTATCACAAGTCTTAACCTTCCCAAGGATAATCTAAGCTTATTAACACAAATCGAGTGTGTTTTGGTTCGTACGATGCCCGTTGGCCCATTTGACCAACTATTACTTTCTCACGAAGTAACAAGGTAAACTGTTACTTCGTGGTGAAGTAATAGACTAAACGAGTTACGTTTGATCAAATCGTTGAAGGAAAATCATTCTAGAGTGTTTAGAGTATCCATACTTAGTTTTTTTGGCCAAGACTTGTTGTATGGAACTTTATATTCTTTATCACAAGTCTTAACTTTCCCAAGGATAATCTAAGCTTATTAACACTAATCCAGTGCATTTTGGTTCGTACGATGCCCGTTGGCCCATTTGACCAACTATTACTTTCTCACGAAGTAACAAAGTAAACTCTTACTTCGTGGTGAAGTAATAGACTAAACGAGTT
The DNA here is from genome assembly GCA_948329865.1 of Linaria vulgaris. Lineage (NCBI taxonomy): Eukaryota > Viridiplantae > Streptophyta > Magnoliopsida > Lamiales > Plantaginaceae > Linaria > Linaria vulgaris. Next base: position 36,539,193 of record OX415252.1, read on the forward strand.
ACGTTTGATCAAATCGTTGAAGAAAAATCATTCTAGAGTGGTTAGAGTCTCCATGCTTAGTTTTTTTGGCCACGACTTGTTGTATGGAACTTTAAACTCTTTATCATAAGTCTTAACCTTCCCAAGGATAATCTAAGCTTATTAACACAAATCGAGTGTGTTTTGGTTCGTACGATGCCCGTTGGCCCATTTGACCAACTATTACTTTCTCACGAAGTAACAAGGTAAACTTGTTACTTCGTGGTGAAGTAATAGACTAAACGAGTTACGTTCGATCAAATCGTTGAAGGAAAATCATTCTAGAGTGTTTAGAGTCTCGATACTTAGTTTTTTTGGCCACGACTTGTTGTATGGAACTTTATATTCTTTATCACAAGTCTTAACCTTCCCAAGGATAATCTAAGCTTATTAATACTAATCGAGTGCATTTTGGTTCGTACGATGCCCGTTGGCCCATTTGACCAACTATTACTTTCTCACGAAGTAACAAGGTAAACTTGTTACTTCGTGGTGAAGTAATAGACTAAACGAGTTACGTTCGATCAAATCGTTGAAGGAAAATCATTCTAGAGTGTTTAGAGTCTCCATACTTAGTTTTTTTGGCCACGACTTGTTGTATGGAACTTTATATTCATTATCATAAGTCTTAACCTTCCCAAGGATAATATAAGCTTATTAACACTAATCGAGTGCGTTTTGGTTCGTACGATGCCCGTTGGCCCATTTGACCAAATATTACTTTCTCACGAAGTAACAAAGTAAAGTGTTACTTCGTGGTGAAGTAATAGACTAAACGAGTTACGTTTGATCAAATCGTTGGAGGAAAATCTTTCTAGAGTGTTTAGAGTCTCCATGCTTAGTGTTTTTGGCCACGACTTGTTGTATGGAACTTTAAACTCTTTATCACAAGTCTTAACCTTCCCAAGGATAATCTAAGCTTATTAACACAAATCGAGTGCATTTTGGTTCGTACGATGCCCGTTGGCCTATTTGACCAACTATTACTTTCTCATGAAGTAACAGTTACTTCGTGGTGAAGTAATAGACTAAACGAGTTACGTTTGATCAAATCGTTGAAGGAAAATCATTATAGAGTGTTTAGAGTCTCCATACTTAGTTTTTTTGGCCAAGACTTGTTGTATGGAACTTTATATTCTTTATCACAAGTCTTAACTTTCCCAAGGATAATCTAAGCTTATTAACACTAATCGAGTGCGTTTTGGTTCGTACGATGCCCGTTGGCCCATTTGATCAACTATTACTTTCTCACGAAGTAACAAAGTAAACTGTTACTTCGTGGCGAGGTAATAGACTAAACGAGTTACGTTTGAACAAATAGTTGAAGGAAAATCTTTCTATTGTGTTTAGAGTCTCCATGCTTAGTTTTTTTGGCCACGACTTGTTGTATGGAACTTTAAACTCTTTATCATAAGTCTTAACCTTCCCAAGGATAATCTAAGCTTATTAACACAAATCGAGTGTGTTTTGGTTCGTACGATGCCCGTTGGCCCATTTGACCAACTATTACTTTCTCACGAAGTAACAAGGTAAACTTGTTACTTCGTGGTGAAGTAATAGACTAAACGAGTTACGTTCGATCAAATCGTTGAAGGAAAATCATTCTAGAGTGTTTAGAGTCTCGATACTTAGTTTTTTTGGCCACGACTTGTTGTATGGAACTTTATATTCTTTATCACAAGTCTTAACCTTCCCAAGGATAATCTAAGCTTATTAATACTAATCGAGTGCATTTTGGTTCGTACGATGCCCGTTGGCCCATTTGACCAACTATTACTTTCTCACGAAGTAACAAGGTAAACTTGTTACTTCGTGGTGAAGTAATAGACTAAACGAGTTACGTTCGATCAAATCGTTGAAGGAAAATCATTCTAGAGTGTTTAGAGTCTCGATACTTAGTTTTTTTGGCCAAGACTTGTTGTATGGAACTTTATATTCTTTATCACAAGTCTTAACTTTCCCAAGGATAATCTAAGCTTATTAACACTAATCGAGTGCGTTTTGGTTCGTACGATGCCCGTTGGCCCATTTGATCAACTATTACTTTCTCACGAAGTAACAAAGTAAACTGTTACTTCGTGGTGAAGTAATAGACTAAACGAGTTACGTTTGATCAAATCGTTGAAGGAAAATCTTTCTATTGTGTTTAGAGTCTCCATGCTTAGTTTTTTTGGCCACGACTTGTTGTATGGAACTTTAAACTCTTTATCATAAGTCTTAACCTTCCCAAGGATAATCTAAGCTTATTAACACAAATCGAGTGTGTTTTGGTTCGTACGATGCCCGTTGGCCCATTTGACCAACTATTACTTTCTCACGAAGTAACAAGGTAAACTTGTTACTTCGTGGTGAAGTAATAGACTAAACGAGTTACGTTCGATCAAATCGTTGAAGGAAAATCATTCTAGAGTGTTTAGAGTCTCGATACTTAGTTTTTTTGGCCACGACTTGTTGTATGGAACTTTATATTCTTTATCACAAGTCTTAACCTTCCCAAGGATAATCTAAGCTTATTAATACTAATCGAGTGCGTTTTGGTTCGTACGATGCCCGTTGGCCCATTTGACCAACTATTACTTTCTCACGAAGTAACAAAGTAAACTGTTACTTCGTGGTGAAGTAATAGACTAAACGAGTTACGTTTGATCAAATCGTTGAAGGAAAATCATTCTAGAGTGTTTTGAGTCTCCATACTTAGTTTTTTTGGCCACGACTTGTTGTATGGAACTTTAAACTCTTTATTACAAGTCTTAACCTTTCAAGGATAATCTAAGCTTATTAACACAAATCGAGTGTGTTTTGGTTCGTACGATGCCCGTTGGCCCATTTGACCAACTATTACTTTCTCACGAAGTAACAAAGTAAACTTTTACTTCGTGGTGAAGTAATAGACTAAACGAGTTATGTTTGATCAAATCGTTGAAGGAAAATCATTCTAGAGTGGTTAGAGTCTCCATACTTAGTTTTTTTGGCCACGACTTGTTGTATGGAACTTTATATTCATTATCATAAGTCTTAACCTTCCCAAGGATAATATAAGCTTATTAACACTAATCGAGTGCGTTTTGGTTCGTACGATGCCCGTTGGCCCATTTGACCAAATATTACTTTCTCACGAAGTAACAAAGTAAAGTGTTACTTCGTGGTGAAGTAATAGACTAAACGAGTTACGTTTGATCAAATCGTTGGAGGAAAATCTTTCTAGAGTGTTTAGAGTCTCCATGCTTAGTGTTTTTGGCCACGACTTGTTGTATGGAACTTTAAACTCTTTATCACAAGTCTTAACCTTCCCAAGGATAATCTAAGCTTATTAACACAAATCGAGTGCATTTTGGTTCGTACGATGCCCGTTGGCCTATTTGACCAACTATTACTTTCTCATGAAGTAACAGTTACTTCGTGGTGAAGTAATAGACTAAACGAGTTACGTTTGATCAAATCGTTGAAGGAAAATCATTATAGAGTGTTTAGAGTCTCCATGCTTAGTGTTTTTGGCCACGACTTGTTGTATGGAACTTTAAACTCTTTATCACAAGTCTTAACCTTCCCAAGGATAATCTAAGCTTATTAACACAAATCGAGTGCATTTTGGTTCGTACGATGCCCGTTGGCCCATTTGACCAACTATTACTTTCTCATGAAGTAACAGTTACTTCGTGGTGAAGTAATAGACTAAACGAGTTACGTTTGATCAAATCGTTGAAGGAAAATCATTCTAGAGTGTTTAGAGTATCCATACTTAGTTTTTTTGGCCAAGACTTGTTGTATGGAACATTATATTCTTTATCACAAGTCTTAACTTTCCCAAGGATAATCTAAGCTTATTAACACTAATCCAGTGCATTTTGGTTCGTACGATGCCCGTTGGCCCATTTGACCAACTATTACTTTCTCACGAAGTAACAAAGTAAACTCTTACTTCGTGGTGAAGTAATAGACTAAACGAGTTACGTTTGATCAAATCGTTGAAGAAAAATCATTCTAGAGTGGTTAGAGTCTCCATACTTAGTTTTTTTGGCCACGACTTGTTGTATGGAACTTTATATTCATTATCATAAGTCTTAACCTTCCCAAGGATAATATAAGCTTATTAACACTAATCGAGTGCGTTTTGGTTCGTACGATGCCCGTTGGCCCATTTGACCAAATATTACTTTCTCACGAAGTAACAAAGTAAAGTGTTACTTCGTGGTGAAGTAATAGACTAAACGAGTTACGTTTGATCAAATCGTTGGAGGAAAATCTTTCTAGAGTGTTTAGAGTCTCCATGCTTAGTGTTTTTGGCCACGACTTGTTGTATGGAACTTTAAACTCTTTATCACAAGTCTTAACCTTCCCAAGGATAATCTAAGCTTATTAACACAAATCGAGTGCATTTTGGTTCGTACGATGCCCGTTGGCCCATTTGACCAACTATTACTTTCTCATGAAGTAACAGTTACTTCGTGGTGAAGTAATAGACTAAACGAGTTACGTTTGATCAAATCGTTGAAGGAAAATCATTCTAGAGTGTTTAGAGTATCCATACTTAGTTTTTTTGGCCAAGACTTGTTGTATGGAACATTATATTCTTTATCACAAGTCTTAACTTTCCCAAGGATAATCTAAGCTTATTAACACTAATCCAGTGCATTTTGGTTCGTACGATGCCCGTTGGCCCATTTGACCAACTATTACTTTCTCACGAAGTAACAAAGTAAACTCTTACTTCGTGGTGAAGTAATAGACTAAACGAGTTACGTTTGATCAAATCGTTGAAGAAAAATCATTCTAGAGTGGTTAGAGTCTCCATACTTAGTTTTTTTGGCCACGACTTGTTGTATGGAACTTTATATTCATTATCATAAGTCTTAACCTTCCCAAGGATAATATAAGCTTATTAACACTAATCGAGTGCGTTTTGGTTCGTACGATGCCCGTTGGCCCATTTGACCAAATATTACTTTCTCACGAAGTAACAAAGTAAAGTGTTACTTCGTGGTGAAGTAATAGACTAAACGAGTTACGTTTGATCAAATCGTTGGAGGAAAATCTTTCTAGAGTGTTTAGAGTCTCCATGCTTAGTGTTTTTGGCCACGACTTGTTGTATGGAACTTTAAACTCTTTATCACAAGTCTTAACCTTCCCAAGGATAATCTAAGCTTATTAACACAAATCGAGTGCATTTTGGTTCGTACGATGCCCGTTGGCCCATTTGACCAACTATTACTTTCTCATGAAGTAACAGTTACTTCGTGGTGAAGTAATAGACTAAACGAGTTACGTTTGATCAAATCGTTGAAAGAAAATCATTATAGAGTGTTTAGAGTCTCCATACTTAGTTTTTTTGGCCAAGACTTGTTGTATGGAACTTTATATTCTTTATCACAAGTCTTAACTTTCCCAAGGATAATCTAAGCTTATTAACACTAATCGAGTGCGTTTTGGTTCGTACGATGCCCGTTGGCCCATTTGATCAACTATTACTTTCTCACGAAGTAACAAAGTAAACTGTTACTTCGTGGCGAAGTAATAGACTAAACGAGTTACGTTTGAACAAATAGTTGAAGGAAAATCTTTCTATTGTGTTTAGAGTCTCCATGCTTAGTTTTTTTGGCCACGACTTGTTGTATGGAACTTTAAACTCTTTATCATAAGTCTTAACCTTCCCAAGGATAATCTAAGCTTATTAACACAAATCGAGTGTGTTTTGGTTCGTACGATGCCCGTTGGCCCATTTGACCAACTATTACTTTCTCACGAAGTAACAAGGTAAACTTGTTACTTCGTGGTGAAGTAATAGACTAAACGAGTTACGTTCGATCAAATCGTTGAAGGAAAATCATTCTAGAGTGTTTAGAGTCTCGATACTTAGTTTTTTTGGCCACGACTTGTTGTATGGAACTTTATATTCTTTATCACAAGTCTTAACCTTCCCAAGGATAATCTAAGCTTATTAATACTAATCGAGTGCATTTTGGTTCGTACGATGCCCGTTGGCCCATTTGACCAACTATTACTTTCTCACGAAGTAACAAGGTAAACTTGTTACTTCGTGGTGAAGTAATAGACTAAACGAGTTACGTTCGATCAAATCGTTGAAGGAAAATCATTCTAGAGTGTTTAGAGTCTCGATACTTAGTTTTTTTGGCCAAGACTTGTTGTATGGAACTTTATATTCTTTATCACAAGTCTTAACTTTCCCAAGGATAATCTAAGCTTATTAACACTAATCGAGTGCGTTTTGGTTCGTACGATGCCCGTTGGCCCATTTGATCAACTATTACTTTCTCACGAAGTAACAAAGTAAACTGTTACTTCGTGGTGAAGTAATAGACTAAACGAGTTACGTTTGATCAAATCGTTGAAGGAAAATCTTTCTATTGTGTTTAGAGTCTCCATGCTTAGTTTTTTTGGCCACGACTTGTTGTATGGAACTTTAAACTCTTTATCATAAGTCTTAACCTTCCCAAGGATAATCTAAGCTTATTAACACAAATCGAGTGTGTTTTGGTTCGTACGATGCCCGTTGGCCCATTTGACCAACTATTACTTTCTTACGAAGTAACAAGGTAAACTTGTTACTTCGTGGTGAAGTAATAGACTAAATGAGTTACGTTCGATCAAATCGTTGAAGGAAAATCATTCTAGAGTGTTTAGAGTCTCGATACTTAGTTTTTTTGGCCACGACTTGTTGTATGGAACTTTATATTCTTTATCACAAGTCTTAACCTTCCCAAGGATAATCTAAGCTTATTAATACTAATCGAGTGCGTTTTGGTTCGTACGATGCCCGTTGGCCCATTTGACCAACTATTACTTTCTCACGAAGTAACAAAGTAAACTGTTACTTCGTGGTGAAGTAATAGACTAAACGAGTTACGTTTGATCAAATCGTTGAAGGAAAATCATTCTAGAGTGTTTTGAGTCTCCATACTTAGTTTTTTTGGCCACGACTTGTTGTATGGAACTTTAAACTCTTTATTACAAGTCTTAACCTTTCAAGGATAATCTAAGCTTATTAACACAAATCGAGTGTGTTTTGGTTCGTACGATGCCCGTTGGCCCATTTGACCAACTATTACTTTCTCACGAAGTAACAAAGTAAACTTTTACTTCGTGGTGAAGTAATAGACTAAACGAGTTATGTTTGATCAAATCGTTGAAGGAAAATCATTCTAGAGTGGTTAGAGTCTCCATACTTAGTTTTTTTGGCCACGACTTGTTGTATGGAACTTTATATTCATTATCATAAGTCTTAACCTTCCCAAGGATAATATAAGCTTATTAACACTAATCGAGTGCGTTTTGGTTCGTACGATGCCCGTTGGCCCATTTGACCAAATATTACTTTCTCACGAAGTAACAAAGTAAAGTGTTACTTCGTGGTGAAGTAATAGACTAAACGAGTTACGTTTGATCAAATCGTTGGAGGAAAATCTTTCTAGAGTGTTTAGAGTCTCCATGCTTAGTGTTTTTGGCCACGACTTGTTGTATGGAACTTTAAACTCTTTATCACAAGTCTTAACCTTCCCAAGGATAATCTAAGCTTATTAACACAAATCGAGTGCATTTTGGTTCGTACGATGCCCGTTGGCCCATTTGACCAACTATTACTTTCTCATGAAGTAACAGTTACTTCGTGGTGAAGTAATAGACTAAACGAGTTACGTTTGATCAAATCGTTGAAGGAAAATCATTATAGAGTGTTTAGAGTCTCCATACTTAGTTTTTTTGGCCAAGACTTGTTGTATGGAACTATATATTCTTTATCACAAGTCTTAACTTTCCCAAGGATAATCTAAGCTTATTAACACTAATCGAGTGCGTTTTGGTTCGTACGATGCCCGTTGGCCCATTTGATCAACTATTACTTTCTCACGAAGTAACAAAGTAAACTGTTACTTCGTGGCGAAGTAATAGACTAAACGAGTTACGTTTGAACAAATAGTTGAAGGAAAATCTTTCTATTGTGTTTAGAGTCTCCATGCTTAGTTTTTTTGGCCACGACTTGTTGTATGGAACTTTAAACTCTTTATCATAAGTCTTAACCTTCCCAAGGATAATCTAAGCTTATTAACACAAATCGAGTGTGTTTTGGTTCGTACGATGCCCGTTGGCCCATTTGACCAACTATTACTTTCTCACGAAGTAACAAGGTAAACTTGTTACTTCGTGGTGAAGTAATAGACTAAACGAGTTACGTTCGATCAAATCGTTGAAGGAAAATCATTCTAGAGTGTTTAGAGTCTCGATACTTAGTTTTTTTGGCCACGACTTGTTGTATGGAACTTTATATTCTTTATCACAAGTCTTAACCTTCCCAAGGATAATCTAAGCTTATTAATACTAATCGAGTGCGTTTTGGTTCGTACGATGCCCGTTGGCCCATTTGACCAACTATTACTTTCTCACGAAGTAACAAAGTAAACTGTTACTTCGTGGTGAAGTAATAGACTAAACGAGTTACGTTTGATCAAATCGTTGAAGGAAAATCATTCTAGAGTGTTTTGAGTCTCCATACTTAGTTTTTTTGGCCACGACTTGTTGTATGGAACTTTAAACTCTTTATTACAAGTCTTAACCTTTCAAGGATAATCTAAGCTTATTAACACAAATCGAGTGTGTTTTGGTTCGTACGATGCCCGTTGGCCCATTTGACCAACTATTACTTTCTCACGAAGTAACAGTTACTTCGTGGTGAAGTAATTGACTAAACGAGTTACGTTTGATCAAATCGTTGAAGGAAAATCATTCTAGAGTGTTTAGAGTCTCCATACTTAGTTTTTTTGGCCACGACTTGTTGTATGGAACTTTATACTCTTTATCACAAGTCTTAACCTTCCCAAGGATAATCTAAGCTTATTAACACAAATCGAGTGCATTTTGGTTCGTACGATGCCCGTTGGCCCATTTGACCAACTATTACTTTCTCATGAAGTAACAGTTACTTCGTGGTGAAGTAATAGACTAAACGAGTTACGTTTGATCAAATCGTTGAAGGAAAATCATTCTAGAGTGTTTAGAGTATCCATACTTAGTTTTTTTGGCCAAGACTTGTTGTATGGAACATTATATTCTTTATCACAAGTCTTAACTTTCCCAAGGATAATCTAAGCTTATTAACACTAATCCAGTGCATTTTGGTTCGTACGATGCCCGTTGGCCCATTTGACCAACTATTACTTTCTCACGAAGTAACAAAGTAAACTCTTACTTCGTGGTGAAGTAATAGACTAAACGAGTTACGTTTGATCAAATCGTTGAAGAAAAATCATTCTAGAGTGGTTAGAGTCTCCATACTTAGTTTTTTTGGCCACGACTTGTTGTATGGAACTTTATATTCATTATCATAAGTCTTAACCTTCCCAAGGATAATATAAGCTTATTAACACTAATCGAGTGCGTTTTGGTTCGTACGATGCCCGTTGGCCCATTTGACCAAATATTACTTTCTCACGAAGTAACAAAGTAAAGTGTTACTTCGTGGTGAAGTAATAGACTAAACGAGTTACGTTTGATCAAATCGTTGGAGGAAAATCTTTCTAGAGTGTTTAGAGTCTCCATGCTTAGTGTTTTTGGCCACGACTTGTTGTATGGAACTTTAAACTCTTTATCACAAGTCTTAACCTTCCCAAGGATAATCTAAGCTTATTAACACAAATCGAGTGCATTTTGGTTCGTACGATGCCCGTTGGCCCATTTGACCAACTATTACTTTCTCATGAAGTAACAGTTACTTCGTGGTGAAGTAATAGACTAAACGAGTTACGTTTGATCAAATCGTTGAAAGAAAATCATTATAGAGTGTTTAGAGTCTCCATACTTAGTTTTTTTGGCCAAGACTTGTTGTATGGAACTTTATATTCTTTATCACAAGTCTTAACTTTCCCAAGGATAATCTAAGCTTATTAACACTAATCGAGTGCGTTTTGGTTCGTACGATGCCCGTTGGCCCATTTGATCAACTATTACTTTCTCACGAAGTAACAAAGTAAACTGTTACTTCGTGGCGAAGTAATAGACTAAACGAGTTACGTTTGAACAAATAGTTGAAGGAAAATCTTTCTATTGTGTTTAGAGTCTCCATGCTTAGTTTTTTTGGCCACGACTTGTTGTATGGAACTTTAAACTCTTTATCATAAGTCTTAACCTTCCCAAGGATAATCTAAGCTTATTAACACAAATCGAGTGTGTTTTGGTTCGTACGATGCCCGTTGGCCCATTTGACCAACTATTACTTTCTCACGAAGTAACAAGGTAAACTTGTTACTTCGTGGTGAAGTAATAGACTAAACGAGTTACGTTCGATCAAATCGTTGAAGGAAAATCATTCTAGAGTGTTTAGAGTCTCGATACTTAGTTTTTTTGGCCACGACTTGTTGTATGGAACTTTATATTCTTTATCACAAGTCTTAACCTTCCCAAGGATAATCTAAGCTTATTAATACTAATCGAGTGCATTTTGGTTCGTACGATGCCCGTTGGCCCATTTGACCAACTATTACTTTCTCACGAAGTAACAAGGTAAACTTGTTACTTCGTGGTGAAGTAATAGACTAAACGAGTTACGTTCGATCAAATCGTTGAAGGAAAATCATTCTAGAGTGTTTAGAGTCTCGATACTTAGTTTTTTTGGCCAAGACTTGTTGTATGGAACTTTATATTCTTTATCACAAGTCTTAACTTTCCCAAGGATAATCTAAGCTTATTAACACTAATCGAGTGCGTTTTGGTTCGTACGATGCCCGTTGGCCCATTTGATCAACTATTACTTTCTCACGAAGTAACAAAGTAAACTGTTACTTCGTGGTGAAGTAATAGACTAAACGAGTTACGTTTGATCAAATCGTTGAAGGAAAATCTTTCTATTGTGTTTAGAGTCTCCATGCTTAGTTTTTTTGGCCACGACTTGTTGTATGGAACTTTAAACTCTTTATCATAAGTCTTAACCTTCCCAAGGATAATCTAAGCTTATTAACACAAATCGAGTGTGTTTTGGTTCGTACGATGCCCGTTGGCCCATTTGACCAACTATTACTTTCTTACGAAGTAACAAGGTAAACTTGTTACTTCGTGGTGAAGTAATAGACTAAATGAGTTACGTTCGATCAAATCGTTGAAGGAAAATCATTCTAGAGTGTTTAGAGTCTCGATACTTAGTTTTTTTGGCCACGACTTGTTGTATGGAACTTTATATTCTTTATCACAAGTCTTAACCTTCCCAAGGATAATCTAAGCTTATTAATACTAATCGAGTGCGTTTTGGTTCGTACGATGCCCGTTGGCCCATTTGACCAACTATTACTTTCTCACGAAGTAACAAAGTAAACTGTTACTTCGTGGTGAAGTAATAGACTAAACGAGTTACGTTTGATCAAATCGTTGAAGGAAAATCATTCTAGAGTGTTTTGAGTCTCCATACTTAGTTTTTTTGGCCACGACTTGTTGTATGGAACTTTAAACTCTTTATTACAAGTCTTAACCTTTCAAGGATAATCTAAGCTTATTAACACAAATCGAGTGTGTTTTGGTTCGTACGATGCCCGTTGGCCCATTTGACCAACTATTACTTTCTCACGAAGTAACAAAGTAAACTTTTACTTCGTGGTGAAGTAATAGACTAAACGAGTTATGTTTGATCAAATCGTTGAAGGAAAATCATTCTAGAGTGGTTAGAGTCTCCATACTTAGTTTTTTTGGCCACGACTTGTTGTATGGAACTTTATATTCATTATCATAAGTCTTAACCTTCCCAAGGATAATATAAGCTTATTAACACTAATCGAGTGCGTTTTGGTTCGTACGATGCCCGTTGGCCCATTTGACCAAATATTACTTTCTCACGAAGTAACAAAGTAAAGTGTTACTTCGTGGTGAAGTAATAGACTAAACGAGTTACGTTTGATCAAATCGTTGGAGGAAAATCTTTCTAGAGTGTTTAGAGTCTCCATGCTTAGTGTTTTTGGCCACGACTTGTTGTATGGAACTTTAAACTCTTTATCACAAGTCTTAACCTTCCCAAGGATAATCTAAGCTTATTAACACAAATCGAGTGCATTTTGGTTCGTACGATGCCCGTTGGCCCATTTGACCAACTATTACTTTCTCATGAAGTAACAGTTACTTCGTGGTGAAGTAATAGACTAAACGAGTTACGTTTGATCAAATCGTTGAAGGAAAATCATTATAGAGTGTTTAGAGTCTCCATACTTAGTTTTTTTGGCCAAGACTTGTTGTATGGAACTATATATTCTTTATCACAAGTCTTAACTTTCCCAAGGATAATCTAAGCTTATTAACACTAATCGAGTGCGTTTTGGTTCGTACGATGCCCGTTGGCCCATTTGATCAACTATTACTTTCTCACGAAGTAACAAAGTAAACTGTTACTTCGTGGCGAAGTAATAGACTAAACGAGTTACGTTTGAACAAATAGTTGAAGGAAAATCTTTCTATTGTGTTTAGAGTCTCCATGCTTAGTTTTTTTGGCCACGACTTGTTGTATGGAACTTTAAACTCTTTATCATAAGTCTTAACCTTCCCAAGGATAATCTAAGCTTATTAACACAAATCGAGTGTGTTTTGGTTCGTACGATGCCCGTTGGCCCATTTGACCAACTATTACTTTCTCACGAAGTAACAAGGTAAACTTGTTACTTCGTGGTGAAGTAATAGACTAAACGAGTTACGTTCGATCAAATCGTTGAAGGAAAATCATTCTAGAGTGTTTAGAGTCTCGATACTTAGTTTTTTTGGCCACGACTTGTTGTATGGAACTTTATATTCTTTATCACAAGTCTTAACCTTCCCAAGGATAATCTAAGCTTATTAATACTAATCGAGTGCATTTTGGTTCGTACGATGCCCGTTGGCCCATTTGACCAACTATTACTTTCTCACGAAGTAACAAGGTAAACTTGTTACTTCGTGGTGAAGTAATAGACTAAACGAGTTACGTTCGATCAAATCGTTGAAGGAAAATCATTCTAGAGTGTTTAGAGTCTCGATACTTAGTTTTTTTGGCCAAGACTTGTTGTATGGAACTTTATATTCTTTATCACAAGTCTTAACTTTCCCAAGGATAATCTAAGCTTATTAACACTAATCGAGTGCGTTTTGGTTCGTACGATGCCCGTTGGCCCATTTGATCAACTATTACTTTCTCACGAAGTAACAAAGTAAACTGTTACTTCGTGGTGAAGTAATAGACTAAACGAGTTACGTTTGATCAAATCGTTGAAGGAAAATCTTTCTATTGTGTTTAGAGTCTCCATGCTTAGTTTTTTTGGCCACGACTTGTTGTATGGAACTTTAAACTCTTTATCATAAGTCTTAACCTTCCCAAGGATAATCTAAGCTTATTAACACAAATCGAGTGTGTTTTGGTTCGTACGATGCCCGTTGGCCCATTTGACCAACTATTACTTTCTCACGAAGTAACAAGGTAAACTTGTTACTTCGTGGTGAAGTAATAGACTAAACGAGTTACGTTCGATCAAATCGTTGAAGGAAAATCATTCTAGAGTGTTTAGAGTCTCGATACTTAGTTTTTTTGGCCACGACTTGTTGTATGGAACTTTATATTCTTTATCACAAGTCTTAACCTTCCCAAGGATAATCTAAGCTTATTAATACTAATCGAGTGCGTTTTGGTTCGTACGATGCCCGTTGGCCCATTTGACCAACTATTACTTTCTCACGAAGTAACAAAGTAAACTGTTACTTCGTGGTGAAGTAATAGACTAAACGAGTTACGTTTGATCAAATCGTTGAAGGAAAATCATTCTAGAGTGTTTTGAGTCTCCATACTTAGTTTTTTTGGCCACGACTTGTTGTATGGAACTTTAAACTCTTTATTACAAGTCTTAACCTTTCAAGGATAATCTAAGCTTATTAACACAAATCGAGTGTGTTTTGGTTCGTACGATGCCCGTTGGCCCATTTGACCAACTATTACTTTCTCACGAAGTAACAAAGTAAACTTTTACTTCGTGGTGAAGTAATAGACTAAACGAGTTATGTTTGATCAAATCGTTGAAGGAAAATCATTCTAGAGTGGTTAGAGTCTCCATACTTAGTTTTTTTGGCCACGACTTGTTGTATGGAACTTTATATTCATTATCATAAGTCTTAACCTTCCCAAGGATAATATAAGCTTATTAACACTAATCGAGTGCGTTTTGGTTCGTACGATGCCCGTTGGCCCATTTGACCAAATATTACTTTCTCACGAAGTAACAAAGTAAAGTGTTACTTCGTGGTGAAGTAATAGACTAAACGAGTTACGTTTGATCAAATCGTTGGAGGAAAATCTTTCTAGAGTGTTTAGAGTCTCCATGCTTAGTGTTTTTGGCCACGACTTGTTGTATGGAACTTTAAACTCTTTATCACAAGTCTTAACCTTCCCAAGGATAATCTAAGCTTATTAACACAAATCGAGTGCATTTTGGTTCGTACGATGCCCGTTGGCCCATTTGACCAACTATTACTTTCTCATGAAGTAACAGTTACTTCGTGGTGAAGTAATAGACTAAACGAGTTACGTTTGATCAAATCGTTGAAGGAAAATCATTCTAGAGTGTTTAGAGTATCCATACTTAGTTTTTTTGGCCAAGACTTGTTGTATGGAACATTATATTCTTTATCACAAGTCTTAACTTTCCCAAGGATAATCTAAGCTTATTAACACTAATCCAGTGCATTTGGTTCGTACGATGCCCGTTGGCCCATTTGACCAACTATTACTTTCTCACGAAGTAACAAAGTAAACTCTTACTTCGTGGTGAAGTAATAGACTAAACGAGTTACGTTTGATCAAATCGTTGAAGAAAAATCATTCTAGAGTGGTTAGAGTCTCCATACTTAGTTTTTTTGGCCACGACTTGTTGTATGGAACTTTATATTCATTATCATAAGTCTTAACCTTCCCAAGGATAATATAAGCTTATTAACACTAATCGAGTGCGTTTTGGTTCGTACGATGCCCGTTGGCCCATTTGACCAAATATTACTTTCTCACGAAGTAACAAAGTAAAGTGTTACTTCGTGGTGAAGTAATAAACTAAACGAGTTACGTTTGATCAAATCGTTGGAGGAAAATCTTTCTAGAGTGTTTAGAGTCTCCATGCTTAGTGTTTTTGGCCACGACTTGTTGTATGGAACTTTAAACTCTTTATCACAAGTCTTAACCTTCCCAAGGATAATCTAAGCTTATTAACACAAATCGAGTGCATTTTGGTTCGTACGATGCCCGTTGGCCCATTTGACCAACTATTACTTTCTCATGAAGTAACAGTTACTTCGTGGTGAAGTAATAGACTAAACGAGTTACGTTTGATCAAATCGTTGAAGGAAAATCATTATAGAGTGTTTAAAGTCTCCATACTTAGTTTTTTTGGCTAAGACTTGTTGTATGGAACTTTATATTCTTTATCACAAGTCTTAACTTTCCCAAGGATAATCTAAGCTTATTAACACTAATCGAGTGCGTTTTGGTTCGTACGATGCCCGTTGGCCCATTTGATCAACTATTACTTTCTCACGAAGTAACAAAGTAAACTGTTACTTCGTGGCGAAGTAATAGACTAAACGAGTTACGTTTGAACAAATAGTTGAAGGAAAATCTTTCTATTGTGTTTAGAGTCTCCATGCTTAGTTTTTTTGGCCACGACTTGTTGTATGGAACTTTAAACTCTTTATCATAAGTCTTAACCTTCCCAAGGATAATCTAAGCTTATTAACACAAATCGAGTGTGTTTTGGTTCGTACGATGCCCGTTGGCCCATTTGACCAACTATTACTTTCTTACGAAGTAACAAGGTAAACTTGTTACTTCGTGGTGAAGTAATAGACTAAATGAGTTACGTTCGATCAAATCGTTGAAGGAAAATCATTCTAGAGTGTTTAGAGTCTCGATACTTAGTTTTTTTGGCCACGACTTGTTGTATGGAACTTTATATTCTTTATCACAAGTCTTAACCTTCCCAAGGATAATCTAAGCTTATTAATACTAATCGAGTGCGTTTTGGTTCGTACGATGCCCGTTGGCCCATTTGACCAACTATTACTTTCTCACGAAGTAACAAAGTAAACTGTTACTTCGTGGTGAAGTAATAGACTAAACGAGTTACGTTTGATCAAATCGTTGAAGGAAAATCATTCTAGAGTGTTTTGAGTCTCCATACTTAGTTTTTTTGGCCACGACTTGTTGTATGGAACTTTAAACTCTTTATTACAAGTCTTAACCTTTCAAGGATAATCTAAGCTTATTAACACAAATCGAGTGTGTTTTGGTTCGTACGATGCCCGTTGGCCCATTTGACCAACTATTACTTTCTCACGAAGTAACAAAGTAAACTTTTACTTCGTGGTGAAGTAATAGACTAAACGAGTTATGTTTGATCAAATCGTTGAAGGAAAATCATTCTAGAGTGGTTAGAGTCTCCATACTTAGTTTTTTTGGCCACGACTTGTTGTATGGAACTTTATATTCATTATCATAAGTCTTAACCTTCCCAAGGATAATATAAGCTTATTAACACTAATCGAGTGCGTTTTGGTTCGTACGATGCCCGTTGGCCCATTTGACCAAATATTACTTTCTCACGAAGTAACAAAGTAAAGTGTTACTTCGTGGTGAAGTAATAGACTAAACGAGTTACGTTTGATCAAATCGTTGGAGGAAAATCTTTCTAGAGTGTTTAGAGTCTCCATGCTTAGTGTTTTTGGCCACGACTTGTTGTATGGAACTTTAAACTCTTTATCACAAGTCTTAACCTTCCCAAGGATAATCTAAGCTTATTAACACAAATCGAGTGCATTTTGGTTCGTACGATGCCCGTTGGCCCATTTGACCAACTATTACTTTCTCATGAAGTAACAGTTACTTCGTGGTGAAGTAATAGACTAAACGAGTTACGTTTGATCAAATCGTTGAAGGAAAATCATTATAGAGTGTTTAGAGTCTCCATACTTAGTTTTTTTGGCCAAGACTTGTTGTATGGAACTATATATTCTTTATCACAAGTCTTAACTTTCCCAAGGATAATCTAAGCTTATTAACACTAATCGAGTGCGTTTTGGTTCGTACGATGCCCGTTGGCCCATTTGATCAACTATTACTTTCTCACGAAGTAACAAAGTAAACTGTTACTTCGTGGCGAAGTAATAGACTAAACGAGTTACGTTTGAACAAATAGTTGAAGGAAAATCTTTCTATTGTGTTTAGAGTCTCCATGCTTAGTTTTTTTGGCCACGACTTGTTGTATGGAACTTTAAACTCTTTATCATAAGTCTTAACCTTCCCAAGGATAATCTAAGCTTATTAACACAAATCGAGTGTGTTTTGGTTCGTACGATGCCCGTTGGCCCATTTGACCAACTATTACTTTCTCACGAAGTAACAAGGTAAACTTGTTACTTCGTGGTGAAGTAATAGACTAAACGAGTTACGTTCGATCAAATCGTTGAAGGAAAATCATTCTAGAGTGTTTAGAGTCTCGATACTTAGTTTTTTTGGCCACGACTTGTTGTATGGAACTTTATATTCTTTATCACAAGTCTTAACCTTCCCAAGGATAATCTAAGCTTATTAATACTAATCGAGTGCATTTTGGTTCGTACGATGCCCGTTGGCCCATTTGACCAACTATTACTTTCTCACGAAGTAACAAGGTAAACTTGTTACTTCGTGGTGAAGTAATAGACTAAACGAGTTACGTTCGATCAAATCGTTGAAGGAAAATCATTCTAGAGTGTTTAGAGTCTCGATACTTAGTTTTTTTGGCCAAGACTTGTTGTATGGAACTTTATATTCTTTATCACAAGTCTTAACTTTCCCAAGGATAATCTAAGCTTATTAACACTAATCGAGTGCGTTTTGGTTCGTACGATGCCCGTTGGCCCATTTGATCAACTATTACTTTCTCACGAAGTAACAAAGTAAACTGTTACTTCGTGGTGAAGTAATAGACTAAACGAGTTACGTTTGATCAAATCGTTGAAGGAAAATCTTTCTATTGTGTTTAGAGTCTCCATGCTTAGTTTTTTTGGCCACGACTTGTTGTATGGAACTTTAAACTCTTTATCATAAGTCTTAACCTTCCCAAGGATAATCTAAGCTTATTAACACAAATCGAGTGTGTTTTGGTTCGTACGATGCCCGTTGGCCCATTTGACCAACTATTACTTTCTCACGAAGTAACAAGGTAAACTTGTTACTTCGTGGTGAAGTAATAGACTAAACGAGTTACGTTCGATCAAATCGTTGAAGGAAAATCATTCTAGAGTGTTTAGAGTCTCGATACTTAGTTTTTTTGGCCACGACTTGTTGTATGGAACTTTATATTCTTTATCACAAGTCTTAACCTTCCCAAGGATAATCTAAGCTTATTAATACTAATCGAGTGCGTTTTGGTTCGTACGATGCCCGTTGGCCCATTTGACCAACTATTACTTTCTCACGAAGTAACAAAGTAAACTGTTACTTCGTGGTGAAGTAATAGACTAAACGAGTTACGTTTGATCAAATCGTTGAAGGAAAATCATTCTAGAGTGTTTTGAGTCTCCATACTTAGTTTTTTTGGCCACGACTTGTTGTATGGAACTTTAAACTCTTTATTACAAGTCTTAACCTTTCAAGGATAATCTAAGCTTATTAACACAAATCGAGTGTGTTTTGGTTCGTACGATGCCCGTTGGCCCATTTGACCAACTATTACTTTCTCACGAAGTAACAAAGTAAACTTTTACTTCGTGGTGAAGTAATAGACTAAACGAGTTATGTTTGATCAAATCGTTGAAGGAAAATCATTCTAGAGTGGTTAGAGTCTCCATACTTAGTTTTTTTGGCCACGACTTGTTGTATGGAACTTTATATTCATTATCATAAGTCTTAACCTTCCCAAGGATAATATAAGCTTATTAACACTAATCGAGTGCGTTTTGGTTCGTACGATGCCCGTTGGCCCATTTGACCAAATATTACTTTCTCACGAAGTAACAAAGTAAAGTGTTACTTCGTGGTGAAGTAATAGACTAAACGAGTTACGTTTGATCAAATCGTTGGAGGAAAATCTTTCTAGAGTGTTTAGAGTCTCCATGCTTAGTGTTTTTGGCCACGACTTGTTGTATGGAACTTTAAACTCTTTATCACAAGTCTTAACCTTCCCAAGGATAATCTAAGCTTATTAACACAAATCGAGTGCATTTTGGTTCGTACGATGCCCGTTGGCCCATTTGACCAACTATTACTTTCTCATGAAGTAACAGTTACTTCGTGGTGAAGTAATAGACTAAACGAGTTACGTTTGATCAAATCGTTGAAGGAAAATCATTCTAGAGTGTTTAGAGTATCCATACTTAGTTTTTTTGGCCAAGACTTGTTGTATGGAACATTATATTCTTTATCACAAGTCTTAACTTTCCCAAGGATAATCTAAGCTTATTAACACTAATCCAGTGCATTTTGGTTCGTACGATGCCCGTTGGCCCATTTGACCAACTATTACTTTCTCACGAAGTAACAAAGTAAACTCTTACTTCGTGGTGAAGTAATAGACTAAACGAGTTACGTTTGATCAAATCGTTGAAGAAAAATCATTCTAGAGTGGTTAGAGTCTCCATACTTAGTTTTTTTGGCCACGACTTGTTGTATGGAACTTTATATTCATTATCATAAGTCTTAACCTTCCCAAGGATAATATAAGCTTATTAACACTAATCGAGTGCGTTTTGGTTCGTACGATGCCCGTTGGCCCATTTGACCAAATATTACTTTCTCACGAAGTAACAAAGTAAAGTGTTACTTCGTGGTGAAGTAATAAACTAAACGAGTTACGTTTGATCAAATCGTTGGAGGAAAATCTTTCTAGAGTGTTTAGAGTCTCCATGCTTAGTGTTTTTGGCCACGACTTGTTGTATGGAACTTTAAACTCTTTATCACAAGTCTTAACCTTCCCAAGGATAATCTAAGCTTATTAACACAAATCGAGTGCATTTTGGTTCGTACGATGCCCGTTGGCCCATTTGACCAACTATTACTTTCTCATGAAGTAACAGTTACTTCGTGGTGAAGTAATAGACTAAACGAGTTACGTTTGATCAAATCGTTGAAGGAAAATCATTATAGAGTGTTTAGAGTCTCCATACTTAGTTTTTTTGGCCAAGACTTGTTGTATGGAACTATATATTCTTTATCACAAGTCTTAACTTTCCCAAGGATAATCTAAGCTTATTAACACTAATCGAGTGCGTTTTGGTTCGTACGATGCCCGTTGGCCCATTTGATCAACTATTACTTTCTCACGAAGTAACAAAGTAAACTGTTACTTCGTGGCGAAGTAATAGACTAAACGAGTTACGTTTGAACAAATAGTTGAAGGAAAATCTTTCTATTGTGTTTAGAGTCTCCATGCTTAGTTTTTTTGGCCACGACTTGTTGTATGGAACTTTAAACTCTTTATCATAAGTCTTAACCTTCCCAAGGATAATCTAAGCTTATTAACACAAATCGAGTGTGTTTTGGTTCGTACGATGCCCGTTGGCCCATTTGACCAACTATTACTTTCTCACGAAGTAACAAGGTAAACTTGTTACTTCGTGGTGAAGTAATAGACTAAACGAGTTACGTTCGATCAAATCGTTGAAGGAAAATCATTCTAGAGTGTTTAGAGTCTCGATACTTAGTTTTTTTGGCCACGACTTGTTGTATGGAACTTTATATTCTTTATCACAAGTCTTAACCTTCCCAAGGATAATCTAAGCTTATTAATACTAATCGAGTGCATTTTGGTTCGTACGATGCCCGTTGGCCCATTTGACCAACTATTACTTTCTCACGAAGTAACAAGGTAAACTTGTTACTTCGTGGTGAAGTAATAGACTAAACGAGTTACGTTCGATCAAATCGTTGAAGGAAAATCATTCTAGAGTGTTTAGAGTCTCGATACTTAGTTTTTTTGGCCAAGACTTGTTGTATGGAACTTTATATTCTTTATCACAAGTCTTAACTTTCCCAAGGATAATCTAAGCTTATTAACACTAATCGAGTGCGTTTTGGTTCGTACGATGCCCGTTGGCCCATTTGATCAACTATTACTTTCTCACGAAGTAACAAAGTAAACTGTTACTTCGTGGTGAAGTAATAGACTAAACGAGTTACGTTTGATCAAATCGTTGAAGGAAAATCTTTCTATTGTGTTTAGAGTCTCCATGCTTAGTTTTTTTGGCCACGACTTGTTGTATGGAACTTTAAACTCTTTATCATAAGTCTTAACCTTCCCAAGGATAATCTAAGCTTATTAACACAAATCGAGTGTGTTTTGGTTCGTACGATGCCCGTTGGCCCATTTGACCAACTATTACTTTCTCACGAAGTAACAAGGTAAACTTGTTACTTCGTGGTGAAGTAATAGACTAAACGAGTTACGTTCGATCAAATCGTTGAAGGAAAATCATTCTAGAGTGTTTAGAGTCTCGATACTTAGTTTTTTTGGCCACGACTTGTTGTATGGAACTTTATATTCTTTATCACAAGTCTTAACCTTCCCAAGGATAATCTAAGCTTATTAATACTAATCGAGTGCGTTTTGGTTCGTACGATGCCCGTTGGCCCATTTGACCAACTATTACTTTCTCACGAAGTAACAAAGTAAACTGTTACTTCGTGGTGAAGTAATAGACTAAACGAGTTACGTTTGATCAAATCGTTGAAGGAAAATCATTCTAGAGTGTTTTGAGTCTCCATACTTAGTTTTTTTGGCCACGACTTGTTGTATGGAACTTTAAACTCTTTATTACAAGTCTTAACCTTTCAAGGATAATCTAAGCTTATTAACACAAATCGAGTGTGTTTTGGTTCGTACGATGCCCGTTGGCCCATTTGACCAACTATTACTTTCTCACGAAGTAACAAAGTAAACTTTTACTTCGTGGTGAAGTAATAGACTAAACGAGTTATGTTTGATCAAATCGTTGAAGGAAAATCATTCTAGAGTGGTTAGAGTCTCCATACTTAGTTTTTTTGGCCACGACTTGTTGTATGGAACTTTATATTCATTATCATAAGTCTTAACCTTCCCAAGGATAATATAAGCTTATTAACACTAATCGAGTGCGTTTTGGTTCGTACGATGCCCGTTGGCCCATTTGACCAAATATTACTTTCTCACGAAGTAACAAAGTAAAGTGTTACTTCGTGGTGAAGTAATAGACTAAACGAGTTACGTTTGATCAAATCGTTGGAGGAAAATCTTTCTAGAGTGTTTAGAGTCTCCATGCTTAGTGTTTTTGGCCACGACTTGTTGTATGGAACTTTAAACTCTTTATCACAAGTCTTAACCTTCCCAAGGATAATCTAAGCTTATTAACACAAATCGAGTGCATTTTGGTTCGTACGATGCCCGTTGGCCCATTTGACCAACTATTACTTTCTCATGAAGTAACAGTTACTTCGTGGTGAAGTAATAGACTAAACGAGTTACGTTTGATCAAATCGTTGAAGGAAAATCATTCTAGAGTGTTTAGAGTATCCATACTTAGTTTTTTTGGCCAAGACTTGTTGTATGGAACATTATATTCTTTATCACAAGTCTTAACTTTCCCAAGGATAATCTAAGCTTATTAACACTAATCCAGTGCATTTTGGTTCGTACGATGCCCGTTGGCCCATTTGACCAACTATTACTTTCTCACGAAGTAACAAAGTAAACTCTTACTTCGTGGTGAAGTAATAGACTAAACGAGTTACGTTTGATCAAATCGTTGAAGAAAAATCATTCTAGAGTGGTTAGAGTCTCCATACTTAGTTTTTTTGGCCACGACTTGTTGTATGGAACTTTATATTCATTATCATAAGTCTTAACCTTCCCAAGGATAATATAAGCTTATTAACACTAATCGAGTGCGTTTTGGTTCGTACGATGCCCGTTGGCCCATTTGACCAAATATTACTTTCTCACGAAGTAACAAAGTAAAGTGTTACTTCGTGGTGAAGTAATAAACTAAACGAGTTACGTTTGATCAAATCGTTGGAGGAAAATCTTTCTAGAGTGTTTAGAGTCTCCATGCTTAGTGTTTTTGGCCACGACTTGTTGTATGGAACTTTAAACTCTTTATCACAAGTCTTAACCTTCCCAAGGATAATCTAAGCTTATTAACACAAATCGAGTGCATTTTGGTTCGTACGATGCCCGTTGGCCCATTTGACCAACTATTACTTTCTCATGAAGTAACAGTTACTTCGTGGTGAAGTAATAGACTAAACGAGTTACGTTTGATCAAATCGTTGAAGGAAAATCATTATAGAGTGTTTAAAGTCTCCATACTTAGTTTTTTTGGCTAAGACTTGTTGTATGGAACTTTATATTCTTTATCACAAGTCTTAACTTTCCCAAGGATAATCTAAGCTTATTAACACTAATCGAGTGCGTTTTGGTTCGTACGATGCCCGTTGGCCCATTTGATCAACTATTACTTTCTCACGAAGTAACAAAGTAAACTGTTACTTCGTGGCGAAGTAATAGACTAAACGAGTTACGTTTGAACAAATAGTTGAAGGAAAATCTTTCTATTGTGTTTAGAGTCTCCATGCTTAGTTTTTTTGGCCACGACTTGTTGTATGGAACTTTAAACTCTTTATCATAAGTCTTAACCTTCCCAAGGATAATCTAAGCTTATTAACACAAATCGAGTGTGTTTTGGTTCGTACGATGCCCGTTGGCCCATTTGACCAACTATTACTTTCTCACGAAGTAACAAGGTAAACTTGTTACTTCGTGGTGAAGTAATAGACTAAACGAGTTACGTTCGATCAAATCGTTGAAGGAAAATCATTCTAGAGTGTTTAGAGTCTCGATACTTAGTTTTTTTGGCCACGACTTGTTGTATGGAACTTTATATTCTTTATCACAAGTCTTAACCTTCCCAAGGATAATCTAAGCTTATTAATACTAATCGAGTGCATTTTGGTTCGTACGATGCCCGTTGGCCCATTTGACCAACTATTACTTTCTCACGAAGTAACAAGGTAAACTTGTTACTTCGTGGTGAAGTAATAGACTAAACGAGTTACGTTCGATCAAATCGTTGAAGGAAAATCATTCTAGAGTGTTTAGAGTCTCGATACTTAGTTTTTTTGGCCAAGACTTGTTGTATGGAACTTTATATTCTTTATCACAAGTCTTAACTTTCCCAAGGATAATCTAAGCTTATTAACACTAATCGAGTGCGTTTTGGTTCGTACGATGCCCGTTGGCCCATTTGATCAACTATTACTTTCTCACGAAGTAATAAAGTAAACTGTTACTTCGTGGTGAAGTAATAGACTAAACGAGTTACGTTTGATCAAATCGTTGAAGGAAAATCTTTCTATTGTGTTTAGAGTCTCCATGCTTAGTTTTTTTGGCCACGACTTGTTGTATGGAACTTTAAACTCTTTATCATAAGTCTTAACCTTCCCAAGGATAATCTAAGCTTATTAACACAAATCGAGTGTGTTTTGGTTCGTACGATGCCCGTTGGCCCATTTGACCAACTATTACTTTCTTACGAAGTAACAAGGTAAACTTGTTACTTCGTGGTGAAGTAATAGACTAAACGAGTTACGTTCGATCAAATCGTTGAAGGAAAATCATTCTAGAGTGTTTAGAGTCTCGATACTTAGTTTTTTTGGCCACGACTTGTTGTATGGAACTTTATATTCTTTATCACAAGTCTTAACCTTCCCAAGGATAATCTAAGCTTATTAATACTAATCGAGTGCGTTTTGGTTCGTACGATGCCCGTTGGCCCATTTGACCAACTATTACTTTCTCACGAAGTAACAAAGTAAACTGTTACTTCGTGGTGAAGTAATAGACTAAACTAGTTACGTTTGATCAAATCGTTGAAGGAAAATCATTCTAGAGTGTTTTGAGTCTCCATACTTAGTTTTTTTGGCCACGACTTGTTGTATGGAACTTTAAACTCTTTATTACAAGTCTTAACCTTTCAAGGATAATCTAAGCTTATTAACACTAATCGAGTGCGTTTTGGTTCGTACGATGCCCGTTGGCCCATTTGATCAACTATTACTTTCTCACGAAGTAACAAAGTAAACTGTTACTTCGTGGCGAAGTAATAGACTAAACGAGTTACGTTTGAACAAATAGTTGAAGGAAAATCTTTCTATTGTGTTTAGAGTCTCCATGCTTAGTTTTTTTGGCCACGACTTGTTGTATGGAACTTTAAACTCTTTATCATAAGTCTTAACCTTCCCAAGGATAATCTAAGCTTATTAACACAAATCGAGTGTGTTTTGGTTCGTACGATGCCCGTTGGCCCATTTGACCAACTATTACTTTCTCACGAAGTAACAAGGTAAACTTGTTACTTCGTGGTGAAGTAATAGACTAAACGAGTTACGTTCGATCAAATCGTTGAAGGAAAATCATTCTAGAGTGTTTAGAGTCTCGATACTTAGTTTTTTTGGCCACGACTTGTTGTATGGAACTTTATATTCTTTATCACAAGTCTTAACCTTCCCAAGGATAATCTAAGCTTATTAATACTAATCGAGTGCATTTTGGTTCGTACGATGCCCGTTGGCCCATTTGACCAACTATTACTTTCTCACGAAGTAACAAGGTAAACTTGTTACTTCGTGGTGAAGTAATAGACTAAACGAGTTACGTTCGATCAAATCGTTGAAGGAAAATCATTCTAGAGTGTTTAGAGTCTCGATACTTAGTTTTTTTGGCCAAGACTTGTTGTATGGAACTTTATATTCTTTATCACAAGTCTTAACTTTCCCAAGGATAATCTAAGCTTATTAACACTAATCGAGTGCGTTTTGGTTCGTACGATGCCCGTTGGCCCATTTGATCAACTATTACTTTCTCACGAAGTAACAAAGTAAACTGTTACTTCGTGGTGAAGTAATAGACTAAACGAGTTACGTTTGATCAAATCGTTGAAGGAAAATCTTTCTATTGTGTTTAGAGTCTCCATGCTTAGTTTTTTTGGCCACGACTTGTTGTATGGAACTTTAAACTCTTTATCATAAGTCTTAACCTTCCCAAGGATAATCTAAGCTTATTAACACAAATCGAGTGTGTTTTGGTTCGTACGATGCCCGTTGGCCCATTTGACCAACTATTACTTTCTTACGAAGTAACAAGGTAAACTTGTTACTTCGTGGTGAAGTAATAGACTAAACGAGTTACGTTCGATCAAATCGTTGAAGGAAAATCATTCTAGAGTGTTTAGAGTCTCGATACTTAGTTTTTTTGGCCACGACTTGTTGTATGGAACTTTATATTCTTTATCACAAGTCTTAACCTTCCCAAGGATAATCTAAGCTTATTAATACTAATCGAGTGCGTTTTGGTTCGTACGATGCCCGTTGGCCCATTTGACCAACTATTACTTTCTCACGAAGTAACAAAGTAAACTGTTACTTCGTGGTGAAGTAATAGACTAAACGAGTTACGTTTGATCAAATCGTTGAAGGAAAATCATTCTAGAGTGTTTTGAGTCTCCATACTTAGTTTTTTTGGCCACGACTTGTTGTATGGAACTTTAAACTCTTTATTACAAGTCTTAACCTTTCAAGGATAATCTAGGCTTATTAACACAAATCGAGTGTGTTTTGGTTCGTACGATGCCCGTTGGCCCATTTGACCAAATATTACTTTCTCACGAAGTAACAAAGTAAACTTTTACTTCGTGGTGAAGTAATAGACTAAACGAGTTATGTTTGATCAAATCGTTGAAGGAAAATCATTCTAGAGTGGTTAGAGTCTCCATACTTAGTTTTTTTGGCCACGACTTGTTGTATGGAACTTTATATTCATTATCATAAGTCTTAACCTTCCCAAGGATAATATAAGCTTATTAACACTAATCGAGTGCGTTTTGGTTCGTACGATGCCCGTTGGCCCATTTGACCAAATATTACTTTCTCACGAAGTAACAAAGTAAAGTGTTACTTCGTGGTAAAGTAATAGACTAAACGAGTTACGTTTGATCAAATCGTTGGAGGAAAATCTTTCTAGAGTGTTTAGAGTCTCCATGCTTAGTGTTTTTGGCCACGACTTGTTGTATGGAACTTTAAACTCTTTATCACAAGTCTTAACCTTCCCAAGGATAATCTAAGCTTATTAACACAAATCGAGTGCATTTTGGTTCGTACGATGCCCGTTGGCCCATTTGACCAACTATTACTTTCTCATGAAGTAACAGTTACTTCGTGGTGAAGTAATAGACTAAACGAGTTACGTTTGATCAAATCGTTGAAGGAAAATCATTCTAGAGTGGTTAGAGTCTCCATACTTAGTTTTTTTGGCCACGACTTGTTGTATGGAACTTTATATTCATTATCATAAGTCTTAACCTTCCCAAGGATAATATAAGCTTATTAACACTAATCGAGTGCGTTTTGGTTCGTACGATGCCCGTTGGCCCATTTGATCAACTATTACTTTCTCACGAAGTAACAAAGTAAACTGTTACTTCGTGGTGAAGTATTAGACTAAACGAGTTACGTTTGATCAAATCGTTGAAGGAAAATCATTCTAGAGTGTTTAGAGTCGCCATACTTAGTTTTTTTGGCCACGACTTGTTGTATGGAACTTTATATTCTTTATCACAAGTCTTCACCTTCCCAAGGATAATCTAAGCTTATTAACACAAATCGAGTGCATTTTGGTTCGTACGATGCCCGTTGGCCCATTTGACCAACTATTACTTTCTCACGAAGTAACAAGATAAACTTGTTACTTCGTGGTGAAGTAATAGACTAAACGAGTTACGTTCGATCAAATCGTTGAAGGAAAATCATTCTAGAGTGTTTAGAGTCTCGATACTTAGTTTTTTTGGCCAAGACTTGTTGTATGGAACTTTATATTCTTTATCATAAGTCTTAACTTTCCCAAGGATAATCTAAGCTTATTAACACTAATCGAGTGCGTTTTGGTTCGTACGATGCCCGTTGGCCCATTTGATCAACTATTACTTTCTCACGAAGTAACAAAGTAAACTGTTACTTCGTGGTGAAGTAATAGACTAAACGAGTTACGTTTGATCAAATCGTTGAAGGAAAATCTTTCTATTGTGTTTAGAGTCTCCATGCTTAGTTTTTTTGGCCACGACTTGTTGTATGGAACTTTAAACTCTTTATCATAAGTCTTAACCTTCCCAAGGATAATCTAAGCTTATTAACACAAATCGAGTGTGTTTTGGTTCGTACGATGCCCGTTGGCCCATTTGACCAACTATTACTTTCTCACGAAGTAACAAGGTAAACTTGTTACTTCGTGGTGAAGTAATAGACTAAACGAGTTACGTTCGATCAAATCGTTGAAGGAAAATCATTCTAGAGTGTTTAGAGTCTCGATACTTAGTTTTTTTGGCCACGACTTGTTGTATGGAACTTTATATTCTTTATCACAAGTCTTAACCTTCCCAAGGATAATCTAAGCTTATTAATACTAATCGAGTGCATTTTGGTTCGTACGATGCCCGTTGGCCCATTTGACCAACTATTACTTTCTCACGAAGTAACAAGGTAAACTTGTTACTTCGTGGTGAAGTAATAGACTAAACGAGTTACGTTCGATCAAATCGTTGAAGGAAAATCATTCTAGAGTGTTTAGAGTCTCGATACTTAGTTTTTTTGGCCAAGACTTGTTGTATGGAACTTTATATTCTTTATCACAAGTCTTAACTTTCCCAAGGATAATCTAAGCTTATTAACACTAATCGAGTGCGTTTTGGTTCGTACGATGCCCGTTGGCCCATTTGATCAACTATTACTTTCTCACGAAGTAACAAAGTAAACTGTTACTTCGTGGTGAAGTAATAGACTAAACGAGTTACGTTTGATCAAATCGTTGAAGGAAAATCTTTCTATTGTGTTTAGAGTCTCCATGCTTAGTTTTTTTTGGCCACGACTTGTTGTATGGAACTTTAAACTCTTTATCATAAGTCTTAACCTTCCCAAGGATAATCTAAGCTTATTAACACAAATCGAGTGTGTTTTGGTTCGTACGATGCCCGTTGGCCCATTTGACCAACTATTACTTTCTTACGAAGTAACAAGGTAAACTTGTTACTTCGTGGTGAAGTAATAGACTAAACGAGTTACGGTTCGATCAAATCGTTGAAGGAAAATCATTCTAGAGTGTTAGAGTCTCGATACTTAGTTTTTTTGGCCACGACTTGTTGTATGGAACTTTATATTCTTTATCACAAGTCTTAACCTTCCCAAGGATAATCTAAGCTTATTAATACTAATCGAGTGCGTTTTGGTTCGTACGATGGCCCGTTGGCCCATTTGACCAACTATTACTTTCTCACGAAGTAACAAAGTAAACTGTTACTTCGTGGTGAAGTAATAGACTAAACGAGTTACGTTTTGATCAATCGTTGAAGGAAAATCATTCTAGAGTGTTTTGAGTCTCCATACTTAGTTTTTTTGGCCACGACTTGTTGTATGGAACTTTAAACTCTTTATTACAAGTCTTAACCTTTCAAGGATAATCTAGGCTTATTAACACAAATCGAGTGTGTTTTGGTTCGTACGATGCCCGTTGGCCCATTTGACCAAATATACTTTCTCACGAAGTAACAAAGTAAACTTTACTTCGTGGTGAAGTAATAGACTAAACGAGTTATGTTTGATCAAATCGTTGAAGGAAAATCATTCTAGAGTGGTTAGAGTCTCCATACTTAGTTTTTTTGGCCACGACTTGTTGTATGGAACTTTATATTCATTATCATAAGTCTTACCTTCCCAAGGATAATATAAGCTTATTAACACTAATCGAGTGCGTTTTGGTTCGTACGATGCCCGTTGGCCCATTTGACCAAATATTACTTTCTCACGAAGTAACAAAGTAAAGTGTTACTTCGTGGTAAAGTAATAGACTAAACGAGTTACGTTTGATCAAATCGTTGGAGGAAAATCTTTCTAGAGTGTTTAGAGTCTCCATGCTTAGTGTTTTTGGCCACGACTTGTTGTATGGAACTTTAAACTCTTTATCACAAGTCTTAACCTTCCCAAGGATAATCTAAGCTTATTAACACAAATCGAGTGCATTTGGTTCGTACGATGCCCGTTGGCCCATTTGACCAACTATTACTTTCTCATGAAGTAACAGTTACTTCGTGGTGAAGTAATAGACTAAACGAGTTAAGTTTGATCAAATCGTTGAAGGAAAATCATTCTAGAGTGGTTAGAGTCTCCATACTTAGTTTTTTTGGCCACGACTTGTTGTATGGAACTTTATATTCATTATCATAAGTCTTAACCTTCCCAAGGATAATATAAGCTTATTAACACTAATCGAGTGCGTTTTGGTTCGTACGATGCCCGTTGGCCCATTTGATCAACTATTACTTTCTCACGAAGTAACAAAGTAAACTGTTACTTCGTGGTGAAGTATTAGACTAAACGAGTTACGTTTGATCAAATCGTTGAAGGAAAATCATTCTAGAGTGTTTAGAGTCGCCATACTTAGTTTTTTTGGCCACGACTTGTTGTATGGAACTTTATATTCTTTATCACAAGTCTTCACCTTCCCAAGGATAATCTAAGCTTATTAACACAAATCGAGTGCATTTTGGTTCGTACGATGCCCGTTGGCCCATTTGACCAACTATTACTTTCTCACGAAGTAACAAGATAACTTGTTACTTCGTGGTGAAGTAATAGACTAAACGAGTTACGTTCGATCAAATCGTTGAAGGAAAATCATTCTAGAGTGTTTAGAGTCTCGATACTTAGTTTTTTTGGCCAAGACTTGTTGTATGGAACTTTATATTCTTTATCATAAGTCTTAACTTTCCCAAGGATAATCTAAGCTTATTAACACTAATCGAGTGCGTTTTGGTTCGTACGATGCCCGTTGGCCCATTTGATCAACTATTACTTTCTCACGAAGTAACAAAGTAAACTGTTACTTCGTGGTGAAGTAATAGACTAAACGAGTTACGTTTGATCAAATCGTTGAAGGAAAATCTTTCTATTGTGTTTAGAGTCTCCATGCTTAGTTTTTTTGGCCACGACTTGTTGTATGGAACTTTAAACTCTTTATCATAAGTCTTAACCTTCCAAGGATAATCTAAGCTTATTAACACAAATCGAGTGTGTTTTGGTTCGTACGATGCCCGTTGGCCCATTTGACCAACTATTACTTTCTTACGAAGTAACAAGGTAAACTTGTTACTTCGTGGTGAAGTAATAGACTAAACGAGTTACGTTCGATCAAATCGTTGAAGGAAAATCATTCTAGAGTGTTTAGAGTCTCGATACTTAGTTTTTTTGGCCACGACTTGTTGTATGGAACTTTATATTCTTTATCACAAGTCTTAACCTTCCCAAGGATAATCTAAGCTTATTAATACTAATCGAGTGCGTTTTGGTTCGTACGATGCCCGTTGGCCCATTTGACCAACTATTACTTTCTCACGAAGTAACAAAGTAAACTGTTACTTCGTGGTGAAGTAATAGACTAAACGAGTTACGTTTGATCAAATCGTTGAAGGAAAATCATTCTAGAGTGTTTTGAGTCTCCATACTTAGTTTTTTTGGCCACGACTTGTTGTATGGAACTTTAAACTCTTTATTACAAGTCTTAACCTTTCAAGGATAATCTAGGCTTATTAACACAAATCGAGTGTGTTTTGGTTCGTACGATGCCCGTTGGCCCATTTGACCAACTATTACTTTCTCACGAAGTAACAAAGTAAACTTTTACTTCGTGGTGAAGTAATAGACTAAACGAGTTATGTTTGATCAAATCGTTGAAGGAAAATCATTCTAGAGTGGTTAGAGTCTCCATACTTAGTTTTTTTGGCCACGACTTGTTGTATGGAACTTTATATTCATTATCATAAGTCTTAACCTTCCCAAGGATAATATAAGCTTATTAACACTAATCGAGTGCGTTTTGGTTCGTACGATGCCCGTTGGCCCATTTGACCAAATATTACTTTCTCACGAAGTAACAAAGTAAAGTGTTACTTCGTGGTGAAGTAATAGACTAAACGAGTTACGTTTGATCAAATCGTTGGAGGAAAATCTTTCTAGAGTGTTTAGAGTCTCCATGCTTAGTGTTTTTGGCCACGACTTGTTGTATGGAACTTTAAACTCTTTATCACAAGTCTTAACCTTCCCAAGGATAATCTAAGCTTATTAACACAAATCGAGTGCATTTTGGTTCGTACGATGCCCGTTGGCCCATTTGACCAACTATTACTTTCTCATGAAGTAACAGTTACTTCGTGGTGAAGTAATAGACTAAACGAGTTACGTTTGATCAAATCGTTGAAGGAAAATCATTATAGAGTGTTTAGAGTCTCCATACTTAGTTTTTTTGGCCAAGACTTGTTGTATGGAACTTTATATTCTTTATCACAAGTCTTAACTTTCCCAAGGATAATCTAAGCTTATTAACACTAATCGAGTGCGTTTTGGTTCGTACGATGCCCGTTGGCCCATTTGATCAACTATTACTTTCTCACGAAGTAACAAAGTAAACTGTTACTTCGTGGCGAAGTAATAGACTAAACGAGTTACGTTTGAACAAATAGTTGAAGGAAAATCTTTCTATTGTGTTTAGAGTCTCCATGCTTAGTTTTTTTGGCTTGGCCACGACTTGTTGTATGGAACTTTAAACTCTTTATCATAAGTCTTAACCTTCCCAAGGATAATCTAAGCTTATTAACACAAATCGAGTGTGTTTTGGTTCGTACGATGCCCGTTGGCCCATTTGACCAACTATTACTTTCTCACGAAGTAACAAGGTAAACTTGTTACTTCGTGGTGAAGTAATAGACTAAACGAGTTACGTTCGATCAAATCGTTGAAGGAAAATCATTCTAGAGTGTTTAGAGTCTCGATACTTAGTTTTTTTGGCCAAGACTTGTTGTATGGAACTTTATATTCTTTATCACAAGTCTTAACTTTCCCAAGGATAATCTAAGCTTATTAACACTAATCGAGTGCGTTTTGGTTCGTACGATGCCCGTTGGCCCATTTGATCAACTATTACTTTCTCACGAAGTAACAAAGTAAACTGTTACTTCGTGGTGAAGTAATAGACTAAACGAGTTACGTTTGATCAAATCGTTGAAGGAAAATCTTTCTATTGTGTTTAGAGTCTCCATGCTTAGTTTTTTTGGCCACGACTTGTTGTATGGAACTTTAAACTCTTTATCATAAGTCTTAACCTTCCCAAGGTTAATCTAAGCTTATTAACACAAATCGAGTGTGTTTTGGTTTGTACGATGCCCGTTGGCCCATTTGACCAACTACTACTTTCTCACGAAGTAACAAGGTAAACTTGTTACTTCGTGGTGAAGTAATAGACTAAACGAGTTACGTTCGATCAAATCGTTGAAGGAAAATCATTCTAGAGTGTTTAGAGTCTCGATACTTAGTTTTTTTGGCCACGACTTGTTGTATGGAACTTTATATTCTTTATCACAAGTCTTAACCTTCCCAAGGATAATCTAAGCTTATTAATACTAATCGAGTGCGTTTTGGTTCGTACGATGCCCGTTGGCCCATTTGACCAACTATTACTTTCTCACGAAGTAACAAAGTAAACTGTTACTTCGTGGTGAAGTAATAGACTAAACGAGTTACGTTTGATCAAATCGTTGAAGGAAAATCATTCTAGAGTGTTTTGAGTCTCCATACTTAGTTTTTTTGGCCACGACTTGTTGTATGGAACTTTAAACTCTTTATTACAAGTCTTAACCTTTCAAGGATAATCTAAGCTTATTAACACAAATCGAGTGTGTTTTGGTTCGTACGATGCCCGTTGGCCCATTTGACCAACTATTACTTTCTCACGAAGTAACAAAGTGAACTTTTACTTCGTGGTGAAGTAATAGACTAAACGAGTTATGT
The DNA here is from genome assembly GCA_948329865.1 of Linaria vulgaris. Classification (NCBI taxonomy): domain Eukaryota; kingdom Viridiplantae; phylum Streptophyta; class Magnoliopsida; order Lamiales; family Plantaginaceae; genus Linaria; species Linaria vulgaris. The sequence continues at coordinate 36,573,088 of OX415252.1, forward strand.
TTGATCAAATCGTTGAAGGAAAATCATTCTAGAGTGTTTAGAGTCTCCATACTTAGTTTTTTTGGCCACGACTTGTTGTATGGAACTTTATATTCTTTATCACAAGTCTTAACCTTCCCAAGGATAATGTAAGCTTATTAATACTAAACGAGTGCCTTTTGGTTCGTACGATGCCTGTTGGCCCATTTGACCAACTATTACTTTCTCACGAAGTAACAAAGTAAACTGTTACTTCGTGGTGAAGTAATAGACTAAACGAGTTACGTTTGATCAAATCGTTGGAGGAAAATCTTTCTAGAGTGTTTAGAGTCTCCATGCTTAGTGTTTTTGGCCACGACTTGTTGTATGGAACTTTAAACTCTTTATCACAAGTCTTAACCTTCCCAAGGATAATCTAAGCTTATTAACACAAATCGAGTGCATTTTGGTTCGTACGATGCCCGTTGGCCCATTTGACCAACTATTACTTTCTCATGAAGTAACAGTTACTTCGTGGTGAAGTAATAGACTAAACGAGTTACGTTTGATCAAATCGTTGAAGGAAAATCATTATAGAGTGTTTAGAGTCTCCATACTTAGTTTTTTTGGCCAAGACTTGTTGTATGGAACTTTATATTCTTTATCACAAGTCTTAACTTTCCCAAGGATAATCTAAGCTTATTAACACTAATCGAGTGCGTTTTGGTTCGTACGATGCCCGTTGGCCCATTTGATCAACTATTACTTTCTCACGAAGTAACAAAGTAAACTGTTACTTCGTGGCGAAGTAATAGACTAAACGAGTTACGTTTGAACAAATAGTTGAAGGAAAATCTTTCTATTGTGTTTAGAGTCTCCATGCTTAGTTTTTTTGGCCACGACTTGTTGTATGGAACTTTAAACTCTTTATCATAAGTCTTAACCTTCCCAAGGATAATCTAAGCTTATTAACACAAATCGAGTGTGTTTTGGTTCGTACGATGCCCGTTGGCCCATTTGACCAACTATTACTTTCTCACGAAGTAACAAGGTAAACTTGTTACTTCGTGGTGAAGTAATAGACTAAACGAGTTACGTTTGATCAAATCGTTGAAGGAAAATCATTCTAGAGTGTTTTGAGTCTCCATACTTAGTTTTTTTGGCCACGACTTGTTGTATGGAACTTTAAACTCTTTATTACAAGTCTTAACCTTTCAAAGATAATCTAAGCTTATTAACACAAATCGAGTGTGTTTTGGTTCGTACGATGCCCGTTGGCCCAATTGACCAACTATTACTTTCTCACGAAGTAACAAAGTAAACTGTTACTTCGTGGCGAAGTAATAGACTAAACGAGTTACGTTTGAACAAATAGTTGAAGGAAAATCTTTCTATTGTGTTTAGAGTCTCCATGCTTAGTTTTTTTGGCCACGACTTGTTGTATGGAACTTTATATTCTTTATCACAAGTCTTAACCTTCCCAAGGATAATGTAAGCTTATTAATACTAATCGAGTGCCTTTTGGTTCGTATGATGCCTGTTGGCCCATTTGACCAACTATTACTTTCTCACGAAGTAACAAAGTAAACTGTTACTTCGTGGTGAAGTAATAGACTAAACGAGTTACGTTTGATCAAATCGTTGGAGGAAAATCTTTCTAGAGTGTTTAGAGTCTCCATGCTTAGTGTTTTTGGCCACGACTTGTTGTATGGAACTTTAAACTCTTTATCACAAGTCTTAACCTTCCCAAGGATAATCTAAGCTTATTAACACAAATCGAGTGTGTTTTGGTTCGTACGATGCCCGTTGGCCCATTTGACCAACTATTACTTTCTCACGAAGTAACAAGGTAAACTGTTACTTCGTGGTGAAGTAATAGACTAAACGAGTTACGTTTGATCAAATCGTTGAAGGAAAATCATTCTAGAGTGTTTAGAGTATCCATACTTAGTTTTTTTGGCCAAGACTTGTTGTATGGAACTTTATATTCTTTATCACAAGTCTTAACTTTCCCAAGGATAATCTAAGCTTATTAACACTAATCCAGTGCATTTTGGTTCGTACGATGCCCGTTGGCCCATTTGACCAAATATTACTTTCTCACGAAGTAACAAAGTAAACTCTTACTTCGTGGTGAAGTAATAGACTAAACGAGTTACGTTTGATCAAATCGTTGAAGGAAAATCATTCTAGAGTGGTTAGAGTCTCCATACTTAGTTTTTTTGGCCACGACTTGTTCTATGGAACTTTATATTCATTATCATAAGTCTTAACCTTCCCAAGGATAATATAAGCTTATTAACACTAATCGAGTGCGTTTTGGTTCGTACGATGCCCGTTGGCCCATTTGATCAACTATTACTTTCTCACGAAGTAACAAAGTAAACTGTTACTTCGTGGTGAAGTATTAGACTAAACGAGTTACGTTTGATCAAATCGTTGAAGGAAAATCATTCTAGAGTGTTTAGAGTCGCCATACTTAGTTTTTTTGGCCACGACTTGTTGTATGGAACTTTATATTCTTTATCACAAGTCTTAACCTTCCCAAGGATAATCTAAGCTTATTAACACAAATCGAGTGCATTTTGGTTCGTACGATGCCCGTTGGCCCATTTGACCAACTATTACTTTCTCACGAAGTAACAAGATAAACTTGTTACTTCGTGGTGAAGTAATAGACTAAACGAGTTACGTTCGATCAAATCGTTGAAGGAAAATCATTCTAGAGTGTTTAGAGTCTCGATACTTAGTTTTTTTGGCCAAGACTTGTTGTATGGAACTTTATATTCTTTATCATAAGTCTTAACTTTACCAAGGATAATCTAAGCTTATTAACACTAATCGAGTGCGTTTTGGTTCGTACGATGCCCGTTGGCCCATTTGATCAACTATTACTTTCTCACGAAGTAACAAAGTAAACTGTTACTTCGTGGTGAAGTAATAGACTAAACGAGTTACGTTTGATCAAATCGTTGAAGGAAAATCTTTCTATTGTGTTTAGAGTCTCCATGCTTAGTTTTTTTGGCCACGACTTGTTGTATGGAACTTTAAACTCTTTATCATAAGTCTTAACCTTCCCAAGGATAATCTAAGCTTATTAACACAAATCGAGTGTGTTTTGGTTCGTACGATGCCCGTTGGCCCATTTGACCAACTATTACTTTCTCACGAAGTAACAAGGTAAACTTGTTACTTCGTGGTGAAGTAATAGACTAAACGAGTTACGTTCGATCAAATCGTTGAAGGAAAATCATTCTAGAGTGTTTAGAGTCTCGATACTTAGTTTTTTTGGCCACGACTTGTTGTATGGAACTTTATATTCTTTATCACAAGTCTTAACCTTCCCAAGGATAATGTAAGCTTATTAATACTAATCGAGTGCCTTTTGGTTCGTATGATGCCTGTTGGCCCATTTGACCAACTATTACTTTCTCACGAAGTAACAAAGTAAACTGTTACTTCGTGGTGAAGTAATAGACTAAACGAGTTACGTTTGATCAAATCGTTGGAGGAAAATCTTTCTAGAGTGTTTAGAGTCTCCATGCTTAGTGTTTTTGGCCACGACTTGTTGTATGGAACTTTAAACTCTTTATCACAAGTCTTAACCTTCCCAAGGATAATCTAAGCTTATTAACACAAATCGAGTGTGTTTTGGTTCGTACGATGCCCGTTGGCCCATTTGACCAACTATTACTTTCTCACGAAGTAACAAGGTAAACTGTTACTTCGTGGTGAAGTAATAGACTAAACGAGTTACGTTTGATCAAATCGTTGAAGGAAAATCATTCTAGAGTGTTTAGAGTATCCATACTTAGTTTTTTTGGCCAAGACTTGTTGTATGGAACTTTATATTCTTTATCACAAGTCTTAACTTTCCCAAGGATAATCTAAGCTTATTAACACTAATCCAGTGCATTTTGGTTCGTACGATGCCCGTTGGCCCATTTGACCAAATATTACTTTCTCACGAAGTAACAAAGTAAACTCTTACTTCGTGGTGAAGTAATAGACTAAACGAGTTACGTTTGATCAAATCGTTGAAGGAAAATCATTCTAGAGTGGTTAGAGTCTTCATACTTAGTTTTTTTGGCCACGACTTGTTGTATGGAACTTTATATTCATTATCATAAGTCTTAACCTTCCCAAGGATAATATAAGCTTATTAACACTAATCGAGTGCGTTTTGGTTCGTACGATGCCCGTTGGCCCATTTGATCAACTATTACTTTCTCACGAAGTAACAAAGTAAACTGTTACTTCGTGGTGAAGTATTAGACTAAACGAGTTACGTTTGATCAAATCGTTGAAGGAAAATCATTCTAGAGTGTTTAGAGTCGCCATACTTAGTTTTTTTGGCCACGACTTGTTGTATGGAACTTTATATTCTTTATCACAAGTCTTAACCTTCCCAAGGATAATCTAAGCTTTATTAACACAAATCGAGTGCATTTTGGTTCGTACGATGCCCGTTGGCCCATTTGACCAACTATTACTTTCTCACGAAGTAACAAGATAAACTTGTTACTTCGTGGTGAAGTAATAGACTAAACGAGTTACGTTCGATCAAATCGTTGAAGGAAAATCATTCTAGAGTGTTTAGAGTCTCGATACTTAGTTTTTTTGGCCAAGACTTGTTGTATGGAACTTTATATTCTTTATCACAAGTCTTAACTTTCCCAAGGATAATCTAAGCTTATTAACACTAATCGAGTGCGTTTTGGTTCGTACGATGCCCGTTGGCCCATTTGATCAACTATTACTTTCTCACGAAGTAACAAAGTAAACTGTTACTTCGTGGTGAAGTAATAGACTAAACGAGTTACGTTTGATCAAATCGTTGAAGGAAAATCTTTCTATTGTGTTTAGAGTCTCCATGCTTAGTTTTTTTGGCCACGACTTGTTGTATGGAACTTTAAACTCTTTATCATAAGTCTTAACCTTCCCAAGGATAATCTAAGCTTATTAACACAAATCGAGTGTGTTTTGGTTCGTACGATGCCCGTTGGCCCATTTGACCAACTATTACTTTCTCACGAAGTAACAAGGTAAACTTGTTACTTCGTGGTGAAGTAATAGACTAAACGAGTTACGTTCGATCAAATCGTTGAAGGAAAATCAATTTAGAGTGTTTAGAGTCTCGATACTTAGTTTTTTTGGCCACGACTTGTTGTATGGAACTTTATATTCTTTATCACAAGTCTTAACCTTCCCAAGGATAATCTAAGCTTATTAATACTAATCGAGTGCGTTTTGGTTCGTACGATGCCCGTTGGCCCATTTGACCAACTATTACTTTCTCACGAAGTAACAAAGTAAACTCTTACTTCGTGGTGAAGTAATAGACTAAACGAGTTACGTTTGATCAAATCGTTGGAGGAAAATCTTTCTAGAGTGTTTAGAGTCTCCATGCTTAGTGTTTTTGGCCACGACTTGTTGTATGGAACTTTAAACTCTTTATCACAAGTCTTAACCTTCCCAAGGATAATCTAAGCTTATTAACACAAATCGAGTGCATTTTGGTTCGTACGATGCCCGTTGGCCCATTTGACCAACTATTACTTTCTCATGAAGTAACAGTTACTTCGTGGTGAAGTAATAGACTAAACGAGTTACGTTTGATCAAATCGTTGAAGGAAAATCATTATAGAGTGTTTAGAGTCTCCATACTTAGTTTTTTTGGCCAAGACTTGTTGTATGGAACTTTATATTCTTTATCACAAGTCTTAACTTTCCCAAGGATAATCTAAGCTTATTAACACTAATCCAGTGCATTTTGGTTCGTACGATGCCCGTTGGCCCATTTGACCAAATATTACTTTCTCACGAAGTAACAAAGTAAACTCTTACTTCGTGGTGAAGTAATAGACTAAACGAGTTACGTTTGATCAAATCGTTGAAGGAAAATCATTCTAGAGTGGTTAGAGTCTCCATACTTAGTTTTTTTGGCCACGACTTGTTGTATGGAACTTTATATTCATTATCATAAGTCTTAACCTTCCCAAGGATAATATAAGCTTATTAACACTAATCGAGTGCGTTTTGGTTCGTACGATGCCCGTTGGCCCATTTGATCAACTATTACTTTCTCACGAAGTAACAAAGTAAACTGTTACTTCGTGGTGAAGTATTAGACTAAACGAGTTACGTTTGATCAAATCGTTGAAGGAAAATCATTCTAGAGTGTTTAGAGTCGCCATACTTAGTTTTTTTGGCCACGACTTGTTGTATGGAACTTTATATTCTTTATCACAAGTCTTAACTTTCCCAAGGATAATCTAAGCTTATTAACACAAATCGAGTGCATTTTGGTTCGTACGATGCCCGTTGGCCCATTTGACCAAATATTACTTTCTCACGAAGTAACAAAGTAAACTCTTACTTCGTGGTGAAGTAATAGACTAAACGAGTTACGTTTGATCAAATCGTTGAAGGAAAATCATTCTAGAGTGGTTAGAGTCTCCATACTTAGTTTTTTTGGCCACGACTTGTTGTATGGAACTTTATATTCATTATCATAAGTCTTAACCTTCCCAAGGATAATATAAGCTTATTAACACTAATCGAGTGCGTTTTGGTTCGTACGATGCCCGTTGGCCCATTTGATCAACTATTACTTTCTCACGAAGTAACAAAGTAAACTGTTACTTCGTGGTGAAGTATTAGACTAAACGAGTTACGTTTGATCAAATCGTTGAAGGAAAATCATTCTAGAGTGTTTAGAGTCGCCATACTTAGTTTTTTTGGCCACGACTTGTTGTATGGAACTTTATATTCTTTATCACAAGTCTTAACCTTCCCAAGGATAATCTAAGCTTATTAACACAAATCGAGTGCATTTTGGTTCGTACGATGCCCGTTGGCCCATTTGACCAACTATTACTTTCTCACGAAGTAACAAGATAAACTTGTTACTTCGTGGTGAAGTAATAGACTAAACGAGTTACGTTCGATCAAATCGTTGAAGGAAAATCATTCTAGAGTGTTTAGAGTCTCGATACTTAGTTTTTTTGGCCAAGACTTGTTGTATGGAACTTTATATTCTTTATCACAAGTCTTAACCTTCCCAAGGATAATGTAAGCTTATTAATACTAATCGAGTGCCTTTTGGTTCGTATGATGCCTGTTGGCCCATTTGACCAACTATTACTTTCTCACGAAGTAACAAAGTAAACTGTTACTTCGTGGTGAAGTAATAGACTAAACGAGTTACGTTTGATCAAATCGTTGGAGGAAAATCTTTCTAGAGTGTTTAGAGTCTCCATGCTTAGTGTTTTTGGCCACGACTTGTTGTATGGAACTTTAAACTCTTTATCACAAGTCTTAACCTTCCCAAGGATAATCTAAGCTTATTAACACAAATCGAGTGTGTTTTGGTTCGTACGATGCCCGTTGGCCCATTTGACCAACTATTACTTTCTCACGAAGTAACAAGGTAAACTGTTACTTCGTGGTGAAGTAATAGACTAAACGAGTTACGTTTGATCAAATCGTTGAAGGAAAATCATTCTAGAGTGTTTAGAGTATCCATACTTAGTTTTTTTGGCCAAGACTTGTTGTATGGAACTTTATATTCTTTATCACAAGTCTTAACTTTCCCAAGGATAATCTAAGCTTATTAACACTAATCCAGTGCATTTTGGTTCGTACGATGCCCGTTGGCCCATTTGACCAAATATTACTTTCTCACGAAGTAACAAAGTAAACTCTTACTTCGTGGTGAAGTAATAGACTAAACGAGTTACGTTTGATCAAATCGTTGAAGGAAAATCATTCTAGAGTGGTTAGAGTCTTCATACTTAGTTTTTTTGGCCACGACTTGTTGTATGGAACTTTATATTCATTATCATAAGTCTTAACCTTCCCAAGGATAATATAAGCTTATTAACACTAATCGAGTGCGTTTTGGTTCGTACGATGCCCGTTGGCCCATTTGATCAACTATTACTTTCTCACGAAGTAACAAAGTAAACTGTTACTTCGTGGTGAAGTATTAGACTAAACGAGTTACGTTTGATCAAATCGTTGAAGGAAAATCATTCTAGAGTGTTTAGAGTCGCCATACTTAGTTTTTTTGGCCACGACTTGTTGTATGGAACTTTATATTCTTTATCACAAGTCTTAACCTTCCCAAGGATAATCTAAGCTTTATTAACACAAATCGAGTGCATTTTGGTTCGTACGATGCCCGTTGGCCCATTTGACCAACTATTACTTTCTCACGAAGTAACAAGATAAACTTGTTACTTCGTGGTGAAGTAATAGACTAAACGAGTTACGTTCGATCAAATCGTTGAAGGAAAATCATTCTAGAGTGTTTAGAGTCTCGATACTTAGTTTTTTTGGCCAAGACTTGTTGTATGGAACTTTATATTCTTTATCACAAGTCTTAACTTTCCCAAGGATAATCTAAGCTTATTAACACTAATCGAGTGCGTTTTGGTTCGTACGATGCCCGTTGGCCCATTTGATCAACTATTACTTTCTCACGAAGTAACAAAGTAAACTGTTACTTCGTGGTGAAGTAATAGACTAAACGAGTTACGTTTGATCAAATCGTTGAAGGAAAATCTTTCTATTGTGTTTAGAGTCTCCATGCTTAGTTTTTTTGGCCACGACTTGTTGTATGGAACTTTAAACTCTTTATCATAAGTCTTAACCTTCCAAAGGATAATCTAAGCTTATTAACACAAATCGAGTGTGTTTTGGTTCGTACGATGCCCGTTGGCCCATTTGACCAACTATTACTTTCTCACGAAGTAACAAGGTAAACTTGTTACTTCGTGGTGAAGTAATAGACTAAACGAGTTACGTTCGATCAAATCGTTGAAGGAAAATCAATTTAGAGTGTTTAGAGTCTCGATACTTAGTTTTTTTGGCCACGACTTGTTGTATGGAACTTTATATTCTTTATCACAAGTCTTAACCTTCCCAAGGATAATCTAAGCTTATTAATACTAATCGAGTGCGTTTTGGTTCGTACGATGCCCGTTGGCCCATTTGACCAACTATTACTTTCTCACGAAGTAACAAAGTAAACTCTTACTTCGTGGTGAAGTAATAGACTAAACGAGTTACGTTTGATCAAATCGTTGAAGGAAAATCATTCTAGAGTGTTTTGAGTCTCCATACTTAGTTTTTTTGGCCACGACTTGTTGTATGGAACTTTAAACTCTTTATTACAAGTCTTAACCTTTCAAGGATAATCTAAGCTTATTAACACAAATCGAGTGTGTTTTGGTTCGTACGATGCCCGTTGGCCCATTTGACCAACTATTACTTTCTCACGAAGTAACAAAGTGAACTTTTACTTCGTGGTGAAGTAATAGACTAAACGAGTTATGTTTGATCAAATCGTTGAAGGAAAATCATTCTAGAGTGTTTAGAGTCTCCATACTTAGTTTTTTTGGCCACGACTTGTTGTATGGAACTTTATATTCTTTATCACAAGTCTTAACCTTCCCAAGGATAATGTAAGCTTATTAATACTAAACGAGTGCCTTTTGGTTCGTACGATGCCTGTTGGCCCATTTGACCAACTATTACTTTCTCACGAAGTAACAAAGTAAACTGTTACTTCGTGGTGAAGTAATAGACTAAACGAGTTACGTTTGATCAAATCGTTGGAGGAAAATCTTTCTAGAGTGTTTAGAGTCTCCATGCTTAGTGTTTTTGGCCACGACTTGTTGTATGGAACTTTAAACTCTTTATCACAAGTCTTAACCTTCCCAAGGATAATCTAAGCTTATTAACACAAATCGAGTGCATTTTGGTTCGTACGATGCCCGTTGGCCCATTTGACCAACTATTACTTTCTCATGAAGTAACAGTTACTTCGTGGTGAAGTAATAGACTAAACGAGTTACGTTTGATCAAATCGTTGAAGGAAAATCATTATAGAGTGTTTAGAGTCTCCATACTTAGTTTTTTTGGCCAAGACTTGTTGTATGGAACTTTATATTCTTTATCACAAGTCTTAACTTTCCCAAGGATAATCTAAGCTTATTAACACTAATCCAGTGCATTTTGGTTCGTACGATGCCCGTTGGCCCATTTGACCAAATATTACTTTCTCACGAAGTAACAAAGTAAACTCTTACTTCGTGGTGAAGTAATAGACTAAACGAGTTACGTTTGATCAAATCGTTGAAGGAAAATCATTCTAGAGTGGTTAGAGTCTCCATACTTAGTTTTTTTGGCCACGACTTGTTGTATGGAACTTTATATTCATTATCATAAGTCTTAACCTTCCCAAGGATAATATAAGCTTATTAACACTAATCGAGTGCGTTTTGGTTCGTACGATGCCCGTTGGCCCATTTGATCAACTATTACTTTCTCACGAAGTAACAAAGTAAACTGTTACTTCGTGGTGAAGTATTAGACTAAACGAGTTACGTTTGATCAAATCGTTGAAGGAAAATCATTCTAGAGTGTTTAGAGTCGCCATACTTAGTTTTTTTGGCCACGACTTGTTGTATGGAACTTTATATTCTTTATCACAAGTCTTAACTTTCCCAAGGATAATCTAAGCTTATTAACACAAATCGAGTGCATTTTGGTTCGTACGATGCCCGTTGGCCCATTTGACCAAATATTACTTTCTCACGAAGTAACAAAGTAAACTCTTACTTCGTGGTGAAGTAATAGACTAAACGAGTTACGTTTGATCAAATCGTTGAAGGAAAATCATTCTAGAGTGGTTAGAGTCTCCATACTTAGTTTTTTTGGCCACGACTTGTTGTATGGAACTTTATATTCATTATCATAAGTCTTAACCTTCCCAAGGATAATATAAGCTTATTAACACTAATCGAGTGCGTTTTGGTTCGTACGATGCCCGTTGGCCCATTTGATCAACTATTACTTTCTCACGAAGTAACAAAGTAAACTGTTACTTCGTGGTGAAGTATTAGACTAAACGAGTTACGTTTGATCAAATCGTTGAAGGAAAATCATTCTAGAGTGTTTAGAGTCGCCATACTTAGTTTTTTTGGCCACGACTTGTTGTATGGAACTTTATATTCTTTATCACAAGTCTTAACCTTCCCAAGGATAATCTAAGCTTATTAACACAAATCGAGTGCATTTTGGTTCGTACGATGCCCGTTGGCCCATTTGACCAACTATTACTTTCTCACGAAGTAACAAGATAAACTTGTTACTTCGTGGTGAAGTAATAGACTAAACGAGTTACGTTCGATCAAATCGTTGAAGGAAAATCATTCTAGAGTGTTTAGAGTCTCGATACTTAGTTTTTTTGGCCAAGACTTGTTGTATGGAACTTTATATTCTTTATCACAAGTCTTAACTTTCCCAAGGATAATCTAAGCTTATTAACACTAATCGAGTGCGTTTTGGTTCGTACGATGCCCGTTGGCCCATTTGATCAACTATTACTTTCTCACGAAGTAACAAAGTAAACTGTTACTTCGTGGTGAAGTAATAGACTAAACGAGTTACGTTTGATCAAATCGTTGAAGGAAAATCTTTCTATTGTGTTTAGAGTCTCCATGCTTAGTTTTTTTGGCCACGACTTGTTGTATGGAACTTTAAACTCTTTATCATAAGTCTTAACCTTCCCAAGGATAATCTAAGCTTATTAACACAAATCGAGTGTGTTTTGGTTCGTACGATGCCCGTTGGCCCATTTGACCAACTATTACTTTCTCACGAAGTAACAAGGTAAACTTGTTACTTCGTGGTGAAGTAATAGACTAAACGAGTTACGTTCGATCAAATCGTTGAAGGAAAATCATTCTAGAGTGTTTAGAGTCTCGATACTTAGTTTTTTTGGCCACGACTTGTTGTATGGAACTTTATATTCTTTATCACAAGTCTTAACCTTCCCAAGGATAATCTAAGCTTATTAATACTAATCGAGTGCGTTTTGGTTCGTACGATGCCCGTTGGCCCATTTGACCAACTATTACTTTCTCACGAAGTAACAAAGTAAACTGTTACTTCGTGGTGAAGTAATAGACTAAACGAGTTACGTTTGATCAAATCGTTGAAGGAAAATCATTATAGAGTGTTTTGAGTCTCCATACTTAGTTTTTTTGGCCACGACTTGTTGTATGGAACTTTAAACTCTTTATTACAAGTCTTAACCTTTCAAGGATAATCTAAGCTTATTAACACAAATCGAGTGTGTTTTGGTTCGTACGAGGCCCATTGGCCCATTTGACCAACTATTACTTTCTCACGAAGTAACAAGGTAAACTTGTTACTTCGTGGTGAAGTAATAGACTAAACGAGTTACGTTCGATCAAATCGTTGAAGGAAAATCATTCTAGAGTGTTTAGAGTCTCGATACTTAGTTTTTTTGGCCACGACTTGTTGTATGGAACTTTATATTCTTTATCACAAGTCTTAACCTTCCCAAGGATAATGTAAGCTTATTAATACTAATCGAGTGCCTTTTGGTTCGTATGATGCCTGTTGGCCCATTTGACCAACTATTACTTTCTCACGAAGTAACAAAGTAAACTGTTACTTCGTGGTGAAGTAATAGACTAAACGAGTTACGTTTGATCAAATCGTTGGAGGAAAATCTTTCTAGAGTGTTTAGAGTCTCCATGCTTAGTGTTTTTGGCCACGACTTGTTGTATGGAACTTTAAACTCTTTATCACAAGTCTTAAGCTTCCCAAGGATAATCTAAGCTTATTAACACAAATCGAGTGTGTTTTGGTTCGTACGATGCCCGTTGGCCCATTTGACCAACTATTAATTTCTCACGAAGTAACAAGGTAAACTGTTACTTCGTGGTGAAGTAATAGACTAAACGAGTTACGTTTGATCAAATCGTTGAAGGAAAATCATTCTAGAGTGTTTAGAGTATCCATACTTAGTTTTTTTGGCCAAGACTTGTTGTATGGAACTTTATATTCTTTATCACAAGTCTTAACTTTCCCAAGGATAATCTAAGCTTATTAACACTAATCCAGTGCATTTTGGTTCGTACGATGCCCGTTGGCCCATTTGACCAAATATTACTTTCTCACGAAGTAACAAAGTAAACTCTTACTTCGTGGTGAAGTAATAGACTAAACGAGTTACGTTTGATCAAATCGTTGAAGGAAAATCATTCTAGAGTGGTTAGAGTCTTCATACTTAGTTTTTTTGGCCACGACTTGTTGTATGGAACTTTATATTCATTATCATAAGTCTTAACCTTCCCAAGGATAATATAAGCTTATTAACACTAATCGAGTGCGTTTTGGTTCGTACGATGCCCGTTGGCCCATTTGATCAACTATTACTTTCTCACGAAGTAACAAAGTAAACTGTTACTTCGTGGTGAAGTATTAGACTAAACGAGTTACGTTTGATCAAATCGTTGAAGGAAAATCATTCTAGAGTGTTTAGAGTCGCCATACTTAGTTTTTTTGGCCACGACTTGTTGTATGGAACTTTATATTCTTTATCACAAGTCTTAACCTTCCCAAGGATAATCTAAGCTTATTAATACTAATCGAGTGCGTTTTGGTTCGTACGATGCCCGTTGGCCCATTTGACCAACTATTACTTTCTCACGAAGTAACAAAGTAAACTGTTACTTCGTGGTGAAGTAATAGACTAAACGAGTTACGTTTGATCAAATCGTTGAAGGAAAATCATTATAGAGTGTTTTGAGTCTCCATACTTAGTTTTTTTGGCCACGACTTGTTGTATGGAACTTTAAACTCTTTATTACAAGTCTTAACCTTTCAAGGATAATCTAAGCTTATTAACACAAATCGAGTGTGTTTTGGTTCGTACGAGGCCCATTGGCCCATTTGACCAACTATTACTTTCTCACGAAGTAACAAGGTAAACTTGTTACTTCGTGGTGAAGTAATAGACTAAACGAGTTACGTTCGATCAAATCGTTGAAGGAAAATCATTCTAGAGTGTTTAGAGTCTCGATACTTAGTTTTTTTGGCCACGACTTGTTGTATGGAACTTTATATTCTTTATCACAAGTCTTAACCTTCCCAAGGATAATGTAAGCTTATTAATACTAATCGAGTGCCTTTTGGTTCGTATGATGCCTGTTGGCCCATTTGACCAACTATTACTTTCTCACGAAGTAACAAAGTAAACTGTTACTTCGTGGTGAAGTAATAGACTAAACGAGTTACGTTTGATCAAATCGTTGGAGGAAAATCTTTCTAGAGTGTTTAGAGTCTCCATGCTTAGTGTTTTTGGCCACGACTTGTTGTATGGAACTTTAAACTCTTTATCACAAGTCTTAACCTTCCCAAGGATAATCTAAGCTTATTAACACAAATCGAGTGTGTTTTGGTTCGTACGATGCCCGTTGGCCCATTTGACCAACTATTACTTTCTCACGAAGTAACAAGGTAAACTGTTACTTCGTGGTGAAGTAATAGACTAAACGAGTTACGTTTGATCAAATCGTTGAAGGAAAATCATTCTAGAGTGTTTAGAGTATCCATACTTAGTTTTTTTGGCCAAGACTTGTTGTATGGAACTTTATATTCTTTATCACAAGTCTTAACTTTCCCAAGGATAATCTAAGCTTATTAACACTAATCCAGTGCATTTTGGTTCGTACGATGCCCGTTGGCCCATTTGACCAAATATTACTTTCTCACGAAGTAACAAAGTAAACTCTTACTTCGTGGTGAAGTAATAGACTAAACGAGTTACGTTTGATCAAATCGTTGAAGGAAAATCATTCTAGAGTGGTTAGAGTCTTCATACTTAGTTTTTTTGGCCACGACTTGTTGTATGGAACTTTATATTCATTATCATAAGTCTTAACCTTCCCAAGGATAATATAAGCTTATTAACACTAATCGAGTGCGTTTTGGTTCGTACGATGCCCGTTGGCCCATTTGATCAACTATTACTTTCTCACGAAGTAACAAAGTAAACTGTTACTTCGTGGTGAAGTATTAGACTAAACGAGTTACGTTTGATCAAATCGTTGAAGGAAAATCATTCTAGAGTGTTTAGAGTCGCCATACTTAGTTTTTTTGGCCACGACTTGTTGTATGGAACTTTATATTCTTTATCACAAGTCTTAACCTTCCCAAGGATAATCTAAGCTTTATTAACACAAATCGAGTGCATTTTGGTTCGTACGATGCCCGTTGGCCCATTTGACCAACTATTACTTTCTCACGAAGTAACAAGATAAACTTGTTACTTCGTGGTGAAGTAATAGACTAAACGAGTTACGTTCGATCAAATCGTTGAAGGAAAATCATTCTAGAGTGTTTAGAGTCTCGATACTTAGTTTTTTTGGCCAAGACTTGTTGTATGGAACTTTATATTCTTTATCACAAGTCTTAACTTTCCCAAGGATAATCTAAGCTTATTAACACTAATCGAGTGCGTTTTGGTTCGTACGATGCCCGTTGGCCCATTTGATCAACTATTACTTTCTCACGAAGTAACAAAGTAAACTGTTACTTCGTGGTGAAGTAATAGACTAAACGAGTTACGTTTGATCAAATCGTTGAAGGAAAATCTTTCTATTGTGTTTAGAGTCTCCATGCTTAGTTTTTTTGGCCACGACTTGTTGTATGGAACTTTAAACTCTTTATCATAAGTCTTAACCTTCCCAAGGATAATCTAAGCTTATTAACACAAATCGAGTGTGTTTTGGTTCGTACGATGCCCGTTGGCCCATTTGACCAACTATTACTTTCTCACGAAGTAACAAGGTAAACTTGTTACTTCGTGGTGAAGTAATAGACTAAACGAGTTACGTTCGATCAAATCGTTGAAGGAAAATCAATTTAGAGTGTTTAGAGTCTCGATACTTAGTTTTTTTGGCCACGACTTGTTGTATGGAACTTTATATTCTTTATCACAAGTCTTAACCTTCCCAAGGATAATCTAAGCTTATTAATACTAATCGAGTGCGTTTTGGTTCGTACGATGCCCGTTGGCCCATTTGACCAACTATTACTTTCTCACGAAGTAACAAAGTAAACTCTTACTTCGTGGTGAAGTAATAGACTAAACGAGTTACGTTTGATCAAATCATTGAAGGAAAATCATTCTAGAGTGTTTTGAGTCTCCATACTTAGTTTTTTTGGCCACGACTTGTTGTATGGAACTTTAAACTCTTTATTACAAGTCTTAACCTTTCAAGGATAATCTAAGCTTATTAACACAAATCGAGTGTGTTTTGGTTCGTACGAGGCCCATTGGCCCATTTGACCAACTATTACTTTCTCACGAAGTAACAAGGTAAACTTGTTACTTCGTGGTGAAGTAATAGACTAAACGAGTTACGTTCGATCAAATCGTTGAAGGAAAATCATTCTAGAGTGTTTAGAGTCTCGATACTTAGTTTTTTTGGCCACGACTTGTTGTATGGAACTTTATATTCTTTATCACAAGTCTTAACCTTCCCAAGGATAATGTAAGCTTATTAATACTAATCGAGTGCCTTTTGGTTCGTATGATGCCTGTTGGCCCATTTGACCAACTATTACTTTCTCACGAAGTAACAAAGTAAACTGTTACTTCGTGGTGAAGTAATAGACTAAACGAGTTACGTTTGATCAAATCGTTGGAGGAAAATCTTTCTAGAGTGTTTAGAGTCTCCATGCTTAGTGTTTTTGGCCACGACTTGTTGTATGGAACTTTAAACTCTTTATCACAAGTCTTAACCTTCCCAAGGATAATCTAAGCTTATTAACACAAATCGAGTGTGTTTTGGTTCGTACGATGCCCGTTGGCCCATTTGACCAACTATTACTTTCTCACGAAGTAACAAGGTAAACTGTTACTTCGTGGTGAAGTAATAGACTAAACGAGTTACGTTTGATCAAATCGTTGAAGGAAAATCATTCTAGAGTGTTTAGAGTATCCATACTTAGTTTTTTTGGCCAAGACTTGTTGTATGGAACTTTATATTCTTTATCACAAGTCTTAACTTTCCCAAGGATAATCTAAGCTTATTAACACTAATCCAGTGCATTTTGGTTCGTACGATGCCCGTTGGCCCATTTGACCAAATATTACTTTCTCACGAAGTAACAAAGTAAACTCTTACTTCGTGGTGAAGTAATAGACTAAACGAGTTACGTTTGATCAAATCGTTGAAGGAAAATCATTCTAGAGTGGTTAGAGTCTTCATACTTAGTTTTTTTGGCCACGACTTGTTGTATGGAACTTTATATTCATTATCATAAGTCTTAACCTTCCCAAGGATAATATAAGCTTATTAACACTAATCGAGTGCGTTTTGGTTCGTACGATGCCCGTTGGCCCATTTGATCAACTATTACTTTCTCACGAAGTAACAAAGTAAACTGTTACTTCGTGGTGAAGTATTAGACTAAACGAGTTACGTTTGATCAAATCGTTGAAGGAAAATCATTCTAGAGTGTTTAGAGTCGCCATACTTAGTTTTTTTGGCCACGACTTGTTGTATGGAACTTTATATTCTTTATCACAAGTCTTAACCTTCCCAAGGATAATCTAAGCTTATTAATACTAATCGAGTGCGTTTTGGTTCGTACGATGCCCGTTGGCCCATTTGACCAACTATTACTTTCTCACGAAGTAACAAAGTAAACTGTTACTTCGTGGTGAAGTAATAGACTAAACGAGTTACGTTTGATCAAATCGTTGAAGGAAAATCATTATAGAGTGTTTTGAGTCTCCATACTTAGTTTTTTTGGCCACGACTTGTTGTATGGAACTTTAAACTCTTTATTACAAGTCTTAACCTTTCAAGGATAATCTAAGCTTATTAACACAAATCGAGTGTGTTTTGGTTCGTACGAGGCCCATTGGCCCATTTGACCAACTATTACTTTCTCACGAAGTAACAAGGTAAACTTGTTACTTCGTGGTGAAGTAATAGACTAAACGAGTTACGTTCGATCAAATCGTTGAAGGAAAATCATTCTAGAGTGTTTAGAGTCTCGATACTTAGTTTTTTTGGCCACGACTTGTTGTATGGAACTTTATATTCTTTATCACAAGTCTTAACCTTCCCAAGGATAATGTAAGCTTATTAATACTAATCGAGTGCCTTTTGGTTCGTATGATGCCTGTTGGCCCATTTGACCAACTATTACTTTCTCACGAAGTAACAAAGTAAACTGTTACTTCGTGGTGAAGTAATAGACTAAACGAGTTACGTTTGATCAAATCGTTGGAGGAAAATCTTTCTAGAGTGTTTAGAGTCTCCATGCTTAGTGTTTTTGGCCACGACTTGTTGTATGGAACTTTAAACTCTTTATCACAAGTCTTAACCTTCCCAAGGATAATCTAAGCTTATTAACACAAATCGAGTGTGTTTTGGTTCGTACGATGCCCGTTGGCCCATTTGACCAACTATTACTTTCTCACGAAGTAACAAGGTAAACTGTTACTTCGTGGTGAAGTAATAGACTAAACGAGTTACGTTTGATCAAATCGTTGAAGGAAAATCATTCTAGAGTGTTTAGAGTATCCATACTTAGTTTTTTTGGCCAAGACTTGTTGTATGGAACTTTATATTCTTTATCACAAGTCTTAACTTTCCCAAGGATAATCTAAGCTTATTAACACTAATCCAGTGCATTTTGGTTCGTACGATGCCCGTTGGCCCATTTGACCAAATATTACTTTCTCACGAAGTAACAAAGTAAACTCTTACTTCGTGGTGAAGTAATAGACTAAACGAGTTACGTTTGATCAAATCGTTGAAGGAAAATCATTCTAGAGTGGTTAGAGTCTTCATACTTAGTTTTTTTGGCCACGACTTGTTGTATGGAACTTTATATTCATTATCATAAGTCTTAACCTTCCCAAGGATAATATAAGCTTATTAACACTAATCGAGTGCGTTTTGGTTCGTACGATGCCCGTTGGCCCATTTGATCAACTATTACTTTCTCACGAAGTAACAAAGTAAACTGTTACTTCGTGGTGAAGTATTAGACTAAACGAGTTACGTTTGATCAAATCGTTGAAGGAAAATCATTCTAGAGTGTTTAGAGTCGCCATACTTAGTTTTTTTGGCCACGACTTGTTGTATGGAACTTTATATTCTTTATCACAAGTCTTAACCTTCCCAAGGATAATCTAAGCTTATTAATACTAATCGAGTGCGTTTTGGTTCGTACGATGCCCGTTGGCCCATTTGACCAACTATTACTTTCTCACGAAGTAACAAAGTAAACTGTTACTTCGTGGTGAAGTAATAGACTAAACGAGTTACGTTTGATCAAATCGTTGAAGGAAAATCATTATAGAGTGTTTTGAGTCTCCATACTTAGTTTTTTTGGCCACGACTTGTTGTATGGAACTTTAAACTCTTTATTACAAGTCTTAACCTTTCAAGGATAATCTAAGCTTATTAACACAAATCGAGTGTGTTTTGGTTCGTACGAGGCCCATTGGCCCATTTGACCAACTATTACTTTCTCACGAAGTAACAAGGTAAACTTGTTACTTCGTGGTGAAGTAATAGACTAAACGAGTTACGTTCGATCAAATCGTTGAAGGAAAATCATTCTAGAGTGTTTAGAGTCTCGATACTTAGTTTTTTTGGCCACGACTTGTTGTATGGAACTTTATATTCTTTATCACAAGTCTTAACCTTCCCAAGGATAATGTAAGCTTATTAATACTAATCGAGTGCCTTTTGGTTCGTATGATGCCTGTTGGCCCATTTGACCAACTATTACTTTCTCACGAAGTAACAAAGTAAACTGTTACTTCGTGGTGAAGTAATAGACTAAACGAGTTACGTTTGATCAAATCGTTGGAGGAAAATCTTTCTAGAGTGTTTAGAGTCTCCATGCTTAGTGTTTTTGGCCACGACTTGTTGTATGGAACTTTAAACTCTTTATCACAAGTCTTAACCTTCCCAAGGATAATCTAAGCTTATTAACACAAATCGAGTGCATTTTGGTTCGTACGATGCCCGTTGGCCCATTTGACCAACTATTACTTTCTCATGAAGTAACAGTTACTTCGTGGTGAAGTAATAGACTAAACGAGTTACGTTTGATCAAATCGTTGAAGGAAAATCATTATAGAGTGTTTAGAGTCTCCATACTTAGTTTTTTTGGCCAAGACTTGTTGTATGGAACTTTATATTCTTTATCACAAGTCTTAACTTTCCCAAGGATAATCTAAGCTTATTAACACTAATCCAGTGCATTTTGGTTCGTACGATGCCCGTTGGCCCATTTGACCAAATATTACTTTCTCACGAAGTAACAAAGTAAACTCTTACTTCGTGGTGAAGTAATAGACTAAACGAGTTACGTTTGATCAAATCGTTGAAGGAAAATCATTCTAGAGTGGTTAGAGTCTCCATACTTAGTTTTTTTGGCCACGACTTGTTGTATGGAACTTTATATTCATTATCATAAGTCTTAACCTTCCCAAGGATAATATAAGCTTATTAACACTAATCGAGTGCGTTTTGGTTCGTACGATGCCCGTTGGCCCATTTGATCAACTATTACTTTCTCACGAAGTAACAAAGTAAACTGTTACTTCGTGGTGAAGTATTAGACTAAACGAGTTACGTTTGATCAAATCGTTGAAGGAAAATCATTCTAGAGTGTTTAGAGTCGCCATACTTAGTTTTTTTGGCCACGACTTGTTGTATGGAACTTTATATTCTTTATCACAAGTCTTAACTTTCCCAAGGATAATCTAAGCTTATTAACACAAATCGAGTGCATTTTGGTTCGTACGATGCCCGTTGGCCCATTTGACCAAATATTACTTTCTCACGAAGTAACAAAGTAAACTCTTACTTCGTGGTGAAGTAATAGACTAAACGAGTTACGTTTGATCAAATCGTTGAAGGAAAATCATTCTAGAGTGGTTAGAGTCTCCATACTTAGTTTTTTTGGCCACGACTTGTTGTATGGAACTTTATATTCATTATCATAAGTCTTAACCTTCCCAAGGATAATATAAGCTTATTAACACTAATCGAGTGCGTTTTGGTTCGTACGATGCCCGTTGGCCCATTTGATCAACTATTACTTTCTCACGAAGTAACAAAGTAAACTGTTACTTCGTGGTGAAGTATTAGACTAAACGAGTTACGTTTGATCAAATCGTTGAAGGAAAATCATTCTAGAGTGTTTAGAGTCGCCATACTTAGTTTTTTTGGCCACGACTTGTTGTATGGAACTTTATATTCTTTATCACAAGTCTTAACCTTCCCAAGGATAATCTAAGCTTATTAACACAAATCGAGTGCATTTTGGTTCGTACGATGCCCGTTGGCCCATTTGACCAACTATTACTTTCTCACGAAGTAACAAGATAAACTTGTTACTTCGTGGTGAAGTAATAGACTAAACGAGTTACGTTCGATCAAATCGTTGAAGGAAAATCATTCTAGAGTGTTTAGAGTCTCGATACTTAGTTTTTTTGGCCAAGACTTGTTGTATGGAACTTTATATTCTTTATCACAAGTCTTAACTTTCCCAAGGATAATCTAAGCTTATTAACACTAATCGAGTGCGTTTTGGTTCGTACGATGCCCGTTGGCCCATTTGATCAACTATTACTTTCTCACGAAGTAACAAAGTAAACTGTTACTTCGTGGTGAAGTAATAGACTAAACGAGTTACGTTTGATCAAATCGTTGAAGGAAAATCTTTCTATTGTGTTTAGAGTCTCCATGCTTAGTTTTTTTGGCCACGACTTGTTGTATGGAACTTTAAACTCTTTATCATAAGTCTTAACCTTCCCAAGGATAATCTAAGCTTATTAACACAAATCGAGTGTGTTTTGGTTCGTACGATGCCCGTTGGCCCATTTGACCAACTATTACTTTCTCACGAAGTAACAAGGTAAACTTGTTACTTCGTGGTGAAGTAATAGACTAAACGAGTTACGTTCGATCAAATCGTTGAAGGAAAATCATTCTAGAGTGTTTAGAGTCTCGATACTTAGTTTTTTTGGCCACGACTTGTTGTATGGAACTTTATATTCTTTATCACAAGTCTTAACCTTCCCAAGGATAATCTAAGCTTATTAATACTAATCGAGTGCGTTTTGGTTCGTACGATGCCCGTTGGCCCATTTGACCAACTATTACTTTCTCACGAAGTAACAAAGTAAACTGTTACTTCGTGGTGAAGTAATAGACTAAACGAGTTACGTTTGATCAAATCGTTGAAGGAAAATCATTATAGAGTGTTTTGAGTCTCCATACTTAGTTTTTTTGGCCACGACTTGTTGTATGGAACTTTAAACTCTTTATTACAAGTCTTAACCTTTCAAGGATAATCTAAGCTTATTAACACAAATCGAGTGTGTTTTGGTTCGTACGAGGCCCATTGGCCCATTTGACCAACTATTACTTTCTCACGAAGTAACAAAGTGAACTTTTACTTCGTGGTGAAGTAATAGACTAAACGAGTTATGTTTGATCAAATCGTTGAAGGAAAATCATTCTAGAGTGTTTAGAGTCTCCATACTTAGTTTTTTTGGCCACGACTTGTTGTATGGAACTTTATATTCATTATCATAAGTCTTAACCTTCCCAAGGATAATATAAGCTTATTAACACTAATCGAGTGCGTTTTGGTTCGTACGATGCCCGTTGGCCCATTTGATCAACTATTACTTTCTCACGAAGTAACAAAGTAAACTGTTACTTCGTGGTGAAGTATTAGACTAAACGAGTTACGTTTGATCAAATCGTTGAAGGAAAATCATTCTAGAGTGTTTAGAGTCGCCATACTTAGTTTTTTTGGCCACGACTTGTTGTATGGAACTTTATATTCTTTATCACAAGTCTTAACCTTCCCAAGGATAATCTAAGCTTATTAACACAAATCGAGTGCATTTTGGTTCGTACGATGCCCGTTGGCCCATTTGACCAACTATTACTTTCTCACGAAGTAACAAGATAAACTTGTTACTTCGTGGTGAAGTAATAGACTAAACGAGTTACGTTCGATCAAATCGTTGAAGGAAAATCATTCTAGAGTGTTTAGAGTCTCGATACTTAGTTTTTTTGGCCAAGACTTGTTGTATGGAACTTTATATTCTTTATCACAAGTCTTAACTTTCCCAAGGATAATCTAAGCTTATTAACACTAATCGAGTGCGTTTTGGTTCGTACGATGCCCGTTGGCCCATTTGATCAACTATTACTTTCTCACGAAGTAACAAAGTAAACTGTTACTTCGTGGTGAAGTAATAGACTAAACGAGTTACGTTTGATCAAATCGTTGAAGGAAAATCTTTCTATTGTGTTTAGAGTCTCCATGCTTAGTTTTTTTGGCCACGACTTGTTGTATGGAACTTTAAACTCTTTATCATAAGTCTTAACCTTCCCAAGGATAATCTAAGCTTATTAACACAAATCGAGTGTGTTTTGGTTCGTACGATGCCCGTTGGCCCATTTGACCAACTATTACTTTCTCACGAAGTAACAAGGTAAACTTGTTACTTCGTGGTGAAGTAATAGACTAAACGAGTTACGTTCGATCAAATCGTTGAAGGAAAATCATTCTAGAGTGTTTAGAGTCTCGATACTTAGTTTTTTTGGCCACGACTTGTTGTATGGAACTTTATATTCTTTATCACAAGTCTTAACCTTCCCAAGGATAATCTAAGCTTATTAATACTAATCGAGTGCGTTTTGGTTCGTACGATGCCCGTTGGCCCATTTGACCAACTATTACTTTCTCACGAAGTAACAAAGTAAACTGTTACTTCGTGGTGAAGTAATAGACTAAACGAGTTACGTTTGATCAAATCGTTGAAGGAAAATCATTATAGAGTGTTTTGAGTCTCCATACTTAGTTTTTTTGGCCACGACTTGTTGTATGGAACTTTAAACTCTTTATTACAAGTCTTAACCTTTCAAGGATAATCTAAGCTTATTAACACAAATCGAGTGTGTTTTGGTTCGTACGAGGCCCATTGGCCCATTTGACCAACTATTACTTTCTCACGAAGTAACAAAGTGAACTTTTACTTCGTGGTGAAGTAATAGACTAAACGAGTTATGTTTGATCAAATCGTTGAAGGAAAATCATTCTAGAGTGTTTAGAGTCTCCATACTTAGTTTTTTTGGCCACGACTTGTTGTATGGAACTTTATATTCTTTATCACAAGTCTTAACCTTCCCAAGGATAATGTAAGCTTATTAATACTAAACGAGTGCCTTTTGGTTCGTACGATGCCTGTTGGCCCATTTGACCAACTATTACTTTCTCACGAAGTAACAAAGTAAACTGTTACTTCGTGGTGAAGTAATAGACTAAACGAGTTACGTTTGATCAAATCGTTGGAGGAAAATCTTTCTAGAGTGTTTAGAGTCTCCATGCTTAGTGTTTTTGGCCACGACTTGTTGTATGGAACTTTAAACTCTTTATCACAAGTCTTAACCTTCCCAAGGATAATCTAAGCTTATTAACACAAATCGAGTGCATTTTGGTTCGTACGATGCCCGTTGGCCCATTTGACCAACTATTACTTTCTCATGAAGTAACAGTTACTTCGTGGTGAAGTAATAGACTAAACGAGTTACGTTTGATCAAATCGTTGAAGAAAAATCATTATAGAGTGTTTAGAGTCTCCATACTTAGTTTTTTTGGCCAAGACTTGTTGTATGGAACTTTATATTCTTTATCACAAGTCTTAACTTTCCCAAGGATAATCTAAGCTTATTAACACTAATCGAGTGCGTTTTGGTTCGTACGATGCCCGTTGGCCCATTTGATCAACTATTACTTTCTCACGAAGTAACAAAGTAAACTGTTACTTCGTGGCGAAGTAATAGACTAAACGAGTTACGTTTGAACAAATAGTTGAAGGAAAATCTTTCTATTGTGTTTAGAGTCTCCATGCTTAGTTTTTTTGGCCACGACTTGTTGTATGGAACTTTAAACTCTTTATCATAAGTCTTAACCTTCCCAAGGATAATCTAAGCTTATTAACACAAATCGAGTGTGTTTTGGTTCGTACGATGCCCGTTGGCCCATTTGACCAACTATTACTTTCTCACGAAGTAACAAGGTAAACTTGTTACTTCGTGGTGAAGTAATAGACTAAACGAGTTACGTTTGATCAAATCGTTGAAGGAAAATCATTCTAGAGTGTTTTGAGTCTCCATACTTAGTTTTTTTGGCCACGACTTGTTGTATGGAACTTTAAACTCTTTATTACAAGTCTTAACCTTTCAAGGATAATCTAAGCTTATTAACACAAATCGAGTGTGTTTTGGTTCGTACGATGCCCGTTGGCCCAATTGACCAACTATTACTTTCTCACGAAGTAACAAAGTAAACTTTTACTTCGTGGTGAAGTAATAGACTAAACGAGTTATGTTTGATCAAATCGTTGAAGGAAAATCATTCTAGAGTGTTTAGAGTCTCCATACTTAGTTTTTTTGGCCACGACTTGTTGTATGGAACTTTATATTCTTTATCACAAGTCTTAACCTTCCCAAGGATAATGTAAGCTTATTAATACTAATCGAGTGCCTTTTGGTTCGTACGATGCCTGTTGGCCCATTTGACCAACTATTACTTTCTCACGAAGTAACAAAGTAAACTGTTACTTCGTGGTGAAGTAATAGACTAAACGAGTTACGTTTGATCAAATCGTTGGAGGAAAATCTTTCTAGAGTGTTTAGAGTCTCCATGCTTAGTGTTTTTGGCCACGACTTGTTGTATGGAACTTTAAACTCTTTATCACAAGTCTTAACCTTCCCAAGGATAATCTAAGCTTATTAACACAAATCGAGTGTGTTTTGGTTCGTACGATGCCCGTTGGCCCATTTGACCAACTATTACTTTCTCACGAAGTAACAAGGTAAACTGTTACTTCGTGGTGAAGTAATAGACTAAACGAGTTACGTTTGATCAAATCGTTGAAGGAAAATCATTCTAGAGTGTTTAGAGTATCCATACTTAGTTTTTTTGGCCAAGACTTGTTGTATGGAACTTTATATTCTTTATCACAAGTCTTAACTTTCCCAAGGATAATCTAAGCTTATTAACACTAATCCAGTGCATTTTGGTTCGTACGATGCCCGTTGGCCCATTTGACCAACTATTACTTTCTCACGAAGTAACAAAGTAAACTCTTACTTCGTGGTGAAGTAATAGACTAAACGAGTTACGTTTGATCAAATCGTTGAAGGAAAATCATTCTAGAGTGGTTAGAGTCTCCATGCTTAGTGTTTTTGGCCACGACTTGTTGTATGGAACTTTAAACTCTTTATCACAAGTCTTAACCTTCCCAAGGATAATCTAAGCTTATTAACACAAATCGAGTGCATTTTGGTTCGTACGATGCCCGTTGGCCCATTTGACCAACTATTACTTTCTCATGAAGTAACAGTTACTTCGTGGTGAAGTAATAGACTAAACGAGTTACGTTTGATCAAATCGTTGAAGGAAAATCATTATAGAGTGTTTAGAGTCTCCATACTTAGTTTTTTTGGCCAAGACTTGTTGTATGGAACTTTATATTCTTTATCACAAGTCTTAACTTTCCCAAGGATAATCTAAGCTTATTAACACTAATCCAGTGCATTTTGGTTCGTACGATGCCCGTTGGCCCATTTGACCAAATATTACTTTCTCACGAAGTAACAAAGTAAACTCTTACTTCGTGGTGAAGTAATAGACTAAACGAGTTACGTTTGATCAAATCGTTGAAGGAAAATCATTCTAGAGTGGTTAGAGTCTCCATACTTAGTTTTTTTGGCCACGACTTGTTGTATGGAACTTTATATTCATTATCATAAGTCTTAACCTTCCCAAGGATAATATAAGCTTATTAACACTAATCGAGTGCGTTTTGGTTCGTACGATGCCCGTTGGCCCATTTGATCAACTATTACTTTCTCACGAAGTAACAAAGTAAACTGTTACTTCGTGGTGAAGTATTAGACTAAACGAGTTACGTTTGATCAAATCGTTGAAGGAAAATCATTCTAGAGTGTTTAGAGTCGCCATACTTAGTTTTTTTGGCCACGACTTGTTGTATGGAACTTTATATTCTTTATCACAAGTCTTAACTTTCCCAAGGATAATCTAAGCTTATTAACACTAATCCAGTGCATTTTGGTTCGTACGATGCCCGTTGGCCCATTTGACCAAATATTACTTTCTCACGAAGTAACAAAGTAAACTCTTAC
Source organism: Linaria vulgaris (assembly GCA_948329865.1). Lineage (NCBI taxonomy): Eukaryota > Viridiplantae > Streptophyta > Magnoliopsida > Lamiales > Plantaginaceae > Linaria > Linaria vulgaris. Next base: position 36,600,147 of record OX415252.1, read on the forward strand.
TTCGTGGTGAAGTAATAGACTAAACGAGTTACGTTTGATCAAATCGTTGAAGGAAAATCATTCTAGAGTGGTTAGAGTCTCCATACTTAGTTTTTTTGGCCACGACTTGTTGTATGGAACTTTATATTCATTATCATAAGTCTTAACCTTCCCAAGGATAATATAAGCTTATTAACACTAATCGAGTGCGTTTTAGTTCGTACGATGCCCGTTGGCCCATTTGATCAACTATTACTTTCTCACGAAGTAACAAAGTAAACTGTTACTTCGTGGTGAAGTATTAGACTAAACGAGTTACGTTTGATCAAATCGTTGAAGGAAAATCATTCTAGAGTGTTTAGAGTCGCCATACTTAGTTTTTTTGGCCACGACTTGTTGTATGGAACTTTATATTCTTTATCACAAGTCTTAACCTTCCCAAGGATAATCTAAGCTTATTAACACAAATCGAGTGCATTTTGGTTCGTACGATGCCCGTTGGCCCATTTGACCAACTATTACTTTCTCACGAAGTAACAAGATAAACTTGTTACTTCGTGGTGAAGTAATAGACTAAACGAGTTACGTTCGATCAAATCGTTGAAGGAAAATCATTCTAGAGTGTTTAGAGTCTCGATACTTAGTTTTTTTGGCCAAGACTTGTTGTATGGAACTTTATATTCTTTATCACAAGTCTTAACTTTCCCAAGGATAATCTAAGCTTATTAACACTAATCGAGTGCGTTTTGGTTCGTACGATGCCCGTTGGCCCATTTGATCAACTATTACTTTCTCACGAAGTAACAAAGTAAACTGTTACTTCGTGGTGAAGTAATAGACTAAACGAGTTACGTTTGATCAAATCGTTGAAGGAAAATCTTTCTATTGTGTTTAGAGTCTCCATGCTTAGTTTTTTTGGCCACGACTTGTTGTATGGAACTTTAAACTCTTTATCATAAGTCTTAACCTTCCCAAGGATAATCTAAGCTTATTAACACAAATCGAGTGTGTTTTGGTTCGTACGATGCCCGTTGGCCCATTTGACCAACTATTACTTTCTCACGAAGTAACAAGGTAAACTTGTTACTTCGTGGTGAAGTAATAGACTAAACGAGTTACGTTCGATCAAATCGTTGAAGGAAAATCATTCTAGAGTGTTTAGAGTCTCGATACTTAGTTTTTTTGGCCACGACTTGTTGTATGGAACTTTATATTCTTTATCACAAGTCTTAACCTTCCCAAGGATAATCTAAGCTTATTAATACTAATCGAGTGCGTTTTGGTTCGTACGATGCCCGTTGGCCCATTTGACCAACTATTACTTTCTCACGAAGTAACAAAGTAAACTGTTACTTCGTGGTGAAGTAATAGACTAAACGAGTTACGTTTGATCAAATCGTTGAAGGAAAATCATTATAGAGTGTTTTGAGTCTCCATACTTAGTTTTTTTGGCCACGACTTGTTGTATGGAACTTTAAACTCTTTATTACAAGTCTTAACCTTTCAAGGATAATCTAAGCTTATTAACACAAATCGAGTGTGTTTTGGTTCGTACGATGCCCATTGGCCCATTTGACCAACTATTACTTTCTCACGAAGTAACAAAGTGAACTTTTACTTCGTGGTGAAGTAATAGACTAAACGAGTTATGTTTGATCAAATCGTTGAAGGAAAATCATTCTAGAGTGTTTAGAGTCTCCATACTTAGTTTTTTTGGCCACGACTTGTTGTATGGAACTTTATATTCTTTATCACAAGTCTTAACCTTCCCAAGGATAATGTAAGCTTATTAATACTAAACGAGTGCCTTTTGGTTCGTACGATGCCTGTTGGCCCATTTGACCAACTATTACTTTCTCACGAAGTAACAAAGTAAACTCTTACTTCGTGGTGAAGTAATAGACTAAACGAGTTACGTTTGATCAAATCGTTGAAGGAAAATCATTCTAGAGTGGTTAGAGTCTCCATACTTAGTTTTTTTGGCCACGACTTGTTGTATGGAACTTTATATTCATTATCATAAGTCTTAACCTTCCCAAGGATAATATAAGCTTATTAACACTAATCGAGTGCGTTTTGGTTCGTACGATGCCCGTTGGCCCATTTGATCAACTATTACTTTCTCACGAAGTAACAAAGTAAACTGTTACTTCGTGGTGAAGTATTAGACTAAACGAGTTACGTTTGATCAAATCGTTGAAGGAAAATCATTCTAGAGTGTTTAGAGTCGCCATACTTAGTTTTTTTGGCCACGACTTGTTGTATGGAACTTTATATTCTTTATCACAAGTCTTAACTTTCCCAAGGATAATCTAAGCTTATTAACACTAATCCAGTGCATTTTGGTTCGTACGATGCCCGTTGGCCCATTTGACCAAATATTACTTTCTCACGAAGTAACAAAGTAAACTCTTACTTCGTGGTGAAGTAATAGACTAAACGAGTTACGTTTGATCAAATCGTTGAAGGAAAATCATTCTAGAGTGGTTAGAGTCTCCATACTTAGTTTTTTTGGCCACGACTTGTTGTATGGAACTTTATATTCATTATCATAAGTCTTAACCTTCCCAAGGATAATATAAGCTTATTAACACTAATCGAGTGCGTTTTGGTTCGTACGATGCCCGTTGGCCCATTTGATCAACTATTACTTTCTCACGAAGTAACAAAGTAAACTGTTACTTCGTGGTGAAGTATTAGACTAAACGAGTTACGTTTGATCAAATCGTTGAAGGAAAATCATTCTAGAGTGTTTAGAGTCGCCATACTTAGTTTTTTTGGCCACGACTTGTTGTATGGAAGTTTATATTCTTTATCACAAGTCTTAACCTTCCCAAGGATAATCTAAGCTTATTAACACAAATCGAGTGCATTTTGGTTCGTACGATGCCCGTTGGCCCATTTGACCAACTATTACTTTCTCACGAAGTAACAAGATAAACTTGTTACTTCGTGGTGAAGTAATAGACTAAACGAGTTACGTTCGATCAAATCGTTGAAGGAAAATCATTCTAGAGTGTTTAGAGTCTCGATACTTAGTTTTTTTGGCCAAGACTTGTTGTATGGAACTTTATATTCTTTATCACAAGTCTTAACTTTCCCAAGGATAATCTAAGCTTATTAACACTAATCGAGTGCGTTTTGGTTCGTACGATGCCCGTTGGCCCATTTGATCAACTATTACTTTCTCACGAAGTAACAAAGTAAACTGTTACTTCGTGGTGAAGTAATAGACTAAACGAGTTACGTTTGATCAAATCGTTGAAGGAAAATCTTTCTATTGTGTTTAGAGTCTCCATGCTTAGTTTTTTTGGCCACGACTTGTTGTATGGAACTTTAAACTCTTTATCATAAGTCTTAACCTTCCCAAGGATAATCTAAGCTTATTAACACAAATCGAGTGTGTTTTGGTTCGTACGATGCCCGTTGGCCCATTTGACCAACTATTACTTTCTCACGAAGTAACAAGGTAAACTTGTTACTTCGTGGTGAAGTAATAGACTAAACGAGTTACGTTCGATCAAATCGTTGAAGGAAAATCATTCTAGAGTGTTTAGAGTCTCGATACTTAGTTTTTTTGGCCACGACTTGTTGTATGGAACTTTATATTCTTTATCACAAGTCTTAACCTTCCCAAGGATAATCTAAGCTTATTAATACTAATCGAGTGCGTTTTGGTTCGTACGATGCCCGTTGGCCCATTTGACCAACTATTACTTTCTCACGAAGTAACAAAGTAAACTGTTACTTCGTGGTGAAGTAATAGACTAAACGAGTTACGTTTGATCAAATCGTTGAAGGAAAATCATTATAGAGTGTTTTGAGTCTCCATACTTAGTTTTTTTGGCCACGACTTGTTGTATGGAACTTTAAACTCTTTATTACAAGTCTTAACCTTTCAAGGATAATCTAAGCTTATTAACACAAATCGAGTGTGTTTTGGTTCGTACGATGCCCATTGGCCCATTTGACCAACTATTACTTTCTCACGAAGTAACAAAGTGAACTTTTACTTCGTGGTGAAGTAATAGACTAAACGAGTTATGTTTGATCAAATCGTTGAAGGAAAATCATTCTAGAGTGTTTAGAGTCTCCATACTTAGTTTTTTTGGCCACGACTTGTTGTATGGAACTTTATATTCTTTATCACAAGTCTTAACCTTCCCAAGGATAATGTAAGCTTATTAATACTAAACGAGTGCCTTTTGGTTCGTACGATGCCTGTTGGCCCATTTGACCAACTATTACTTTCTCACGAAGTAACAAAGTAAACTGTTACTTCGTGGTGAAGTAATAGACTAAACGAGTTACGTTTGATCAAATCGTTGGAGGAAAATCTTTCTAGAGTGTTTAGAGTCTCCATGCTTAGTGTTTTTGGCCACGACTTGTTGTATGGAACTTTAAACTCTTTATCACAAGTCTTAACCTTCCCAAGGATAATCTAAGCTTATTAACACAAATCGAGTGCATTTTGGTTCGTACGATGCCCGTTGGCCCATTTGACCAACTATTACTTTCTCATGAAGTAACAGTTACTTCGTGGTGAAGTAATAGACTAAACGAGTTACGTTTGATCAAATCGTTGAAGGAAAATCATTATAGAGTGTTTAGAGTCTCCATACTTAGTTTTTTTGGCCAAGACTTGTTGTATGGAACTTTATATTCTTTATCACAAGTCTTAACTTTCCCAAGGATAATCTAAGCTTATTAACACTAATCGAGTGCGTTTTGGTTCGTACGATGCCCGTTGGCCCATTTGATCAACTATTACTTTCTCACGAAGTAACAAAGTAAACTGTTACTTCGTGGCGAAGTAATAGACTAAACGAGTTACGTTTGAACAAATAGTTGAAGGAAAATCTTTCTATTGTGTTTAGAGTCTCCATGCTTAGTTTTTTTGGCCACGACTTGTTGTATGGAACTTTAAACTCTTTATCATAAGTCTTAACCTTCCCAAGGATAATCTAAGCTTATTAACACAAATCGAGTGTGTTTTGGTTCGTACGATGCCCGTTGGCCCATTTGACCAACTATTACTTTCTCACGAAGTAACAAGGTAAACTTGTTACTTCGTGGTGAAGTAATAGACTAAACGAGTTACGTTTGATCAAATCGTTGAAGGAAAATCATTCTAGAGTGTTTTGAGTCTCCATACTTAGTTTTTTTGGCCACGACTTGTTGTATGGAACTTTAAACTCTTTATTACAAGTCTTAACCTTTCAAGGATAATCTAAGCTTATTAACACAAATCGAGTGTGTTTTGGTTCGTACGATGCCCGTTGGCCCAATTGACCAACTATTACTTTCTCACGAAGTAACAAAGTAAACTTTTACTTCGTGGTGAAGTAATAGACTAAACGAGTTATGTTTGATCAAATCGTTGAAGGAAAATCATTCTAGAGTGTTTAGAGTCTCCATACTTAGTTTTTTTGGCCACGACTTGTTGTATGGAACTTTATATTCTTTATCACAAGTCTTAACCTTCCCAAGGATAATGTAAGCTTATTAATACTAATCGAGTGCCTTTTGGTTCGTACGATGCCTGTTGGCCCATTTGACCAACTATTACTTTCTCACGAAGTAACAAAGTAAACTGTTACTTCGTGGTGAAGTAATAGACTAAACGAGTTACGTTTGATCAAATCGTTGGAGGAAAATCTTTCTAGAGTGTTTAGAGTCTCCATGCTTAGTGTTTTTGGCCACGACTTGTTGTATGGAACTTTAAACTCTTTATCACAAGTCTTAACCTTCCCAAGGATAATCTAAGCTTATTAACACAAATCGAGTGTGTTTTGGTTCGTACGATGCCCGTTGGCCCATTTGACCAACTATTACTTTCTCACGAAGTAACAAGGTAAACTGTTACTTCGTGGTGAAGTAATAGACTAAACGAGTTACGTTTGATCAAATCGTTGAAGGAAAATCATTCTAGAGTGTTTAGAGTATCCATGCTTAGTTTTTTTGGCCAAGACTTGTTGTATGGAACTTTATATTCTTTATCACAAGTCTTAACTTTCCCAAGGATAATCTAAGCTTATTAACACTAATCCAGTGCATTTTGGTTCGTACGATGCCCGTTGGCCCATTTGACCAACTATTACTTTCTCACGAAGTAACAAAGTAAACTCTTACTTCGTGGTGAAGTAATAGACTAAACGAGTTACGTTTGATCAAATCGTTGAAGGAAAATCATTCTAGAGTGGTTAGAGTCTCGATACTTAGTTTTTTTGGCCAAGACTTGTTGTATGGAACTTTATATTCTTTATCACAAGTCTTAACCTTCCCAAGGATAATCTAAGCTTATTAACACAAATCGAGTGCATTTTGGTTCGTACGATGCCCGTTGGCCCATTTGACCAACTATTACTTTCTCACGAAGTAACAAGATAAACTTGTTACTTCGTGGTGAAGTAATAGACTAAACGAGTTACGTTCGATCAAATCGTTGAAGGAAAATCATTCTAGAGTGTTTAGAGTCTCGATACTTAGTTTTTTTGGCCAAGACTTGTTGTATGGAACTTTATATTCTTTATCACAAGTCTTAACTTTCCCAAGGATAATCTAAGCTTATTAACACTAATCGAGTGCGTTTTGGTTCGTACGATGCCCGTTGGCCCATTTGATCAACTATTACTTTCTCACGAAGTAACAAAGTAAACTGTTACTTCGTGGTGAAGTAATAGACTAAACGAGTTACGTTTGATCAAATCGTTGAAGGAAAATCTTTCTATTGTGTTTAGAGTCTCCATGCTTAGTTTTTTTGGCCACGACTTGTTGTATGGAACTTTAAACTCTTTATCATAAGTCTTAACCTTCCCAAGGATAATCTAAGCTTATTAACACAAATCGAGTGTGTTTTGGTTCGTACGATGCCCGTTGGCCCATTTGACCAACTATTACTTTCTCACGAAGTAACAAGGTAAACTTGTTACTTCGTGGTGAAGTAATAGACTAAACGAGTTACGTTCGATCAAATCGTTGAAGGAAAATCATTCTAGAGTGTTTAGAGTCTCGATACTTAGTTTTTTTGGCCACGACTTGTTGTATGGAACTTTATATTCTTTATCACAAGTCTTAACCTTCCCAAGGATAATCTAAGCTTATTAATACTAATCGAGTGCGTTTTGGTTCGTACGATGCCCGTTGGCCCATTTGACCAACTATTACTTTCTCACGAAGTAACAAAGTAAACTGTTACTTCGTGGTGAAGTAATAGACTAAACGAGTTACGTTTGATCAAATCGTTGAAGGAAAATCATTCTAGAGTGTTTTGAGTCTCCATACTTAGTTTTTTTGGCCACGACTTGTTGTATGGAACTTTAAACTCTTTATTACAAGTCTTAACCTTTCAAGGATAATCTAAGCTTATTAACACAAATCGAGTGTGTTTTGGTTCGTACGATGCCCATTGGCCCATTTGACCAACTATTACTTTCTCACGAAGTAACAAAGTGAACTTTTACTTCGTGGTGAAGTAATAGACTAAACGAGTTATGTTTGATCAAATCGTTGAAGGAAAATCATTCTAGAGTGTTTAGAGTCTCCATACTTAGTTTTTTTGGCCACGACTTGTTGTATGGAACTTTATATTCTTTATCACAAGTCTTAACCTTCCCAAGGATAATGTAAGCTTATTAATACTAAACGAGTGCCTTTTGGTTCGTACGATGCCTGTTGGCCCATTTGACCAACTATTACTTTCTCACAAAGTAACAAAGTAAACTGTTACTTCGTGGTGAAGTAATAGACTAAACGAGTTACGTTTGATCAAATCGTTGGAGGAAAATCTTTCTAGAGTGTTTAGAGTCTCCATGCTTAGTGTTTTTGGCCACGACTTGTTGTATGGAACTTTAAACTCTTTATCACAAGTCTTAACCTTCCCAAGGATAATCTAAGCTTATTAACACAAATCGAGTGCATTTTGGTTCGTACGATGCCCGTTGGCCCATTTGACCAACTATTACTTTCTCATGAAGTAACAGTTACTTCGTGGTGAAGTAATAGACTAAACGAGTTACGTTTGATCAAATCGTTGAAGGAAAATCATTATAGAGTGTTTAGAGTCTCCATACTTAGTTTTTTTGGCCAAGACTTGTTGTATGGAACTTTATATTCTTTATCACAAGTCTTAACTTTCCCAAGGATAATCTAAGCTTATTAACACTAATCGAGTGCGTTTTGGTTCGTACGATGCCCGTTGGCCCATTTGATCAACTATTACTTTCTCACGAAGTAACAAAGTAAACTGTTACTTCGTGGCGAAGTAATAGACTAAACGAGTTACGTTTGAACAAATAGTTGAAGGAAAATCTTTCTATTGTGTTTAGAGTCTCCATGCTTAGTTTTTTTGGCCACGACTTGTTGTATGGAACTTTAAACTCTTTATCATAAGTCTTAACCTTCCCAAGGATAATCTAAGCTTATTAACACAAATCGAGTGTGTTTTGGTTCGTACGATGCCCGTTGGCCCATTTGACCAACTATTACTTTCTCACGAAGTAACAAGGTAAACTTGTTACTTCGTGGTGAAGTAATAGACTAAACGAGTTACGTTTGATCAAATCGTTGAAGGAAAATCATTCTAGAGTGTTTTGAGTCTCCATACTTAGTTTTTTTGGCCACGACTTGTTGTATGGAACTTTAAACTCTTTATTACAAGTCTTAACCTTTCAAGGATAATCTAAGCTTATTAACACAAATCGAGTGTGTTTTGGTTCGTACGATGCCCGTTGGCCCAATTGACCAACTATTACTTTCTCACGAAGTAACAAAGTAAACTTTTACTTCGTGGTGAAGTAATAGACTAAACGAGTTATGTTTGATCAAATCGTTGAAGGAAAATCATTCTAGAGTGTTTAGAGTCTCCATACTTAGTTTTTTTGGCCACGACTTGTTGTATGGAACTTTATATTCTTTATCACAAGTCTTAACCTTCCCAAGGATAATGTAAGCTTATTAATACTAATCGAGTGCCTTTTGGTTCGTACGATGCCTGTTGGCCCATTTGACCAACTATTACTTTCTCACGAAGTAACAAAGTAAACTGTTACTTCGTGGTGAAGTAATAGACTAAACGAGTTACGTTTGATCAAATCGTTGGAGGAAAATCTTTCTAGAGTGTTTAGAGTCTCCATGCTTAGTGTTTTTGGCCACGACTTGTTGTATGGAACTTTAAACTCTTTATCACAAGTCTTAACCTTCCCAAGGATAATCTAAGCTTATTAACACAAATCGAGTGTGTTTTGGTTCGTACGATGCCCGTTGGCCCATTTGACCAACTATTACTTTCTCACGAAGTAACAAGGTAAACTGTTACTTCGTGGTGAAGTAATAGACTAAACGAGTTACGTTTGATCAAATCGTTGAAGGAAAATCATTCTAGAGTGTTTAGAGTATCCATACTTAGTTTTTTTGGCCAAGACTTGTTGTATGGAACTTTATATTCTTTATCACAAGTCTTAACTTTCCCAAGGATAATCTAAGCTTATTAACACTAATCCACTGCATTTTGGTTCGTACGATGCCCGTTGGCCCATTTGACCAACTATTACTTTCTCACGAAGTAACAAAGTAAACTCTTACTTCGTGGTGAAGTAATAGACTAAACGAGTTACGTTTGATCAAATCGTTGAAGGAAAATCATTCTAGAGTGGTTAGAGTCTCCATACTTAGTTTTTTTGGCCACGACTTGTTGTATGGAACTTTATATTCATTATCATAAGTCTTAACCTTCCCAAGGATAATATAAGCTTATTAACACTAATCGAGTGCGTTTTGGTTCGTACGATGCCCGTTGGCCCATTTGATCAACTATTACTTTCTCACGAAGTAACAAAGTAAACTGTTACTTCGTGGTGAAGTATTAGACTAAACGAGTTACGTTTGATCAAATCGTTGAAGGAAAATCATTCTAGAGTGTTTAGAGTCGCCATACTTAGTTTTTTTGGCCACGACTTGTTGTATGGAACTTTATATTCTTTATCACAAGTCTTAACCTTCCCAAGGATAATCTAAGCTTATTATCACAAATCGAGTGCATTTTGGTTCGTACGATGCCCGTTGGCCCATTTGACCAACTATTACTTTCTCACGAAGTAACAAGATAAACTTGTTACTTCGTGGTGAAGTAATAGACTAAACGAGTTACGTTCGATCAAATCGTTGAAGGAAAATCATTCTAGAGTGTTTAGAGTCTCGATACTTAGTTTTTTTGGCCAAGACTTGTTGTATGGAACTTTATATTCTTTATCACAAGTCTTAACTTTCCCAAGGATAATCTAAGCTTATTAACACTAATCGAGTGCGTTTTGGTTCGTACGATGCCCGTTGGCCCATTTGATCAACTATTACTTTCTCACGAAGTAACAAAGTAAACTGTTACTTCGTGGTGAAGTAATAGACTAAACGAGTTACGTTTGATCAAATCGTTGAAGGAAAATCTTTCTATTGTGTTTAGAGTCTCCATGCTTAGTTTTTTTGGCCACGACTTGTTGTATGGAACTTTAAACTCTTTATCATAAGTCTTAACCTTCCCAAGGTTAATCTAAGCTTATTAACACAAATCGAGTGTGTTTTGGTTCGTACGATGCCCGTTGGCCCATTTGACCGACTATTACTTTCTCACGAAGTAACAAGGTAAACTTGTTACTTCGTGGTGAAGTAATAGACTAAACGAGTTACGTTCGATCAAATCGTTGAAGGAAAATCATTCTAGAGTGTTTAGAGTCTCGATACTTAGTTTTTTTGGCCACGACTTGTTGTATGGAACTTTATATTCTTTATCACAAGTCTTAACCTTCCCAAGGATAATCTAAGCTTATTAATACTAATCGAGTGCGTTTTGGTTCGTACGATGCCCGTTGGCCCATTTGACCAACTATTACTTTCTCACGAAGTAACAAAGTAAACTGTTACTTCGTGGTGAAGTAATAGACTAAACGAGTTACGTTTGATCAAATCGTTGAAGGAAAATCATTCTAGAGTGTTTTGAGTCTCCATACTTAGTTTTTTTGGCCACGACTTGTTGTATGGAACTTTAAACTCTTTATTACAAGTCTTAACCTTTCAAGGATAATCTAAGCTTATTAACACAAATCGAGTGTGTTTTGGTTCGTACGATGCCCGTTGGCCCATTTGACCAACTATTACTTTCTCACGAAGTAACAAAGTGAACTTTTACTTCGTGGTGAAGTAATAGACTAAACGAGTTATGTTTGATCAAATCGTTGAAGGAAAATCATTCTAGAGTGTTTAGAGTCTCCATACTTAGTTTTTTTGGCCACGACTTGTTGTATGGAACTTTATATTCTTTATCACAAGTCTTAACCTTCCCAAGGATAATGTAAGCTTATTAATACTAAACGAGTGCCTTTTGGTTCGTACGATGCATGTTGGCCCATTTGACCAACTATTACTTTCTCACGAAGTAACAAAGTAAACTGTTACTTCGTGGTGAAGTAATAGACTAAACGAGTTACGTTTGATCAAATCGTTGGAGGAAAATCTTTCTAGAGTGTTTAGAGTCTCCATGCTTAGTGTTTTTGGCCACGACTTGTTGTATGGAACTTTAAACTCTTTATCACAAGTCTTAACCTTCCCAAGGATAATCTAAGCTTATTAACACAAATCGAGTGCATTTTGGTTCGTACGATGCCCGTTGGCCCATTTGACCAACTATTACTTTCTCATGAAGTAACAGTTACTTCGTGGTGAAGTAATAGACTAAACGAGTTACGTTTGATCAAATCGTTGAAGGAAAATCATTATAGAGTGTTTAGAGTCTCCATACTTAGTTTTTTTGGCCAAGACTTGTTGTATGGAACTTTATATTCTTTATCACAAGTCTTAACTTTCCCAAGGATAATCTAAGCTTATTAACACTAATCGAGTGCGTTTTGGTTCGTACGATGCCCGTTGGCCCATTTGATCAACTATTACTTTCTCACGAAGTAACAAAGTAAACTGTTACTTCGTGGCGAAGTAATAGACTAAACGAGTTACGTTTGAACAAATAGTTGAAGGAAAATCTTTCTATTGTGTTTAGAGTCTCCATGCTTAGTTTTTTTGGCCACGACTTGTTGTATGGAACTTTAAACTCTTTATCATAAGTCTTAACCTTCCCAAGGATAATCTAAGCTTATTAACACAAATCGAGTGTGTTTTGGTTCGTACGATGCCCGTTGGCCCATTTGACCAACTATTACTTTCTCACGAAGTAACAAGGTAAACTTGTTACTTCGTGGTGAAGTAATAGACTAAACGAGTTACGTTTGATCAAATCGTTGAAGGAAAATCATTCTAGAGTGTTTTGAGTCTCCATACTTAGTTTTTTTGGCCACGACTTGTTGTATGGAACTTTAAACTCTTTATTACAAGTCTTAACCTTTCAAGGATAATCTAAGCTTATTAACACAAATCGAGTGTGTTTTGGTTCGTACGATGCCCGTTGGCCCAATTGACCAACTATTACTTTCTCACGAAGTAACAAAGTAAACTTTTACTTCGTGGTGAAGTAATAGACTAAACGAGTTATGTTTGATCAAATCGTTGAAGGAAAATCATTCTAGAGTGTTTAGAGTCTCCATACTTAGTTTTTTTGGCCACGACTTGTTGTATGGAACTTTATATTCTTTATCACAAGTCTTAACCTTCCCAAGGATAATGTAAGCTTATTAATACTAATCGAGTGCCTTTTGGTTCGTACGATGCCTGTTGGCCCATTTGACCAACTATTACTTTCTCACGAAGTAACAAAGTAAACTGTTACTTCGTGGTGAAGTAATAGACTAAACGAGTTACGTTTGATCAAATCGTTGGAGGAAAATCTTTCTAGAGTGTTTAGAGTCTCCATGCTTAGTGTTTTTGGCCACGACTTGTTGTATGGAACTTTAAACTCTTTATCACAAGTCTTAACCTTCCCAAGGATAATCTAAGCTTATTAACACAAATCGAGTGTGTTTTGGTTCGTACGATGCCCGTTGGCCCATTTGACCAACTATTACTTTCTCACGAAGTAACAAGGTAAACTGTTACTTCGTGGTGAAGTAATAGACTAAACGAGTTACGTTTGATCAAATCGTTGAAGGAAAATCATTCTAGAGTGTTTAGAGTATCCATACTTAGTTTTTTTGGCCAAGACTTGTTGTATGGAACTTTATATTCTTTATCACAAGTCTTAACTTTCCCAAGGATAATCTAAGCTTATTAACACTAATCCACTGCATTTTGGTTCGTACGATGCCCGTTGGCCCATTTGACCAACTATTACTTTCTCACGAAGTAACAAAGTAAACTCTTACTTCGTGGTGAAGTAATAGACTAAACGAGTTACGTTTGATCAAATCGTTGAAGGAAAATCATTCTAGAGTGGTTAGAGTCTCCATACTTAGTTTTTTTGGCCACGACTTGTTGTATGGAACTTTATATTCATTATCATAAGTCTTAACCTTCCCAAGGATAATATAAGCTTATTAACACTAATCGAGTGCGTTTTGGTTCGTACGATGCCCGTTGGCCCATTTGATCAACTATTACTTTCTCACGAAGTAACAAAGTAAACTGTTACTTCGTGGTGAAGTAATAGACTAAACGAGTTACGTTTGATCAAATCGTTGAAGGAAAATCTTTCTATTGTGTTTAGAGTCTCCATGCTTAGTTTTTTTGGCCACGACTTGTTGTATGGAACTTTAAACTCTTTATCATAAGTCTTAACCTTCCCAAGGTTAATCTAAGCTTATTAACACAAATCGAGTGTGTTTTGGTTCGTACGATGCCCGTTGGCCCATTTGACCGACTATTACTTTCTCACGAAGTAACAAGGTAAACTTGTTACTTTGTGGTGAAGTAATAGACTAAACGAGTTACGTTCGATCAAATCGTTGAAGGAAAATCATTCTAGAGTGTTTAGAGTCTCGATACTTAGTTTTTTTGGCCACGACTTGTTGTATGGAACTTTATATTCTTTATCACAAGTCTTAACCTTCCCAAGGATAATCTAAGCTTATTAATACTAATCGAGTGCGTTTTGGTTCGTACGATGCCCGTTGGCCCATTTGACCAACTATTACTTTCTCACGAAGTAACAAAGTAAACTGTTACTTCGTGGTGAAGTAATAGACTAAACGAGTTACGTTTGATCAAATCGTTGAAGGAAAATCATTCTAGAGTGTTTTGAGTCTCCATACTTAGTTTTTTTGGCCACGACTTGTTGTATGGAACTTTAAACTCTTTATTACAAGTCTTAACCTTTCAAGGATAATCTAAGCTTATTAACACAAATCGAGTGTGTTTTGGTTCGTACGATGCCCGTTGGCCCATTTGACCAACTATTACTTTCTCACGAAGTAACAAAGTGAACTTTTACTTCGTGGTGAAGTAATAGACTAAACGAGTTATGTTTGATCAAATCGTTGAAGGAAAATCATTCTAGAGTGTTTAGAGTCTCCATACTTAGTTTTTTTGGCCACGACTTGTTGTATGGAACTTTATATTCTTTATCACAAGTCTTAACCTTCCCAAGGATAATGTAAGCTTATTAATACTAAACGAGTGCCTTTTGGTTCGTACGATGCATGTTGGCCCATTTGACCAACTATTACTTTCTCACGAAGTAACAAAGTAAACTGTTACTTCGTGGTGAAGTAATAGACTAAACGAGTTACGTTTGATCAAATCGTTGGAGGAAAATCTTTCTAGAGTGTTTAGAGTCTCCATGCTTAGTGTTTTTGGCCACGACTTGTTGTATGGAACTTTAAACTCTTTATCACAAGTCTTAACCTTCCCAAGGATAATCTAAGCTTATTAACACAAATCGAGTGCATTTTGGTTCGTACGATGCCCGTTGGCCCATTTGACCAACTATTACTTTCTCATGAAGTAACAGTTACTTCGTGGTGAAGTAATAGACTAAACGAGTTACGTTTGATCAAATCGTTGAAGGAAAATCATTATAGAGTGTTTAGAGTCTCCATACTTAGTTTTTTTGGCCAAGACTTGTTGTATGGAACTTTATATTCTTTATCACAAGTCTTAACTTTCCCAAGGATAATCTAAGCTTATTAACACTAATCGAGTGCGTTTTGGTTCGTACGATGCCCGTTGGCCCATTTGATCAACTATTACTTTCTCACGAAGTAACAAAGTAAACTGTTACTTCGTGGCGAAGTAATAGACTAAACGAGTTACGTTTGAACAAATAGTTGAAGGAAAATCTTTCTATTGTGTTTAGAGTCTCCATGCTTAGTTTTTTTGGCCACGACTTGTTGTATGGAACTTTAAACTCTTTATCATAAGTCTTAACCTTCCCAAGGATAATCTAAGCTTATTAACACAAATCGAGTGTGTTTTGGTTCGTACGATGCCCGTTGGCCCATTTGACCAACTATTACTTTCTCACGAAGTAACAAGGTAAACTTGTTACTTCGTGGTGAAGTAATAGACTAAACGAGTTACGTTTGATCAAATCGTTGAAGGAAAATCATTCTAGAGTGTTTTGAGTCTCCATACTTAGTTTTTTTGGCCACGACTTGTTGTATGGAACTTTAAACTCTTTATTACAAGTCTTAACCTTTCAAGGATAATCTAAGCTTATTAACACAAATCGAGTGTGTTTTGGTTCGTACGATGCCCGTTGGCCCAATTGACCAACTATTACTTTCTCACGAAGTAACAAAGTAAACTTTTACTTCGTGGTGAAGTAATAGACTAAACGAGTTATGTTTGATCAAATCGTTGAAGGAAAATCATTCTAGAGTGTTTAGAGTCTCCATACTTAGTTTTTTTGGCCACGACTTGTTGTATGGAACTTTATATTCTTTATCACAAGTCTTAACCTTCCCAAGGATAATGTAAGCTTATTAATACTAATCGAGTGCCTTTTGGTTCGTACGATGCCTGTTGGCCCATTTGACCAACTATTACTTTCTCACGAAGTAACAAAGTAAACTGTTACTTCGTGGTGAAGTAATAGACTAAACGAGTTACGTTTGATCAAATCGTTGGAGGAAAATCTTTCTAGAGTGTTTAGAGTCTCCATGCTTAGTGTTTTTGGCCACGACTTGTTGTATGGAACTTTAAACTCTTTATCACAAGTCTTAACCTTCCCAAGGATAATCTAAGCTTATTAACACAAATCGAGTGTGTTTTGGTTCGTACGATGCCCGTTGGCCCATTTGACCAACTATTACTTTCTCACGAAGTAACAAGGTAAACTGTTACTTCGTGGTGAAGTAATAGACTAAACGAGTTACGTTTGATCAAATCGTTGAAGGAAAATCATTCTAGAGTGTTTAGAGTATCCATACTTAGTTTTTTTGGCCAAGACTTGTTGTATGGAACTTTATATTCTTTATCACAAGTCTTAACTTTCCCAAGGATAATCTAAGCTTATTAACACTAATCCACTGCATTTTGGTTCGTACGATGCCCGTTGGCCCATTTGACCAACTATTACTTTCTCACGAAGTAACAAAGTAAACTCTTACTTCGTGGTGAAGTAATAGACTAAACGAGTTACGTTTGATCAAATCGTTGAAGGAAAATCATTCTAGAGTGGTTAGAGTCTCCATACTTAGTTTTTTTGGCCACGACTTGTTGTATGGAACTTTATATTCATTATCATAAGTCTTAACCTTCCCAAGGATAATATAAGCTTATTAACACTAATCGAGTGCGTTTTGGTTCGTACGATGCCCGTTGGCCCATTTGATCAACTATTACTTTCTCACGAAGTAACAAAGTAAACTGTTACTTCGTGGTGAAGTATTAGACTAAACGAGTTACGTTTGATCAAATCGTTGAAGGAAAATCATTCTAGAGTGTTTAGAGTCGCCATACTTAGTTTTTTTGGCCACGACTTGTTGTATGGAACTTTATATTCTTTATCACAAGTCTTAACCTTCCCAAGGATAATCTAAGCTTATTATCACAAATCGAGTGCATTTTGGTTCGTACGATGCCCGTTGGCCCATTTGACCAACTATTACTTTCTCACGAAGTAACAAGATAAACTTGTTACTTCGTGGTGAAGTAATAGACTAAACGAGTTACGTTCGATCAAATCGTTGAAGGAAAATCATTCTAGAGTGTTTAGAGTCTCGATACTTAGTTTTTTTGGCCAAGACTTGTTGTATGGAACTTTATATTCTTTATCACAAGTCTTAACTTTCCCAAGGATAATCTAAGCTTATTAACACTAATCGAGTGCGTTTTGGTTCGTACGATGCCCGTTGGCCCATTTGATCAACTATTACTTTCTCACGAAGTAACAAAGTAAACTGTTACTTCGTGGTGAAGTAATAGACTAAACGAGTTACGTTTGATCAAATCGTTGAAGGAAAATCTTTCTATTGTGTTTAGAGTCTCCATGCTTAGTTTTTTTGGCCACGACTTGTTGTATGGAACTTTAAACTCTTTATCATAAGTCTTAACCTTCCCAAGGTTAATCTAAGCTTATTAACACAAATCGAGTGTGTTTTGGTTCGTACGATGCCCGTTGGCCCATTTGACCGACTATTACTTTCTCACGAAGTAACAAGGTAAACTTGTTACTTCGTGGTGAAGTAATAGACTAAACGAGTTACGTTCGATCAAATCGTTGAAGGAAAATCATTCTAGAGTGTTTAGAGTCTCGATACTTAGTTTTTTTGGCCACGACTTGTTGTATGGAACTTTATATTCTTTATCACAAGTCTTAACCTTCCCAAGGATAATCTAAGCTTATTAATACTAATCGAGTGCGTTTTGGTTCGTACGATGCCCGTTGGCCCATTTGACCAACTATTACTTTCTCACGAAGTAACAAAGTAAACTGTTACTTCGTGGTGAAGTAATAGACTAAACGAGTTACGTTTGATCAAATCGTTGAAGGAAAATCATTCTAGAGTGTTTTGAGTCTCCATACTTAGTTTTTTTGGCCACGACTTGTTGTATGGAACTTTAAACTCTTTATTACAAGTCTTAACCTTTCAAGGATAATCTAAGCTTATTAACACAAATCGAGTGTGTTTTGGTTCGTACGATGCCCGTTGGCCCATTTGACCAACTATTACTTTCTCACGAAGTAACAAAGTGAACTTTTACTTCGTGGTGAAGTAATAGACTAAACGAGTTATGTTTGATCAAATCGTTGAAGGAAAATCATTCTAGAGTGTTTAGAGTCTCCATACTTAGTTTTTTTGGCCACGACTTGTTGTATGGAACTTTATATTCTTTATCACAAGTCTTAACCTTCCCAAGGATAATGTAAGCTTATTAATACTAAACGAGTGCCTTTTGGTTCGTACGATGCCTGTTGGCCCATTTGACCAACTATTACTTTCTCACGAAGTAACAAAGTAAACTGTTACTTCGTGGTGAAGTAATAGACTAAACGAGTTACGTTTGATCAAATCGTTGGAGGAAAATCTTTCTAGAGTGTTTAGAGTCTCCATGCTTAGTGTTTTTGGCCACGACTTGTTGTATGGAACTTTAAACTCTTTATCACAAGTCTTAACCTTCCCAAGGATAATCTAAGCTTATTAACACAAATCGAGTGCATTTTGGTTCGTACGATGCCCGTTGGCCCATTTGACCAACTATTACTTTCTCATGAAGTAACAGTTACTTCGTGGTGAAGTAATAGACTAAACGAGTTACGTTTGATCAAATCGTTGAAGGGAAAATCATTATAGAGTGTTTAGAGTCTCCATACTTAGTTTTTTTGGCCAAGACTTGTTGTATGGAACTTTATATTCTTTATCACAAGTCTTAACTTTCCCAAGGATAATCTAAGCTTATTAACACTAATCGAGTGCGTTTTGGTTCGTACGATGCCCGTTGGCCCATTTGATCAACTATTACTTTCTCACGAAGTAACAAAGTAAACTGTTACTTCGTGGCGAAGTAATAGACTAAACGAATTACGTTTGAACAAATAGTTGAAGGAAAATCTTTCTATTGTGTTTAGAGTCTCCATGCTTAGTTTTTTTGGCCACGACTTGTTGTATGGAACTTTAAACTCTTTATCATAAGTCTTAACCTTCCCAAGGATAATCTAAGCTTATTAACACAAATCGAGTGTGTTTTGGTTCGTACGATGCCCGTTGGCCCATTTGACCAACTATTACTTTCTCACGAAGTAACAAGGTAAACTTGTTACTTCGTGGTGAAGTAATAGACTAAACGAGTTACGTTCGATCAAATCGTTGAAGGAAAATCATTCTAGAGTGTTTAGAGTCTCGATACTTAGTTTTTTTGGCCACGACTTGTTGTATGGAACTTTATATTCTTTATCACAAGTCTTAACCTTCCCAAGGATAATCTAAGCTTATTAATACTAATCGAGTGCGTTTTGGTTCGTACGATGCCCGTTGGCCCATTTGACCAACTATTACTTTCTCACGAAGTAACAAAGTAAACTGTTACTTCGTGGTGAAGTAATAGACTAAACGAGTTACGTTTGATCAAATCGTTGAAGGAAAATCATTCTAGAGTGTTTAGAGTCTCCATACTTAGTTTTTTTGGCCACAACTTGTTGTATGGAACTTTATATTCTTTATCACAAGTCTTAACCTTCCCAAGGATAATGTAAGCTTATTAATACTAAACGAGTGCCTTTTGGTTCGTACGATGCCTGTTGGCCCATTTGACCAACTATTACTTTCTCACGAAGTAACAAAGTAAACTGTTACTTCGTGGTGAAGTAATAGACTAAACGAGTTACGTTTGATCAAATCGTTGGAGGAAAATCTTTCTAGAGTGTTTAGAGTCTCCATGCTTAGTGTTTTTGGCCACGACTTGTTGTATGGAACTTTAAACTCTTTATCACAAGTCTTAACCTTCCCAAGGATAATCTAAGCTTATTAACACAAATCGAGTGCATTTTGGTTCGTACGATGCCCGTTGGCCCATTTGACCAACTATTACTTTCTCATGAAGTAACAGTTACTTCGTGGTGAAGTAATAGACTAAACGAGTTACGTTTGATCAAATCGTTGAAGGAAAATCATTATAGAGTGTTTAGAGTCTCCATACTTAGTTTTTTTGGCCAAGACTTGTTGTATGGAACTTTATATTCTTTATCACAAGTCTTAACTTTCCCAAGGATAATCTAAGCTTATTAACACTAATCGAGTGCGTTTTGGTTCGTACGATGCCCGTTGGCCCATTTGATCAACTATTACTTTCTCACGAAGTAACAAAGTAAACTGTTACTTCGTGGCGAAGTAATAGACTAAACGAGTTACGTTTGAACAAATAGTTGAAGGAAAATCTTTCAATTGTGTTTAGAGTCTCCATGCTTAGTTTTTTTGGCCACGACTTGTTGTATGGAACTTTAAACTCTTTATCATAAGTCTTAACCTTCCCAAGGATAATCTAAGCTTATTAACACAAATCGAGTGTGTTTTGGTTCGTACGATGCCCGTTGGCCCATTTGACCAACTATTACTTTCTCACGAAGTAACAAGGTAAACTTGTTACTTCGTGGTGAAGTAATAGACTAAACGAGTTACGTTCGATCAAATCGTTGAAGGAAAATCATTCTAGAGTGTTTAGAGTCTCGATACTTAGTTTTTTTGGCCACGACTTGTTGTATGGAACTTTATATTCTTTATCACAAGTCTTAACCTTCCCAAGGATAATCTAAGCTTATTAATACTAATCGAGTGCGTTTTGGTTCGTACGATGCCCGTTGGCCCATTTGACCAACTATTACTTTCTCACGAAGTAACAAAGTAAACTGTTACTTCGTGGTGAAGTAATAGACTAAACGAGTTACGTTTGATCAAATCGTTGAAGGAAAATCATTCTAGAGTGTTTAGAGTCTCCATACTTAGTTTTTTTGGCCACGACTTGTTGTATGGAACTTTATATTCTTTATCACAAGTCTTAACCTTCCCAAGGATAATGTAAGCTTATTAATACTAAACGAGTGCCTTTTGGTTCGTACGATGCCTGTTGGCCCATTTGACCAACTATTACTTTCTCACGAAGTAACAAAGTAAACTGTTACTTCGTGGTGAAGTAATAGACTAAACGAGTTACGTTTGATCAAATCGTTGGAGGAAAATCTTTCTAGAGTGTTTAGAGTCTCCATGCTTAGTGTTTTTGGCCACGACTTGTTGTATGGAACTTTAAACTCTTTATCACAAGTCTTAACCTTCCCAAGGATAATCTAAGCTTATTAACACAAATCGAGTGCATTTTGGTTCGTACGATGCCCGTTGGCCCATTTGACCAACTATTACTTTCTCATGAAGTAACAGTTACTTCGTGGTGAAGTAATAGACTAAACGAGTTACGTTTGATCAAATCGTTGAAGGAAAATCATTATAGAGTGTTTAGAGTCTCCATACTTAGTTTTTTTGGCCAAGACTTGTTGTATGGAACTTTATATTCTTTATCACAAGTCTTAACTTTCCCAAGGATAATCTAAGCTTATTAACACTAATCGAGTGCGTTTTGGTTCGTACGATGCCCGTTGGCCCATTTGATCAACTATTACTTTCTCACGAAGTAACAAAGTAAACTGTTACTTCGTGGCGAAGTAATAGACTAAACGAGTTACGTTTGAACAAATAGTTGAAGGAAAATCTTTCTATTGTGTTTAGAGTCTCCATGCTTAGTTTTTTTGGCCACGACTTGTTGTATGGAACTTTAAACTCTTTATCATAAGTCTTAACCTTCCCAAGGATAATCTAAGCTTATTAACACAAATCGAGTGTGTTTTGGTTCGTACGATGCCCGTTGGCCCATTTGACCAACTATTACTTTCTCACGAAGTAACAAGGTAAACTTGTTACTTCGTGGTGAAGTAATAGACTAAACGAGTTACGTTTGATCAAATCGTTGAAGGAAAATCATTCTAGAGTGTTTTGAGTCTCCATACTTAGTTTTTTTGGCCACGACTTGTTGTATGGAACTTTAAACTCTTTATTACAAGTCTTAACCTTTCAAGGATAATCTAAGCTTATTAACACAAATCGAGTGTGTTTTGGTTCGTACGATGCCCGTTGGCCCAATTGACCAACTATTACTTTCTCACGAAGTAACAAAGTAAACTTTTACTTCGTGGTGAAGTAATAGACTAAACGAGTTATGTTTGATCAAATCGTTGAAGGAAAATCATTCTAGAGTGTTTAGAGTCTCCATACTTAGTTTTTTTGGCCACGACTTGTTGTATGGAACTTTATATTCTTTATCACAAGTCTTAACCTTCCCAAGGATAATGTAAGCTTATTAATACTAATCGAGTGCCTTTTGGTTCGTACGATGCCTGTTGGCCCATTTGACCAACTATTACTTTCTCACGAAGTAACAAAGTAAACTGTTACTTCGTGGTGAAGTAATAGACTAAACGAGTTACGTTTGATCAAATCGTTGGAGGAAAATCTTTCTAGAGTGTTTAGAGTCTCCATGCTTAGTGTTTTTGGCCACGACTTGTTGTATGGAACTTTAAACTTTTTATCACAAGTCTTAACCTTCCCAAGGATAATCTAAGCTTATTAACACAAATTGAGTGTGTTTTGGTTCGTACGATGCCCGTTGGCCCATTTGACCAACTATTACTTTCTCACGAAGTAACAAGGTAAACTGTTACTTCGTGGTGAAGTAATAGACTAAACGAGTTACGTTTGATCAAATCGTTGAAGGAAAATCATTCTAGAGTGTTTAGAGTATCCATACTTAGGTTTTTTGGCCAAGACTTGTTGTATGGAACTTTATATTCTTTATCACAAGTCTTAACTTTCCCAAGGATAATCTAAGCTTATTAACACTAATCCACTGCATTTTGGTTCGTACGATGCCCGTTGGCCCATTTGACCAACTATTACTTTCTCACGAAGTAACAAAGTAAACTCTTACTTCGTGGTGAAGTAATAGACTAAACGAGTTACGTTTGATCAAATCGTTGAAGGAAAATCATTCTAGAGTGGTTAGAGTCTCCATACTTAGTTTTTTTGGCCACGACTTGTTGTATGGAACTTTATATTCATTATCATAAGTCTTAACCTTCCCAAGGATAATATAAGCTTATTAACACTAATCGAGTGCGTTTTGGTTCGTACGATGCCCGTTGGCCCATTTGATCAACTATTACTTTCTCACGAAGTAACAAAGTAAACTGTTACTTCGTGGTGAAGTATTAGACTAAACGAGTTACGTTTGATCAAATCGTTGAAGGAAAATCATTCTAGAGTGTTTAGAGTCGCCATACTTAGTTTTTTTGGCCACGACTTGTTGTATGGAACTTTATATTCTTTATCACAAGTCTTAACCTTCCCAAGGATAATCTAAGCTTATTAACACAAATCGAGTGCATTTTGGTTCGTACGATGCCCGTTGGCCCATTTGACCAACTATTACTTTCTCACGAAGTAACAAGATAAACTTGTTACTTCGTGGTGAAGTAATAGACTAAACGAGTTACGTTCGATCAAATCGTTGAAGGAAAATCATTCTAGAGTGTTTAGAGTCTCGATACTTAGTTTTTTTGGCCAAGACTTGTTGTATGGAACTTTATATTCTTTATCACAAGTCTTAACTTTCCCAAGGATAATCTAAGCTTATTAACACTAATCGAGTGCGTTTTGGTTCGTACGATGCCCGTTGGCCCATTTGATCAACTATTACTTTCTCACGAAGTAACAAAGTAAACTGTTACTTCGTGGTGAAGTAATAGACTAAACGAGTTACGTTTGATCAAATCGTTGAAGGAAAATCTTTCTATTGTGTTTAGAGTCTCCATGCTTAGTTTTTTTGGCCACGACTTGTTGTATGGAACTTTAAACTCTTTATCATAAGTCTTAACCTTCCCAAGGTTAATCTAAGCTTATTAACACAAATTGAGTGTGTTTTGGTTCGTACGATGCCCGTTGGCCCATTTGACCGACTATTACTTTCTCACGAAGTAACAAGGTAAACTTGTTACTTCGTGGTGAAGTAATAGACTAAACGAGTTACGTTCGATCAAATCGTTGAAGGAAAATCATTCTAGAGTGTTTAGAGTCTCGATACTTAGTTTTTTTGGCCACGACTTGTTGTATGGAACTTTATATTCTTTATCACAAGTCTTAACCTTCCCAAGGATAATCTAAGCTTATTAATACTAATCGAGTGCGTTTTGGTTCGTACGATGCCCGTTGGCCCATTTGACCAACTATTACTTTCTCACGAAGTAACAAAGTAAACTGTTACTTCGTGGTGAAGTAATAGACTAAACGAGTTACGTTTGATCAAATCGTTGAAGGAAAATCATTCTAGAGTGTTTTGAGTCTCCATACTTAGTTTTTTTGGCCACGACTTGTTGTATGGAACTTTAAACTCTTTATTACAAGTCTTAACCTTTCAAGGATAATCTAAGCTTATTAACACAAATCGAGTGTGTTTTGGTTCGTACGATGCCCGTTGGCCCATTTGACCAACTATTACTTTCTCACGAAGTAACAAAGTGAACTTTTACTTCGTGGTGAAGTAATAGACTAAACGAGTTATGTTTGATCAAATCGTTGAAGGAAAATCATTCTAGAGTGTTTAGAGTCTCCATACTTAGTTTTTTTGGCCACGACTTGTTGTATGGAACTTTATATTCTTTATCACAAGTCTTAACCTTCCCAAGGATAATGTAAGCTTATTAATACTAAACGAGTGCCTTTTGGTTCGTACGATGCCTGTTGGCCCATTTGACCAACTATTACTTTCTCACGAAGTAACAAAGTAAACTGTTACTTCGTGGTGAAGTAATAGACTAAACGAGTTACGTTTGATCAAATCGTTGGAGGAAAATCTTTCTAGAGTGTTTAGAGTCTCCATGCTTAGTGTTTTTGGCCACGACTTGTTGTATGGAACTTTAAACTCTTTATCACAAGTCTTAACCTTCCCAAGGATAATCTAAGCTTATTAACACAAATCGAGTGCATTTTGGTTCGTACGATGCCCGTTGGCCCATTTGACCAACTATTACTTTCTCATGAAGTAACAGTTACTTCGTGGTGAAGTAATAGACTAAACGAGTTACGTTTGATCAAATCGTTGAAGGAAAATCATTATAGAGTGTTTAGAGTCTCCATACTTAGTTTTTTTGGCCAAGACTTGTTGTATGGAACTTTATATTCTTTATCACAAGTCTTAACTTTCCCAAGGATAATCTAAGCTTATTAACACTAATCGAGTGCGTTTTGGTTCGTACGATGCCCGTTGGCCCATTTGATCAACTATTACTTTCTCACGAAGTAACAAAGTAAACTGTTACTTCGTGGCGAAGTAATAGACTAAACGAGTTACGTTTGAACAAATAGTTGAAGGAAAATCTTTCTATTGTGTTTAGAGTCTCCATGCTTAGTTTTTTTGGCCACGACTTGTTGTATGGAACTTTAAACTCTTTATCATAAGTCTTAACCTTCCCAAGGTTAATCTAAGCTTATTAACACAAATCGAGTGTGTTTTGGTTCGTACGATGCCCGTTGGCCCATTTGACCGACTATTACTTTCTCACGAAGTAACAAGGTAAACTTGTTACTTCGTGGTGAAGTAATAGACTAAACGAGTTACGTTCGATCAAATCGTTGAAGGAAAATCATTCTAGAGTGTTTAGAGTCTCGATACTTAGTTTTTTTGGCCACGACTTGTTGTATGGAACTTTATATTCTTTATCACAAGTCTTAACCTTCCCAAGGATAATCTAAGCTTATTAATACTAATCGAGTGCGTTTTGGTTCGTACGATGCCCGTTGGCCCATTTGACCAACTATTACTTTCTCACGAAGTAACAAAGTAAACTGTTACTTCGTGGTGAAGTAATAGACTAAACGAGTTACGTTTGATCAAATCGTTGAAGGAAAATCATTATAGAGTGTTTAGAGTCTCCATACTTAGTTTTTTTGGCCAAGACTTGTTGTATGGAACTTTATATTCTTTATCACAAGTCTTAACTTTCCCAAGGATAATCTAAGCTTATTAACACTAATCGAGTGCGTTTTGGTTCGTACGATGCCCGTTGGCCCATTTGATCAACTATTACTTTCTCACGAAGTAACAAAGTAAACTGTTACTTCGTGGCGAAGTAATAGACTAAACGAGTTACGTTTGAACAAATAGTTGAAGGAAAATCTTTCTATTGTGTTTAGAGTCTCCATGCTTAGTTTTTTTGGCCACGACTTGTTGTATGGAACTTTAAACTCTTTATCATAAGTCTTAACCTTCCCAAGGTTAATCTAAGCTTATTAACACAAATCGAGTGTGTTTTGGTTCGTACGATGCCCGTTGGCCCATTTGACCAACTATTACTTTCTCACGAAGTAACAAAGTAAACTGTTACTTCGTGGTGAAGTAATAGACTAAACGAGTTACGTTTGATCAAATCGTTGGAGGAAAATCTTTCTAGAGTGTTTAAAGTCTCCATGCTTAGTGTTTTTGGCCACGACTTGTTGTATGGAACTTTAAACTCTTTATCACAAGTCTTAACCTTCCCAAGGATAATCTAAGCTTATTAACACAAATCGAGTGCATTTTGGTTCGTACGATGCCCGTTGGCCCATTTGACCAACTATTACTTTCTCATGAAGTAACAGTTACTTCGTGGTGAAGTAATAGACTAAACGAGTTACGTTTGATCAAATCGTTGAAGGAAAATCATTATAGAGTGTTTAGAGTCTCCATACTTAGTTTTTTTGGCCAAGACTTGTTGTATGGAACTTTATATTCTTTATCACAAGTCTTAACTTTCCCAAGGATAATCTAAGCTTATTAACACTAATCGAGTGCGTTTTGGTTCGTACGATGCCCGTTGGCCCATTTGATCAACTATTACTTTCTCACGAAGTAACAAAGTAAACTGTTACTTCGTGGCGAAGTAATAGACTAAACGAGTTACGTTTGAACAAATAGTTGAAGGAAAATCTTTCTATTGTGTTTAGAGTCTCCATGCTTAGTTTTTTTGGCCACGACTTGTTGTATGGAACTTTAAACTCTTTATCATAAGTCTTAACCTTCCCAAGGTTAATCTAAGCTTATTAACACAAATCGAGTGTGTTTTGGTTCGTACGATGCCCGTTGGCCCATTTGACCGACTATTACTTTCTCACGAAGTAACAAGGTAAACTTGTTACTTCGTGGTGAAGTAATAGACTAAACGAGTTACGTTCGATCAAATCGTTGAAGGAAAATCATTCTAGAGTGTTTAGAGTCTCGATACTTAGTTTTTTTGGCCACGACTTGTTGTATGGAACTTTATATTCTTTATCACAAGTCTTAACCTTCCCAAGGATAATCTAAGCTTATTAATACTAATCGAGTGCGTTTTGGTTCGTACGATGCCCGTTGGCCCATTTGACCAACTATTACTTTCTCACGAAGTAACAAAGTAAACTGTTACTTCGTGGTGAAGTAATAGACTAAACGAGTTACGTTTGATCAAATCGTTGAAGGAAAATCATTCTAGAGTGTTTTGAGTCTCCATACTTAGTTTTTTTGGCCAAGACTTGTTGTATGGAACTTTATATTCTTTATCACAAGTCTTAACTTTCCCAAGGATAATCTAAGCTTATTAACACTAATCGAGTGCGTTTTGGTTCGTACGATGCCCGTTGGCCCATTTGATCAACTATTACTTTCTCACGAAGTAACAAAGTAAACTGTTACTTCGTGGCGAAGTAATAGACTAAACGAGTTACGTTTGAACAAATAGTTGAAGGAAAATCTTTCTATTGTGTTTAGAGTCTCCATGCTTAGTTTTTTTGGCCACGACTTGTTGTATGGAACTTTAAACTCTTTATCATAAGTCTTAACCTTCCCAAGGTTAATCTAAGCTTATTAACACAAATCGAGTGTGTTTTGGTTCGTACGATGCCCGTTGGCCCATTTGACCAACTATTACTTTCTCACGAAGTAACAAAGTAAACTGTTACTTCGTGGTGAAGTAATAGACTAAACGAGTTACGTTTGATCAAATCGTTGGAGGAAAATCTTTCTAGAGTGTTTAGAGTCTCCATGCTTAGTGTTTTTGGCCACGACTTGTTGTATGGAACTTTAAACTCTTTATCACAAGTCTTAACCTTCCCAAGGATAATCTAAGCTTATTAACACAAATCGAGTGCATTTTGGTTCGTACGATGCCCGTTGGCCCATTTGACCAACTATTACTTTCTCATGAAGTAACAGTTACTTCGTGGTGAAGTAATAGACTAAACGAGTTACGTTTGATCAAATCGTTGAAGGAAAATCATTATAGAGTGTTTAGAGTCTCCATACTTAGTTTTTTTGGCCAAGACTTGTTGTATGGAACTTTATATTCTTTATCACAAGTCTTAACTTTCCCAAGGATAATCTAAGCTTATTAACACTAATCGAGTGCGTTTTGGTTCGTACGATGCCCGTTGGCCCATTTGATCAACTATTACTTTCTCACGAAGTAACAAAGTAAACTGTTACTTCGTGGCGAAGTAATAGACTAAACGAGTTACGTTTGAACAAATAGTTGAAGGAAAATCTTTCTATTGTGTTTAGAGTCTCCATGCTTAGTTTTTTTGGCCACGACTTGTTCTATGGAACTTTAAACTCTTTATCATAAGTCTTAACCTTCCCAAGGTTAATCTAAGCTTATTAACACAAATCGAGTGTGTTTTGGTTCGTACGATGCCCGTTGGCCCATTTGACCGACTATTACTTTCTCACGAAGTAACAAGGTAAACTTGTTACTTCGTGGTGAAGTAATAGACTAAACGAGTTACGTTCGATCAAATCGTTGAAGGAAAATCATTCTAGAGTGTTTAGAGTCTCGATACTTAGTTTTTTTGGCCACGACTTGTTGTATGGAACTTTATATTCTTTATCACAAGTCTTAACCTTCCCAAGGATAATCTAAGCTTATTAATACTAATCGAGTGCGTTTTGGTTCGTACGATGCCCGTTGGCCCATTTGACCAACTATTACTTTCTCACGAAGTAACAAAGTAAACTGTTACTTCGTGGTGAAGTAATAGACTAAACGAGTTACGTTTGATCAAATCGTTGAAGGAAAATCATTCTAGAGTGTTTTGAGTCTCCATACTTAGTTTTTTTGGCCACGACTTGTTGTATGGAACTTTAAACTCTTTATTACAAGTCTTAACCTTTCAAGGATAATCTAAGCTTATTAACACAAATCGAGTGTGTTTTGGTTCGTACGATGCCCGTTGGCCCATTTGACCAACTATTACTTTCTCACGAAGTAACAAAGTGAACTTTTACTTCGTGGTGAAGTAATAGACTAAACGAGTTATGTTTGATCAAATCGTTGAAGGAAAATCATTCTAGAGTGTTTAGAGTCTCCATACTTAGTTTTTTTGGCCACGACTTGTTGTATGGAACTTTATATTCTTTATCACAAGTCTTAACCTTCCCAAGGATAATGTAAGCTTATTAATACTAAACGAGTGCCTTTTGGTTCGTACGATGCCTGTTGGCCCATTTGACCAACTATTACTTTCTCACGAAGTAACAAAGTAAACTGTTACTTCGTGGTGAAGTAATAGACTAAACGAGTTACGTTTGATCAAATCGTTGGAGGAAAATCTTTCTAGAGTGTTTAGAGTCTCCATGCTTAGTGTTTTTGGCCACGACTTGTTGTATGGAACTTTAAACTCTTTATCACAAGTCTTAACCTTCCCAAGGATAATCTAAGCTTATTAACACAAATCGAGTGCATTTTGGTTCGTACGATGCCCGTTGGCCCATTTGACCAACTATTACTTTCTCATGAAGTAACAGTTACTTCGTGGTGAAGTAATAGACTAAACGAGTTACGTTTGATCAAATCGTTGAAGGAAAATCATTATAGAGTGTTTAGAGTCTCCATACTTAGTTTTTTTGGCCAAGACTTGTTGTATGGAACTTTATATTCTTTATCACAAGTCTTAACTTTCCCAAGGATAATCTAAGCTTATTAACACTAATCGAGTGCGTTTTGGTTCGTACGATGCCCGTTGGCCCATTTGATCAACTATTACTTTCTCACGAAGTAACAAAGTAAACTGTTACTTCGTGGCGAAGTAATAGACTAAACGAGTTACGTTTGAACAAATAGTTGAAGGAAAATCTTTCTATTGTGTTTAGAGTCTCCATGCTTAGTTTTTTTGGCCACGACTTGTTGTATGGAACTTTAAACTCTTTATCATAAGTCTTAACCTTCCCAAGGATAATCTAAGCTTATTAACACAAATCGAGTGTGTTTTGGTTCGTACGATGCCCGTTGGCCCATTTGACCAACTATTACTTTCTCACGAAGTAACAAGGTAAACTTGTTACTTCGTGGTGAAGTAATAGACTAAACGAGTTACGTTCGATCAAATCGTTGAAGGAAAATCATTCTAGAGTGTTTAGAGTCTCGATACTTAGTTTTTTTGGCCACGACTTGTTGTATGGAACTTTATATTCTTTATCACAAGTCTTAACCTTCCCAAGGATAATCTAAGCTTATTAATACTAATCGAGTGCGTTTTGGTTCGTACGATGCCCGTTGGCCCATTTGACCAACTATTACTTTCTCACGAAGTAACAAAGTAAACTGTTACTTCGTGGTGAAGTAATAGACTAAACGAGTTACGTTTGATCAAATCGTTGAAGGAAAATCATTCTAGAGTGTTTTGAGTCTCCATACTTAGTTTTTTTGGCCACGACTTGTTGTATGGAACTTTAAACTCTTTATTACAAGTCTTAACCTTTCAAGGATAATCTAAGCTTATTAACACAAATCGAGTGTGTTTTGGTTCGTACGATGCCCGTTGGCCCAATTGACCAACTATTACTTTCTCACGAAGTAACAAAGTAAACTTTTACTTCGTGGTGAAGTAATAGACTAAACGAGTTATGTTTGATCAAATCGTTGAAGGAAAATCATTCTAGAGTGTTTAGAGTCTCCATACTTAGTTTTTTTGGCCACGACTTGTTGTATGGAACTTTATATTCTTTATCACAAGTCTTAACCTTCCCAAGGATAATGTAAGCTTATTAATACTAATCGAGTGCCTTTTGGTTCGTACGATGCCTGTTGGCCCATTTGACCAACTATTACTTTCTCACGAAGTAACAAAGTAAACTGTTACTTCGTGGTGAAGTAATAGACTAAACGAGTTACGTTTGATCAAATCGTTGGAGGAAAATCTTTCTAGAGTGTTTAGAGTCTCCATGCTTAGTGTTTTTGGCCACGACTTGTTGTATGGAACTTTAAACTCTTTATCACAAGTCTTAACCTTCCCAAGGATAATCTAAGCTTATTAACACAAATCGAGTGTGTTTTGGTTCGTACGATGCCCGTTGGCCCATTTGACCAACTATTACTTTCTCACGAAGTAACAAGGTAAACTGTTACTTCGTGGTGAAGTAATAGACTAAACGAGTTACGTTTGATCAAATCGTTGAAGGAAAGTCATTCTAGAGTGTTTAGAGTATCCATACTTAGTTTTTTTGGCCAAGACTTGTTGTATGGAACTTTATATTCTTTATCACAAGTCTTAACTTTCCCAAGGATAATCTAAGCTTATTAACACTAATCCAGTGCATTTTGGTTCGTACGATGCCCGTTGGCCCATTTGACCAACTATTACTTTCTCACGAAGTAACAAAGTAAACTCTTACTTCGTGGTGAAGTAATAGACTAAACGAGTTACGTTTGATCAAATCGTTGGAGGAAAATCTTTCTAGAGTGTTTAGAGTCTCCATGCTTAGTGTTTTTGGCCACGACTTGTTGTATGGAACTTTAAACTCTTTATCACAAGTCTTAACCTTCCCAAGGATAATCTAAGCTTATTAACACAAATCGAGTGTGTTTTGGTTCGTACGATGCCCGTTGGCCCATTTGACCAACTATTACTTTCTCACGAAGTAACAAGGTAAACTGTTACTTCGTGGTGAAGTAATAGACTAAACGAGTTACGTTTGATCAAATCGTTGAAGGAAAATCATTCTAGAGTGTTTAGAGTATCCATACTTAGTTTTTTTGGCCAAGACTTGTTGTATGGAACTTTATATTCTTTATCACAAGTCTTAACTTTCCCAAGGATAATCTAAGCTTATTAACACTAATCCACTGCATTTTGGTTCGTACGATGCCCGTTGGCCCATTTGACCAACTATTACTTTCTCACGAAGTAACAAAGTAAACTCTTACTTCGTGGTGAAGTAATAGACTAAACGAGTTACGTTTGATCAAATCGTTGAAGGAAAATCATTCTAGAGTGTTTTGAGTCTCCATACTTAGTTTTTTTGGCCACGACTTGTTGTATGGAACTTTAAACTCTTTATTACAAGTCTTAACCTTTCAAGGATAATCTAAGCTTATTAACACAAATCGAGTGTGTTTTGGTTCGTACGATGCCCGTTGGCCCAATTGACCAACTATTACTTTCTCACGAAGTAACAAAGTAAACTTTTACTTCGTGGTGAAGTAATAGACTAAACGAGTTATGTTTGATCAAATCGTTGAAGGAAAATCATTCTAGAGTGTTTAGAGTCTCCATACTTAGTTTTTTTGGCCACGACTTGTTGTATGGAACTTTATATTCTTTATCACAAGTCTTAACCTTCCCAAGGATAATGTAAGCTTATTAATACTAATCGAGTGCCTTTTGGTTCGTACGATGCCTGTTGGCCCATTTGACCAACTATTACTTTCTCACGAAGTAACAAAGTAAACTGTTACTTCGTGGTGAAGTAATAGACTAAACGAGTTACGTTTGATCAAATCGTTGGAGGAAAATCTTTCTAGAGTGTTTAGAGTCTCCATGCTTAGTGTTTTTGGCCACGACTTGTTGTATGGAACTTTAAACTCTTTATCACAAGTCTTAACCTTCCCAAGGATAATCTAAGCTTATTAACACAAATCGAGTGTGTTTTGGTTCGTACGATGCCCGTTGGCCCATTTGACCAACTATTACTTTCTCACGAAGTAACAAGGTAAACTGTTACTTCGTGGTGAAGTAATAGACTAAACGAGTTACGTTTGATCAAATCGTTGAAGGAAAGTCATTCTAGAGTGTTTAGAGTATCCATACTTAGTTTTTTTGGCCAAGACTTGTTGTATGGAACTTTATATTCTTTATCACAAGTCTTAACTTTCCCAAGGATAATCTAAGCTTATTAACACTAATCCAGTGCATTTTGGTTCGTACGATGCCCGTTGGCCCATTTGACCAACTATTACTTTCTCACGAAGTAACAAAGTAAACTCTTACTTCGTGGTGAAGTAATAGACTAAACGAGTTACGTTTGATCAAATCGTTGGAGGAAAATCTTTCTAGAGTGTTTAGAGTCTCCATGCTTAGTGTTTTTGGCCACGACTTGTTGTATGGAACTTTAAACTCTTTATCACAAGTCTTAACCTTCCCAAGGATAATCTAAGCTTATTAACACAAATCGAGTGTGTTTTGGTTCGTACGATGCCCGTTGGCCCATTTGACCAACTATTACTTTCTCACGAAGTAACAAGGTAAACTGTTACTTCGTGGTGAAGTAATAGACTAAACGAGTTACGTTTGATCAAATCGTTGAAGGAAAATCATTCTAGAGTGTTTAGAGTATCCATACTTAGTTTTTTTGGCCAAGACTTGTTGTATGGAACTTTATATTCTTTATCACAAGTCTTAACTTTCCCAAGGATAATCTAAGCTTATTAACACTAATCCACTGCATTTTGGTTCGTACGATGCCCGTTGGCCCATTTGACCAACTATTACTTTCTCACGAAGTAACAAAGTAAACTCTTACTTCGTGGTGAAGTAATAGACTAAACGAGTTACGTTTGATCAAATCGTTGAAGGAAAATCATTCTAGAGTGGTTAGAGTCTCCATACTTAGTTTTTTTGGCCACGACTTGTTGTATGGAACTTTATATTCATTATCATAAGTCTTAACCTTCCCAAGGATAATATAAGCTTATTAACACTAATCGAGTGCGTTTTGGTTCGTACGATGCCCGTTGGCCCATTTGATCAACTATTACTTTCTCACGAAGTAACAAAGTAAACTGTTACTTCGTGGTGAAGTATTAGACTAAACGAGTTACGTTTGATCAAATCGTTGAAGGAAAATCATTCTAGAGTGTTTAGAGTCGCCATACTTAGTTTTTTTGGCCACGACTTGTTGTATGGAACTTTATATTCTTTATCACAAGTCTTAACCTTCCCAAGGATAATCTAAGCTTATTAACACAAATCGAG
This sequence comes from Linaria vulgaris, assembly GCA_948329865.1. Classification (NCBI taxonomy): domain Eukaryota; kingdom Viridiplantae; phylum Streptophyta; class Magnoliopsida; order Lamiales; family Plantaginaceae; genus Linaria; species Linaria vulgaris. The sequence goes on from OX415252.1 coordinate 36,634,292, forward strand.
TGCATTTTGGTTCGTACGATGCCCGTTGGCCCATTTGACCAACTATTACTTTCTCACGAAGTAACAAGATAAACTTGTTACTTCGTGGTGAAGTAATAGACTAAACGAGTTACGTTCGATCAAATCGTTGAAGGAAAATCATTCTAGAGTGTTTAGAGTCTCGATACTTAGTTTTTTTGGCCAAGACTTGTTGTATGGAACTTTATATTCTTTATCACAAGTCTTAACTTTCCCAAGGATAATCTAAGCTTATTAACACTAATCGAGTGCGTTTTGGTTCGTACGATGCCCGTTGGCCCATTTGATCAACTATTACTTTCTCACGAAGTAACAAAGTAAACTGTTACTTCGTGGTGAAGTAATAGACTAAACGAGTTACGTTTGATCAAATCGTTGAAGGAAAATCTTTCTATTGTGTTTAGAGTCTCCATGCTTAGTTTTTTTGGCCACGACTTGTTGTATGGAACTTTAAACTCTTTATCATAAGTCTTAACCTTCCCAGGGTTAATCTAAGCTTATTAACACAAATCGAGTGTGTTTTGGTTCGTACGATGCCCGTTGGCCCATTTGACCGACTATTACTTTCTCACGAAGTAACAAAGTAAATTGTTACTTCGTGGTGAAGTAATAGACTAAACGAGTTACGTTTGATCAAATCGTTGAAGGAAAATCATTCTAGAGTGTTTTGAGTCTCCATACTTAGTTTTTTTGGCCACGACTTGTTGTATGGAACTTTAAACTCTTTATTACAAGTCTTAACCTTTCAAGGATAATCTAAGCTTATTAACACAAATCGAGTGTGTTTTGGTTCGTACGATGCCCGTTGGCCCATTTGACCAACTATTACTTTCTCACGAAGTAACAAAGTGAACTTTTACTTCGTGGTGAAGTAATAGACTAAACGAGTTATGTTTGATCAAATCGTTGAAGGAAAATCATTCTAGAGTGTTTAGAGTCTCCATACTTAGTTTTTTTGGCCACGACTTGTTGTATGGAACTTTATATTCTTTATCACAAGTCTTAACCTTCCCAAGGATAATGTAAGCTTATTAATACTAAACGAGTGCCTTTTGGTTCGTACGATGCCTGTTGGCCCATTTGACCAACTATTACTTTCTCACGAAGTAACAAAGTAAACTGTTACTTCGTGGTGAAGTAATAGACTAAACGAGTTACGTTTGATCAAATCGTTGGAGGAAAATCTTTCTAGAGTGTTTAGAGTCTCCATGCTTAGTGTTTTTGGCCACGACTTGTTGTATGGAACTTTAAACTCTTTATCACAAGTCTTAACCTTCCCAAGGATAATCTAAGCTTATTAACACAAATCGAGTGCATTTTGGTTCGTACGATGCCCGTTGGCCCATTTGACCAACTATTACTTTCTCATGAAGTAACAGTTACTTCGTGGTGAAGTAATAGACTAAACGAGTTACGTTTGATCAAATCGTTGAAGGAAAATCATTATAGAGTGTTTAGAGTCTCCATACTTAGTTTTTTTGGCCAAGACTTGTTGTATGGAACTTTATATTCTTTATCACAAGTCTTAACTTTCCCAAGGATAATCTAAGCTTATTAACACTAATCGAGTGCGTTTTGGTTCGTACGATGCCCGTTGGCCCATTTGATCAACTATTACTTTCTCACGAAGTAACAAAGTAAACTGTTACTTCGTGGCGAAGTAATAGACTAAACGAGTTACGTTTGAACAAATAGTTGAAGGAAAATCTTTCTATTGTGTTTAGAGTCTCCATGCTTAGTTTTTTTGGCCACGACTTGTTGTATGGAACTTTAAACTCTTTATCATAAGTCTTAACCTTCCCAAGGATAATCTAAGCTTATTAACACAAATCGAGTGTGTTTTGGTTCGTACGATGCCCGTTGGCCCATTTGACCAACTATTACTTTCTCACGAAGTAACAAGGTAAACTTGTTACTTCGTGGTGAAGTAATAGACTAAACGAGTTACGTTCGATCAAATCGTTGAAGGAAAATCATTCTAGAGTGTTTAGAGTCTCGATACTTAGTTTTTTTGGCCACGACTTGTTGTATGGAACTTTATATTCTTTATCACAAGTCTTAACCTTCCCAAGGATAATCTAAGCTTATTAACACTAATCCACTGCATTTTGGTTCGTACGATGCCCGTTGGCCCATTTGACCAACTATTACTTTCTCACGAAGTAACAAAGTAAACTCTTACTTCGTGGTGAAGTAATAGACTAAACGAGTTACGTTTGATCAAATCGTTGAAGGAAAATCATTCTAGAGTGGTTAGAGTCTCCATACTTAGTTTTTTTGGCCACGACTTGTTGTATGGAACTTTATATTCATTATCATAAGTCTTAACCTTCCCAAGGATAATATAAGCTTATTAACACTAATCGAGTGCGTTTTGGTTCGTACGATGCCCGTTGGCCCATTTGATCAACTATTACTTTCTCACGAAGTAACAAAGTAAACTGTTACTTCGTGGTGAAGTATTAGACTAAACGAGTTACGTTTGATCAAATCGTTGAAGGAAAATCATTCTAGAGTGTTTAGAGTCGCCATACTTAGTTTTTTTGGCCACGACTTGTTGTATGGAACTTTATATTCTTTATCACAAGTCTTAACCTTCCCAAGGATAATCTAAGCTTATTAACACAAATCGAGTGCATTTTGGTTCGTACGATGCCCGTTGGCCCATTTGACCAACTATTACTTTCTCACGAAGTAACAAGATAAACTTGTTACTTCGTGGTGAAGTAATAGACTAAACGAGTTACGTTCGATCAAATCGTTGAAGGAAAATCATTCTAGAGTGTTTAGAGTCTCGATACTTAGTTTTTTTGGCCAAGACTTGTTGTATGGAACTTTATATTCTTTATCACAAGTCTTAACTTTCCCAAGGATAATCTAAGCTTATTAACACTAATCGAGTGCGTTTTGGTTCGTACGATGCCCGTTGGCCCATTTGATCAACTATTACTTTCTCACGAAGTAACAAAGTAAACTGTTACTTCGTGGTGAAGTAATAGACTAAACGAGTTACGTTTGATCAAATCGTTGAAGGAAAATCTTTCTATTGTGTTTAGAGTCTCCATGCTTAGTTTTTTTGGCCACGACTTGTTGTATGGAACTTTAAACTCTTTATCATAAGTCTTAACCTTCCCAAGGTTAATCTAAGCTTATTAACACAAATCGAGTGTGTTTTGGTTCGTACGATGCCCGTTGGCCCATTTGACCGACTATTACTTTCTCACGAAGTAACAAAGTAAATTGTTACTTCGTGGTGAAGTAATAGACTAAACGAGTTACGTTTGATCAAATCGTTGAAGGAAAATCATTCTAGAGTGTTTTGAGTCTCCATACTTAGTTTTTTTGGCCACGACTTGTTGTATGGAACTTTAAACTCTTTATTACAAGTCTTAACCTTTCAAGGATAATCTAAGCTTATTAACACAAATCGAGTGTGTTTTGGTTCGTACGATGCCCGTTGGCCCATTTGACCAACTATTACTTTCTCACGAAGTAACAAAGTGAACTTTTACTTCGTGGTGAAGTAATAGACTAAACGAGTTATGTTTGATCAAATCGTTGAAGGAAAATCATTCTAGAGTGTTTAGAGTCTCCATACTTAGTTTTTTTGGCCACGACTTGTTGTATGGAACTTTATATTCTTTATCACAAGTCTTAACCTTCCCAAGGATAATGTAAGCTTATTAATACTAAACGAGTGCCTTTTGGTTCGTACGATGCCTGTTGGCCCATTTGACCAACTATTACTTTCTCACGAAGTAACAAAGTAAACTGTTACTTCGTGGTGAAGTAATAGACTAAACGAGTTACGTTTGATCAAATCGTTGGAGGAAAATCTTTCTAGAGTGTTTAGAGTCTCCATGCTTAGTGTTTTTGGCCACGACTTGTTGTATGGAACTTTAAACTCTTTATCACAAGTCTTAACCTTCCCAAGGATAATCTAAGCTTATTAACACAAATCGAGTGCATTTTGGTTCGTACGATGCCCGTTGGCCCATTTGACCAACTATTACTTTCTCATGAAGTAACAGTTACTTCGTGGTGAAGTAATAGACTAAACGAGTTACGTTTGATCAAATCGTTGAAGGAAAATCATTATAGAGTGTTTAGAGTCTCCATACTTAGTTTTTTTGGCCAAGACTTGTTGTATGGAACTTTATATTCTTTATCACAAGTCTTAACTTTCCCAAGGATAATCTAAGCTTATTAACACTAATCGAGTGCGTTTTGGTTCGTACGATGCCCGTTGGCCCATTTGATCAACTATTACTTTCTCACGAAGTAACAAAGTAAACTGTTACTTCGTGGCGAAGTAATAGACTAAACGAGTTACGTTTGAACAAATAGTTGAAGGAAAATCTTTCTATTGTGTTTAGAGTCTCCATGCTTAGTTTTTTTGGCCACGACTTGTTGTATGGAACTTTAAACTCTTTATCATAAGTCTTAACCTTCCCAAGGATAATCTAAGCTTATTAACACAAATCGAGTGTGTTTTGGTTCGTACGATGCCCGTTGGCCCATTTGACCAACTATTACTTTCTCACGAAGTAACAAGGTAAACTTGTTACTTCGTGGTGAAGTAATAGACTAAACGAGTTACGTTCGATCAAATCGTTGAAGGAAAATCATTCTAGAGTGTTTAGAGTCTCGATACTTAGTTTTTTTGGCCACGACTTGTTGTATGGAACTTTATATTCTTTATCACAAGTCTTAACCTTCCCAAGGATAATCTAAGCTTATTAATACTAATCGAGTGCGTTTTGGTTCGTACGATGCCCGTTGGCCCATTTGACCAACTATTACTTTCTCACGAAGTAACAAAGTAAACTGTTACTTCGTGGTGAAGTAATAGACTAAACGAGTTACGTTTGATCAAATCGTTGAAGGAAAATCATTCTAGAGTGTTTTGAGTCTCCATACTTAGTTTTTTTGGCCACGACTTGTTGTATGGAACTTTAAACTCTTTATTACAAGTCTTAACCTTTCAAGGATAATCTAAGCTTATTAACACAAATCGAGTGTGTTTTGGTTCGTACGATGCCCGTTGGCCCAATTGACCAACTATTACTTTCTCACGAAGTAACAAAGTAAACTTTTACTTCGTGGTGAAGTAATAGACTAAACGAGTTATGTTTGATCAAATCGTTGAAGGAAAATCATTCTAGAGTGTTTAGAGTCTCCATACTTAGTTTTTTTGGCCACGACTTGTTGTATGGAACTTTATATTCTTTATCACAAGTCTTAACCTTCCCAAGGATAATGTAAGCTTATTAATACTAATCGAGTGCCTTTTGGTTCGTACGATGCCTGTTGGCCCATTTGACCAACTATTACTTTCTCACGAAGTAACAAAGTAAACTGTTACTTCGTGGTGAAGTAATAGACTAAACGAGTTACGTTTGATCAAATCGTTGGAGGAAAATCTTTCTAGAGTGTTTAGAGTCTCCATGCTTAGTGTTTTTGGCCACGACTTGTTGTATGGAACTTTAAACTCTTTATCACAAGTCTTAACCTTCCCAAGGATAATCTAAGCTTATTAACACAAATCGAGTGTGTTTTGGTTCGTACGATGCCCGTTGGCCCATTTGACCAACTATTACTTTCTCACGAAGTAACAAGGTAAACTGTTACTTCGTGGTGAAGTAATAGACTAAACGAGTTACGTTTGATCAAATCGTTGAAGGAAAATCATTCTAGAGTGTTTAGAGTATCCATACTTAGTTTTTTTGGCCAAGACTTGTTGTATGGAACTTTATATTCTTTATCACAAGTCTTAACTTTCCCAAGGATAATCTAAGCTTATTAACACTAATCCAGTGCATTTTGGTTCGTACGATGCCCGTTGGCCCATTTGACCAACTATTACTTTCTCACGAAGTAACAAAGTAAACTCTTACTTCGTGGTGAAGTAATAGACTAAACGAGTTACGTTTGATCAAATCGTTGAAGGAAAATCATTCTAGAGTGGTTAGAGTCTCCATACTTAGTTTTTTTGGCCACGACTTGTTGTATGGAACTTTATATTCATTATCATAAGTCTTAACCTTCCCAAGGATAATATAAGCTTATTAACACTAATCGAGTGCGTTTTGGTTCGTACGATGCCCGTTGGCCCATTTGATCAACTATTACTTTCTCACGAAGTAACAAAGTAAACTGTTACTTCGTGGTGAAGTATTAGACTAAACGAGTTACGTTTGATCAAATCGTTGAAGGAAAATCATTCTAGAGTGTTTAGAGTCGCCATACTTAGTTTTTTTGGCCACGACTTGTTGTATGGAACTTTATATTCTTTATCACAAGTCTTAACCTTCCCAAGGATAATCTAAGCTTATTAACACAAATCGAGTGCATTTTGGTTCGTACGATGCCCGTTGGCCCATTTGAGCAACTATTACTTTCTCATGAAGTAACAGTTACTTCGTGGTGAAGTAATAGACTAAACGAGTTACGTTTGATCAAATCGTTGAAGGAAAATCATTATAGAGTGTTTAGAGTCTCCATACTTAGTTTTTTTGGCCAAGACTTGTTGTATGGAACTTTATATTCTTTATCACAAGTCTTAACTTTCCCAAGGATAATCTAAGCTTATTAACACTAATCGAGTGCGTTTTGGTTCGTACGATGCCCGTTGGCCCATTTGATCAACTATTACTTTCTCACGAAGTAACAAAGTAAACTGTTACTTCGTGGCGAAGTAATAGACTAAACGAGTTACGTTTGAACAAATAGTTGAAGGAAAATCTTTCTATTGTGTTTAGAGTCTCCATGCTTAGTTTTTTTGGCCACGACTTGTTGTATGGAACTTTAAACTCTTTATCATAAGTCTTAACCTTCCCAAGGATAATCTAAGCTTATTAACACAAATCGAGTGTGTTTTGGTTCGTACGATGCCCGTTGGCCCATTTGACCAACTATTACTTTCTCACGAAGTAACAAGGTAAACTTGTTACTTCGTGGTGAAGTAATAGACTAAACGAGTTACGTTCGATCAAATCGTTGAAGGAAAATCATTCTAGAGTGTTTAGAGTCTCGATACTTAGTTTTTTTGGCCACGACTTGTTGTATGGAACTTTATATTCTTTATCACAAGTCTTAACCTTCCCAAGGATAATGTAAGCTTATTAATACTAATCGAGTGCCTTTTGGTTCGTACGATGCCTGTTGGCCCATTTGACCAACTATTACTTTCTCACGAAGTAACAAAGTAAACTGTTACTTCGTGGTGAAGTAATAGACTAAACGAGTTACGTTTGATCAAATCGTTGGAGGAAAATCTTTCTAGAGTGTTTAGAGTCTCCATGCTTAGTGTTTTTGGCCACGACTTGTTGTATGGAACTTTAAACTCTTTATCACAAGTCTTAACCTTCCCAAGGATAATCTAAGCTTATTAACACAAATCGAGTGTGTTTTGGTTCGTACGATGCCCGTTGGCCCATTTGACCAACTATTACTTTCTCACGAAGTAACAAGGTAAACTGTTACTTCGTGGTGAAGTAATAGACTAAACGAGTTACGTTTGATAAAATCGTTGAAGGAAAATCATTCTAGAGTGTTTAGAGTATCCATACTTAGTTTTTTTGGCCAAGACTTGTTGTATGGAACTTTATATTCTTTATCACAAGTCTTAACTTTCCCAAGGATAATCTAAGCTTATTAACACTAATCCAGTGCATTTTGGTTCGTACGATGCCCGTTGGCCCATTTGACCAACTATTACTTTCTCACGAAGTAACAAAGTAAACTCTTACTTCGTGGTGAAGTAATAGACTAAACGAGTTACGTTTGATCAAATCGTTGAAGGAAAATCATTCTAGAGTGGTTAGAGTCTCCATACTTAGTTTTTTTGGCCACGACTTGTTGTATGGAACTTTATATTCATTATCATAAGTCTTAACCTTCCCAAGGATAATATAAGCTTATTAACACTAATCGAGTGCGTTTTGGTTCGTACGATGCCCGTTGGCCCATTTGATCAACTATTACTTTCTCACGAAGTAACAAAGTAAACTGTTACTTCGTGGTGAAGTATTAGACTAAACGAGTTACGTTTGATCAAATCGTTGAAGGAAAATCATTCTAGAGTGTTTAGAGTCGCCATACTTAGTTTTTTTGGACACGACTTGTTGTATGGAACTTTATATTCTTTATCACAAGTCTTAACCTTCCCAAGGATAATCTAAGCTTATTAACACAAATCGAGTGCATTTTGGTTCGTACGATGCCCGTTGGCCCATTTGACCAACTATTACTTTCTCATGAAGTAACAGTTACTTCGTGGTGAAGTAATAGACTAAACGAGTTACGTTTGATCAAATCGTTGAAGGAAAATCATTATAGAGTGTTTAGAGTCTCCATACTTAGTTTTTTTGGCCAAGACTTGTTGTATGGAACTTTATATTCTTTATCACAAGTCTTAACTTTCCCAAGGATAATCTAAGCTTATTAACACTAATCGAGTGCGTTTTGGTTCGTACGATGCCCGTTGGCCCATTTGATCAACTATTACTTTCTCACGAAGTAACAAAGTAAACTGTTACTTCGTGGCGAAGTAATAGACTAAACGAGTTACGTTTGAACAAATAGTTGAAGGAAAATCTTTCTATTGTGTTTAGAGTCTCCATGCTTAGTTTTTTTGGCCACGACTTGTTGTATGGAACTTTAAACTCTTTATCATAAGTCTTAACCTTCCCAAGGATAATCTAAGCTTATTAACACAAATCGAGTGTGTTTTGGTTCGTACGATGCCCGTTGGCCCATTTGACCAACTATTACTTTCTCACGAAGTAACAAGGTAAACTTGTTACTTCGTGGTGAAGTAATAGACTAAACGAGTTACGTTCGATCAAATCGTTGAAGGAAAATCATTCTAGAGTGTTTAGAGTCTCGATACTTAGTTTTTTTGGCCACGACTTGTTGTATGGAACTTTATATTCTTTATCACAAGTCTTAACCTTCCCAAGGATAATGTAAGCTTATTAATACTAATCGAGTGCCTTTTGGTTCGTACGATGCCTGTTGGCCCATTTGACCAACTATTACTTTCTCACGAAGTAACAAAGTAAACTGTTACTTCGTGGTGAAGTAATAGACTAAACGAGTTACGTTTGATCAAATCGTTGGAGGAAAATCTTTCTAGAGTGTTTAGAGTCTCCATGCTTAGTGTTTTTGGCCACGACTTGTTGTATGGAACTTTAAACTCTTTATCACAAGTCTTAACCTTCCCAAGGATAATCTAAGCTTATTAACACAAATCGAGTGTGTTTTGGTTCGTACGATGCCCGTTGGCCCATTTGACCAACTATTACTTTCTCACGAAGTAACAAGGTAAACTGTTACTTCGTGGTGAAGTAATAGACTAAACGAGTTACGTTTGATAAAATCGTTGAAGGAAAATCATTCTAGAGTGTTTAAAGTATCCATACTTAGTTTTTTTGGCCAAGACTTGTTGTATGGAACTTTATATTCTTTATCACAAGTCTTAACTTTCCCAAGGATAATCTAAGCTTATTAACACTAATCCAGTGCATTTTGGTTCGTACGATGCCCGTTGGCCCATTTGACCAACTATTACTTTCTCACGAAGTAACAAAGTAAACTCTTACTTCGTGGTGAAGTAATAGACTAAACGAGTTACGTTTGATCAAATCGTTGAAGGAAAATCATTCTAGAGTGGTTAGAGTCTCCATACTTAGTTTTTTTGGCCACGACTTGTTGTATGGAACTTTATATTCATTATCATAAGTCTTAACCTTCCCAAGGATAATATAAGCTTATTAACACTAATCGAGTGCGTTTTGGTTCGTACGATGCCCGTTGGCCCATTTGATCAACTATTACTTTCTCACGAAGTAACAAAGTAAACTGTTACTTCGTGGTGAAGTATTAGACTAAACGAGTTACGTTTGATCAAATCGTTGAAGGAAAATCATTCTAGAGTGTTTAGAGTCGCCATACTTAGTTTTTTTGGCCACGACTTGTTGTATGGAACTTTATATTCTTTATCACAAGTCTTAACCTTCCCAAGGATAATCTAAGCTTATTAACACAAATCGAGTACATTTTGGTTCGTACGATGCCCGTTGGCCCATTTGACCAACTATTACTTTCTCATGAAGTAACAGTTACTTCGTGGTGAAGTAATAGACTAAACGAGTTACGTTTGATCAAATCGTTGAAGGAAAATCATTATAGAGTGTTTAGAGTCTCCATACTTAGTTTTTTTGGCCAAGACTTGTTGTATGGAACTTTATATTCTTTATCACAAGTCTTAACTTTCCCAAGGATAATCTAAGCTTATTAACACTAATCGAGTGCGTTTTGGTTCGTACGATGCCCGTTGGCCCATTTGATCAACTATTACTTTCTCACGAAGTAACAAAGTAAACTGTTACTTCGTGGCGAAGTAATAGACTAAACGAGTTACGTTTGAACAAATAGTTGAAGGAAAATCTTTCTATTGTGTTTAGAGTCTCCATGCTTAGTTTTTTTGGCCACGACTTGTTGTATGGAACTTTAAACTCTTTATCATAAGTCTTAACCTTCCCAAGGATAATCTAAGCTTATTAACACAAATCGAGTGTGTTTTGGTTCGTACGATGCCCGTTGGCCCATTTGACCAACTATTACTTTCTCACGAAGTAACAAGGTAAACTTGTTACTTCGTGGTGAAGTAATAGACTAAACGAGTTACGTTCGATCAAATCGTTGAAGGAAAATCATTCTAGAGTGTTTAGAGTCTCGATACTTAGTTTTTTTGGCCACGACTTGTTGTATGGAACTTTATATTCTTTATCACAAGTCTTAACCTTCCCAAGGATAATCTAAGCTTATTAATACTAATCGAGTGCGTTTTGGTTCGTACGATGCCCGTTGGCCCATTTGACCAACTATTACTTTCTCACGAAGTAACAAAGTAAACTCTTACTTCGTGGTGAAGTAATAGACTAAACGAGTTACGTTTGATCAAATCGTTGAAGGAAAATCATTCTAGAGTGTTTTGAGTCTCCATACTTAGTTTTTTTGGCCACGACTTGTTGTATGGAACTTTAAACTCTTTATTACAAGTCTTAACCTTTCAAGGATAATCTAAGCTTATTAACACAAATCGAGTGTGTTTTGGTTCGTACGATGCCCGTTGGCCCATTTGACCAACTATTACTTTCTCACGAAGTAACAAAGTAAACTTTTACTTCGTGGTGAAGTAATAGACTAAACGAGTTATGTTTGATCAAATCGTTGAAGGAAAATCATTCTAGAGTGTTTAGAGTCTCCATACTTAGTTTTTTTGGCCACGACTTGTTGTATGGAACTTTATATTCTTTATCACAAGTCTTAACCTTCCCAAGGATAATGTAAGCTTATTAATACTAATCGAGTGCCTTTTGGTTCGTACGATGCCTGTTGGCCCATTTGACCAACTATTACTTTCTCACGAAGTAACAAAGTAAACTGTTACTTCGTGGTGAAGTAATAGACTAAACGAGTTACGTTTGATCAAATCGTTGGAGGAAAATCTTTCTAGAGTGTTTAGAGTCTCCATGCTTAGTGTTTTTGGCCACGACTTGTTGTATGGAACTTTAAACTCTTTATCACAAGTCTTAACCTTCCCAAGGATAATCTAAGCTTATTAACACAAATCGAGTGTGTTTTGGTTCGTACGATGCCCGTTGGCCCATTTGACCAACTATTACTTTCTCACGAAGTAACAAGGTAAACTGTTACTTCGTGGTGAAGTAATAGACTAAACGAGTTACGTTTGATCAAATCGTTGAAGGAAAACCATTCTAGAGTGTTTAGAGTATCCATACTTAGTTTTTTTGGCCAAGACTTGTTGTATGGAACTTTATATTCTTTATCACAAGTCTTAACTTTCCCAAGGATAATCTAAGCTTATTAACACTAATCCAGTGCATTTTGGTTCGTACGATGCCCGTTGGCCCATTTGACCAACTATTACTTTCTCACGAAGTAACAAAGTAAACTCTTACTTCGTGGTGAAGTAATAGACTAAACGAGTTACGTTTGATCAAATCGTTGAAGGAAAATCATTCTAGAGTGGTTAGAGTCTCCATACTTAGTTTTTTTGGCCACGACTTGTTGTATGGAACTTTATATTCATTATCATAAGTCTTAACCTTCCCAAGGATAATATAAGCTTATTAACACTAATCGAGTGCGTTTTGGTTCGTACGATGCCCGTTGGCCCATTTGACCAACTATTACTTTCTCACGAAGTAACAAAGTAAACTCTTACTTCGTGGTGAAGTAATAGACTAAACGAGTTACGTTTGATCAAATCGTTGAAGGAAAATCATTCTAGAGTGGTTAGAGTCTCCATACTTAGTTTTTTTGGCCACGACTTGTTGTATGGAACTTTATATTCATTATCATAAGTCTTAACCTTCCCAAGGATAATATAAGCTTATTAACACTAATCGAGTGCGTTTTGGTTCGTACGATGCCCGTTGGCCCATTTGATCAACTATTACTTTCTCACGAAGTAACAAAGTAAACTGTTACTTCGTGGTGAAGTATTAGACTAAACGAGTTACGTTTGATCAAATCGTTGAAGGAAAATCATTCTAGAGTGTTTAGAGTCGCCATACTTAGTTTTTTTGGCCACGACTTGTTGTATGGAACTTTATATTCTTTATCACAAGTCTTAACCTTCCCAAGGATAATCTAAGCTTATTAACACAAATCGAGTGCATTTTGGTTCGTACGATGCCCGTTGGCCCATTTGACCAACTATTACTTTCTCATGAAGTAACAGTTACTTCGTGGTGAAGTAATAGACTAAACGAGTTACGTTTGATCAAATCGTTGAAGGAAAATCATTATAGAGTGTTTAGAGTCTCCATACTTAGTTTTTTTGGCCAAGACTTGTTGTATGGAACTTTATATTCTTTATCACAAGTCTTAACTTTCCCAAGGATAATCTAAGCTTATTAACACTAATCGAGTGCGTTTTGGTTCGTACGATGCCCGTTGGCCCATTTGATCAACTATTACTTTCTCACGAAGTAACAAAGTAAACTGTTACTTCGTGGCGAAGTAATAGACTAAACGAGTTACGTTTGAACAAATAGTTGAAGGAAAATCTTTCTATTGTGTTTAGAGTCTCCATGCTTAGTTTTTTTGGCCACGACTTGTTGTATGGAACTTTAAACTCTTTATCATAAGTCTTAACCTTCCCAAGGATAATCTAAGCTTATTAACACAAATCGAGTGTGTTTTGGTTCGTACGATGCCCGTTGGCCCATTTGACCAACTATTACTTTCTCACGAAGTAACAAGGTAAACTTGTTACTTCGTGGTGAAGTAATAGACTAAACGAGTTACGTTCGATCAAATCGTTGAAGGAAAATCATTCTAGAGTGTTTAGAGTCTCGATACTTAGTTTTTTTGGCCACGACTTGTTGTATGGAACTTTATATTCTTTATCACAAGTCTTAACCTTCCCAAGGATAATCTAAGCTTATTAATACTAATCGAGTGCGTTTTGGTTCGTACGATGCCCGTTGGCCCATTTGACCAACTATTACTTTCTCACGAAGTAACAAAGTAAACTGTTACTTCGTGGTGAAGTAATAGACTAAACGAGTTACGTTTGATCAAATCGTTGAAGGAAAATCATTCTAGAGTGTTTTGAGTCTCCATACTTAGTTTTTTTGGCCACGACTTGTTGTATGGAACTTTAAACTCTTTATTACAAGTCTTAACCTTTCAAGGATAATCTAAGCTTATTAACACAAATCGAGTGTGTTTTGGTTCGTACGATGCCCGTTGGCCCATTTGACCAACTATTACTTTCTCACGAAGTAACAAAGTAAACTTTTACTTCGTGGTGAAGTAATAGACTAAACGAGTTATGTTTGATCAAATCGTTGAAGGAAAATCATTCTAGAGTGTTTAGAGTCTCCATACTTAGTTTTTTTGGCCACGACTTGTTGTATGGAACTTTATATTCTTTATCACAAGTCTTAACCTTCCCAAGGATAATGTAAGCTTATTAATACTAATCGAGTGCCTTTTGGTTCGTACGATGCCTGTTGGCCCATTTGACCAACTATTACTTTCTCACGAAGTAACAAAGTAAACTGTTACTTCGTGGTGAAGTAATAGACTAAACGATTTACGTTTGATCAAATCGTTGGAGGAAAATCTTTCTAGAGTGTTTAGAGTCTCCATGCTTAGTTTTTTTGGCCACGACTTGTTGTATGGAACTTTAAACTCTTTATCATAAGTCTTAACCTTCCCAAGGATAATCTAAGCTTATTAACACAAATCGAGTGTGTTTTGGTTCGTACGATGCCCGTTGGCCCATTTGACCAACTATTACTTTCTCACGAAGTAACAAGGTAAACTGTTACTTCGTGGTGAAGTAATAGACTAAACGAGTTACGTTTGATCAAATCGTTGAAGGAAAATCATTCTAGAGTGTTTAGAGTATCCATACTTAGTTTTTTTGGCCAAGACTTGTTGTATGGAACTTTATATTCTTTATCACAAGTCTTAACTTTCCCAAGGATAATCTAAGCTTATTAACACTAATCCAGTGCATTTTGGTTCGTACGATGCCCGTTGGCCCATTTGACCAACTATTACTTTCTCACGAAGTAACAAAGTAAACTCTTACTTCGTGGTGAAGTAATAGACTAAACGAGTTACGTTTGATCAAATCGTTGAAGGAAAATCATTCTAGAGTGGTTAGAGTCTCCATACTTAGTTTTTTTGGCCACGACTTGTTGTATGGAACTTTATATTCATTATCATAAGTCTTAACCTTCCCAAGGATAATATAAGCTTATTAACACTAATCGAGTGCGTTTTGGTTCGTACGATGCCCGTTGGCCCATTTGACCAACTATTACTTTCTCACGAAGTAACAAAGTAAACTCTTACTTCGTGGTGAAGTAATAGACTAAACGAGTTACGTTTGATCAAATCGTTGAAGGAAAATCATTCTAGAGTGGTTAGAGTCTCCATACTTAGTTTTTTTGGCCACGACTTGTTGTATGGAACTTTATATTCATTATCATAAGTCTTAACCTTCCCAAGGATAATATAAGCTTATTAACACTAATCGAGTGCGTTTTGGTTCGTACGATGCCCGTTGGCCCATTTGATCAACTATTACTTTCTCACGAAGTAACAAAGTAAATTGTTACTTCGTGGTGAAGTATTAGACTAAACGAGTTACGTTTGATCAAATCGTTGAAGGAAAATCATTCTAGAGTGTTTAGAGTCGCCATACTTAGTTTTTTTGGCCACGACTTGTTGTATGGAACTTTATATTCTTTATCACAAGTCTTAACCTTCCCAAGGATAATCTAAGCTTATTAACACAAATCGAGTGCATTTTGGTTCGTACGATGCCCGTTGGCCCATTTGACCAACTATTACTTTCTCATGAAGTAACAGTTACTTCGTGGTGAAGTAATAGACTAAACGAGTTACGTTTGATCAAATCGTTGAAGGAAAATCATTATAGAGTGTTTAGAGTCTCCATACTTAGTTTTTTTGGCCAAGACTTGTTGTATGGAACTTTATATTCTTTATCACAAGTCTTAACTTTCCCAAGGATAATCTAAGCTTATTAACACTAATCGAGTGCGTTTTGGTTCGTACGATGCCCGTTGGCCCATTTGATCAACTATTACTTTCTCACGAAGTAACAAAGTAAACTGTTACTTCGTGGCGAAGTAATAGACTAAACGAGTTACGTTTGAACAAATAGTTGAAGGAAAATCTTTCTATTGTGTTTAGAGTCTCCATGCTTAGTTTTTTTGGCCACGACTTGTTGTATGGAACTTTAAACTCTTTATCATAAGTCTTAACCTTCCCAAGGATAATCTAAGCTTATTAACACAAATCGAGTGTGTTTTGGTTCGTACGATGCCCGTTGGCCCATTTGACCAACTATTACTTTCTCACGAAGTAACAAGGTAAACTTGTTACTTCGTGGTGAAGTAATAGACTAAACGAGTTACGTTCGATCAAATCGTTGAAGGAAAATCATTCTAGAGTGTTTAGAGTCTCGATACTTAGTTTTTTTGGCCACGACTTGTTGTATGGAACTTTATATTCTTTATCACAAGTCTTAACCTTCCCAAGGATAATCTAAGCTTATTAATACTAATCGAGTGCGTTTTGGTTCGTACGATGCCCGTTGGCCCATTTGACCAACTATTACTTTCTCACGAAGTAACAAAGTAAACTGTTACTTCGTGGTGAAGTAATAGACTAAACGAGTTACGTTTGATCAAATCGTTGAAGGAAAATCATTCTAGAGTGTTTTGAGTCTCCATACTTAGTTTTTTTGGCCACGACTTGTTGTATGGAACTTTAAACTCTTTATTACAAGTCTTAACCTTTCAAGGATAATCTAAGCTTATTAACACAAATCGAGTGTGTTTTGGTTCGTACGATGCCCGTTGGCCCATTTGACCAACTATTACTTTCTCACGAAGTAACAAAGTAAACTTTTACTTCGTGGTGAAGTAATAGACTAAACGAGTTATGTTTGATCAAATCGTTGAAGGAAAATCATTCTAGAGTGTTTAGAGTCTCCATACTTAGTTTTTTTGGCCACGACTTGTTGTATGGAACTTTATATTCTTTATCACAAGTCTTAACCTTCCCAAGGATAATGTAAGCTTATTAATACTAATCGAGTGCCTTTTGGTTCGTACGATGCCTGTTGGCCCATTTGACCAACTATTACTTTCTCACGAAGTAACAAAGTAAACTGTTACTTCGTGGTGAAGTAATAGACTAAACGATTTACGTTTGATCAAATCGTTGGAGGAAAATCTTTCTAGAGTGTTTAGAGTCTCCATGCTTAGTTTTTTTGGCCACGACTTGTTGTATGGAACTTTAAACTCTTTATCATAAGTCTTAACCTTCCCAAGGATAATCTAAGCTTATTAACACAAATCGAGTGTGTTTTGGTTCGTACGATGCCCGTTGGCCCATTTGACCAACTATTACTTTCTCACGAAGTAACAAGGTAAACTTGTTACTTCGTGGTGAAGTAATAGACTAAACGAGTTACGTTCGATCAAATCGTTGAAGGAAAATCATTCTAGAGTGTTTAGAGTCTCGATACTTAGTTTTTTTGGCCACGACTTGTTGTATGGAACTTTATATTCTTTATCACAAGTCTTAACCTTCCCAAGGATAATGTAAGCTTATTAATACTAATCGAGTGCCTTTTGGTTCGTACGATGCCTGTTGGCCCATTTGACCAACTATTACTTTCTCACGAAGTAACAAAGTAAACTGTTACTTCGTGGTGAAGTAATAGACTAAACGAGTTACGTTTGATCAAATCGTTGGAGGAAAATCTTTCTAGAGTGTTTAGAGTCTCCATGCTTAGTGTTTTTGGCCACGACTTGTTGTATGGAACTTTAAACTCTTTATCACAAGTCTTAACCTTCCCAAGGATAATCTAAGCTTATTAACACAAATCGAGTGTGTTTTGGTTCGTACGATGCCCGTTGGCCCATTTGACCAACTATTACTTTCTCACGAAGTAACAAGGTAAACTGTTACTTCGTGGTGAAGTAATAGACTAAACGAGTTACGTTTGATAAAATCGTTGAAGGAAAATCATTCTAGAGTGTTTAGAGTATCCATACTTAGTTTTTTTGGCCAAGACTTGTTGTATGGAACTTTATATTCTTTATCACAAGTCTTAACTTTCCCAAGGATAATCTAAGCTTATTAACACTAATCCAGTGCATTTTGGTTCGTACGATGCCCGTTGGCCCATTTGACCAACTATTACTTTCTCACGAAGTAACAAAGTAAACTCTTACTTCGTGGTGAAGTAATAGACTAAACGAGTTACGTTTGATCAAATCGTTGAAGGAAAATCATTCTAGAGTGGTTAGAGTCTCCATACTTAGTTTTTTTGGCCACGACTTGTTGTATGGAACTTTATATTCATTATCATAAGTCTTAACCTTCCCAAGGATAATATAAGCTTATTAACACTAATCGAGTGCGTTTTGGTTCGTACGATGCCCGTTGGCCCATTTGATCAACTATTACTTTCTCACGAAGTAACAAAGTAAACTGTTACTTCGTGGTGAAGTATTAGACTAAACGAGTTACGTTTGATCAAATCGTTGAAGGAAAATCATTCTAGAGTGTTTAGAGTCGCCATACTTAGTTTTTTTGGCCACGACTTGTTGTATGGAACTTTATATTCTTTATCACAAGTCTTAACCTTCCCAAGGATAATCTAAGCTTATTAACACAAATCGAGTGCATTTTGGTTCGTACGATGCCCGTTGGCCCATTTGACCAACTATTACTTTCTCATGAAGTAACAGTTACTTCGTGGTGAAGTAATAGACTAAACGAGTTACGTTTGATCAAATCGTTGAAGGAAAATCATTATAGAGTGTTTAGAGTCTCCATACTTAGTTTTTTTGGCCAAGACTTGTTGTATGGAACTTTATATTCTTTATCACAAGTCTTAACTTTCCCAAGGATAATCTAAGCTTATTAACACTAATCGAGTGCGTTTTGGTTCGTACGATGCCCGTTGGCCCATTTGATCAACTATTACTTTCTCACGAAGTAACAAAGTAAACTGTTACTTCGTGGCGAAGTAATAGACTAAACGAGTTACGTTTGAACAAATAGTTGAAGGAAAATCTTTCTATTGTGTTTAGAGTCTCCATGCTTAGTTTTTTTGGCCACGACTTGTTGTATGGAACTTTAAACTCTTTATCATAAGTCTTAACCTTCCCAAGGATAATCTAAGCTTATTAACACAAATCGAGTGTGTTTTGGTTCGTACGATGCCCGTTGGCCCATTTGACCAACTATTACTTTCTCACGAAGTAACAAGGTAAACTTGTTACTTCGTGGTGAAGTAATAGACTAAACGAGTTACGTTCGATCAAATCGTTGAAGGAAAATCATTCTAGAGTGTTTAGAGTCTCGATACTTAGTTTTTTTGGCCACGACTTGTTGTATGGAACTTTATATTCTTTATCACAAGTCTTAACCTTCCCAAGGATAATCTAAGCTTATTAATACTAATCGAGTGCGTTTTGGTTCGTACGATGCCCGTTGGCCCATTTGACCAACTATTACTTTCTCACGAAGTAACAAAGTAAACTGTTACTTCGTGGTGAAGTAATAGACTAAACGAGTTACGTTTGATCAAATCGTTGAAGGAAAATCATTCTAGAGTGTTTTGAGTCTCCATACTTAGTTTTTTTGGCCACGACTTGTTGTATGGAACTTTAAACTCTTTATTACAAGTCTTAACCTTTCAAGGATAATCTAAGCTTATTAACACAAATCGAGTGTGTTTTGGTTCGTACGATGCCCGTTGGCCCATTTGACCAACTATTACTTTCTCACGAAGTAACAAAGTAAACTTTTACTTCGTGGTGAAGTAATAGACTAAACGAGTTATGTTTGATCAAATCGTTGAAGGAAAATCATTCTAGAGTGTTTAGAGTCTCCATACTTAGTTTTTTTGGCCACGACTTGTTGTATGGAACTTTATATTCTTTATCACAAGTCTTAACCTTCCCAAGGATAATGTAAGCTTATTAATACTAATCGAGTGCCTTTTGGTTCGTACGATGCCTGTTGGCCCATTTGACCAACTATTACTTTCTCACGAAGTAACAAAGTAAACTGTTACTTCGTGGTGAAGTAATAGACTAAACGAGTTACGTTTGATCAAATCGTTGGAGGAAAATCTTTCTAGAGTGTTTAGAGTCTCCATGCTTAGTGTTTTTGGCCACGACTTGTTGTATGGAACTTTAAACTCTTTATCACAAGTCTTAACCTTCCCAAGGATAATCTAAGCTTATTAACACAAATCGAGTGTGTTTTGGTTCGTACGATGCCCGTTGGCCCATTTGACCAACTATTACTTTCTCACGAAGTAACAAGGTAAACTGTTACTTCGTGGTGAAGTAATAGACTAAACGAGTTACGTTTGATCAAATCGTTGAAGGAAAATCATTCTAGAGTGTTTAGAGTATCCATACTTAGTTTTTTTGGCCAAGACTTGTTGTATGGAACTTTATATTCTTTATCACAAGTCTTAACTTTCCCAAGGATAATCTAAGCTTATTAACACTAATCCAGTGCATTTTGGTTCGTACGATGCCCGTTGGCCCATTTGACCAACTATTACTTTCTCACGAAGTAACAAAGTAAACTCTTACTTCGTGGTGAAGTAATAGACTAAACGAGTTACGTTTGATCAAATCGTTGAAGGAAAATCATTCTAGAGTGGTTAGAGTCTCCATACTTAGTTTTTTTGGCCACGACTTGTTGTATGGAACTTTATATTCATTATCATAAGTCTTAACCTTCCCAAGGATAATATAAGCTTATTAACACTAATCGAGTGCGTTTTGGTTCGTACGATGCCCGTTGGCCCATTTGATCAACTATTACTTTCTCACGAAGTAACAAAGTAAACTGTTACTTCGTGGTGAAGTATTAGACTAAACGAGTTACGTTTGATCAAATCGTTGAAGGAAAATCATTCTAGAGTGTTTAGAGTCGCCATACTTAGTTTTTTTGGCCACGACTTGTTGTATGGAACTTTATATTCTTTATCACAAGTCTTAACCTTCCCAAGGATAATCTAAGCTTATTAACACAAATCGAGTGCATTTTGGTTCGTACGATGCCCGTTGGCCCATTTGACCAACTATTACTTTCTCATGAAGTAACAGTTACTTCGTGGTGAAGTAATAGACTAAACGAGTTACGTTTGATCAAATCGTTGAAGGAAAATCATTATAGAGTGTTTAGAGTCTCCATACTTAGTTTTTTTGGCCAAGACTTGTTGTATGGAACTTTATATTCTTTATCACAAGTCTTAACTTTCCCAAGGATAATCTAAGCTTATTAACACTAATCGAGTGCGTTTTGGTTCGTACGATGCCCGTTGGCCCATTTGATCAACTATTACTTTCTCACGAAGTAACAAAGTAAACTGTTACTTCGTGGCGAAGTAATAGACTAAACGAGTTACGTTTGAACAAATAGTTGAAGGAAAATCTTTCTATTGTGTTTAGAGTCTCCATGCTTAGTTTTTTTGGCCACGACTTGTTGTATGGAACTTTAAACTCTTTATCATAAGTCTTAACCTTCCCAAGGATAATCTAAGCTTATTAACACAAATCGAGTGTGTTTTGGTTCGTACGATGCCCGTTGGCCCATTTGACCAACTATTACTTTCTCACGAAGTAACAAGGTAAACTTGTTACTTCGTGGTGAAGTAATAGACTAAACGAGTTACGTTCGATCAAATCGTTGAAGGAAAATCATTCTAGAGTGTTTAGAGTCTCGATACTTAGTTTTTTTGGCCACGACTTGTTGTATGGAACTTTATATTCTTTATCACAAGTCTTAACCTTCCCAAGGATAATCTAAGCTTATTAATACTAATCGAGTGCGTTTTGGTTCGTACGATGCCCGTTGGCCCATTTGACCAACTATTACTTTCTCACGAAGTAACAAAGTAAACTGTTACTTCGTGGTGAAGTAATAGACTAAACGAGTTACGTTTGATCAAATCGTTGAAGGAAAATCATTCTAGAGTGTTTTGAGTCTCCATACTTAGTTTTTTTGGCCACGACTTGTTGTATGGAACTTTAAACTCTTTATTACAAGTCTTAACCTTTCAAGGATAATCTAAGCTTATTAACACAAATCGAGTGTGTTTTGGTTCGTACGATGCCCGTTGGCCCATTTGACCAACTATTACTTTCTCACGAAGTAACAAAGTAAACTTTTACTTCGTGGTGAAGTAATAGACTAAACGAGTTATGTTTGATCAAATCGTTGAAGGAAAATCATTCTAGAGTGTTTAGAGTCTCCATACTTAGTTTTTTTGGCCACGACTTGTTGTATGGAACTTTATATTCTTTATCACAAGTCTTAACCTTCCCAAGGATAATGTAAGCTTATTAATACTAATCGAGTGCCTTTTGGTTCGTACGATGCCTGTTGGCCCATTTGACCAACTATTACTTTCTCACGAAGTAACAAAGTAAACTGTTACTTCGTGGTGAAGTAATAGACTAAACGAGTTACGTTTGATCAAATCGTTGGAGGAAAATCTTTCTAGAGTGTTTAGAGTCTCCATGCTTAGTGTTTTTGGCCACGACTTGTTGTATGGAACTTTAAACTCTTTATCACAAGTCTTAACCTTCCCAAGGATAATCTAAGCTTATTAACACAAATCGAGTGTGTTTTGGTTCGTACGATGCCCGTTGGCCCATTTGACCAACTATTACTTTCTCACGAAGTAACAAGGTAAACTGTTACTTCGTGGTGAAGTAATAGACTAAACGAGTTACGTTTGATCAAATCGTTGAAGGAAAATCATTCTAGAGTGTTTAGAGTATCCATACTTAGTTTTTTTGGCCAAGACTTGTTGTATGGAACTTTATATTCTTTATCACAAGTCTTAACTTTCCCAAGGATAATCTAAGCTTATTAACACTAATCCAGTGCATTTTGGTTCGTACGATGCCCGTTGGCCCATTTGACCAACTATTACTTTCTCACGAAGTAACAAAGTAAACTCTTACTTCGTGGTGAAGTAATAGACTAAACGAGTTACGTTTGATCAAATCGTTGAAGGAAAATCATTCTAGAGTGGTTAGAGTCTCCATACTTAGTTTTTTTGGCCACGACTTGTTGTATGGAACTTTATATTCATTATCATAAGTCTTAACCTTCCCAAGGATAATATAAGCTTATTAACACTAATCGAGTGCGTTTTGGTTCGTACGATGCCCGTTGGCCCATTTGATCAACTATTACTTTCTCACGAAGTAACAAAGTAAACTGTTACTTCGTGGTGAAGTATTAGACTAAACGAGTTACGTTTGATCAAATCGTTGAAGGAAAATCATTCTAGAGTGTTTAGAGTCGCCATACTTAGTTTTTTTGGCCACGACTTGTTGTATGGAACTTTATATTCTTTATCACAAGTCTTAACCTTCCCAAGGATAATCTAAGCTTATTAACACAAATCGAGTGCATTTTGGTTCGTACGATGCCCGTTGGCCCATTTGACCAACTATTACTTTCTCATGAAGTAACAGTTACTTCGTGGTGAAGTAATAGACTAAACGAGTTACGTTTGATCAAATCGTTGAAGGAAAATCATTATAGAGTGTTTAGAGTCTCCATACTTAGTTTTTTTGGCCAAGACTTGTTGTATGGAACTTTATATTCTTTATCACAAGTCTTAACTTTCCCAAGGATAATCTAAGCTTATTAACACTAATCGAGTGCGTTTTGGTTCGTACGATGCCCGTTGGCCCATTTGATCAACTATTACTTTCTCACGAAGTAACAAACTAAATTGTTACTTCGTGGCGAAGTAATAGACTAAACGAGTTACGTTTGAACAAATAGTTGAAGGAAAATCTTTCTATTGTGTTTAGAGTCTCCATGCTTAGTTTTTTTGGCCACGACTTGTTGTATGGAACTTTAAACTCTTTATCATAAGTCTTAACCTTCCCAAGGATAATCTAAGCTTATTAACACAAATCGAGTGTGTTTTGGTTCGTACGATGCCCGTTGGCCCATTTGACCAACTATTACTTTCTCACGAAGTAACAAAGTAAA
The DNA here is from genome assembly GCA_948329865.1 of Linaria vulgaris. NCBI lineage: Eukaryota > Viridiplantae > Streptophyta > Magnoliopsida > Lamiales > Plantaginaceae > Linaria > Linaria vulgaris. Next base: position 36,657,953 of record OX415252.1, read on the forward strand.
CTGTTACTTCGTGGTGAAGTAATAGACTAAACGAGTTACGTTTGATCAAATCGTTGAAGGAAAATCATTCTAGAGTGTTTTGAGTCTCCATACTTAGTTTTTTTGGCCACGACTTGTTGTATGGAACTTTAAACTCTTTATTACAAGTCTTAACCTTTCAAGGATAATCTAAGCTTATTAACACAAATCGAGTGTGTTTTGGTTCGTACGATGCCCGTTGGCCCATTTGACCAACTATTACTTTCTCACGAAGTAACAAAGTAAACTTTTACTTCGTGGTGAAGTAATAGACTAAACGAGTTATGTTTGATCAAATCGTTGAAGGAAAATCATTCTAGAGTGTTTAGAGTCTCCATACTTAGTTTTTTTGGCCACGACTTGTTGTATGGAACTTTATATTCTTTATCACAAGTCTTAACCTTCCCAAGGATAATGTAAGCTTATTAATACTAATCGAGTGCCTTTTGGTTCGTACGATGCCTGTTGGCCCATTTGACCAACTATTACTTTCTCACGAAGTAACAAAGTAAACTGTTACTTCGTGGTGAAGTAATAGACTAAACGAGTTACGTTTGATCAAATCATTGGAGGAAAATCTTTCTAGAGTGTTTAAAGTCTCCATGCTTAGTGTTTTTGGCCACGACTTGTTGTATGGAACTTTAAACTCTTTATCACAAGTCTTAACCTTCCCAAGGATAATCTAAGCTTATTAACACAAATCGAGTGTGTTTTGGTTCGTACGATGCCCGTTGGCCCATTTGACCAACTATTACTTTCTCACGAAGTAACAAGGTAAACTGTTACTTCGTGGTGAAGTAATAGACTAAACGAGTTACGTTTGATCAAATCGTTGAAGGAAAATCATTCTAGAGTGTTTAGAGTATCCATACTTAGTTTTTTTGGCCAAGACTTGTTGTATGGAACTTTATATTCTTTATCACAAGTCTTAACTTTCCCAAGGATAATCTAAGCTTATTAACACTAATCCAGTGCATTTTGGTTCGTACGATGCCCGTTGGCCCATTTGACCAACTATTACTTTCTCACGAAGTAACAAAGTAAACTCTTACTTCGTGGTGAAGTAATAGACTAAACGAGTTACGTTTGATCAAATCGTTGAAGGAAAATCATTCTAGAGTGGTTAGAGTCTCCATACTTAGTTTTTTTGGCCACGACTTGTTGTATGGAACTTTATATTCATTATCATAAGTCTTAACCTTCCCAAGGATAATATAAGCTTATTAACACTAATCGAGTGCGTTTTGGTTCGTACGATGCCCGTTGGCCCATTTGATCAACTATTACTTTCTCACGAAGTAACAAAGTAAACTGTTACTTCGTGGTGAAGTATTAGACTAAACGAGTTACGTTTGATCAAATCGTTGAAGGAAAATCATTCTAGAGTGTTTAGAGTCGCCATACTTAGTTTTTTTGGCCACGACTTGTTGTATGGAACTTTATATTCTTTATCACAAGTCTTAACCTTCCCAAGGATAATCTAAGCTTATTAACACAAATCGAGTGCATTTTGGTTCGTACGATGCCCGTTGGCCCATTTGACCAACTATTACTTTCTCATGAAGTAACAGTTACTTCGTGGTGAAGTAATAGACTAAACGAGTTACGTTTGATCAAATCGTTGAAGGAAAATCATTATAGAGTGTTTAGAGTCTCCATACTTAGTTTTTTTGGCCAAGACTTGTTGTATGGAACTTTATATTCTTTATCACAAGTCTTAACTTTCCCAAGGATAATCTAAGCTTATTAACACTAATCGAGTGCGTTTTGGTTCGTACGATGCCCGTTGGCCCATTTGATCAACTATTACTTTCTCACGAAGTAACAAAGTAAACTGTTACTTCGTGGCGATGTAATAGACTAAACGAGTTACGTTTGAACAAATAGTTGAAGGAAAATCTTTCTATTGTGTTTAGAGTCTCCATGCTTAGTTTTTTTGGCCACGACTTGTTGTATGGAACTTTAAACTCTCTATCATAAGTCTTAACCTTCCCAAGGATAATCTAAGCTTATTAACACAAATCGAGTGTGTTTTGGTTCGTACGATGCCCGTTGGCCCATTTGACCAACTATTACTTTCTCACGAAGTAACAAGGTAAACTTGTTACTTCGTGGTGAAGTAATAGACTAAACGAGTTACGTTCGATCAAATCGTTGAAGGAAAATCATTCTAGAGTGTTTAGAGTCTCGATACTTAGTTTTTTTGGCCACGACTTGTTGTATGGAACTTTATATTCTTTATCACAAGTCTTAACCTTCCCAAGGATAATCTAAGCTTATTAATACTAATCGAGTGCGTTTTGGTTCGTACGATGCCCGTTGGCCCATTTGACCAACTATTACTTTCTCACGAAGTAACAAAGTAAACTGTTACTTCGTGGTGAAGTAATAGACTAAACGAGTTACGTTTGATCAAATCGTTGAAGGAAAATCATTCTAGAGTGTTTTGAGTCTCCATACTTAGTTTTTTTGGCCACGACTTGTTGTATGGAACTTTAAACTCTTTATTACAAGTCTTAACCTTTCAAGGATAATCTAAGCTTATTAACACAAATCGAGTGTGTTTTGGTTCGTACGATGCCCGTTGGCCCATTTGACCAACTATTACTTTCTCACGAAGTAACAAAGTAAACTTTTACTTCGTGGTGAAGTAATAGACTAAACGAGTTATGTTTGATCAAATCGTTGAAGGAAAATCATTCTAGAGTGTTTAGAGTCTCCATACTTAGTTTTTTTGGCCACGACTTGTTGTATGGAACTTTATATTCTTTATCACAAGTCTTAACCTTCCCAAGGATAATGTAAGCTTATTAATACTAATCGAGTGCCTTTTGGTTCGTACGATGCCTATTGGCCCATTTGACCAACTATTACTTTCTCACGAAGTAACAAAGTAAACTGTTACTTCGTGGTGAAGTAATAGACTAAACGAGTTACGTTTGATCAAATCGTTGGAGGAAAATCTTTCTAGAGTGTTTAGAGTCTCCATGCTTAGTGTTTTTGGCCACGACTTGTTGTATGGAACTTTAAACTCTTTATCACAAGTCTTAACCTTCCCAAGGATAATCTAAGCTTATTAACACAAATCGAGTGTGTTTTGGTTCGTACGATGCCCGTTGGCCCATTTGACCAACTATTACTTTCTCACGAAGTAACAAGGTAAACTGTTACTTCGTGGTGAAGTATTAGACTAAACGAGTTACGTTTGATCAAATCGTTGAAGGAAAATCATTCTAGAGTGTTTAGAGTCGCCATACTTAGTTCTTTTGGCCACGACTTGTTGTATGGAACTTTATATTCTTTATCACAAGTCTTAACCTTCCCAAGGATAATCTAAGCTTATTAACACAAATCTAGTGCATTTTGGTTCGTACGATGCCCGTTGGCCCATTTGACCAACTATTACTTTCTCATGAAGTAACAGTTACTTCGTGGTGAAGTAATAGACTAAACGAGTTACGTTTGATCAAATCGTTGAAGGAAAATCATTATAGAGTGTTTAGAGTCTCCATACTTAGTTTTTTTGGCCAAGACTTGTTGTATGGAACTTTATATTCTTTATCACAAGTCTTAACTTTCCCAAGGATAATCTAAGCTTATTAACACTAATCGAGTGCGTTTTGGTTCGTACGATGCCCGTTGGCCCATTTGATCAACTATTACTTTCTCACGAAGTAACAAAGTAAACTGTTACTTCGTGGCGAAGTAATAGACTAAACGAGTTACGTTTGAACAAATAGTTGAAGGAAAATCTTTCTATTGTGTTTAGAGTCTCCATGCTTAGTTTTTTTGGCCACGACTTGTTGTATGGAACTTTAAACTCTTTATCATAAGTCTTAACCTTCCCAAGGATAATCTAAGCTTATTAACACAAATCGAGTGTGTTTTGGTTCGTACGATGCCCGTTGGCCCATTTGACCAACTATTACTTTCTCACGAAGTAACAAGGTAAACTTGTTACTTCGTGGTGAAGTAATAGACTAAACGAGTTACGTTCGATCAAATCGTTGAAGGAAAATCATTCTAGAGTGTTTAGAGTCTCGATACTTAGTTTTTTTGGCCACGACTTGTTGTATGGAACTTTATATTCTTTATCACAAGTCTTAACCTTCCCAAGGATAATCTAAGCTTATTAATACTAATCGAGTGCGTTTTGGTTCGTACGATGCCCGTTGGCCCATTTGACCAACTATTACTTTCTCACGAAGTAACAAAGTAAACTGTTACTTCGTGGTGAAGTAATAGACTAAACGAGTTACGTTTGATCAAATCGTTGAAGGAAAATCATTCTAGAGTGTTTTGAGTCTCCATACTTAGTTTTTTTGGCCACGACTTGTTGTATGGAACTTTAAACTCTTTATTACAAGTCTTAACCTTTCAAGGATAATCTAAGCTTATTAACACAAATCGAGTGTGTTTTGGTTCGTACGATGCCCGTTGGCCCATTTGACCAACTATTACTTTCTCACGAAGTAACAAAGTAAACTTTTACTTCGTGGTGAAGTAATAGATAAACGAGTTATGTTTGATCAAATCGTTGAAGGAAAATCATTCTAGAGTGTTTAGAGTCTCCATACTTAGTTTTTTTGGCCACGACTTGTTGTATGGAACTTTATATTCTTTATCACAAGTCTTAACCTTCCCAAGGATAATGTAAGCTTATTAATACTAATCGAGTGCCTTTTGGTTCGTACGATGCCTATTGGCCCATTTGACCAACTATTACTTTCTCACGAAGTAACAAAGTAAACTGTTACTTCGTGGTGAAGTAATAGACTAAACGAGTTACGTTTGATCAAATCGTTGGAGGAAAATCTTTCTAGAGTGTTTAGAGTCTCCATGCTTAGTGTTTTTGGCCACGACTTGTTGTATGGAACTTTAAACTCTTTATCACAAGTCTTAACCTTCCCAAGGATAATCTAAGCTTATTAACACAAATCGAGTGTGTTTTGGTTCGTACGATGCCCGTTGGCCCATTTGACCAACTATTACTTTCTCACGAAGTAACAAGGTAAACTGTTACTTCGTGGTGAAGTATTAGACTAAACGAGTTACGTTTGATCAAATCGTTGAAGGAAAATCATTCTAGAGTGTTTAGAGTCGCCATACTTAGTTTTTTTGGCCACGACTTGTTGTATGGAACTTTATATTCTTTATCACAAGTCTTAACCTTCCCAAGGATAATCTAAGCTTATTAACACAAATCGAGTGCATTTTGGTTCGTACGATGCCCGTTGGCCCATTTGACCAACTATTACTTTCTCATGAAGTAACAGTTACTTCGTGGTGAAGTAATAGACTAAACGAGTTACGTTTGATCAAATCGTTGAAGGAAAATCATTATAGAGTGTTTAGAGTCTCCATACTTAGTTTTTTTGGCCAAGACTTGTTGTATGGAACTTTATATTCTTTATCACAAGTCTTAACTTTCCCAAGGATAATCTAAGCTTATTAACACTAATCGAGTGCGTTTTGGTTCGTACGATGCCCGTTGGCCCATTTGATCAACTATTACTTTCTCACGAAGTAACAAAGTAAACTGTTACTTCGTGGCGAAGTAATAGACTAAACGAGTTACGTTTGAACAAATAGTTGAAGGAAAATCTTTCTATTGTGTTTAGAGTCTCCATGCTTAGTTTTTTTGGCCACGACTTGTTGTATGGAACTTTAAACTCTTTATCATAAGTCTTAACCTTCCCAAGGATAATCTAAGCTTATTAACACAAATCGAGTGTGTTTTGGTTCGTACGATGCCCGTTGGCCCATTTGACCAACTATTACTTTCTCACGAAGTAACAAGGTAAACTTGTTACTTCGTGGTGAAGTAATAGACTAAACGAGTTACGTTCGATCAAATCGTTGAAGGAAAATCATTCTAGAGTGTTTAGAGTCTCGATACTTAGTTTTTTTGGCCACGACTTGTTGTATGGAACTTTATATTCTTTATCACAAGTCTTAACCTTCCCAAGGATAATCTAAGCTTATTAATACTAATCGAGTGCGTTTTGGTTCGTACGATGCCCGTTGGCCCATTTGACCAACTATTACTTTCTCACGAAGTAACAAAGTAAACTGTTACTTCGTGGTGAAGTAATAGACTAAACGAGTTACGTTTGATCAAATCGTTGAAGGAAAATCATTCTAGAGTGTTTTGAGTCTCCATACTTAGTTTTTTTGGCCACGACTTTTTGTATGGAACTTTAAACTCTTTATTACAAGTCTTAACCTTTCAAGGATAATCTAAGCTTATTAACACAAATCGAGTGTGTTTTGGTTCGTACGATGCCCGTTGGCCCATTTGACCAACTATTACTTTCTCACGAAGTAACAAAGTAAACTTTTACTTCGTGGTGAAGTAATAGACTAAACGAGTTATGTTTGATCAAATCGTTGAAGGAAAATCATTCTAGAGTGTTTAGAGTCTCCATACTTAGTTTTTTTGGCCACGACTTGTTGTATGGAACTTTATATTCTTTATCACAAGTCTTAACCTTCCCAAGGATAATGTAAGCTTATTAATACTAATCGAGTGCCTTTTGGTTCGTACGATGCCTATTGGCCCATTTGACCAACTATTACTTTCTCACGAAGTAACAAAGTAAACTGTTACTTCGTGGTGAAGTAATAGACTAAACGAGTTACGTTTGATCAAATCGTTGGAGGAAAATCTTTCTAGAGTGTTTAGAGTCTCCATGCTTAGTGTTTTTGGCCACGACTTGTTGTATGGAACTTTAAACTCTTTATCACAAGTCTTAACCTTCCCAAGGATAATCTAAGCTTATTAACACAAATCGAGTGTGTTTTGGTTCGTACGATGCCCGTTGGCCCATTTGACCAACTATTACTTTCTCACGAAGTAACAAGGTAAACTGTTACTTCGTGGTGAAGTATTAGACTAAACGAGTTACGTTTGATCAAATCGTTGAAGGAAAATCATTCTAGAGTGTTTAGAGTCGCCATACTTAGTTTTTTTGGTCACGACTTGTTGTATGGAACTTTATATTCTTTATCACAAGTCTTAACCTTCCCAAGGATAATCTAAGCTTATTAACACAAATCGAGTGCATTTTGGTTCGTACGATGCCCGTTGGCCCATTTGACCAACTATTACTTTCTCATGAAGTAACAGTTACTTCGTGGTGAAGTAATAGACTAAACGAGTTACGTTTGATCAAATCGTTGAAGGAAAATCATTATAGAGTGTTTAGAGTCTCCATACTTAGTTTTTTTGGCCAAGACTTGTTGTATGGAACTTTATATTCTTTATCACAAGTCTTAACTTTCCCAAGGATAAACTAAGCTTATTAACACTAATCGAGTGCGTTTTGGTTCGTACGATGCCCGTTGGCCCATTTGATCAACTATTACTTTCTCACGAAGTAACAAAGTAAACTGTTACTTCGTGGTGAAGTATTAGACTAAACGAGTTACGTTTGATCAAATCGTTGAAGGAAAATCATTCTAGAGTGTTTAGAGTCGCCATACTTAGTTTTTTTGGCCACGACTTGTTGTATGGAACTTTATATTCTTTATCACAAGTCTTAACCTTCCCAAGGATAATCTAAGCTTATTAACACAAATCGAGTGCATTTTGGTTCGTACGATGCCCGTTGGCCCATTTGACCAACTATTACTTTCTCATGAAGTAACAGTTACTTCGTGGTGAAGTAATAGACTAAACGAGTTACGTTTGATCAAATCGTTGAAGGAAAATCATTATAGAGTGTTTAGAGTCTCCATACTTAGTTTTTTTGGCCAAGACTTGTTGTATGGAACTTTATATTCTTTATCACAAGTCTTAACTTTCCCAAGGATAATCTAAGCTTATTAACACTAATCGAGTGCGTTTTGGTTCGTACGATGCCCGTTGGCCCATTTGATCAACTATTACTTTCTCACGAAGTAACAAAGTAAACTGTTACTTCGTGGCGAAGTAATAGACTAAACGAGTTACGTTTGAACAAATAGTTGAAGGAAAATCTTTCTATTGTGTTTAGAGTCTCCATGCTTAGTTTTTTTGGCCACGACTTGTTGTATGGAACTTTAAACTCTTTATCATAAGTCTTAACCTTCCCAAGGATAATCTAAGCTTATTAACACAAATCGAGTGTGTTTTGGTTCGTACGATGCCCGTTGGCCCATTTGACCAACTATTACTTTCTCACGAAGTAACAAGGTAAACTTGTTACTTCGTGGTGAAGTAATAGACTAAACGAGTTACGTTCGATCAAATCGTTGAAGGAAAATCATTCTAGAGTGTTTAGAGTCTCGATACTTAGTTTTTTTGGCCACGACTTGTTGTATGGAACTTTATATTCTTTATCACAAGTCTTAACCTTCCCAAGGATAATCTAAGCTTATTAATACTAATCGAGTGCGTTTTGGTTCGTACGATGCCCGTTGGCCCATTTGACCAACTATTACTTTCTCACGAAGTAACAAAGTAAACTGTTACTTCGTGGTGAAGTAATAGACTAAACGAGTTACGTTTGATCAAATCGTTGAAGGAAAATCATTCTAGAGTGTTTTGAGTCTCCATACTTAGTTTTTTTGGCCACGACTTTTTGTATGGAACTTTAAACTCTTTATTACAAGTCTTAACCTTTCAAGGATAATCTAAGCTTATTAACACAAATCGAGTGTGTTTTGGTTCGTACGATGCCCGTTGGCCCATTTGACCAACTATTACTTTCTCACGAAGTAACAAAGTAAACTTTTACTTCGTGGTGAAGTAATAGACTAAACGAGTTATGTTTGATCAAATCGTTGAAGGAAAATCATTCTAGAGTGTTTAGAGTCTCCATACTTAGTTTTTTTGGCCACGACTTGTTGTATGGAACTTTATATTCTTTATCACAAGTCTTAACCTTCCCAAGGATAATGTAAGCTTATTAATACTAATCGAGTGCCTTTTGGTTCGTACGATGCCTATTGGCCCATTTGACCAACTATTACTTTCTCACGAAGTAACAAAGTAAACTGTTACTTCGTGGTGAAGTAATAGACTAAACGAGTTACGTTTGATCAAATCGTTGGAGGAAAATCTTTCTAGAGTGTTTAGAGTCTCCATGCTTAGTGTTTTTGGCCACGACTTGTTGTATGGAACTTTAAACTCTTTATCACAAGTCTTAACCTTCCCAAGGATAATCTAAGCTTATTAACACAAATCGAGTGTGTTTTGGTTCGTACGATGCCCGTTGGCCCATTTGACCAACTATTACTTTCTCACGAAGTAACAAGGTAAACTGTTACTTCGTGGTGAAGTATTAGACTAAACGAGTTACGTTTGATCAAATCGTTGAAGGAAAATCATTCTAGAGTGTTTAGAGTCGCCATACTTAGTTTTTTTGGTCACGACTTGTTGTATGGAACTTTATATTCTTTATCACAAGTCTTAACCTTCCCAAGGATAATCTAAGCTTATTAACACAAATCGAGTGCATTTTGGTTCGTACGATGCCCGTTGGCCCATTTGACCAACTATTACTTTCTCATGAAGTAACAGTTACTTCGTGGTGAAGTAATAGACTAAACGAGTTACGTTTGATCAAATCGTTGAAGGAAAATCATTATAGAGTGTTTAGAGTCTCCATACTTAGTTTTTTTGGCCAAGACTTGTTGTATGGAACTTTATATTCTTTATCACAAGTCTTAACTTTCCCAAGGATAAACTAAGCTTATTAACACTAATCGAGTGCGTTTTGGTTCGTACGATGCCCGTTGGCCCATTTGATCAACTATTACTTTCTCACGAAGTAACAAAGTAAACTGTTACTTCGTGGTGAAGTATTAGACTAAACGAGTTACGTTTGATCAAATCGTTGAAGGAAAATCATTCTAGAGTGTTTAGAGTCGCCATACTTAGTTTTTTTGGCCACGACTTGTTGTATGGAACTTTATATTCTTTATCACAAGTCTTAACCTTCCCAAGGATAATCTAAGCTTATTAACACAAATCGAGTGCATTTTGGTTCGTACGATGCCCGTTGGCCCATTTGACCAACTATTACTTTCTCATGAAGTAACAGTTACTTCGTGGTGAAGTAATAGACTAAACGAGTTACGTTTGATCAAATCGTTGAAGGAAAATCATTATAGAGTGTTTAGAGTCTCCATACTTAGTTTTTTTGGCCAAGACTTGTTGTATGGAACTTTATATTCTTTATCACAAGTCTTAACTTTCCCAAGGATAATCTAAGCTTATTAACACTAATCGAGTGCGTTTTGGTTCGTACGATGCCCGTTGGCCCATTTGATCAACTATTACTTTCTCACGAAGTAACAAAGTAAACTGTTACTTCGTGGCGAAGTAATAGACTAAACGAGTTACGTTTGAACAAATAGTTGAAGGAAAATCTTTCTATTGTGTTTAGAGTCTCCATGCTTAGTTTTTTTGGCCACGACTTGTTGTATGGAACTTTAAACTCTTTATCATAAGTCTTAACCTTCCCAAGGATAATCTAAGCTTATTAACACAAATCGAGTGTGTTTTGGTTCGTACGATGCCCGTTGGCCCATTTGACCAACTATTACTTTCTCACGAAGTAACAAGGTAAACTTGTTACTTCGTGGTGAAGTAATAGACTAAACGAGTTACGTTCGATCAAATCGTTGAAGGAAAATCATTCTAGAGTGTTTAGAGTCTCGATACTTAGTTTTTTTGGCCACGACTTGTTGTATGGAACTTTATATTCTTTATCACAAGTCTTAACCTTCCCAAGGATAATCTAAGCTTATTAATACTAATCGAGTGCGTTTTGGTTCGTACGATGCCCGTTGGCCCATTTGACCAACTATTACTTTCTCACGAAGTAACAAAGTAAACTGTTACTTCGTGGTGAAGTAATAGACTAAACGAGTTACGTTTGATCAAATCGTTGAAGGAAAATCATTCTAGAGTGTTTTGAGTCTCCATACTTAGTTTTTTTGGCCACGACTTGTTGTATGGAACTTTAAACTCTTTATTACAAGTCTTAACCTTTCAAGGATAATCTAAGCTTATTAACACAAATCGAGTGTGTTTTGGTTCGTACGATGCCCGTTGGCCCATTTGACCAACTATTACTTTCTCACGAAGTAACAAAGTAAACTTTTACTTCGTGGTGAAGTAATAGACTAAACGAGTTATGTTTGATCAAATCGTTGAAGGAAAATCATTCTAGAGTGTTTAGAGTCTCCATACTTAGTTTTTTTGGCCACGACTTGTTGTATGGAACTTTATATTCTTTATCACAAGTCTTAACCTTCCCAAGGATAATGTAAGCTTATTAATACTAATCGAGTGCCTTTTGGTTCGTACGATGCCTATTGGCCCATTTGACCAACTATTACTTTCTCACGAAGTAACAAAGTAAACTGTTACTTCGTGGTGAAGTAATAGACTAAACGAGTTACGTTTGATCAAATCGTTGGAGGAAAATCTTTCTAGAGTGTTTAGAGTCTCCATGCTTAGTGTTTTTGGCCACGACTTGTTGTATGGAACTTTAAACTCTTTATCACAAGTCTTAACCTTCCCAAGGATAATCTAAGCTTATTAACACAAATCGAGTGTGTTTTGGTTCGTACGATGCCCGTTGGCCCATTTGACCAACTATTACTTTCTCACGAAGTAACAAGGTAAACTGTTACTTCGTGGTGAAGTATTAGACTAAACGAGTTACGTTTGATCAAATCGTTGAAGGAAAATCATTCTAGAGTGTTTAGAGTCGCCATACTTAGTTTTTTTGGTCACGACTTGTTGTATGGAACTTTATATTCTTTATCACAAGTCTTAACCTTCCCAAGGATAATCTAAGCTTATTAACACAAATCGAGTGCATTTTGGTTCGTACGATGCCCGTTGGCCCATTTGACCAACTATTACTTTCTCATGAAGTAACAGTTACTTCGTGGTGAAGTAATAGACTAAACGAGTTACGTTTGATCAAATCGTTGAAGGAAAATCATTATAGAGTGTTTAGAGTCTCCATACTTAGTTTTTTTGGCCAAGACTTGTTGTATGGAACTTTATATTCTTTATCACAAGTCTTAACCTTCCCAAGGATAATATAAGCTTATTAACACTAATCGAGTGCGTTTTGGTTCGTACGATGCCCGTTGGCCCATTTGATCAACTATTACTTTCTCACGAAGTAACAAAGTAAACTGTTACTTCGTGGTGAAGTATTAGACTAAACGAGTTACGTTTGATCAAATCGTTGAAGGAAAATCATTCTAGAGTGTTTAGAGTCGCCATACTTAGTTTTTTTGGCCACGACTTGTTGTATGAAACTTTATATTCTTTATCACAAGTCTTAACCTTCCCAAGGATAATCTAAGCTTATTAACACAAATCGAGTGCATTTTGGTTCGTACGATGCCCGTTGGCCCATTTGACCAACTATTACTTTCTCATGAAGTAACAGTTACTTCGTGGTGAAGTAATAGACTAAACGAGTTACGTTTGATCAAATCGTTGAAGGAAAATCATTATAGAGTGTTTAGAGTCTCCATACTTAGTTTTTTTGGCCAAGACTTGTTGTATGGAACTTTATATTCTTTATCACAAGTCTTAACTTTCCCAAGGATAATCTAAGCTTATTAACACTAATCGAGTGCGTTTTGGTTCGTACGATGCCCGTTGGCCCATTTGATCAACTATTACTTTCTCACGAAGTAACAAAGTAAACTGTTACTTCGTGGCGAAGTAATAGACTAAACGAGTTACGTTTGAACAAATAGTTGAAGGAAAATCTTTCTATTGTGTTTAGAGTCTCCATGCTTAGTTTTTTTGGCCACGACTTGTTGTATGGAACTTTAAACTCTTTATCATAAGTCTTAACCTTCCCAAGGATAATCTAAGCTTATTAACACAAATCGAGTGTGTTTTGGTTCGTACGATGCCCGTTGGCCCATTTGACCAACTATTACTTTCTCACGAAGTAACAAGGTAAACTTGTTACTTCGTGGTGAAGTAATAGACTAAACGAGTTACGTTCGATCAAATCGTTGAAGGAAAATCATTCTAGAGTGTTTAGAGTCTCGATACTTAGTTTTTTTGGCCACGACTTGTTGTATGGAACTTTATATTCTTTATCACAAGTCTTAACCTTCCCAAGGATAATCTAAGCTTATTAATACTAATCGAGTGCGTTTTGGTTCGTACGATGCCCGTTGGCCCATTTGACCAACTATTACTTTCTCACGAAGTAACAAAGTAAACTGTTACTTCGTGGTGAAGTAATAGACTAAACGAGTTACGTTTGATCAAATCGTTGAAGGAAAATCATTCTAGAGTGTTTTGAGTCTCCATACTTAGTTTTTTTGGCCACGACTTGTTGTATGGAACTTTAAACTCTTTATTACAAGTCTTAACCTTTCAAGGATAATCTAAGCTTATTAACACAAATCGAGTGTGTTTTGGTTCGTACGATGCCCGTTGGCCCATTTGACCAACTATTACTTTCTCACGAAGTAACAAAGTAAACTTTTACTTCGTGGTGAAGTAATAGACTAAACGAGTTATGTTTGATCAAATCGTTGAAGGAAAATCATTCTAGAGTGTTTAGAGTCTCCATACTTAGTTTTTTTGGCCACGACTTGTTGTATGGAACTTTATATTCTTTATCACAAGTCTTAACCTTCCCAAGGATAATGTAAGCTTATTAATACTAATCGAGTGCCTTTTGGTTCGTACGATGCCTATTGGCCCATTTGACCAACTATTACTTTCTCACGAAGTAACAAAGTAAACTGTTACTTCGTGGTGAAGTAATAGACTAAACGAGTTACGTTTGATCAAATCGTTGGAGGAAAATCTTTCTAGAGTGTTTAGAGTCTCCATGCTTAGTGTTTTTGGCCACGACTTGTTGTATGGAACTTTAAACTCTTTATCACAAGTCTTAACCTTCCCAAGGATAATCTAAGCTTATTAACACAAATCGAGTGTGTTTTGGTTCGTACGATGCCCGTTGGCCCATTTGACCAACTATTACTTTCTCACGAAGTAACAAGGTAAACTGTTACTTCGTGGTGAAGTATTAGACTAAACGAGTTACGTTTGATCAAATCGTTGAAGGAAAATCATTCTAGAGTGTTTAGAGTCGCCATACTTAGTTTTTTTGGTCACGACTTGTTGTATGGAACTTTATATTCTTTATCACAAGTCTTAACCTTCCCAAGGATAATCTAAGCTTATTAACACAAATCGAGTGCATTTTGGTTCGTACGATGCCCGTTGGCCCATTTGACCAACTATTACTTTCTCATGAAGTAACAGTTACTTCGTGGTGAAGTAATAGACTAAACGAGTTACGTTTGATCAAATCGTTGAAGGAAAATCATTATAGAGTGTTTAGAGTCTCCATACTTAGTTTTTTTGGCCAAGACTTGTTGTATGGAACTTTATATTCTTTATCACAAGTCTTAACTTTCCCAAGGATAAACTAAGCTTATTAACACTAATCGAGTGCGTTTTGGTTCGTACGATGCCCGTTGGCCCATTTGATCAACTATTACTTTCTCACGAAGTAACAAAGTAAACTGTTACTTCGTGGTGAAGTATTAGACTAAACGAGTTACGTTTGATCAAATCGTTGAAGGAAAATCATTCTAGAGTGTTTAGAGTCGCCATACTTAGTTTTTTTGGCCACGACTTGTTGTATGGAACTTTATATTCTTTATCACAAGTCTTAACCTTCCCAAGGATAATCTAAGCTTATTAACACAAATCGAGTGCATTTTGGTTCGTACGATGCCCGTTGGCCCATTTGACCAACTATTACTTTCTCATGAAGTAACAGTTACTTCGTGGTGAAGTAATAGACTAAACGAGTTACGTTTGATCAAATCGTTGAAGGAAAATCATTATAGAGTGTTTAGAGTCTCCATACTTAGTTTTTTTGGCCAAGACTTGTTGTATGGAACTTTATATTCTTTATCACAAGTCTTAACTTTCCCAAGGATAATCTAAGCTTATTAACACTAATCGAGTGCGTTTTGGTTCGTACGATGCCCGTTGGCCCATTTGATCAACTATTACTTTCTCACGAAGTAACAAAGTAAACTGTTACTTCGTGGCGAAGTAATAGACTAAACGAGTTACGTTTGAACAAATAGTTGAAGGAAAATCTTTCTATTGTGTTTAGAGTCTCCATGCTTAGTTTTTTTGGCCACGACTTGTTGTATGGAACTTTAAACTCTTTATCATAAGTCTTAACCTTCCCAAGGATAATCTAAGCTTATTAACACAAATCGAGTGTGTTTTGGTTCGTACGATGCCCGTTGGCCCATTTGACCAACTATTACTTTCTCACGAAGTAACAAGGTAAACTTGTTACTTCGTGGTGAAGTAATAGACTAAACGAGTTACGTTCGATCAAATCGTTGAAGGAAAATCATTCTAGAGTGTTTAGAGTCTCGATACTTAGTTTTTTTGGCCACGACTTGTTGTATGGAACTTTATATTCTTTATCACAAGTCTTAACCTTCCCAAGGATAATCTAAGCTTGTTAATACTAATCGAGTGCGTTTTGGTTCGTACGATGCCCGTTGGCCCATTTGACCAACTATTACTTTCTCACGAAGTAACAAAGTAAACTGTTACTTCGTGGTGAAGTAATAGACTAAACGAGTTACGTTTGATCAAATCGTTGAAGGAAAATCATTCTAGAGTGTTTTGAGTCTCCATACTTAGTTTTTTTGGCCACGACTTGTTGTATGGAACTTTAAACTCTTTATTACAAGTCTTAACCTTTCAAGGATAATCTAAGCTTATTAACACAAATCGAGTGTGTTTTGGTTCGTACGATGCCCGTTGGCCCATTTGACCAACTATTACTTTCTCACGAAGTAACAAAGTAAACTTTTACTTCGTGGTGAAGTAATAGACTAAACGAGTTATGTTTGATCAAATCGTTGAAGGAAAATCATTCTAGAGTGTTTAGAGTCTCCATACTTAGTTTTTTTGGCCACGACTTGTTGTATGGAACTTTATATTCTTTATCACAAGTCTTAACCTTCCCAAGGATAATGTAAGCTTATTAATACTAATCGAGTGCCTTTTGGTTCGTACGATGCCTATTGGCCCATTTGACCAACTATTACTTTCTCACGAAGTAACAAAGTAAACTGTTACTTCGTGGTGAAGTAATAGACTAAACGAGTTACGTTTGATCAAATCGTTGGAGGAAAATCTTTCTAGAGTGTTTAGAGTCTCCATGCTTAGTGTTTTTGGCCACGACTTGTTGTATGGAACTTTAAACTCTTTATCACAAGTCTTAACCTTCCCAAGGATAATCTAAGCTTATTAACACAAATCGAGTGTGTTTTGGTTCGTACGATGCCCGTTGGCCCATTTGACCAACTATTACTTTCTCACGAAGTAACAAGGTAAACTGTTACTTCGTGGTGAAGTATTAGACTAAACGAGTTACGTTTGATCAAATCGTTGAAGGAAAATCATTCTAGAGTGTTTAGAGTCGCCATACTTAGTTTTTTTGGTCACGACTTGTTGTATGGAACTTTATATTCTTTATCACAAGTCTTAACCTTCCCAAGGATAATCTAAGCTTATTAACACAAATCGAGTGCATTTTGGTTCGTACGATGCCCGTTGGCCCATTTGACCAACTATTACTTTCTCATGAAGTAACAGTTACTTCGTGGTGAAGTAATAGACTAAACGAGTTACGT
Organism: Linaria vulgaris; assembly: GCA_948329865.1. Lineage (NCBI taxonomy): Eukaryota > Viridiplantae > Streptophyta > Magnoliopsida > Lamiales > Plantaginaceae > Linaria > Linaria vulgaris. The sequence goes on from OX415252.1 coordinate 36,674,642, forward strand.
TTGATCAAATCGTTGAAGGAAAATCATTATAGAGTGTTTAGAGTCTCCATACTTAGTTTTTTTGGCCAAGACTTGTTGTATGGAACTTTATATTCTTTATCACAAGTCTTAACTTTCCCAAGGATAAACTAAGCTTATTAACACTAATCGAGTGCGTTTTGGTTCGTACGATGCCCGTTGGCCCATTTGATCAACTATTACTTTCTCACGAAGTAACAAAGTAAACTGTTACTTCGTGGTGAAGTATTAGACTAAACGAGTTACGTTTGATCAAATCGTTGAAGGAAAATCATTCTAGAGTGTTTAGAGTCGCCATACTTAGTTTTTTTGGCCACGACTTGTTGTATGGAACTTTATATTCTTTATCACAAGTCTTAACCTTCCCAAGGATAATCTAAGCTTATTAACACAAATCGAGTGCATTTTGGTTCGTACGATGCCCGTTGGCCCATTTGACCAACTATTACTTTCTCATGAAGTAACAGTTACTTCGTGGTGAAGTAATAGACTAAACGAGTTACGTTTGATCAAATCGTTGAAGGAAAATCATTATAGAGTGTTTAGAGTCTCCATACTTAGTTTTTTTGGCCAAGACTTGTTGTATGGAACTTTATATTCTTTATCACAAGTCTTAACTTTCCCAAGGATAAACTAAGCTTATTAACACTAATCGAGTGCGTTTTGGTTCGTACGATGCCCGTTGGCCCATTTGATCAACTATTACTTTCTCACGAAGTAACAAAGTAAACTGTTACTTCGTGGTGAAGTATTAGACTAAACGAGTTACGTTTGATCAAATCGTTGAAGGAAAATCATTCTAGAGTGTTTAGAGTCGCCATACTTAGTTTTTTTGGCCACGACTTGTTGTATGGAACTTTATATTCTTTATCACAAGTCTTAACCTTCCCAAGGATAATCTAAGCTTATTAACACAAATCGAGTGCATTTTGGTTCGTACGATGCCCGTTGGCCCATTTGACCAACTATTACTTTCTCATGAAGTAACAGTTACTTCGTGGTGAAGTAATAGACTAAACGAGTTACGTTTGATCAAATCGTTGAAGGAAAATCATTATAGAGTGTTTAGAGTCTCCATACTTAGTTTTTTTGGCCAAGACTTGTTGTATGGAACTTTATATTCTTTATCACAAGTCTTAACTTTCCCAAGGATAATCTAAGCTTATTAACACTAATCGAGTGCGTTTTGGTTCGTACGATGCCCGTTGGCCCATTTGATCAACTATTACTTTCTCACGAAGTAACAAAGTAAACTGTTACTTCGTGGCGAAGTAATAGACTAAACGAGTTACGTTTGAACAAATAGTTGAAGGAAAATCTTTCTATTGTGTTTAGAGTCTCCATGCTTAGTTTTTTTGGCCACGACTTGTTGTATGGAACTTTAAACTCTTTATCATAAGTCTTAACCTTCCCAAGGATAATCTAAGCTTATTAACACAAATCGAGTGTGTTTTGGTTCGTACGATGCCCGTTGGCCCATTTGACCAACTATTACTTTCTCACGAAGTAACAAGGTAAACTTGTTACTTCGTGGTGAAGTAATAGACTAAACGAGTTACGTTCGATCAAATCGTTGAAGGAAAATCATTCTAGAGTGTTTAGAGTCTCGATACTTAGTTTTTTTGGCCACGACTTGTTGTATGGAACTTTATATTCTTTATCACAAGTCTTAACCTTCCCAAGGATAATCTAAGCTTGTTAATACTAATCGAGTGCGTTTTGGTTCGTACGATGCCCGTTGGCCCATTTGACCAACTATTACTTTCTCACGAAGTAACAAAGTAAACTGTTACTTCGTGGTGAAGTAATAGACTAAACGAGTTACGTTTGATCAAATCGTTGAAGGAAAATCATTCTAGAGTGTTTTGAGTCTCCATACTTAGTTTTTTTGGCCACGACTTGTTGTATGGAACTTTAAACTCTTTATTACAAGTCTTAACCTTTCAAGGATAATCTAAGCTTATTAACACAAATCGAGTGTGTTTTGGTTCGTACGATGCCCGTTGGCCCATTTGACCAACTATTACTTTCTCACGAAGTAACAAAGTAAACTTTTACTTCGTGGTGAAGTAATAGACTAAACGAGTTATGTTTGATCAAATCGTTGAAGGAAAATCATTCTAGAGTGTTTAGAGTCTCCATACTTAGTTTTTTTGGCCACGACTTGTTGTATGGAACTTTATATTCTTTATCACAAGTCTTAACCTTCCCAAGGATAATGTAAGCTTATTAATACTAATCGAGTGCCTTTTGGTTCGTACGATGCCTATTGGCCCATTTGACCAACTATTACTTTCTCACGAAGTAACAAAGTAAACTGTTACTTCGTGGTGAAGTAATAGACTAAACGAGTTACGTTTGATCAAATCGTTGGAGGAAAATCTTTCTAGAGTGTTTAGAGTCTCCATGCTTAGTGTTTTTGGCCACGACTTGTTGTATGGAACTTTAAACTCTTTATCACAAGTCTTAACCTTCCCAAGGATAATCTAAGCTTATTAACACAAATCGAGTGTGTTTTGGTTCGTACGATGCCCGTTGGCCCATTTGACCAACTATTACTTTCTCACGAAGTAACAAGGTAAACTGTTACTTCGTGGTGAAGTATTAGACTAAACGAGTTACGTTTGATCAAATCGTTGAAGGAAAATCATTCTAGAGTGTTTAGAGTCGCCATACTTAGTTTTTTTGGTCACGACTTGTTGTATGGAACTTTATATTCTTTATCACAAGTCTTAACCTTCCCAAGGATAATCTAAGCTTATTAACACAAATCGAGTGCATTTTGGTTCGTACGATGCCCGTTGGCCCATTTGACCAACTATTACTTTCTCATGAAGTAACAGTTACTTCGTGGTGAAGTAATAGACTAAACGAGTTACGTTTGATCAAATCGTTGAAGGAAAATCATTATAGAGTGTTTAGAGTCTCCATACTTAGTTTTTTTGGCCAAGACTTGTTGTATGGAACTTTATATTCTTTATCACAAGTCTTAACTTTCCCAAGGATAAACTAAGCTTATTAACACTAATCGAGTGCGTTTTGGTTCGTACGATGCCCGTTGGCCCATTTGATCAACTATTACTTTCTCACGAAGTAACAAAGTAAACTGTTACTTCGTGGTGAAGTATTAGACTAAACGAGTTACGTTTGATCAAATCGTTGAAGGAAAATCATTCTAGAGTGTTTAGAGTCGCCATACTTAGTTTTTTTGGCCACGACTTGTTGTATGGAACTTTATATTCTTTATCACAAGTCTTAACCTTCCCAAGGATAATCTAAGCTTATTAACACAAATCGAGTGCATTTTGGTTCGTACGATGCCCGTTGGCCCATTTGACCAACTATTACTTTCTCATGAAGTAACAGTTACTTCGTGGTGAAGTAATAGACTAAACGAGTTACGTTTGATCAAATCGTTGAAGGAAAATCATTATAGAGTGTTTAGAGTCTCCATACTTAGTTTTTTTGGCCAAGACTTGTTGTATGGAACTTTATATTCTTTATCACAAGTCTTAACTTTCCCAAGGATAATCTAAGCTTATTAACACTAATCGAGTGCGTTTTGGTTCGTACGATGCCCGTTGGCCCATTTGATCAACTATTACTTTCTCACGAAGTAACAAAGTAAACTGTTACTTCGTGGCGAAGTAATAGACTAAACGAGTTACGTTTGAACAAATAGTTGAAGGAAAATCTTTCTATTGTGTTTAGAGTCTCCATGCTTAGTTTTTTTGGCCACGACTTGTTGTATGGAACTTTAAACTCTTTATCATAAGTCTTAACCTTCCCAAGGATAATCTAAGCTTATTAACACAAATCGAGTGTGTTTTGGTTCGTACGATGCCCGTTGGCCCATTTGACCAACTATTACTTTCTCACGAAGTAACAAGGTAAACTTGTTACTTCGTGGTGAAGTAATAGACTAAACGAGTTACGTTCGATCAAATCGTTGAAGGAAAATCATTCTAGAGTGTTTAGAGTCTCGATACTTAGTTTTTTTGGCCACGACTTGTTGTATGGAACTTTATATTCTTTATCACAAGTCTTAACCTTCCCAAGGATAATCTAAGCTTATTAATACTAATCGAGTGCGTTTTGGTTCGTACGATGCCCGTTGGCCCATTTGACCAACTATTACTTTCTCACGAAGTAACAAAGTAAACTGTTACTTCGTGGTGAAGTAATAGACTAAACGAGTTACGTTTGATCAAATCGTTGGAGGAAAATCTTTCTAGAGTGTTTAGAGTCTCCATGCTTAGTGTTTTTGGCCACGACTTGTTGTATGGAACTTTAAACTCTTTATCACAAGTCTTAACCTTCCCAAGGATAATCTAAGCTTATTAACACAAATCGAGTGTGTTTTGGTTCGTACGATGCCCGTTGGCCCATTTGACCAACTATTACTTTCTCACGAAGTAACAAGGTAAACTGTTACTTCGTGGTGAAGTAATAGACTAAACGAGTTACGTTTGATCAAATCGTTGAAGGAAAATCATTCTAGAGTGTTTAGAGTATCCATACTTAGTTTTTTTGGCCAAGACTTGTTGTATGGAACTTTATATTCTTTATCACAAGTCTTAACTTTCCCAAGGATAATCTAAGCTTATTAACACTAATCCAGTGCATTTTGGTTCGTACGATGCCCGTTGGCCCATTTGACCAACTATTACTTTCTCACGAAGTAACAAAGTAAACTCTTACTTCGTGGTGAAGTAATAGACTAAACGAGTTACGTTTGATCAAATCGTTGAAGGAAAATCATTCTAGAGTGGTTAGAGTCTCCATACTTAGTTTTTTTGGCCACGACTTGTTGTATGGAACTTTATATTCATTATCATAAGTCTTAACCTTCCCAAGGATAATATAAGCTTATTAACACTAATCGAGTGCGTTTTGGTTCGTACGATGCCCGTTGGCCCATTTGATCAACTATTACTTTCTCACGAAGTAACAAAGTAAACTGTTACTTCGTGGTGAAGTATTAGACTAAACGAGTTACGTTTGATCAAATCGTTGAAGGAAAATCATTCTAGAGTGTTTAGAGTCGCCATACTTAGTTTTTTTGGCCACGACTTGTTGTATGGAACTTTATATTCTTTATCACAAGTCTTAACCTTCCCAAGGATAATCTAAGCTTATTAACACAAATCGAGTGCATTTTGGTTCGTACGATGCCCGTTGGCCCATTTGACCAACTATTACTTTGTCATGAAGTAACAGTTACTTCGTGGTGAAGTAATAGACTAAACGAGTTACGTTTGATCAAATCGTTGAAGGAAAATCATTATAGAGTGTTTAGAGTCTCCATACTTAGTTTTTTTGGCCAAGACTTGTTGTATGGAACTTTATATTCTTTATCACAAGTCTTAACTTTCCCAAGGATAATCTAAGCTTATTAACACTAATCGAGTGCGTTTTGGTTCGTACGATGCCCGTTGGCCCATTTGATCAACTATTACTTTCTCACGAAGTAACAAAGTAAACTGTTACTTCGTGGCGAAGTAATAGACTAAACGAGTTACGTTTGAACAAATAGTTGAAGGAAAATCTTTCTATTGTGTTTAGAGTCTCCATGCTTAGTTTTTTTGGCCACGACTTGTTGTATGGAACTTTAAACTCTTTATCATAAGTCTTAACCTTCCCAAGGATAATCTAAGCTTATTAACACAAATCGAGTGTGTTTTGGTTCGTACGATGCCCGTTGGCCCATTTGACCAACTATTACTTTCTCACGAAGTAACAAGGTAAACTTGTTACTTCGTGGTGAAGTAATAGACTAAACGAGTTACGTTCGATCAAATCGTTGAAGGAAAATCATTCTAGAGTGTTTAGAGTCTCGATACTTAGTTTTTTTGGCCACGACTTGTTGTATGGAACTTTATATTCTTTATCACAAGTCTTAACCTTCCCAAGGATAATCTAAGCTTATTAATACTAATCGAGTGCGTTTTGGTTCGTACGATGCCCGTTGGCCCATTTGACCAACTATTACTTTCTCACGAAGTAACAAAGTAAACTGTTACTTCGTGGTGAAGTAATAGACTAAACGAGTTACGTTTGATCAAATCGTTGAAGGAAAATCATTCTAGAGTGGTTAGAGTCTCCATACTTAGTTTTTTTGGCCACGACTTGTTGTATGGAACTTTATATTCATTATCATAAGTCTTAACCTTCCCAAGGATAATATAAGCTTATTAACACTAATCGAGTGCGTTTTGGTTCGTACGATGCCCGTTGGCCCATTTGATCAACTATTACTTTCTCACGAAGTAACAAAGTAAACTGTTACTTCGTGGTGAAGTATTAGACTAAACGAGTTACGTTTGATCAAATCGTTGAAGGAAAATCATTCTAGAGTGTTTAGAGTCGCCATACTTAGTTTTTTTGGCCACGACTTGTTGTATGGAACTTTATATTCTTTATCACAAGTCTTAACCTTCCCAAGGATAATCTAAGCTTATTAACACAAATCGAGTGCATTTTGGTTCGTACGATGCCCGTTGGCCCATTTGACCAACTATTACTTTGTCATGAAGTAACAGTTACTTCGTGGTGAAGTAATAGACTAAACGAGTTACGTTTGATCAAATCGTTGAAGGAAAATCATTATAGAGTGTTTAGAGTCTCCATACTTAGTTTTTTTGGCCAAGACTTGTTGTATGGAACTTTATATTCTTTATCACAAGTCTTAACTTTCCCAAGGATAATCTAAGCTTATTAACACTAATCGAGTGCGTTTTGGTTCGTACGATGCCCGTTGGCCCATTTGATCAACTATTACTTTCTCACGAAGTAACAAAGTAAACTGTTACTTCGTGGCGAAGTAATAGACTAAACGAGTTACGTTTGAACAAATAGTTGAAGGAAAATCTTTCTATTGTGTTTAGAGTCTCCATGCTTAGTTTTTTTGGCCACGACTTGTTGTATGGAACTTTAAACTCTTTATCATAAGTCTTAACCTTCCCAAGGATAATCTAAGCTTATTAACACAAATCGAGTGTGTTTTGGTTCGTACGATGCCCGTTGGCCCATTTGACCAACTATTACTTTCTCACGAAGTAACAAGGTAAACTTGTTACTTCGTGGTGAAGTAATAGACTAAACGAGTTACGTTCGATCAAATCGTTGAAGGAAAATCATTCTAGAGTGTTTAGAGTCTCGATACTTAGTTTTTTTGGCCACGACTTGTTGTATGGAACTTTATATTCTTTATCACAAGTCTTAACCTTCCCAAGGATAATCTAAGCTTATTAATACTAATCGAGTGCGTTTTGGTTCGTACGATGCCCGTTGGCCCATTTGACCAACTATTACTTTCTCACGAAGTAACAAAGTAAACTGTTACTTCGTGGTGAAGTAATAGACTAAACGAGTTACGTTTGATCAAATCGTTGAAGGAAAATCATTCTAGAGTGTTTTGAGTCTCCATACTTAGTTTTTTTGGCCACGACTTGTTGTATGGAACTTTAAACTCTTTATTACAAGTCTTAACCTTTCAAGGATAATCTAAGCTTATTAACACAAATCGAGTGTGTTTTGGTTCGTACGATGCCCGTTGGCCCATTTGACCAACTATTACTTTCTCACGAAGTAACAAAGTAAACTTTTACTTCGTGGTGAAGTAATAGACTAAACGAGTTATGTTTGATCAAATCGTTGAAGGAAAATCATTCTAGAGTGTTTAGAGTCTCCATACTTAGTTTTTTTGGCCACGACTTGTTGTATGGAACTTTATATTCTTTATCACAAGTCTTAACGTTCCCAAGGATAATGTAAGCTTATTAATACTAATCGAGTGCCTTTTGGTTCGTACGATGCCTATTGGCCCATTTGACCAACTATTACTTTCTCACGAAGTAACAAAGTAAACTGTTACTTCGTGGTGAAGTAATAGACGAAACGAGTTACGTTTGATCAAATCGTTGGAGGAAAATCTTTCTAGAGTGTTTAGAGTCTCCATGCTTAGTGTTTTTGGCCACGACTTGTTGTATGGAACTTTAAACTCTTTATCACAAGTCTTAACCTTCCCAAGGATAATCTAAGCTTATTAACACAAATCGAGTGTGTTTTGGTTCGTACGATGCCCGTTGGCCCATTTGACCAACTATTACTTTCTCACGAAGTAACAAGGTAAACTGTTACTTCGTGGTGAAGTATTAGACTAAACGAGTTACGTTTGATCAAATCGTTGAAGGAAAATCATTCTAGAGTGTTTAGAGTCGCCATACTTAGTTTTTTTGGCCACGCCTTGTTGTATGGAACTTTATATTCTTTATCACAAGTCTTAACCTTCCCAAGGATAATCTAAGCTTATTAACACAAATCGAGTGCATTTTGGTTCGTACGATGCCCGTTGGCCCATTTGACCAACTATTACTTTCTCATGAAGTAACAGTTACTTCGTGGTGAAGTAATAGACTAAACGAGTTACGTTTGATCAAATCGTTGAAGGAAAATCATTATAGAGTGTTTAGAGTCTCCATACTTAGTTTTTTTGGCCAAGACTTGTTGTATGGAACTTTATATTCTTTATCACAAGTCTTAACTTTCCCAAGGATAATCTAAGCTTATTAACACTAATCGAGTGCGTTTTGGTTCGTACGATGCCCGTTGGCCCATTTGATCAACTATTACTTTCTCACGAAGTAACAAAGTAAACTGTTACTTCGTGGCGAAGTAATAGACTAAACGAGTTACGTTTGAACAAATAGTTGAAGGAAAATCTTTCTATTGTGTTTAGAGTCTCCATGCTTAGTTTTTTTGGCCACGACTTGTTGTATGGAACTTTAAACTCTTTATCATAAGTCTTAACCTTCCCAAGGATAATCTAAGCTTATTAACACAAATCGAGTGTGTTTTGGTTCGTACGATGCCCGTTGGCCCATTTGACCAACTATTACTTTCTCACGAAGTAACAAGGTAAACTTGTTACTTCGTGGTGAAGTAATAGACTAAACGAGTTACGTTCGATCAAATCGTTGAAGGAAAATCATTCTAGAGTGTTTAGAGTCTCGATACTTAGTTTTTTTGGCCACGACTTGTTGTATGGAACTTTATATTCTTTATCACAAGTCTTAACCTTCCCAAGGATAATCTAAGCTTATTAATACTAATCGAGTGCGTTTTGGTTCGTACGATGCCCGTTGGCCCATTTGACCAACTATTACTTTCTCACGAAGTAACAAAGTAAACTGTTACTTCGTGGTGAAGTAATAGACTAAACGAGTTACGTTTGATCAAATCGTTGGAGGAAAATCTTTCTAGAGTGTTTAGAGTCTCCATGCTTAGTGTTTTTGGCCACGACTTGTTGTATGGAACTTTAAACTCTTTATCACAAGTCTTAACCTTCCCAAGGATAATCTAAGCTTATTAACACAAATCGAGTGTGTTTTGGTTCGTACGATGCCCGTTGGCCCATTTGACCAACTATTACTTTCTCACGAAGTAACAAGGTAAACTGTTACTTCGTGGTGAAGTAATAGACTAAACGAGTTACGTTTGATCAAATCGTTGAAGGAAAATCATTCTAGAGTGTTTAGAGTATCCATACTTAGTTTTTTTGGCCAAGACTTGTTGTATGGAACTTTATATTCTTTATCACAAGTCTTAACTTTCCCAAGGATAATCTAAGCTTATTAACACTAATCCAGTGCATTTTGGTTCGTACGATGCCCGTTGGCCCATTTGACCAACTATTACTTTCTCACGAAGTAACAAAGTAAACTCTTACTTCGTGGTGAAGTAATAGACTAAACGAGTTACGTTTGATCAAATCGTTGAAGGAAAATCATTCTAGAGTGGTTAGAGTCTCCATACTTAGTTTTTTTGGCCACGACTTGTTGTATGGAACTTTATATTCATTATCATAAGTCTTAACCTTCCCAAGGATAATATAAGCTTATTAACACTAATCGAGTGCGTTTTGGTTCGTACGATGCCCGTTGGCCCATTTGATCAACTATTACTTTCTCACGAAGTAACAAAGTAAACTGTTACTTCGTGGTGAAGTATTAGACTAAACGAGTTACGTTTGATCAAATCGTTGAAGGAAAATCATTCTAGAGTGTTTAGAGTCGCCATACTTAGTTTTTTTGGCCACGACTTGTTGTATGGAACTTTATATTCTTTATCACAAGTCTTAACCTTCCCAAGGATAATCTAAGCTTATTAACACAAATCGAGTGCATTTTGGTTCGTACGATGCCCGTTGGCCCATTTGACCAACTATTACTTTGTCATGAAGTAACAGTTACTTCGTGGTGAAGTAATAGACTAAACGAGTTACGTTTGATCAAATCGTTGAAGAAAAATCATTATAGAGTGTTTAGAGTCTCCATACTTAGTTTTTTTGGCCAAGACTTGTTGTATGGAACTTTATATTCTTTATCACAAGTCTTAACTTTCCCAAGGATAATCTAAGCTTATTAACACTAATCGAGTGCGTTTTGGTTCGTACGATGCCCGTTGGCCCATTTGATCAACTATTACTTTCTCACGAAGTAACAAAGTAAACTGTTACTTCGTGGCGAAGTAATAGACTAAACGAGTTACGTTTGAACAAATAGTTGAAGGAAAATCTTTCTATTGTGTTTAGAGTCTCCATGCTTAGTTTTTTTGGCCACGACTTGTTGTATGGAACTTTAAACTCTTTATCATAAGTCTTAACCTTCCCAAGGATAATCTAAGCTTATTAACACAAATCGAGTGTGTTTTGGTTCGTACGATGCCCGTTGGCCCATTTGACCAACTATTACTTTCTCACGAAGTAACAAGGTAAACTTGTTACTTCGTGGTGAAGTAATAGACTAAACGAGTTACGTTCGATCAAATCGTTGAAGGAAAATCATTCTAGAGTGTTTAGAGTCTCGATACTTAGTTTTTTTGGCCACGACTTGTTGTATGGAACTTTATATTCTTTATCACAAGTCTTAACCTTCCCAAGGATAATCTAAGCTTATTAATACTAATCGAGTGCGTTTTGGTTCGTACGATGCCCGTTGGCCCATTTGACCAACTATTACTTTCTCACGAAGTAACAAAGTAAACTTTTACTTCGTGGTGAAGTAATAGACTAAACGAGTTACGTTTGATCAAATCGTTGAAGGAAAATCATTCTAGAGTGTTTTGAGTCTCCATACTTAGTTTTTTTGGCCACGACTTGTTGTATGGAACTTTAAACTCTTTATTACAAGTCTTAACCTTTCAAGGATAATCTAAGCTTATTAACACAAATCGAGTGTGTTTTGGTTCTTACGATGCCCGTTGGCCCATTTGACCAACTATTACTTTCTCACGAAGTAACAAAGTAAACTTTTACTTCGTGGTGAAGTAATAGACTAAACGAGTTATGTTTGATCAAATCGTTGAAGGAAAATCATTCTAGAGTGTTTAGAGTCTCCATACTTAGTTTTTTTGGCCACGACTTGTTGTATGGAACTTTATATTCTTTATCACAAGTCTTAACCTTCCCAAGGATAATGTAAGCTTATTAATACTAATCGAGTGCCTTTTGGTTCGTACGATGCCTATTGGCCCATTTGACCAACTATTACTTTCTCACGAAGTAACAAAGTAAACTGTTACTTCGTGGTGAAGTAATAGACTAAACGAGTTACGTTTGATCAAATCGTTGGAGGAAAATCTTTCTAGAGTGTTTAGAGTCTCCATGCTTAGTGTTTTTGGCCACGACTTGTTGTATGGAACTTTAAACTCTTTATCACAAGTCTTAACCTTCCCAAGGATAATCTAAGCTTATTAACACAAATCGAGTGTGTTTTGGTTCGTACGATGCCCGTTGGCCCATTTGACCAACTATTACTTTCTCACGAAGTAACAAGGTAAACTATTACTTCGTGGTGAAGTATTAGACTAAACGAGTTACGTTTGATCAAATCGTTGAAGGAAAATCATTCTAGAGTGTTTAGAGTCGCCATACTTAGTTTTTTTGGCCACGACTTGTTGTATGGAACTTTATATTCTTTATCACAAGTCTTAACCTTCCCAAGGATAATCTAAGCTTATTAACACAAATCGAGTGCATTTTGGTTCGTACGATGCCCGTTGGCCCATTTGACCAACTATTACTTTCTCATGAAGTAACAGTTACTTCGTGGTGAAGTAATAGACTAAACGAGTTACGTTTGATCAAATCGTTGAAGGAAAATCATTATAGAGTGTTTAGAGTCTCCATACTTAGTTTTTTTGGCCAAGACTTGTTGTATGGAACTTTATATTCTTTATCACAAGTCTTAACTTTCCCAAGGATAATCTAAGCTTATTAACACTAATCGAGTGCGTTTTGGTTCGTACGATGCCCGTTGGCCCATTTGATCAACTATTACTTTCTCACGAAGTAACAAAGTAAACTGTTACTTCGTGGCGAAGTAATAGACTAAACGAGTTACGTTTGAACAAATAGTTGAAGGAAAATCTTTCTATTGTGTTTAGAGTCTCCATGCTTAGTTTTTTTGGCCACGACTTGTTGTATGGAACTTTAAACTCTTTATCATAGTCGTATGGAACTTCATATTCTTTATCACAACAAAACAACAAAAAGAACAAACACTCTCTTCTCTCTCCTTGCGTTCACACTTAGGCGGTTTCCGGTCACTTTTCCGATCATCGGAGCACGGTGACCTCCTCACGAGGACACCGGCGTCTTCTCCGTTGACTCGGTTTCCCCTCTTGTGAGCTTAAGGTTCGGACTTTAGCTTACCCTATGGATTTTGGGTAGCTTTTCACGGATTCAAGCTTCATCCATGGAAGATTTTCGTCTTTCTTGATGGTCATGGTCTTCTAGGTCGGATTTCTTTCGTTTTTCACGGATTCAAGCTTCTTCCATGGAGGATTTTCGTCTTTTTTGATGGTATGGTCCTCTAGCTCGGATTTCTTGGTTTTCTTGTCCTATTGTTCGTCTCTTGGCGTTTTCTTTCCGTTTTTTCATCTCCCCCTCTTTGTTTCGACATAACACCCATTGTGGAGTGTTCATCACCTTCTCTTGGATTGCCCTTGAGTTTGGTGGTTACACAAAACGGTGGAGAGTGATCGAGGGTGTGTTGGATTGCCCTTCACGGCTTGGTCACTCTTTGTGAAGTGTCTTTCGTTCTTTTTGTTCCTTTTTTTCGTTTTTGGGGTGCCTCTCATTCGGATCTCTTGGATTGCGCTCGGATTTGGTGGTTTTAGAGGAGTTTTGAGCTACTCCGATCATATTTCCGGCGTCTTCTCCTCGGGGTTGTTAAGGTTCAAGCCTCTTGCGTGTTTTTGGGTGGTTGTGGAGGAGATTTTCATCGGATTTGAGTCTTGGGGTCTTTTTTGGCTTCAAATCCGAGGGTTTTAAGCACTTTCCGGCGGTTTTCGGCTTTTTCCGACCACCTCCTCGGTGCACCCTCGCCGGAAAGTGTCATATTCAGGTAGCCCTCTTCGTTACGGTCATTTTGGTGGGTGGACCGACCAGAGAGCCTTTGTGGGTGAGGAGATAAGTCATTTTCCGTGCAAGGTGTCATTTCCGGCGAGTTTCCGGCGCCACCGCGACTCCGCCATCCGCATCCGTCCGGTCAACTGAGCATAGGCGGCGGTCAACTGCTGCTAGGGTTTGCTAGTGGGGACAAGAACACTCCACTACCTTGAGCCTTGTGTGTTGGTGGATGTGTAAGACCACTAAGGGGACAAGAGTGCTCTTGTCTTGTCCCTTTGTCCCCCACCATGCTTCCCACTAATAGTCTTCCACTATGCAAGACCACTAATGTGGGACCCACTGCCACATCACCTCAGTTGACTCAGTCAACTTTGACTAACGAAGTCAACGTCCAGAAGTCAAAGTTGACCCTCGAAAAGTCAACTCCGAGAGCCAAAGTTGACCACATGAACTCCGAGCTTGTTGTGGTTGAAAAATCTAAGATTGGGACCGGCCTTTTTCCGCTTCTCTCGAATAACTTTGCTCGAGTTGCGAAGGCTCCATTTGTTCCACCTACATTCTCGAGACAACTAAATATGGCACCGGACAATCCTCGACCGTATCAAATCCGTGCTCCATTGCGTCGCGCTTCTTATGCGCAAGCGGCCGCTCCCACAAGACAATATGATATAAACCGCTCTCTTATTGATGATCCGACACTCACTACAATGGAGCTTCGAGTGGTCAAAGGGAAATCTATGATCGTCTTCAAGAATGAGGAAATTAAAGTCCTTGATGATAGGCTTAAGCTTGTCTTGATCCTTCGTTTCCCTCTCGTTAAGCCGAGCTACACGTTTATTCATAACAAGATGGCGAGACTCAAACTCAAAGGAAAATACACACTTGGTCCTATTGGCCCTCGCCACGTTATGTTGAAATTGACCACGGAGGAGGACTATACCCGTTTATGGTTGAAGAAGGACCTTCGATTTCTTGATCTTAATGGTTCAATCTATAAATGGACCCCGGATTTCGACCCCGATCTTGATCCTCCGATAGCTCCCGTGTGGATTGGTTTACCAAACCTCAACATGCGGTTTTGTGAGAGAAATGCCCTTATGAACATTGGTTCTTACTTTGGAAGACCTTTGAGGCTTGATGAAGGTGCGGCCACTATGTCACGCCCGGATTATCCTCGAATATGCGTTGAGATCAACCTCCTTGAGCCATTGAAAGAAGAAATAGCATGGGGGATAGAAAACGTGCGTGGTCAAGTGGACATCGTCAAGCAAAAGGTCATATATGAAAATATTCCAACCTATTGCCGGAAATGTCAACGAATGGGCCATACACTTGAGGATTGTGGTGTGGAGAAACCTCAAGGCACTAATGAGAAGTTTGAGGATGTCCCAAAACCGACGACCTTTGTTTGGAAGGCTAAGAGGAACATTGTCACAAACTCATCCCCGAAGAAAGCCGATGGTCTTGAACAAATCCCCAATGTTGAGGAAGTGGCCGAAGAGGCGGATCAAGAGATCCCGACTAATGATGAAAATAAACATCTCTTAAGGGATGAAGAGTTGAGAAAAGCCGAAGAAAATTATATTGAAGATAGGACTTTGAGGGAGGACAATGCAAGTCCAAAACAGGAAAAAGAGAAGAAAATAAAGGAAGTTGTGGAACCCGAAGAATCAGAAGAAGATGAACAGAGCAGTGATGAAGAAGAGACTAGCCAAGAGGAAACCGATGAAAAGGAAGTCAAAGAGGACGTAGAAGAAAAGAGGAAATCGGACTTGGAAATTAAGGCGGAAAATATGATTACTTACCTTACGACCGTGGAGATGACTTATGAGCGCCTTGACCGAATTGACAACATTCTTCTTAACTATAGAAGAAAGAAGCCACATCCGTGTTGGGAACCAGTTCTTGTGGAATTGAAAAAGCAAGTAAAAGCGTGGAAAGAAAAAGATAAGATAAAACAACAAGAAGCCGACGAGGATTAAATCATTTTCAGCGGGCCCTTGGCAGTGGACTTGATCCTACTTAGCATTGTATTAGGCCGGTTTCACTTTTCGGCTTACTTTATTTTTCGAGGTATCCCCTTTTCGGATATGCTCTTCTTTGTTGAGATCTACATTTCTCTTTGTTGTTGGCGACCGTATGGGTGGGGTACACCATACGATCTAGATATGTAGTACCTCCCCCTTTTCTTTTCTTTTATAAACCTTTTATTTTCTTAAACTCTTTATCATAAGTCTTAACCTTCCCAAGGATAATCTAAGCTTATTAACACAAATCGAGTGTGTTTTGGTTCGTACGATGCCCGTTGGCCCATTTGACCAACTATTACTTTCTCACGAAGTAACAAGGTAAACTTGTTACTTCGTGGTGAAGTAATAGACTAAACGAGTTACGTTCGATCAAATCGTTGAAGGAAAATCATTCTAGAGTGTTTAGAGTCTCGATACTTAGTTTTTTTGGCCACGACTTGTTGTATGGAACTTTATATTCTTTATCACAAGTCTTAACCTTCCCAAGGATAATCTAAGCTTATTAATACTAATCGAGTGCGTTTTGGTTCGTACGATGCCCGTTGGCCCATTTGATCAACTATTACTTTCTCACGAAGTAACAAAGTAAACTGTTACTTCGTGGCGAAGTAATAGACTAAACGAGTTACGTTTGAACAAATAGTTGAAGGAAAATCTTTCTATTGTGTTTAGAGTCTCCATGCTTAGTTTTTTTGGCCACGACTTGTTGTATGGAACTTTAAACTCTTTATCATAAGTCTTAACCTTCCCAAGGATAATCTAAGCTTATTAACACAAATCGAGTGTGTTTTGGTTCGTACGATGCCCGTTGGCCCATTTGACCAACTATTACTTTCTCACGAAGTAACAAGGTAAACTTGTTACTTCGTGGTGAAGTAATAGACTAAACGAGTTACGTTCGATCAAATCGTTGAAGGAAAATCATTCTAGAGTGTTTAGAGTCTCGATACTTAGTTTTTTTGGCCACGACTTGTTGTATGGAACTTTATATTCTTTATCACAAGTCTTAACCTTCCCAAGGATAATCTAAGCTTTTTAATACTAATCTAGTGCGTTTTGGTTCGTACGATGCCCGTTGGCCCATTTGACCAACTATTACTTTCTCACGAAGTAACAAAGTAAACTGTTACTTCGTGGTGAAGTAATAGACTAAACGAGTTACGTTTGATCAAATCGTTGAAGGAAAATCATTCTAGAGTGTTTTGAGTCTCCATACTTAGTTTTTTTGGCCACGACTTGTTGTATGGAACTTTAAACTCTTTATTACAAGTCTTAACCTTTCAAGGATAATCTAAGCTTATTAACACAAATCGAGTGTGTTTTGGTTCTTACGATGCCCGTTGGCCCATTTGACCAACTATTACTTTCTCACGAAGTAACAAAGTAAACTTTTACTTCGTGGTGAAGTAATAGACTAAACGAGTTATGTTTGATCAAATCGTTGAAGGAAAATCATTCTAGAGTGTTTAGAGTCTCCATACTTAGTTTTTTTGGCCACGACTTGTTGTATGGAACTTTATATTCTTTATCACAAGTCTTAACCTTCCCAAGGATAATGTAAGCTTATTAATACTAATCGAGTGCCTTTTGGTTCGTACGATGCCTATTGGCCCATTTGACCAACTATTACTTTCTCACGAAGTAACAAAGTAAACTGTTACTTCGTGGTGAAGTAATAGACTAAACGAGTTACGTTTGATCAAATCGTTGGAGGAAAATCTTTCTAGAGTGTTTAGAGTCTCCATGCTTAGTGTTTTTGGCCACGACTTGTTGTATGGAACTTTAAACTCTTTATCACAAGTCTTAACCTTCCCAAGGATAATCTAAGCTTATTAACACAAATCGAGTGTGTTTTGGTTCGTACGATGCCCGTTGGCCCATTTGACCAACTATTACTTTCTCACGAAGTAACAAGGTAAACTGTTACTTCGTGGTGAAGTATTAGACTAAACGAGTTACGTTTGATCAAATCGTTGAAGGAAAATCATTCTAGAGTGTTTAGAGTCGCCATACTTAGTTTTTTTGGCCACGACTTGTTGTATGGAACTTTATATTCTTTATCACAAGTCTTAACCTTCCCAAGGATAATCTAAGCTTATTAACACAAATCGAGTGCATTTTGGTTCGTACGATGCCCGTTGGCCCATTTGACCAACTATTACTTTCTCATGAAGTAACAGTTACTTCGTGGTGAAGTAATAGACTAAACGAGTTACGTTTGATCAAATCGTTGAAGGAAAATCATTATAGAGTGTTTAGAGTCTCCATACTTAGTTTTTTTGGCCAAGACTTGTTGTATGGAACTTTATATTCTTTATCACAAGTCTTAACTTTCCCAAGGATAATCTAAGCTTATTAACACTAATCGAGTGCGTTTTGGTTCGTACGATGCCCGTTGGCCCATTTGATCAACTATTACTTTCTCACGAAGTAACAAAGTAAACTGTTACTTCGTGGCGAAGTAATAGACTAAACGAGTTACGTTTGAACAAATAGTTGAAGGAAAATCTTTCTATTGTGTTTAGAGTCTCCATGCTTAGTTTTTTTGGCCACGACTTGTTGTATGGAACTTTAAACTCTTTATCATAAGTCTTAACCTTCCCAAGGATAATCTAAGCTTATTAACACAAATCGAGTGTGTTTTGGTTGGTACGATGCCCGTTGGCCCATTTGACCAACTATTACTTTCTCACGAAGTAACAAGGTAAACTTGTTACTTCGTGGTGAAGTAATAGACTAAACGAGTTAAGTTCGATCAAATCGTTGAAGGAAAATCATTCTAGAGTGTTTAGAGTCTCGATACTTAGTTTTTTTGGCCACGACTTGTTGTATGGAACTTTATATTCTTTATCACAAGTCTTAACCTTCCCAAGGATAATCTAAGCTTATTAATACTAATCGAGTGCGTTTTGGTTCGTACGATGCCCGTTGGCCCATTTGACCAACTATTACTTTCTCACGAAGTAACAAAGTAAACTGTTACTTCGTGGTGAAGTAATAGACTAAACGAGTTACGTTTGATCAAATCGTTGGAGGAAAATCTTTCTAGAGTGTTTAGAGTCTCCATGCTTAGTGTTTTTGGCCACGACTTGTTGTATGGAACTTTAAACTCTTTATCACAAGTCTTAACCTTCCCAAGGATAATCTAAGCTTATTAACACAAATCGAGTGTGTTTTGGTTCGTACGATGCCCGTTGGCCCATTTGACCAACTATTACTTTCTCACGAAGTAACAAGGTAAACTGTTACTTCGTGGTGAAGTAATAGACTAAACGAGTTACGTTTGATCAAATCGTTGAAGGAAAATCATTCTAGAGTGTTTAGAGTATCCATACTTAGTTTTTTTGGCCAAGACTTGTTGTATGGAACTTTATATTCTTTATCACAAGTCTTAACTTTCCCAAGGATAATCTAAGCTTATTAACACTAATCCAGTGCATTTTGGTTCGTACGATGCCCGTTGGCCCATTTGACCAACTATTACTTTCTCACGAAGTAACAAAGTAAACTCTTACTTCGTGGTGAAGTAATAGACTAAACGAGTTACGTTTGATCAAATCGTTGAAGGAAAATCATTCTAGAGTGGTTAGAGTCTCCATACTTAGTTTTTTTGGCCACGACTTGTTGTATGGAACTTTATATTCATTATCATAAGTCTTAACCTTCCCAAGGATAATATAAGCTTATTAACACTAATCGAGTGCGTTTTGGTTCGTACGATGCCCGTTGGCCCATTTGATCAACTATTACTTTCTCACGAAGTAACAAAGTAAACTGTTACTTCGTGGTGAAGTATTAGACTAAACGAGTTACGTTTGATCAAATCGTTGAAGGAAAATCATTCTAGAGTGTTTAGAGTCGCCATACTTAGTTTTTTTGGCCACGACTTGTTGTATGGAACTTTATATTCTTTATCACAAGTCTTAACCTTCCCAAGGATAATCTAAGCTTATTAACACAAATCGAGTGCATTTTGGTTCGTACGATGCCCGTTGGCCCATTTGACCAACTATTACTTTGTCATGAAGTAACAGTTACTTCGTGGTGAAGTAATAGACTAAACGAGTTACGTTTGATCAAATCGTTGAAGGAAAATCATTATAGAGTGTTTAGAGTCTCCATACTTAGTTTTTTTGGCCAAGACTTGTTGTATGGAACTTTATATTCTTTATCACAAGTCTTAACTTTCCCAAGGATAATCTAAGCTTATTAACACTAATCGAGTGCGTTTTGGTTCGTACGATGCCCGTTGGCCCATTTGATCAACTATTACTTTCTCACGAAGTAACAAAGTAAACTGTTACTTCGTGGCGAAGTAATAGACTAAACGAGTTACGTTTGAACAAATAGTTGAAGGAAAATCTTTCTATTGTGTTTAGAGTCTCCATGCTTAGTTTTTTTGGCCACGACTTGTTGTATGGAACTTTAAACTCTTTATCATAAGTCTTAACCTTCCCAAGGATAATCTAAGCTTATTAACACAAATCGAGTGTGTTTTGGTTCGTACGATGCCCGTTGGCCCATTTGACCAACTATTACTTTCTCACGAAGTAACAAGGTAAACTTGTTACTTCGTGGTGAAGTAATAGACTAAACGAGTTACGTTCGATCAAATCGTTGAAGGAAAATCATTCTAGAGTGTTTAGAGTCTCGATACTTAGTTTTTTTGGCCACGACTTGTTGTATGCAACTTTATATTCTTTATCACAAGTCTTAACCTTCCCAAGGATAATCTAAGCTTATTAATACTAATCGAGTGCGTTTTGGTTCGTACGATGCCCGTTGGCCCATTTGACCAACTATTACTTTCTCACGAAGTAACAAAGTAAACTGTTACTTCGTGGTGAAGTAATAGACTAAACGAGTTACGTTTGATCAAATCGTTGAAGGAAAATCATTCTAGAGTGTTTTGAGTCTCCATACTTAGTTTTTTTGGCCACGACTTGTTGTATGGAACTTTAAACTCTTTATTACAAGTCTTAACCTTTCAAGGATAATCTAAGCTTATTAACACAAATCGAGTGTGTTTTGGTTCTTACGATGCCCGTTGGCCCATTTGACCAACTATTACTTTCTCACGAAGTAACAAAGTAAACTTTTACTTCGTGGTGAAGTAATAGACTAAACGAGTTATGTTTGATCAAATCGTTGAAGGAAAATCATTCTAGAGTGTTTAGAGTCTCCATACTTAGTTTTTTTGGCCACGACTTGTTGTATGGAACTTTATATTCTTTATCACAAGTCTTAACCTTCCCAAGGATAATGTAAGCTTATTAATACTAATCGAGTGCCTTTTGGTTCGTACGATGCCTATTGGCCCATTTGACCAACTATTACTTTCTCACGAAGTAACAAAGTAAACTGTTACTTCGTGGTGAAGTAATAGACTAAACGAGTTACGTTTGATCAAATCGTTGGAGGAAAATCTTTCTAGAGTGTTTAGAGTCTCCATGCTTAGTGTTTTTGGCCACGACTTGTTGTATGGAACTTTAAACTCTTTATCACAAGTCTTAACCTTCCCAAGGATAATCTAAGCTTATTAACACAAATCGAGTGTGTTTTGGTTCGTACGATGCCCGTTGGCCCATTTGACCAACTATTACTTTCTCACGAAGTAACAAGGTAAACTGTTACTTTGTGGTGAAGTATTAGACTAAACGAGTTACGTTTGATCAAATCGTTGAAGGAAAATCATTCTAGAGTGTTTAGAGTCGCCATACTTAGTTTTTTTGGCCACGACTTGTTGTATGGAACTTTATATTCTTTATCACAAGTCTTAACCTTCCCAAGGATAATCTAAGCTTATTAACACAAATCGAGTGCATTTTGGTTCGTACGATGCCCGTTGGCCCATTTGACCAACTATTACTTTCTCATGAAGTAACAGTTACTTCGTGGTGAAGTAATAGACTAAACGAGTTACGTTTGATCAAATCGTTGAAGGAAAATCATTATAGAGTGTTTAGAGTCTCCATACTTAGTTTTTTTGGCCAAGACTTGTTGTATGGAACTTTATATTCTTTATCACAAGTCTTAACTTTCCCAAGGATAATCTAAGCTTATTAACACTAATCGAGTGCGTTTTGGTTCGTACGATGCCCGTTGGCCCATTTGATCAACTATTACTTTCTCACGAAGTAACAAAGTAAACTGTTACTTCGTGGCGAAGTAATAGACTAAACGAGTTACGTTTGAACAAATAGTTGAAGGAAAATCTTTCTATTGTGTTTAGAGTCTCCATGCTTAGTTTTTTTGGCCACGACTTGTTGTATGGAACTTTAAACTCTTTATCATAAGTCTTAACCTTCCCAAGGATAATCTAAGCTTATTAACACAAATCGAGTGTGTTTTGGTTCGTACGATGCCCGTTGGCCCATTTGACCAACTATTACTTTCTCACGAAGTAACAAGGTAAACTTGTTACTTCGTGGTGAAGTAATAGACTAAACGAGTTACGTTCGATCAAATCGTTGAAGGAAAATCATTCTAGAGTGTTTAGAGTCTCGATACTTAGTTTTTTTGGCCACGACTTGTTGTATGGAACTTTATATTCTTTATCACAAGTCTTAACCTTTCCAAGGATAATCTAAGCTTATTAATACTAATCGAGTGCGTTTTGGTTCGTACGATGCCCGTTGGCCCATTTGACCAACTATTACTTTCTCACGAAGTAACAAAGTAAACTGTTACTTCGTGGTGAAGTAATAGACTAAACGAGTTACGTTTGATCAAATCGTTGGAGGAAAATCTTTCTAGAGTGTTTAGAGTCTCCATGCTTAGTGTTTTTGGCCACGACTTGTTGTATGGAACTTTAAACTCTTTATCACAAGTCTTAACCTTCCAAAGGATAATCTAAGCTTATTAACACAAATCGAGTGTGTTTTGGTTCGTACGATGCCCGTTGGCCCATTTGACCAACTATTACTTTCTCACGAAGTAACAAGGTAAACTGTTACTTCGTGGTGAAGTATTAGACTAAACGAGTTACGTTTGATCAAATCGTTGAAGGAAAATCATTCTAGAGTGTTTAGAGTCGCCATACTTAGTTTTTTTGGCCACGACTTGTTGTATGGAACTTTATATTCTTTATCACAAGTCTTAACCTTCCCAAGGATAATCTAAGCTTATTAACACAAATCGAGTGCATTTTGGTTCGTACGATGCCCGTTGGCCCATTTGACCAACTATTACTTTCTCATGAAGTAACAGTTACTTCGTGGTGAAGTAATAGACTAAACGAGTTACGTTTGATCAAATCGTTGAAGGAAAATCATTATAGAGTGTTTAGAGTCTCCATACTTAGTTTTTTTGGCCAAGACTTGTTGTATGGAACTTTATATTCTTTATCACAAGTCTTAACTTTCCCAAGGATAATCTAAGCTTATTAACACTAATCGAGTGCGTTTTGGTTCGTACGATGCCCGTTGGCCCATTTGATTAACTATTACTTTCTCACGAAGTAACAAAGTAAACTGTTACTTCGTGGCGAAGTAATAGACTAAACGAGTTACGTTTGAACAAATAGTTGAACGAAAATCTTTCTATTGTGTTTAGAGTCTCCATGCTTAGTTTTTTTGGCCACGACTTGTTGTATGGAACTTTAAACTCTTTATCATAAGTCTTAACCTTCCCAAGGATAATCTAAGCTTATTAACACAAATCGAGTGTGTTTTGGTTCGTACGATGCCCGTTGGCCCATTTGACCAACTATTACTTTCTCACGAAGTAACAAGGTAAACTTGTTACTTCGTGGTGAAGTAATAGACTAAACGAGTTACGTTCGATCAAATCGTTGAAGGAAAATCATTCTAGAGTGTTTAGAGTCTCGATACTTAGTTTTTTTGGCCACGACTTGTTGTATGGAACTTTATATTCTTTATCACAAGTCTTAACCTTCCCAAGGATAATCTAAGCTTATTAATACTAATCGAGTGCGTTTTGGTTCGTACGATGCCCGTTGGCCCATTTGACCAACTATTACTTTCTCACGAAGTAACAAAGTAAACTGTTACTTCGTGGTGAAGTAATAGACTAAACGAGTTACGTTTGATCAAATCGTTGAAGGAAAATCATTCTAGAGTGTTTTGAGTCTCCATACTTAGTTTTTTTGGCCACGACTTGTTGTATGGAACTTTAAACTCTTTATTCCAAGTCTTAACCTTTCAAGGATAATCTAAGCTTATTAACACAAATCGAGTGTGTTTTGGTTCGTACGATGCCCGTTGGCCCATTTGACCAACTATTACTTTCTCACGAAGTAACAAAGTAAACTTTTACTTCGTGGTGAAGTAATAGACTAAACGAGTTATGTTTGATCAAATCGTTGAAGGAAAATCATTCTAGAGTGTTTAGAGTCTCCATACTTAGTTTTTTTGGCCACGACTTGTTGTATGGAACTTTATATTCTTTATCACAAGTCTTAACCTTCCCAAGGATAATGTAAGCTTATTAATACTAATCGAGTGCCTTTTGGTTCGTACGATGCCTATTGGCCCATTTGACCAACTATTACTTTCTCACGAAGTAACAAAGTAAACTGTTACTTCGTGGCGAAGTAATAGACTAAACGAGTTACGTTTGATCAAATCGTTGGAGGAAAATCTTTCTAGAGTGTTTAGAGTCTCCATGCTTAGTGTTTTTGGCCACGACTTGTTGTATGGAACTTTAAACTCTTTATCACAAGTCTTAACCTTCCCAAGGATAATCTAAGCTTATTAACACAAATCGAGTGTGTTTTGGTTCGTACGATGCCCGTTGGCCCATTTGACCAACTATTACTTTCTCACGAAGTAACAAGGTAAACTGTTACTTCGTGGTGAAGTAATAGACTAAACGAGTTACGTTTGATCAAATCGTTGAAGGAAAATCATTCTAGAGTGTTTAGAGTATCCATACTTAGTTTTTTTGGCCAAGACTTGTTGTATGGAACTTTATATTCTTTATCATAAGTCTTAACTTTCCCAAGGATAATCTAAGCTTATTAACACTAATCCAGTGCATTTTGGTTCGTACGATGCCCGTTGGCCCATTTGACCAACTATTACTTTCTCACGAAGTAACAAAGTAAACTCTTACTTCGTGGTGAAGTAATAGACTAAACGAGTTACGTTTGATCAAATCGTTGAAGGAAAATCATTCTAGAGTGGTTAGAGTCTCCATACCTAGTTTTTTTGGCCACGACTTGTTGTATGGAACTTTATATTCATTATCATAAGTCTTAACCTTCCCAAGGATAATATAAGCTTATTAACACTAATCGAGTGCGTTTTGGTTCGTACGATGCCCGTTGGCCCATTTGACCAAATATTACTTTCTCACGAAGTAACAAAGTAAAGTGTTACTTCGTGGTGAAGTAATAGACTAAACGAGTTACGTTTGAACAAATCGTTGAAGGAAAACTCTTTCTAGAGTGTTTAGAGTCTCCATGCTTAGTTTTTTTGGCCACGACTTGTTGTATGGAACTTTAAACTCTTTATCACAAGTCTTAACCTTCCCAAGGATAATCTAAGCTTATTAACACAAATCGAGTGTGTTTTGGTTCGTACGATGCCCGTTGGCCCATTTGACCAACTATTACTTTCTCACGAAGTAACAAGGTAAACTGTTACTTCGTGGTGAAGTAATAGACTAAACGAGTTACGTTTGATCAAATCGTTGAAGGAAAATCATTCTAGAGTGGTTAGAGTCTCCATACTTAGTTTTTTTGGCCACGACTTGTTGTATGGAACTTTATATTCATTATCATAAGTCTTAACCTTCCCAAGGATAATATAAGCTTATTAACACTAATCGAGTGCGTTTTGGTTCGTACGATGCCCGTTGGCCCATTTGATCAACTATTACTTTCTCACGAAGTAACAAAGTAAACTGTTACTTCGTGGTGAAGTATTAGACTAAACGAGTTACGTTTGATCAAATCGTTGAAGGAAAATCATTCTAGAGTGTTTAGAGTCGCCATACTTAGTTTTTTTGGCCACGACTTGTTGTATGGAACTTTATATTCTTTATCACAAGTCTTAACCTTCCCAAGGATAATCTAAGCTTATTAACACAAATCGAGTGCATTTTGGTTCGTACGATGCCCGTTGGCCCATTTGACCAACTATTACTTTCTCATGAAGTAACAGTTACTTCGTGGTGAAGTAATAGACTAAACGAGTTACGTTTGATCAAATCGTTGAAGGAAAATCATTATAGAGTGTTTAGAGTCTCCATACTTAGTTTTTTTGGCCAAGACTTGTTGTATGGAACTTTATATTCTTTATCACAAGTCTTAACTTTCCCAAGGATAATCTAAGCTTATTAACACTAATCGAGTGCGTTTTGGTTCGTACGATGCCCGTTGGCCCATTTGATCAACTATTACTTTCTCACGAAGTAACAAAGTAAACTGTTACTTCGTGGCGAAGTAATAGACTAAACGAGTTACGTTTGAACAAATAGTTGAAGGAAAATCTTTCTATTGTGTTTAGAGTCTCCATGCTTAGTTTTTTTGGCCACGACTTGTTGTATGGAACTTTAAACTCTTTATCATAAGTCTTAACCTTCCCAAGGATAATCTAAGCTTATTAACACAAATCGAGTGTGTTTTGGTTCGTACGATGCCCGTTGGCCCATTTGACCAACTATTACTTTCTCACGAAGTAACAAGGTAAACTTGTTACTTCGTGGTGAAGTAATAGACTAAACGAGTTACGTTCGATCAAATCGTTGAAGGAAAATCATTCTAGAGTGTTTAGAGTCTCGATACTTAGTTTTTTTGGCCACGACTTGTTGTATGGAACTTTATATTCTTTATCACAAGTCTTAACCTTCCCAAGGATAATCTAAGCTTATTAATACTAATCGAGTGCCTTTTGGTTCGTACGATGCCTATTGGCCCATTTGACCAACTATTACTTTCTCACGAAGTAACAAAGTAAACTGTTACTTCGTGGTGAAGTAATAGACTAAACGAGTTACGTTTGATCAAATCGTTGGAGGAAAATCTTTCTAGAGTGTTTAGAGTCTCCATGCTTAGTGTTTTTGGCCACGACTTGTTGTATGGAACTTTAAACTCTTTATCACAAGTCTTAACCTTCCCAAGGATAATCTAAGCTTATTAACACAAATCGAGTGTGTTTTGGTTCGTACGATGCCCGTTGGCCCATTTGACCAACTATTACTTTCTCACGAAGTAACAAGGTAAACTGTTACTTCGTGGTGAAGTAATAGACTAAACGAGTTACGTTTGATCAAATCGTTGAAGGAAAATCATTCTAGAGTGTTTAGAGTATCCATACTTAGTTTTTTTGGCCAAGACTTGTTGTATGGAACTTTATATTCTTTATCATAAGTCTTAACTTTCCCAAGGATAATCTAAGCTTATTAACACTAATCCAGTGCATTTTGGTTCGTACGATGCCCGTTGGCCCATTTGACCAACTATTACTTTCTCACGAAGTAACAAAGTAAACTCTTACTTCGTGGTGAAGTAATAGACTAAACGAGTTACGTTTGATCAAATCGTTGAAGGAAAATCATTCTAGAGTGGTTAGAGTCTCCATACTTAGTTTTTTTGGCCACGACTTGTTGTATGGAACTTTATATTCATTATCATAAGTCTTAACCTTCCCAAGGATAATATAAGCTTATTAACACTAATCGAGTGCGTTTTGGTTCGTACGATGCCCGTTGGCCCATTTGACCAAATATTACTTTCTCACGAAGTAACA
This sequence comes from Linaria vulgaris, assembly GCA_948329865.1. Taxonomy (NCBI): domain Eukaryota; kingdom Viridiplantae; phylum Streptophyta; class Magnoliopsida; order Lamiales; family Plantaginaceae; genus Linaria; species Linaria vulgaris. The sequence continues at coordinate 36,701,818 of OX415252.1, forward strand.
AAGTAAAGTGTTACTTCGTGGTGAAGTAATAGACTAAACGAGTTACGTTTGAACAAATCGTTGAAGGAAAACTCTTTCTAGAGTGTTTAGAGTCTCCATGCTTAGTTTTTTTGGCCACGACTTGTTGTATGGAACTTTAAACTCTTTATCACAAGTCTTAACCTTCCCAAGGATAATCTAAGCTTATTAACACAAATCGAGTGTGTTTTGGTTCGTACGATGCCCGTTGGCCCATTTGACCAACTATTACTTTCTCACGAAGTAACAAGGTAAACTGTTACTTCGTGGTGAAGTAATAGACTAAACGAGTTACGTTTGATCAAATCGTTGAAGGAAAATCATTCTAGAGTGGTTAGAGTCTCCATACTTAGTTTTTTTGGCCACGACTTGTTGTATGGAACTTTATATTCATTATCATAAGTCTTAACCTTCCCAAGGATAATATAAGCTTATTAACACTAATCGAGTGCGTTTTGGTTCGTACGATGCCCGTTGGCCCATTTGATCAACTATTACTTTCTCACGAAGTAACAAAGTAAACTGTTACTTCGTGGTGAAGTATTAGACTAAACGAGTTACGTTTGATCAAATCGTTGAAGGAAAATCATTCTAGAGTGTTTAGAGTCGCCATACTTAGTTTTTTTGGCCACGACTTGTTGTATGAAACTTTATATTCTTTATCACAAGTCTTAACCTTCCCAAGGATAATCTAAGCTTATTAACACAAATCGAGTGCATTTTGGTTCGTACGATGCCCGTTGGCCCATTTGACCAACTATTACTTTCTCATGAAGTAACAGTTACTTCGTGGTGAAGTAATAGACTAAACGAGTTACGTTTGATCAAATCGTTGAAGGAAAATCATTATAGAGTGTTTAGAGTCTCCATACTTAGTTTTTTTGGCCAAGACTTGTTGTATGGAACTTTATATTCTTTATCACAAGTCTTAACTTTCCCAAGGATAATCTAAGCTTATTAACACTAATCGAGTGCGTTTTGGTTCGTACGATGCCCGTTGGCCCATTTGATCAACTATTACTTTCTCACGAAGTAACAAAGTAAACTGTTACTTCGTGGCGAAGTAATAGACTAAACGAGTTACGTTTGAACAAATAGTTGAAGGAAAATCTTTCTATTGTGTTTAGAGTCTCCATGCTTAGTTTTTTTGGCCACGACTTGTTGTATGGAACTTTAAACTCTTTATCATAAGTCTTAACCTTCCCAAGGATAATCTAAGCTTATTAACACAAATCGAGTGTGTTTTGGTTCGTACGATGCCCGTTGGCCCATTTGACCAACTATTACTTTCTCACGAAGTAACAAGGTAAACTTGTTACTTCGTGGTGAAGTAATAGACTAAACGAGTTACGTTCGATCAAATCGTTGAAGGAAAATCATTCTAGAGTGTTTAGAGTCTCGATACTTAGTTTTTTTGGCCACGACTTGTTGTATGGAACTTTATATTCTTTATCACAAGTCTTAACCTTCCCAAGGATAATCTAAGCTTATTAATACTAATCGAGTGCGTTTTGGTTCGTACGATGCCCGTTGGCCCATTTGACCAACTATTACTTTCTCACGAAGTAACAAAGTAAACTGTTACTTCGTGGTGAAGTAATAGACTAAACGAGTTACGTTTGATCAAATCGTTGAAGGAAAATCATTCTAGAGTGTTTTGAGTCTCCATACTTAGTTTTTTTGGCCACGACTTGTTGTATGGAACTTTAAACTCTTTATTACAAGTCTTAACCTTTCAAGGATAATCTAAGCTTATTAACACAAATCGAGTGTGTTTTGGTTCGTACGATGCCCGTTGGCCCATTTGACCAACTATTACTTTCTCACGAAGTAACAAAGTAAACTTTTACTTCGTGGTGAAGTAATAGACTAAACGAGTTATGTTTGATCAAATCGTTGAAGGAAAATCATTCTAGAGTGTTTAGAGTCTCCATACTTAGTTTTTTTGGCCACGACTTGTTGTATGGAACTTTATATTCTTTATCACAAGTCTTAACCTTCCCAAGGATAATGTAAGCTTATTAATACTAATCGAGTGCCTTTTGGTTCGTACGATGCCTATTGGCCCATTTGACCAACTATTACTTTCTCACGAAGTAACAAAGTAAACTGTTACTTCGTGGTGAAGTAATAGACTAAACGAGTTACGTTTGATCAAATCGTTGGAGGAAAATCTTTCTAGAGTGTTTAGAGTCTCCATGCTTAGTGTTTTTGGCCACGACTTGTTGTATGGAACTTTAAACTCTTTATCACAAGTCTTAACCTTCCCAAGGATAATCTAAGCTTATTAACACAAATCGAGTGTGTTTTGGTTCGTACGATGCCCGTTGGCCCATTTGACCAACTATTACTTTCTCACGAAGTAACAAAGTAAAGTGTTACTTCGTGGTGAAGTAATAGACTAAACGAGTTACGTTTGAACAAATCGTTGAAGGAAAACTCTTTCTAGAGTGTTTAGAGTCTCCATGCTTAGTTTTTTTGGCCACGACTTGTTGTATGGAACTTTAAACTCTTTATCACAAGTCTTAACCTTCCCAAGGATAATCTAAGCTTATTAACACAAATCGAGTGTGTTTTGGTTCGTACGATGCCCGTTGGCCCATTTGACCAACTATTACTTTCTCACGAAGTAACAAGGTAAACTGTTACTTCGTGGTGAAGTAATAGACTAAACGAGTTACGTTTGATCAAATCGTTGAAGGAAAATCATTCTAGAGTGGTTAGAGTCTCCATACTTAGTTTTTTTGGCCACGACTTGTTGTATGGAACTTTATATTCATTATCATAAGTCTTAACCTTCCCAAGGATAATATAAGCTTATTAACACTAATCGAGTGCGTTTTGGTTCGTACGATGCCCGTTGGCCCATTTGATCAACTATTACTTTCTCACGAAGTAACAAAGTAAACTGTTACTTCGTGGTGAAGTATTAGACTAAACGAGTTACGTTTGATCAAATCGTTGAAGGAAAATCATTCTAGAGTGTTTAGAGTCGCCATACTTAGTTTTTTTGGCCACGACTTGTTGTATGGAACTTTATATTCTTTATCACAAGTCTTAACCTTCCCAAGGATAATCTAAGCTTATTAACACAAATCGAGTGCATTTTGGTTCGTACGATGCCCGTTGGCCCATTTGACCAACTATTACTTTCTCATGAAGTAACAGTTACTTCGTGGTGAAGTAATAGACTAAACGAGTTACGTTTGATCAAATCGTTGAAGGAAAATCATTATAGAGTGTTTAGAGTCTCCATACTTAGTTTTTTTGGCCAAGACTTGTTGTATGGAACTTTATATTCTTTATCACAAGTCTTAACTTTCCCAAGGATAATCTAAGCTTATTAACACTAATCGAGTGCGTTTTGGTTCGTACGATGCCCGTTGGCCCATTTGATCAACTATTACTTTCTCACGAAGTAACAAAGTAAACTGTTACTTCGTGGCGAAGTAATAGACTAAACGAGTTACGTTTGAACAAATAGTTGAAGGAAAATCTTTCTATTGTGTTTAGAGTCTCCATGCTTAGTTTTTTTGGCCACGACTTGTTGTATGGAACTTTAAACTCTTTATCATAAGTCTTAACCTTCCCAAGGATAATCTAAGCTTATTAACACAAATCGAGTGTGTTTTGGTTCGTACGATGCCCGTTGGCCCATTTGACCAACTATTACTTTCTCACGAAGTAACAAGGTAAACTTGTTACTTCGTGGTGAAGTAATAGACTAAACGAGTTACGTTCGATCAAATCGTTGAAGGAAAATCATTCTAGAGTGTTTAGAGTCTCGATACTTAGTTTTTTTGGCCACGACTTGTTGTATGGAACTTTATATTCTTTATCACAAGTCTTAACCTTCCCAAGGATAATCTAAGCTTATTAATACTAATCGAGTGCGTTTTGGTTCGTACGATGCCCGTTGGCCCATTTGACCAACTATTACTTTCTCACGAAGTAACAAAGTAAACTGTTACTTCGTGGTGAAGTAATAGACTAAACGAGTTACGTTTGATCAAATCGTTGAAGGAAAATCATTCTAGAGTGTTTTGAGTCTCCATACTTAGTTTTTTTGGCCACGACTTGTTGTATGGAACTTTAAACTCTTTATTACAAGTCTTAACCTTTCAAGGATAATCTAAGCTTATTAACACAAATCGAGTGTGTTTTGGTTCGTACGATGCCCGTTGGCCCATTTGACCAACTATTACTTTCTCACGAAGTAACAAAGTAAACTTTTACTTCGTGGTGAAGTAATAGACTAAACGAGTTATGTTTGATCAAATCGTTGAAGGAAAATCATTCTAGAGTGTTTAGAGTCTCCATACTTAGTTTTTTTGGCCACGACTTGTTGTATGGAACTTTATATTCTTTATCACAAGTCTTAACCTTCCCAAGGATAATGTAAGCTTATTAATACTAATCGAGTGCCTTTTGGTTCGTACGATGCCTATTGGCCCATTTGACCAACTATTACTTTCTCACGAAGTAACAAAGTAAACTGTTACTTCGTGGTGAAGTAATAGACTAAACGAGTTACGTTTGATCAAATCGTTGGAGGAAAATCTTTCTAGAGTGTTTAGAGTCTCCATGCTTAGTGTTTTTGGCCACGACTTGTTGTATGGAACTTTAAACTCTTTATCACAAGTCTTAACCTTCCCAAGGATAATCTAAGCTTATTAACACAAATCGAGTGTGTTTTGGTTCGTACGATGCCCGTTGGCCCATTTGACCAACTATTACTTTCTCACGAAGTAACAAGGTAAACTGTTACTTCGTGGTGAAGTAATAGACTAAACGAGTTACGTTTGATCAAATCGTTGAAGGAAAATCATTCTAGAGTGTTTAGAGTATCCATACTTAGTTTTTTTGGCCAAGACTTGTTGTATGGAACTTTATATTCTTTATCATAAGTCTTAACTTTCCCAAGGATAATCTAAGCTTATTAACACTAATCCAGTGCATTTTGGTTCGTACGATGCCCGTTGGCCCATTTGACCAACTATTACTTTCTCACGAAGTAACAAAGTAAACTCTTACTTCGTGGTGAAGTAATAGACTAAACGAGTTACGTTTGATCAAATCGTTGAAGGAAAATCATTCTAGAGTGGTTAGAGTCTCCATACTTAGTTTTTTTGGCCACGACTTGTTGTATGGAACTTTATATTCATTATCATAAGTCTTAACCTTCCCAAGGATAATATAAGCTTATTAACACTAATCGAGTGCGTTTTGGTTCGTACGATGCCCGTTGGCCCATTTGACCAAATATTACTTTCTCACGAAGTAACAAAGTAAAGTGTTACTTCGTGGTGAAGTAATAGACTAAACGAGTTACGTTTGAACAAATCGTTGAAGGAAAACTCTTTCTAGAGTGTTTAGAGTCTCCATGCTTAGTTTTTTTGGCCACGACTTGTTGTATGGAACTTTAAACTCTTTATCACAAGTCTTAACCTTCCCAAGGATAATCTAAGCTTATTAACACAAATCGAGTGTGTTTTGGTTCGTACGATGCCCGTTGGCCCATTTGACCAACTATTACTTTCTCACGAAGTAACAAGGTAAACTGTTACTTCGTGGTGAAGTAATAGACTAAACGAGTTACGTTTGATCAAATCGTTGAAAGAAAATCATTCTAGAGTGTTTAGAGTATCCATACTTAGTTTTTTTGGCCAAGACTTGTTGTATGGAACTTTATATTCTTTATCACAAGTCTTAACTTTCCCAAGGATAATCTAAGCTTTTTAACACTAATCCAGTGCATTTTGGTTCGTACGATGCCCGTTGGCCCATTTGACCAACTATTACTTTCTCACGAAGTAACAAAGTAAACTCTTACTTCGTGGTGAAGTAATAGACTAAACGAGTTACGTTTGATCAAATCGTTGAAGGAAAATCATTCTAGAGTGGTTAGAGTCTCCATACTTAGTTTTTTTGGCCACGACTTGTTGTATGGAACTTTATATTCATTATCATAAGTCTTAACCTTCCCAAGGATAATATAAGCTTATTAACACTAATCGAGTGCGTTTTGGTTCGTACGATGCCCGTTGGCCCATTTGATCAACTATTACTTTCTCACGAAGTAACAAAGTAAACTGTTACTTCGTGGTGAAGTATTAGACTAAACGAGTTACGTTTGATCAAATCGTTGAAGGAAAATCATTCTAGAGTGTTTAGAGTCGCCATACTTAGTTTTTTTGGCCACGACTTGTTGTATGGAACTTTATATTCTTTATCACAAGTCTTAACCTTCCCAAGGATAATCTAAGCTTATTAACACAAATCGAGTGCATTTTGGTTCGTACGATGCCCGTTGGCCCATTTGACCAACTATTACTTTCTCATGAAGTAACAGTTACTTCGTGGTGAAGTAATAGACTAAACGAGTTACGTTTGATCAAATCGTTGAAGGAAAATCATTATAGAGTGTTTAGAGTCTCCATACTTAGTTTTTTTGGCCAAGACTTGTTGTATGGAACTTTATATTCTTTATCACAAGTCTTAACTTTCCCAAGGATAATCTAAGCTTATTAACACTAATCGAGTGCGTTTTGGTTCGTACGATGCCCGTTGGCCCATTTGATCAACTATTACTTTCTCACGAAGTAACAAAGTAAACTGTTACTTCGTGGCGAAGTAATAGACTAAACGAGTTACGTTTGAACAAATAGTTGAAGGAAAATCTTTCTATTGTGTTTAGAGTCTCCATGCTTAGTTTTTTTGGCCACGACTTGTTGTATGGAACTTTAAACTCTTTATCATAAGTCTTAACCTTCCCAAGGATAATCTAAGCTTATTAACACAAATCGAGTGTGTTTTGGTTCGTACGATGCCCGTTGGCCCATTTGACCAATTATTACTTTCTCACGAAGTAACAAGGTAAACTTGTTACTTCGTGGTGAAGTAATAGACTAAACGAGTTACGTTCGATCAAATCGTTGAAGGAAAATCATTCTAGAGTGTTTAGAGTCTCGATACTTAGTTTTTTTGGCCACGACTTGTTGTATGGAACTTTATATTCTTTATCACAAGTCTTAACCTTCCCAAGGATAATCTAAGCTTATTAATACTAATCGAGTGCGTTTTGGTTCGTACGATGCCCGTTGGCCCATTTGACCAACTATTACTTTCTCACGAAGTAACAAAGTAAACTGTTACTTCGTGGTGAAGTAATAGACTAAACGAGTTACGTTTGATCAAATCGTTGAAGGAAAATCATTCTAGAGTGGTTAGAGTCTCCATACTTAGTTTTTTTGGCCACGACTTGTTGTATGGAACTTTATATTCATTATCATAAGTCTTAACCTTCCCAAGGATAATATAAGCTTATTAACACTAATCGAGTGCGTTTTGGTTCGTACGATGCCCGTTGGCCCATTTGATCAACTATTACTTTCTCACGAAGTAACAAAGTAAACTGTTACTTCGTGGTGAAGTATTAGACTAAACGAGTTACGTTTGATCAAATCGTTGAAGGAAAATCATTCTAGAGTGTTTAGAGTCGCCATACTTAGTTTTTTTGGCCACGACTTGTTGTATGGAACTTTATATTCTTTATCACAAGTCTTAACCTTCCCAAGGATAATCTAAGCTTATTAACACAAATCGAGTGCATTTTGGTTCGTACGATGCCCGTTGGCCCATTTGACCAACTATTACTTTCTCATGAAGTAACAGTTACTTCGTGGTGAAGTAATAGACTAAACGAGTTACGTTTGATCAAATCGTTGAAGGAAAATCATTATAGAGTGTTTAGAGTCTCCATACTTAGTTTTTTTGGCCAAGACTTGTTGTATGGAACTTTATATTCTTTATCACAAGTCTTAACTTTCCCAAGGATAATCTAAGCTTATTAACACTAATCGAGTGCGTTTTGGTTCGTACGATGCCCGTTGGCCCATTTGATCAACTATTACTTTCTCACGAAGTAACAAAGTAAACTGTTACTTCGTGGCGAAGTAATAGACTAAACGAGTTACGTTTGAACAAATAGTTGAAGGAAAATCTTTCTATTGTGTTTAGAGTCTCCATGCTTAGTTTTTTTGGCCACGACTTGTTGTATGGAACTTTAAACTCTTTATCATAAGTCTTAACCTTCCCAAGGATAATCTAAGCTTATTAACACAAATCGAGTGTGTTTTGGTTCGTACGATGCCCGTTGGCCCATTTGACCAATTATTACTTTCTCACGAAGTAACAAGGTAAACTTGTTACTTCGTGGTGAAGTAATAGACTAAACGAGTTACGTTCGATCAAATCGTTGAAGGAAAATCATTCTAGAGTGTTTAGAGTCTCGATACTTAGTTTTTTTGGCCACGACTTGTTGTATGGAACTTTATATTCTTTATCACAAGTCTTAACCTTCCCAAGGATAATCTAAGCTTATTAATACTAATCGAGTGCGTTTTGGTTCGTACGATGCCCGTTGGCCCATTTGACCAACTATTACTTTCTCACGAAGTAACAAAGTAAACTGTTACTTCGTGGTGAAGTAATAGACTAAACGAGTTACGTTTGATCAAATCGTTGAAGGAAAATCATTCTAGAGTGTTTTGAGTCTCCATACTTAGTTTTTTTGGCCACGACTTGTTGTATGGAACTTTAAACTCTTTATTACAAGTCTTAACCTTTCAAGGATAATCTAAGCTTATTAACACAAATCGAGTGTGTTTTGGTTCGTACGATGCCCGTTGGCCCATTTGACCAACTATTACTTTCTCACGAAGTAACAAAGTAAACTTTTACTTCGTGGTGAAGTAATAGACTAAACGAGTTATGTTTGATCAAATCGTTGAAGGAAAATCATTCTAGAGTGTTTAGAGTCTCCATACTTAGTTTTTTTGGCCACGACTTGTTGTATGGAACTTTATATTCTTTATCACAAGTCTTAACCTTCCCAAGGATAATGTAAGCTTATTAATACTAATCGAGTGCCTTTTGGTTCGTACGATGCCTATTGGCCCATTTGACCAACTATTACTTTCTCACGAAGTAACAAAGTAAACTGTTACTTCGTGGTGAAGTAATAGACTAAACGAGTTACGTTTGATCAAATCGTTGGAGGAAAATCTTTCTAGAGTGTTTAGAGTCTCCATGCTTAGTGTTTTTGGCCACGACTTGTTGTATGGAACTTTAAACTCTTTATCACAAGTCTTAACCTTCCCAAGGATAATCTAAGCTTATTAACACAAATCGAGTGTGTTTTGGTTCGTACGATGCCCGTTGGCCCATTTGACCAACTATTATTTTCTCACGAAGTAACAAGGTAAACTGTTACTTCGTGGTGAAGTAATAGACTAAACGAGTTACGTTTGATCAAATCGTTGAAGGAAAATCATTCTAGAGTGTTTAGAGTATCCATACTTAGTTTTTTTGGCCAAGACTTGTTGTATGGAACTTTATATTCTTTATCATAAGTCTTAACTTTCCCAAGGATAATCTAAGCTTATTAACACTAATCCAGTGCATTTTGGTTCGTACGATGCCCGTTGGCCCATTTGACCAACTATTACTTTCTCACGAAGTAACAAAGTAAACTCTTACTTCGTGGTGAAGTAATAGACTAAACGAGTTACGTTTGATCAAATCGTTGAAGGAAAATCATTCTAGAGTGGTTAGAGTCTCCATACTTAGTTTTTTTGGCCACGACTTGTTGTATGGAACTTTATATTCATTATCATAAGTCTTAACCTTCCCAAGGATAATATAAGCTTATTAACACTAATCGAGTGCGTTTTGGTTCGTACGATGCCCGTTGGCCCATTTGACCAAATATTACTTTCTCACGAAGTAACAAAGTAAAGTGTTACTTCGTGGTGAAGTAATAGACTAAACGAGTTACGTTTGAACAAATCGTTGAAGGAAAACTCTTTCTAGAGTGTTTAGAGTCTCCATGCTTAGTTTTTTTGGCCACGACTTGTTGTATGGAACTTTAAACTCTTTATCACAAGTCTTAACCTTCCCAAGGATAATCTAAGCTTATTAACACAAATCGAGTGCATTTTGGTTCGTACGATGCCCGTTGACCCATTTGACCAACTATTACTTTCTCACGAAGTAACAGTTACTTCGTGGTGAAGTAATAGACTAAACGAGTTACGTTTGATCAAATCGTTGAAGGAAAATCATTATAGAGTGTTTAGAGTCTCCATACTTAGTTTGTTTGGCCACGACTTGTTGTATGGAACTTTATATTCTTTATCACAAGTCTTAACTTTCCCAAGGATAATCTAAGCTTATTAACACTAATCGAGTGCGTTTTGGTTCGTACGATGCCCGTTGGCCCATTTGATCAACTATTACTTTCTCACGAAGTAACAAAGTAAACTGTTACTTCGTGGCGAAGTAATAGACTAAACGAGTTACGTTTGAACAAATAGTTGAAGGAAAATCTTTCTATTGTGTTTAGAGTCTCCATGCTTAGTTTTTTTGGCCACGACTTGTTGTATGGAACTTTAAACTCTTTATCATAAGTCTTAACCTTCCCAAGGATAATCTAAGCTTATTAACACAAATCGAGTGTGTTTTGGTTCGTACGATGCCCGTTGGCCCATTTGACCAATTATTACTTTCTCACGAAGTAACAAGGTAAACTTGTTACTTCGTGGTGAAGTAATAGACTAAACGAGTTACGTTCGATCAAATCGTTGAAGGAAAATCATTCTAGAGTGTTTAGAGTCTCGATACTTAGTTTTTTTGGCCACGACTTGTTGTATGGAACTTTATATTCTTTATCACAAGTCTTAACCTTCCCAAGGATAATCTAAGCTTGTTAATACTAATCGAGTGCGTTTTGGTTCGTACGATGCCCGTTGGCCCATTTGACCAACTATTACTTTCTCACGAAGTAACAAAGTAAACTGTTACTTCGTGGTGAAGTAATAGACTAAACGAGTTACGTTTGATCAAATCGTTGAAGGAAAATCATTCTAGAGTGTTTTGAGTCTCCATACTTAGTTTTTTTGGCCACGACTTGTTGTATGGAACTTTAAACTCTTTATTACAAGTCTTAACCTTTCAAGGATAATCTAAGCTTATTAACACAAATCGAGTGTGTTTTGGTTCGTACGATGCCCGTTGGCCCATTTGACCAACTATTACTTTCTCACGAAGTAACAAAGTAAACTTTTACTTCGTGGTGAAGTAATAGACTAAACGAGTTATGTTTGATCAAATCGTTGAAGGAAAATCATTCTAGAGTGTTTAGAGTCTCCATACTTAGTTTTTTTGGCCACGACTTGTTGTATGGAACTTTATATTCTTTATCACAAGTCTTAACCTTCCCAAGGATAATGTAAGCTTATTAATACTAATCGAGTGCCTTTTGGTTCGTACGATGCCTATTGGCCCATTTGACCAACTATTACTTTCTCACGAAGTAACAAAGTAAACTGTTACTTCGTGGTGAAGTAATAGACTAAACGAGTTACGTTTGATCAAATCGTTGGAGGAAAATCTTTCTAGAGTGTTTAGAGTCTCCATGCTTAGTGTTTTTGGCCACGACTTGTTGTATGGAACTTTAAACTCTTTATCACAAGTCTTAACCTTCCCAAGGATAATCTAAGCTTATTAACACAAATATAGTGTGTTTTGGTTCGTACGATGCCCGTTGGCCCATTTGACCAACTATTATTTTCTCACGAAGTAACAAGGTAAACTGTTACTTCGTGGTGAAGTAATAGACTAAACGAGTTACGTTTGATCAAATCGTTGAAGGAAAATCATTCTAGAGTGTTTAGAGTATCCATACTTAGTTTTTTTGGCCAAGACTTGTTGTATGGAACTTTATATTCTTTATCATAAGTCTTAACTTTCCCAAGGATAATCTAAGCTTATTAACACTAATCCAGTGCATTTTGGTTCGTACGATGCCCGTTGGCCCATTTGACCAACTATTACTTTCTCACGAAGTAACAAAGTAAACTCTTACTTCGTGGTGAAGTAATAGACTAAACGAGTTACGTTTGATCAAATCGTTGAAGGAAAATCATTCTAGAGTGGTTAGAGTCTCCATACTTAGTTTTTTTGGCCACGACTTGTTGTATGGAACTTTATATTCATTATCATAAGTCTTAACCTTCCCAAGGATAATATAAGCTTATTAACACTAATCGAGTGCGTTTTGGTTCGTACGATGCCCGTTGGCCCATTTGACCAAATATTACTTTCTCACGAAGTAACAAAGTAAAGTGTTACTTCGTGGTGAAGTAATAGACTAAACGAGTTACGTTTGAACAAATCGTTGAAGGAAAACTCTTTCTAGAGTGTTTAGAGTCTCCATGCTTAGTTTTTTTGGCCACGACTTGTTGTATGGAACTTTAAACTCTTTATCACAAGTCTTAACCTTCCCAAGGATAATCTAAGCTTATTAACACAAATCGAGTGCATTTTGGTTCGTACGATGCCCGTTGACCCATTTGACCAACTATTACTTTCTCACGAAGTAACAGTTACTTCGTGGTGAAGTAATAGACTAAACGAGTTACGTTTGATCAAATCGTTGAAGGAAAATCATTATAGAGTGTTTAGAGTCTCCATACTTAGTTTTTTTGGCCAAGACTTGTTGTATGAAACTTTATATTCTTTATCACAAGTCTTAACTTTCCCAAGGATAATCTAAGCTTATTAACACTAATCGAGTGCGTTTTGGTTCGTACGATGCCCGTTGGCCCATTTGATCAACTATTACTTTCTCACGAAGTAACAAAGTAAACTGTTACTTCGTGGCGAAGTAATAGACTAAACGAGTTACGTTTGAACAAATAGTTGAAGGAAAATCTTTCTATAGTGTTTAGAGTCTCCATGCTTAGTTTTTTTGGCCACGACTTGTTGTATGGAACTTTAAACTCTTTATCATAAGTCTTAACCTTCCCAAGGATAATCTAAGCTTATTAACACAAATCGAGTGTGTTTTGGTTCGTACGATTCCCGTTGGCCCATTTGACCAACTATTACTTTCTCACGAAGTAACAAGGTAAACTTGTTACTTCGTGGTGAAGTAATAGACTAAACGAGTTAATTTTGATCAAATCGTTGAAGGAAAATCATTCTAGAGTGTTTAGAGTCTCCATACTTAGTTTTTTTGGCCACGACTTGTTGTATGGAACTTTATATATTCTTTATCACAAGTCTTAACCTTCCCAAGGATAATCATTAACACTAATCGAGTGCGTTTTGGTTCGTACGATGCCCGTTGGCCCATTTGACCAACTATTACTTTCTCACGAAGTAACAAAGTAAACTGTTACTTCGTGGTGAAGTAATAGACTAAACGAGTTAAGTTTGATCAAATCGTTGAAGGAAAATCATTCTAGAGTGTTTAGAGTCTCCATACTTAGTTTTTTTGGCCAAGACTTGTTGTATGGAACTTTATATTCTTTATCACAAGTCTTAACTTTCCCAAGGATAATCTAAGCTTATTAACACTAATCGAGTGCGTTTTGGTTCGTACGATGCCCGTTGGCCCATTTGATCAACTATTACTTTCTCACGAAGTAACAAAGTAAACTGTTACTTCGTGGTGAAGTATTAGACTAAACGAGTTACGTTTGATCAAATCGTTGAAGGAAAATCATTCTAGAGTGTTTTGAGTCGCCATACTTAGTTTTTTTGGCCACGACTTGTTGTATGGAACTTTATATTCTTTATCACAAGTCTTAACCTTCCCAAGGATAATCTAAGATTATTAACACAAATCGAGTGTGTTTTGGTTCGTACGATGCCCGTTGGCCCATTTGACCAACTATTACTTTCTCACGAAGTAACAAGGTAAACTGTTACTTCGTGGTGAAGTAATAGACTAAACGAGTTACGTTTGATCAAATCGTTGAAGGAAAATCATTCTAGAGTGTTTAGAGTATCCATACTTAGTTTTTTTTGCCAAGACTTGTTGTATGGAACTTTAGATTCTTTATCACAAGTCTTAACTTTCCCAAGGATAATCTAAGCTTATTAACACTAATCCAGTGCATTTTGGTTCGTACGATGCCCGTTGGCCCATTTGACCAACTATTACTTTCTCACGAAGTAACAAAGTAAACTCTTACTTCGTGGTGAAGTAATAGACTAAACGAGTTACGTTTGATCAAATCGTTGAAGGAAAATCATTCTAGAGTGGTTAGAGTCTCCATACTTAGTTTTTTTGGCCACGACTTGTTGTATGGAACTTTATATTCATTATCATAAGTCTTAACCTTCCCAAGGATAATATAAGCTTATTAACACTAATCGAGTGCGTTTTGGTTCGTACGATGCCCGTTGGCCCATTTGACCAAATATTACTTTCTCACGAAGTAACAAAGTAAAGTGTTACTTCGTGGTGAAGTAATAGACTAAACGAGTTACGTTTGAACAAATCGTTGAAGGAAAACTCTTTCTAGAGTGTTTAGAGTCTCCATGCTTAGTGTTTTTGGCCACGACTTGTTGTATGGAACTTTAAACTCTTTATCACAAGTCTTAACCTTCCCAAGGATAATCTAAGCTTATTAACACAAATTGAGTGCATTTTGGTTCGTACGATGCCCGTTGACCCATTTGACCAACTATTACTTTCTCACGAAGTAACAGTTACTTCGTGGTGAAGTAATAGACTAAACGAGTTACGTTTGATCAAATCGTTGAAGGAAAATCATTATAGAGTGTTTAGAGTCTCCATACTTAGTTTTTTTGGCCAAGACTTGTTGTATGAAACTTTATATTCTTTATCACAAGTCTTAACTTTCCCAAGGATAATCTAAGCTTATTAACACTAATCGAGTGCGTTTTGGTTCGTACGATGCCCGTTGGCCCATTTGATCAACTATTACTTTCTCACGAAGTAACAAAGTAAACTGTTACTTCGTGGCGAAGTAATAGACTAAACGAGTTACGTTTGAACAAATAGTTGAAGGAAAATCTTTCTATAGTGTTTAGAGTCTCCATGCTTAGTTTTTTTGGCCACGACTTGTTGTATGGAACTTTAAACTCTTTATCATAAGTCTTAACCTTCCCAAGGATAATCTAAGCTTATTAACACAAATCGAGTGTGTTTTGGTTCGTACGATTCCCGTTGGCCCATTTGACCAACTATTACTTTCTCACGAAGTAACAAGGTAAACTTGTTACTTCGTGGTGAAGTAATAGACTAAACGAGTTAATTTTGATCAAATCGTTGAAGGAAAATCATTCTAGAGTGTTTAGAGTCTCCATACTTAGTTTTTTTGGCCACGACTTGTTGTATGGAACTTTATATATTCTTTATCACAAGTCTTAACCTTCCCAAGGATAATCTAAGCTTATTAATACTAATCGAGTGCGTTTTGGTTCGTACGATGCCCGTTGGCCCATTTGACCAACTATTACTTTCTCACGAAGTAACAAAGTAAACTGTTACTTCGTGGTGAAGTAATAGACTAAACGAGTTACGTTTGATCAAATCGTTGAAGGAAAATCATTCTAGAGTGTTTTGAGTCTCCATACTTAGTTTTTTTGGCCACGACTTGTTGTATGGAACTTTAAACTCTTTATTACAAGTCTTAACCTTTCAAGGATAATCTAAGCTTATTAACACAAATCGAGTGTGTTTTGGTTCGTACGATGCCCGTTGGCCCATTTGACCAACTATTACTTTCTCACGAAGTAACAAAGTAAACTTTTACTTCGTGGTGAAGTAATAGACTAAACGAGTTATGTTTGATCAAATCGTTGAAGGAAAATCATTCTAGAGTGTTTAGAGTCTCCATACTTAGTTTTTTTGGCCACGACTTGTTGTATGGAACTTTATATTCTTTATCACAAGTCTTAACCTTCCCAAGGATAATGTAAGCTTATTAATACTAATCGAGTGCCTTTTGGTTCGTACGATGCCTATTGGCCCATTTGACCAACTATTACTTTCTCACGAAGTAACAAAGTAAACTGTTACTTCGTGGTGAAGTAATAGACTAAACGAGTTACGTTCGATCAAATCGTTGGAGGAAAATCTTTCTAGAGTGTTTAGAGTCTCCATGCTTAGTGTTTTTGGCCACGACTTGTTGTATGGAACTTTAAACTCTTTATCACAAGTCTTAACCTTCCCAAGGATAATCTAAGCTTATTAATACTAATCGAGTGCGTTTTGGTTCGTACGATGCCCGTTGGCCCATTTGACCAACTATTACTTTCTCACGAAGTAACAAAGTAAACTGTTACTTCGTGGTGAAGTAATAGACTAAACGAGTTATGTTTGATCAAATCGTTGAAGGAAAATCATTCTAGAGTGTTTAGAGTCTCCATACTTAGTTTTTTTGGCCACGACTTGTTGTATGGAACTTTATATTCTTTATCACAAGTCTTAACCTTCCCAAGGATAATGTAAGCTTATTAATACTAATCGAGTGCCTTTTGGTTCGTACGATGCCTATTGGCCCATTTGACCAACTATTACTTTCTCACGAAGTAACAAAGTAAACTGTTACTTCGTGGTGAAGTAATAGACTAAACGAGTTACGTTTGATCAAATCGTTGGAGGAAAATCTTTCTAGAGTGTTTAGAGTCTCCATGCTTAGTGTTTTTGGCCACGACTTGTTGTATGGAACTTTAAACTCTTTATCACAAGTCTTAACCTTCCCAAGGATAATCTAAGCTTATTAACACAAATATAGTGTGTTTTGGTTCGTACGATGCCCGTTGGCCCATTTGACCAACTATTATTTTCTCACGAAGTAACAAGGTAAACTGTTACTTCGTGGTGAAGTAATAGACTAAACGAGTTACGTTTGATCAAATCGTTGAAGGAAAATCATTCTAGAGTGTTTAGAGTATCCATACTTAGTTTTTTTGGCCAAGACTTGTTGTATGGAACTTTATATTCTTTATCATAAGTCTTAACTTTCCCAAGGATAATCTAAGCTTATTAACACTAATCCAGTGCATTTTGGTTCGTACGATGCCCGTTGGCCCATTTGACCAACTATTACTTTCTCACGAAGTAACAAAGTAAACTCTTACTTCGTGGTGAAGTAATAGACTAAACGAGTTACGTTTGATCAAATCGTTGAAGGAAAATCATTCTAGAGTGGTTAGAGTCTCCATACTTAGTTTTTTTGGCCACGACTTGTTGTATGGAACTTTATATTCATTATCATAAGTCTTAACCTTCCCAAGGATAATATAAGCTTATTAACACTAATCGAGTGCGTTTTGGTTCGTACGATGCCCGTTGGCCCATTTGACCAAATATTACTTTCTCACGAAGTAACAAAGTAAAGTGTTACTTCGTGGTGAAGTAATAGACTAAACGAGTTACGTTTGAACAAATCGTTGAAGGAAAACTCTTTCTAGAGTGTTTAGAGTCTCCATGCTTAGTTTTTTTGGCCACGACTTGTTGTATGGAACTTTAAACTCTTTATCACAAGTCTTAACCTTCCCAAGGATAATCTAAGCTTATTAACACAAATCGAGTGCATTTTGGTTCGTACGATGCCCGTTGACCCATTTGACCAACTATTACTTTCTCACGAAGTAACAGTTACTTCGTGGTGAAGTAATAGACTAAACGAGTTACGTTTGATCAAATCGTTGAAGGAAAATCATTATAGAGTGTTTAGAGTCTCCATACTTAGTTTTTTTGGCCAAGACTTGTTGTATGAAACTTTATATTCTTTATCACAAGTCTTAACTTTCCCAAGGATAATCTAAGCTTATTAACACTAATCGAGTGCGTTTTGGTTCGTACGATGCCCGTTGGCCCATTTGATCAACTATTACTTTCTCACGAAGTAACAAAGTAAACTGTTACTTCGTGGCGAAGTAATAGACTAAACGAGTTACGTTTGAACAAATAGTTGAAGGAAAATCTTTCTATAGTGTTTAGAGTCTCCATGCTTAGTTTTTTTGGCCACGACTTGTTGTATGGAACTTTAAACTCTTTATCATAAGTCTTAACCTTCCCAAGGATAATCTAAGCTTATTAACACAAATCGAGTGTGTTTTGGTTCGTACGATTCCCGTTGGCCCATTTGACCAACTATTACTTTCTCACGAAGTAACAAGGTAAACTTGTTACTTCGTGGTGAAGTAATAGACTAAACGAGTTAATTTTGATCAAATCGTTGAAGGAAAATCATTCTAGAGTGTTTAGAGTCTCCATACTTAGTTTTTTTGGCCACGACTTGTTGTATGGAACTTTATATATTCTTTATCACAAGTCTTAACCTTCCCAAGGATAATCATTAACACTAATCGAGTGCGTTTTGGTTCGTACGATGCCCGTTGGCCCATTTGACCAACTATTACTTTCTCACGAAGTAACAAAGTAAACTGTTACTTCGTGGTGAAGTAATAGACTAAACGAGTTAAGTTTGATCAAATCGTTGAAGGAAAATCATTCTAGAGTGTTTAGAGTCTCCATACTTAGTTTTTTTGGCCAAGACTTGTTGTATGGAACTTTATATTCTTTATCACAAGTCTTAACTTTCCCAAGGATAATCTAAGCTTATTAACACTAATCGAGTGCGTTTTGGTTCGTACGATGCCCGTTGGCCCATTTGATCAACTATTACTTTCTCACGAAGTAACAAAGTAAACTGTTACTTCGTGGTGAAGTATTAGACTAAACGAGTTACGTTTGATCAAATCGTTGAAGGAAAATCATTCTAGAGTGTTTTTGAGTCGCCATACTTAGTTTTTTTGGCCACGACTTGTTGTATGGAACTTTATATTCTTTATCACAAGTCTTAACCTTCCCAAGGATAATCTAAGATTATTAACACAAATCGAGTGTGTTTTGGTTCGTACGATGCCCGTTGGCCCATTTGACCAACTATTACTTTCTCACGAAGTAACAAGGTAAACTGTTACTTCGTGGTGAAGTAATAGACTAAACGAGTTACGTTTGATCAAATCGTTGAAGGAAAATCATTCTAGAGTGTTTAGAGTATCCATACTTAGTTTTTTTTGCCAAGACTTGTTGTATGGAACTTTAGATTCTTTATCACAAGTCTTAACTTTCCCAAGGATAATCTAAGCTTATTAACACTAATCCAGTGCATTTTGGTTCGTACGATGCCCGTTGGCCCATTTGACCAACTATTACTTTCTCACGAAGTAACAAAGTAAACTCTTACTTCGTGGTGAAGTAATAGACTAAACGAGTTACGTTTGATCAAATCGTTGAAGGAAAATCATTCTAGAGTGGTTAGAGTCTCCATACTTAGTTTTTTTGGCCACGACTTGTTGTATGGAACTTTATATTCATTATCATAAGTCTTAACCTTCCCAAGGATAATATAAGCTTATTAACACTAATCGAGTGCGTTTTGGTTCGTACGATGCCCGTTGGCCCATTTGACCAAATATTACTTTCTCACGAAGTAACAAAGTAAAGTGTTACTTCGTGGTGAAGTAATAGACTAAACGAGTTACGTTTGAACAAATCGTTGAAGGAAAACTCTTTCTAGAGTGTTTAGAGTCTCCATGCTTAGTGTTTTTGGCCACGACTTGTTGTATGGAACTTTAAACTCTTTATCACAAGTCTTAACCTTCCCAAGGATAATCTAAGCTTATTAACACAAATTGAGTGCATTTTGGTTCGTACGATGCCCGTTGACCCATTTGACCAACTATTACTTTCTCACGAAGTAACAGTTACTTCGTGGTGAAGTAATAGACTAAACGAGTTACGTTTGATCAAATCGTTGAAGGAAAATCATTATAGAGTGTTTAGAGTCTCCATACTTAGTTTTTTTGGCCAAGACTTGTTGTATGAAACTTTATATTCTTTATCACAAGTCTTAACTTTCCCAAGGATAATCTAAGCTTATTAACACTAATCGAGTGCGTTTTGGTTCGTACGATGCCCGTTGGCCCATTTGATCAACTATTACTTTCTCACGAAGTAACAAAGTAAACTGTTACTTCGTGGCGAAGTAATAGACTAAACGAGTTACGTTTGAACAAATAGTTGAAGGAAAATCTTTCTATAGTGTTTAGAGTCTCCATGCTTAGTTTTTTTGGCCACGACTTGTTGTATGGAACTTTAAACTCTTTATCATAAGTCTTAACCTTCCCAAGGATAATCTAAGCTTATTAACACAAATCGAGTGTGTTTTGGTTCGTACGATTCCCGTTGGCCCATTTGACCAACTATTACTTTCTCACGAAGTAACAAGGTAAACTTGTTACTTCGTGGTGAAGTAATAGACTAAACGAGTTAATTTTGATCAAATCGTTGAAGGAAAATCATTCTAGAGTGTTTAGAGTCTCCATACTTAGTTTTTTTGGCCACGACTTGTTGTATGGAACTTTATATATTCTTTATCACAAGTCTTAACCTTCCCAAGGATAATCTAAGCTTATTAATACTAATCGAGTGCGTTTTGGTTCGTACGATGCCCGTTGGCCCATTTGACCAACTATTACTTTCTCACGAAGTAACAAAGTAAACTGTTACTTCGTGGTGAAGTAATAGACTAAACGAGTTACGTTTGATCAAATCGTTGAAGGAAAATCATTCTAGAGTGTTTTGAGTCTCCATACTTAGTTTTTTTGGCCACGACTTGTTGTATGGAACTTTAAACTCTTTATTACAAGTCTTAACCTTTCAAGGATAATCTAAGCTTATTAACACAAATCGAGTGTGTTTTGGTTCGTACGATGCCCGTTGGCCCATTTGACCAACTATTACTTTCTCACGAAGTAACAAAGTAAACTTTTACTTCGTGGTGAAGTAATAGACTAAACGAGTTATGTTTGATCAAATCGTTGAAGGAAAATCATTCTAGAGTGTTTAGAGTCTCCATACTTAGTTTTTTTGGCCACGACTTGTTGTATGGAACTTTATATTCTTTATCACAAGTCTTAACCTTCCCAAGGATAATGTAAGCTTATTAATACTAATCGAGTGCCTTTTGGTTCGTACGATGCCTATTGGCCCATTTGACCAACTATTACTTTCTCACGAAGTAACAAAGTAAACTGTTACTTCGTGGTGAAGTAATAGACTAAACGAGTTACGTTCGATCAAATCGTTGGAGGAAAATCTTTCTAGAGTGTTTAGAGTCTCCATGCTTAGTGTTTTTGGCCACGACTTGTTGTATGGAACTTTAAACTCTTTATCACAAGTCTTAACCTTCCCAAGGATAATCTAAGCTTATTAATACTAATCGAGTGCGTTTTGGTTCGTACGATGCCCGTTGGCCCATTTGACCAACTATTACTTTCTCACGAAGTAACAAAGTAAACTGTTACTTCGTGGTGAAGTAATAGACTAAACGAGTTACGTTTGATCAAATCGTTGAAGGAAAATCATTATAGAGTGTTTAGAGTCTCCATACTTAGTTTTTTTGGCCAAGACTTGTTGTATGGAACTTTATATTCTTTATCACAAGTCTTAACTTTCCCAAGGATAATCTAAGCTTATTAACACTAATCCAGTGCATTTTGGTTCGTACGATGCCCGTTGGCCCATTTGACCAACTATTACTTTCTCACGAAGTAACAAAGTAAACTCTTACTTCGTGGTGAAGTAATAGACTAAACGAGTTACGTTTGATCAAATCGTTGAAGGAAAATCATTCTAGAGTGGTTAGAGTCTCCATACTTAGTTTTTTTGGCCACGACTTGTTGTATGGAACTTTATATTCATTATCATAAGTCTTAACCTTCCCAAGGATAATATAAGCTTATTAACACTAATCGAGTGCGTTTTGGTTCGTACGATGCCCGTTGGCCCATTTGACCAAATATTACTTTCTCACGAAGTAACAAAGTAAAGTGTTACTTTGTGGTGAAGTAATAGACTAAACGAGTTACGTTTGAACAAATCGTTGAAGGAAAACTCTTTCTAGAGTGTTTAGAGTCTCCATGCTTAGTTTTTTTGGCCACGACTTGTTGTATGGAACTTTAAACTCTTTATCACAAGTCTTAACCTTCCCAAGGATAATCTAAGCTTATTAACACAAATCGAGTGCATTTTGGTTCGTACGATGCCCGTTGACCCATTTGACCAACTATTACTTTCTCACGAAGTAACAGTTACTTCGTGGTGAAGTAATAGACTAAACGAGTTACGTTTGATCAAATCGTTGAAGGAAAATCATTATAGAGTGTTTAGAGTCTCCATACTTAGTTTTTTTGGCCAAGACTTGTTGTATGAAACTTTATATTCTTTATCACAAGTCTTAACTTTCCCAAGGATAATCTAAGCTTATTAACACTAATCGAGTGCGTTTTGGTTCGTACGATGCCCGTTGGCCCATTTGATCAACTATTACTTTCTCACGAAGTAACAAAGTAAACTGTTACTTCGTGGCGAAGTAATAGACTAAATGAGTTACGTTTGAACAAATAGTTGAAGGAAAATCTTTCTATAGTGTTTAGAGTCTCCATGCTTAGTTTTTTTGGCCACGACTTGTTGTATGGAACTTTAAACTCTTTATCATAAGTCTTAACCTTCCCAAGGATAATCTAAGCTTATTAACACAAATCGAGTGTGTTTTGGTTCGTACGATTCCCGTTGGCCCATTTGACCAACTATTACTTTCTCACGAAGTAACAAGGTAAACTTGTTACTTCGTGGTGAAGTAATAGACTAAACGAGTTAAGTTTGATCAAATCGTTGAAGGAAAATCATTCTAGAGTGTTTAGAGTCTCCATACTTAGTTTTTTTGGCCACGACTTGTTGTATGGAACTTTATATATTCTTTATCACAAGTCTTAACCTTCCCAAGGATAATCTAAGCTTATTAACACTAATCGAGTGCGTTTTGGTTCGTACGATGCCCGTTGGCCCATTTGACCAACTATTACTTTCTCACGAAGTAACAAAGTAAACTGTTACTTCGTGGTGAAGTAATAGACTAAACGAGTTAAGTTTGATCAAATCGTTGAAGGAAAATCATTCTAGAGTGTTTAGAGTCTCCATACTTAGTTTTTTTGGCCAAGACTTGTTGTATGGAACTTTATATTCTTTATCACAAGTCTTAACTTTCCCAAGGATAATCTAAGCTTATTAACACTAATCGAGTGCGTTTTGGTTCGTACGATGCCCGTTGGCCCATTTGATCAACTATTACTTTCTCACGAAGTAACAAAGTAAACTGTTACTTCGTGGTGAAGTATTAGACTAAACGAGTTACGTTTGATCAAATCGTTGAAGGAAAATCATTCTAGAGTGTTTTGAGTCGCCATACTTAGTTTTTTTGGCCACGACTTGTTGTATGGAACTTTATATTCTTTATCACAAGTCTTAACCTTCCCAAGGATAATCTAAGATTATTAACACAAATCGAGTGTGTTTTGGTTCGTACGATGCCCGTTGGCCCATTTGACCAACTATTACTTTCTCACGAAGTAACAAGGTAAACTGTTACTTCGTGGTGAAGTAATAGACTAAACGAGTTACGTTTGATCAAATCGTTGAAGGAAAATCATTCTAGAGTGTTTAGAGTATCCATACTTAGTTTTTTTGGCCAAGACTTGTTGTATGGAACTTTAGATTCTTTATCACAAGTCTTAACTTTCCCAAGGATAATCTAAGCTTATTAACACTAATCCAGTGCATTTTGGTTCGTACGATGCCCGTTGGCCCATTTGACCAACTATTACTTTCTCACGAAGTAACAAAGTAAACTCTTACTTCGTGGTGAAGTAATAGACTAAACGAGTTACGTTTGATCAAATCGTTGAAGGAAAATCATTCTAGAGTGGTTAGAGTCTCCATACTTAGTTTTTTTGGCCACGACTTGTTGTATGGAACTTTATATTCATTATCATAAGTCTTAACCTTCCCAAGGATAATATAAGCTTATTAACACTAATCGAGTGCGTTTTGGTTCGTACGATGCCCGTTGGCCCATTTGACCAAATATTACTTTCTCACGAAGTAACAAAGTAAAGTGTTACTTCGTGGTGAAGTAATAGACTAAACGAGTTACGTTTGAACAAATCGTTGAAGGAAAACTTAGAGTCTCCATGCTTAGTGTTTTTGGCCACGACTTGTTGTATGGAACTTTAAACTCTTTATCACAAGTCTTAACCTTCCCAAGGATAATCTAAGCTTATTAACACAGATTGAGTGCATTTTGGTTCGTACGATGCCCGTTGACCCATTTGACCAACTATTACTTTCTCACGAAGTAACAGTTACTTCGTGGTGAAGTAATAGACTAAACGAGTTACGTTTGATCAAATCGTTGAAGAAAAATCATTATAGAGTGTTTAGAGTCTCCATACTTAGTTTTTTTGGCCAAGACTTGTTGTATGAAACTTTATATTCTTTATCACAAGTCTTAACTTTCCCAAGGATAATCTAAGCTTATTAACACTAATCGAGTGCGTTTTGGTTCGTACGATGCCCGTTGGCCCATTTGATCAACTATTACTTTCTCACGAAGTAACAAAGTAAACTGTTACTTCGTGGCGAAGTAATAGACTAAACGAGTTACGTTTGAACAAATAGTTGAAGGAAAATCTTTCTATAGTGTTTAGAGTCTCCATGCTTAGTTTTTTTGGCCACGACTTGTTGTATGGAACTTTAAACTCTTTATCATAAGTCTTAACCTTCCCAAGGATAATCTAAGCTTATTAACACAAATCGAGTGTGTTTTGGTTCGTACGATGCCCGTTGGCCCATTTGACCAACTATTACTTTCTCACGAAGTAACAAGGTAAACTTGTTACTTCGTGGTGAAGTAATAGACTAAACGAGTTACGTTCGATCAAATCGTTGAAGGAAAATCATTCTAGAGTGTTTAGAGTCTCGATACTTAGTTTTTTTGGCCACGACTTGTTGTATGGAACTTTATATTCTTTATCACAAGTCTTAACCTTCCCAAGGATAATCTAAGCTTATTAATACTAATCGAGTGCGTTTTGGTTCGTACGATGCCCGTTGGCCCATTTGACCAACTATTACTTTCTCACGAAGTAACAAAGTAAACTGTTACTTCGTGGTGAAGTAATAGACTAAACGAGTTACGTTTGATCAAATCGTTGAAGGAAAATCATTCTAGAGTGTTTTGAGTCTCCATACTTAGTTTTTTTGGCCACGACTTGTTGTATGGAACTTTAAACTCTTTATTACAAGTCTTAACCTTTCAAGGATAATCTAAGCTTATTAACACAAATCGAGTGTGTTTTGGTTCGTACGATGCCCGTTGGCCCATTTGACCAACTATTACTTTCTCACGAAGTAACAAAGTAAACTTTTACTTCGTGGTGAAGTAATAGACTAAACGAGTTATGTTTGATCAAATCGTTGAAGGAAAATCATTCTAGAGTGTTTAGAGTCTCCATACTTAGTTTTTTTGGCCACGACTTGTTGTATGAAACTTTATATTCTTTATCACAAGTCTTAACCTTCCCAAGGATAATGTAAGCTTATTAATACTAATCGAGTGCCTTTTGGTTCGTACGATGCCTATTGGCCCATTTGACCAACTATTACTTTCTCACGAAGTAACAAAGTAAACTGTTACTTCGTGGTGAAGTAATAGACTAAACGAGTTACGTTCGATCAAATCGTTGGAGGAAAATCTTTCTAGAGTGTTTAGAGTCTCCATGCTTAGTGTTTTTGGCCACGACTTGTTGTATGGAACTTTAAACTCTTTATCACAAGTCTTAACCTTCCCAAGGATAATCTAAGCTTATTAACACAAATCGAGTGTGTTTTGGTTCGTACGATGCCCGTTGACCCATTTGACCAACTATTACTTTCTCACGAAGTAACAGTTACTTCGTGGTGAAGTAATAGACTAAACGAGTTACGTTTGATCAAATCGTTGAAGGAAAATCATTATAGAGTGTTTAGAGTCTCCATACTTAGTTTTTTTGGCCAAGACTTGTTGTATGAAACTTTATATTCTTTATCACAAGTCTTAACTTTCCCAAGGATAATCTAAGCTTATTAACACTAATCGAGTGCGTTTTGGTTCGTACGATGCCCGTTGGCCCATTTGATCAACTATTACTTTCTCACGAAGTAACAAAGTAAACTGTTACTTCGTGGCGAAGTAATAGACTAAACGAGTTACGTTTGAACAAATAGTTGAAGGAAAATCTTTCTATAGTGTTTAGAGTCTCCATGCTTAGTTTTTTTGGCCACGACTTGTTGTATGGAACTTTAAACTCTTTATCATAAGTCTTAACCTTCCCAAGGATAATCTAAGCTTATTAACACAAATCGAGTGTGTTTTGGTTCGTACGATGCCCGTTGGCCCATTTGACCAACTATTACTTTCTCACGAAGTAACAAGGTAAACTTGTTACTTCGTGCTGAAGTAATAGACTAAACGAGTTACGTTCGATCAAATCGTTGAAGGAAAATCATTCTAGAGTGTTTAGAGTCTCGATACTTAGTTTTTTTGGCCACGACTTGTTGTATGGAACTTTATATTCTTTATCACAAGTCTTAACCTTCCCAAGATTAATCTAAGCTTATTAATACTAATCGAGTGCGTTTTGGTTCGTACGATGCCCGTTGGCCCATTTGACCAACTATTACTTTCTCACGAAGTAACAAAGTAAACTGTTACTTCGTGGTGAAGTAATAGACTAAACGAGTTACGTTTGATCAAATCGTTGAAGGAAAATCATTCTAGAGTGTTTTGAGTCTCCATACTTAGTTTTTTTGGCCACGACTTGTTGTATGGAACTTTAAACTCTTTATTACAAGTCTTAACCTTTCAAGGATAATCTAAGCTTATTAACACAAATCGAGTGTGTTTTGGTTCGTACGATGCCCGTTGGCCCATTTGACCAACTATTACTTTCTCACGAAGTAACAAAGTAAACTTTTACTTCGTGGTGAAGTAATAGACTAAACGAGTTATGTTTGATCAAATCGTTGAAGGAAAATCATTCTAGAGTGTTTAGAGTCTCCATACTTAGTTTTTTTGGCCACGACTTGTTGTATGGAACTTTATATTCTTTATCACAAGTCTTAACCTTCCCAAGGATAATGTAAGCTTATTAATACTAATCGAGTGCCTTTTGGTTCGTACGATGCCTATTGGCCCATTTGACCAACTATTACTTTCTCACGAAGTAACAGTTACTTCGTGGTGAAGTAATAGACTAAACGAGTTACGTTTGATCAAATCGTTGAAGGAAAATCATTATAGAGTGTTTAGAGTCTCCATACTTAGTTTTTTTGGCCAAGACTTGTTGTATGAAACTTTATATTCTTTATCACAAGTCTTAACTTTCCCAAGGATAATCTAAGCTTATTAACACTAATCGAGTGCGTTTTGGTTCGTACGATGCCCGTTGGCCCATTTGATCAACTATTACTTTCTCACGAAGTAACAAAGTAAACTGTTACTTCGTGGCGAAGTAATAGACTAAACGAGTTACGTTTGAACAAATAGTTGAAGGAAAATCTTTCTATAGTGTTTAGAGTCTCCATGCTTAGTTTTTTTGGCCACGACTTGTTGTATGGAACTTTAAACTCTTTATCATAAGTCTTAACCTTCCCAAGGATAATCTAAGCTTATTAACACAAATCGAGTGTGTTTTGGTTCGTACGATGCCCGTTGGCCCATTTGACCAACTATTACTTTCTCACGAAGTAACAAGGTAAACTTGTTACTTCGTGGTGAAGTAATAGACTAAACGAGTTACGTTCGATCAAATCGTTGAAGGAAAATCATTCTAGAGTGTTTAGAGTCTCGATACTTAGTTTTTTTGGCCACGACTTGTTGTATGGAACTTTATATTCTTTATCACAAGTCTTAACCTTCCCAAGGATAATCTAAGCTTATTAATACTAATCGAGTGCGTTTTGGTTCGTACGATGCCCGTTGGCCCATTTGACCAACTATTACTTTCTCACGAAGTAACAAAGTAAACTGTTACTTCGTGGTGAAGTAATAGACTAAACGAGTTACGTTTGATCAAATCGTTGAAGGAAAATCATTCTAGAGTATTTTGAGTCTCCATACTTAGTTTTTTTGGCCACGACTTGTTGTATGGAACTTTAAACTCTTTATTACAAGTCTTAACCTTTCAAGGATAATCTAAGCTTATTAACACAAATCGAGTGTGTTTTGGTTCGTACGATGCCCGTTGGCCCATTTGACCAACTATTACTTTCTCACGAAGTAACAAAGTAAACTTTTACTTCGTGGTGAAGTAATAGACTAAACGAGTTATGTTTGATCAAATCGTTGAAGGAAAATCATTCTAGAGTGTTTAGAGTCTCCATACTTAGTTTTTTTGGCCACGACTTGTTGTATGGAACTTTATATTCTTTATCACAAGTCTTAACCTTCCCAAGGATAATGTAAGCTTATTAATACTAATCGAGTGCCTTTTGGTTCGTACGATGCCTATTGGCCCATTTGACCAACTATTACTTTCTCACGAAGTAACAGTTACTTCGTGGTGAAGTAATAGACTAAACGAGTTACGTTTGATCAAATCGTTGAAGGAAAATCATTATAGAGTGTTTAGAGTCTCCATACTTAGTTTTTTTGGCCAAGACTTGTTGTATGAAACTTTATATTCTTTATCACAAGTCTTAACTTTCCCAAGGATAATCTAAGCTTATTAACACTAATCGAGTGCGTTTTGGTTCGTACGATGCCCGTTGGCCCATTTGATCAACTATTACTTTCTCACGAAGTAACAAAGTAAACTGTTACTTCGTGGCGAAGTAATAGACTAAACGAGTTACGTTTGAACAAATAGTTGAAGGAAAATCTTTCTATAGTGTTTAGAGTCTCCATGCTTAGTTTTTTTGGCCACGACTTGTTGTATGGAACTTTAAACTCTTTATCATAAGTCTTAACCTTCCCAAGGATAATCTAAGCTTATTAACACAAATCGAGTGTGTTTTGGTTCGTACGATGCCCGTTGGCCCATTTGACCAACTATTACTTTCTCACGAAGTAACAAGGTAAACTTGTTACTTCGTGGTGAAGTAATAGACTAAACGAGTTACGTTCGATCAAATCGTTGAAGGAAAATCATTCTAGAGTGTTTAGAGTCTCGATACTTAGTTTTTTTGGCCACGACTTGTTGTATGGAACTTTATATTCTTTATCACAAGTCTTAACCTTCCCAAGGATAATCTAAGCTTATTAATACTAATCGAGTGCGTTTTGGTTTGTACGATGCCCGTTGGCCCATTTGACCAACTATTACTTTCTCACGAAGTAACAAAGTAAACTGTTACTTCGTGGTGAAGTAATAGACTAAACGAGTTACGTTTGATCAAATCGTTGAAGGAAAATCATTCTAGAGTGTTTTGAGTCTCCATACTTAGTTTTTTTGGCCACGACTTGTTGTATGGAACTTTAAACTCTTTATTACAAGTCTTAACCTTTCAAGGATAATCTAAGCTTATTAACACAAATCGAGTGTGTTTTGGTTCGTACGATGCCCGTTGGCCCATTTGACCAACTATTACTTTCTCACGAAGTAACAAAGTAAACTTTTACTTCGTGGTGAAGTAATAGACTAAACGAGTTATGTTTGATCAAATCGTTGAAGGAAAATCATTCTAGAGTGTTTAGAGTCTCCATACTTAGTTTTTTTGGCCACGACTTGTTGTATGGAACTTTATATTCTTTATCACAAGTCTTAACCTTCCCAAGGATAATGTAAGCTTATTAATACTAATCGAGTGCCTTTTGGTTCGTACGATGCCTATTGGCCCATTTGACCAACTATTACTTTCTCACGAAGTAACAAAGTAAACTGTTACTTCGTGGTGAAGTAATAGACTAAACGAGTTACGTTCGATCAAATCGTTGGAGGAAAATCTTTCTAGAGTGTTTAGAGTCTCCATGCTTAGTGTTTTTGGCCACGACTTGTTGTATGGAACTTTAAACTCTTTATCACAAGTCTTAACCTTCCCAAGGATAATCTAAGCTTATTAACACAAATCGAGTGTGTTTTGGTTCGTACGATGCCCGTTGGCCCATTTGACCAACTATTACTTTCTCACGAAGTAACAAGGTAAACTGTTACTTCGTGGTGAAGTAATAGACTAAACGAGTTACGTTTGATCAAATCGTTGAAGGAAAATCATTCTAGAGTGTTTAGAGTATCCATACTTAGTTTTTTTGGCCAAGACTTGTTGTATGGAACTTTATATTCTTTATCACAAGTCTTAACTTTCCCAAGGATAATCTAAGCTTATTAACACTAATCCAGTGCATTTTGGTTCGTGCGATGCCCGTTGGCCCATTTGACCAACTATTACTTTCTCACGAAGTAACAAAGTAAACTCTTACTTCGTGGTGAAGTAATAGACTAAACGAGTTACGTTTGATCAAATCGTTGAAGGAAAATCATTCTAGAGTGGTTAGAGTCTCCATACTTAGTTTTTTTGGCCACGACTTGTTGTATGGAACTTTATATTCATTATCATAAGTCTTAACCTTCCCAAGGATAATATAAGCTTATTAACACTAATCGAGTGCGTTTTGGTTCGTACGATGCCCGTTGGCCCATTTGACCAAATATTACTTTCTCACGAAGTAACAAAGTAAAGTGTTACTTCGTGGTGAAGTAATAGACTAAACGAGTTACGTTTGAACAAATCGTTGAAGGAAAACTCTTTCTAGAGTGTTTAGAGTCTCCATGCTTAGTTTTTTTAGCCACAACTTGTTGTATGGAACTTTAAACTCTTTATCACAAGTCTTAACCTTCCCAAGGATAATCTAAGCTTATTAACACAAATCGAGTGCATTTTGGTTCGTACGATGCCCGTTGACCCATTTGACCAACTATTACTTTCTCACGAAGTAACAGTTACTTCGTGGTGAAGTAATAGACTAAACGAGTTACGTTTGATCAAATCGTTGAAGGAAAATCATTGTAGAGTGTTTAGAGTCTCCATACTTAGTTTTTTTGGCCAAGACTTGTTGTATGAAACTTTATATTCTTTATCACAAGTCTTAACTTTCCCAAGGATAATCTAAGCTTATTAACACTAATCGAGTGCGTTTTGGTTCGTACGATGCCCGTTGGCCCATTTGATCAACTATTACTTTCTCACGAAGTAACAAAGTAAACTGTTACTTCGTGGCCAAGTAATAGACTAAACGAGTTACGTTTGAACAAATAGTTGAAGGAAAATCTTTCTATAGTGTTTAGAGTCTCCATGCTTAGTTTTTTTGGCCACGACTTGTTGTATGGAACTTTAAACTCTTTATCATAAGTCTTAACCTTCCCAAGGATAATCTAAGCTTATTAACACAAATCGAGTGTGTTTTGGTTCGTACGATGCCCGTTGGCCCATTTGACCAACTATTACTTTCTCACGAAGTAACAAGGTAAACTTGTTACTTCGTGGTGAAGTAATAGACTAAACGAGTTAAGTTTGATCAAATCGTTGAAGGAAAATCATTCTAGAGTGTTTAGAGCCTCCATAATTAGTTTTTTTGGCCACGACTTGTTGTATGGAACTTTATATATTCTTTATCACAAGTCTTAACCTTCCCAAGGATAATCTAAGCTTATTAACACTAATCGAGTGCGTTTTGGTTCGTACGATGCCCGTTGGCCCATTTGACCAACTATTACTTTCTCACGAAGTAACAAAGTAAACTGTTACTTCGTGGTGAAGTAATAGACTAAACGAGTTAAGTTTGATCAAATCGTTGAAGGAAAATCATTCTAGAGTGTTTAGAGTCTCCATACTTAGTTTTTTTGGCCAAGACTTGTTGTATGGAACTTTATATTCTTTATCACAAGTCTTAACTTTCCCAAGGATAATCTAAGCTTATTAACACTAATCGAGTGCGTTTTGGTTCGTACGATGCCCGTTGGCCCATTTGATCAACTATTACTTTCTCACGAAGTAACAAAGTAAACTGTTACTTCGTGGTGAAGTATTAGACTAAACGAGTTACGTTTGATCAAATCGTTGAAGGAAAATCATTCTAGAGTGTTTAGAGTCGCCATACTTAGTTTTTTTGGCCACGACTTGTTGTATGGAACTTTATATTCTTTATCACAAGTCTTAACCTTCCCAAGGATAATCTAAGCTTATTAACACAAATCGAGTGTGTTTTGGTTCGTACGATGCCCGTTGGCCCATTTGACCAACTATTACTTTCTCACGAAGTAACAAGGTAAACTGTTACTTCGTGGTGAAGTAATAGACTAAACGAGTTACGTTTGATCAAATCGTTGAAGGAAAATCATTCTAGAGTGTTTAGAGTATCCATACTTAGTTTTTTTGGCCAAGACTTGTTGTATGGAACTTTATATTCTTTATCACAAGTCTTAACTTTCCCAAGGATAATCTAAGCTTATTAACACTAATCCAGTGCATTTTGGTTCGTACGATGCCCGTTGGCCCATTTGACCAACTATTACTTTCTCACGAAGTAACAAAGTAAACTCTTACTTCGTGGTGAAGTAATAGACTAAACGAGTTACGTTTGATCAAATCGTTGAAGGAAAATCATTCTAGAGTGGTTAGAGTCTCCATACTTAGTTTTTTTGGCCACGACTTGTTGTATGGAACTTTATATTCATTATCATAAGTCTTAACTTTCCCAAGGATAATATAAGCTTATTAACACTAATCGAGTGCGTTTTGGTTCGTACGATGCCCGTTGGCCCATTTGACCAAATATTACTTTCTCACGAAGTAACAAAGTAAAGTGTTACTTCGTGGTGAAGTAATAGACTAAACGAGTTACGTTTGAACAAATCGTTGAAGGAAAACTCTTTCTAGAGTGTTTAGAGTCTCCATGCTTAGTTTTTTTGGCCACGACTTATTGTATGGAACTTTAAACTCTTTATCACAAGTCTTAACCTTCCCAAGGATAATCTAAGCTTATTAACACAAATTGAGTGCATTTTGGTTCGTACGATGCCCGTTGACCCATTTGACCAACTATTACTTTC
Source organism: Linaria vulgaris (assembly GCA_948329865.1). NCBI lineage: Eukaryota > Viridiplantae > Streptophyta > Magnoliopsida > Lamiales > Plantaginaceae > Linaria > Linaria vulgaris. The sequence continues at coordinate 36,734,656 of OX415252.1, forward strand.
TCACGAAGTAACAGTTACTTCGTGGTGAAGTAATAGACTAAACGAGTTACGTTTGATCAAATCGTTGAAGGAAAATCATTATAGAGTGTTTAGAGTCTCCATACTTAGTTTTTTTGGCCAAGACTTGTTGTATGAAACTTTATATTCTTTATCACAAGTCTTAACTTTCCCAAGGATAATCTAAGCTTATTAACACTAATCGAGTGCGTTTTGGTTCGTACGATGCCCGTTGGCCCATTTGATCAACTATTACTTTCTCACGAAGTAACAAAGTAAACTGTTACTTCGTGGCGAAGTAATAGACTAAACGAGTTACGTTTGAACAAATAGTTGAAGGAAAATCTTTCTATAGTGTTTAGAGTCTCCATGCTTAGTTTTTTTGGCCACGACTTGTTGTATGGAACTTTAAACTCTTTATCATAAGTCTTAACCTTCCCAAGGATAATCTAAGCTTATTAACACAAATCGAGTGTGTTTTGGTTCGTACGATGCCCGTTGGCCCATTTGACCAACTATTACTTTCTCACGAAGTAACAAGGTAAACTTGTTACTTCGTGGTGAAGTAATAGACTAAACGAGTTAAGTTTGATCAAATCGTTGAAGGAAAATCATTCTAGAGTGTTTAGAGCCTCCATAATTAGTTTTTTTGGCCACGACTTGTTGTATGGAACTTTATATATTCTTTATCACAAGTCTTAACCTTCCCAAGGATAATCTAAGCTTATTAACACTAATCGAGTGCGTTTTGGTTCGTACGATGCCCGTTGGCCCATTTGACCAACTATTACTTTCTCACGAAGTAACAAAGTAAACTGTTACTTCGTGGTGAAGTAATAGACTAAACGAGTTAAGTTTGATCAAATCGTTGAAGGAAAATCATTCTAGAGTGTTTAGAGTCTCCATACTTAGTTTTTTTGGCCAAGACTTGTTGTATGGAACTTTATATTCTTTATCACAAGTCTTAACTTTCCCAAGGATAATCTAAGCTTATTAACACTAATCGAGTGCGTTTTGGTTCGTACGATGCCCGTTGGCCCATTTGATCAACTATTACTTTCTCACGAAGTAACAAAGTAAACTGTTACTTCGTGGTGAAGTATTAGACTAAACGAGTTACGTTTGATCAAATCGTTGAAGGAAAATCATTCTAGAGTGTTTAGAGTCGCCATACTTAGTTTTTTTGGCCACGACTTGTTGTATGGAACTTTATATTCTTTATCACAAGTCTTAACCTTCCCAAGGATAATCTAAGCTTATTAACACAAATCGAGTGTGTTTTGGTTCGTACGATGCCCGTTGGCCCATTTGACCAACTATTACTTTCTCACGAAGTAACAAGGTAAACTGTTACTTCGTGGTGAAGTAATAGACTAAACGAGTTACGTTTGATCAAATCGTTGAAGGAAAATCATTCTAGAGTGTTTAGAGTATCCATACTTAGTTTTTTTGGCCAAGACTTGTTGTATGGAACTTTATATTCTTTATCACAAGTCTTAACTTTCCCAAGGATAATCTAAGCTTATTAACACTAATCCAGTGCATTTTGGTTCGTACGATGCCCGTTGGCCCATTTGACCAACTATTACTTTCTCACGAAGTAACAAAGTAAACTCTTACTTCGTGGTGAAGTAATAGACTAAACGAGTTACGTTTGATCAAATCGTTGAAGGAAAATCATTCTAGAGTGGTTAGAGTCTCCATACTTAGTTTTTTTGGCCACGACTTGTTGTATGGAACTTTATATTCATTATCATAAGTCTTAACTTTCCCAAGGATAATATAAGCTTATTAACACTAATCGAGTGCGTTTTGGTTCGTACGATGCCCGTTGGCCCATTTGACCAAATATTACTTTCTCACGAAGTAACAAAGTAAAGTGTTACTTCGTGGTGAAGTAATAGACTAAACGAGTTACGTTTGAACAAATCGTTGAAGGAAAACTCTTTCTAGAGTGTTTAGAGTCTCCATGCTTAGTTTTTTTGGCCACGACTTATTGTATGGAACTTTAAACTCTTTATCACAAGTCTTAACCTTCCCAAGGATAATCTAAGCTTATTAACACAAATTGAGTGCATTTTGGTTCGTACGATGCCCGTTGACCCATTTGACCAACTATTACTTTCTCACGAAGTAACAGTTACTTCGTGGTGAAGTAATAGACTAAACGAGTTACGTTTGATCAAATCGTTGAAGGAAAATCATTATAGAGTGTTTAGAGTCTCCATACTTAGTTTTTTTGGCCAAGACTTGTTGTATGAAACTTTATATTCTTTATCACAAGTCTTAACTTTCCCAAGGATAATCTAAGCTTATTAACACTAATCGAGTGCGTTTTGGTTCGTACGATGCCCGTTGGCCCATTTGATCAACTATTACTTTCTCACGAAGTAACAAAGTAAACTGTTACTTCGTGGCGAAGTAATAGACTAAACGAGTTACGTTTGAACAAATAGTTGAAGGAAAATCTTTCTATAGTGTTTAGAGTCTCCATGCTTAGTTTTTTTGGCCACGACTTGTTGTATGGAACTTTAAACTCTTTATCATAAGTCTTAACCTTCCCAAGGATAATCTAAGCTTATTAACACAAATCGAGTGTGTTTTGGTTCGTACGATGCCCGTTGGCCCATTTGACCAACTATTACTTTCTCACGAAGTAACAAGGTAAACTTGTTACTTCGTGGTGAAGTAATAGACTAAACGAGTTAAGTTTGATCAAATCGTTGAAGGAAAATCATTCTAGAGTGTTTAGAGTCTCCATACTTAGTTTTTTTGGCCACGACTTGTTGTATGGAACTTTATATATTCTTTATCACAAGTCTTAACCTTCCCAAGGATAATCTAAGCTTATTAACACTAATCGAGTGCGTTTTGGTTCGTACGATGCCCGTTGGCCCATTTGACCAACTATTACTTTCTCACGAAGTAACAAAGTAAACTGTTACTTCGTGGTGAAGTAATAGACTAAACGAGTTAAGTTTGATCAAATCGTTGAAGGAAAATCATTCTAGAGTGTTTAGAGTCTCCATACTTAGTTTTTTTGGCCAAGACTTGTTGTATGGAACTTTATATTCTTTATCACAAGTCTTAACTTTCCCAAGGATAATCTAAGCTTATTAACACTAATCGAGTGCGTTTTGGTTCGTACGATGCCCGTTGGCCCATTTGATCAACTATTACTTTCTCACGAAGTAACAAAGTAAACTGTTACTTCGTGGTGAAGTATTAGACTAAACGAGTTACGTTTGATCAAATCGTTGAAGGAAAATCATTCTAGAGTGTTTAGAGTCGCCATACTTAGTTTTTTTGGCCACGACTTGTTGTATGGAACTTTATATTCTTTATCACAAGTCTTAACCTTCCCAAGGATAATCTAAGCTTATTAACACAAATCGAGTGCATTTTGGTTCGTACGATGCCCGTTGGCCCATTTGACCAACTATTACTTTCTCATGAAGTAACAGTTACTTCGTGGTGAAGTAATAGACTAAACGAGTTACGTTTGATCAAATCGTTGAAGGAAAATCATTATAGAGTGTTTAGAGTCTCCATACTTAGTTTTTTTGGCCAAGACTTGTTGTATGAAACTTTATATTCTTTATCACAAGTCTTAACTTTCCCAAGGATAATCTAAGCTTATTAACACTAATCCAGTGCATTTTGGTTCGTACGATGCCCGTTGGCCCATTTGACCAACTATTACTTTCTCACGAAGTAACAAAGTAAACTCTTACTTCGTGGTGAAGTAATAGACTAAACGAGTTACGTTTGATCAAATCGTTGAAGGAAAATCATTCTAGAGTGGTTAGAGTCTCCATACTTAGTTTTTTTGGCCACGACTTGTTGTATGGAACTTTATATTCATTATCATAAGTCTTAACCTTCCCAAGGATAATATAAGCTTATTAACACTAATCGAGTGCGTTTTGGTTCGTACGATGCCCGTTGGCCCATTTGACCAAATATTACTTTCTCACGAAGTAACAAAGTAAAGTGTTACTTCGTGGTGAAGTAATAGACTAAACGAGTTACGTTTGAACAAATCGTTGAAGGAAAACTCTTTCTAGAGTGTTTAGAGTCTCCATGCTTAGTTTTTTTGGCCACGACTTATTGTATGGAACTTTAAACTCTTTATCACAAGTCTTAACCTTCCCAAGGATAATCTAAGCTTATTAACACAAATTGAGTGCATTTTGGTTCGTACGATGCCCGTTGACCCACTTGACCAACTATTACTTTCTCACGAAGTAACAGTTACTTCGTGGTGAAGTAATAGACTAAACGAGTTACGTTTGATCAAATCGTTGAAGGAAAATCATTATAGAGTGTTTAGAGTCTCCATACTTAGTTTTTTTGGCCAAGACTTGTTGTATGAAACTTTATATTCTTTATCACAAGTCTTAACTTTCCCAAGGATAATCTAAGCTTATTAACACTAATCGAGTGCGTTTTGGTTCGTACGATGCCCGTTGGCCCATTTGATCAACTATTACTTTCTCACGAAGTAACAAAGTAAACTGTTACTTCGTGGCGAAGTAATAGACTAAACGAGTTACGTTTGAACAAATAGTTGAAGGAAAATCTTTCTATAGTGTTTAGAGTCTCCATGCTTAGTTTTTTTGGCCACGACTTGTTGTATGGAACTTTAAACTCTTTATCATAAGTCTTAACCTTCCCAAGGATAATCTAAGCTTATTAACACAAATCGAGTGTGTTTTGGTTCGTACGATGCCCGTTGGCCCATTTGACCAACTATTACTTTCTCACGAAGTAACAAGGTAAACTTGTTACTTCGTGGTGAAGTAATAGACTAAACGAGTTAAGTTTGATCAAATCGTTGAAGGAAAATCATTCTAGAGTGTTTAGAGTCTCCATACTTAGTTTTTTTGGCCACGACTTGTTGTATGGAACTTTATATATTCTTTATCACAAGTCTTAACCTTCCCAAGGATAATCTAAGCTTATTAACACTAATCGAGTGCGTTTTGGTTCGTACGATGCCCGTTGGCCCATTTGACCAACTATTACTTTCTCACGAAGTAACAAAGTAAACTGTTACTTCGTGGTGAAGTAATAGACTAAACGAGTTAAGTTTGATCAAATCGTTGAAGGAAAATCATTCTAGAGTGTTTAGAGTCTCCATACTTAGTTTTTTTGGCCAAGACTTGTTGTATGGAACTTTATATTCTTTATCACAAGTCTTAACTTTCCCAAGGATAATCTAAGCTTATTAACACTAATCGAGTGCGTTTTGGTTCGTACGATGCCCGTTGGCCCATTTGATCAACTATTACTTTCTCACGAAGTAACAAAGTAAACTGTTACTTCGTGGTGAAGTATTAGACTAAACGAGTTACGTTTGATCAAATCGTTGAAGGAAAATCATTCTAGAGTGTTTAGAGTCGCCATACTTAGTTTTTTTGGCCACGACTTGTTGTATGGAACTTTATATTCTTTATCACAAGTCTTAACCTTCCCAAGGATAATCTAAGCTTATTAACACAAATCGAGTGCATTTTGGTTCGTACGATGCCCGTTGGCCCATTTGACCAACTATTACTTTCTCATGAAGTAACAGTTACTTCGTGGTGAAGTAATAGACTAAACGAGTTACGTTTGATCAAATCGTTGAAGGAAAATCATTATAGAGTGTTTAGAGTCTCCATACTTAGTTTTTTTGGCCAAGACTTGTTGTATGGAACTTTATATTCTTTATCACAAGTCTTAACTTTCCCAAGGATAATCTAAGCTTATTAACACTAATCGAGTGCGTTTTGGTTCGTACGATGCCCGTTGGCCCATTTGATCAACTATTACTTTCTCACGAAGTAACAAAGTAAACTGTTACTTCGTGGCGAAGTAATAGACTAAACGAGTTACGTTTGAACAAATAGTTGAAGGAAAATCTTTCTATTGTGTTTAGAGTCTCCATGCTTAGTTTTTTTGGCCACGACTTGTTGTATGGAACTTTAAACTCTTTATCATAAGTCTTAACCTTCCCAAGGATAATCTAAGCTTATTAAGACAAATCGAGTGTGTTTTGGTTCGTACGATGCCCGTTGGCCCATTTGACCAACTATTACTTTCTCACGAAGTAACAAGGTAAACTTGTTACTTCGTGGTGAAGTAATAGACTAAACGAGTTACGTTCGATCAAATCGTTGAAGGAAAATCATTCTAGAGTGTTTAGAGTCTCGATACTTAGTTTTTTTGGCCACGACTTGTTGTATGGAACTTTATATTCTTTATATTCTTTATCACAAGTCTTAACCTTCCCAAGGATAATCTAAGCTTATTAATACTAATCGAGTGCGTTTTGGTTCGTACGATGCCCGTTGGCCCATTTGACCAACTATTACTTTCTCACGAAGTAACAAAGTAAACTGTTACTTCGTGGTGAAGTAATAGACTAAACGAGTTACGTTTGATCAAATCGTTGAAGGAAAATCATTCTAGAGTGTTTTGAGTCTCCCTACTTAGTTTTTTTGGCCACGACTTGTTGTATGGAACTTTAAACTCTTTATTACAAGTCTTAACCTTTCAAGGATAATCTAAGCTTATTAACACAAATCGAGTGTGTTTTGGTTCGTACGATGCCCGTTGGCCCATTTGACCAACTATTACTTTCTCACGAAGTAACAAAGTAAACTTTTACTTCGTGGTGAAGTAATAGACTAAACGAGTTATGTTTGATCAAATCGTTGAAGGAAAATCATTCTAGAGTGTTTAGAGTCTCCATACTTAGTTTTTTTGGCCACGACTTGTTGTATGGAACTTTATATTCTTTATCACAAGTCTTAACCTTCCCAAGGATAATGTAAGCTTATTAATACTAATCGAGTGCCTTTTGGTTCGTACGATGCCTGTTGGCCCATTTGACCAACTATTACTTTCTCACGAAGTAACAAAGTAAACTGTTAATTCGTGGTGAAGTAATAGACTAAACGAGTTACGTTTGATCAAATCGTTGGAGGAAAATCTTTCTAGAGTGTTTAGAGTCTCCATGCTTAGTGTTTTTGGCCACGACTTGTTATATGGAACATTAAACTCTTTATCACAAGTCTTAACCTTCCCAAGGATAATCTAAGCTTATTAACACAAATCGAGTGTGTTTTGGTTCGTACGATGCCCGTTGGCCCATTTGACCAACTATTACTTTCTCACGAAGTAACAAGGTAAACTGTTACTTCGTGGTGAAGTAATAGACTAAACGAGTTACGTTTGATCAAATCGTTGAAGGAAAATCATTCTAGAGTGTTTAGAGTATCCATACTTAGTTTTTTTGGCCAAGACTTGTTGTATGGAACTTTATATTCTTTATCACAAGTCTTAACTTTCCCAAGGATAATCTAAGCTTATTAACACTAATCCAGTGCATTTTGGTTCGTACGATGCCCGTTGGCCCATTTGACCAACTATTACTTTCTCACGAAGTAACAAAGTAAACTCTTACTTCGTGGTGAAGTAATAGACTAAACGAGTTACGTTTGATCAAATCGTTGAAGGAAAATCATTCTAGAGTGGTTAGAGTCTCCATACTTAGTTTTTTTGGCCACGACTTGTTGTATGGAACTTTATATTCATTATCATAAGTCTTAACCTTCCCAAGGATAATATAAGCTTATTAACACTAATCGAGTGCGTTTTGGTTCGTACGATGCCCGTTGGCCCATTTGACCAAATATTACTTTCTCACGAAGTAACAAAGTAAAGTGTTACTTCGTGGTGAAGTAATAGACTAAACGAGTTACGTTTGAACAAATCGTTGAAGGAAAACTCTTTCTAGAGTGTTTAGAGTCTCCATGCTTAGTTTTTTTGGCCACGACTTGTTGTATGGAACTTTAAACTCTTTATCACAAGTCTTAACCTTCCCAAGGATAATCTAAGCTTATTAACACAAATCGAGTGCATTTTGGTTCGTACGATGCCCGTTGACCCATTTGACCAACTATTACTTTCTCACGAAGTAACAGTTACTTCGTGGTGAAGTAATAGACTAAACGAGTTACGTTTGATCAAATCGTTGAAGGAAAATCATTATAGAGTGTTTAGAGTCTCCATACTTAGTTTTTTTGGCCAAGACTTGTTGTATGAAACTTTATATTCTTTATCACAAGTCTTAACCTTCCCAAGGATAATCTAAGCTTATTAACACAAATCGAGTGCATTTTGGTTCGTACGATGCCCGTTGGCCCATTTGACCAACTATTACTTTCTCATGAAGTAACAGTTACTTCGTGGTGAAGTAATAGACTAAACGAGTTACGTTTGATCAAATCGTTGAAGGAAAATCATTATAGAGTGTTTAGAGTCTCCATACTTAGTTTTTTTGGCCAAGACTTGTTGTATGGAACTTTATATTCTTTATCACAAGTCTTAACTTTCCCAAGGATAATCTAAGCTTATTAACACTAATCGAGTGCGTTTTGGTTCGTACGATGCCCGTTGGCCCATTTGATCAACTATTACTTTCTCACGAAGTAACAAAGTAAACTGTTACTTCGTGGCGAAGTAATAGACTAAACGAGTTACGTTTGAACAAATAGTTGAAGGAAAATCTTTCTATTGTGTTTAGAGTCTCCATGCTTAGTTTTTTTGGCCACGACTTGTTGTATGGAACTTTAAACTCTTTATCATAAGTCTTAACCTTCCCAAGGATAATCTAAGCTTATTAAGACAAATCGAGTGTGTTTTGGTTCGTACGATGCCCGTTGGCCCATTTGACCAACTATTACTTTCTCACGAAGTAACAAGGTAAACTTGTTACTTCGTGGTGAAGTAATAGACTAAACGAGTTACGTTCGATCAAATCGTTGAAGGAAAATCATTCTAGAGTGTTTAGAGTCTCGATACTTAGTTTTTTTGGCCACGACTTGTTGTATGGAACTTTATATTCTTTATATTCTTTATCACAAGTCTTAACCTTCCCAAGGATAATCTAAGCTTATTAATACTAATCGAGTGCGTTTTGGTTCGTACGATGCCCGTTGGCCCATTTGACCAACTATTACTTTCTCACGAAGTAACAAAGTAAACTGTTACTTCGTGGTGAAGTAATAGACTAAACGAGTTACGTTTGATCAAATCGTTGAAGGAAAATCATTCTAGAGTGTTTTGAGTCTCCCTACTTAGTTTTTTTGGCCACGACTTGTTGTATGGAACTTTAAACTCTTTATTACAAGTCTTAACCTTTCAAGGATAATCTAAGCTTATTAACACAAATCGAGTGTGTTTTGGTTCGTACGATGCCCGTTGGCCCATTTGACCAACTATTACTTTCTCACGAAGTAACAAAGTAAACTTTTACTTCGTGGTGAAGTAATAGACTAAACGAGTTATGTTTGATCAAATCGTTGAAGGAAAATCATTCTAGAGTGTTTAGAGTCTCCATACTTAGTTTTTTTGGCCACGACTTGTTGTATGGAACTTTATATTCTTTATCACAAGTCTTAACCTTCCCAAGGATAATGTAAGCTTATTAATACTAATCGAGTGCCTTTTGGTTCGTACGATGCCTGTTGGCCCATTTGACCAACTATTACTTTCTCACGAAGTAACAAAGTAAACTGTTAATTCGTGGTGAAGTAATAGACTAAACGAGTTACGTTTGATCAAATCGTTGGAGGAAAATCTTTCTAGAGTGTTTAGAGTCTCCATGCTTAGTGTTTTTGGCCACGACTTGTTATATGGAACTTTAAACTCTTTATCACAAGTCTTAACCTTCCCAAGGATAATCTAAGCTTATTAACACAAATCGAGTGTGTTTTGGTTCGTACGATGCCCGTTGGCCCATTTGACCAACTATTACTTTCTCACGAAGTAACAAGGTAAACTGTTACTTCGTGGTGAAGTAATAGACTAAACGAGTTACGTTTGATCAAATCGTTGAAGGAAAATCATTCTAGAGTGTTTAGAGTATCCATACTTAGTTTTTTTGGCCAAGACTTGTTGTATGGAACTTTATATTCTTTATCACAAGTCTTAACTTTCCCAAGGATAATCTAAGCTTATTAACACTAATCCAGTGCATTTTGGTTCGTACGATGCCCGTTGGCCCATTTGACCAACTATTACTTTCTCACGAAGTAACAAAGTAAACTCTTACTTCGTGGTGAAGTAATAGACTAAACGAGTTACGTTTGATCAAATCGTTGAAGGAAAATCATTCTAGAGTGGTTAGAGTCTCCATACTTAGTTTTTTTGGCCACGACTTGTTGTATGGAACTTTATATTCATTATCATAAGTCTTAACCTTCCCAAGGATAATATAAGCTTATTAACACTAATCGAGTGCGTTTTGGTTCGTACGATGCCCGTTGGCCCATTTGACCAAATATTACTTTCTCACGAAGTAACAAAGTAAAGTGTTACTTCGTGGTGAAGTAATAGACTAAACGAGTTACGTTTGAACAAATCGTTGAAGGAAAACTCTTTCTAGAGTGTTTAGAGTCTCCATGCTTAGTTTTTTTGGCCACGACTTGTTGTATGGAACTTTAAACTCTTTATCACAAGTCTTAACCTTCCCAAGGATAATCTAAGCTTATTAACACAAATCGAGTGCATTTTGGTTCGTACGATGCCCGTTGACCCATTTGACCAACTATTACTTTCTCACGAAGTAACAGTTACTTCGTGGTGAAGTAATAGACTAAACGAGTTACGTTTGATCAAATCGTTGAAGGAAAATCATTATAGAGTGTTTAGAGTCTCCATACTTAGTTTTTTTGGCCAAGACTTGTTGTATGAAACTTTATATTCTTTATCACAAGTCTTAACTTTCCCAAGGATAATCTAAGCTTATTAACACTAATCGAGTGCGTTTTGGTTCGTACGATGCCCGTTGGCCCATTTGATCAACTATTACTTTCTCACGAAGTAACAAAGTAAACTTTTACTTCGTGGCGAAATAATAGACTAAACGAGTTACGTTTGAACAAATAGTTGAAGGAAAATCTTTCTATAGTGTTTAGAGTCTCCATGCTTAGTTTTTTTGGCCACGACTTGTTGTATGGAACTTTAAACTCTTTATCATAAGTCTTAACCTTCCCAAGGATAATCTAAGCTTATTAACACAAATCGAGTGTGTTTTGGTTCGTACGATGCCCGTTGGCCCATTTGACCAACTATTACTTTCTCACGAAGTAACAAGGTAAACTTGTTACTTCGTGGTGAAGTAATAGACTAAACGAGTTAAGTTTGATCAAATCGTTGAAGGAAAATCATTCTAGAGTGTTTAGATCCATAATTAGTTTTTTTGGCCAAGACTTGTTGTATGGAACTTTATATTCTTTATCACAAGTCTTAACTTTCCCAAGGATAATCTAAGCTTATTAACACTAATCGAGTGCGTTTTGGTTCGTACGATGCCCGTTGGCCCATTTGATCAACTATTACTTTCTCACGAAGTAACAAAGTAAACTGTTACTTCGTGGTGAAGTATTAGACTAAACGAGTTACGTTTGATCAAATCGTTGAAGGAAAATCATTCTAGAGTGTTTAGAGTCGCCATACTTAGTTTTTTTGGCCACGACTTGTTGTATGGAACTTTATATTCTTTATCACAAGTCTTAACCTTCCCAAGGATAATCTAAGCTTATTAACACAAATCGAGTGCATTTTGGTTCGTACGATGCCCGTTGGCCCATTTGACCAACTATTACTTTCTCATGAAGTAACAGTTACTTCGTGGTGAAGTAATAGACTAAACGAGTTACGTTTGATCAAATCGTTGAAGGAAAATCATTATAGAGTGTTTAGAGTCTCCATACTTAGTTTTTTTGGCCAAGACTTGTTGTATGGAACTTTATATTCTTTATCACAAGTCTTAACTTTCCCAAGGATAATCTAAGCTTATTAACACTAATCGAGTGCGTTTTGGTTCGTACGATGCCCGTTGGCCCATTTGATCAACTATTACTTTCTCACGAAGTAACAAAGTAAACTGTTACTTCGTGGCGAAGTAATAGACTAAACGAGTTACGTTTGAACAAATAGTTGAAGGAAAATCTTTCTATTGTGTTTAGAGTCTCCATGCTTAGTTTTTTTGGCCACGACTTGTTGTATGGAACTTTAAACTCTTTATCATAAGTCTTAACCTTCCCAAGGATAATCTAAGCTTATTAACACAAATCGAGTGTGTTTTGGTTCGTACGATGCCCGTTGGCCCATTTGACCAACTATTACTTTCTCACGAAGTAACAAGGTAAACTTGTTACTTCGTGGTGAAGTAATAGACTAAACGAGTTACGTTCGATCAAATCGTTGAAGGAAAATCATTCTAGAGTGTTTAGAGTCTCGATACTTAGTTTTTTTGGCCACGACTTGTTGTATGGAACTTTATATTCTTTATATTCTTTATCACAAGTCTTAACCTTCCCAAGGATAATCTAAGCTTATTAATACTAATCGAGTGCGTTTTGGTTCGTACGATGCCCGTTGGCCCATTTGACCAACTATTACTTTCTCACGAAGTAACAAAGTAAACTGTTACTTCGTGGTGAAGTAATAGACTAAACGAGTTACGTTTGATCAAATCGTTGAAGGAAAATCATTCTAGAGTGTTTTGAGTCTCCCTACTTAGTTTTTTTGGCCACGACTTGTTGTATGGAACTTTAAACTCTTTATTACAAGTCTTAACCTTTCAAGGATAATCTAAGCTTATTAACACAAATCGAGTGTGTTTTGGTTCGTACGATGCCCGTTGGCCCATTTGACCAACTATTACTTTCTCACGAAGTAACAAAGTAAACTTTTACTTCGTGGTGAAGTAATAGACTAAACGAGTTATGTTTGATCAAATCGTTGAAGGAAAATCATTCTAGAGTGTTTAGAGTATCCATACTTAGTTTTTTTGGCCAAGACTTGTTGTATGGAACTTTATATTCTTTATCACAAGTCTTAACTTTCCCAAGGATAATCTAAGCTTATTAACACAAATCGAGTGTGTTTTGGTTCGTACGATGCCCGTTGGCCCATTTGACCAACTATTACTTTCTCACGAAGTAACAAAGTAAACTTTTACTTCGTGGTGAAGTAATAGACTAAACGAGTTATGTTTGATCAAATCGTTGAAGGAAAATCATTCTAGAGTGTTTAGAGTCTCCATACTTAGTTTTTTTGGCCACGACTTGTTGTATGGAACTTTATATTCTTTATCACAAGTCTTAACCTTCCCAAGGATAATGTAAGCTTATTAATACTAATCGAGTGCCTTTTGGTTCGTACGATGCCTGTTGGCCCATTTGACCAACTATTACTTTCTCACGAAGTAACAAAGTAAACTGTTAATTCGTGGTGAAGTAATAGACTAAACGAGTTACGTTTGATCAAATCGTTGGAGGAAAATCTTTCTAGAGTGTTTAGAGTCTCCATGCTTAGTTTTTTTGGCCACGACTTGTTGTATGGAACTTTAAACTCTTTATCACAAGTCTTAACCTTCCCAAGGATAATCTAAGCTTATTAACACAAATCGAGTGCATTTTGGTTCGTACGATGCCCGTTGACCCATTTGACCAACTATTACTTTCTCACGAAGTAACAGTTACTTCGTGGTGAAGTAATAGACTAAACGAGTTACGTTTGATCAAATCGTTGAAGGAAAATCATTATAGAGTGTTTAGAGTCTCCATACTTAGTTTTTTTGGCCAAGACTTGTTGTATGAAACTTTATATTCTTTATCACAAGTCTTAACTTTCCCAAGGATAATCTAAGCTTATTAACACTAATCGAGTGCGTTTTGGTTCGTACGATGCCCGTTGGCCCATTTGATCAACTATTACTTTCTCACGAAGTAACAAAGTAAACTTTTACTTCGTGGCGAAATAATAGACTAAACGAGTTACGTTTGAACAAATAGTTGAAGGAAAATCTTTCTATAGTGTTTAGAGTCTCCATGCTTAGTTTTTTTGGCCACGACTTGTTGTATGGAACTTTAAACTCTTTATCATAAGTCTTAACCTTCCCAAGGATAATCTAAGCTTATTAACACAAATCGAGTGTGTTTTGGTTCGTACGATGCCCGTTGGCCCATTTGACCAACTATTACTTTCTCACGAAGTAACAAGGTAAACTTGTTACTTCGTGGTGAAGTAATAGACTAAACGAGTTAAGTTTGATCAAATCGTTGAAGGAAAATCATTCTAGAGTGTTTAGAGTCTCCATAATTAGTTTTTTTGGCCAAGACTTGTTGTATGGAACTTTATATTCTTTATCACAAGTCTTAACTTTCCCAAGGATAATCTAAGCTTATTAACACTAATCGAGTGCGTTTTGGTTCGTACGATGCCCGTTGGCCCATTTGATCAACTATTACTTTCTCACGAAGTAACAAAGTAAACTGTTACTTCGTGGTGAAGTATTAGACTAAACGAGTTACGTTTGATCAAATCGTTGAAGGAAAATCATTCTAGAGTGTTTAGAGTCGCCATACTTAGTTTTTTTGGCCACGACTTGTTGTATGGAACTTTATATTCTTTATCACAAGTCTTAACCTTCCCAAGGATAATCTAAGCTTATTAACACAAATCGAGTGCATTTTGGTTCGTACGATGCCCGTTGGCCCATTTGACCAACTATTACTTTCTCATGAAGTAACAGTTACTTCGTGGTGAAGTAATAGACTAAACGAGTTACGTTTGATCAAATCGTTGAAGGAAAATCATTATAGAGTGTTTAGAGTCTCCATACTTAGTTTTTTTGGCCAAGACTTGTTGTATGGAACTTTATATTCTTTATCACAAGTCTTAACTTTCCCAAGGATAATCTAAGCTTATTAACACTAATCGAGTGCGTTTTGGTTCGTACGATGCCCGTTGGCCCATTTGATCAACTATTACTTTCTCACGAAGTAACAAAGTAAACTGTTACTTCGTGGCGAAGTAATAGACTAAACGAGTTACGTTTGAACAAATAGTTGAAGGAAAATCTTTCTATTGTGTTTAGAGTCTCCATGCTTAGTTTTTTTGGCCACGACTTGTTGTATGGAACTTTAAACTCTTTATCATAAGTCTTAACCTTCCCAAGGATAATCTAAGCTTATTAAGACAAATCGAGTGTGTTTTGGTTCGTACGATGCCCGTTGG
The DNA here is from genome assembly GCA_948329865.1 of Linaria vulgaris. Classification (NCBI taxonomy): domain Eukaryota; kingdom Viridiplantae; phylum Streptophyta; class Magnoliopsida; order Lamiales; family Plantaginaceae; genus Linaria; species Linaria vulgaris. Next base: position 36,749,734 of record OX415252.1, read on the forward strand.
CCCATTTGACCAACTATTACTTTCTCACGAAGTAACAAGGTAAACTTGTTACTTCGTGGTGAAGTAATAGACTAAACGAGTTACGTTCGATCAAATCGTTGAAGGAAAATCATTCTAGAGTGTTTAGAGTCTCGATACTTAGTTTTTTTGGCCACGACTTGTTGTATGGAACTTTATATTCTTTATATTCTTTATCACAAGTCTTAACCTTCCCAAGGATAATCTAAGCTTATTAACACAAATCGAGTGTGTTTTGGTTCGTACGATGCCCGTTGGCCCATTTGACCAACTATTACTTTCTCACGAAGTAACAAGGTAAACTGTTACTTCGTGGTGAAGTAATAGACTAAACGAGTTACGTTTGATCAAATCGTTGAAGGAAAATCATTCTAGAGTGTTTAGAGTATCCATACTTAGTTTTTTTGGCCAAGACTTGTTGTATGGAACTTTATATTCTTTATCACAAGTCTTAACTTTCCCAAGGATAATCTAAGCTTATTAACACTAATCCAGTGCATTTTGGTTCGTACGATGCCCGTTGGCCCATTTGACCAACTATTACTTTCTCACGAAGTAACAAAGTAAACTGTTACTTCGTGGCGAAGTAATAGACTAAACGAGTTACGTTTGAACAAATAGTTGAAGGAAAATCTTTCTATTGTGTTTAGAGTCTCCATGCTTAGTTTTTTTGGCCACGACTTGTTGTATGGAACTTTAAACTCTTTATCATAAGTCTTAACCTTCCCAAGGATAATCTAAGCTTATTAACACAAATCGAGTGTGTTTTGGTTCGTACGATGCCCGTTGGCCCATTTGACCAACTATTACTTTCTCACGAAGTAACAAGGTAAACTTGTTACTTCGTGGTGAAGTAATAGACTAAACGAGTTACGTTCGATCAAATCGTTGAAGGAAAATCATTCTAGAGTGTTTAGAGTCTCGATACTTAGTTTTTTTGGCCACGACTTGTTGTATGGAACTTTATATTCTTTATATTCTTTATCACAAGTCTTAACCTTCCCAAGGATAATCTAAGCTTATTAATACTAATCGAGTGCGTTTTGGTTCGTACGATGCCCGTTGGCCCATTTGACCAACTATTACTTTCTCACGAAGTAACAAAGTAAACTGTTACTTCGTGGTGAAGTAATAGACTAAACGAGTTACGTTTGATCAAATCGTTGAAGGAAAATCATTCTAGAGTGTTTTGAGTCTCCCTACTTAGTTTTTTTGGCCACGACTTGTTGTATGGAACTTTAAACTCTTTATTACAAGTCTTAACCTTTCAAGGATAATCTAAGCTTATTAACACAAATCGAGTGTGTTTTGGTTCGTACGATGCCCGTTGGCCCATTTGACCAACTATTACTTTCTCACGAAGTAACAAAGTAAACTTTTACTTCGTGGTGAAGTAATAGACTAAACGAGTTATGTTTGATCAAATCGTTGAAGGAAAATCATTCTAGAGTGTTTAGAGTATCCATACTTAGTTTTTTTGGCCAAGACTTGTTGTATGGAACTTTATATTCTTTATCACAAGTCTTAACTTTCCCAAGGATAATCTAAGCTTATTAACACTAATCCAGTGCATTTTGGTTCGTACGATGCCCGTTGGCCCATTTGACCAACTATTACTTTCTCACGAAGTAACAAAGTAAACTCTTACTTCGTGGTGAAGTAATAGACTAAACGAGTTACGTTTGATCAAATCGTTGAAGGAAAATCATTCTAGAGTGGTTAGAGTCTCCATACTTAGTTTTTTTGGCCACGACTTGTTGTATGGAACTTTATATTCATTATCATAAGTCTTAACCTTCCCAAGGATAATATAAGCTTATTAACACTAATCGAGTGCGTTTTGGTTCGTACGATGCCCGTTGGCCCATTTGACCAAATATTACTTTCTCACGAAGTAACAAAGTAAAGTGTTACTTCGTGGTGAAGTAATAGACTAAACGAGTTACGTTTGAACAAATCGTTGAAGGAAAACTCTTTCTAGAGTGTTTAGAGTCTCCATGCTTAGTTTTTTTGGCCACGACTTGTTGTATGGAACTTTAAACTCTTTATCACAAGTCTTAACCTTCCCAAGGATAATCTAAGCTTATTAACACAAATCGAGTGCATTTTGGTTCGTACGATGCCCGTTGACCCATTTGACCAACTATTACTTTCTCACGAAGTAACAGTTACTTCGTGGTGAAGTAATAGACTAAACGAGTTACGTTTGATCAAATCGTTGAAGGAAAATCATTATAGAGTGTTTAGAGTCTCCATACTTAGTTTTTTTGGCCAAGACTTGTTGTATGAAACTTTATATTCTTTATCACAAGTCTTAACTTTCCCAAGGATAATCTAAGCTTATTAACACTAATCGAGTGCGTTTTGGTTCGTACGATGCCCGTTGGCCCATTTGATCAACTATTACTTTCTCACGAAGTAACAAAGTAAACTTTTACTTCGTGGCGAAATAATAGACTAAACGAGTTACGTTTGAACAAATAGTTGAAGGAAAATCTTTCTATAGTGTTTAGAGTCTCCATGCTTAGTTTTTTTGGCCACGACTTGTTGTATGGAACTTTAAACTCTTTATCATAAGTCTTAACCTTCCCAAGGATAATCTAAGCTTATTAACACAAATCGAGTGTGTTTTGGTTCGTACGATGCCCGTTGGCCCATTTGACCAACTATTACTTTCTCACGAAGTAACAAGGTAAACTTGTTACTTCGTGGTGAAGTAATAGACTAAACGAGTTAAGTTTGATCAAATCGTTGAAGGAAAATCATTCTAGAGTGTTTAGAGTCTCCATAATTAGTTTTTTTGGCCAAGACTTGTTGTATGGAACTTTATATTCTTTATCACAAGTCTTAACTTTCCCAAGGATAATCTAAGCTTATTAACACTAATCGAGTGCGTTTTGGTTCGTACGATGCCCGTTGGCCCATTTGATCAACTATTACTTTCTCACGAAGTAACAAAGTAAACTGTTACTTCGTGGTGAAGTATTAGACTAAACGAGTTACGTTTGATCAAATCGTTGAAGGAAAATCATTCTAGAGTGTTTAGAGTCGCCATACTTAGTTTTTTTGGCCACGACTTGTTGTATGGAACTTTATATTCTTTATCACAAGTCTTAACCTTCCCAAGGATAATCTAAGCTTATTAACACAAATCGAGTGCATTTTGGTTCGTACGATGCCCGTTGGCCCATTTGACCAACTATTACTTTCTCATGAAGTAACAGTTACTTCGTGGTGAAGTAATAGACTAAACGAGTTACGTTTGATCAAATCGTTGAAGGAAAATCATTATAGAGTGTTTAGAGTCTCCATACTTAGTTTTTTTGGCCAAGACTTGTTGTATGGAACTTTATATTCTTTATCACAAGTCTTAACTTTCCCAAGGATAATCTAAGCTTATTAACACTAATCGAGTGCGTTTTGGTTCGTACGATGCCCGTTGGCCCATTTGATCAACTATTACTTTCTCACGAAGTAACAAAGTAAACTGTTACTTCGTGGCGAAGTAATAGACTAAACGAGTTACGTTTGAACAAATAGTTGAAGGAAAATCTTTCTATTGTGTTTAGAGTCTCCATGCTTAGTTTTTTTGGCCACGACTTGTTGTATGGAACTTTAAACTCTTTATCATAAGTCTTAACCTTCCCAAGTATAATCTAAGCTTATTAAGACAAATCGAGTGTGTTTTGGTTCGTACGATGCCCGTTGGCCCATTTGACCAACTATTACTTTCTCACGAAGTAACAAGGTAAACTTGTTACTTCGTGGTGAAGTAATAGACTAAACGAGTTACGTTCGATCAAATCGTTGAAGGAAAATCATTCTAGAGTGTTTAGAGTCTCGATACTTAGTTTTTTTGGCCACGACTTGTTGTATGGAACTTTATATTCTTTATATTCTTTATCACAAGTCTTAACCTTCCCAAGGATAATCTAAGCTTATTAATACTAATCGAGTGCGTTTTGGTTCGTACGATGCCCGTTGGCCCATTTGACCAACTATTACTTTCTCACGAAGTAACAAAGTAAACTGTTACTTCGTGGTGAAGTAATAGACTAAACGAGTTACGTTTGATCAAATCGTTGAAGGAAAATCATTCTAGAGTGTTTTGAGTCTCCCTACTTAGTTTTTTTGGCCACGACTTGTTGTATGGAACTTTAAACTCTTTATTACAAGTCTTAACCTTTCAAGGATAATCTAAGCTTATTAACACAAATCGAGTGTGTTTTGGTTCGTACGATGCCCGTTGGCCCATTTGACCAACTATTACTTTCTCACGAAGTAACAAAGTAAACTTTTACTTCGTGGTGAAGTAATAGACTAAACGAGTTATGTTTGATCAAATCGTTGAAGGAAAATCATTCTAGAGTGTTTAGAGTCTCCATACTTAGTTTTTTTGGCCACGACTTGTTGTATGGAACTTTATATTCTTTATCACAAGTCTTAACCTTCCCAAGGATAATGTAAGCTTATTAATACTAATCGAGTGCCTTTTGGTTCGTACGATGCCTGTTGGCCCATTTGACCAACTATTACTTTCTCACGAAGTAACAAAGTAAACTGTTAATTCGTGGTGAAGTAATAGACTAAACGAGTTACGTTTGATCAAATCGTTGGAGGAAAATCTTTCTAGAGTGTTTAGAGTCTCCATGCTTAGTGTTTTTGGCCACGACTTGTTATATGGAACTTTAAACTCTTTATCACAAGTCTTAACCTTCCCAAGTATAATCTAAGCTTATTAAGACAAATCGAGTGTGTTTTGGTTCGTACGATGCCCGTTGGCCCATTTGACCAACTATTACTTTCTCACGAAGTAACAAGGTAAACTTGTTACTTCGTGGTGAAGTAATAGACTAAACGAGTTACGTTCGATCAAATCGTTGAAGGAAAATCATTCTAGAGTGTTTAGAGTCTCGATACTTAGTTTTTTTGGCCACGACTTGTTGTATGGAACTTTATATTCTTTATATTCTTTATCACAAGTCTTAACCTTCCCAAGGATAATCTAAGCTTATTAATACTAATCGAGTGCGTTTTGGTTCGTACGATGCCCGTTGGCCCATTTGACCAACTATTACTTTCTCACGAAGTAACAAAGTAAACTGTTACTTCGTGGTGAAGTAATAGACTAAACGAGTTACGTTTGATCAAATCGTTGAAGGAAAATCATTCTAGAGTGTTTTGAGTCTCCCTACTTAGTTTTTTTGGCCACGACTTGTTGTATGGAACTTTAAACTCTTTATTACAAGTCTTAACCTTTCAAGGATAATCTAAGCTTATTAACACAAATCGAGTGTGTTTTGGTTCGTACGATGCCCGTTGGCCCATTTGACCAACTATTACTTTCTCACGAAGTAACAAAGTAAACTTTTACTTCGTGGTGAAGTAATAGACTAAACGAGTTATGTTTGATCAAATCGTTGAAGGAAAATCATTCTAGAGTGTTTAGAGTATCCATACTTAGTTTTTTTGGCCAAGACTTGTTGTATGGAACTTTATATTCTTTATCACAAGTCTTAACTTTCCCAAGGATAATCTAAGCTTATTAACACTAATCCAGTGCATTTTGGTTCGTACGATGCCCGTTGGCCCATTTGACCAACTATTACTTTCTCACGAAGTAACAAAGTAAACTCTTACTTCGTGGTGAAGTAATAGACTAAACGAGTTACGTTTGATCAAATCGTTGAAGGAAAATCATTCTAGAGTGGTTAGAGTCTCCATACTTAGTTTTTTTGGCCACGACTTGTTGTATGGAACTTTATATTCATTATCATAAGTCTTAACCTTCCCAAGGATAATATAAGCTTATTAACACTAATCGAGTGCGTTTTGGTTCGTACGATGCCCGTTGGCCCATTTGACCAAATATTACTTTCTCACGAAGTAACAAAGTAAAGTGTTACTTTGTGGTGAAGTAATAGACTAAACGAGTTACGTTTGAACAAATCGTTGAAGGAAAACTCTTTCTAGAGTGTTTAGAGTCTCCATGCTTAGTTTTTTTGGCCACGACTTGTTGTATGGAACTTTAAACTCTTTATCACAAGTCTTAACCTTCCCAAGGATAATCTAAGCTTATTAACACAAATCGAGTGCATTTTGGTTCGTACGATGCCCGTTGACCCATTTGACCAACTATTACTTTCTCACGAAGTAACAGTTACTTCGTGGTGAAGTAATAGACTAAACGAGTTACGTTTGATCAAATCGTTGAAGGAAAATCATTATAGAGTGTTTAGAGTCTCCATACTTAGTTTTTTTGGCCAAGACTTGTTGTATGAAACTTTATATTCTTTATCACAAGTCTTAACTTTCCCAAGGATAATCTAAGCTTATTAACACTAATCGAGTGCGTTTTGGTTCGTACGATGCCCGTTGGCCCATTTGATCAACTATTACTTTCTCACGAAGTAACAAAGTAAACTTTTACTTCGTGGCGAAATAATAGACTAAACGAGTTACGTTTGAACAAATAGTTGAAGGAAAATCTTTCTATAGTGTTTAGAGTCTCCATGCTTAGTTTTTTTGGCCACGACTTGTTGTATGGAACTTTAAACTCTTTATCATAAGTCTTAACCTTCCCAAGGATAATCTAAGCTTATTAACACAAATCGAGTGTGTTTTGGTTCGTACGATGCCCGTTGGCCCATTTGACCAACTATTACTTTCTCACGAAGTAACAAGGTAAACTTGTTACTTCGTGGTGAAGTAATAGACTAAACGAGTTAAGTTTGATCAAATCGTTGAAGGAAAATCATTCTAGAGTGTTTAGAGTCTCCATAATTAGTTTTTTTGGCCAAGACTTGTTGTATGGAACTTTATATTCTTTATCACAAGTCTTAACTTTCCCAAGGATAATCTAAGCTTATTAACACTAATCGAGTGCGTTTTGGTTCGTACGATGCCCGTTGGCCCATTTGATCAACTATTACTTTCTCACGAAGTAACAAAGTAAACTGTTACTTCGTGGTGAAGTATTAGACTAAACGAGTTACGTTTGATCAAATCGTTGAAGGAAAATCATTCTAGAGTGTTTAGAGTCGCCATACTTAGTTTTTTTGGCCACGACTTGTTGTATGGAACTTTATATTCTTTATCACAAGTCTTAACCTTCCCAAGGATAATCTAAGCTTATTAACACAAATCGAGTGCATTTTGGTTCGTACGATGCCCGTTGGCCCATTTGACCAACTATTACTTTCTCATGAAGTAACAGTTACTTCGTGGTGAAGTAATAGACTAAACGAGTTACGTTTGATCAAATCGTTGAAGGAAAATCATTATAGAGTGTTTAGAGTCTCCATACTTAGTTTTTTTGGCCAAGACTTGTTGTATGGAACTTTATATTCTTTATCACAAGTCTTAACTTTCCCAAGGATAATCTAAGCTTATTAACACTAATCGAGTGCGTTTTGGTTCGTACGATGCCCGTTGGCCCATTTGATCAACTATTACTTTCTCACGAAGTAACAAAGTAAACTGTTACTTCGTGGCGAAGTAATAGACTAAACGAGTTACGTTTGAACAAATAGTTGAAGGAAAATCTTTCTATTGTGTTTAGAGTCTCCATGCTTAGTTTTTTTGGCCACGACTTGTTGTATGGAACTTTAAACTCTTTATCATAAGTCTTAACCTTCCCAAGTATAATCTAAGCTTATTAAGACAAATCGAGTGTGTTTTGGTTCGTACGATGCCCGTTGGCCCATTTGACCAACTATTACTTTCTCACGAAGTAACAAGGTAAACTTGTTACTTCGTGGTGAAGTAATAGACTAAACGAGTTACGTTCGATCAAATCGTTGAAGGAAAATCATTCTAGAGTGTTTAGAGTCTCGATACTTAGTTTTTTTGGCCACGACTTGTTGTATGGAACTTTATATTCTTTATATTCTTTATCACAAGTCTTAACCTTCCCAAGGATAATCTAAGCTTATTAATACTAATCGAGTGCGTTTTGGTTCGTACGATGCCCGTTGGCCCATTTGACCAACTATTACTTTCTCACGAAGTAACAAAGTAAACTGTTACTTCGTGGTGAAGTAATAGACTAAACGAGTTACGTTTGATCAAATCGTTGAAGGAAAATCATTCTAGAGTGTTTTGAGTCTCCCTACTTAGTTTTTTTGGCCACGACTTGTTGTATGGAACTTTAAACTCTTTATTACAAGTCTTAACCTTTCAAGGATAATCTAAGCTTATTAACACAAATCGAGTGTGTTTTGGTTCGTACGATGCCCGTTGGCCCATTTGACCAACTATTACTTTCTCACGAAGTAACAAAGTAAACTTTTACTTCGTGGTGAAGTAATAGACTAAACGAGTTATGTTTGATCAAATCGTTGAAGGAAAATCATTCTAGAGTGTTTAGAGTCTCCATACTTAGTTTTTTTGGCCACGACTTGTTGTATGGAACTTTATATTCTTTATCACAAGTCTTAACCTTCCCAAGGATAATGTAAGCTTATTAATACTAATCGAGTGCCTTTTGGTTCGTACGATGCCTGTTGGCCCATTTGACCAACTATTACTTTCTCACGAAGTAACAAAGTAAACTGTTAATTCGTGGTGAAGTAATAGACTAAACGAGTTACGTTTGATCAAATCGTTGGAGGAAAATCTTTCTAGAGTGTTTAGAGTCTCCATGCTTAGTGTTTTTGGCCACGACTTGTTATATGGAACTTTAAACTCTTTATCACAAGTCTTAACCTTCCCAAGGATAATCTAAGCTTATTAACACAAATCGAGTGTGTTTTGGTTCGTACGATGCCCGTTGGCCCATTTGACCAACTATTACTTTCTCACGAAGTAACAAGGTAAACTGTTACTTCGTGGTGAAGTAATAGACTAAACGAGTTACGTTTGATCAAATCGTTGAAGGAAAATCATTCTAGAGTGTTTAGAGTATCCATACTTAGTTTTTTTGGCCAAGACTTGTTGTATGGAACTTTATATTCTTTATCACAAGTCTTAACTTTCCCAAGGATAATCTAAGCTTATTAACACTAATCCAGTGCATTTTGGTTCGTACGATGCCCGTTGGCCCATTTGACCAACTATTACTTTCTCACGAAGTAACAAAGTAAACTCTTACTTCGTGGTGAAGTAATAGACTAAACGAGTTACGTTTGATCAAATCGTTGAAGGAAAATCATTCTAGAGTGGTTAGAGTCTCCATACTTAGTTTTTTTGGCCACGACTTGTTGTATGGAACTTTATATTCATTATCATAAGTCTTAACCTTCCCAAGGATAATATAAGCTTATTAACACTAATCGAGTGCGTTTTGGTTCGTACGATGCCCGTTGGCCCATTTGACCAAATATTACTTTCTCACGAAGTAACAAAGTAAAGTGTTACTTCGTGGTGAAGTAATAGACTAAACGAGTTACGTTTGAACAAATAGTTGAAGGAAAATCTTTCTATAGTGTTTAGAGTCTCCATGCTTAGTTTTTTTGGCCACGACTTGTTGTATGGAACTTTAAACTCTTTATCATAAGTCTTAACCTTCCCAAGGATAATCTAAGCTTATTAACACAAATCGAGTGTGTTTTGGTTCGTACGATGCCCGTTGGCCCATTTGACCAACTATTACTTTCTCACGAAGTAACAAGGTAAACTTGTTACTTCGTGGTGAAGTAATAGACTAAACGAGTTAAGTTTGATCAAATAGTTGAAGGAAAATCATTCTAGAGTGTTTAGAGTCTCCATAATTAGTTTTTTTGGCCAAGACTTGTTGTATGGAACTTTATATTCTTTATCACAAGTCTTAACTTTCCCAAGGATAATCTAAGCTTATTAACACTAATCGAGTGCGTTTTGGTTCGTACGATGCCCGTTGGCCCATTTGATCAACTATTACTTTCTCACGAAGTAACAAAGTAAACTGTTACTTCGTGGTGAAGTATTAGACTAAACGAGTTACGTTTGATCAAATCGTTGAAGGAAAATCATTCTAGAGTGTTTAGAGTCGCCATACTTAGTTTTTTTGGCCACGACTTGTTGTATGGAACTTTATATTCTTTATCACAAGTCTTAACCTTCCCAAGGATAATCTAAGCTTATTAACACAAATCGAGTGCATTTTGGTTCGTACGATGCCCGTTGGCCCATTTGACCAACTATTACTTTCTCACGAAGTAACAAAGTAAACTTTTACTTCGTGGTGAAGTAATAGACTAAACGAGTTACGTTTGATCAAATCGTTGAAGGAAAATCATTATAGAGTGTTTAGAGTCTCCATACTTAGTTTTTTTGGCCAAGACTTGTTGTATGGAACTTTATATTCTTTATCACAAGTCTTAACTTTCCCAAGGTTATTTTCTAAGCTTATTAACACTAATCGAGTGCGTTTTGGTTCGTACGATGCCCGTTGGCCCATTTGATCAACTATTACTTTCTCACGAAGTAACAAAGTAAACTGTTACTTCGTGGCGAAGTAATAGACTAAACGAGTTACGTTTGAACAAATAGTTGAAGGAAAATCTTTCTATAGTGTTTAGAGTCTCCATGCTTAGTTTTTTTGGCCACGACTTGTTGTATGGAACTTTAAACTCTTTATCATAAGTCTTAACCTTCCCAAGGATAATCTAAGCTTATTAACACAAATCGAGTGTGTTTTGGTTCGTACGATGCCCGTTGGCCCATTTGACCAACTATTACTTTCTCACGAAGTAACAAGGTAAACTTGTTACTTCGTGGTGAAGTAATAGACTAAACGAGTTACGTTCGATCAAATCGTTGAAGGAAAATCATTCTAGAGTGTTTAGAGTCTCGATACTTAGTTTTTTTGGCCACGACTTGTTGTATGGAACTTTATATTCTTTATCACAAGTCTTAACCTTCCCAAGGATAATCTAAGCTTATTAATACTAATCGAGTGCGTTTTGGTTCGTACGATGCCCGTTGGCCCATTTGACCAACTATTACTTTCTCACGAAGTAACAAAGTAAACTGTTACTTCGTGGTGAAGTAATAGACTAAACGAGTTACGTTTGATCAAATCGTTGAAGGAAAATCATTCTAGAGTGTTTTGAGTCTCCATACTTAGTTTTTTTGGCCACGACTTGTTGTATGGAACTTTAAACTCTTTATTACAAGTCTTAACCTTTCAAGGATAATCTAAGCTTATTAACACAAATCGAGTGTGTTTTGGTTCGTACGATGCCCGTTGGCCCATTTGACCAACTATTACTTTCTCACGAAGTAACAAAGTAAACTTTTACTTCGTGGTGAAGTAATAGACTAAACGAGTTATGTTTGATCAAATCGTTGAAGGAAAATCATTATAGAGTGTTTAGAGTCTCCATACTTAGTTTTTTTGGCCACGACTTGTTGTATGGAACTTTATATTCTTTATCACAAGTCTTAACCTTCCCAAGGATAATGTAAGCTTATTAATACTAATCGAGTGCCTTTTGGTTCGTACGATGCCTGTTGGCCCATTTGACCAACTATTACTTTCTCACGAAGTAACAAAGTAAACTGTTACTTCGTGGTGAAGTAATAGACTAAACGAGTTACGTTTGATCAAATCGTTGGAGGAAAATCTTTCTAGAGTGTTTAGAGTCTCCATGCTTAGTGTTTTTGGCCACGACTTGTTGTATGGAACTTTAAACTCTTTATCACAAGTCTTAACCTTCCCAAGGATAATCTAAGCTTATTAACACAAATCGAGTGTGTTTTGGTTCGTACGATGCCCGTTGGCCCATTTGACCAACTATTACTTTCTCACGAAGTAACAAGGTAAACTGTTAATTCGTGGTGAAGTAATAGACTAAACGAGTTACGTTTGATCAAATCGTTGAAGGAAAATCATTCTAGAGTGTTTAGAGTATCCATACTTAGTTTTTTTGGCCAAGACTTGTTGTATGGAACTTTATATTCTTTATCACAAGTCTTAACTTTCCCAAGGATAATCTAAGCTTATTAACACTAATCCAGTGCATTTTGGTTCGTACGATGCCCGTTGGCCCATTTGACCAACTATTACTTTCTCACGAAGTAACAAAGTAAACTCTTACTTCGTGGTGAAGTAATAGACTAAACGAGTTACGTTTGATCAAATCGTTGAAGGAAAATCATTCTAGAGTGGTTAGAGTCTCCATACTTAGTTTTTTTGGCCACGACTTGTTGTATGGAACTTTATATTCATTATCATAAGTCTTAACCTTCCCAAGGATAATATAAGCTTATTAACACTAATCGAGTGCGTTTTGGTTCGTACGATGCCCGTTGGCCCATTTGACCAAATATTACTTTCTCACGAAGTAACAAAGTAAAGTGTTACTTCGTGGTGAAGTAATAGACTAAACGAGTTACGTTTGAACAAATCGTTGAAGGAAAACTCTTTCTAGAGTGTTTAGAGTCTCCATGCTTAGTTTTTTTGGCCACGACTTGTTGTATGGAACTTTAAACTCTTTATCATAAGTCTTAACCTTCCCAAGGATAATCTAAGCTTATTAACACAAATCGAGTGTGTTTTGGTTCGTACGATGCCCGTTGGCCCATTTGACCAACTATTACTTTCTCACGAAGTAACAAGGTAAACTTGTTACTTCGTGGTGAAGTAATAGACTAAACGAGTTAAGTTTGATCAAATCGTTGAAGGAAAATCATTCTAGAGTGTTTAGAGTCTCCATACTTAGTTTTTTTGGCCAAGACTTGTTGTATGGAACTTTATATTCTTTATCACAAGTCTTAACTTTCCCAAGGATAATCTAAGCTTATTAACACTAATCGAGTGCGTTTTGGTTCGTACGATGCCCGTTGGCCCATTTGATCAACTATTACTTTCTCACGAAGTAACAAAGTAAACTGTTACTTCGTGGTGAAGTATTAGACTAAACGAGTTACGTTTGATCAAATCGTTGAAGGAAAATCATTCTAGAGTGTTTAGAGTCTCCATACTTAGTTTTTTTGGCCAAGACTTGTTGTATGGAACTTTATATTCTTTATCACAAGTCTTAACTTTCCCAAGGATAATCTAAGCTTATTAACACTAATCGAGTGCGTTTTGGTTCGTACGATGCCCGTTGGCCCATTTGATCAACTATTACTTTCTCACGAAGTAACAAAGTAAACTGTTACTTCGTGGCGAAGTAATAGACTAAACGAGTTACGTTTGAACAAATAGTTGAAGGAAAATCTTTCTATAGTGTTTAGAGTCTCCATGCTTAGTTTTTTTGGCCACGACTTGTTGTATGGAACTTTAAACTCTTTATCATAAGTCTTAACCTTCCCAAGGATAATCTAAGCTTATTAACACAAATCGAGTGTGTTTTGGTTCGTACGATGCCCGTTGGCCCATTTGACCAACTATTACTTTCTCACGAAGTAACAAGGTAAACTTGTTACTTCGTGGTGAAGTAATAGACTAAACGAGTTACGTTCGATCAAATCGTTGAAGGAAAATCATTCTAGAGTGTTTAGAGTCTCGATACTTAGTTTTTTTGGCCACGACTTGTTGTATGGAACTTTATATTCTTTATCACAAGTCTTAACCTTCCCAAGGATAATCTAAGCTTATTAATACTAATCGAGTGCGTTTTGGTTCGTACGATGCCCGTTGGCCCATTTGACCAACTATTACTTTCTCACGAAGTAACAAAGTAAACTGTTACTTCGTGGTGAAGTAATAGACTAAACGAGTTACGTTTGATCAAATCGTTGAAGGAAAATCATTCTAGAGTGTTTTGAGTCTCCATACTTAGTTTTTTTGGCCACGACTTGTTGTATGGAACTTTAAACTCTTTATTACAAGTCTTAACCTTTCAAGGATAATCTAAGCTTATTAACACAAATCGAGTGTGTTTTGGTTCGTACGATGCCCGTTGGCCCATTTGACCAACTATTACTTTCTCACGAAGTAACAAAGTAAACTTTTACTTCGTGGTGAAGTAATAGACTAAACGAGTTATGTTTGATCAAATCGTTGAAGGAAAATCATTCTAGAGTGTTTAGAGTCTCCATACTTAGTTTTTTTGGCCACGACTTGTTGTATGGAACTTTATATTCTTTATCACAAGTCTTAACCTTCCCAAGGATAATGTAAGCTTATTAATACTAATCGAGTGCCTTTTGGTTCGTACGATGCCTGTTGGCCCATTTGACCAACTATTACTTTCTCACGAAGTAACAAAGTAAACTGTTACTTCGTGGTGAAGTAATAGACTAAACGAGTTACGTTTGATCAAATCGTTGGAGGAAAATCTTTCTAGAGTGTTTAGAGTCTCCATGCTTAGTGTTTTTGGCCACGACTTGTTGTATGGAACTTTAAACTCTTTATCACAAGTCTTAACCTTCCCAAGGATAATCTAAGCTTATTAACACAAATCGAGTGTGTTTTGGTTCGTACGATGCCCGTTGGCCCATTTGACCAACTATTACTTTCTCACGAAGTAACAAGGTAAATTGTTACTTCGTGGTGAAGTAATAGACTAAACGAGTTACGTTTGATCAAATCGTTGAAGGAAAATCATTCTAGAGTGTTTAGAGTATCCATACTTAGTTTTTTTGGCCAAGACTTGTTGTATGGAACTTTATATTCTTTATCACAAGTCTTAACTTTCCCAAGGATAATCTAAGCTTATTAACACTAATCCAGTGCATTTTGGTTCGTACGATGCCCGTTGGCCCATTTGACCAACTATTACTTTCTCACGAAGTAACAAAGTAAACTCTTACTTCGTGGTGAAGTAATAGACTAAACGAGTTACGTTTGATCAAATCGTTGAAGGAAAATCATTCTAGAGTGGTTAGAGTCTCCATACTTAGTTTTTTTGGCCACGACTTGTTGTATGGAACTTTATATTCATTATCATAAGTCTTAACCTTCCCAAGGATAATATAAGCTTATTAACACTAATCGAGTGCGTTTTGGTTCGTACGATGCCCGTTGGCCCATTTGACCAAATATTACTTTCTCACGAAGTAACAAAGTAAAGTGTTACTTCGTGGTGAAGTAATAGACTAAACGAGTTACGTTTGAACAAATCGTTGAAGGAAAACTCTTTCTAGAGTGTTTAGAGTCTCCATGCTTAGTTTTTTTGGCCACGACTTGTTGTATGGAACTTTAAACTCTTTATCACAAGTCTTAACCTTCCCAAGGATAATCTAAGCTTATTAACACAAATCGAGTGCATTTTGGTTCGTACGATGCCCGTTGACCCATTTGACCAACTATTACTTTCTCACGAAGTAACAAGGTAAACTTGTTACTTCGTGGTGAAGTAATAGACTAAACGAGTTACGTTTGATCAAATCGTTGAAGGAAAATCATTATAGAGTGTTTAGAGTCTCCATACTTAGTTTTTTTGGCCAAGACTTGTTGTATGAAACTTTATATTCTTTATCACAAGTCTTAACTTTCCCAAGGATAATCTAAGCTTATTAACACTAATCGAGTGCGTTTTGGTTCGTACGATGCCCGTTGGCCCATTTGATCAACTATTACTTTCTCACGAAGTAACAAAGTAAACTGTTACTTCGTGGCGAAGTAATAGACTAAACGAGTTACGTTTGAACAAATAGTTGAAGGAAAATCTTTCTATAGTGTTTAGAGTCTCCATGCTTAGTTTTTTTGGCCACGACTTGTTGTATGGAACTTTAAACTCTTTATCATAAGTCTTAACCTTCCCAAGGATAATCTAAGCTTATTAACACAAATCGAGTGTGTTTTGGTTCGTACGATGCCCGTTGGCCCATTTGACCAACTATTACTTTCTCACGAAGTAACAAGGTAAACTTGTTACTTCGTGGTGAAGTAATAGACTAAACGAGTTAAGTTTGATCAAATCGTTGAAGGAAAATCATTCTAGAGTGTTTAGAGTCTCCATACTTAGTTTTTTTGGCCAAGACTTGTTGTATGGAACTTTATATTCTTTATCACAAGTCTTAACTTTCCCAAGGATAATCTAAGCTTATTAACACTAATCGAGTGCGTTTTGGTTCGTACGATGCCCGTTGGCCCATTTGATCAACTATTACTTTCTCACGAAGTAACAAAGTAAACTGTTACTTCGTGGTGAAGTATTAGACTAAACGAGTTACGTTTGATCAAATCGTTGAAGGAAAATCATTCTAGAGTGTTTAGAGTCGCCATACTTAGTTTTTTTGGCCACGACTTGTTGTATGGAAATTTATATTCTTTATCACAAGTCTTAACCTTCCCAAGGATAATCTAAGCTTATTAACACAAATCGAGTGCATTTTGGTTCGTACGATGCCCGTTGGCCCATTTGACCAACTATTACTTTCTCACGAAGTAACAAAGTAAACTTTTACTTCGTGATGAAGTAATAGACTAAACGAGTTACGTTTGATCAAATCGTTGAAGGAAAATCATTATAGAGTGTTTAGAGTCTCCATACTTAGTTTTTTTGGCCAAGACTTGTTGTATGGAACTTTATATTCTTTATCACAAGTCTTAACTTTCCCAAGGATAATCTAAGCTTATTAACACTAATCGAGTGCGTTTTGGTTCGTACGATGCCCGTTGGCCCATTTGATCAACTATTACTTTCTCACGAAGTAACAAAGTAAACTGTTACTTCGTGGGGAAGTAATAGACTAAACGAATTACGTTTGAACAAATAGTTGAAGGAAAATCTTTCTATAGTGTTTAGAGTCTCCATGCTTAGTTTTTTTGGCCACGACTTGTTGTATGGAACTTTAAACTCTTTATCATAAGTCTTAACCTTCCCAAGGATAATCTAAGCTTATTAACACAAATCGAGTGTGTTTTGGTTCGTACGATGCCCGTTGGCCCATTTGACCAACTATTACTTTCTCACGAAGTAACAAGGTAAACTTGTTACTTCGTGGTGAAGTAATAGACTAAACGAGTTACGTTCGATCAAATCGTTGAAGGAAAATCATTCTAGAGTGTTTAGAGTCTCGATACTTAGTTTTTTTGGCCACGACTTGTTGTATGGAACTTTATATTCTTTATCACAAGTCTTAACCTTCCCAAGGATAATCTAAGCTTATTAATACTAATCGAGTGCGTTTTGGTTCGTACGATGCCCGTTGGCCCATTTGACCAACTATTACTTTCTCACGAAGTAACAAAGTAAACTGTTACTTCGTGGTGAAGTAATAGACTAAACGAGTTACGTTTGATCAAATCGTTGAAGGAAAATCATTCTAGAGTGTTTTGAGTCTCCATACTTAGTTTTTTTGGCCACGACTTGTTGTATGGAACTTTAAACTCTTTATTACAAGTCTTAACCTTTCAAGGATAATCTAAGCTTATTAACACAAATCGAGTGTGTTTTGGTTCGTACGATGCCCGTTGGCCCATTTGACCAACTATTACTTTCTCACGAAGTAACAAAGTAAACTTTTACTTCGTGGTGAAGTAATAGACTAAACGAGTTATGTTTGATCAAATCGTTGAAGGAAAATCATTCTAGAGTGTTTAGAGTCTCCATACTTAGTTTTTTTGGCCACGACTTGTTGTATGGAACTTTATATTCTTTATCACAAGTCTTAACCTTCCCAAGGATAATGTAAGCTTATTAATACTAATCGAGTGCGTTTTGGTTCGTACGATGCCTGTTGGCCCATTTGACCAACTATTACTTTCTCACGAAGTAACAAAGTAAACTGTAACTTCGTGGTGAAGTAATAGACTAAACGAGTTACGTTCGATCAAATCGTTGAAGGAAAATCATTCTAGAGTGTTTAGAGTCTCGATACTTAGTTTTTTTGGCCACGACTTGTTGTATGGAACTTTATATTCATTATCATAAGTCTTAACCTTCCCAAGGATAATATAAGCTTATTAACACTAATCGAGTGCGTTTTGGTTCGTACGATGCCCGTTGGCCCATTTGACCAAATATTACTTTCTCACGAAGTAACAAAGTAAAGTGTTACTTCGTGGTGAAGTAATAGACTAAACGAGTTACGTTTGAACAAATCGTTGAAGGAAAACTCTTTCTAGAGTGTTTAGAGTCTCCATGCTTAGTTTTTTTGGCCACGACTTGTTGTATGGAACTTTAAACTCTTTATCACAAGTCTTAACCTTCCCAAGGATAATCTAAGCTTATTAACACAAATCGAGTGCATTTTGGTTCGTACGATGCCCGTTGACCCATTTGACCAACTATTACTTTCTCACGAAGTAACAGTTACTTCGTGGTGAAGTAATAGACTAAACGAGTTACGTTTGATCAAATCGTTGAAGGAAAATCATTATAGAGTGTTTAGAGTCTCCATACTTAGTTTTTTTGGCCAAGACTTGTTGTATGAAACTTTATATTCTTTATCACAAGTCTTAACTTTCCCAAGGATAATCTAAGCTTATTAACACTAATCGAGTGCGTTTTGGTTCGTACGATGCCCGTTGGCCCATTTGATCAACTATTACTTTCTCACGAAGTAACAAAGTAAACTGTTACTTCGTGGCGAAGTAATAGACTAAACGAGTTACGTTTGAACAAATAGTTGAAGGAAAATCTTTCTATAGTGTTTAGAGTCTCCATGCTTAGTTTTTTTGGCCACGACTTGTTGTATGGAACTTTAAACTCTTTATCATAAGTCTTAACCTTCCCAAGGATAATCTAAGCTTATTAACACAAATCGAGTGTGTTTTGGTTCGTACGATGCCCGTTGGCCCATTTGACCAACTATTACTTTCTCACGAAGTAACAAGGTAAACTTGTTACTTCGTGGTGAAGTAATAGACTAAACGAGTTAAGTTTGATCAAATCGTTGAAGGAAAATCATTCTAGAGTGTTTAGAGTCTCCATACTTAGTTTTTTTGGCCAAGACTTGTTGTATGGAACTTTATATTCTTTATCACAAGTCTTAACTTTCCCAAGGATAATCTAAGCTTATTAACACTAATCGAGTGCGTTTTGGTTCGTACGATGCCCGTTGGCCCATTTGATCAACTATTACTTTCTCACGAAGTAACAAAGTAAACTGTTACTTCGTGGTGAAGTATTAGACTAAACGAGTTACGTTTGATCAAATCGTTGAAGGAAAATCATTCTAGAGTGTTTAGAGTCGCCATACTTAGTTTTTTTGGCCACGACTTGTTGTATGGAACTTTATATTCTTTATCACAAGTCTTAACCTTCCCAAGGATAATCTAAGCTTATTAACACAAATCGAGTGCATTTTGGTTCGTACGATGCCCGTTGGCCCATTTGACCAACTATTACTTTCTCACGAAGTAACAAAGTAAACTTTTACTTCGTGGTGAAGTACTAGACTAAACGAGTTACGTTTGATCAAATCGTTGAAGGAAAATCATTATAGAGTGTTTAGAGTCTCCATACTTAGTTTTTTTGGCCAAGACTTGTTGTATGGAACTTTATATTCTTTATCACAAGTCTTAACTTTCCCAAGGATAATCTAAGCTTATTAACACTAATCGAGTGCGTTTTGGTTCGTACGATGCCCGTTGGCCCATTTGATCAACTATTACTTTCTCACGAAGTAACAAAGTAAACTGTTACTTCGTGGCGAAGTAATAGACTAAACGAGTTACGTTTGAACAAATAGTTGAAGGAAAATCTTTCTATAGTGTTTAGAGTCTCCATGCTTAGTTTTTTTGGCCACGACTTGTTGTATGGAACTTTAAACTCTTTATCATAAGTCTTAACCTTCCCAAGGATAATCTAAGCTTATTAACACAAATCGAGTGTGTTTTGGTTCGTACGATGCCCGTTGGCCCATTTGACCAACTATTACTTTCTCACGAAGTAACAAGGTAAACTTGTTACTTCGTGGTGAAGTAATAGACTAAACGAGTTACGTTCGATCAAATCGTTGAAGGAAAATCATTCTAGAGTGTTTAGAGTCTCGATACTTAGTTTTTTTGGCCACGACTTGTTGTATGGAACTTTATATTCTTTATCACAAGTCTTAACCTTCCCAAGGATAATATAAGCTTATTAATACTAATCGAGTGCGTTTTGGTTCGTACGATGCCCGTTGGCCCATTTGATCAACTATTACTTTCTCACGAAGTAACAAAGTAAACTGTTACTTCGTGGTGAAGTAATAGACTAAACGAGTTACGTTTGATCAAATCGTTGAAGGAAAATCATTCTAGAGTGTTTTGAGTCTCCATACTTAGTTTTTTTGGCCACGACTTGTTGTATGAAACTTTATATTCTTTATCACAAGTCTTAACCTTTCAAGGATAATCTAAGCTTATTAACACAAATCGAGTGTGTTTTGGTTCGTACGATGCCCGTTGGCCCATTTGACCAACTATTACTTTCTCACGAAGTAACAAAGTAAACTTTTACTTCGTGGTGAAGTAATAGACTAAACGAGTTATGTTTGATCAAATCGTTGAAGGAAAATCATTCTAGAGTGTTTAGAGTCTCCATACTTAGTTTTTTTGGCCACGACTTGTTGTATGGAACTTTATATTCTTTATCACAAGTCTTAACCTTCCCAAGGATAATGTAAGCTTATTAATACTAATCGAGTGCGTTTTGGTTCGTACGATGCCTGTTGGCCCATTTGACCAACTATTACTTTCTCACGAAGTAACAAAGTAAACTGTAACTTCGTGGTGAAGTAATAGACTAAACGAGTTACGTTCGATCAAATCGTTGAAGGAAAATCATTCTAGAGTGTTTAGAGTCTCGATACTTAGTTTTTTTGGCCACGACTTGTTGTATGGAACTTTATATTCATTATCATAAGTCTTAACCTTCCCAACGATAATATAAGCTTATTAACACTAATCGAGTGCGTTTTGGTTCGTACGATGCCCGTTGGCCCATTTGACCAAATATTACTTTCTCACGAAGTAACAAAGTAAACTGTTACTTCGTGGTGAAGTAATAGACTAAACGAGTTACGTTTGATCAAATCGTTGAAGGAAAATCATTCTAGAGTGTTTTGAGTCGCCATACTTAGTTTTTTTGGCCACGACTTGTTGTATGAAACTTTATATTCTTTATCACAAGTCTTAACCTTTCAAGGATAATCTAAGCTTATTAACACAAATCGAGTGTGTTTTGGTTCGTACGATGCCCGTTGGCCCATTTGACCAACTATTACTTTCTCACGAAGTAACAAAGTAAACTTTTACTTCGTGGTGAAGTAATAGACTAAACGAGTTATGTTTGATCAAATCGTTGAAGGAAAATCATTCTAGAGTGTTTAGAGTCTCCATACTTAGTTTTTTTGGCCACGACTTGTTGTATGGAACTTTATATTCTTTATCACAAGTCTTAACCTTCCCAAGGATAATGTAAGCTTATTAATACTAATCGAGTGCGTTTTGGTTCGTACGATGCCTGTTGGCCCATTTGACCAACTATTACTTTCTCACGAAGTAACAAAGTAAACTGTAACTTCGTGGTGAAGTAATAGACTAAACGAGTTACGTTCGATCAAATCGTTGAAGGAAAATCATTCTAGAGTGTTTAGAGTCTCGATACTTAGTTTTTTTGGCCACGACTTGTTGTATGGAACTTTATATTCATTATCATAAGTCTTAACCTTCCCAAGGATAATATAAGCTTATTAACACTAATCGAGTGCGTTTTGGTTCGTACGATGCCCGTTGGCCCATTTGACCAAATATTACTTTCTCACGAAGTAACAAAGTAAAGTGTTACTTCGTGGTGAAGTAATAGACTAAACGAGTTACGTTTGAACAAATCGTTGAAGGAAAACTCTTTCTAGAGTGTTTAGAGTCTCCATGCTTAGTTTTTTTGGCCACGACTTGTTGTATGGAACTTTAAACTCTTTATCACAAGTCTTAACCTTCCCAAGGATAATCTAAGCTTATTAACACAAATGGAGTGCATTTTGGTTCGTACGATGCCCGTTGACCCATTTGACCAACTATTACTTTCTCACGAAGTAACAGTTACTTCGTGGTGAACTAATAGACTAAACGAGTTACGTTTGATCAAATCGTTGAAGGAAAATCATTCTAGAGTGTTTAGAGTCGCCATACTTAGTTTTTTTGGCCACGACTTGTTGTATGGAACTTTAAATTCTTTATCACAAGTCTTAACCTTCCCAAGGATAATCTAAGCTTATTAACACAAATCGAGTGCATTTTGGTTCGTACGATGCCCGTTGGCCCATTTGACCAACTATTACTTTCTCACGAAGTAACAAAGTAAACTTTTACTTCGTGGTGAAGTAATAGACTAAACGAGTTACGTTTGATCAAATCGTTGAAGGAAAATCATTATAGAGTGTTTAGAGTCTCCATACTTAGTTTTTTTGGCCAAGACTTGCTGTATGGAACTTTATATTCTTTATCACAAGTCTTAACTTTCCCAAGGATAATCTAAGCTTATTAACACTAATCGAGTGCGTTTTGGTTCGTACGATGCCCGTTGGCCCATTTGATCAACTATTACTTTCTCACGAAGTAACAAAGTAAACTGTTACTTCGTGGCGAAGTAATAGACTAAACGAGTTACGTTTGAACAAATAGTTGAAGGAAAATCTTTCTATAGTGTTTAGAGTCTCCATGCTTAGTTTTTTTGGCTACGACTTGTTGTATGGAACTTTAAACTCTTTATCATAAGTCTTAACCTTCCCAGGGATAATCTAAGCTTATTAACACAAATCGAGTGTGTTTTGGTTCGTACGATGCCCGTTGGCCCATTTGACCAACTATTACTTTCTCACGAAGTAACAAGGTAAACTTGTTACTTCGTGGTGAAGTAATAGACTAAACGAGTTACGTTCGATCAAATCGTTGAAGGAAAATCATTCTAGAGTGTTTAGAGTCTCGATACTTAGTTTTTTTGGCCACGACTTGTTGTATGGAACTTTATATTCTTTATCACAAGTCTTAACCTTCCCAAGGATAATCTAAGCTTATTAATACTAATCGAGTGCGTTTTTGTTCGT
The DNA here is from genome assembly GCA_948329865.1 of Linaria vulgaris. NCBI lineage: Eukaryota > Viridiplantae > Streptophyta > Magnoliopsida > Lamiales > Plantaginaceae > Linaria > Linaria vulgaris. The sequence continues at coordinate 36,772,603 of OX415252.1, forward strand.
ACGATGCCCGTTGGCCCATTTGACCAACTATTACTTTCTCACGAAGTAACAAAGTAAACTGTTACTTCTTGGTGAAGTAATAGACTAAACGAGTTACGTTTGATCAAATCGTTGAAGGAAAATCATTCTAGAGTGTTTTGAGTCTCCATACTTAGTTTTTTTGGCCACGACTTGTTGTATGGAACTTTAAACTCTTTATTACAAGTCTTAACCTTTCAAGGATAATCTAAGCTTATTAACACAAATCGAGTGTGTTATGGTTCGTACGATGCCCGTTGGCCCATTTGACCAACTATTACTTTCTCAAAAAGTAACAAAGTAAACTTTTACTTCGTGGTGAAGTAATAGACTAAACGAGTTATGTTTGATCAAATCGTTGAAGGAAAATCATTCTAGAGTGTTTAGAGTCTCCATACTTAGTTTTTTTGGCCACGACTTGTTGTATGGAACTTTATATTCTTTATCACAAGTCTTAACCTTCCCAAGGATAATGTAAGCTTATTAATACTAATCGAGTGCGTTTTGGTTCGTACGATGCCTGTTGGCCCATTTGACCAACTATTACTTTCTCACGAAGTAACAAAGTAAACTGTAACTTTGTGGTGAAGTAATAGACTAAACGAGTTACGTTCGATCAAATCGTTGAAGGAAAATCATTCTAGAGTGTTTAGAGTCTCGATACTTAGTTTTTTTGGCCACGACTTGTTGTATGGAACTTTATATTCATTATCATAAGTCTTAACCTTCCCAAGGATAATATAAGCTTATTAACACTAATCGAGTGCGTTTTGGTTCGTACGATGCCCGTTGGCCCATTTGACCAAATATTACTTTCTCACGAAGTAACAAAGTAAAGTGTTACTTCGTGGTGAAGTAATAGACTAAACGAGTTACGTTTGAACAAATCGTTGAAGGAAAACTCTTTCTAGAGTGTTTAGAGTCTCCATGCTTAGTTTTTTTGGCCACGACTTGTTGTATGGAACTTTAAACTCTTTATCACAAGTCTTAACCTTCCCAAGGATAATCTAAGCTTATTAACACAAATCGAGTGCATTTTGGTTCGTACGATGCCCGTTGACCCATTTGACCAACTATTACTTTCTCACGAAGTAACAGTTACTTCGTGGTGAAGTAATAGACTAAACGAGTTACGTTTGATCAAATCGTTGAAGGAAAATCATTATAGAGTGTTTAGAGTCTCCATACTTAGTTTTTTTGGCCAAGACTTGTTGTATGAAACTTTATATTCTTTATCACAAGTCTTAACTTTCCCAAGGATAATCTAAGCTTATTAACACTAATCGAGTGCGTTTTGGTTCGTACGATGCCCGTTGGCCCATTTGATCAACTATTACTTTCTCACGAAGTAACAAAGTAAACTGTTACTTCGTGGCGAAGTAATAGACTAAACGAGTTACGTTTGAACAAATAGTTGAAGGAAAATCTTTCTATAGTGTTTAGAGTCTCCATGCTTAGTTTTTTTGGCCACGACTTGTTGTATGGAACTTTAAACTCTTTATCATAAGTCTTAACCTTCCCAAGGATAATCTAAGCTTATAAACACAAATCGAGTGTGTTTTGGTTCGTACGATGCCCGTTGGCCCATTTGACCAACTATTACTTTCTCACGAAGTAACAAGGTAAACTTGTTACTTCGTGGTGAAGTAATAGACTAAACGAGTTAAGTTTGATCAAATCGTTGAAGGAAAATCATTCTAGAGTGTTTAGAGTCTCCATACTTAGTTTTTTTGGCCAAGACTTGTTGTATGGAACTTTATATTCTTTATCACAAGTCTTAACTTTCCCAAGGATAATCTAAGCTTATTAACACTAATCGAGTGCGTTTTGGTTCGTACGATGCCCGTTGGCCCATTTGATCAACTATTACTTTCTCACGAAGTAACAAAGTAAACTGTTACTTCGTGGTGAAGTATTAGACTAAACGAGTTACGTTTGATCAAATCGTTGAAGGAAAATCATTCTAGAGTGTTTAGAGTCGCCATACTTAGTTTTTTTGGCCACGACTTGTTGTATGGAACTTTATATTCTTTATCACAAGTCTTAACCTTCCCAAGGATAATCTAAGCTTATTAACACAAATCGAGTGCATTTTGGTTCGTACGATGCCCGTTGGCCCATTTGACCAACTATTACTTTCTCACGAAGTAACAAAGTAAACTTTTACTTCGTGGTGAAGTACTAGACTAAACGAGTTACGTTTGATCAAATCGTTGAAGGAAAATCATTATAGAGTGTTTAGAGTCTCCATACTTAGTTTTTTTGGCCAAGACTTGTTGTATGGAACTTTATATTCTTTATCACAAGTCTTAACTTTCCCAAGGATAATCTAAGCTTATTAACACTAATCGAGTGCGTTTTGGTTCGTACGATGCCCGTTGGCCCATTTGATCAACTATTACTTTCTCACGAAGTAACAAAGTAAACTGTTACTTCGTGGCGAAGTAATAGACTAAACGAGTTACGTTTGAACAAATAGTTGAAGGAAAATCTTTCTATAGTGTTTAGAGTCTCCATGCTTAGTTTTTTTGGCCACGACTTGTTGTATGGAACTTTATATTCTTTATCACAAGTCTTAACCTTCCCAAGGATAATCTAAGCTTATTAACACAAATCGAGTGCATTTTGGTTCGTACGATGCCCGTTGGCCCATTTGACCAACTATTACTTTCTCACGAAGTAACAAAGTAAACTTTTACTTCGTGGTGAAGTAATAGACTAAACGAGTTACGTTTGATCAAATCGTTGAAGGAAAATCATTATAGAGTGTTTAGAGTCTCCATACTTAGTTTTTTTGGCCAAGACTTGTTGTATGGAACTTTATATTCTTTATCACAAGTCTTAACTTTCCCAAGGATAATCTAAGCTTATTAACACTAATCGAGTGCATTTTGGTTCGTACGATGCCCGTTGGCCCATTTGACCAACTATTACTTTCTCACGAAGTAACAAAGTAAACTTTTACTTCGTGGTGAAGTAATAGACTAAACGAGTTACGTTTGATCAAATCGTTGAAGGAAAATCATTATAGAGTGTTTAGAGTCTCCATACTTAGTTTTTTTGGCCAAGACTTGTGGTATGGAACTTTATATTCTTTATCACAAGTCTTAACTTTCCCAAGGATAATCTAAGCTTATTAACACTAATCGAGTGCGTTTTGGTTCGTACGATGCCCGTTGGCCCATTTGATCAACTATTACTTTCTCACGAAGTAACAAAGTAAACTGTTACTTCGTGGCGAAGTAATAGACTAAACGAGTTACGTTTGAACAAATAGTTGAAGGAAAATCTTTCTATAGTGTTTAGAGTCTCCATGCTTAGTTTTTTTGGCCACGACTTGTTGTATGGAACTTTAAACTCTTTATCATAAGTCTTAACCTTCCCAAGGATAATCTAAGCTTATTAACACAAATCGAGTGTGTTTTGGTTCGTACGATGCCCGTTGGCCCATTTGACCAACTATTACTTTCTCACGAAGTAACAAGGTAAACTTGTTACTTCGTGGTGAAGTAATAGACTAAACGAGTTACGTTCGATCAAATCGTTGAAGGAAAATCATTCTAGAGTGTTTAGAGTCTCGATACTTAGTTTTTTTGGCCACGACTTGTTGTATGGAACTTTATATTCTTTATCACAAGTCTTAACCTTCCCAAGGATAATCTAAGCTTATTAATACTAATCGAGTGCGTTTTGGTTCGTACGATGCCCGTTGGCCCATTTGACCAACTATTACTTTCTCACGAAGTAACAAGGTAAACTTGTTACTTCGTGGTGAAGTAATAGACTAAACGAGTTAAGTTTGATCAAATCGTTGAAGGAAAATCATTCTAGAGTGTTTAGAGTCTCCATACTTAGTTTTTTTGGCCAAGACTTGTTGTATGGAACTTTATATTCTTTATCACAAGTCTTAACTTTCCCAAGGATAATCTAAGCTTATTAACACTAATCGAGTGCGTTTTGGTTCGTACGATGCCCGTTGGCCCATTTGATCAACTATTACTTTCTCACGAAGTAACAAAGTAAACTGTTACTTCGTGGTGAAGTATTAGACTAAACGAGTTACGTTTGATCAAATCGTTGAAGGAAAATCATTCTAGAGTGTTTAGAGTCGCCATACTTAGTTTTTTTGGCCACGACTTGTTGTATGGAACTTTATATTCTTTATCACAAGTCTTAACCTTCCCAAGGATAATCTAAGCTTATTAACACAAATCGAGTGCATTTTGGTTCGTACGATGCCCGTTGGCCCATTTGACCAACTATTACTTTCTCACGAAGTAACAAAGTAAACTTTTACTTCGTGGTGAAGTACTAGACTAAACGAGTTACGTTTGATCAAATCGTTGAAGGAAAATCATTATAGAGTGTTTAGAGTCTCCATACTTAGTTTTTTTGGCCAAGACTTGTTGTATGGAACTTTATATTCTTTATCACAAGTCTTAACTTTCCCAAGGATAATCTAAGCTTATTAACACTAATCGAGTGCGTTTTGGTTCGTACGATGCCCGTTGGCCCATTTGATCAACTATTACTTTCTCACGAAGTAACAAAGTAAATTGTTACTTCGTGGCGAAGTAATAGACTAAACGAGTTACGTTTGAACAAATAGTTGAAGGAAAATCTTTCTATAGTGTTTAGAGTCTCCATGCTTAGTTTTTTTGGCCACGACTTGTTGTATGGAACTTTATATTATTTATCACAAGTCTTAACCTTCCCAAGGATAATCTAAGCTTATTAACACAAATCGAGTGCATTTTGGTTCGTACGATGCCCGTTGGCCCATTTGACCAACTATTACTTTCTCACGAAGTAACAAAGTAAACTTTTACTTCGTGGTGAAGTAATAGACTAAACGAGTTACGTTTGATCAAATCGTTGAAGGAAAATCATTATAGAGTGTTTAGAGTCTCCATACTTAGTTTTTTTGGCCAAGACTTGTTGTATGGAACTTTATATTCTTTATCACAAGTCTTAACTTTCCCAAGGATAATCTAAGCTTATTAACACTAATCGAGTGCATTTTGGTTCGTACGATGCCCGTTGGCCCATTTGACCAACTATTACTTTCTCACGAAGTAACAAAGTAAACTTTTACTTCGTGGTGAAGTAATAGACTAAACGAGTTACGTTTGATCAAATCGTTGAAGGAAAATCATTATAGAGTGTTTAGAGTCTCCATACTTAGTTTTTTTGGCCAAGACTTGTTGTATGGAACTTTATATTCTTTATCACAAGTCTTAACTTTCCCAAGGATAATCTAAGCTTATTAACACTAATCGAGTGCGTTTTGGTTCGTACGATGCCCGTTGGCCCATTTGATCAACTATTACTTTCTCACGAAGTAACAAAGTAAACTGTTACTTCGTGGCGAAGTAATAGACTAAACGAGTTACGTTTGAACAAATAGTTGAAGGAAAATCTTTCTATAGTGTTTAGAGTCTCCATGCTTAGTTTTTTTGGCCACGACTTGTTGTATGGAACTTTAAACTCTTTATCATAAGTCTTAACCTTCCCAAGGATAATCTAAGCTTATTAACACAAATCGAGTGTGTTTTGGTTCGTACGATGCCCGTTGGCCCATTTGACCAACTATTACTTTCTCACGAAGTAACAAGGTAAACTTGTTACTTCGTGGTGAAGTAATAGACTAAACGAGTTACGTTCGATCAAATCGTTGAAGGAAAATCATTCTAGAGTGTTTAGAGTCTCGATACTTAGTTTTTTTGGCCACGACTTGTTGTATGGAACTTTATATTCTTTATCACAAGTCTTAACCTTCCCAAGGATAATCTAAGCTTATTAATACTAATCGAGTGCGTTTTGGTTCGTACGATGCCCGTTGGCCCATTTGACCAACTATTACTTTCTCACGAAGTAACAAGGTAAACTTGTTACTTCGTGGTGAAGTAATAGACTAAACGAGTTAAGTTTGATCAAATCGTTGAAGGAAAATCATTCTAGAGTGTTTAGAGTCTCCATACTTAGTTTTTTTGGCCAAGACTTGTTGTATGGAACTTTATATTCTTTATCACAAGTCTTAACTTTCCCAAGGATAATCTAAGCTTATTAACACTAATCGAGTGCGTTTTGGTTCGTACGATGCCCGTTGGCCCATTTGATCAACTATTACTTTCTCACGAAGTAACAAAGTAAACTGTTACTTCGTGGTGAAGTATTAGACTAAACGAGTTACGTTTGATCAAATCGTTGAAGGAAAATCCTTCTAGAGTGTTTAGAGTCGCCATACTTAGTTTTTTTGGCCACGACTTGTTGTATGGAACTTTATATTCTTTATCACAAGTCTTAACCTTCCCAAGGATAATCTAAGCTTATTAACACAAATCGAGTGCATTTTGGTTCGTACGATGCCCGTTGGCCCATTTGACCAACTATTACTTTCTCACGAAGTAACAAAGTAAACTTTTACTTCGTGGTGAAGTACTAGACTAAACGAGTTACGTTTGATCAAATCGTTGAAGGAAAATCATTATAGAGTGTTTAGAGTCTCCATACTTAGTTTTTTTGGCCAAGACTTGTTGTATGGAACTTTATATTCTTTATCACAAGTCTTAACTTTCCCAAGGATAATCTAAGCTTATTAACACTAATCGAGTGCGTTTTGGTTCGTACGATGCCCGTTGGCCCATTTGATCAACTATTACTTTCTCACGAAGTAACAAAGTAAACTGTTACTTCGTGGCGAAGTAATAGACTAAACGAGTTACGTTTGAACAAATAGTTGAAGGAAAATCTTTCTATAGTGTTTAGAGTCTCCATGCTTAGTTTTTTTGGCCACGACTTGTTGTATGGAACTTTATATTATTTATCACAAGTCTTAACCTTCCCAAGGATAATCTAAGCTTATTAACACAAATCGAGTGCATTTTGGTTCGTACGATGCCCGTTGGCCCATTTGACCAACTATTACTTTCTCACGAAGTAACAAAGTAAACTTTTACTTCGTGGTGAAGTAATAGACTAAACGAGTTACGTTTGATCAAATCGTTGAAGGAAAATCATTATAGAGTGTTTAGAGTCTCCATACTTAGTTTTTTTGGCCAAGACTTGTTGTATGGAACTTTATATTCTTTATCACAAGTCTTAACTTTCCCAAGGATAATCTAAGCTTATTAACACTAATCGAGTGCATTTTGGTTCGTACGATGCCCGTTGGCCCATTTGACCAACTATTACTTTCTCACGAAGTAACAAAGTAAACTTTTACTTCGTGGTGAAGTAATAGACTAAACGAGTTACGTTTGATCAAATCGTTGAAGGAAAATCATTATAGAGTGTTTAGAGTCTCCATACTTAGTTTTTTTGGCCAAGACTTGTTGTATGGAACTTTATATTCTTTATCACAAGTCTTAACTTTCCCAAGGATAATCTAAGCTTATTAACACTAATCGAGTGCGTTTTGGTTCGTACGATGCCCGTTGGCCCATTTGATCAACTATTACTTTCTCACGAAGTAACAAAGTAAACTGTTACTTCGTGGCGAAGTAATAGACTAAACGAGTTACGTTTGAACAAATAGTTGAAGGAAAATCTTTCTATAGTGCTTAGAGTCTCCATGCTTAGTTTTTTTGGCCACGACTTGTTGTATGGAACTTTAAACTCTTTATCATAAGTCTTAACCTTCCCAAGGATAATCTAAGCTTATTAACACAAATCGAGTGTGTTTTGGTTCGTACGATGCCCGTTGGCCCATTTGACCAACTATTACTTTCTCACGAAGTAACAAGGTAAACTTGTTACTTCGTGGTGAAGTAATAGACTAAACGAGTTACGTTCGATCAAATCGTTGAAGGAAAATCATTCTAGAGTGTTTAGAGTCTCGATACTTAGTTTTTTTGGCCACGACTTGTTGTATGGAACTTTATATTCTTTATCACAAGTCTTAACCTTCCCAAGGATAATCTAAGCTTATTAATACTAATCGAGTGCGTTTTGGTTCGTACGATGCCCGTTGGCCCATTTGACCAACTATTACTTTCTCACGAAGTAACAAAGTAAACTGTTACTTCGTGGTGAAGTAATAGACTAAACGAGTTACGTTTGATCAAATCGTTGAAGGAAAATCATTCTAGAGTGTTTTGAGTCTCCATACTTAGTTTTTTTGGCCACGACTTGTTGTATGGAACTTTAAACTCTTTATTACAAGTCTTAACCTTTCAAGGATAATCTAAGCTTATTAACACAAATCGAGTGTGTTTTGGTTCGTACGATGCCCGTTGGCCCATTTGACCAACTATTACTTTCTCACGAAGTAACAAAGTAAACTTTTACTTCGTGGTGAAGTAATAGACTAAACGAGTTATGTTTGATCAAATCGTTGAAGGAAAATCATTCTAGAGTGTTTAGAGTCTCCATACTTAGTTTTTTTGGCCACGACTTGTTGTATGGAACTTTATATTCTTTATCACAAGTCTTAACCTTCCCAAGGATAATGTAAGCTTATTAATACTAATCGAGTGCGTTTTGGTTCGTACGATGCCTGTTGGCCCATTTGACCAACTATTACTTTCTCACGAAGTAACAAAGTAAACTGTAACTTCGTGGTGAAGTAATAGACTAAACGAGTTACGTTTGATCAAATCGTTGGAGGAAAATCTTTCTAGAGTGTTTAGAGTCTCCATGCTTAGTGTTTTTGGCCACGACTTGTTGTATGGAACTTTAAACTCTTTATCACAAGTCTTAACCTTCCCAAGGATAATCTAAGCTTATTAACACAAATCGAGTGTGTTTTGGTTCGTACGATGCCCGTCGGCCCATTTGACCAACTATTACTTTCTCACGAAGTAACAAGGTAAACTGTTACTTCGTGGTGAAGTAATAGACTAAACGAGTTACGTTTGATCAAATCGTTGAAGGAAAATCATTCTAGAGTGTTTAGAGTATCCATACTTAGTTTTTTTGGCCAAGACTTGTTGTATGGAACTTTATATTCTTTATCACAAGTCTTAACTTTCCCAAGGATAATCTAAGCTTATTAACACTAATCCAGTGCATTTTGGTTCGTACGATGCCCGTTGGCCCATTTGACCAACTATTACTTTCTCACGAAGTAACAAAGTAAACTCTTACTTCGTGGTGAAGTAATAGACTAAACGAGTTACGTTTGATCAAATCGTTGAAGGAAAATCATTCTAGAGTGGTTAGAGTCTCCATACTTAGTTTTTTTGGCCACGACTTGTTGTATGGAACTTTATATTCTTTATCATAAGTCTTAACCTTCCCAAGGATAATATAAGCTTATTAACACTAATCGAGTGCGTTTTGGTTCGTACGATGCCCGTTGGCCCATTTGACCAACTATTACTTTCTCACGAAGTAACAAAGTAAAGTGTTACTTCGTGGTGAAGTAATAGACTAAACGAGTTACGTTTGAACAAATCGTTGAAGGAAAACTCTTTCTAGAGTGTTTAGAGTCTCCATGCTTAGTTTTTTTGGCCACGACTTGTTGTATGGAACTTTAAACTCGTTATCACAAGTCTTAACCTTCCCAAGGATAATCTAAGCTTATTAACACAAATCGAGTGCATTTTGGTTCGTACGATGCCCGTTGGCCCATTTGACCAACTATTACTTTCTCACGAAGTAACAGTTACTTCGTGGTGAAGTAATAGACTAAACGAGTTACGTTTGATCAAATCGTTGAAGGAAAATCATTATAGAGTGTTTAGAGTCTCCACACTTTGTTTTTTTGGCCAAGACTTGTTGTATGAAACTTTATATTCTTTATCACAAGTCTTAACTTTCCCAAGGATAATCTAAGCTTATTAACACTAATCGAGTGCGTTTTGGTTCGTACGATGCCCGTTGGCCCATTTGATCAACTATTACTTTCTCACGAAGTAACAAAGTAAACTGTTACTTCGTGGCGAAGTAATAGACTAAACGAGTTACGTTTGAACAAATAGTTGAAGGAAAATCTTTCTATAGTGTTTAGAGTCTCCATGCTTAGTTTTTTTGGCCACGACTTGTTGTATGGAACTTTAAACTCTTTATCATAAGTCTTAACCTTCCCAAGGATAATCTAAGCTTATTAACACAAATCGAGTGTGTTTTGGTTCGTACGATGCCCGTTGGCCCATTTGACCAACTATTACTTTCTCACGAAGTAACAAGGTAAACTTGTTACTTCGTGGTGAAGTAATAGACTAAACGAGTTAAGTTTGATCAAATCGTTGAAGGAAAATCATTCTAGAGTGTTTAGAGTCTCCATACTTAGTTTTTTTGGCCAAGACTTGTTGTATGGAACTTTATATTCTTTATCACAAGTCTTAACTTTCCCAAGGATAATCTAAGCTTATTAACACTAATCGAGTGCGTTTTGGTTCGTACGATGCCCGTTGGCCCATTTGATCAACTATTACTTTCTCACGAAGTAACAAAGTAAACTGTTACTTCGTGGTGAAGTATTAGACTAAACGAGTTAGGTTTGATCAAATCGTTGAAGGAAAATCATTCTAGAGTGTTTAGAGTCGCCATACTTAGTTTTTTTGGCCACGACTTGTTGTATGGAACTTTATATTCTTTATCACAAGTCTTAACCTTCCCAAGGATAATCTAAGCTTATTAACACAAATCGAGTGCATTTTGGTTCGTACGATGCCCGTTGGCCCATTTGACCAACTATTACTTTCTCACGAAGTAACAGTTACTTCGTGGTGAAGTAATAGACTAAACGAGTTACGTTTGATCAAATCGTTGAAGGAAAATCATTATAGAGTGTTTAGAGTCTCCATACTTAGTTTTTTTGGCCAAGACTTGTTGTATGGAACTTTATATTCTTTATCACAAGTCTTAACTTTCCCAAGGATAATCTAAGCTTATTAACACTAATCGAGTGCGTTTTGGTTCGTACGATGCCCGTTGGCCCATTTGATCAACTATTACTTTCTCACGAAGTAACAAAGTAAACTGTTACTTCGTGGCGAAGTAATAGACTAAACGAGTTACGTTTGAACAAATAGTTGAAGGAAAATCTTTCTATAGTGTTTAGAGTCTCCATGCTTAGTTTTTTTGGCCACGACTTGTTGTATGGAACTTTAAACTCTTTATCATAAGTCTTAACCTTCCCAAGGATAATCTAAGCTTATTAACACAAATCGAGTGTGTTTTGGTTCGTACGATGCCCGTTGGCCCATTTGACCAACTATTACTTTCTCACGAAGTAACAAGGTAAACTTGTTACTTCGTGGTGAAGTAATAGACTAAACGAGTTACGTTCGATCAAATCGTTGAAGGAAAATCATTCTAGAGTGTTTAGAGTCTCGATACTTAGTTTTTTTGGCCACGACTTGTTGTATGGAACTTTATATTCTTTATCACAAGTCTTAACCTTCCCAAGGATAATCTAAGCTTATTAATACTAATCGAGTGCGTTTTGGTTCGTACGATACCCGTTGGCCCATTTGACCAACTATTACTTTCTCACGAAGTAACAAAGTAAACTGTTACTTCGTGGTGAAGTAATAGACTAAACGAGTTACGTTTGATCAAATCGTTGAAGGAAAATCATTCTAGAGTGTTTTGAGTCTCCATACTTAGTTTTTTTGGCCACGACTTGTTGTATGGAACTTTAAACTCTTTATTACAAGTCTTAACCTTTCAAGGATAATCTAAGCTTATTAACACAAATCGAGTGTGTTTTGGTTCGTACGATGCCCGTTGGCCCATTTGACCAACTATTACTTTCTCACGAAGTAACAAAGTAAACTTTTACTTCGTGGTGAAGTAATAGACTAAACGAGTTATGTTTGATCAAATCGTTGAAGGAAAATCATTCTAGAGTGTTTAGAGTCTCCATACTTAGTTTTTTTGGCCACGACTTGTTGTATGGAACTTTATATTCTTTATCACAAGTCTTAACATTCCCAAGGATAATGTAAGCTTATTAATACTAATCGAGTGCGTTTTGGTTCGTACGATGCCTGTTGGCCCATTTGACCAACTATTACTTTCTCACGAAGTAACAAAGTAAACTGTAACTTCGTGGTGAAGTAATAGACTAAACGAGTTACGTTTGATCAAATCGTTGGAGGAAAATCTTTCTAGAGTGTTTAGAGTCTCCATGCTTAGTGTTTTTGGCCACGACTTGTTGTATGGAACTTTAAACTCTTTATCACAAGTCTTAACCTTCCCAAGGATAATCTAAGCTTATTAACACAAATCGAGTGTGTTTTGGTTCGTACGATGCCCGTCGGCCCATTTGACCAACTATTACTTTCTCACGAAGTAACAAGGTAAACTGTTACTTCGTGGTGAAGTAATAGACTAAACGAGTTACGTTTGATCAAATCGTTGAAGGAAAATCATTCTAGAGTGTTTAGAGTATCCATACTTAGTTTTTTTGGCCAAGACTTGTTGTATGGAACTTTATATTCTTTATCACAAGTCTTAACTTTCCCAAGGATAATCTAAGCTTATTAACACTAATCCAGTGCATTTTGGTTCGTGCGATGCCCGTTGGCCCATTTGACCAACTATTACTTTCTCACGAAGTAACAAAGTAAACTCTTACTTCGTGGTGAAGTAATAGACTAAACGAGTTACGTTTGATCAAATCGTTGAAGGAAAATCATTCTAGAGTGGTTAGAGTCTCCATACTTAGTTTTTTTGGCCACGACTTGTTGTATGGAACTTTATATTCTTTATCATAAGTCTTAACCTTCCCAAGGATAATATAAGCTTATTAACACTAATCGAGTGCGTTTTGGTTCGTACGATGCCCGTTGGCCCATTTGACCAACTATTACTTTCTCACGAAGTAACAAAGTAAAGTGTTACTTCGTGGTGAAGTAATAGACTAAACGAGTTACGTTTGAACAAATCGTTGAAGGAAAACTCTTTCTAGAGTGTTTAGAGTCTCCATGCTTAGTTTTTTTGGCCACGACTTGTTGTATGGAACTTTAAACTCTTTATCACAAGTCTTAACCTTCCCAAGGATAATCTAAGCTTATTAACACAAATCGAGTGCATTTTGGTTCGTACGATGCCCGTTGGCCCATTTGACCAACTATTACTTTCTCACGAAGTAACAGTTACTTCGTGGTGAAGTAATAGACTAAACGAGTTACGTTTGATCAAATCGTTGAAGGAAAATCATTATAGAGTGTTTAGAGTCTCCATACTTTGTTTTTTTGGCCAAGACTTGTTGTATGAAACTTTATATTCTTTATCACAAGTCTTAACTTTCCCAAGGATAATCTAAGCTTATTAACACTAATCGAGTGCGTTTTGGTTCGTACGATGCCCGTTGGCCCATTTGATCAACTATTACTTTCTCACGAAGTAACAAAGTAAACTGTTACTTCGTGGCGAAGTAATAGACTAAACGAGTTACGTTTGAACAAATAGTTGAAGGAAAATCTTTCTATAGTGTTTAGAGTCTCCATGCTTAGTTTTTTTGGCCACGACTTATTGTATGGAACTTTAAACTCTTTATCATAAGTCTTAACCTTCCCAAGGATAATCTAAGCTTATTAACACAAATCGAGTGTGTTTTGGTTCGTACGATGCCCGTTGGCCCATTTGACCAACTATTACTTTCTCACGAAGTAACAAGGTAAACTTGTTACTTCGTGGTGAAGTAATAGACTAAACGAGTTAAGTTTGATCAAATCGTTGAAGGAAAATCATTCTAGAGTGTTTAGAGTCTCCATACTTAGTTTTTTTGGCCAAGACTTGTTGTATGGAACTTTATATTCTTTATCACAAGTCTTAACTTTCCCAAGGATAATCTAAGCTTATTAACACTAATCGAGTGCGTTTTGGTTCGTACGATGCCCGTTGGCCCATTTGATCAACTATTACTTTCTCACGAAGTAACAAAGTAAACTGTTACTTCGTGGTGAAGTATTAGACTAAACGAGTTAGGTTTGATCAAATCGTTGAAGGAAAATCATTCTAGAGTGTTTAGAGTCGCCATACTTAGTTTTTTTGGCCACGACTTGTTGTATGGAACTTTATATTCTTTATCACAAGTCTTAACCTTCCCAAGGATAATCTAAGCTTATTAACACAAATCGAGTGCATTTTGGTTCGTACGATGCCCGTTGGCCCATTTGACCAACTATTACTTTCTCACGAAGTAACAGTTACTTCGTGGTGAAGTAATAGACTAAACGAGTTACGTTTGATCAAATCGTTGAAGGAAAATCATTATAGAGTGTTTAGAGTCTCCATACTTAGTTTTTTTGGCCAAGACTTGTTGTATGGAACTTTATATTCTTTATCACAAGTCTTAACTTTCCCAAGGATAATCTAAGCTTATTAACACTAATCGAGTGCGTTTTGGTTCGTACGATGCCCGTTGGCCCATTTGATCAACTATTACTTTCTCACGAAGTAACAAAGTAAACTGTTACTTCGTGGCGAAGTAATAGACTAAACGAGTTACGTTTGAACAAATAGTTGAAGGAAAATCTTTCTATAGTGTTTAGAGTCTCCATGCTTAGTTTTTTTGGCCACGACTTGTTGTATGGAACTTTAAACTCTTTATCATAAGTCTTAACCTTCCCAAGGATAATCTAAGCTTATTAACACAAATCGAGTGTGTTTTGGTTCGTACGATGCCCGTTGGCCCATTTGACCAACTATTACTTTCTCACGAAGTAACAAGGTAAACTTGTTACTTCGTGGTGAAGTAATAGACTAAACGAGTTACGTTCGATCAAATCGTTGAAGGAAAATCATTCTAGAGTGTTTAGAGTCTCGATACTTAGTTTTTTTGGCCACGACTTGTTGTATGGAACTTTATATTCTTTATCACAAGTCTTAACCTTCCCAAGGATAATCTAAGCTTATTAATACTAATCGAGTGCGTTTTGGTTCGTACGATGCCCGTTGGCCCATTTGACCAACTATTACTTTCTCACGAAGTAACAAAGTAAACTGTTACTTCGTGGTGAAGTAATAGACTAAACGAGTTACGTTTGAACAAATCGTTGAAGGAAAACTCTTTCTAGAGTGTTTAGAGTCTCCATGCTTAGTTTTTTTGGCCACGACTTGTTGTATGGAACTTTAAACTCTTTATCACAAGTCTTAACCTTCCCAAGGATAATCTAAGCTTATTAACACAAATCGAGTGCATTTTGGTTCGTACGATGCCCGTTGGCCCATTTGACCAACTATTACTTTCTCACGAAGTAACAGTTACTTCGTGGTGAAGTAATAGACTAAACGAGTTACGTTTGATCAAATCGTTGAAGGAAAATCATTATAGAGTGTTTAGAGTCTCCATACTTTGTTTTTTTGGCCAAGACTTGTTGTATGAAACTTTATATTCTTTATCACAAGTCTTAACTTTCCCAAGGATAATCTAAGCTTATTAACACTAATCGAGTGCGTTTTGGTTCGTACGATGCCCGTTGGCCCATTTGATCAACTATTACTTTCTCACGAAGTAACAAAGTAAACTGTTACTTCGTGGCGAAGTAATAGACTAAACGAGTTACGTTTGAACAAATAGTTGAAGGAAAATCTTTCTATAGTGTTTAGAGTCTCCATGCTTAGTTTTTTTGGCCACGACTTGTTGTATGGAACTTTAAACTCTTTATCATAAGTCTTAACCTTCCCAAGGATAATCTAAGCTTATTAACACAAATCGAGTGTGTTTTGGTTCGTACGATGCCCGTTGGCCCATTTGACCAACTATTACTTTCTCACGAAGTAACAAGGTAAACTTGTTACTTCGTGGTGAAGTAATAGACTAAACGAGTTAAGTTTGATCAAATCGTTGAAGGAAAATCATTCTAGAGTGTTTAGAGTCTCCATACTTAGTTTTTTTGGCCAAGACTTGTTGTATGGAACTTCATATTCTTTATCACAAGTCTTAACTTTCCCAAGGATAATCTAAGCTTATTAACACTAATCGAGTGCGTTTTGGTTCGTACGATGCCCGTTGGCCCATTTGATCAACTATTACTTTCTCACGAAGTAACAAAGTAAACTGTTACTTCGTGGTGAAGTATTAGACTAAACGAGTTAGGTTTGATCAAATCGTTGAAGGAAAATCATTCTAGAGTGTTTAGAGTCGCCATACTTAGTTTTTTTGGCCACGACTTGTTGTATGGAACTTTATATTCTTTATCACAAGTCTTAACCTTCCCAAGGATAATCTAAGCTTATTAACACAAATCGAGTGCATTTTGGTTCGTACGATGCCCGTTGGCCCATTTGACCAACTATTACTTTCTCACGAAGTAACAGTTACTTCGTGGTGAAGTAATAGACTAAACGAGTTACGTTTGATCAAATCGTTGAAGGAAAATCATTATAGAGTGTTTAGAGTCTCCATACTTAGTTTTTTTGGCCAAGACTTGTTGTATGGAACTTTATATTCTTTATCACAAGTCTTAACTTTCCCAAGGATAATCTAAGCTTATTAACACTAATCGAGTGCGTTTTGGTTCGTACGATGCCCGTTGGCCCATTTGATCAACTATTACTTTCTCACGAAGTAACAAAGTAAATTGTTACTTCGTGGCGAAGTAATAGACTAAACGAGTTACGTTTGAACAAATAGTTGAAGGAAAATCTTTCTATAGTGTTTAGAGTCTCCATGCTTAGTTTTTTTGGCCACGACTTGTTGTATGGAACTTTAAACTCTTTATCATAAGTCTTAACCTTCCCAAGGATAATCTAAGCTTATTAACACAAATCGAGTGCGTTTTGGTTCGTACGATGCCCGTTGGCCCATTTGATCAACTATTACTTTCTCACGAAGTAACAAAGTAAACTGTTACTTCGTGGTGAAGTATTAGACTAAACGAGTTAGGTTTGATCAAATCGTTGAAGGAAAATCATTCTAGAGTGTTTAGAGTCGCCATACTTAGTTTTTTTGGCCACGACTTGTTGTATGGAACTTTATATTCTTTATCACAAGTCTTAACCTTCCCAAGGATAATCTAAGCTTATTAACACAAATCGAGTGCATTTTGGTTCGTACGATGCCCGTTGGCCCATTTGACCAACTATTACTTTCTCACGAAGTAACAGTTACTTCGTGGTGAAGTAATAGACTAAACGAGTTACGTTTGATCAAATCGTTGAAGGAAAATCATTATAGAGTGTTTAGAGTCTCCATACTTAGTTTTTTTGGCCAAGACTTGTTGTATGGAACTTTATATTCTTTATCACAAGTCTTAACTTTCCCAAGGATAATCTAAGCTTATTAACACTAATCGAGTGCGTTTTGGTTCGTACGATGCCCGTTGGCCCATTTGATCAACTATTACTTTCTCACGAAGTAACAAAGTAAACTGTTACTTCGTGGCGAAGTAATAGACTAAACGAGTTACGTTTGAACAAATAGTTGAAGGAAAATCTTTCTATAGTGTTTAGAGTCTCCATGCTTAGTTTTTTTGGCCACGACTTGTTGTATGGAACTTTAAACTCTTTATCATAAGTCAACCTTCCCAAGGATAATCTAAGCTTATTAACACAAATCGAGTGTGTTTTGGTTCGTACGATGCCCGTTGGCCCATTTGACCAACTATTACTTTCTCACGAAGTAACAAGGTAAACTTGTTACTTCGTGGTGAAGTAATAGACTAAACGAGTTACGTTCGATCAAATCGTTGAAGGAAAATCATTCTAGAGTGTTTAGAGTCTCGATACTTAGTTTTTTTGGCCACGACTTGTTGTATGGAACTTTATATTCTTTATCACAAGTCTTAACCTTCCCAAGGATAATCTAAGCTTATTAATACTAATCGAGTGCGTTTTGGTTCGTACGATGCCCGTTGGCCCATTTGACCAACTATTACTTTCTCACGAAGTAACAAAGTAAACTGTTACTTCGTGGTGAAGTAATAGACTAAACGAGTTACGTTTGAACAAATCGTTGAAGGAAAACTCTTTCTAGAGTGTTTAGAGTCTCCATGCTTAGTTTTTTTGGCCACGACTTGTTGTATGGAACTTTAAACTCTTTATCACAAGTCTTAACCTTCCCAAGGATAATCTAAGCTTATTAACACAAATCGAGTGCATTTTGGTTCGTACGATGCCCGTTGGCCCATTTGACCAACTATTACTTTCTCACGAAGTAACAGTTACTTCGTGGTGAAGTAATAGACTAAACGAGTTACGTTTGATCAAATCGTTGAAGGAAAATCATTATAGAGTGTTTAGAGTCTCCATACTTTGTTTTTTTGGCCAAGACTTGTTGTATGAAACTTTATATTCTTTATCACAAGTCTTAACTTTCCCAAGGATAATCTAAGCTTATTAACACTAATCGAGTGCGTTTTGGTTCGTACGATGCCCGTTGGCCCATTTGATCAACTATTACTTTCTCACGAAGTAACAAAGTAAACTGTTACTTCGTGGCGAAGTAATAGACTAAACGAGTTACGTTTGAACAAATAGTTGAAGGAAAATCTTTCTATAGTGTTTAGAGTCTCCATGCTTAGTTTTTTTGGCCACGACTTGTTGTATGGAACTTTAAACTCTTTATCATAAGTCTTAACCTTCCCAAGGATAATCTAAGCTTATTAACACAAATCGAGTGTGTTTTGGTTCGTACGATGCCCGTTGGCCCATTTGACCAACTATTACTTTCTCACGAAGTAACAAGGTAAACTTGTTACTTCGTGGTGAAGTAATAGACTAAACGAGTTAAGTTTGATCAAATCGTTGAAGGAAAATCATTCTAGAGTGTTTAGAGTCTCCATACTTAGTTTTTTTGGCCAAGACTTGTTGTATGGAACTTCATATTCTTTATCACAAGTCTTAACTTTCCCAAGGATAATCTAAGCTTATTAACACTAATCGAGTGCGTTTTGGTTCGTACGATGCCCGTTGGCCCATTTGATCAACTATTACTTTCTCACGAAGTAACAAAGTAAACTGTTACTTCGTGGTGAAGTATTAGACTAAACGAGTTAGGTTTGATCAAATCGTTGAAGGAAAATCATTCTAGAGTGTTTAGAGTCGCCATACTTAGTTTTTTTGGCCACGACTTGTTGTATGGAACTTTATATTCTTTATCACAAGTCTTAACCTTCCCAAGGATAATCTAAGCTTATTAACACAAATCGAGTGCATTTTGGTTCGTACGATGCCCGTTGGCCCATTTGACCAACTATTACTTTCTCACGAAGTAACAGTTACTTCGTGGTGAAGTAATAGACTAAACGAGTTACGTTTGATCAAATCGTTGAAGGAAAATCATTATAGAGTGTTTAGAGTCTCCATACTTAGTTTTTTTGGCCAAGACTTGTTGTATGGAACTTTATATTCTTTATCACAAGTCTTAACTTTCCCAAGGATAATCTAAGCTTATTAACACTAATCGAGTGCGTTTTGGTTCGTACGATGCCCGTTGGCCCATTTGATCAACTATTACTTTCTCACGAAGTAACAAAGTAAATTGTTACTTCGTGGCGAAGTAATAGACTAAACGAGTTACGTTTGAACAAATAGTTGAAGGAAAATCTTTCTATAGTGTTTAGAGTCTCCATGCTTAGTTTTTTTGGCCACGACTTGTTGTATGGAACTTTAAACTCTTTATCATAAGTCTTAACCTTCCCAAGGATAATCTAAGCTTATTAACACAAATCGAGTGTGTTTTGGTTCGTACGATGCCCGTTGGCCCATTTGACCAACTATTACTTTCTCACGAAGTAACAAGGTAAACTTGTTACTTCGTGGTGAAGTAATAGACTAAACGAGTTACGTTCGATCAAATCGTTGAAGGAAAATCATTCTAGAGTGTTTAGAGTCTCGATACTTAGTTTTTTTGGCCACGACTTGTTGTATGGAACTTTATATTCTTTATCACAAGTCTTAACCTTCCCAAGGATAATCTAAGCTTATTAATACTAATCGAGTGCGTTTTGGTTCGTACGATGCCCGTTGGCCCATTTGACCAACTATTACTTTCTCACGAAGTAACAAAGTAAACTGTTACTTCGTGGTGAAGTAATAGACTAAACGAGTTACGTTTGATCAAATCGTTGAAGGAAAATCATTCTAGAGTGTTTTGAGTCTCCATACTTAGTTTTTTTGGCCACGACTTGTTGTATGGAACTTTAAACTCTTTATTACAAGTCTTAACCTTTCAAGGATAATCTAAGCTTATTAACACAAATCGAGTGTGTTTTGGTTCGTACGATGCCCGTTGGCCCATTTGATCAACTATTACTTTCTCACGAAGTAACAAAGTAAACTGTTACTTCGTGGTGAAGTATTAGACTAAACGAGTTAGGTTTGATCAAATCGTTGAAGGAAAATCATTCTAGAGTGTTTAGAGTTGCCATACTTAGTTTTTTTGGCCACGACTTGTTGTATGGAACTTTATATTCTTTATCACAAGTCTTAACCTTCCCAAGGATAATCTAAGCTTATTAACACAAATCGAGTGCATTTTGGTTCGTACGATGCCCGTTGGCCCATTTGACCAACTATTACTTTCTCACGAAGTAACAGTTACTTCGTGGTGAAGTAATAGACTAAACGAGTTACGTTTGATCAAATCGTTGAAGGAAAATCATTATAGAGTGTTTAGAGTCTCCATACTTAGTTTTTTTGGCCAAGACTTGTTGTATGGAACTTTATATTCTTTATCACAAGTCTTAACTTTCCCAAGGATAATCTAAGCTTATTAACACTAATCGAGTGTGTTTTGGTTCGTACGATGCCCGTTGGCCCATTTGATCAACTATTACTTTCTCACGAAGTAACAAAGTAAATTGTTACTTCGTGGCGAAGTAATAGACTAAACGAGTTACGTTTGAACAAATAGTTGAAGGAAAATCTTTCTATAGTGTTTAGAGTCTCCATGCTTAGTTTTTTTGGCCACGACTTGTTGTATGGAACTTTAAACTCTTTATCATAAGTCTTAACCTTCCCAAGGATAATCTAAGCTTATTAACACAAATCGAGTGTGTTTTGGTTCGTACGATGCCCGTTGGCCCATTTGACCAACTATTACTTTCTCACGAAGTAACAAGGTAAACTTGTTACTTCGTGGTGAAGTAATAGACTAAACGAGTTACGTTCGATCAAATCGTTGAAGGAAAATCATTCTAGAGTGTTTAGAGTCTCGATACTTAGTTTTTTTGGCCACGACTTGTTGTATGGAACTTTATATTCTTTATCACAAGTCTTAACCTTCCCAAGGATAATCTAAGCTTATTAATACTAATCGAGTGCGTTTTGGTTCGTACGATGCCCGTTGGCCCATTTGACCAACTATTACTTTCTCACGAAGTAACAAAGTAAACTGTTACTTCGTGGTGAAGTAATAGACTAAACGAGTTACGTTTGATCAAATCGTTGAAGGAAAATCATTCTAGAGTGTTTTGAGTCTCCATACTTAGTTTTTTTGGCCACGACTTGTTGTATGGAACTTTAAACTCTTTATTACAAGTCTTAACCTTTCAAGGATAATCTAAGCTTATTAACACAAATCGAGTGTGTTTTGGTTCGTACGATGCCCGTTGGCCCATTTGATCAACTATTACTTTCTCACGAAGTAACAAAGTAAACTTTTACTTCGTGGTGAAGTAATAGACTAAACGAGTTATGTTTGATCAAATCGTTGAAGGAAAATCATTCTAGAGTGTTTAGAGTCTCCATACTTAGTTTTTTTGGCCACGACTTGTTGTATGGAACTTTATATTCTTTATCACAAGTCTTAACCTTCCCAAGGATAATGTAAGCTTATTAATACTAATCGAGTGCGTTTTGGTTCGTACGATGCCTGTTGGCCCATTTGACCAACTATTACTTTCTCACGAAGTAACAAAGTAAACTGTTACTTCGTGGTGAAGTAATAGACTAAACGAGTTACGTTTGATCAAATCGTTGGAGGAAAATCTTTCTAGAGTGTTTAGAGTCTCCATGCTTAGTGTTTTTGGCCACGACTTGTTGTATGGAACTTTAAACTCTTTATCACAAGTCTTAACCTTCCCAAGGATAATCTAAGCTTATTAACACAAATCGAGTGTGTTTTGGTTCGTACGATGCCCGTTGGCCCATTTGACCAACTATTACTTTCTCACGAAGTAACAAGGTAAACTGTTACTTCGTGGTGAAGTAATAGACTAAACGAGTTACGTTTGATCAAATCGTTGAAGGAAAATCATTCTAGAGTGTTTAGAGTATTCATACTTAGTTTTTTTGGCCACGACTTGTTGTATGGAACTTTATATTCTTTATCACAAGTCTTAACCTTCCCAAGGATAATCTAAGCTTATTAACACAAATCGAGTGCATTTTGGTTCGTACGATGCCCGTTGGCCCATTTGACCAACTATTACTTTCTCACGAAGTAACAGTTACTTCGTGGTGAAGTAATAGACTAAACGAGTTACGTTTGATCAAATCGTTGAAGGAAAATCATTATAGAGTGTTTAGAGTCTCCATACTTAGTTTTTTTGGCCACGACTTGTTGTATGGAACTTTATATTCTTTATCATAAGTCTTAACCTTCCCAAGGATAATATAAGCTTATTAACACTAATCGAGTGCGTTTTGGTTCGTACGATGCCCGTTGGCCCATTTGACCAACTATTACTTTCTCACGAAGTAACAAAGTAAAGTGTTACTTCGTGGTGAAGTAATAGACTAAACGAGTTACGTTTGAACAAATCGTTTAAGGAAAACTCTTTCTAGAGTGTTTAGAGTCTCCATGCTTAGTTTTTTTGGCCACGACTTGTTGTATGGAACTTTAAACTCTTTATCACAAGTCTTAACCTTCCCAAGGATAATCTAAGCTTATTAACACAAATCGAGTGCATTTTGGTTCGTACGATGCCCGTTGGCCCATTTGACCAACTATTACTTTCTCACGAAGTAACAGTTACTTCGTGGTGAAGTAATAGACTAAACGAGTTACGTTTGATCAAATCGTTGAAGGAAAATCATTATAGAGTGTTTAGAGTCTCCATACTTAGTTTTTTTGGCCAAGACTTGTTGTATGAAACTTTATATTCTTTATCACAAGTCTTAACTTTCCCAAGGATAATCTAAGCTTATTAACACTAATCGAGTGCGTTTTGGTTCGTACGATGCCCGTTGGCCCATTTGATCAACTATTACTTTCTCACGAAGTAACAAAGTAAACTGTTACTTCGTGGCGAAGTAATAGACTAAACGAGTTACGTTTGAACAAATAGTTGAAGGAAAATCTTTCTATAGTGTTTAGAGTCTCCATGCTTAGTTTTTTTGGCCACGACTTGTTGTATGGAACTTTAAACTCTTTATCATAAGTCTTAACCTTCCCAAGGATAATCTAAGCTTATTAACACAAATCGAGTGTGTTTTGGTTCGTACGATGCCCGTTGGCCCATTTGACCAACTATTACTTTCTCACGAAGTAACAAGGTAAACTTGTTACTTCGTGGTGAAGTAATAGACTAAACGAGTTAAGTTTGATCAAATCGTTGAAGGAAAATCATTCTAGAGTGTTTAGAGTCTCCATACTTAGTTTTTTTGGCCAAGACTTGTTGTATGGAACTTTATATTCTTTATCACAAGTCTTAACTTTCCCAAGGATAATCTAAGCTTATTAACACTAATCGAGTGCGTTTTGGTTCGTACGATGCCCGTTGGCCCATTTGATCAACTATTACTTTCTCACGAAGTAACAAAGTAAACTGTTACTTCGTAGTGAAGTATTAGACTAAACGAGTTACGTTTGATCAAATCGTTGAAGGAAAATCATTCTAGAGTGTTTAGAGTCGCCATACTTAGTTTTTTTGGCCACGACTTGTTGTATGGAACTTTATATTCTTTATCACAAGTCTTAACCTTCCCAAGGATAATCTAAGCTTATTAATACTAATCGAGTGCGTTTTGGTTCGTACGATGCCCGTTGGCCCATTTGACCAACTATTACTTTCTCACGAAGTAACAAAGTAAACTGTTACTTCGTGGTGAAGTAATAGACTAAACGAGTTACGTTTGATCAAATCGTTGAAGGAAAATCATTCTAGAGTGTTTTGAGTCTCCATACTTAGTTTTTTTGGCCACGACTTGTTGTATGGAACTTTAAACTCTTTATTACAAGTCTTAACCTTTCAAGGATAATCTAAGCTTATTAACACAAATCGAGTGTGTTTTGGTTCGTACGATGCCCGTTGGCCCATTTGATCAACTATTACTTTCTCACGAAGTAACAAAGTAAACTTTTACTTCGTGGTGAAGTAATAGACTAAACGAGTTATGTTTGATCAAATCGTTGAAGGAAAATCATTCTAGAGTGTTTAGAGTCTCCATACTTAGTTTTTTTGGCCACGACTTGTTGTATGGAACTTTATATTCTTTATCACAAGTCTTAACCTTCCCAAGGATAATGTAAGCTTATTAATACTAATCGAGTGCGTTTTGGTTCGTACGATGCCTGTTGGCCC
Organism: Linaria vulgaris; assembly: GCA_948329865.1. Classification (NCBI taxonomy): domain Eukaryota; kingdom Viridiplantae; phylum Streptophyta; class Magnoliopsida; order Lamiales; family Plantaginaceae; genus Linaria; species Linaria vulgaris. The sequence continues at coordinate 36,796,989 of OX415252.1, forward strand.
ATTTGACCAACTATTACTTTCTCACGAAGTAACAAAGTAAACTGTTACTTCGTGGTGAAGTAATAGACTAAACGAGTTACGTTTGATCAAATCGTTGGAGGAAAATCTTTCTAGAGTGTTTAGAGTCTCCATGCTTAGTGTTTTTGGCCACGACTTGTTGTATGGAACTTTAAACTCTTTATCACAAGTCTTAACCTTCCCAAGGATAATCTAAGCTTATTAACACAAATCGAGTGTGTTTTGGTTCGTACGATGCCCGTTGGCCCATTTGACCAACTATTACTTTCTCACGAAGTAACAAGGTAAACTGTTACTTCGTGGTGAAGTAATAGACTAAACGAGTTACGTTTGATCAAATCGTTGAAGGAAAATCATTCTAGAGTGTTTAGAGTATTCATACTTAGTTTTTTTGGCCACGACTTGTTGTATGGAACTTTATATTCTTTATCACAAGTCTTAACCTTCCCAAGGATAATCTAAGCTTATTAACACAAATCGAGTGCATTTTGGTTCGTACGATGCCCGTTGGCCCATTTGACCAACTATTACTTTCTCACGAAGTAACAGTTACTTCGTGGTGAAGTAATAGACTAAACGAGTTACGTTTGATCAAATCGTTGAAGGAAAATCATTATAGAGTGTTTAGAGTCTCCATACTTAGTTTTTTTGGCCACGACTTGTTGTATGGAACTTTATATTCTTTATCATAAGTCTTAACCTTCCCAAGGATAATATAAGCTTATTAACACTAATCGAGTGCGTTTTGGTTCGTACGATGCCCGTTGGCCCATTTGACCAACTATTACTTTCTCACGAAGTAACAAAGTAAAGTGTTACTTCGTGGTGAAGTAATAGACTAAACGAGTTACGTTTGAACAAATCGTTTAAGGAAAACTCTTTCTAGAGTGTTTAGAGTCTCCATGCTTAGTTTTTTTGGCCACGACTTGTTGTATGGAACTTTATATTCTTTATCATAAGTCTTAACCTTCCCAAGGATAATATAAGCTTATTAACACTAATCGAGTGCGTTTTGGTTCGTACGATGCCCGTTGGCCCATTTGACCAACTATTACTTTCTCACGAAGTAACAAAGTAAAGTGTTACTTCGTGGTGAAGTAATAGACTAAACGAGTTACGTTTGAACAAATCGTTTAAGGAAAACTCTTTCTAGAGTGTTTAGAGTCTCCATGCTTAGTTTTTTTGGCCACGACTTGTTGTATGGAACTTTAAACTCTTTATCACAAGTCTTAACCTTCCCAAGGATAATCTAAGCTTATTAACACAAATCGAGTGCATTTTGGTTCGTACGATGCCCGTTGGCCCATTTGACCAACTATTACTTTCTCACGAAGTAACAGTTACTTCGTGGTGAAGTAATAGACTAAACGAGTTACGTTTGATCAAATCGTTGAAGGAAAATCATTATAGAGTGTTTAGAGTCTCCATACTTAGTTTTTTTGGCCAAGACTTGTTGTATGAAACTTTATATTCTTTATCACAAGTCTTAACTTTCCCAAGGATAATCTAAGCTTATTAACACTAATCGAGTGCGTTTTGGTTCGTACGATGCCCGTTGGCCCATTTGATCAACTATTACTTTCTCACGAAGTAACAAAGTAAACTGTTACTTCGTGGCGAAGTAATAGACTAAACGAGTTACGTTTGAACAAATAGTTGAAGGAAAATCTTTCTATAGTGTTTAGAGTCTCCATGCTTAGTTTTTTTGGCCACGACTTGTTGTATGGAACTTTAAACTCTTTATCATAAGTCTTAACCTTCCCAAGGATAATCTAAGCTTATTAACACAAATCGAGTGTGTTTTGGTTCGTACGATGCCCGTTGGCCCATTTGACCAACTATTACTTTCTCACGAAGTAACAAGGTAAACTTGTTACTTCGTGGTGAAGTAATAGACTAAACGAGTTAAGTTTGATCAAATCGTTGAAGGAAAATCATTCTAGAGTGTTTAGAGTCTCCATACTTAGTTTTTTTGGCCAAGACTTGTTGTATGGAACTTTATATTCTTTATCACAAGTCTTAACTTTCCCAAGGATAATCTAAGCTTATTAACACTAATCGAGTGCGTTTTGGTTCGTACGATGCCCGTTGGCCCATTTGATCAACTATTACTTTCTCACGAAGTAACAAAGTAAACTGTTACTTCGTAGTGAAGTATTAGACTAAACGAGTTACGTTTGATCAAATCGTTGAAGGAAAATCATTCTAGAGTGTTTAGAGTCGCCATACTTAGTTTTTTTGGCCACGACTTGTTGTATGGAACTTTATATTCTTTATCACAAGTCTTAACCTTCCCAAGGATAATCTAAGCTTATTAACACAAATCGAGTGCATTTTGGTTCGTACGATGCCCGTTGGCCCATTTGACCAACTATTACTTTCTCACGAAGTAACAGTTACTTCGTGGTGAAGTAATAGACTAAACGAGTTACGTTTGATCAAATCGTTGAAGGAAAATCATTATAGAGTGTTTAGAGTCTCCATACTTAGTTTTTTTGGCCAAGACTTGTTGTATGGAACTTTATATTCTTTATCACAAGTCTTAACTTTCCCAAGGATAATCTAAGCTTATTAACACTAATCGAGTGCGTTTTGGTTCGTACGATGCCCGTTGGCCCATTTGATCAACTATTACTTTCTCACGAAGTAACAAAGTAAACTGTTACTTCGTGGCGAAGTAATAGACTAAACGAGTTACGTTTGAACAAATAGTTGAAGGAAAATCTTTCTATAGTGTTTAGAGTCTCCATGCTTAATTTTTTTGGCCACGACTTGTTGTATGGAACTTTAAACTCTTTATCATAAGTCTTAACCTTCCCAAGGATAATCTAAGCTTATTAACACAAATCGAGTGTGTTTTGGTTCGTACGATGCCCGTTGGCCCATTTGACCAACTATTACTTTCTCACGAAGTAACAAGGTAAACTTGTTACTTCGTGGTGAAGTAATAGACTAAACGAGTTACGTTCGATCAAATCGTTGAAGGAAAATCATTCTAGAGTGTTTAGAGTCTCGATACTTAGTTTTTTTGGCCACGACTTGTTGTGTGGAACTTTATATTCTTTATCACAAGTCTTAACCTTCCCAAGGATAATCTAAGCTTATTAATACTAATCGAGTGCGTTTTGGTTCGTACTATGCCCGTTGGCCCATTTGACCAACTATTACTTTCTCACGAAGTAACAAAGTAAACTGTTACTTCGTGGTGAAGTAATAGACTAAACGAGTTACGTTTGATCAAATCGTTGAAGGAAAATCATTCTAGAGTGTTTTGAGTCTCCATACTTAGTTTTTTTGGCCACGACTTGTTGTATGGAACTTTAAACTCTTTATTACAAGTCTTAACCTTTCAAGGATAATCTAAGCTTATTAACACAAATCGAGTGTGTTTTGGTTCGTACGATGCCCGTTGGCCCATTTGATCAACTATTACTTTCTCACGAAGTAACAAAGTAAACTTTTACTTCGTGGTGAAGTAATAGACTAAACGAGTTATGTTTGATCAAATCGTTGAAGGAAAATCATTCTAGAGTGTTTAGAGTCTCCATACTTAGTTTTTTTGGCCACGACTTGTTGTATGGAACTTTATATTCTTTATCACAAGTCTTAACCTTCCCAAGGATAATGTAAGCTTATTAATACTAATCGAGTACGTTTTGGTTCGTACGATGCCTGTTGGCCCATTTGACCAACTATTACTTTCTCACGAAGTAACAAAGTAAACTGTTACTTCGTGGTGAAGTAATAGACTAAACGAGTTACGTTTGATCAAATCGTTGGAGGAAAATCTTTCTAGAGTGTTTAGAGTCTCCATGCTTAGTGTTTTTGGCCACGACTTGTTGTATGGAACTTTAAACTCTTTATCACAAGTCTTAACCTTCCCAAGGATAATCTAAGCTTATTAACACAAATCGAGTGTGTTTTGGTTCGTACGATGCCCGTTGGCCCATTTGACCAACTATTACTTTCTCACGAAGTAACAAGGTAAACTGTTACTTCGTGGTGAAGTAATAGACTAAACGAGTTACGTTTGATCAAATCGTTGAAGGAAAATCATTCTAGAGTGTTTAGAGTATTCATACTTAGTTTTTTTGGCCACGACTTGTTGTATGGAACTTTATATTCTTTATCACAAGTCTTAACCTTCCCAAGGATAATCTAAGCTTATTAACACAAATCGAGTGCATTTTGGTTCGTACGATGCCCGTTGGCCCATTTGACCAACTATTACTTTCTCACGAAGTAACAGTTACTTCGTGGTGAAGTAATAGACTAAACGAGTTACGTTTGATCAAATCGTTGAAGGAAAATCATTATAGAGTGTTTAGAGTCTCCATACTTAGTTTTTTTGGCCACGACTTGTTGTATGGAACTTTATATTCTTTATCATAAGTCTTAACCTTCCCAAGGATAATATAAGCTTATTAACACTAATCGAGTGCGTTTTGGTTCGTACGATGCCCGTTGGCCCATTTGACCAACTATTACTTTCTCACGAAGTAACAAAGTAAAGTGTTACTTCGTGGTGAAGTAATAGACTAAACGAGTTACGTTTGAACAAATCGTTTAAGGAAAACTCTTTCTAGAGTGTTTAGAGTCTCCATGCTTAGTTTTTTTGGCCACGACTTGTTGTATGGAACTTTAAACTCTTTATCACAAGTCTTAACCTTCCCAAGGATAATCTAAGCTTATTAACACAAATCGAGTGCATTTTGGTTCGTACGATGCCCGTTGGCCCATTTGACCAACTATTACTTTCTCACGAAGTAACAGTTACTTCGTGGTGAAGTAATAGACTAAACGAGTTACGTTTGATCAAATCGTTGAAGGAAAATCATTATAGAGTGTTTAGAGTCTCCATACTTAGTTTTTTTGGCCAAGACTTGTTGTATGAAACTTTATATTCTTTATCACAAGTCTTAACTTTCCCAAGGATAATCTAAGCTTATTAACACTAATCGAGTGCGTTTTGGTTCGTACGATGCCCGTTGGCCCATTTGATCAACTATTACTTTCTCACGAAGTAACAAAGTAAACTGTTACTTCGTGGCGAAGTAATAGACTAAACGAGTTACGTTTGAACAAATAGTTGAAGGAAAATCTTTCTATAGTGTTTAGAGTCTCCATGCTTAGTTTTTTTGGCCACGACTTGTTGTATGGAACTTTAAACTCTTTATCATAAGTCTTAACCTTCCCAAGGATAATCTAAGCTTATTAACACAAATCGAGTGTGTTTTGGTTCGTACGATGCCCGTTGGCCCATTTGACCAACTATTACTTTCTCACGAAGTAACAAGGTAAACTTGTTACTTCGTGGTGAAGTAATAGACTAAACGAGTTAAGTTTGATCAAATCGTTGAAGGAAAATCATTCTAGAGTGTTTAGAGTCTCCATACTTAGTTTTTTTGGCCAAGACTTGTTGTATGGAACTTTATATTCTTTATCACAAGTCTTAACTTTCCCAAGGATAATCTAAGCTTATTAACACTAATCGAGTGCGTTTTGGTTCGTACGATGCCCGTTGGCCCATTTGATCAACTATTACTTTCTCACGAAGTAACAAAGTAAACTGTTACTTCGTAGTGAAGTATTAGACTAAACGAGTTACGTTTGATCAAATCGTTGAAGGAAAATCATTCTAGAGTGTTTAGAGTCGCCATACTTAGTTTTTTTGGCCACGACTTGTTGTATGGAACTTTATATTCTTTATCACAAGTCTTAACCTTCCCAAGGATAATCTAAGCTTATTAACACAAATCGAGTGCATTTTGGTTCGTACGATGCCCGTTGGCCCATTTGACCAACTATTACTTTCTCACGAAGTAACAGTTACTTCGTGGTGAAGTAATAGACTAAACGAGTTACGTTTGATCAAATCGTTGAAGGAAAATCATTATAGAGTGTTTAGAGTCTCCATACTTAGTTTTTTTGGCCAAGACTTGTTGTATGGAACTTTATATTCTTTATCACAAGTCTTAACTTTCCCAAGGATAATCTAAGCTTATTAACACTAATCGAGTGCGTTTTGGTTCGTACGATGCCCGTTGGCCCATTTGATCAACTATTACTTTCTCACGAAGTAACAAAGTAAACTGTTACTTCGTGGCGAAGTAATAGACTAAACGAGTTACGTTTGAACAAATAGTTGAAGGAAAATCTTTCTATAGTGTTTAGAGTCTCCATGCTTAATTTTTTTGGCCACGACTTGTTGTATGGAACTTTAAACTCTTTATCATAAGTCTTAACCTTCCCAAGGATAATCTAAGCTTATTAACACAAATCGAGTGTGTTTTGGTTCGTACGATGCCCGTTGGCCCATTTGACCAACTATTACTTTCTCACGAAGTAACAAGGTAAACTTGTTACTTCGTGGTGAAGTAATAGACTAAACGAGTTACGTTCGATCAAATCGTTGAAGGAAAATCATTCTAGAGTGTTTAGAGTCTCGATACTTAGTTTTTTTGGCCACGACTTGTTGTGTGGAACTTTATATTCTTTATCACAAGTCTTAACCTTCCCAAGGATAATCTAAGCTTATTAATACTAATCGAGTGCGTTTTGGTTCGTACTATGCCCGTTGGCCCATTTGACCAACTATTACTTTCTCACGAAGTAACAAAGTAAACTGTTACTTCGTGGTGAAGTAATAGACTAAACGAGTTACGTTTGATCAAATCGTTGAAGGAAAATCATTCTAGAGTGTTTTGAGTCTCCATACTTAGTTTTTTTGGCCACGACTTGTTGTATGGAACTTTAAACTCTTTATTACAAGTCTTAACCTTTCAAGGATAATCTAAGCTTATTAACACAAATCGAGTGTGTTTTGGTTCGTACGATGCCCGTTGGCCCATTTGACCAACTATTACTTTCTCACGAAGTAACAAAGTAAACTTTTACTTCGTGGTGAAGTAATAGACTAAACGAGTTATGTTTGATCAAATCGTTGAAGGAAAATCATTCTAGAGTGTTTAGAGTCTCCATACTTAGTTTTTTTGGCCACGACTTGTTGTATGGAGCTTTATATTCTTTATCACAAGTCTTAACCTTCCCAAGGATAATTTAAGCTTATTAATACTAATCGAGTGCGTTTTGGTTCGTACGATGCCTGTTGGCCCATTTGACCAACTATTACTTTCTCACGAAGTAACAAAGTAAACTGTTACTTCGTGGTGAAGTAATAGACTAAACGAGTTACGTTTGATCAAATCGTTGGAGGAAAATCTTTCTAGAGTGTTTAGAGTCTCCATGCTTAGTGTTTTTGGCCACGACTTGTTGTATGGAACTTTAAACTCTTTATCACAAGTCTTAACCTTCCCAAGGATAATCTAAGCTTATTAACATAAATCGAGTGTGTTTTGGTTCGTACGATGCCCGTTGGCCCATTTGACCAACTATTACTTTCTCACGAAGTAACAGTTACTTCGTGGTGAAGTAATAGACTAAACGAGTTACGTTTGATCAAATCGTTGAAGGAAAATCATTATAGAGTGTTTAGAGTCTCCATACTTAGTTTTTTTGGCCAAGACTTGTTGTATGGAACTTTATATTCTTTATCACAAGTCTTAACTTTCCCAAGGATAATCTAAGCTTATTAACACTAATCGAGTGCGTTTTGGTTCGTACGATGCCCGTTGGCCCATTTGATCAACTATTACTTTCTCACGAAGTAACAAAGTAAACTGTTACTTCGTGGCGAAGTAATAGACTAAACGAGTTACGTTTGAACAAATAGTTGAAGGAAAATCTTTCTATAGTGTTTAGAGTCTCCATGCTTAATTTTTTTGGCCACGACTTGTTGTATGGAACTTTAAACTCTTTATCATAAGTCTTAACCTTCCCAAGGATAATCTAAGCTTATTAACACAAATCGAGTGTGTTTTGGTTCGTACGATGCCCGTTGGCCCATTTGACCAACTATTACTTTCTCACGAAGTAACAAGGTAAACTTGTTACTTCGTGGTGAAGTAATAGACTAAACGAGTTACGTTCGATCAAATCGTTGAAGGAAAATCATTCTAGAGTGTTTAGAGTCTCGATACTTAGTTTTTTTGGCCACGACTTGTTGTGTGGAACTTTATATTCTTTATCACAAGTCTTAACCTTCCCAAGGATAATCTAAGCTTATTAATACTAATCGAGTGCGTTTTGGTTCGTACTATGCCCGTTGGCCCATTTGACCAACTATTACTTTCTCACGAAGTAACAAAGTAAACTGTTACTTCGTGGTGAAGTAATAGACTAAACGAGTTACGTTTGATCAAATCGTTGAAGGAAAATCATTCTAGAGTGTTTTGAGTCTCCATACTTAGTTTTTTTGGCCACGACTTGTTGTATGGAACTTTAAACTCTTTATTACAAGTCTTAACCTTTCAAGGATAATCTAAGCTTATTAACACAAATCGAGTGTGTTTTGGTTCGTACGATGCCCGTTGGCCCATTTGACCAACTATTACTTTCTCACGAAGTAACAAAGTAAACTTTTACTTCGTGGTGAAGTAATAGACTAAACGAGTTATGTTTGATCAAATCGTTGAAGGAAAATCATTCTAGAGTGTTTAGAGTCTCCATACTTAGTTTTTTTGGCCACGACTTGTTGTATGGAGCTTTATATTCTTTATCACAAGTCTTAACCTTCCCAAGGATAATTTAAGCTTATTAATACTAATCGAGTGCGTTTTGGTTCGTACGATGCCTGTTGGCCCATTTGACCAACTATTACTTTCTCACGAAGTAACAAAGTAAACTGTTACTTCGTGGTGAAGTAATAGACTAAACGAGTTACGTTTGATCAAATCGTTGGAGGAAAATCTTTCTAGAGTGTTTAGAGTCTCCATGCTTAGTGTTTTTGGCCACGACTTGTTGTATGGAACTTTAAACTCTTTATCACAAGTCTTAACCTTCCCAAGGATAATCTAAGCTTATTAACATAAATCGAGTGTGTTTTGGTTCGTACGATGCCCGTTGGCCCATTTGACCAACTATTACTTTCTCACGAAGTAACAAGGTAAACTGTTACTTCGTGGTGAAGTAATAGACTAAACGAGTTACGTTTGATCAAATCGTTGAAGGAAAATCATTCTAGAGTGTTTAGAGTATCCATACTTAGTTTTTTTGGCCAAGACTTGTTGTATGGAACTTTATATTCTTTATCACAAGTCTTAACTTTCCCAAGGATAATCTAAGCTTATTAACACTAATCCAGTGCATTTTGGTTCGTACGATGCCCGTTGGCCCATTTGACCAACTATTACTTTCTCACGAAGTAACAAAGTAAACTCTTACTTCGTGGTGAAGTAATAGACTAAACGAGTTACGTTTGATCAAATCGTTGAAGGAAAATCATTCTAGAGTGGTTAGAGTCTCCATACTTAGTTTTTTTGGCCACGACTTGTTGTATGGAACTTTATATTCTTTATCATAAGTCTTAACCTTCCCAAGGATAATATAAGCTTATTAACACTAATCGAGTGCGTTTTGGTTCGTACGATGCCCGTTGGCCCATTTGACCAACTATTACTTTCTCACGAAGTAACAAAGTAAAGTGTTACTTCGTGGTGAAGTAATAGACTAAACGAGTTACGTTTGAACAAATCATTGAAGGAAAACTCTTTCTAGAGTGTTTAGAGTCTCCATGCTTAGTTTTGTTGGCCACGACTTGTTGTATGGAACTTTAAACTCTTTATCACAAGTCTTAACCTTCCCAAGGATAATCTAAGCTTATTAACACAAATCGAGTGCATTTTGGTTCGTACGATGCCCGTTGGCCCATTTGACCAACTATTACTTTCTCACGAAGTAACAGTTACTTCGTGGTGAAGTAATAGACTGAACGAGTTACGTTTGATCAAATAGTTGAAGGAAAATCATTATAGAGTGTTTAGAGTCTCCATACTTAGTTTTTTTGGCCAAGACTTTTTGTATGGAACTTTATATTCTTTATCACAAGTCTTAACTTTCCCAAGGATAATCTAAGCTTATTAACACTAATCGAGTGCGTTTTGGTTCGTACGATGCCCGTTGGCCCATTTGATCAACTATTACTTTCTCACGAAGTAACAAAGTAAACTGTTACTTCGTGGCGAAGTAATAGACTAAACGAGTTACGTTTGAACAAATAGTTGAAGGAAAATCTTTCTATAGTGTTTAGAGTCTCCATGCTTAGTTTTTTTGGCCACGACTTGTTGTATGGAACTTTAAACTCTTTATCATAAGTCTTAACCTTCCCAAGGATAATCTAAGTTTATTAACACAAATCGAGTGTGTTTTGGTTCGTACGATGCCCGTTGGCCCATTTGACCAACTATTACTTTCTCACGAAGTAACAAGGTAAACTTGTTACTTCGTGGTGAAGTAATAGACTAAACGAGTTACGTTCGATCAAATCGTTGAAGGAAAATCATTCTAGAGTGTTTAGAGTCTCGATACTTAGTTTTTTTGGCCACGACTTGTTGTATGGAACTTTATATTCTTTATCACAAGTCTTAACCTTCCCAAGGATAATCTAAGCTTATTAATACTAATCGAGTGCGTTTTGGTTCGTACGATGCCCGTTGGCCCATTTGACCAACTATTACTTTCTCACGAAGTAACAAAGTAAACTGTTACTTCGTGGTGAAGTAATAGACTAAACGAGTTACGTTTGATCAAATCGTTGAAGGAAAATCATTCTAGAGTGTTTTGAGTCTCCATACTTAGTTTTTTTGGCCACGACTTGTTGTATGGAACTTTAAACTCTTTATTACAAGTCTTAACCTTTCAAGGATAATCTAAGCTTATTAACACAAATCGAGTGTGTTTTGGTTCGTACGATGCCCGTTGGCCCATTTGACCAACTATTACTTTCTCACGAAGTAACAAAGTAAACTTTTACTTCGTGGTGAAGTAATAGACTAAACGAGTTACGTTTGATCAAATCGTTGGAGGAAAATCTTTCTAGAGTGTTTAGAGTCTCCATGCTTAGTGTTTTTGGCCACGACTTGTTGTATGGAACTTTAAACTCTTTATCACAAGTCTTAACCTTCCCAAGGATAATCTAAGCTTATTAACACAAATCGAGTGTGTTTTGGTTCGTACGATGCCCGTTGGCCCATTTGACCAACTATTACTTTCTCACGAAGTAACAAGGTAAACTGTTACTTCGTGGTGAAGTAATAGACTAAACGAGTTACGTTTGATCAAATCGTTGAAGGAAAATCATTCTAGAGTGTTTAGAGTATCCATACTTAGTTTTTTTGGCCAAGACTTGTTGTATGGAACTTTATATTCTTTATCACAAGTCTTAACTTTCCCAAGGATAATCTAAGCTTATTAACACTAATCCAGTGCATTTTGGTTCGTACGATGCCCGTTGGCCCATTTGACCAACTATTACTTTCTCACGAAGTAACAAAGTAAACTCTTACTTCGTGGTGAAGTAATAGACTAAACGAGTTACGTTTGATCAAATCGTTGAAGGAAAATCATTCTAGAGTGGTTAGAGTCTCCATACTTAGTTTTTTTGGCCACGACTTGTTGTATGGAACTTTATATTCTTTATCATAAGTCTTAACCTTCCCAAGGATAATATAAGCTTATTAACACTAATCGAGTGCGTTTTGGTTCGTACGATGCCCGTTGGCCCATTTGACCAACTATTACTTTCTCACGAAGTAACAAAGTAAAGTGTTACTTCGTGGTGAAGTAATAGACTAAACGAGTTACGTTTGAACAAATCGTTGAAGGAAAACTCTTTCTAGAGTGTTTAGAGTCTCCATGCTTAGTTTTTTTGGCCACGACTTGTTGTATGGAACTTTAAACTCTTTATCACAAGTCTTAACCTTCCCAAGGATAATCTAAGCTTATTAACACAAATCGAGTGCATTTTGGTTCGTACGATGCCCGTTGGCCCATTTGACCAACTATTACTTTCTCACGAAGTAACAGTTACTTCGTGGTGAAGTAATAGACTAAACGAGTTACGTTTGATCAAATAGTTGAAGGAAAATCATTATAGAGTGTTTAGAGTCTCCATACTTAGTTTTTTTGGCCAAGACTTGTTGTATGGAACTTTATATTCTTTATCACAAGTCTTAACTTTCCCAAGGATAATCTAAGCTTATTAACACTAATCGAGTGCGTTTTGGTTCGTACGATGCCCGTTGGCCCATTTGATCAACTATTACTTTCTCACGAAGTAACAAAGTAAACTGTTACTTCGTGGCGAAGTAATAGACTAAACGAGTTACGTTTGAACAAATAGTTGAAGGAAAATCTTTCTATAGTGTTTAGAGTCTCCATGCTTAGTTTTTTTGGCCACGACTTGTTGTATGGAACTTTAAACTCTTTATCATAAGTCTTAACCTTCCCAAGGATAATCTAAGCTTATTAACACAAATCGAGTGTGTTTTGGTTCGTACGATGCCCGTTGGCCCATTTGACCAACTATTACTTTCTCACGAAGTAACAAGGTAAACTTGTTACTTCGTGGTGAAGTAATAGACTAAACGAGTTACGTTCGATCAAATCGTTGAAGGAAAATCATTCTAGAGTGTTTAGAGTCTCGATACTTAGTTTTTTTGGCCACGACTTGTTGTATGGAACTTTATATTCTTTATCACAAGTCTTAACCTTCCCAAGGATAATCTAAGCTTATTAATACTAATCGAGTGCGTTTTGGTTCGTACGATGCCCGTTGGCCCATTTGACCAACTATTACTTTCTCACGAAGTAACAAAGTAAACTGTTACTTCGTGGTGAAGTAATAGACTAAACGAGTTACGTTTGATCAAATCGTTGAAGGAAAATCATTCTAGAGTGTTTTGAGTCTCCATACTTAGTTTTTTTGGCCACGACTTGTTGTATGGAACTTTAAACTCTTTATTACAAGTCTTAACCTTTCAAGGATAATCTAAGCTTATTAACACAAATCGAGTGTGTTTTGGTTCGTACGATGCCCGTTGGCCCATTTGACCAACTATTACTTTCTCACGAAGTAACAAAGTAAACTTTTACTTCGTGGTGAAGTAATAGACTAAACGAGTTATGTTTGATCAAATCGTTGAAGGAAAATCATTCTAGAGTGTTTAGAGTCTCCATACTTAGTTTTTTTGGCCACGACTTGTTGTATGGAACTTTATATTCTTTATCACAAGTCTTAACCTTCCCAAGGATAATGTAAGCTTATTAATACTAATCGAGTGCGGTTTGGTTCGTACGATGCCTGTTGGCCCATTTGACCAACTATTACTTTCTCACGAAGTAACAAAAGTAAACTGTTACTTCGTGGTGAAGTAATAGACTAAACGAGTTACGTTTGATCAAATCGTTGGAGGAAAATCTTTCTAGAGTGTTTAGAGTCTCCATGCTTAGTGTTTTTGGCCACGACTTGTTGTATGGAACTTTAAACTCTTTATCACAAGTCTTAACCTTCCCAAGGATAATCTAAGCTTATTAACACAAATCGAGTGTGTTTTGGTTCGTACGATGCCCGTTGGCCCATTTGACCAACTATTACTTTCTCACGAAGTAACAAGGTAAACTGTTACTTCGTGGTGAAGTAATAGACTAAACGAGTTACGTTTGATCAAATCGTTGAAGGAAAATCATTCTAGAGTGTTTAGAGTATCCATACTTAGTTTTTTTGGCCAAGACTTGTTGTATGGAACTTTATATTCTTTATCACAAGTCTTAACTTTCCCAAGGATAATCTAAGCTTATTAACACTAATCCAGTGCATTTTGGTTCGTACGATGCTCGTTCGCCCATTTGACCAACTATTACTTTCTCACGAAGTAACAAAGTAAACTCTTACTTCGTGGTGAAGTAATAGACTAAACGAGTTACGTTTGATCAAATCGTTGAAGGAAAATCATTCTAGAGTGGTTAGAGTCTCCATACTTAGTTTTTTTGGCCACGACTTGTTGTATGGAACTTTATATTCTTTATCATAAGTCTTAACCTTCCCAAGGATAATATAAGCTTATTAACACTAATCGAGTGCGTTTTGGTTCGTACGATGCCCGTTGGCCCATTTGACCAACTATTACTTTCTCACGAAGTAACAAAGTAAAGTGTTACTTCGTGGTGAAGTAATAGACTAAACGAGTTACGTTTGAACAAATTGTTGAAGGAAAACTCTTTCTAGAGTGTTTAGAGTCTCCATGCTTAGTTTTTTTGGCCACGACTTGTTGTATGGAACTTTAAACTCTTTATCACAAGTCTTAACCTTCCCAAGGATAATCTAAGCTTATTACCACAAATCGAGTGTGTTTTGGTTCGTACGATGCCCGTTGGCCCATTTGACCAACTATTACTTTCTCACGAAGTAACAAGGTAAACTTGTTACTTCGTGGTGAAGTAATAGACTAAACGAGTTACGTTCGATCAAATCGTTGAAGGAAAATCATTCTAGAGTGTTTAGAGTCTCGATACTTAGTTTTTTTGGCCACGACTTGTTGTATGGAACTTTATATTCTTTATCACAAGTCTTAACCTTCCCAAGGATAATCTAAGCTTATTAATACTAATCGAGTGCGTTTTGGTTCGTACGATGCCCGTTGGCCCATTTGACCAACTATTACTTTCTCACGAAGTAACAAAGTAAACTGTTACTTCGTGGTGAAGTAATAGACTAAACGAGTTACGTTTGATCAAATCGTTGAAGGAAAATCATTCTAGAGTGTTTTGAGTCTCCATACTTAGTTTTTTTGGCCACGACTTGTTGTATGGAACTTTAAACTCTTTATTACAAGTCTTAACCTTTCAAGGATAATCTAAGCTTATTAACACAAATCGAGTGTGTTTTGGTTCGTACGATGCCCGTTGGCCCATTTGACCAACTATTACTTTCTCACGAAGTAACAAAGTAAACTTTTACTTCGTGGTGAAGTAATAGACTAAACGAGTTATGTTTGATCAAATCGTTGAAGGAAAATCATTCTAGAGTGTTTAGAGTCTCCATACTTAGTTTTTTTGGCCACGACTTGTTGTATGGAATTTTATATTCTTTATCACAAGTCTTAACCTTCCCAAGGATAATGTAAGCTTATTAATACTAATCGAGTGCGTTTTGGTTCGTACGATGCCTGTTGGCCCATTTGACCAACTATTACTTTCTCACGAAGTAACAAAGTAAACTGTTACTTCGTGGTGAAGTAATAGACTAAACGAGTTAAGTTTTATCAAATCGTTGGAGGAAAATCTTTCTAGAGTGTTTAGAGTCTCCATGCTTAGTGTTTTTGGCCACGACTTGTTGTATGGAACTTTAAACTCTTTATCACAAGTCTTAACCTTCCCAAGGATAATCTAAGCTTATTAACACTAATCGAGTGCGTTTTGGTTCGTACGATGCCCGTTGGCCCATTTGACCAACTATTACTTTCTCACGAAGTAACAAAGTAAAGTGTTACTTCGTGGTGAAGTAATAGACTAAACGAGTTACGTTTGAACAAATCGTTGAAGGAAAACTCTTTCTAGAGTGTTTAGAGTCTCCATGCTTAGTTTTTTTGGCCACGACTTGTTGTATGGAACTTTAAACTCTTTATCACAAGTCTTAACCTTCCCAAGGATAATCTAAGCTTATTAACACAAATCGAGTGCATTTTGGTTCGTACGATGCCCGTTGGCCCATTTGACCAACTATTACTTTCTCACGAAGTAACAGTTACTTCGTGGTGAAGTAATAGACTAAACGAGTTACGTTTGATCAAATCGTTGAAGGAAAATCATTATAGAGTGTTTAGAGTCTCCATACTTAGTTTTTTTGGCCAAGACTTGTTGTATGAAACTTTATATTCTTTATCACAAGTCTTAACTTTCCCAAGGATAATCTAAGCTTATTAACACTAATCGAGTGCGTTTTGGTTCGTACGATGCCCGTTGGCCCATTTGATCAACTATTACTTTCTCACGAAGTAACAAAGTAAACTGTTACTTCGTGGCGAAGTAATAGACTAAACGAGTTACGTTTGAACAAATAGTTGAAGGAAAATCTTTCTATAGTGTTTAGAGTCTCCATGCTTAGTTTTTTTGGCCACGACTTGTTGTATGGAACTTTAAACTCTTTATCATAAGTCTTAACCTTCCCAAGGATAATCTAAGCTTATTACCACAAATCGAGTGTGTTTTGGTTCGTACGATGCCCGTTGGCCCATTTGACCAACTATTACTTTCTCACGAAGTAACAAGGTAAACTTGTTACTTCGTGGTGAAGTAATAGACTAAACGAGTTACGTTCGATCAAATCGTTGAAGGAAAATCATTCTAGAGTGTTTAGAGTCTCGATACTTAGTTTTTTTGGCCACGACTTGTTGTATGGAACTTTATATTCTTTATCACAAGTCTTAACCTTCCCAAGGATAATCTAAGCTTATTAATACTAATCGAGTGCGTTTTGGTTCGTACGATGCCCGTTGGCCCATTTGACCAACTATTACTTTCTCACGAAGTAACAAAGTAAACTGTTACTTCGTGGTGAAGTAATAGACTAAACGAGTTACGTTTGATCAAATCGTTGAAGGAAAATCATTCTAGAGTGTTTTGAGTCTCCATACTTAGTTTTTTTGGCCACGACTTGTTGTATGGAACTTTAAACTCTTTATTACAAGTCTTAACCTTTCAAGGATAATCTAAGCTTATTAACACAAATCGAGTGTGTTTTGGTTCGTACGATGCCCGTTGGCCCATTTGACCAACTATTACTTTCTCACGAAGTAACAAAGTAAACTTTTACTTCGTGGTGAAGTAATAGACTAAACGAGTTATGTTTGATCAAATCGTTGAAGGAAAATCATTCTAGAGTGTTTAGAGTCTCCATACTTAGTTTTTTTGGCCACGACTTGTTGTATGGAACTTTATATTCTTTATCACAAGTCTTAACCTTCCCAAGGATAATGTAAGCTTATTAATACTAATCGAGTGCGGTTTGGTTCGTACGATGCCTGTTGGCCCATTTGACCAACTATTACTTTCTCACGAAGTAACAAAAGTAAACTGTTACTTCGTGGTGAAGTAATAGACTAAACGAGTTACGTTTGATCAAATCGTTGGAGGAAAATCTTTCTAGAGTGTTTAGAGTCTCCATGCTTAGTGTTTTTGGCCACGACTTGTTGTATGGAACTTTAAACTCTTTATCACAAGTCTTAACCTTCCCAAGGATAATCTAAGCTTATTAACACAAATCGAGTGTGTTTTGGTTCGTACGATGCCCGTTGGCCCATTTGACCAACTATTACTTTCTCACGAAGTAACAAGGTAAACTGTTACTTCGTGGTGAAGTAATAGACTAAACGAGTTACGTTTGATCAAATCGTTGAAGGAAAATCATTCTAGAGTGTTTAGAGTATCCATACTTAGTTTTTTTGGCCAAGACTTGTTGTATGGAACTTTATATTCTTTATCACAAGTCTTAACTTTCCCAAGGATAATCTAAGCTTATTAACACTAATCCAGTGCATTTTGGTTCGTACGATGCTCGTTCGCCCATTTGACCAACTATTACTTTCTCACGAAGTAACAAAGTAAACTCTTACTTCGTGGTGAAGTAATAGACTAAACGAGTTACGTTTGATCAAATCGTTGAAGGAAAATCATTCTAGAGTGGTTAGAGTCTCCATACTTAGTTTTTTTGGCCACGACTTGTTGTATGGAACTTTATATTCTTTATCATAAGTCTTAACCTTCCCAAGGATAATATAAGCTTATTAACACTAATCGAGTGCGTTTTGGTTCGTACGATGCCCGTTGGCCCATTTGACCAACTATTACTTTCTCACGAAGTAACAAAGTAAAGTGTTACTTCGTGGTGAAGTAATAGACTAAACGAGTTACGTTTGAACAAATTGTTGAAGGAAAACTCTTTCTAGAGTGTTTAGAGTCTCCATGCTTAGTTTTTTTGGCCACGACTTGTTGTATGGAACTTTAAACTCTTTATCACAAGTCTTAACCTTCCCAAGGATAATCTAAGCTTATTACCACAAATCGAGTGTGTTTTGGTTCGTACGATGCCCGTTGGCCCATTTGACCAACTATTACTTTCTCACGAAGTAACAAGGTAAACTTGTTACTTCGTGGTGAAGTAATAGACTAAACGAGTTACGTTCGATCAAATCGTTGAAGGAAAATCATTCTAGAGTGTTTAGAGTCTCGATACTTAGTTTTTTTGGCCACGACTTGTTGTATGGAACTTTATATTCTTTATCACAAGTCTTAACCTTCCCAAGGATAATCTAAGCTTATTAATACTAATCGAGTGCGTTTTGGTTCGTACGATGCCCGTTGGCCCATTTGACCAACTATTACTTTCTCACGAAGTAACAAAGTAAACTGTTACTTCGTGGTGAAGTAATAGACTAAACGAGTTACGTTTGATCAAATCGTTGAAGGAAAATCATTCTAGAGTGTTTTGAGTCTCCATACTTAGTTTTTTTGGCCACGACTTGTTGTATGGAACTTTAAACTCTTTATTACAAGTCTTAACCTTTCAAGGATAATCTAAGCTTATTAACACAAATCGAGTGTGTTTTGGTTCGTACGATGCCCGTTGGCCCATTTGACCAACTATTACTTTCTCACGAAGTAACAAAGTAAACTTTTACTTCGTGGTGAAGTAATAGACTAAACGAGTTATGTTTGATCAAATCGTTGAAGGAAAATCATTCTAGAGTGTTTAGAGTCTCCATACTTAGTTTTTTTGGCCACGACTTGTTGTATGGAATTTTATATTCTTTATCACAAGTCTTAACCTTCCCAAGGATAATGTAAGCTTATTAATACTAATCGAGTGCGTTTTGGTTCGTACGATGCCTGTTGGCCCATTTGACCAACTATTACTTTCTCACGAAGTAACAAAGTAAACTGTTACTTCGTGGTGAAGTAATAGACTAAACGAGTTAAGTTTTATCAAATCGTTGGAGGAAAATCTTTCTAGAGTGTTTAGAGTCTCCATGCTTAGTGTTTTTGGCCACGACTTGTTGTATGGAACTTTAAACTCTTTATCACAAGTCTTAACCTTCCCAAGGATAATCTAAGCTTATTAACACAAATCGAGTGTGTTTTGGTTCGTACGATGCCCGTTGGCCCATTTGACCAACTATTACTTTCTCACGAAGTAACAAGGTAAACTGTTACTTCGTGGTGAAGTAATAGACTAAACGAGTTACGTTTGATCAAATCGTTGAAGGAAAATCATTCTAGAGTGTTTAGAGTATCCATACTTAGTTTTTTTGGCCAAGACTTGTTGTATGGAACTTTATATTCTTTATCACAAGTCTTAACTTTCCCAAGGATAATCTAAGCTTATTAACACTAATCCAGTGCATTTTGGTTCGTACGATGCTCGTTCGCCCATTTGACCAACTATTACTTTCTCACGAAGTAACAAAGTAAACTCTTACTTCGTGGTGAAGTAATAGACTAAACGAGTTACGTTTGATCAAATCGTTGAAGGAAAATCATTCTAGAGTGGTTAGAGTCTCCATACTTAGTTTTTTTGGCCACGACTTGTTGTATGGAACTTTATATTCTTTATCATAAGTCTTAACCTTCCCAAGGATAATATAAGCTTATTAACACTAATCGAGTGCGTTTTGGTTCGTACGATGCCCGTTGGCCCATTTGACCAACTATTACTTTCTCACGAAGTAACAAAGTAAAGTGTTACTTCGTGGTGAAGTAATAGACTAAACGAGTTACGTTTGAACAAATTGTTGAAGGAAAACTCTTTCTAGAGTGTTTAGAGTCTCCATGCTTAGTTTTTTTGGCCACGACTTGTTGTATGGAACTTTAAACTCTTTATCACAAGTCTTAACCTTCCCAAGGATAATCTAAGCTTATTACCACAAATCGAGTGTGTTTTGGTTCGTACGATGCCCGTTGGCCCATTTGACCAACTATTACTTTCTCACGAAGTAACAAGGTAAACTTGTTACTTCGTGGTGAAGTAATAGACTAAACGAGTTACGTTCGATCAAATCGTTGAAGGAAAATCATTCTAGAGTGTTTAGAGTCTCGATACTTAGTTTTTTTGGCCACGACTTGTTGTATGGAACTTTATATTCTTTATCACAAGTCTTAACCTTCCCAAGGATAATCTAAGCTTATTAATACTAATCGAGTGCGTTTTGGTTCGTACGATGCCCGTTGGCCCATTTGACCAACTATTACTTTCTCACGAAGTAACAAAGTAAACTGTTACTTCGTGGTGAAGTAATAGACTAAACGAGTTACGTTTGATCAAATCGTTGAAGGAAAATCATTCTAGAGTGTTTTGAGTCTCCATACTTAGTTTTTTTGGCCACGACTTGTTGTATGGAACTTTAAACTCTTTATTACAAGTCTTAACCTTTCAAGGATAATCTAAGCTTATTAACACAAATCGAGTGTGTTTTGGTTCGTACGATGCCCGTTGGCCCATTTGACCAACTATTACTTTCTCACGAAGTAACAAAGTAAACTTTTACTTCGTGGTGAAGTAATAGACTAAACGAGTTATGTTTGATCAAATCGTTGAAGGAAAATCATTCTAGAGTGTTTAGAGTCTCCATACTTAGTTTTTTTGGCCACGACTTGTTGTATGGAATTTTATATTCTTTATCACAAGTCTTAACCTTCCCAAGGATAATGTAAGCTTATTAATACTAATCGAGTGCGTTTTGGTTCGTACGATGCCTGTTGGCCCATTTGACCAACTATTACTTTCTCACGAAGTAACAAAGTAAACTGTTACTTCGTGGTGAAGTAATAGACTAAACGAGTTAAGTTTTATCAAATCGTTGGAGGAAAATCTTTCTAGAGTGTTTAGAGTCTCCATGCTTAGTGTTTTTGGCCACGACTTGTTGTATGGAACTTTAAACTCTTTATCACAAGTCTTAACCTTCCCAAGGATAATCTAAGCTTATTAACACTAATCGAGTGCGTTTTGGTTCGTACGATGCCCGTTGGCCCATTTGACCAACTATTACTTTCTCACGAAGTAACAAAGTAAAGTGTTACTTCGTGGTGAAGTAATAGACTAAACGAGTTACGTTTGAACAAATCGTTGAAGGAAAACTCTTTCTAGAGTGTTTAGAGTCTCCATGCTTAGTTTTTTTGGCCACGACTTGTTGTATGGAACTTTAAACTCTTTATCACAAGTCTTAACCTTCCCAAGGATAATCTAAGCTTATTAACACAAATCGAGTGCATTTTGGTTCGTACGATGCCCGTTGGCCCATTTGACCAACTATTACTTTCTCACGAAGTAACAGTTACTTCGTGGTGAAGTAATAGACTAAACGAGTTACGTTTGATCAAATCGTTGAAGGAAAATCATTATAGAGTGTTTAGAGTCTCCATACTTAGTTTTTTTGGCCAAGACTTGTTGTATGAAACTTTATATTCTTTATCACAAGTCTTAACTTTCCCAAGGATAATCTAAGCTTATTAACACTAATCGAGTGCGTTTTGGTTCGTACGATGCCCGTTGGCCCATTTGATCAACTATTACTTTCTCACGAAGTAACAAAGTAAACTGTTACTTCGTGGCGAAGTAATAGACTAAACGAGTTACGTTTGAACAAATAGTTGAAGGAAAATCTTTCTATAGTGTTTAGAGTCTCCATGCTTAGTTTTTTTGGCCACGACTTGTTGTATGGAACTTTAAACTCTTTATCATAAGTCTTAACCTTCCCAAGGATAATCTAAGCTTATTACCACAAATCGAGTGTGTTTTGGTTCGTACGATGCCCGTTGGCCCATTTGACCAACTATTACTTTCTCACGAAGTAACAAGGTAAACTTGTTACTTCGTGGTGAAGTAATAGACTAAACGAGTTACGTTCGATCAAATCGTTGAAGGAAAATCATTCTAGAGTGTTTAGAGTCTCGATACTTAGTTTTTTTTGGCCACGACTTGTTGTATGGAACTTTATATTCTTTATCACAAGTCTTAACCTTCCCAAGGATAATCTAAGCTTATTAATACTAATCGAGTGCGTTTTGGTTCGTACGATGCCCGTTGGCCCATTTGACCAACTATTACTTTCTCACGAAGTAACAAAGTAAACTGTTACTTCGTGGTGAAGTAATAGACTAAACGAGTTACGTTTGATCAAATCGTTGAAGGAAAATCATTCTAGAGTGTTTTGAGTCTCCATACTTAGTTTTTTTGGCCACGACTTGTTGTATGGAACTTTAAACTCTTTATTACAAGTCTTAACCTTTCAAGGATAATCTAAGCTTATTAACACAAATCGAGTGTGTTTTGGTTCGTACGATGCCCGTTGGCCCATTTGACCAACTATTACTTTCTCACGAAGTAACAAAGTAAACTTTTACTTCGTGGTGAAGTAATAGACTAAACGAGTTATGTTTGATCAAATCGTTGAAGGAAAATCATTCTAGAGTGTTTAGAGTCTCCATACTTAGTTTTTTTGGCCACGACTTGTTGTATGGAATTTTATATTCTTTATCACAAGTCTTAACCTTCCCAAGGATAATGTAAGCTTATTAATACTAATCGAGTGCGTTTTGGTTCGTACGATGCCTGTTGGCCCATTTGACCAACTATTACTTTCTCACGAAGTAACAAAGTAAACTGTTACTTCGTGGTGAAGTAATAGACTAAACGAGTTAAGTTTTATCAAATCGTTGGAGGAAAATCTTTCTAGAGTGTTTAGAGTCTCCATGCTTAGTGTTTTTGGCCACGACTTGTTGTATGGAACTTTAAACTCTTTATCACAAGTCTTAACCTTCCCAAGGATAATCTAAGCTTATTAACACTAATCGAGTGCGTTTTGGTTCGTACGATGCCCGTTGGCCCATTTGACCAACTATTACTTTCTCACGAAGTAACAAAGTAAAGTGTTACTTCGTGGTGAAGTAATAGACTAAACGAGTTACGTTTGAACAAATCGTTGAAGGAAAACTCTTTCTAGAGTGTTTAGAGTCTCCATGCTTAGTTTTTTTGGCCACGACTTGTTGTATGGAACTTTAAACTCTTTATCACAAGTCTTAACCTTCCCAAGGATAATCTAAGCTTATTAACACAAATCGAGTGCATTTTGGTTCGTACGATGCCCGTTGGCCCATTTGACCAACTATTACTTTCTCACGAAGTAACAAAGTAAACTTTTACTTCGTGGTGAAGTAATAGACTAAACGAGTTATGTTTGATCAAATCGTTGAAGGAAAATCATTCTAGAGTGTTTAGAGTCTCCATACTTAGTTTTTTTGGCCACGACTTGTTGTATGGAATTTTATATTCTTTATCACAAGTCTTAACCTTCCCAAGGATAATGTAAGCTTATTAATACTAATCGAGTGCGTTTTGGTTCGTACGATGCCTGTTGGCCCATTTGACCAACTATTACTTTCTCACGAAGTAACAAAGTAAACTGTTACTTCGTGGTGAAGTAATAGACTAAACGAGTTAAGTTTTATCAAATCGTTGGAGGAAAATCTTTCTAGAGTGTTTAGAGTCTCCATGCTTAGTGTTTTTGGCCACGACTTGTTGTATGGAACTTTAAACTCTTTATCACAAGTCTTAACCTTCCCAAGGATAATCTAAGCTTATTAACACTAATCGAGTGCGTTTTGGTTCGTACGATGCCCGTTGGCCCATTTGACCAACTATTACTTTCTCACGAAGTAACAAAGTAAAGTGTTACTTCGTGGTGAAGTAATAGACTAAACGAGTTACGTTTGAACAAATCGTTGAAGGAAAACTCTTTCTAGAGTGTTTAGAGTCTCCATGCTTAGTTTTTTTGGCCACGACTTGTTGTATGGAACTTTAAACTCTTTATCACAAGTCTTAACCTTCCCAAGGATAATCTAAGCTTATTAACACAAATCGAGTGCATTTTGGTTCGTACGATGCCCGTTGGCCCATTTGACCAACTATTACTTTCTCACGAAGTAACAGTTACTTCGTGGTGAAGTAATAGACTAAACGAGTTACGTTTGATCAAATCGTTGAAGGAAAATCATTATAGAGTGTTTAGAGTCTCCATACTTAGTTTTTTTGGCCAAGACTTGTTGTATGAAACTTTATATTCTTTATCACAAGTCTTAACTTTCCCAAGGATAATCTAAGCTTATTAACACTAATCGAGTGCGTTTTGGTTCGTACGATGCCCGTTGGCCCATTTGATCAACTATTACTTTCTCACGAAGTAACAAAGTAAACTGTTACTTCGTGGCGAAGTAATAGACTAAACGAGTTACGTTTGAACAAATAGTTGAAGGAAAATCTTTCTATAGTGTTTAGAGTCTCCATGCTTAGTTTTTTTGGCCACGACTTGTTGTATGGAACTTTAAACTCTTTATCATAAGTCTTAACCTTCCCAAGGATAATCTAAGCTTATTACCACAAATCGAGTGTGTTTTGGTTCGTACGATGCCCGTTGGCCCATTTGACCAACTATTACTTTCTCACGAAGTAACAAGGTAAACTTGTTACTTCGTGGTGAAGTAATAGACTAAACGAGTTACGTTCGATCAAATCGTTGAAGGAAAATCATTCTAGAGTGTTTAGAGTCTCGATACTTAGTTTTTTTGGCCACGACTTGTTGTATGGAACTTTATATTCTTTATCACAAGTCTTAACCTTCCCAAGGATAATCTAAGCTTATTAATACTAATCGAGTGCGTTTTGGTTCGTACGATGCCCGTTGGCCCATTTGACCAACTATTACTTTCTCACGAAGTAACAAAGTAAACTGTTACTTCGTGGTGAAGTAATAGACTAAACGAGTTACGTTTGATCAAATCGTTGAAGGAAAATCATTCTAGAGTGTTTTGAGTCTCCATACTTAGTTTTTTTGGCCACGACTTGTTGTATGGAACTTTAAACTCTTTATTACAAGCCTTAACCTTTCAAGGATAATCTAAGCTTATTAACACAAATCGAGTGTGTTTTGGTTCGTACGATGCCCGTTGGCCCATTTGACCAACTATTACTTTCTCACGAAGTAACAAAGTAAACTTTTACTTCGTGGTGAAGTAATAGACTAAACGAGTTATGTTTGATCAAATCGTTGAAGGAAAATCATTCTAGAGTGTTTAGAGTCTCCATACTTAGTTTTTTTGGCCACGACTTGTTGTATGGAATTTTATATTCTTTATCACAAGTCTTAACCTTCCCAAGGATAATGTAAGCTTATTAATACTAATCGAGTGCGTTTTGGTTCGTACGATGCCTGTTGGCCCATTTGACCAACTATTACTTTCTCACGAAGTAACAAAGTAAACTGTTACTTCGTGGTGAAGTAATAGACTAAACGAGTTACGTTTGATCAAATCGTTGGAGGAAAATCTTTCTAGAGTGTTTAGAGTCTCCATGCTTAGTGTTTTTGGCCACGACTTGTTGTATGGAACTTTAAACTCTTTATCACAAGTCTTAACCTTCCCAAGGATAATCTAAGCTTATTAACACAAATCGAGTGTGTTTTGGTTCGTACGATGCCCGTTGGCCCATTTGACCAACTATTACTTTCTCACGAAGTAACAAGGTAAACTGTTACTTCGTGGTGAAGTATTAGACTAAACGAGTTACGTTTGATCAAATCGTTGAAGGAAAATCATTCTAGAGTGTTTAGAGCATCCATACTTAGTTTTTTTGGCCAAGACTTGTTGTATGGAACTTTATATTCTTTATCACAAGTCTTAACTTTCCCAAGGATAATCTAAGCTTATTAACACTAATCCAGTGCATTTTGGTTCGTACGATGCCCGTTGGCCCATTTGACCAACTATTACTTTCTCACGAAGTAACAAGGTAAACTGTTACTTCGTGGTGAAGTATTAGACTAAACGAGTTACATTTGATCAAATCGTTGAAGGAAAATCATTCTAGAGTGTTTAGAGCATCCATACTTAGTTTTTTTGTCCAAGACTTGTTGTATGGAACTTTATATTCTTTATCACAAGTCTTAACCTTCCCAAGGATAATCTAAGCTTATTACCACAAATCGAGTGTGTTTTGGTTCGTACGATGCCCGTTGGCCCATTTGACCAACTATTACTTTCTCACGAAGTAACAAGGTAAACTTGTTACTTCGTGGTGAAGTAATAGACTAAACGAGTTACGTTCGATCAAATCGTTGAAGGAAAATCATTCTAGAGTGTTTAGAGTCTCGATACTTAGTTTTTTTGGCCACGACTTGTTGTATGGAACTTTATATTCTTTATCACAAGTCTTAACCTTCCCAAGGATAATCTAAGCTTATTAATACTAATCGAGTGCGTTTTGGTTCGTACGATGCCCGTTGGCCCATTTGACCAACTATTACTTTCTCACGAAGTAACAAAGTAAACTGTTACTTCGTGGTGAAGTAATAGACTAAACGAGTTACGTTTGATCAAATCGTTGAAGGAAAATCATTCTAGAGTGTTTTGAGTCTCCATACTTAGTTTTTTTGGCCACGACTTGTTGTATGGAACTTTAAACTCTTTATTACAAGTCTTAACCTTTCAAGGATAATCTAAGCTTATTAACACAAATCGAGTGTGTTTTGGTTCGTACGATGCCCGTTGGCCCATTTGACCAACTATTACTTTCTCACGAAGTAACAAAGTAAACTTTTACTTCGTGGTGAAGTAATAGACTAAACGAGTTATGTTTGATCAAATCGTTGAAGGAAAATCATTCTAGAGTGTTTAGAGTCTCCATACTTAGTTTTTTTGGCCACGACTTGTTGTATGGAATTTTATATTCTTTATCACAAGTCTTAACCTTCCCAAGGATAATGTAAGCTTATTAATACTAATCGAGTGCGTTTTGGTTCGTACGATGCCTGTTGGCCCATTTGACCAACTATTACTTTCTCACGAAGTAACAAAGTAAACTGTTACTTAGTGGTGAAGTAATAGACTAAACGAGTTAAGTTTTATCAAATCGTTGGAGGAAAATCTTTCTAGAGTGTTTAGAGTCTCCATGCTTAGTGTTTTTGGCCACGACTTGTTGTATGGAACTTTAAACTCTTTATCACAAGTCTTAACCTTCCCAAGGATAATCTAAGCTTATTAACACTAATCGAGTGCGTTTTGGTTCGTACGATGCCCGTTGGCCCATTTGACCAACTATTACTTTCTCACGAAGTAACAAAGTAAAGTGTT
Organism: Linaria vulgaris; assembly: GCA_948329865.1. Classification (NCBI taxonomy): domain Eukaryota; kingdom Viridiplantae; phylum Streptophyta; class Magnoliopsida; order Lamiales; family Plantaginaceae; genus Linaria; species Linaria vulgaris. The sequence continues at coordinate 36,824,076 of OX415252.1, forward strand.
ACTTCGTGGTGAAGTAATAGACTAAACGAGTTACGTTTGAACAAATCGTTGAAGGAAAACTCTTTCTAGAGTGTTTAGAGTCTCCATGCTTAGTTTTTTTGGCCACGACTTGTTGTATGGAACTTTAAACTCTTTATCACAAGTCTTAACCTTCCCAAGGATAATCTAAGCTTATTAACACAAATCGAGTGCATTTTGGTTCGTACGATGCCCGTTGGCCCATTTGACCAACTATTACTTTCTCACGAAGTAACAGTTACTTCGTGGTGAAGTAATAGACTAAACGAGTTACGTTTGATCAAATCGTTGAAGGAAAATCATTATAGAGTGTTTAGAGTCTCCATACTTAGTTTTTTTGGCCAAGACTTGTTGTATGAAACTTTATATTCTTTATCACAAGTCTTAACTTTCCCAAGGATAATCTAAGCTTATTAACACTAATCGAGTGCGTTTTGGTTCGTACGATGCCCGTTGGCCCATTTGATCAACTATTACTTTCTCACGAAGTAACAAAGTAAACTGTTACTTCGTGGCGAAGTAATAGACTAAACGAGTTACGTTTGAACAAATAGTTGAAGGAAAATCTTTCTATAGTGTTTAGAGTCTCCATGCTTAGTTTTTTTGGCCACGACTTGTTGTATGGAACTTTAAACTCTTTATCATAAGTCTTAACCTTCCCAAGGATAATCTAAGCTTATTACCACAAATCGAGTGTGTTTTGGTTCGTACGATGCCCGTTGGCCCATTTGACCAACTATTACTTTCTCACGAAGTAACAAGGTAAACTTGTTACTTCGTGGTGAAGTAATAGACTAAACGAGTTACGTTCGATCAAATCGTTGAAGGAAAATCATTCTAGAGTGTTTAGAGTCTCGATACTTAGTTTTTTTGGCCACGACTTGTTGTATGGAACTTTATATTCTTTATCACAAGTCTTAACCTTCCCAAGGATAATCTAAGCTTATTAATACTAATCGAGTGCGTTTTGGTTCGTACGATGCCCGTTGGCCCATTTGACCAACTATTACTTTCTCACGAAGTAACAAAGTAAACTGTTACTTCGTGGTGAAGTAATAGACTAAACGAGTTACGTTTGATCAAATCGTTGAAGGAAAATCATTCTAGAGTGTTTTGAGTCTCCATACTTAGTTTTTTTGGCCACGACTTGTTGTATGGAACTTTAAACTCTTTATTACAAGTCTTAACCTTTCAAGGATAATCTAAGCTTATTAACACAAATCGAGTGTGTTTTGGTTCGTACGATGCCCGTTGGCCCATTTGACCAACTATTACTTTCTCACGAAGTAACAAAGTAAACTTTTACTTCGTGGTGAAGTAATAGACTAAACGAGTTATGTTTGATCAAATCGTTGAAGGAAAATCATTCTAGAGTGTTTAGAGTCTCCATACTTAGTTTTTTTGGCCACGACTTGTTGTATGGAATTTTATATTCTTTATCACAAGTCTTAACCTTCCCAAGGATAATGTAAGCTTATTAATACTAATCGAGTGCGTTTTGGTTCGTACGATGCCTGTTGGCCCATTTGACCAACTATTACTTTCTCACGAAGTAACAAAGTAAACTGTTACTTCCTGGTGAAGTAATAGACTAAACGAGTTACGTTTGATCAAATCGTTGGAGGAAAATCTTTCTAGAGTGTTTAGAGTCTCCATGCTTAGTGTTTTTGGCCACGACTTGTTGTATGGAACTTTAAACTCTTTATCACAAGTCTTAACCTTCCCAAGGATAATCTAAGCTTATTAACACAAATCGAGTGTGTTTTGGTTCGTACGATGCCCGTTGGCCCATTTGACCAACTATTACTTTCTCACGAAGTAACAAGGTAAACTGTTACTTCGTGGTGAAGTATTAGACTAAACGAGTTACGTTTGATCAAATCGTTGAAGGAAAATCATTCTAGAGTGTTTAGAGCATCCATACTTAGTTTTTTTGGCCAAGACTTGTTGTATGGAACTTTATATTCTTTATCACAAGTCTTAACTTTCCCAAGGATAATCTAAGCTTATTAACACTAATCCAGTGCATTTTGGTTCGTACGATGCCCGTTGGCCCATTTGACCAACTATTACTTTCTCACGAAGTAACAAGGTAAACTGTTACTTCGTGGTGAAGTATTAGACTAAACGAGTTACATTTGATCAAATCGTTGAAGGAAAATCATTCTAGAGTGTTTAGAGCATCCATACTTAGTTTTTTTGTCCAAGACTTGTTGTATGGAACTTTATATTCTTTATCACAAGTCTTAACCTTCCCAAGGATAATCTAAGCTTATTACCACAAATCGAGTGTGTTTTGGTTCGTACGATGCCCGTTGGCCCATTTGACCAACTATTACTTTCTCACGAAGTAACAAGGTAAACTTGTTACTTCGTGGTGAAGTAATAGACTAAACGAGTTACGTTCGATCAAATCGTTGAAGGAAAATCATTCTAGAGTGTTTAGAGTCTCGATACTTAGTTTTTTTGGCCACGACTTGTTGTATGGAACTTTATATTCTTTATCACAAGTCTTAACCTTCCCAAGGATAATCTAAGCTTATTAATACTAATCGAGTGCGTTTTGGTTCGTACGATGCCCGTTGGCCCATTTGACCAACTATTACTTTCTCACGAAGTAACAAAGTAAACTGTTACTTCGTGGTGAAGTAATAGACTAAACGAGTTACGTTTGATCAAATCGTTGAAGGAAAATCATTCTAGAGTGTTTTGAGTCTCCATACTTAGTTTTTTTGGCCACGACTTGTTGTATGGAACTTTAAACTCTTTATTACAAGTCTTAACCTTTCAAGGATAATCTAAGCTTATTAACACAAATCGAGTGTGTTTTGGTTCGTACGATGCCCGTTGGCCCATTTGACCAACTATTACTTTCTCACGAAGTAACAAAGTAAACTTTTACTTCGTGGTGAAGTAATAGACTAAACGAGTTATGTTTGATCAAATCGTTGAAGGAAAATCATTCTAGAGTGTTTAGAGTCTCCATACTTAGTTTTTTTGGCCACGACTTGTTGTATGGAACTTTATATTCTTTATCACAAGTCTTAACCTTCCCAAGGATAATGTAAGCTTATTAATACTAATCGAGTGCGTTTTGGTTCGTACGATGCCTGTTGGCCCATTTGACCAAGTATTACTTTCTCACGAAGTAACAAAGTAAACTGTTACTTCGTGGTGAAGTAATAGACTAAACGAGTTACGTTTGATCAAATCGTTGGAGGAAAATCTTTCTAGAGTGTTTAGAGTCTCCATGCTTAGTGTTTTTGGCCACGACTTGTTGTATGGAACTTTAAACTCTTTATCACAAGTCTTAACCTTCCCAAGGATAATCTAAGCTTATTAACACAAATCGAGTGTGTTTTGGTTCGTACGATGCCCGTTGGCCCATTTGACCAACTATTACTTTCTCACGAAGTAACAAGGTAAACTGTTACTTCGTGGTGAAGTATTAGACTAAACGAGTTACGTTTGATCAAATCGTTGAAGGAAAATCATTCTAGAGTGTTTAGAGTCTCGATACTTAGTTTTTTTGGCCACGACTTGTTGTATGGAACTTTATATTCTTTATCACAAGTCTTAACCTTCCCAAGGATAATCTAAGCTTATTAATACTAATCGAGTGCGTTTTGGTTGCCCGTTGGCCCATTTGACCAACTATTACTTTCTCACGAAGTAACAAAGTAAACTGTTACTTCGTGGTGAAGTAATAGACTAAACGAGTTACGTTTGATCAAATCGTTGAAGGAAAATCATTCTAGAGTGTTTAGAGTCTCCATACTTAGTTTTTTTGGCCACGACTTGTTGTATGGAACTTTATATTCTTTATCACAAGTCTTAACCTTCCCAAGGATAATGTAAGCTTATTAATACTAATCGAGTGCGTTTTGGTTCGTACGATGCCTGTTGGCCCATTTGACCAACTATTACTTTCTCACGAAGTAACAAGGTAAACTGTTACTTCGTGGTGAAGTATTAGACTAAACGAGTTACGTTTGATCAAATCGTTGGAGGAAAATCTTTCTAGAGTGTTTAGAGTCTCCATGCTTAGTGTTTTTGGCCACGACTTGTTGTATGGAACTTTAAACTCTTTATCACAAGTCTTAACCTTCCCAAGGATAATCTAAGCTTATTAACACAAATCGAGTGTGTTTTGGTTCGTACGATGCCCGTTGGCCCATTTGACCAACTATTACTTTCTCACGAAGTAACAAGGTAAACTGTTACTTCGTGGTGAAGTATTAGACTAAACGAGTTACGTTTGATCAAATCGTTGAAGGAAAATCATTCTAGAGTGTTTAGAGTCTCGATACTTAGTTTTTTTGGCCACGACTTGTTGTATGGAACTTTATATTCTTTATCACAAGTCTTAACCTTCCCAAGGATAATCTAAGCTTATTAATACTAATCGAGTGCGTTTTGGTTCGTACGATGCCCGTTGGCCCATTTGACCAACTATTACTTTCTCACGAAGTAACAAAGTAAACTGTTACTTCGTGGTGAAGTAATAGACTAAACGAGTTACGTTTGATCAAATCGTTGAAGGAAAATCATTCTAGAGTGTTTTGAGTCTCCATACTTAGTTTTTTTGGCCACGACTTGTTGTATGGAACTTTAAACTCTTTATTACAAGTCTTAACCTTTCAAGGATAATCTAAGCTTATTAACACAAATCGAGTGTGTTTTGGTTCGTACGATGCCCGTTGGCCCATTTGACCAACTATTACTTTCTCACGAAGTAACAAAGTAAACTTTTACTTCGTGGTGAAGTAATAGACTAAACGAGTTATGTTTGATCAAATCGTTGAAGGAAAATCATTCTAGAGTGTTTAGAGTCTCCATACTTAGTTTTTTTGGCCACGACTTGTTGTATGGAACTTTATATTCTTTATCACAAGTCTTAACCTTCCCAAGGATAATGTAAGCTTATTAATACTAATCGAGTGCGTTTTGGTTCGTACGATGCCTGTTGGCCCATTTGACCAACTATTACTTTCTCACGAAGTAACAAGGTAAACTGTTACTTCGTGGTGAAGTATTAGACTAAACGAGTTACGTTTGATCAAATCGTTGAAGGAAAATCATTCTAGAGTGGTTAGAGTGTCCATACTTAGTTTTTTTGGCCACGACTTGTTGTATGGAACTTTATATAGTCTTCCACTATGCAAGACCACTAATGTGGGACCCACTGCCACATCATCTCAGTCAACTTTGACTGCCGAAGTCAACGCCCAGAAGTCAATGTTGACCATCCAAAAGTCAACTCCGAAGGTTGTGATTGAAAAGCCTAAGATTGGGACCGGCCTTTTTCCGCTCCTCTCGAATAATTTTTCGAGAATTGCGAAGCCTCCATTTGTTCCACCTACACTTGCGAGACAACCAAATGTGGCACCGGACAATCCTCGGCCGTATCAAATCCGTGCTCCATTGCGTCGCGCTTCTTATGCGCAAGCGGCCGCTCCTTCAAGGCAATATGAAATAAACCGCTCTCTTATTGATGATCCTACTCTCACTACTATGGAGGCTCGAATGGTCAAAGGAAAATCAATGATCGTCTTCAAGAATGAGGAAATCAAAGTCCTTGATGATAGGCTTAAGCTTGTCTTAATCCTTCGTTTCCCTCTCGTTAAGCCGAGCTACACTTTCATCCACAACAAGATAGCGAGACTCAAACTACAAGGCACATACACACTTGGTCCAATTGGCCCTCGTCACGTTATGTTGAAATTGACCACGGAGGAGGACTATACTCGCCTATGGTTGAAGAAGGACCTTCGATTTCTTGATCTTAACGGTTCAATCTACAAATGGACCCCGGATTTCGACCCCGATCTTGATCCTCCGATAGCTCCCGTGTGGATTGGTTTGCCAAACCTTAACATGCGGTTTTGTGAGAGAAATGCCCTTATGAACATTGGTTCATACTTTGGAAGACCTTTGAGGCTTGATGAAGGTGCGGCCACTATGTCACGCCCGGATTACCCTCGAATTTGCGTTGAGATCAACCTCCTTGATCCATTGAAAGAAGAAATAGAATGGGGGATAGAAGATGTGCATGGTCAAGTGGACATCGTAAAGCAAAAGGTCGTATATGAAAATATACCAACCTATTGCCGAAAATGTCAACGAATGGGCCATATACTTGAGGAATGTGGTGCGGAGAAACCTCAAGGAACTATTGAGAAGGTTGAGGATGTCCCAAAACCGACGACCTTTGTTTGGAAGGCTAAGAGGAACATTGCTCCAATATCACCACCGAAGAAAGTCGATAGCCTTGAACAAATACCCAATGTTGAGGAAGTGGCCGAAGAGGCGGATCAAGAAAAACACCTCAAGTTGGCAATAATTCACGTTGCGACTAATGATGGAAATGAAGACCTCCTAAGGGAGGAAGAGTTGAGAAAGGCCGAAGAAAAAGAGATGGAAGATAGGATATTTAGGGATAACAATGACGATGCAGCTATGTTATCGGATTCTAACTATAAGCCTAAATCTAGGCTCCTCTCCCCAAGGGTGTGCTTCCCGGATGCTACTTTCGCGTGTGATATCTCTACCCCTCCCACCTCGCCAACCTCACTACTTGGGCATATTTATGATGAAGCCGTGAGTGAGGATGCTTTTGCTGATGACCTGGAATCCTCATTCAATCAAAGGAGAATCTGCACTCCAATCCCAAGACAAATTGTAACGAGCGACCTCGAGGACTCAACTGTTACAAAAGATGAGTCTTATGAGGAATGTTGTAGGCGAATACTCCGAGAAGGTGAAGAGAGAAGAGAAAAAAATAGGATTAAAGCACCTGATTGCTCCACCTACATAAGCAAGAGTCAACGGAAAAAAGAGAACAAAGAACGAAGAGCAGAAGAAAAGATGAAGTGGAAGAATAGATCATATTCATAGATGATATAGGCCGAGTTTCACATTTTGGCTTACTTTACTTTCGAGGTATCCACTTTTGGGATATGCTCTTATTTGTTGTTGAGATTTCTATTTCTCTGTGTTTGGCGATCGTATGGGTGGGGTACACCATACGGCCTTCGCTATGTAGTACCTCCCCCTAGTTTTCTTTTATAAACCTTTTATTTCTCTTATATTCTTTATCATAAGTCTTAACCTTCCCAAGGATAATATAAGCTTATTAACACTAATCGAGTGCGTTTTGGTTCGTACGATGCCCGTTGGCCCATTTGACCAACTATTACTTTCTCACGAAGTAACAAAGTAAAGTGTTACTTCGTGGTGAAGTAATAGACTAAACGAGTTACGTTTGAACAAATCGTTGAAGGAAAACTCTTTCTAGAGTGTTTAGAGTCTCCATGCTTAGTTTTTTTGGCCACGACTTGTTGTATGGAACTTTAAACTCTTTATCACAAGTCTTAACCTTCCCAAGGATAATCTAAGCTTATTAACACAAATCGAGTGCATTTTGGTTCGTACGATGCCCGTTGGCCCATTTGACCAACTATTACTTTCTCACGAAGTAACAAGGTAAACTTGTTACTTCGTGGTGAAGTAATAGACTAAACGAGTTACGTTCGATCAAATCGTTGAAGGAAAATCATTCTAGAGTGTTTAGAGTCTCGATACTTAGTTTTTTTGGCCACGACTTGTTGTATGGAACTTTATATTCTTTATCACAAGTCTTAACCTTCCCAAGGATAATCTAAGCTTATTAATACTAATCGAGTGCGTTTTGGTTCGTACGATGCCCGTTGGCCCATTTGACCAACTATTACTTTCTCACGAAGTAACAAAGTAAACTGTTACTTCGTGGTGAAGTAATAGACTAAACGAGTTACGTTTGATCAAATCGTTGAAGGAAAATCATTCTAGAGTGTTTTGAGTCTCCATACTTAGTTTTTTTGGCCACGACTTGTTGTATGGAACTTTAAACTCTTTATTACAAGTCTTAACCTTTCAAGGATAATCTAAGCTTATTAACACAAATCGAGTGTGTTTTGGTTCGTACGATGCCCGTTGGCCCATTTGACCAACTATTACTTTCTCACGAAGTAACAAAGTAAACTCTTACTTCGTGGTGAAGTAATAGACTAAACGAGTTACGTTTGATCAAATCGTTGAAGGAAAATCATTCTAGAGTGGTTAGAGTCTCCATACTTAGTTTTTTTGGCCACGACTTGTTGTATGGAACTTTATATTCTTTATCATAAGTCTTAACCTTCCCAAGGATAATATAAGCTTATTAACACTAATCGAGTGCGTTTTGGTTCGTACGATGCCCGTTGGCCCATTTGACCAACTATTACTTTCTCACGAAGTAACAAAGTAAAGTGTTACTTCGTGGTGAAGTAATAGACTAAACGAGTTACGTTTGAACAAATCGTTGAAGGAAAACTCTTTCTAGAGTGTTTAGAGTCTCCATGCTTAGTTTTTTTGGCCACGACTTGTTGTATGGAACTTTAAACTCTTTATCACAAGTCTTAACCTTCCCAAGGATAATCTAAGCTTATTAACACAAATCGAGTGCATTTTGGTTCGTACGATGCCCGTTGGCCCATTTGACCAACTATTACTTTCTCACGAAGTAACAGTTACTTCGTGGTGAAGTAATAGACTAAACGAGTTACGTTTGATCAAATCGTTGAAGGAAAATCATTCTAGAGTGTTTTGAGTCTCCATACTTAGTTTTTTTGGCCACGACTTGTTGTATGGAACTTTAAACTCTTTATTACAAGTCTTAACCTTTCAAGGATAATCTAAGCTTATTAACACAAATCGAGTGTGTTTTGGTTCGTACGATGCCCGTTGGCCCATTTGACCAACTATTACTTTCTCACGAAGTAACAAAGTAAACTCTTACTTCGTGGTGAAGTAATAGACTAAACGAGTTACGTTTGATCAAATCGTTGAAGGAAAATCATTCTAGAGTGGTTAGAGTCTCCATACTTAGTTTTTTTGGCCAAGACTTGTTGTATGAAACTTTATATTCTTTATCACAAGTCTTAACTTTTCCAAGGATAATCTAAGCTTATTAACACTAATCGAGTGCGTTTTGGTTCGTACGATGCCCGTTGGCCCATTTGACCAACTATTACTTTCTCACGAAGTAACAAAGTAAACTGTTATTTCGTGGTGAAGTAATAGACTAAACGAGTTACGTTTGATCAAATCGTTGAAGGAAAATCATTCTAGAGTGTTTTGAGTCTCCATACTTAGTTTTTTTGGCCACGACTTGTTGTATGGAACTTTAAACTCTTTATTACAAGTCTTAACCTTTCAAGGATAATCTAAGCTTATTAACACAAATCGAGTGTGTTTTGGTTCGTACGATGCCCGTTGGCCCATTTGACCAACTATTACTTTCTCACGAAGTAACAAAGTAAACTTTTACTTCGTGGTGAAGTAATAGACTAAACGAGTTATGTTTGATCAAATCGTTGAAGGAAAATCATTCTAGAGTGTTTAGAGTCTCCATACTTAGTTTTTTTGGCCACGACTTGTTGTATGGAACTTTATATTCTTTATCACAAGTCTTAACCTTCCCAAGGATAATGTAAGCTTATTAATACTAATCGAGTGCGTTTTGGTTCGTACGATGCCCGTTGGCCCATTTGACCAACTATTACTTTCTCACGAAGTAACAAGGTAAACTGTTACTTCGTGGTGAAGTATTAGACTAAACGAGTTACGTTTGATCAAATCGTTGAAGGAAAATCATTCTAGAGTGTTTAGAGTCTCGATACTTAGTTTTTTTGGCCACGACTTGTTGTATGGAACTTTATATTCTTTATCACAAGTCTTAACCTTCCCAAGGATAATCTAAGCTTATTAATACTAATCGAGTGCGTTTTGGTTCGTACGATGCCCGTTGGCCCATTTGACCAACTATTACTTTCTCACGAAGTAACAAAGTAAACTGTTACTTCGTGGTGAAGTAATAGACTAAACGAGTTACGTTTGATCAAATCGTTGAAGGAAAATCATTCTAGAGTGTTTTGAGTCTCCATACTTAGTTTTTTTGGCCACGACTTGTTGTATGGAACTTTAAACTCTTTATTACAAGTCTTAACCTTTCAAGGATAATCTAAGCTTATTAACACAAATCGAGTGTGTTTTGGTTCGTACGATGCCCGTTGGCCCATTTGACCAACTATTACTTTCTCACGAAGTAACAAAGTAAACTTTTACTTCGTGGTGAAGTAATAGACTAAACGAGTTATGTTTGATCAAATCGTTGAAGGAAAATCATTCTAGAGTGTTTAGAGTCTCCATACTTAGTTTTTTTGGCCACGACTTGTTGTATGGAACTTTATATTCTTTATCACAAGTCTTAACCTTCCCAAGGATAATGTAAGCTTATTAATACTAATCGAGTGCGTTTTGGTTCGTACGATGCCTGTTGGCCCATTTGACCAACTATTACTTTCTCACGAAGTAACAAGGTAAACTGTTACTTCGTGGTGAAGTATTAGACTAAACGAGTTACGTTTGATCAAATCGTTGAAGGAAAATCTTTCTAGAGTGTTTAGAGTATCCATACTTAGTTTTTTTGGCCAAGACTTGTTGTATGGAACTTTATATTCTTTATCACAAGTCTTAACTTTCCCAAGGATAATCTAAGCTTATTAACACTAATCCAGTGCATTTTGGTTCGTACGATGCCCGTTGGCCCATTTTACCAACTATTACTTTCTCACGAAGTAACAAAGTAAACTCTTACTTCGTGGTGAAGTAATAGACTAAACGAGTTACGTTTGATCAAATCGTTGAAGGAAAATCATTCTAGAGTGGTTAGAGTGTCCATACTTAGTTTTTTTGGCCACGACTTGTTGTATGGAACTTTATATTCTTTATCATAAGTCTTAACCTTCCCAAGGATAATATAAGCTTATTAACACTAATCGAGTGCGTTTTGGTTCGTACGATGCCCGTTGGCCCATTTGACCAACTATTACTTTCTCACGAAGTAACAAAGTAAAGTGTTACTTCGTGGTGAAGTAATAGACTAAACGAGTTACGTTTGAACAAATCGTTGAAGGAAAACTCTTTCTAGAGTGTTTAGAGTCTCCATGCTTAGTTTTTTTGGCCACGACTTGTTGTATGGAACTTTAAACTCTTTATCACAAGTCTTAACCTTCCCAAGGATAATCTAAGCTTATTAACACAAATCGAGTGCATTTTGGTTCGTACGATGCCCGTTGGCCCATTTGACCAACTATTACTTTCTCACGAAGTAACAAGGTAAACTTGTTACTTCGTGGTGAAGTAATAGACTAAACGAGTTACGTTCGATCAAATCGTTGAAGGAAAATCATTCTAGAGTGTTTAGAGTCTCGATACTTAGTTTTTTTGGCCACGACTTGTTGTATGGAACTTTATATTCTTTATCACAAGTCTTAACCTTCCCAAGGATAATCTAAGCTTATTAATACTAATCGAGTGCGTTTTGGTTCGTACGATGCCCGTTGGCCCATTTGACCAACTATTACTTTCTCACGAAGTAACAAAGTAAACTGTTATTTCGTGGTGAAGTAATAGACTAAACGAGTTACGTTTGATCAAATCGTTGAAGGAAAATCATTCTAGAGTGGTTAGAGTCTCCATACTTAGTTTTTTTGGCCAAGACTTGTTGTATGAAACTTTATATTCTTTATCACAAGTCTTAACTTTTCCAAGGATAATCTAAGCTTATTAACACTAATCGAGTGCGTTTTGGTTCGTACGATGCCCGTTGGCCCATTTGACCAACTATTACTTTCTCACGAAGTAACAAAGTAAACTGTTATTTCGTGGTGAAGTAATAGACTAAACGAGTTACGTTTGATCAAATCGTTGAAGGAAAATCATTCTAGAGTGTTTTGAGTCTCCATACTTAGTTTTTTTGGCCACGACTTGTTGTATGGAACTTTAAACTCTTTATTACAAGTCTTAACCTTTCAAGGATAATCTAAGCTTATTAACACAAATCGAGTGTGTTTTGGTTCGTACGATGCCCGTTGGCCCATTTGACCAACTATTACTTTCTCACGAAGTAACAAAGTAAACTTTTACTTCGTGGTGAAGTAATAGACTAAACGAGTTATGTTTGATCAAATCGTTGAAGGAAAATCATTCTAGAGTGTTTAGAGTCTCCATACTTAGTTTTTTTGGCCACGACTTGTTGTATGGAACTTTATATTCTTTATCACAAGTCTTAACCTTCCCAAGGATAATGTAAGCTTATTAATACTAATCGAGTGCGTTTTGGTTCGTACGATGCCCGTTGGCCCATTTGACCAACTATTACTTTCTCACGAAGTAACAAGGTAAACTGTTACTTCGTGGTGAAGTATTAGACTAAACGAGTTACGTTTGATCAAATCGTTGAAGGAAAATCATTCTAGAGTGTTTAGAGTCTCGATACTTAGTTTTTTTGGCCACGACTTGTTGTATGGAACTTTATATTCTTTATCACAAGTCTTAACCTTCCCAAGGATAATCTAAGCTTATTAATACTAATCGAGTGCGTTTTGGTTCGTACGATGCCCGTTGGCCCATTTGACCAACTATTACTTTCTCACGAAGTAACAAAGTAAACTGTTACTTCGTGGTGAAGTAATAGACTAAACGAGTTACGTTTGATCAAATCGTTGAAGGAAAATCATTCTAGAGTGTTTTGAGTCTCCATACTTAGTTTTTTTGGCCACGACTTGTTGTATGGAACTTTAAACTCTTTATTACAAGTCTTAACCTTTCAAGGATAATCTAAGCTTATTAACACAAATCGAGTGTGTTTTGGTTCGTACGATGCCCGTTGGCCCATTTGACCAACTATTACTTTCTCACGAAGTAACAAAGTAAACTTTTACTTCGTGGTGAAGTAATAGACTAAACGAGTTATGTTTGATCAAATCGTTGAAGGAAAATCATTCTAGAGTGTTTAGAGTCTCCATACTTAGTTTTTTTGGCCACGACTTGTTGTATGGAACTTTATATTCTTTATCACAAGTCTTAACCTTCCCAAGGATAATGTAAGCTTATTAATACTAATCGAGTGCGTTTTGGTTCGTACGATGCCTGTTGGCCCATTTGACCAACTATTACTTTCTCACGAAGTAACAAGGTAAACTGTTACTTCGTGGTGAAGTATTAGACTAAACGAGTTACGTTTGATCAAATCGTTGAAGGAAAATCTTTCTAGAGTGTTTAGAGTATCCATACTTAGTTTTTTTGGCCAAGACTTGTTGTATGGAACTTTATATTCTTTATCACAAGTCTTAACTTTCCCAAGGATAATCTAAGCTTATTAACACTAATCCAGTGCATTTTGGTTCGTACGATGCCCGTTGGCCCATTTTACCAACTATTACTTTCTCACGAAGTAACAAAGTAAACTCTTACTTCGTGGTGAAGTAATAGACTAAACGAGTTACGTTTGATCAAATCGTTGAAGGAAAATCATTCTAGAGTGGTTAGAGTGTCCATACTTAGTTTTTTTGGCCACGACTTGTTGTATGGAACTTTATATTCTTTATCATAAGTCTTAACCTTCCCAAGGATAATATAAGCTTATTAACACTAATCGAGTGCGTTTTGGTTCGTACGATGCCCGTTGGCCCATTTGACCAACTATTACTTTCTCACGAAGTAACAAAGTAAAGTGTTACTTCGTGGTGAAGTAATAGACTAAACGAGTTACGTTTGAACAAATCGTTGAAGGAAAACTCTTTCTAGAGTGTTTAGAGTCTCCATGCTTAGTTTTTTTGGCCACGACTTGTTGTATGGAACTTTAAACTCTTTATCACAAGTCTTAACCTTCCCAAGGATAATCTAAGCTTATTAACACAAATCGAGTGCATTTTGGTTCGTACGATGCCCGTTGGCCCATTTGACCAACTATTACTTTCTCACGAAGTAACAAGGTAAACTTGTTACTTCGTGGTGAAGTAATAGACTAAACGAGTTACGTTCGATCAAATCGTTGAAGGAAAATCATTCTAGAGTGTTTAGAGTCTCGATACTTAGTTTTTTTGGCCACGACTTGTTGTATGGAACTTTATATTCTTTATCACAAGTCTTAACCTTCCCAAGGATAATCTAAGCTTATTAATACTAATCGAGTGCGTTTTGGTTCGTACGATGCCCGTTGGCCCATTTGACCAACTATTACTTTCTCACGAAGTAACAAAGTAAACTGTTACTTCGTGGTGAAGTAATAGACTAAACGAGTTACGTTTGATCAAATCGTTGAAGGAAAATCATTCTAGAGTGTTTTGAGTCTCCATACTTAGTTTTTTTGGCCACGACTTGTTGTATGGAACTTTAAACTCTTTATTACAAGTCTTAACCTTTCAAGGATAATCTAAGCTTATTAACACAAATCGAGTGTGTTTTGGTTCGTACGATGCCCGTTGGCCCATTTGACCAACTATTACTTTCTCACGAAGTAACAAAGTAAACTCTTACTTCGTGGTGAAGTAATAGACTAAACGAGTTACGTTTGATCAAATCGTTGAAGGAAAATCATTCTAGAGTGGTTAGAGTCTCCATACTTAGTTTTTTTGGCCACGACTTGTTGTATGGAACTTTATATTCTTTATCACAAGTCTTAACCTTCCCAAGGATAATGTAAGCTTATTAATACTAATCGAGTGCGTTTTGGTTCGTACGATGCCTGTTGGCCCATTTGACCAACTATTACTTTCTCACGAAGTAACAAGGTAAACTGTTACTTCGTGGTGAAGTATTAGACTAAACGAGTTACGTTTGATCAAATCGTTGGAGGAAAATCTTTCTAGAGTGTTTAGAGTCTCCATGCTTAGTGTTTTTGGCCACAACTTGTTGTATGAAACTTTAAACTCTTTATCACAAGTCTTAACCTTCCCAAGGATAATCTAAGCTTATTAACACAAATCGAGTGTGTTTTGGTTCGTACGATGCCCGTTGGCCCATTTGACCAACTATTACTTTCTCACGAAGTAACAAGGTAAACTGTTACTTCGTGGTGAAGTATTAGACTAAACGAGTTACGTTTGATCAAATCGTTGAAGGAAAATCATTCTAGAGTGTTTAGAGTCTCGATACTTAGTTTTTTTGGCCACGACTTGTTGTATGGAACTTTATATTCTTTATCACAAGTCTTAACCTTCCCAAGGATAATCTAAGCTTATTAATACTAATCGAGTGCGTTTTGGTTCGTACGATGCCCGTTGGCCCATTTGACCAACTATTACTTTCTCACGAAGTAACAAAGTAAACTGTTACTTCGTGGTGAAGTAATAGACTAAACGAGTTACGTTTGATCAAATCGTTGAAGGAAAATCATTCTAGAGTGTTTTGAGTCTCCATACTTAGTTTTTTTGGCCACGACTTGTTGTATGGAACTTTAAACTCTTTATTACAAGTCTTAACCTTTCAAGGATAATCTAAGCTTATTAACACAAATCGAGTGTGTTTTGGTTCGTACGATGCCCGTTGGCCCATTTGACCAACTATTACTTTCTCACGAAGTAACAAAGTAAACTCTTACTTCGTGGTGAAGTAATAGACTAAACGAGTTACGTTTGATCAAATCGTTGAAGGAAAATCATTCTAGAGTGGTTAGAGTCTCCATACTTAGTTTTTTTGGCCACGACTTGTTGTATGGAACTTTATATTCTTTATCACAAGTCTTAACCTTCCCAAGGATAATCTAAGCTTATTAATACTAATCGAGTGCGTTTTGGTTCGTACGATGCCCGTTGGCCCATTTGACCAACTATTACTTTCTCACGAAGTAACAAAGTAAACTGTTACTTCGTGGTGAAGTAATAGACTAAACGAGTTACGTTTGATCAAATCGTTGAAGGAAAATCATTCTAGAGTGTTTTGAGTCTCCATACTTAGTTTTTTTGGCCACGACTTGTTGTATGGAACTTTAAACTCTTTATTACAAGTCTTAACCTTTCAAGGATAATCTAAGCTTATTAACACAAATCGAGTGTGTTTTGGTTCGTACGATGCCCGTTGGCCCATTTGACCAACTATTACTTTCTCACGAAGTAACAAAGTAAACTTTTACTTCGTGGTGAAGTAATAGACTAAACGAGTTATGTTTGATCAAATCGTTGAAGGAAAATCATTCTAGAGTGTTTAGAGTCTCCATACTTAGTTTTTTTGGCCACGACTTGTTGTATGGAACTTTATATTCTTTATCACAAGTCTTAACCTTCCCAAGGATAATGTAAGCTTATTAATACTAATCGAGTGCGTTTTGGTTCGTACGATGCCTGTTGGCCCATTTGACCAACTATTACTTTCTCACGAAGTAACAAGGTAAACTGTTACTTCGTGGTGAAGTATTAGACTAAACGAGTTACGTTTGATCAAATCGTTGAAGGAAAATCTTTCTAGAGTGTTTAGAGTATCCATACTTAGTTTTTTTGGCCAAGACTTGTTGTATGGAACTTTATATTCTTTATCACAAGTCTTAACTTTCCCAAGGATAATCTAAGCTTATTAACACTAATCCAGTGCATTTTGGTTCGTACGATGCCCGTTGGCCCATTTTACCAACTATTACTTTCTCACGAAGTAACAAAGTAAACTCTTACTTCGTGGTGAAGTAATAGACTAAACGAGTTACGTTTGATCAAATCGTTGAAGGAAAATCATTCTAGAGTGGTTAGAGTGTCCATACTTAGTTTTTTTGGCCACGACTTGTTGTATGGAACTTTATATTCTTTATCATAAGTCTTAACCTTCCCAAGGATAATATAAGCTTATTAACACTAATCGAGTGCGTTTTGGTTCGTACGATGCCCGTTGGCCCATTTGACCAACTATTACTTTCTCACGAAGTAACAAAGTAAAGTGTTACTTCGTGGTGAAGTAATAGACTAAACGAGTTACGTTTGAACAAATCGTTGAAGGAAAACTCTTTCTAGAGTGTTTAGAGTCTCCATGCTTAGTTTTTTTGGCCACGACTTGTTGTATGGAACTTTAAACTCTTTATCACAAGTCTTAACCTTCCCAAGGATAATCTAAGCTTATTAACACAAATCGAGTGCATTTTGGTTCGTACGATGCCCGTTGGCCCATTTGACCAACTATTACTTTCTCACGAAGTAACAAGGTAAACTTGTTACTTCGTGGTGAAGTAATAGACTAAACGAGTTACGTTCGATCAAATCGTTGAAGGAAAATCATTCTAGAGTGTTTAGAGTCTCGATACTTAGTTTTTTTGGCCACGACTTGTTGTATGGAACTTTATATTCTTTATCACAAGTCTTAACCTTCCCAAGGATAATCTAAGCTTATTAATACTAATCGAGTGCGTTTTGGTTCGTACGATGCCCGTTGGCCCATTTGACCAACTATTACTTTCTCACGAAGTAACAAAGTAAACTGTTACTTCGTGGTGAAGTAATAGACTAAACGAGTTACGTTTGATCAAATCGTTGAAGGAAAATCATTCTAGAGTGTTTTGAGTCTCCATACTTAGTTTTTTTGGCCACGACTTGTTGTATGGAACTTTAAACTCTTTATTACAAGTCTTAACCTTTCAAGGATAATCTAAGCTTATTAACACAAATCGAGTGTGTTTTGGTTCGTACGATGCCCGTTGGCCTATTTGACCAACTATTACTTTCTCACGAAGTAACAAAGTAAACTCTTACTTCGTGGTGAAGTAATAGACTAAACGAGTTACGTTTGATCAAATCGTTGAAGGAAAATCATTCTAGAGTGGTTAGAGTCTCCATACTTAGTTTTTTTGGCCACGACTTGTTGTATGGAACTTTATATTCTTTATCACAAGTCTTAACCTTCCCAAGGATAATGTAAGCTTATTAATACTAATCGAGTGCGTTTTGGTTCGTACGATGCCTGTTGGCCCATTTGACCAACTATTACTTTCTCACGAAGTAACAAGGTAAACTGTTACTTCGTGGTGAAGTATTAGACTAAACGAGTTACGTTTGATCAAATCGTTGGAGGAAAATCTTTCTAGAGTGTTTAGAGTCTCCATGCTTAGTGTTTTTGGCCACAACTTGTTGTATGGAACTTTAAACTCTTTATCACAAGTCTTAACCTTCCCAAGGATAATCTAAGCTTATTAACACAAATCGAGTGTGTTTTGGTTCGTACGATGCCCGTTGGCCCATTTGACCAACTATTACTTTCTCACGAAGTAACAAGGTAAACTGTTACTTCGTGGTGAAGTATTAGACTAAACGAGTTACGTTTGATCAAATCGTTGAAGGAAAATCATTCTAGAGTGTTTAGAGTCTCGATACTTAGTTTTTTTGGCCACGACTTGTTGTATGGAACTTTATATTCTTTATCACAAGTCTTAACCTTCCCAAGGATAATCTAAGCTTATTAATACTAATCGAGTGCGTTTTGGTTCGTACGATGCCCGTTGGCCCATTTGACCAACTATTACTTTCTCACGAAGTAACAAAGTAAACTGTTACTTCGTGGTGAAGTAATAGACTAAACGAGTTACGTTTGATCAAATCGTTGAAGGAAAATCATTCTAGAGTGTTTTGAGTCTCCATACTTAGTTTTTTTTGCCACGACTTGTTGTATGGAACTTTAAACTCTTTATTACAAGTCTTAACCTTTCAAGGATAATCTAAGCTTATTAACACAAATCGAGTGTGTTTTGGTTCGTACGATGCCCGTTGGCCCATTTGACCAACTATTACTTTCTCACGAAGTAACAAAGTAAACTTTTACTTCGTGGTGAAGTAATAGACTAAACGAGTTATGTTTGATCAAATCGTTGAAGGAAAATCATTCTAGAGTGTTTAGAGTCTCCATACTTAGTTTTTTTGGCCACGACTTGTTGTATGGAACTTTATATTCTTTATCACAAGTCTTAACCTTCCCAAGGATAATGTAAGCTTATTAATACTAATCGAGTGCGTTTTGGTTCGTACGATGCCTGTTGGCCCATTTGACCAACTATTACTTTCTCACGAAGTAACAAGGTAAACTGTTACTTCGTGGTGAAGTATTAGACTAAACGAGTTACGTTTGATCAAATCGTTGAAGGAAAATCTTTCTAGAGTGTTTAGAGTATCCATACTTAATTTTTTTGGCCAAGACTTGTTGTATGGAACTTTATATTCTTTATCACAAGTCTTAACTTTCCCAAGGATAATCTAAGCTTATTAACACTAATCCAGTGCATTTTGGTTCGTACGATGCCCGTTGGCCCATTTTACCAACTATTACTTTCTCACGAAGTAACAAAGTAAACTCTTACTTCGTGGTGAAGTAATAGACTAAACGAGTTACGTTTGATCAAATCGTTGAAGGAAAATCATTCTAGAGTGGTTAGAGTCTCCATACTTAGTTTTTTTGGCCACGACTTGTTGTATGGAACTTTATATTCTTTATCATAAGTCTTAACCTTCCCAAGGATAATATAAGCTTATTAACACTAATCGAGTGCGTTTTGGTTCGTACGATGCCCGTTGGCCCATTTGACCAACTATTACTTTCTCACGAAGTAACAAAGTAAAGTGTTACTTCGTGGTGAAGTAATAGACTAAACGAGTTACGTTTGAACAAATCGTTGAAGGAAAACTCTTTCTAGAGTGTTTAGAGTCTCCATGCTTAGTTTTTTTGGCCACGACTTGTTGTATGGAACTTTAAACTCTTTATCACAAGTCTTAACCTTCCCAAGGATAATCTAAGCTTATTAACACAAATCGAGTGCATTTTGGTTCGTACGATGCCCGTTGGCCCATTTGACCAACTATTACTTTCTCACGAAGTAACAGTTACTTCGTGGTGAAGTAATAGACTAAACGAGTTACGTTTGATCAAATCGTTGAAGGAAAATCATTATAGAGTGTTTAGAGTCTCCATACTTAGTTTTTTTGGCCAAGACTTGTTGTATGAAACTTTATATTCTTTATCACAAGTCTTAACTTTTCCAAGGATAATCTAAGCTTATTAACACTAATCGAGTGCGTTTTGGTTCGTACGATGCCCGTTGGCCCATTTGACCAACTATTACTTTCTCACGAAGTAACAAAGTAAACTGTTACTTCGTGGTGAAGTAATAGACTAAACGAGTTACGTTTGATCAAATCGTTGAAGGAAAATCATTCTAGAGTGTTTTGAGTCTCCATACTTAGTTTTTTTGGCCACGACTTGTTGTATGGAACTTTAAACTCTTTATTACAAGTCTTAACCTTTCAAGGATAATCTAAGCTTATTAACACAAATCGAGTGTGTTTTGGTTCGTACGATGCCCGTTGGCCCATTTGACCAATTATTACTTTCTCACGAAGTAACAAAGTAAACTTTTACTTCGTGGTGAAGTAATAGACTAAACGAGTTATGTTTGATCAAATCGTTGAAGGAAAATCATTCTAGAGTGTTTAGAGTCTCCATACTTAGTTTTTTTGGCCACGACTTGTTGTATGGAACTTTATATTCTTTATCACAAGTCTTAACCTTCCCAAGGATAATGTAAGCTTATTAATACTAATCGAGTGCGTTTTGGTTCGTACGATGCCTGTTGGCCCATTTGACCAACTATTACTTTCTCACGAAGTAACAAGGTAAACTGTTACTTCGTGGTGAAGTATTAGACTAAACGAGTTACGTTTGATCAAATCGTTGGAGGAAAATCTTTCTAGAGTGTTTAGAGTCTCCATGCTTAGTGTTTTTGGCCACGACTTGTTGTATGGAACTTTAAACTCTTTATCACAAGTCTTAACCTTCCCAAGGATAATCTAAGCTTATTAACACAAATCGAGTGTGTTTTGGTTCGTACGATGCCCGTTGGCCCATTTGACCAACTATTACTTTCTCACGAAGTAACAAGGTAAACTGTTACTTCGTGGTGAAGTATTAGACTAAACGAGTTACGTTTGATCAAATCGTTGAAGGAAAATCATTCTAGAGTGTTTAGAGTCTCGATACTTAGTTTTTTTGGCCACGACTTGTTGTATGGAACTTTATATTCTTTATCACAAGTCTTAACCTTCCCAAGGATAATCTAAGCTTATTAATACTAATCGAGTGCGTTTTGGTTCGTACGATGCCCGTTGGCCCATTTGACCAACTATTACTTTCTCACGAAGTAACAAAGTAAACTGTTACTTCGTGGTGAAGTAATAGACTAAACGAGTTACGTTTGATCAAATCGTTGAAGGAAAATCATTCTAGAGTGTTTTGAGTCTCCATACTTAGTTTTTTTGGCCACGACTTGTTGTATGGAACTTTAAACTCTTTATTACAAGTCTTAACCTTTCAAGGATAATCTAAGCTTATTAACACAAATCGAGTGTGTTTTGGTTCGTACGATGCCCGTTGGCCCATTTGACCAACTATTACTTTCTCACGAAGTAACAAAGTAAACTTTTACTTCGTGGTGAAGTAATAGACTAAACGAGTTATGTTTGATCAAATCGTTGAAGGAAAATCATTCTAGAGTGTTTAGAGTCTCCATACTTAGTTTTTTTGGCCACGACTTGTTGTATGGAACTTTATATTCTTTATCACAAGTCTTAACCTTCCCAAGGATAATGTAAGCTTATTAATACTAATCGAGTGCGTTTTGGTTCGTACGATGCCTGTTGGCCCATTTGACCAACTATTACTTTCTCACGAAGTAACAAGGTAAACTGTTACTTCGTGGTGAAGTATTAGACTAAACGAGTTACGTTTGATCAAATCGTTGAAGGAAAATCTTTCTAGAGTGTTTAGAGTATCCATACTTAGTTTTTTTGGCCAAGACTTGTTGTATGGAACTTTATATTCTTTATCACAAGTCTTAACTTTCCCAAGGATAATCTAAGCTTATTAACACTAATCCAGTGCATTTTGGTTCGTACGATGCCCGTTGGCCCATTTTACCAACTATTACTTTCTCACGAAGTAACAAAGTAAACTCTTACTTCGTGGTGAAGTAATAGACTAAACGAGTTACGTTTGATCAAATCGTTGAAGGAAAATCATTCTAGAGTGGTTAGAGTGTCCATACTTAGTTTTTTTGGCCACGACTTGTTGTATGGAACTTTATATTCTTTATCATAAGTCTTAACCTTCCCAAGGATAATATAAGCTTATTAACACTAATCGAGTGCGTTTTGGTTCGTACGATGCCCGTTGGCCCATTTGACCAACTATTACTTTCTCACGAAGTAACAAAGTAAAGTGTTACTTCGTGGTGAAGTAATAGACTAAACGAGTTACGTTTGAACAAATCGTTGAAGGAAAACTCTTTCTAGAGTGTTTAGAGTCTCCATGCTTAGTTTTTTTGGCCACGACTTGTTGTATGGAACTTTAAACTCTTTATCACAAGTCTTAACCTTCCCAAGGATAATCTAAGCTTATTAACACAAATCGAGTGCATTTTGGTTCGTACGATGCCCGTTGGCCCATTTGACCAACTATTACTTTCTCACGAAGTAACAAGGTAAACTTGTTACTTCGTGGTGAAGTAATAGACTAAACGAGTTACGTTCGATCAAATCGTTGAAGGAAAATCATTCTAGAGTGTTTAGAGTCTCGATACTTAGTTTTTTTGGCCACGACTTGTTGTATGGAACTTTATATTCTTTATCACAAGTCTTAACCTTCCCAAGGATAATCTAAGCTTATTAATACTAATCGAGTGCGTTTTGGTTCGTACGATGCCCGTTGGCCCATTTGACCAACTATTACTTTCTCACGAAGTAACAAAGTAAACTGTTACTTCGTGGTGAAGTAATAGACTAAACGAGTTACGTTTGATCAAATCGTTGAAGGAAAATCATTCTAGAGTGTTTTGAGTCTCCATACTTAGTTTTTTTGGCCACGACTTGTTGTATGGAACTTTAAACTCTTTATTACAAGTCTTAACCTTTCAAGGATAATCTAAGCTTATTAACACAAATCGAGTGTGTTTTGGTTCGTACGATGCCCGTTGGCCCATTTGACCAACTATTACTTTCTCACGAAGTAACAAAGTAAACTTTTACTTCGTGGTGAAGTAATAGACTAAACGAGTTATGGTTGATCAAATCGTTGAAGGAAAATCATTCTAGAGTGTTTAGAGTCTCCATACTTAGTTTTTTTGGCCACGACTTGTTGTATGGAACTTTATATTCTTTATCACAAGTCTTAACCTTCCCAAGGATAATGTAAGCTTATTAATACTAATCGAGTGCGTTTTGGTTCGTACGATGCCTGTTGGCCCATTTGACCAACTATTACTTTCTCACGAAGTAACAAGGTAAACTGTTACTTCGTGGTGAAGTATTAGACTAAACGAGTTACTTTTGATCAAATCGTTGAAGGAAAATCATTCTAGAGTGTTTAGAGTATCCATACTTAGTTTTTTTGGCCAAGACTTGTTGTATGGAACTTTATATTCTTTATCACAAGTCTTAACTTTCCCAAGGATAATCTAAGCTTATTAACACTAATCCAGTGCATTTTGGTTCGTACGATGCCCGTTGGCCCATTTGACCAACTATTACTTTCTCACGAAGTAACAAAGTAAACTCTTACTTCGTGGTGAAGTAATAGACTAAACGAGTTACGTTTGATCAAATCGTTGAAGGAAAATCATTCTAGAGTGGTTAGAGTGTCCATACTTAGTTTTTTTGGCCACGACTTGTTGTATGGAACTTTATATTCTTTATCATAAGTCTTAACCTTCCCAAGGATAATATAAGCTTATTAACACTAATCGAGTGCGTTTTGGTTCGTACGATGCCCGTTGGCCCATTTGACCAACTATTACTTTCTCACGAAGTAACAAAGTAAAGTGTTACTTCGTGGTGAAGTAATAGACTAAACGAGTTACGTTTGAACAAATCGTTGAAGGAAAACTCTTTCTAGAGTGTTTAGAGTCTCCATGCTTAGTTTTTTTGGCCACGACTTGTTGTATGGAACTTTAAACTCTTTATCACAAGTCTTAACCTTCCCAAGGATAATCTAAGCTTATTAACACAAATCGAGTGCATTTTGGTTCGTACGATGCCCGTTGGCCCATTTGACCAACTATTACTTTCTCACGAAGTAACAGTTACTTCGTGGTGAAGTAATAGACTAAACGAGTTACGTTTGATCAAATCGTTGAAGGAAAATCATTATAGAGTGTTTAGAGTCTCCATACTTAGTTTTTTTGGCCAAGACTTGTTGTATGGAACTTTATATTCTTTATCACAAGTCTTAACTTTCCCAAGGATAATCTAAGCTTATTAACACTAATCGAGTGCGTTTTGGTTCGTACAATGCCCGTTGGCCCATTTGATCAACTATTACTTTCTCACGAAGTAACAAAGTAAAGTGTTACTTCGTGGTGAAGTAATAGACTAAACGAGTTACGTTTGAACAAATCGTTGAAGGAAAACTCTTTCTAGAGTGTTTAGAGTCTCCATGCTTAGTTTTTTTGGCCACGACTTGTTGTATGGAACTTTAAACTCTTTATCACAAGTCTTAACCTTCCCAAGGATAATCTAAGCTTATTAACACAAATCGAGTGCATTTTGGTTCGTACGATGCCCGTTGGCCCATTTGACCAACTATTACTTTCTCACGAAGTAACAGTTACTTCGTGGTGAAGTAATAGACTAAACGAGTTACGTTTGATCAAATCGTTGAAGGAAAATCATTATAGAGTGTTTAGAGTCTCCATACTTAGTTTTTTTGGCCAAGACTTGTTGTATGGAACTTTATATTCTTTATCACAAGTCTTAACTTTCCCAAGGATAATCTAAGCTTATTAACACTAATCGAGTGCGTTTTGGTTCGTACAATGCCCGTTGGCCCATTTGATCAACTATTACTTTCTCACGAAGTAACAAAGTAAACTGTTACTTCGTGGCGAAGTAATAGACTAAACGAGTTACGTTTGAACAAATAGTTGAAGGAAAATCTTTCTATAGTGTTTAGAGTCTCCATGCTTAGTTTTTTTGGCCACGACTTGTTGTATGGAACTTTAAACTCTTTATCATAAGTGTTAACCTTCCCAAGGATAATCTAAGCTTATTAACACAAATCGAGTGTGTTTTGGTTCGTACGATGCCCGTTGGCCCATTTGACCAACTATTACTTTCTCACGAAGTAACAAGGTAAACTTGTTACTTCGTGGTGAAGTAATAGACTAAACGAGTTACGTTCGATCAAATCGTTGAAGGAAAATCATTCTAGAGTGTTTAGAGTCTCGATACTTAGTTTTTTTGGCCACGACTTGTTGTATGGAACTTTATATTCTTTATCACAAGTCTTAACCTTCCCAAGGATAATCTAAGCTTATTAATACTAATCGAGTGCGTTTTGGTTCGTACGATGCCCGTTGGCCCATTTGACCAACTATTACTTTCTCACGAAGTAACAAAGTAAACTGTTACTTCGTGGTGAAGTAATAGACTAAACGAGTTACGTTTGATCAAATCGTTGAAGGAAAATCATTCTAGAGTGTTTTGAGTCTCCATACTTAGTTTTTTTGGCCACGACTTGTTGTATGGAACTTTATATTCTTTATCACAAGTCTTAACCTTCCCAAGGATAATGTAAGCTTATTAATACTAATCGAGTGCGTTTTGGTTCGTACGATGCCTGTTGGCCCATTTGACCAACTATTACTTTCTCACGAAGTAACAAGGTAAACTGTTACTTCGTGGTGAAGTATTAGACTAAACGAGTTACGTTTGATCAAATCGTTGAAGGAAAATCATTCTAGAGTGTTTAGAGTATCCATACTTAGTTTTTTTGGCCAAGACTTGTTGTATGGAACTTTATATTCTTTATCACAAGTCTTAACTTTCCCAAGGATAATCTAAGCTTATTAACACTAATCCAGTGCATTTTGGTTCGTACGATGCCCGTTGGCCCATTTGACCAACTATTACTTTCTCACGAAGTAACAAAGTAAACTCTTACTTCGTGGTGAAGTAATAGACTAAACGAGTTACGTTTGATCAAATCGTTGAAGGAAAATCATTCTAGAGTGGTTAGAGTCTCCATACTTAGTTTTTTTGGCCACGACTTGTTGTATGGAACTTTATATTCTTTATCATAAGTCTTAACCTTCCCAAGGATAATATAAGCTTATTAACACTAATCGAGTGCGTTTTGGTTCGTACGATGCCCGTTGGCCCATTTGACCAACTATTACTTTCTCATGAAGTAACAAAGTAAAGTGTTACTTCGTGGTGAAGTAATAGACTAAACGAGTTACGTTTGAACAAATCGTTGAAGGAAAACTCTTTCTAGAGTGTTTAGAGTCTCCATGCTTAGTTTTTTTGGCCACGACTTGTTGTATGGAACTTTAAACTCTTTATCACAAGTCTTAACCTTCCCAAGGATAATCTAAGCTTATTAACACAAATCGAGTGCATTTTGGTTCGTACGATGCCCGTTGGCCCATTTGACCAACTATTACTTTCTCACGAAGTAACAAAGTAAACTTTTACTTCGTGGTGAAGTAATAGACTAAACGAGTTATGTTTGATCAAATCGTTGAAGGAAAATCATTCTAGAGTGTTTAGAGTCTCCATACTTAGTTTTTTTGGCCACGACTTGTTGTATGGAACTTTATATTCTTTATCACAAGTCTTAACCTTCCCAAGGATAATGTAAGCTTATTAATACTAATCGAGTGCGTTTTGGTTCGTACGATGCCTGTTGGCCCATTTGACCAACTATTACTTTCTCACGAAGTAACAAAGTAAACTCTTACTTCGTGGTGAAGTAATAGACTAAACGAGTTACGTTTGATCAAATCGTTGAAGGAAAATCATTCTAGAGTGGTTAGAGTCTCCATACTTAGTTTTTTTGGCCACGACTTGTTGTATGGAACTTTATATTCTTTATCATAAGTCTTAACCTTCCCAAGGATAATATAAGCTTATTAACACTAATCGAGTGCGTTTTGGTTCGTACGATGCCCGTTGGCCCATTTGACCAACTATTACTTTCTCACGAAGTAACAAAGTAAAGTGTTACTTCGTGGTGAAGTAATAGACTAAACGAGTTACGTTTGAACAAATCGTTGAAGGAAAACTCTTTCTAGAGTGTTTAGAGTCTCCATGCTTAGTTTTTTTGGCCACGACTTGTTGTATGGAACTTTAAACTCTTTATCACAAGTCTTAACCTTCCAAAGGATAATCTAAGCTTATTAACACAAATCGAGTGCATTTTGGTTCGTACGATGCCCGTTGGCCCATTTGACCAACTATTACTTTCTCACGAAGTAACAGTTACTTCGTGGTGAAGTAATAGACTAAACGAGTTACGTTTGATCAAATAGTTGAAGGAAAATCATTATAGAGTGTTTAGAGTCTCCATACTTAGTTTTTTTGGCCAAGACTTGTTGTATGGAACTTTATATTCTTTATCACAAGTCTTAACTTTCCCAAGGATAATCTAAGCTTATTAACACTAATCGAGTGCGTTTTGGTTCGTACGATGCCCGTTGGCCCATTTGATCAACTATTACTTTCTCACGAAGTAACAAAGTAAACTGTTACTTCGTGGCGAAGTAATAGACTAAACGAGTTACGTTTGAACAAATAGTTGAAGGAAAATCTTTCTATAGTGTTTAGAGTCTCCATGCTTAGTTTTTTTGGCCACGACTTGTTGTATGGAACTTTAAACTCTTTATCATAAGTCTTAACCTTCCCAAGGATAATCTAAGCTTATTAACACAAATCGAGTGTGTTTTGGTTCGTACGATGCCCGTTGGCCCATTTGACCAACTATTACTTTCTCACGAAGTAACAAGGTAAACTTGTTACTTCGTGGTGAAGTAATAGACTAAACGAGTTACGTTCGATCAAATCGTTGAAGGAAAATCATTCTAGAGTGTTTAGAGTCTCGATACTTAGTTTTTTTGGCCACGACTTGTTGTATGGAACTTTATATTCTTTATCACAAGTCTTAACCTTCCCAAGGATAATCTAAGCTTATTAATACTAATCGAGTGCGTTTTGGTTCGTACGATGCCCGTTGGCCCATTTGACCAACTATTACTTTCTCACGAAGTAACAAAGTAAACTGTTACTTCGTGGTGAAGTAATAGACTAAACGGGTTACGTTTGATCAAATCGTTGAAGGAAAATCATTCTAGAGTGTTTTGAGTCTCCATACTTAGTTTTTTTGGCCACGACTTGTTGTATGGAACTTTAAACTCTTTATTACAAGTCTTAACCTTTCAAGGATAATCTAAGCTTATTAACACAAATCGAGTGTGTTTTGGTTCGTACGATGCCCGTTGGCCCATTTGACCAACTATTACTTTCTCACGATGTAACAAAGTAAACTTTTACTTTGTGGTGAAGTAATAGACTAAACGAGTTATGTTTGATCAAATCGTTGAAGGAAAATCATTCTAGAGTGTTTAGAGTCTCCATACTTAGTTTTTTTGGCCACGACTTGTTGTATGGAACTTTATATTCTTTATCACAAGTCTTAACCTTCCCAAGGATAATGTAAGCTTATTAATACTAATCGAGTGCGTTTTGGTTCGTACGATGCCTGTTGGCCCATTTGACCAACTATTACTTTCTCACGAAGTAACAAGGTAAACTGTTACTTCGTGGTGAAGTATTAGACTAAACGAGTTACGTTTGATCAAATCGTTGAAGGAAAATCATTCTAGAGTGTTTAGAGTATCCATACTTAGTTTTTTTGGCCAAGACTTGTTGTATGGAACTTTATATTCTTTATCACAAGTCTTAACTTTCCCAAGGATAATCTAAGCTTATTAACACTAATCCAGTGCATTTTGGTTCGTACGATGCCCGTTGGCCCATTTGACCAACTATTACTTTCTCACGAAGTAACAAAGTAAACTCTTACTTCGTGGTGAAGTAATAGACTAAACGAGTTACGTTTGATCAAATCGTTGAAGGAAAATCATTCTAGAGTGGTTAGAGTCTCCATACTTAGTTTTTTTGGCCACGACTTGTTGTATGGAACTTTATATTCTTTATCATAAGTCTTAACCTTCCCAAGGATAATATAAGCTTATTAACACTAATCGAGTGCGTTTTGGTTCGTACGATGCCCGTTGGCCCATTTGACCAACTATTACTTTCTCACGAAGTAACAAAGTAAAGTGTTACTTCGTGGTGAAGTAATAGACTAAACGAGTTACGTTTGAACAAATCGTTGAAGGAAAACTCTTTCTAGAGTGTTTAGAGTCTCCATGCTTAGTTTTTTTGGCCACGACTTGTTGTATGGAACTTTAAACTCTTTATCACAAGTCTTAACCTTCCCAAGGATAATCTAAGCTTATTAACACAAATCGAGTGCATTTTGGTTCGTACGATGCCCGTTGGCCCATTTGACCAACTATTACTTTCTCACGAAGTAACAGTTACTTCGTGGTGAAGTAATAGACTAAACGAGTTACGTTTGATCAAATCGTTGAAGGAAAATCATTATAGAGTGTTTAGAGTCTCCATACTTAGTTTTTTTGGCCAAGACTTGTTGTATGGAACTTTATATTCTTTATCACAAGTCTTAACTTTCCCAAGGATAATCTAAGCTTATTAACACTAATCGAGTGCGTTTTGGTTCGTACAATGCCCGTTGGCCCATTTGATCAACTATTACTTTCTCACGAAGTAACAAAGTAAACTGTTACTTCGTGGCGAAGTAATAGACTAAACGAGTTACGTTTGAACAAATAGTTGAAGGAAAATCTTTCTATAGTGTTTAGAGTCTCCATGCTTAGTTTTTTTGGCCACGACTTGTTGTATGGAACTTTAAACTCTTTATCATAAGTGTTAACCTTCCCAAGGATAATCTAAGCTTATTAACACAAATCGAGTGTGTTTTGGTTCGTACGATGCCCGTTGGCCCATTTGACCAACTATTACTTTCTCACGAAGTAACAAGGTAAACTTGTTACTTCGTTGTGAAGTAATAGACTAAACGAGTTACGTTCGATCAAATCGTTGAAGGAAAATCATTCTAGAGTGTTTAGAGTCTCGATACTTAGTTTTTTTGGCCACGACTTGTTGTATGGAACTTTATATTCTTTATCACAAGTCTTAACCTTCCCAAGGATAATCTAAGCTTATTAATACTAATCGAGTGCGTTTTGGTTCGTACGATGCCCGTTGGCCCATTTGACCAACTATTACTTTCTCACGAAGTAACAAAGTAAACTGTTACTTCGTGGTGAAGTAATAGACTAAACGAGTTACGTTTGATCAAATCGTTGAAGGAAAATCATTCTAGAGTGTTTTGAGTCTCCATACTTAGTTTTTTTGGCCACGACTTGTTGTATGGAACTTTATATTCTTTATCACAAGTCTTAACCTTCCCAAGGATAATGTAAGCTTATTAATACTAATCGAGTGCGTTTTGGTTCGTACGATGCCTGTTGGCCCATTTGACCAACTATTACTTTCTCACGAAGTAACAAGGTAAACTGTTACTTCGTGGTGAAGTATTAGACTAAACGAGTTACGTTTGAACAAATCGTTGAAGGAAAACTCTTTCTAGAGTGTTTAGAGTCTCCATGCTTAGTTTTTTTGGCCACGACTTGTTGTATGGAACTTTAAACTCTTTATCACAAGTCTTAACCTTCCCAAGGATAATCTAAGCTTATTAACACAAATCGAGTGCATTTTGGTTCGTACGATGCCCGTTGGCCCATTTGACCAACTATTACTTTCTCACGAAGTAACAGTTACTTCGTGGTGAAGTAATAGACTAAACGAGTTACGTTTGATCAAATCGTTGAAGGAAAATCATTATAGAGTGTTTAGAGTCTCCATACTTAGTTTTTTTGGCCAAGACTTGTTGTATGGAACTTTATATTCTTTATCACAAGTCTTAACTTTCCCAAGGATAATCTAAGCTTATTAACACTAATCGAGTGCGTTTTGGTTCGTACAATGCCCGTTGGCCCATTTGATCAACTATTACTTTCTCACGAAGTAACAAAGTAAACTGTTACTTCGTGGCGAAGTAATAGACTAAACGAGTTACGTTTGAACAAATAGTTGAAGGAAAATCTTTCTATAGTGTTTAGAGTCTCCATGCTTAGTTTTTTTGGCCACGACTTGTTGTATGGAACTTTAAACTCTTTATCATAAGTGTTAACCTTCCCAAGGATAATCTAAGCTTATTAACACAAATCGAGTGTGTTTTGGTTCGTACGATGCCCGTTGGCCCATTTGACCAACTATTACTTTCTCACGAAGTAACAAGGTAAACTTGTTACTTCGTTGTGAAGTAATAGACTAAACGAGTTACGTTCGATCAAATCGTTGAAGGAAAATCATTCTAGAGTGTTTAGAGTCTCGATACTTAGTTTTTTTGGCCACGACTTGTTGTATGGAACTTTATATTCTTTATCACAAGTCTTAACCTTCCCAAGGATAATCTAAGCTTATTAATACTAATCGAGTGCGTTTTGGTTCGTACGATGCCCGTTGGCCCATTTGACCAACTATTACTTTCTCACGAAGTAACAAAGTAAACTGTTACTTCGTGGTGAAGTAATAGACTAAACGAGTTACGTTTGATCAAATCGTTGAAGGAAAATCATTCTAGAGTGTTTTGAGTCTCCATACTTAGTTTTTTTGGCCACGACTTGTTGTATGGAACTTTATATTCTTTATCACAAGTCTTAACCTTCCCAAGGATAATGTAAGCTTATTAATACTAATCGAGTGCGTTTTGGTTCGTACGATGCCTGTTGGCCCATTTGACCAACTATTACTTTCTCACGAAGTAACAAGGTAAACTGTTACTTCGTGGTGAAGTATTAGACTAAACGAGTTACGTTTGATCAAATCGTTGAAGGAAAATCATTCTAGAGTGTTTAGAGTATCCATACTTAGTTTTTTTGGCCAAGACTTGTTGTATGGAACTTTATATTCTTTATCACAAGTCTTAACTTTCCCAAGGATAATCTAAGCTTATTAACACTAATCCAGTGCATTTTGGTTCGTACGATGCCCGTTGGCCCATTTGACCAACTATTACTTTCTCACGAAGTAACAAAGTAAACTCTTACTTCGTGGTGAAGTAATAGACTAAACGAGTTACGTTTGATCAAATCGTTGAAGGAAAATCATTCTAGAGTGGTTAGAGTCTCCATACTTAGTTTTTTTGGCCACGACTTGTTGTATGGAACTTTATATTCTTTATCATAAGTCTTAACCTTCCCAAGGATAATATAAGCTTATTAACACTAATCGAGTGCGTTTTGGTTCGTACGATGCCCGTTGGCCCATTTGACCAACTATTACTTTCTCATGAATTAACAAAGTAAAGTGTTACTTCGTGGTGAAGTAATAGACTAAACGAGTTACGTTTGAACAAATCGTTGAAGGAAAACTCTTTCTAGAGTGTTTAGAGTCTCCATGCTTAGTTTTTTTGGCCACGACTTGTTGTATGGAACTTTAAACTCTTTATCACAAGTCTTAACCTTCCCAAGGATAATCTAAGCTTATTAACACAAATCGAGTGCATTTTGGTTCGTACGATGCCCGTTGGCCCATTTGACCAACTATTACTTTCTCACGAAGTAACAAAGTAAACTTTTACTTCGTGGTGAAGTAATAGACTAAACGAGTTATGTTTGATCAAATCGTTGAAGGAAAATCATTCTAGAGTGTTTAGAGTCTCCATACTTAGTTTTTTTGGCCACGACTTGTTGTATGGAACTTTATATTCTTTATCACAAGTCTTAACCTTCCCAAGGATAATGTAAGCTTATTAATACTAATCGAGTGCGTTTTGGTTCGTACGATGCCTGTTGGCCCATTTGACCAACTATTACTTTCTCACGAAGTAACAAAGTAAACTCTTACTTCGTGGTGAAGTAATAGACTAAACGAGTTACGTTTGATCAAATCGTTGAAGGAAAATCATTCTAGAGTGGTTAGAGTCTCCATACTTAGTTTTTTTGGCCACGACTTGTTGTATGGAACTTTATATTCTTTATCATAAGTCTTAACCTTCCCAAGGATAATATAAGCTTATTAACACTAATCGAGTGCGTTTTGGTTCGTACGATGCCCGTTGGCCCATTTGACCAACTATTACTTTCTCACGAAGTAACAAAGTAAAGTGTTACTTCGTGGTGAAGTAATAGACTAAACGAGTTACGTTTGAACAAATCGTTGAAGGAAAACTCTTTCTAGAGTGTTTAGAGTCTCCATGCTTAGTTTTTTTGGCCACGACTTGTTGTATGGAACTTTAAACTCTTTATCACAAGTCTTAACCTTCCCAAGGATAATCTAAGCTTATTAACACAAATCGAGTGCATTTTGGTTCGTACGATGCCCGTTGGCCCATTTGACCAACTATTACTTTCTCACGAAGTAACAGTTACTTCGTGGTGAAGTAATAGACTAAACGAGTTACGTTTGATCAAATAGTTGAAGGAAAATCATTATAGAGTGTTTAGAGTCTCCATACTTAGTTTTTTTGGCCAAGACTTGTTGTATGGAACTTTATATTCTTTATCACAAGTCTTAACTTTCCCAAGGATAATCTAAGCTTATTAACACTAATCGAGTGCGTTTTGGTTCGTACGATGCCCGTTGGCCCATTTGATCAACTATTACTTTCTCACGAAGTAACAAAGTAAACTGTTACTTCGTGGCGAAGTAATAGACTAAACGAGTTACGTTTGAACAAATAGTTGAAGGAAAATCTTTCTATAGTGTTTAGAGTCTCCATGCTTAGTTTTTTTGGCCACGACTTGTTGTATGGAACTTTAAACTCTTTATCATAAGTCTTAACCTTCCCAAGGATAATCTAAGCTTATTAACACAAATCGAGTGTGTTTTGGTTCGTACGATGCCCGTTGGCCCATTTGACCAACTATTACTTTCTCACGAAGTAACAAGGTAAACTTGTTACTTCGTGGTGAAGTAATAGACTAAACGAGTTACGTTCGATCAAATCGTTGAAGGAAAATCATTCTAGAGTGTTTAGAGTCTCGATACTTAGTTTTTTTGGCCACGACTTGTTGTATGGAACTTTATATTCTTTATCACAAGTCTTAACCTTCCCAAGGATAATCTAAGCTTATTAATACTAATCGAGTGCGTTTTGGTTCGTACGATGCCCGTTGGCCCATTTGACCAACTATTACTTTCTCACGAAGTAACAAAGTAAACTGTTACTTCGTGGTGAAGTAATAGACTAAACGGGTTACGTTTGATCAAATCGTTGAAGGAAAATCATTCTAGAGTGTTTTGAGTCTCCATACTTAGTTTTTTTGGCCACGACTTGTTGTATGGAACTTTAAACTCTTTATTACAAGTCTTAACCTTTCAAGGATAATCTAAGCTTATTAACACAAATCGAGTGTGTTTTGGTTCGTACGATGCCCGTTGGCCCATTTGACCAACTATTACTTTCTCACGAAGTAACAAAGTAAACTTTTACTTCGTGGTGAAGTAATAGACTAAACGAGTTATGTTTGATCAAATCGTTGAAGGAAAATCATTCTAGAGTGTTTAGAGTCTCCATACTTAGTTTTTTTGGCCACGACTTGTTGTATGGAACTTTATATTCTTTATCACAAGTCTTAACCTTCCCAAGGATAATGTAAGCTTATTAATACTAATCGAGTGCGTTTTGGTTCGTACGATGCCTGTTGGCCCATTTGACCAACTATTACTTTCTCACGAAGTAACAAGGTAAACTGTTACTTCGTGGTGAAGTATTAGACTAAACGAGTTACGTTTGATCAAATCGTTGAAGGAAAATCATTCTAGAGTGTTTAGAGTATCCATACTTAGTTTTTTTGGCCAAGACTTGTTGTATGGAACTTTATATTCTTTATCACAAGTCTTAACTTTCCCAAGGATAATCTAAGCTTATTAACACTAATCCAGTGCATTTTGGTTCGTACGATGCCCGTTGGCCCATTTGACCAACTATTACTTTCTCACGAAGTAACAAAGTAAACTCTTACTTCGTGGTGAAGTAATAGACTAAACGAGTTACGTTTGATCAAATCGTTGAAGGAAAATCATTCTAGAGTGGTTAGAGTCTCCATACTTAGTTTTTTTGGCCACGACTTGTTGTATGGAACTTTATATTCTTTATCATAAGTCTTAACCTTCCCAAGGATAATATAAGCTTATTAACACTAATCGAGTGCGTTTTGGTTCGTACGATGCCCGTTGGCCCATTTGACCAACTATTACTTTCTCACGAAGTAACAAAGTAAAGTGTTACTTCGTGGTGAAGTAATAGACTAAACGAGTTACGTTTGAACAAATCGTTGAAGGAAAACTCTTTCTAGAGTGTTTAGAGTCTCCATGCTTAGTTTTTTTGGCCACGACTTGTTGTATGGAACTTTAAACTCTTTATCACAAGTCTTAACCTTCCCAAGGATAATCTAAGCTTATTAACACAAATCGAGTGCATTTTGGTTCGTACGATGCCCGTTGGCCCATTTGACCAACTATTACTTTCTCACGAAGTAACAGTTACTTCGTGGTGAAGTAATAGACTAAACGAGTTACGTTTGATCAAATCGTTGAAGGAAAATCATTATAGAGTGTTTAGAGTCTCCATACTTAGTTTTTTTGGCCAAGACTTGTTGTATGGAACTTTATATTCTTTATCACAAGTCTTAACTTTCCCAAGGATAATCTAAGCTTATTAACACTAATCGAGTGCGTTTTGGTTCGTACGATGCCCGTTGGCCCATTTGATCAACTATTACTTTCTCACGAAGTAACAAAGTAAACTGTTACTTCGTGGCGAAGTAATAGACTAAACGAGTTACGTTTGAACAAATAGTTGAAGGAAAATCTTTCTATAGTGTTTAGAGTCTCCATGCTTAGTTTTTTTGGCCACGACTTGTTGTATGGAACTTTAAACTCTTTATCATAAGTGTTAACCTTCCCAAGGATAATCTAAGCTTATTAACACAAATCGAGTGTGTTTTGGTTCGTACGATGCCCGTTGGCCCATTTGACCAACTATTACTTTCTCACGAAGTAACAAGGTAAACTTGTTACTTCGTGGTGAAGTAATAGACTAAACGAGTTACGTTCGATCAAATCGTTGAAGGAAAATCATTCTAGAGTGTTTAGAGTCTCGATACTTAGTTTTTTTGGCCACGACTTGTTGTATGGAACTTTATATTCTTTATCACAAGTCTTAACCTTCCCAAGGATAATCTAAGCTTATTAATACTAATCGAGTGCGTTTTGGTTCGTACGATGCCCGTTGGCCCATTTGACCAACTATTACTTTCTCACGAAGTAACAAAGTAAACTGTTACTTCGTGGTGAAGTAATAGACTAAACGAGTTACGTTTGATCAAATCGTTGAAGGAAAATCATTCTAGAGTGTTTTGAGTCTCCATACTTAGTTTTTTTGGCCACGACTTGTTGTATGGAACTTTAAACTCTTTATTACAAGTCTTAACCTTTCAAGGATAATCTAAGCTTATTAACACAAATCGAGTGTGTTTTGGTTCGTACGATGCCCGTTGGCCCATTTGACCAACTATTACTTTCTCACGAAGTAACAAAGTAAACTTTTACTTCGTGGTGAAGTAATAGACTAAACGAGTTATGTTTGATCAAATCGTTGAAGGAAAAGACTAAACGAGTTATGTTTGATCAAATCGTTGAAGGAAAATCATTCTAGAGTGTTTAGAGTCTCCATACTTAGTTTTTTTTGGCCACGACTTGTTGTATGGAACTTTATATTCTTTATCACACAAGTTTTTGTCTACCAATACAAACAAAAAAAAAAGCCAAAAACGCTCTCTTCTCTCTCCTCCTTGTTCACACACGGCCGAGCTTTCCCCGGACTTCCACGGCGACGGTGAGTGGTTTTTCATCTCGAAAATCATGCCATCATCTTCGTTGTTGCAAGAGGATCGTTTCAAGTGGTGATTTCGAGGGGTTTTGAAGCATTTTCTCGTTCCGCCATTGTTGTAAGTTCAAGCTTTGGAGCTTTAAATGACGGATCCGTGAGTTTCTTCCATGGATCCGTTGTTGTTGTGCTTCATTTTTCGTACTTAGTCTCTTATGTTCATCAATGGCGGAACTCGTTAGTTAGCTTGTTGTGTTGTTGGTTTTTTTGCGTTTTCTCTCCGTTTTTCCTATCCCTCTCTTTCTTTCGACATAACACCCATTGTGGAGTGTTCATCACCTTCTCTTGGATTGCCCCTGAGTTTGGTGGTTGCACAAAACGGTGGAGAGTGACCGAGGGTGTGTTGGATTGCCCTTCACGGTTTGGTCACTCTTTGTGAAGTGTCTTTCGTTCTCTTTTTTTTCTCTTTCATTTTGTGTCTTTGAGTGTTCTTGGCTTTTGTTTTTGGCCTTTTTGGTGTTCCTACGTTTTGGTGTTCTTAGCTTTAGTTGTTTGGATCTCTTTCGGATTGGTTTTGGAGGTGTCTTTGCGGATCCGCCGCGTTTTTCCGACCTCCGAGGTTATTCCGGCGACTTTCCGACGCCGCCGCCGCGCGCCACCGTGGTCTCTCTCTCTCCGGTCACCGTGGTGGTGGGGGCGGTCAGTTTGGTGGTTAGATTTGTAGTCGGGGACAAATTCCGCGCATCCGAAGATTTTTCGACGCCGCACCGCCGCGGCTCCGCCGCGGCTCCGCCTCCGTCCGATCATCCTTCTTGGGTAGGCGGCGGCCGAGCTAGTATTAGGGTTAGGGTTGGGGGACAAGTTACCTACCTTTTGTTAGTGGAGTCTAGGGTTGGGGGACAAGTTGCAAGCTTTTTGTTAGTGGAGCCTAGAAGTGGGGGACAAGAGTGCACTACCTTTTCCTTGTGTCCCCCATGCTTCCCACTAATAGTCTTCCACTTTGCAAGACCACTAATGTGGGACCCACTGCCACATCATCTCAGTTGACTCAGTCAACATTGAGTCACGAAGTCAACGCCCAAAAGTCAATTTTGCCCCTCGGAAAGTCAACTCCGAAGCCAAATGTTGACCAAATGAATTCGGACCTCGTTGTGGTTGAAAAGCCTATTGTTGGGACCGGCCTTTTTCCGCTTCTCTCGAATAACTTTGTTAGAGTTGCGAAGGCTCCTTTTGTTCCACCTACATTTTCGAGAAAACCAAATGTGGCACCGGACAATCCTCGACCGTATCAAATCCGTGCTCCATTGCGCCGCGCTTCTTATGCGCAAGCGGCCGCTCCAACAAGACAATATGAAATAAACCGATCTCTTATTGATGATCCTACTCTCACTACAATGGAGTTTCGAGCGGTCAAAGGAAAATCTATGATAGTTTTCAAGAAGGAGGAAATTAAAGTCCTTGATGAGAGGCTTAAGCTTGTTTTGATCCTTCGGTTCCCTCTTGTTAAGCCGAGCTACACGTTTATACATAACAAGATAGCGAGACTCAAACTCCAAGGCAAATACACACTTGGTCCAATTGGTCCTCGCCACGTTATGTTGAAATTGACCACGGAGGAGGACTAT
Organism: Linaria vulgaris; assembly: GCA_948329865.1. Lineage (NCBI taxonomy): Eukaryota > Viridiplantae > Streptophyta > Magnoliopsida > Lamiales > Plantaginaceae > Linaria > Linaria vulgaris. Next base: position 36,862,415 of record OX415252.1, read on the forward strand.
ACTCGCTTATGGTTGAAGAAGGACCTTCGATTTCTTGATCTTAATGGTTCAATCTACAAATGGACCCCGGATTTCGATCCCGATCTTGATCCTCCGATAGCTCCCGTGTGGATTGGTTTACCAAACCTCAACATGCGGTTTTGTGAGAGAAATGCCCTTATGAACATTGGGTCTTACTTTGGAAGACCTTTGAGGCTTGACGAAGGCGCGGCCACTATGTCACGCCCAGATTATCCTCGAATATGTGTTGAGATCAACCTTCTTGATCCATTGAAAGAAGAAATTGAATGGGGGGTAGAAGATGTGCATGGTCAAGTGGACATCGTAAAGCAAAAGGTCGTATATGAAAATATTCCAACCTATTGCCGGAAATGTCAACGAATGGGCCATACATTTGAGGAATGTGGTGTGGAGAAACCTCAAGGAACTAATGAGAAGGTTGAGGATGTCCCAAAACCGACGACCTTTGTTTGGAAGGCTAAGAGGAACATTGCTCCAATTTCACCACCGAAGAAAGTCGATAGCCTTGAACAAATTCCCAATGTTGAGGAAGTGGCCGAAGAGGCGGATCAAGAGAAACACCTCAAGTTGGCAATAATTCACGTTGCAACTAATGATGGAAATGAAGATCTCCTTAGTGAGGAAGAGTTGAGAAAGGCCAAAGAAAAAGAGATTGAAGATATGATCTTGAGGGATGACAATGATGATGCAAAGAGGTTATCGGATTCTAACTATCAACCTAAGTCTAGACTTCTCTCTCCAAGGGTGTGCTTTCCGGATGCTACTTTCTCGTGTGATATCTCTACCCCTCCCACCTCGCCAACCCTCCTACTTGGGCATACTTATGATGAAGCCGTGGGTGATGATGCGTTTGTTGAGGAGTTGGAATCCTCATTTAATCAAAGAAGAATCTGCACTCCAATCCCAAGAAAAATTGTAACGAGCGACCTCGAGGACTCAACTGTTACAAAAGATGAGTCTTATGAGGAATGTTGTAGGCGAATACTCCGAGAAGGTGAAGAGAGAAGAGAAAAAAATAGGATTAAAGCACCAGATTGCTCCACCTACATAAGCAAGAGTCAACGGAAAAAAGAGAACAAAGAACGAAGAGCAGAAGAAAAGATGAAGTGGAAGAATAGATCATATTCATAGATGATATAGGCCGATTTTTTCACATTTTGGATTACTTTACTATCGAGGTATCCACTTTTGGGATATGCTCTTATTTGTTGTTGAGATTTCTATTTCTCTGTATTTGGCGATCGTATGGGTGGGGTACACCATACGACCTTCGCTATGTAGTACCTCCCCTCGTTTTCTTTTATAAACCTTTTATTTCTCTTATATTCTTTATCACAAGTCTTAACCTTCCCAAGGATAATGTAAGCTTATTAATACTAATCGAGTGCGTTTTGGTTCGTACGATGCCTGTTGGCCCATTTGACCAACTATTACTTTCTCACGAAGTAACAAGGTAAACTGTTACTTCGTGGTGAAGTATTAGACTAAACGAGTTACGTTTGATCAAATCGTTGAAGGAAAATCATTCTAGAGTGTTTAGAGTATCCATACTTAGTTTTTTTGGCCAAGACTTGTTGTATGGAACTTTATATTCTTTATCACAAGTCTTAACTTTCCCAAGGATAATCTAAGCTTATTAACACTAATCCAGTGCATTTTGGTTCGTACGATGCCCGTTGGCCCATTTGACCAACTATTACTTTCTCACGAAGTAACAAAGTAAACTCTTACTTCGTGGTGAAGTAATAGACTAAACGAGTTACGTTTGATCAAATCGTTGAAGGAAAATCATTCTAGAGTGGTTAGAGTCTCCATACTTAGTTTTTTTGGCCACGACTTGTTGTATGGAACTTTATATTCTTTATCATAAGTCTTAACCTTCCCAAGGATAATATAAGCTTATTAACACTAATCGAGTGCGTTTTGGTTCGTACGATGCCCGTTGGCCCATTTGACCAACTATTACTTTCTCACGAAGTAACAAAGTAAAGTGTTACTTCGTGGTGAAGTAATAGACTAAACGAGTTACGTTTGAACAAATCGTTGAAGGAAAACTCTTTCTAGAGTGTTTAGAGTCTCCATGCTTAGTTTTTTTGGCCACGACTTGTTGTATGGAACTTTAAACTCTTTATCACAAGTCTTAACCTTCCCAAGGATAATCTAAGCTTATTAACACAAATCGAGTGCATTTTGGTTCGTACGATGCCCGTTGGCCCATTTGACCAACTATTACTTTCTCACGAAGTAACAGTTACTTCGTGGTGAAGTAATAGACTAAACGAGTTACGTTTGATCAAATCGTTGAAGGAAAATCATTATAGAGTGTTTAGAGTCTCCATACTTAGTTTTTTTGGCCAAGACTTGTTGTATGGAACTTTATATTCTTTATCACAAGTCTTAACTTTCCCAAGGATAATCTAAGCTTATTAACACTAATCGAGTGCGTTTTGGTTCGTACGATGCCCGTTGGCCCATTTGATCAACTATTACTTTCTCACGAAGTAACAAAGTAAACTGTTACTTCGTGGCGAAGTAATAGACTAAACGAGTTACGTTTGAACAAATAGTTGAAGGAAAATCTTTCTATAGTGTTTAGAGTCTCCATGCTTAGTTTTTTTGGCCACGACTTGTTGTATGGAACTTTAAACTCTTTATCATAAGTGTTAACCTTCCCAAGGATAATCTAAGCTTATTAACACAAATCGAGTGTGTTTTGGTTCGTACGATGCCCGTTGGCCCATTTGACCAACTATTACTTTCTCACGAAGTAACAAGGTAAACTTGTTACTTCGTGGTGAAGTAATAGACTAAACGAGTTACGTTCGATCAAATCGTTGAAGGAAAATCATTCTAGAGTGTTTAGAGTCTCGATACTTAGTTTTTTTGGCCACGACTTGTTGTATGGAACTTTATATTCTTTATCACAAGTCTTAACCTTCCCAAGGATAATCTAAGCTTATTAATACTAATCGAGTGCGTTTTGGTTCGTACGATGCCCGTTGGCCCATTTGACCAACTATTACTTTCTCACGAAGTAACAAAGTAAACTGTTACTTCGTGGTGAAGTAATAGACTAAACGAGTTACGTTTGATCAAATCGTTGAAGGAAAATCATTCTAGAGTGTTTTGAGTCTCCATACTTAGTTTTTTTGGCCACGACTTGTTGTATGGAACTTTAAACTCTTTATTACAAGTCTTAACCTTTCAAGGATAATCTAAGCTTATTAACACAAATCGAGTGTGTTTTGGTTCGTACGATGCCCGTTGGCCCATTTGACCAACTATTACTTTCTCACGAAGTAACAAAGTAAACTTTTACTTCGTGGTGAAGTAATAGACTAAACGAGTTATGTTTGATCAAATCGTTGAAGGAAAATCATTCTAGAGTGTTTAGAGTCTCCATACTTAGTTTTTTTGGCCACGACTTGTTGTATGGAACTTTATATTCTTTATCACAAGTCTTAACCTTCCCAAGGATAATGTAAGCTTATTAATACTAATCGAGTGCGTTTTGGTTCGTACGATGCCTGTTGGCCCATTTGACCAACTATTACTTTCTCACGAAGTAACAAGGTAAACTGTTACTTCGTGGTGAAGTATTAGACTAAACGAGTTACGTTTGATCAAATCGTTGAAGGAAAATCATTCTAGAGTGTTTAGAGTATCCATACTTAGTTTTTTTGGCCAAGACTTGTTGTATGGAACTTTATATTCTTTATCACAAGTCTTAACTTTCCCAAGGATAATCTAAGCTTATTAACACTAATCCAGTGCATTTTGGTTCGTACGATGCCCGTTGGCCCATTTGACCAACTATTACTTTCTCACGAAGTAACAAAGTAAACTCTTACTTCGTGGTGAAGTAATAGACTAAACGAGTTACGTTTGATCAAATCGTTGAAGGAAAATCATTCTAGAGTGTTTAGAGTATCCATACTTAGTTTTTTTGGCCACGACTTGTTGTATGGAACTTTATATTCTTTATCACAAGTCTTAACCTTCCCAAGGATAATCTAAGCTTATTAACACAAATCGAGTGCATTTTGGTTCGTACGATGCCCGTTGGCCCATTTGACCAACTATTACTTTCTCACGAAGTAACAGTTACTTCGTGGTGAAGTAATAGACTAAACGAGTTACGTTTGATCAAATCGTTGAAGGAAAATCATTATAGAGTGTTTAGAGTCTCCATACTTAGTTTTTTTGGCCAAGACTTGTTGTATGGAACTTTATATTCTTTATCACAAGTCTTAACTTTCCCAAGGATAATCTAAGCTTATTAACACTAATCGAGTGCGTTTTGGTTCGTACGATGCCCGTTGGCCCATTTGATCAACTATTACTTTCTCACGAAGTAACAAAGTAAACTGTTACTTCGTGGCGAAGTAATAGACTAAACGAGTTACGTTTGAACAAATAGTTGAAGGAAAATCTTTCTATAGTGTTTAGAGTCTCCATGCTTAGTTTTTTTGGCCACGACTTGTTGTATGGAACTTTAAACTCTTTATCATAAGTGTTAACCTTCCCAAGGATAATCTAAGCTTATTAACACAAATCGAGTGTGTTTTGGTTCGTACGATGCCCGTTGGCCCATTTGACCAACTATTACTTTCTCACGAAGTAACAAGGTAAACTTGTTACTTCGTGGTGAAGTAATAGACTAAACGAGTTACGTTCGATCAAATCGTTGAAGGAAAATCATTCTAGAGTGTTTAGAGTCTCGATACTTAGTTTTTTTGGCCACGACTTGTTGTATGGAACTTTATATTCTTTATCACAAGTCTTAACCTTCCCAAGGATAATCTAAGCTTATTAATACTAATCGAGTGCGTTTTGGTTCGTACGATGCCCGTTGGCCCATTTGACCAACTATTACTTTCTCACGAAGTAACAAAGTAAACTGTTACTTCGTGGTGAAGTAATAGACTAAACGAGTTACGTTTGATCAAATCGTTGAAGGAAAATCATTCTAGAGTGTTTTGAGTCTCCATACTTAGTTTTTTTGGCCACGACTTGTTGTATGGAACTTTAAACTCTTTATTACAAGTCTTAACCTTTCAAGGATAATCTAAGCTTATTAACACAAATCGAGTGTGTTTTGGTTCGTACGATGCCCGTTGGCCCATTTGACCAACTATTACTTTCTCACGAAGTAACAAAGTAAACTTTTACTTCGTGGTGAAGTAATAGACTAAACGAGTTATGTTTGATCAAATCGTTGAAGGAAAATCATTCTAGAGTGTTTAGAGTCTCCATACTTAGTTTTTTTGGCCACGACTTGTTGTATGGAACTTTATATTCTTTATCACAAGTCTTAACCTTCCCAAGGATAATGTAAGCTTATTAATACTAATCGAGTGCGTTTTGGTTCGTACGATGCCTGTTGGCCCATTTGACCAACTATTACTTTCTCACGAAGTAACAAGGTAAACTGTTACTTCGTGGTGAAGTATTAGACTAAACGAGTTACGTTTGATCAAATCGTTGAAGGAAAATCATTCTAGAGTGTTTAGAGTATCCATACTTAGTTTTTTTGGCCAAGACTTGTTGTATGGAACTTTATATTCTTTATCACAAGTCTTAACTTTCCCAAGGATAATCTAAGCTTATTAACACTAATCCAGTGCATTTTGGTTCGTACGATGCCCGTTGGCCCATTTGACCAACTATTACTTTCTCACGAAGTAACAAAGTAAACTCTTACTTCGTGGTGAAGTAATAGACTAAACGAGTTACGTTTGATCAAATCGTTGAAGGAAAATCATTCTAGAGTGGTTAGAGTCTCCATACTTAGTTTTTTTGGCCACGACTTGTTGTATGGAACTTTATATTCTTTATCATAAGTCTTAACCTTCCCAAGGATAATATAAGCTTATTAACACTAATCGAGTGCGTTTTGGTTCGTACGATGCCCGTTGGCCCATTTGACCAACTATTACTTTCTCACGAAGTAACAAAGTAAAGTGTTACTTCGTGGTGAAGTAATAGACTAAACGAGTTACGTTTGAACAAATCGTTGAAGGAAAACTCTTTCTAGAGTGTTTAGAGTCTCCATGCTTAGTTTTTTTGGCCACGACTTGTTGTATGGAACTTTAAACTCTTTATCACAAGTCTTAACCTTCCCAAGGATAATCTAAGCTTATTAACACAAATCGAGTGCATTTTGGTTCGTACGATGCCCGTTGGCCCATTTGACCAACTATTACTTTCTCACGAAGTAACAGTTACTTCGTGGTGAAGTAATAGACTAAACGAGTTACGTTTGATCAAATCGTTGAAGGAAAATCATTATAGAGTGTTTAGAGTCTCCATACTTAGTTTTTTTGGCCAAGACTTGTTGTATGGAACTTTATATTCTTTATCACAAGTCTTAACTTTCCCAAGGATAATCTAAGCTTATTAACACTAATCGAGTGCGTTTTGGTTCGTACGATGCCCGTTGGCCCATTTGACCAACTATTACTTTCTCACGAAGTAACAAAGTAAAGTGTTACTTCGTGGTGAAGTAATAGACTAAACGAGTTACGTTTGAACAAATCGTTGAAGGAAAACTCTTTCTAGAGTGTTTAGAGTCTCCATGCTTAGTTTTTTTGGCCACGACTTGTTGTATGGAACTTTAAACTCTTTATCACAAGTCTTAACCTTCCCAAGGATAATCTAAGCTTATTAACACAAATCGAGTGCATTTTGGTTCGTACGATGCCCGTTGGCCCATTTGATCAACTATTACTTTCTCACGAAGTAACAAAGTAAACTGTTACTTCGTGGCGAAGTAATAGACTAAACGAGTTACGTTTGAACAAATAGTTGAAGGAAAATCTTTCTATAGTGTTTAGAGTCTCCATGCTTAGTTTTTTTGGCCACGACTTGTTGTATGGAACTTTAAACTCTTTATCATAAGTGTTAACCTTCCCAAGGATAATCTAAGCTTATTAACACAAATCGAGTGTGTTTTGGTTCGTACGATGCCCGTTGGCCCATTTGACCAACTATTACTTTCTCACGAAGTAACAAGGTAAACTTGTTACTTCGTGGTGAAGTAATAGACTAAACGAGTTACGTTCGATCAAATCGTTGAAGGAAAATCATTCTAGAGTGTTTAGAGTCTCGATACTTAGTTTTTTTGGCCACGACTTGTTGTATGGAACTTTATATTCTTTATCACAAGTCTTAACCTTCCCAAGGATAATCTAAGCTTATTAATACTAATCGAGTGCGTTTTGGTTCGTACGATGCCCGTTGGCCCATTTGACCAACTATTACTTTCTCACGAAGTAACAAAGTAAACTGTTACTTCGTGGTGAAGTAATAGACTAAACGAGTTACGTTTGATCAAATCGTTGAAGGAAAATCATTCTAGAGTGTTTTGAGTCTCCATACTTAGTTTTTTTGGCCACGACTTGTTGTATGGAACTTTAAACTCTTTATTACAAGTCTTAACCTTTCAAGGATAATCTAAGCTTATTAACACAAATCGAGTGTGTTTTGGTTCGTACGATGCCCGTTGGCCCATTTGACCAACTATTACTTTCTCACGAAGTAACAAAGTAAACTTTTACTTCGTGGTGAAGTAATAGACTAAACGAGTTATGTTTGATCAAATCGTTGAAGGAAAATCATTCTAGAGTGTTTAGAGTCTCCATACTTAGTTTTTTTGGCCACGACTTGTTGTATGGAACTTTATATTCTTTATCACAAGTCTTAACCTTCCCAAGGATAATGTAAGCTTATTAATACTAATCGAGTGCGTTTTGGTTCGTACGATGCCTGTTGGCCCATTTGACCAACTATTACTTTCTCACGAAGTAACAAGGTAAACTGTTACTTCGTGGTGAAGTATTAGACTAAACGAGTTACGTTTGATCAAATCGTTGAAGGAAAATCATTCTAGAGTGTTTAGAGTATCCATACTTAGTTTTTTTGGCCAAGACTTGTTGTATGGAACTTTATATTCTTTATCACAAGTCTTAACTTTCCCAAGGATAATCTAAGCTTATTAACACTAATCCAGTGCATTTTGGTTCGTACGATGCCCGTTGGCCCATTTGACCAACTATTACTTTCTCACGAAGTAACAAAGTAAACTCTTACTTCGTGGTGAAGTAATAGACTAAACGAGTTACGTTTGATCAAATCGTTGAAGGAAAATCATTCTAGAGTGGTTAGAGTCTCCATACTTAGTTTTTTTGGCCACGACTTGTTGTATGGAACTTTATATTCTTTATCATAAGTCTTAACCTTCCCAAGGATAATATAAGCTTATTAACACTAATCGAGTGCGTTTTGGTTCGTACGATGCCCGTTGGCCCATTTGACCAACTATTACTTTCTCACGAAGTAACAAAGTAAAGTGTTACTTCGTGGTGAAGTAATAGACTAAACGAGTTACGTTTGAACAAATCGTTGAAGGAAAACTCTTTCTAGAGTGTTTAGAGTCTCCATGCTTAGTTTTTTTGGCCACGACTTGTTGTATGGAACTTTAAACTCTTTATCACAAGTCTTAACCTTCCCAAGGATAATCTAAGCTTATTAACACAAATCGAGTGCATTTTGGTTCGTACGATGCCCGTTGGCCCATTTGACCAACTATTACTTTCTCACGAAGTAACAGTTACTTCGTGGTGAAGTAATAGACTAAACGAGTTACGTTTGATCAAATCGTTGAAGGAAAATCATTATAGAGTGTTTAGAGTCTCCATACTTAGTTTTTTTGGCCAAGACTTGTTGTATGGAACTTTATATTCTTTATCACAAGTCTTAACTTTCCCAAGGATAATCTAAGCTTATTAACACTAATCGAGTGCGTTTTGGTTCGTACGATGCCCGTTGGCCCATATGATCAACTATTACTTTCTCACGAAGTAACAAAGTAAACTGTTACTTCGTGGCGAAGTAATAGACTAAACGAGTTACGTTTGAACAAATAGTTGAAGGAAAATCTTTCTATAGTGTTTAGAGTCTCCATGCTTAGTTTTTTTGGCCACGACTTGTTGTATGGAACTTTAAACTCTTTATCATAAGTGTTAACCTTCCCAAGGATAATCTAAGCTTATTAACACAAATCGAGTGTGTTTTGGTTCGTACGAAGCCCGTTGGCCCATTTGACCAACTATTACTTTCTCACGAAGTAACAAGGTAAACTTGTTACTTCGTGGTGAAGTAATAGACTAAACGAGTTACGTTCGATCAAATCGTTGAAGGAAAATCATTCTAGAGTGTTTAGAGTCTCGATACTTAGTTTTTTTGGCCACGACTTGTTGTATGGAACTTTATATTCTTTATCACAAGTCTTAACCTTCCCAAGGATAATCTAAGCTTATTAATACTAATCGAGTGCGTTTTGGTTCGTACGATGCCCGTTGGCCCATTTGACCAACTATTACTTTCTCACGAAGTAACAAAGTAAACTGTTACTTCGTGGTGAAGTAATAGACTAAACGAGTTACGTTTGATCAAATCGTTGAAGGAAAATCATTCTAGAGTGTTTTGAGTCTCCATACTTAGTTTTTTTGGCCACGACTTGTTGTATGGAACTTTAAACTCTTTATTACAAGTCTTAACCTTTCAAGGATAATCTAAGCTTATTAACACAAATCGAGTGTGTTTTGGTTCGTACGATGCCCGTTGGCCCATTTGACCAACTATTACTTTCTCACGAAGTAACAAAGTAAACTTTTACTTCGTGGTGAAGTAATAGACTAAACGAGTTATGTTTGATCAAATCGTTGAAGGAAAATCATTCTAGAGTGTTTAGAGTCTCCATACTTAGTTTTTTTGGCCACGACTTGTTGTATGGAACTTTATATTCTTTATCACAAGTCTTAACCTTCCCAAGGATAATGTAAGCTTATTAATACTAATCGAGTGCGTTTTGGTTCGTACGATGCCTGTTGGCCCATTTGACCAACTATTACTTTCTCACGAAGTAACAAGGTAAACTGTTACTTCGTGGTGAAGTATTAGACTAAACGAGTTACGTTTGATCAAATCGTTGAAGGAAAATCATTCTAGAGTGTTTAGAGTATCCATACTTAGTTTTTTTGGCCAAGACTTGTTGTATGGAACTTTATATTCTTTATCACAAGTCTTAACTTTCCCAAGGATAATCTAAGCTTATTAACACTAATCCAGTGCATTTTGGTTCGTACGATGCCCGTTGGCCCATTTGACCAACTATTACTTTCTCACGAAGTAACAAAGTAAACTCTTACTTCGTGGTGAAGTAATAGACTAAACGAGTTACGTTTGATCAAATCGTTGAAGGAAAATCATTCTAGAGTGGTTAGAGTCTCCATACTTAGTTTTTTTGGCCACGACTTGTTGTATGGAACTTTATATTCTTTATCATAAGTCTTAACCTTCCCAAGGATAATATAAGCTTATTAACACTAATCGAGTGCGTTTTGGTTCGTACGATGCCCGTTGGCCCATTTGACCAACTATTACTTTCTCACGAAGTAACAAAGTAAAGTGTTACTTCGTGGTGAAGTAATAGACTAAACGAGTTACGTTTGAACAAATCGTTGAAGGAAAACTCTTTCTAGAGTGTTTAGAGTCTCCATGCTTAGTTTTTTTGGCCACGACTTGTTGTATGGAACTTTAAACTCTTTATCACAAGTCTTAACCTTCCCAAGGATAATCTAAGCTTATTAACACAAATCGAGTGCATTTTGGTTCGTACGATGCCCGTTGGCCCATTTGACCAACTATTACTTTCTCACGAAGTAACAGTTACTTCGTGGTGAAGTAATAGACTAAACGAGTTACGTTTGATCAAATCGTTGAAGGAAAATCATTATAGAGTGTTTAGAGTCTCCATACTTAGTTTTTTTGGCCAAGACTTGTTGTATGGAACTTTATATTCTTTATCACAAGTCTTAACTTTCCCAAGGATAATCTAAGCTTATTAACACTAATCGAGTGCGTTTTGGTTCGTACGATGCCCGTTGGCCCATTTGACCAACTATTACTTTCTCACGAAGTAACAAAGTAAAGTGTTACTTCGTGGTGAAGTAATAGACTAAACGAGTTACGTTTGAACAAATCGTTGAAGGAAAACTCTTTCTAGAGTGTTTAGAGTCTCCATGCTTAGTTTTTTTGGCCACGACTTGTTGTATGGAACTTTAAACTCTTTATCACAAGTCTTAACCTTCCCAAGGATAATCTAAGCTTATTAACACAAATCGAGTGCATTTTGGTTCGTACGATGCCCGTTGGCCCATTTGATCAACTATTACTTTCTCACGAAGTAACAAAGTAAACTGTTACTTCGTGGCGAAGTAATAGACTAAACGAGTTACGTTTGAACAAATAGTTGAAGGAAAATCTTTCTATAGTGTTTAGAGTCTCCATGCTTAGTTTTTTTGGCCACGACTTGTTGTATGGAACTTTAAACTCTTTATCATAAGTGTTAACCTTCCCAAGGATAATCTAAGCTTATTAACACAAATCGAGTGTGTTTTGGTTCGTACGATGCCCGTTGGCCCATTTGACCAACTATTACTTTCTCACGAAGTAACAAGGTAAACTTGTTACTTCGTGGTGAAGTAATAGACTAAACGAGTTACGTTCGATCAAATCGTTGAAGGAAAATCATTCTAGAGTGTTTAGAGTCTCGATACTTAGTTTTTTTGGCCACGACTTGTTGTATGGAACTTTATATTCTTTATCACAAGTCTTAACCTTCCCAAGGATAATCTAAGCTTATTAATACTAATCGAGTGCGTTTTGGTTCGTACGATGCCCGTTGGCCCATTTGACCAACTATTACTTTCTCACGAAGTAACAAAGTAAACTGTTACTTCGTGGTGAAGTAATAGACTAAACGAGTTACGTTTGATCAAATCGTTGAAGGAAAATCATTCTAGAGTGTTTTGAGTCTCCATACTTAGTTTTTTTGGCCACGACTTGTTGTATGGAACTTTAAACTCTTTATTACAAGTCTTAACCTTTCAAGGATAATCTAAGCTTATTAACACAAATCGAGTGTGTTTTGGTTCGTACGATGCCCGTTGGCCCATTTGACCAACTATTACTTTCTCACGAAGTAACAAAGTAAACTTTTACTTCGTGGTGAAGTAATAGACTAAACGAGTTATGTTTGATCAAATCGTTGAAGGAAAATCATTCTAGAGTGTTTAGAGTCTCCATACTTAGTTTTTTTGGCCACGACTTGTTGTATGGAACTTTATATTCTTTATCACAAGTCTTAACCTTCCCAAGGATAATGTAAGCTTATTAATACTAATCGAGTGCGTTTTGGTTCGTACGATGCCTGTTGGCCCATTTGACCAACTATTACTTTCTCACGAAGTAACAAGGTAAACTGTTACTTCGTGGTGAAGTATTAGACTAAACGAGTTACGTTTGATCAAATCGTTGAAGGAAAATCATTCTAGAGTGTTTAGAGTATCCATACTTAGTTTTTTTGGCCAAGACTTGTTGTATGGAACTTTATATTCTTTATCACAAGTCTTAACTTTCCCAAGGATAATCTAAGCTTATTAACACTAATCCAGTGCATTTTGGTTCGTACGATGCCCGTTGGCCCATTTGACCAACTATTACTTTCTCACGAAGTAACAAAGTAAACTCTTACTTCGTGGTGAAGTAATAGACTAAACGAGTTACGTTTGATCAAATCGTTGAAGGAAAATCATTCTAGAGTGGTTAGAGTCTCCATACTTAGTTTTTTTGGCCACGACTTGTTGTATGGAACTTTATATTCTTTATCATAAGTCTTAACCTTCCCAAGGATAATATAAGCTTATTAACACTAATCGAGTGCGTTTTGGTTCGTACGATGCCCGTTGGCCCATTTGACCAACTATTACTTTCTCACGAAGTAACAAAGTAAAGTGTTACTTCGTGGTGAAGTAATAGACTAAACGAGTTACGTTTGAACAAATCGTTGAAGGAAAACTCTTTCTAGAGTGTTTAGAGTCTCCATGCTTAGTTTTTTTGGCCACGACTTGTTGTATGGAACTTTAAACTCTTTATCACAAGTCTTAACCTTCCCAAGGATAATCTAAGCTTATTAACACAAATCGAGTGCATTTTGGTTCGTACGATGCCCGTTGGCCCATTTGACCAACTATTACTTTCTCACGAAGTAACAGTTACTTCGTGGTGAAGTAATAGACTAAACGAGTTACGTTTGATCAAATCGTTGAAGGAAAATCATTATAGAGTGTTTAGAGTCTCCATACTTAGTTTTTTTGGCCAAGACTTGTTGTATGGAACTTTATATTCTTTATCACAAGTCTTAACTTTCCCAAGGATAATCTAAGCTTATTAACACTAATCGAGTGCGTTTTGGTTCGTACGATGCCCGTTGGCCCATATGATCAACTATTACTTTCTCACGAAGTAACAAAGTAAACTGTTACTTCGTGGCGAAGTAATAGACTAAACGAGTTACGTTTGAACAAATAGTTGAAGGAAAATCTTTCTATAGTGTTTAGAGTCTCCATGCTTAGTTTTTTTGGCCACGACTTGTTGTATGGAACTTTAAACTCTTTATCATAAGTGTTAACCTTCCCAAGGATAATCTAAGCTTATTAACACAAATCGAGTGTGTTTTGGTTCGTACGAAGCCCGTTGGCCCATTTGACCAACTATTACTTTCTCACGAAGTAACAAGGTAAACTTGTTACTTCGTGGTGAAGTAATAGACTAAACGAGTTACGTTCGATCAAATCGTTGAAGGAAAATCATTCTAGAGTGTTTAGAGTCTCGATACTTAGTTTTTTTGGCCACGACTTGTTGTATGGAACTTTATATTCTTTATCACAAGTCTTAACCTTCCCAAGGATAATCTAAGCTTATTAATACTAATCGAGTGCGTTTTGGTTCGTACGATGCCCGTTGGCCCATTTGACCAACTATTACTTTCTCACGAAGTAACAAAGTAAACTGTTACTTCGTGGTGAAGTAATAGACTAAACGAGTTACGTTTGATCAAATCGTTGAAGGAAAATCATTCTAGAGTGTTTTGAGTCTCCATACTTAGTTTTTTTGGCCACGACTTGTTGTATGGAACTTTAAACTCTTTATTACAAGTCTTAACCTTTCAAGGATAATCTAAGCTTATTAACACAAATCGAGTGTGTTTTGGTTCGTACGATGCCCGTTGGCCCATTTGACCAACTATTACTTTCTCACGAAGTAACAAAGTAAACTTTTACTTCGTGGTGAAGTAATAGACTAAACGAGTTATGTTTGATCAAATCGTTGAAGGAAAATCATTCTAGAGTGTTTAAAGTCTCCATACTTAGTTTTTTTGGCCACGACTTGTTGTATGGAACTTTATATTCTTTATCACAAGTCTTAACCTTCCCAAGGATAATGTAAGCTTATTAATACTAATCGAGTGCGTTTTGGTTCGTACGATGCCTGTTGGCCCATTTGACCAACTATTACTTTCTCACGAAGTAACAAGGTAAACTGTTACTTCGTGGTGAAGTATTAGACTAAACGAGTTACGTTTGATCAAATCGTTGAAGGAAAATCATTCTAGAGTGTTTAGAGTATCCATACTTAGTTTTTTTGGCCAAGACTTGTTGTATGGAACTTTATATTCTTTATCACAAGTCTTAACTTTCCCAAGGATAATCTAAGCTTATTAACACTAATCCAGTGCATTTTGGTTCGTACGATGCCCGTTGGCCCATTTGACCAACTATTACTTTCTCACGAAGTAACAAAGTAAACTCTTACTTCGTGGTGAAGTAATAGACTAAACGAGTTACGTTTGATCAAATCGTTGAAGGAAAATCATTCTAGAGTGGTTAGAGTCTCCATACTTAGTTTTTTTGGCCACGACTTGTTGTATGGAACTTTATATTCTTTATCATAAGTCTTAACCTTCCCAAGGATAATATAAGCTTATTAACACTAATCGAGTGCGTTTTGGTTCGTACGATGCCCGTTGGCCCATTTGACCAACTATTACTTTCTCACGAAGTAACAAAGTAAAGTGTTACTTCGTGGTGAAGTAATAGACTAAACGAGTTACGTTTGAACAAATCGTTGAAGGAAAACTCTTTCTAGAGTGTTTAGAGTCTCCATGCTTAGTTTTTTTGGCCACGACTTGTTGTATGGAACTTTAAACTCTTTATCACAAGTCTTAACCTTCCCAAGGATAATCTAAGCTTATTAACACAAATCGAGTGCATTTTGGTTCGTACGATGCCCGTTGGCCCATTTGACCAACTATTACTTTCTCACGAAGTAACAAGGTAAACTTGTTACTTCGTGGTGAAGTAATAGACTAAACGAGTTACGTTCGATCAAATCGTTGAAGGAAAATCATTCTAGAGTGTTTAGAGTCTCGATACTTAGTTTTTTTGGCCACGACTTGTTGTATGGAACTTTATATTCTTTATCACAAGTCTTAACCTTCCCAAGGATAATGTAAGCTTATTAATACTAATCGAGTGCGTTTTGGTTCGTACGATGCCTGTTGGCCCATTTGACCAACTATTACTTTCTCACGAAGTAACAAGGTAAACTGTTACTTCGTGGTGAAGTATTAGACTAAACGAGTTACGTTTGATCAAATCGTTGAAGGAAAATCATTCTAGAGTGTTTAGAGTATCCATACTTAGTTTTTTTGGCCAAGACTTGTTGTATGGAACTTTATATTCTTTATCACAAGTCTTAACTTTCCCAAGGATAATCTAAGCTTATTAACACTAATCCAGTGCATTTTGGTTCGTACGATGCCCGTTGGCCCATTTGACCAACTATTACTTTCTCACGAAGTAACAAAGTAAACTCTTACTTCGTGGTGAAGTAATAGACTAAACGAGTTACGTTTGATCAAATCGTTGAAGGAAAATCATTCTAGAGTGGTTAGAGTCTCCATACTTAGTTTTTTTGGCCACGACTTGTTGTATGGAACTTTATATTCTTTATCATAAGTCTTAACCTTCCCAAGGATAATATAAGCTTATTAACACTAATCGAGTGCGTTTTGGTTCGTACGATGCCCGTTGGCCCATTTGACCAACTATTACTTTCTCACGAAGTAACAAAGTAAAGTGTTACTTCGTGGTGAAGTAATAGACTAAACGAGTTACGTTTGAACAAATCGTTGAAGGAAAACTCTTTCTAGAGATGTTTAGAGTCTCCATGCTTAGTTTTTTTGGCCACGACTTGTTGTATGGAACTTTAAACTCTTTATCACAAGTCTTAACCTTCCCAAGGATAATCTAAGCTTATTAACACAAATCGAGTGCATTTTGGTTCGTACGATGCCCGTTGGCCCATTTGACCAACTATTACTTTCTCACGAAGTAACAAAGTAAACTCTTACTTCGTGGTGAAGTAATAGACTAAACGAGTTACGTTTGATCAAATCGTTGAAGGAAAATCATTCTAGAGTGGTTAGAGTCTCCATACTTAGTTTTTTTGGCCACGACTTGGTTGTATGGAACTTTATATTCTTTATCATAAGTCTTAACCTTCCCAAGGATAATATAAGCTTATTAACACTAATCGAGTGCGTTTTGGTTCGTACGATGCCCGTTGGCCCATTTGACCAACTATTACTTTCTCACGAAGTAACAAAGTAAAGTGTTACTTCGTGGTGAAGTAATAGACTAAACGAGTTACGTTTGAACAAATCGTTGAAGGAAAACTCTTTCTAGAGTGTTTTAGAGTCTCCATGCTTAGTTTTTTTGGCCACGACTTGTTGTATGGAACTTTAAACTCTTTATCACAAGTCTTAACCTTCCCAAGGATAATCTAAGCTTATTAACACAAATCGAGTGCATTTTGGTTTCGTACGATGCCCGTTGGCCCATTTGACCAACTATTACTTTCTCACGAAGTAACAAGGTAAACTTGTTACTTCGTGGTGAAGTAATAGACTAAACGAGTTACGTTCGATCAAATCGTTTGAAGGAAAATCATTCTAGAGTGTTTAGAGTCTCGATACTTAGTTTTTTTGGCCACGACTTGTTGTATGGAACTTTATATTCTTTATCACAAGTCTTAACCTTCCCAAGGATAATGTAAGCTTATTAATACTAATCGAGTGCGTTTTGGTTTCGTTACGATGCCTGTTGGCCCATTTGACCAACTATTACTTTCTCACGAAGTAACAAGGTAAACTGTTACTTCGTGGTGAAGTATTAGACTAAACGAGTTACGTTTGATCAAATCGTTGAAGGAAAATCATTCTAGAGTGTTTAGAGTATCCATACTTAGTTTTTTTGGCCAAGACTTGTTGTATGGAACTTTATATTCTTTATCACAAGTCTTAACTTTCCCAAGGATAATCTAAGCTTATTAACACTAATCCAGTGCATTTTTGGTTCGTACGATGCCCGTTGGCCCATTTGACCAACTATTACTTTCTCACGAAGTAACAAAGTAAACTCTTACTTCGTGGTGAAAGTAATAGACTAAACGAGTTACGTTTGATCAAATCGTTGAAGGAAAATCATTCTAGAGTGGTTAGAGTCTCCATACTTAGTTTTTTTGGCCACGACTTGTTGTATGGAACTTTATATTCTTTATCATAAGTCTTAACCTTCCCAAGGATAATATAAGCTTATTAACACTAATCGAGTGCGGTTTTGGTTCGTACGATGCCCGTTTGGCCCATTTGACCAACTATTACTTTCTCACGAAGTAACAAAGTAAAGTGTTACTTCGTGGTGAAGTAATAGACTAAACGAGTTACTCGGTTTTGAACAAATCGTTGAAGGAAAACTCTTTCTAGAGTGTTTAGAGTCTCCATGCTTAGTTTTTTTTTGGCCACGACTTGTTGTATGGAACTTTAAACTCTTTATCACAAGTCTTAACCTTCCCAAGGATAATCTAAGCTTATTAACACAAATCGAGTGCATTTTGGTTCGTACGATTGCCCGTTGGCCCATTTGACCAACTATGACTTTCTCACGAAGTAACAGTTACTTCGTGGTGAAGTAATAGACTAAACGAGTTACGTTTGATCAAATCGTTGAAGGAAAATCATTATAGAGTGTTTAGAGTCTCCATACTTAGTTTTTTTGGCCAAGACTTGTTGTATGGAACTTTATATTCTTTATTACAAGTCTTAACTTTCCCAAGGATAATCTAAGCTTATTAACACTAATCGAGTGCGTTTTGGTTCGTACGATGCCCGTTGGCCCCATATGATCAACTATTACTTTCTCACGAAGTAAACAAAGTAAACTGTTACTTCGTGGCGAAGTAATAGACTAAACGAGTTACGTTTGAACAAATAGTTGAAGGAAAATCTTTCTATAGTGTTTAGAGTCTCCATGCTTAGTTTTTTTTGGCCACGACTTGTTGTATGGAACTTTAAACTCTTTATCATAAGTGTTAACCTTCCCAAGGATAATCTAAGCTTATTAAACACAAATCGAGGTGGTGTTTTTGGTTCGTACGATGCCCGTTGGCCCATTTGACCAACTATTACTTTCTCACGAAGTAACAAGGTAAACTTGTTACTTCGTGGTGAAGTAATAGACTAAACGAGTTACGTTCGATCAAATCGTTTGAAGGAAAATCATTCTAGAGTGTTTTAGAGTCTCGATACTTAGTTTTTTTTGGCCACGACTTGTTGTATGGAACTTTATATTCTTTATCACAAGTCTTTAACCTTCCCAAGGATAATCTAAGCTTATTAATACTAATCGAGTGCGTTTTGGTTCGTACGATGCCCGTTGGCCCATTTGACCAACTATTACTTTCTCACGAAGTAACAAAGTAAACTGTTACTTCGTGGTGAAGTAATAGACTAAACGAGTTACGTTTGATCAAATCGTTGAAGGAAAAATCATTCTAGAGTGTTTTGAGTCTCCATACTTAGTTTTTTTGGCCACGACTTGTTGTATGGAACTTTTAAACTCTTTATTACAAGTCTTAACCTTTCAAGGATAATCTAAGCTTATTAACACAAATCGAGTGTGGTTTTGGGTTCGTACGATGCCCGTTGGCCCATTTGACCAACTATTACTTTCTCACGAAGTAACAAAGTAAAACTTTTACTTCGTGGTGAAGTAATAGACTAAACGAGTTATGTTTGATCAAATCGTTGAAGGAAAATCATTCTAGAGTGTTTAAAGTTTTTTTGGCCACGACTTGTTGTATGGAACTTTATATTCTTTATCACAAGTCTTAACCTTCCCAAGGATAATGTAAGCTTATTAATACTAATCGAGTGCGTTTTGGTTCGTACGATGCCTGTTGGCCCATTTGACCAACTATTACTTTCTTACGAAGTAACAAAGTAAACTGTTACTTCGTGGTGAAGTAATAGACTAAACGAGTTACGTTTGATCAAATCATTGGAGGAAAATCTTTCTAGAGTGTTTAGAGTCTCCATGCTTAGTGTTTTTGGCCACGACTTGTTGTATGGAACTTTAAACTCTTTATCACAAGTCTTAACCTTCCCAAGGATAATCTAAGCTTATTAACACAAATCGAGTGTGTTTTGGTTCGTACGATGCCCGTTGGCCCATTTGACCAACTATTACTTTCTCACGAAGTAACAAGGTAAACTGTTACTTCGTGGTGAAGTAATAGACTAAACGAGTGACGTTTGATCAAATCGTTGAAGGAAAATCATTCTAGAGTGTTTAGAGTATCCATACTTAGTTTTTTTGGCCAAGACTTGTTGTATGGAACTTTATATTCTTTATCACAAGTCTTAACTTTCCCAAGGATAATCTAAGCTTATTAACACTAATCCAGTGCATTTTGGTTCGTACGATGCCCGTTGGCCCATTTGACCAACTATTACTTTCTCACGAAGTAACAAAGTAAACTCTTACTTCGTGGTGAAGTAATAGACTAAACGAGTTACGTTTGATCAAATCGTTGAAGGAAAATCATTCTAGAGTGGTTAGAGTCTCCATACTTAGTTTTTTTGGCCACGACTTGTTGTATGGAACTTTATATTCTTTATCATAAGTCTTAACCTTCCCAAGGATAATATAAGCTTATTAACACTAATCGAGTGCGTTTTGGTTCGTACGATGCCCGTTGGCCCATTTGACCAACTATTACTTTCTCACGAAGTAACAAAGTAAAGTGTTACTTCGTGGTGAAGTAATAGACTAAACGAGTTACGTTTGAACAAATCGTTGAAGGAAAACTCTTTCTAGAGTGTTTAGAGTCTCCATGCTTAGTTTTTTTGGCCACGACTTGTTGTATGGAACTTTAAACTCTTTATCACAAGTCTTAACCTTCCCAAGGATAATCTAAGCTTATTAACACAAATCGAGTGCATTTTGGTTCGTACGATGCCCGTTGGCCCATTTGACCAACTATTACTTTCTCACGAAGTAACAGTTACTTCGTGGTGAAGTAATAGACTAAACGAGTTACGTTTGATCAAATCGTTGAAGGAAAATCATTATAGAGTGTTTAGAGTCTCCATACTTAGTTTTTTTGGCCAAGACTTGTTGTATGAAACTTTATATTCTTTATCACAAGTCTTAACTTTCCCAAGGATAATCTAAGCTTATTAACACTAATCGAGTGCGTTTTGGTTCGTACGATGCCCGTTGGCCCATTTGATCAACTATTACTTTCTCACGAAGTAACAAAGTAAACTGTTACTTCGTGGCGAAGTAATAGACTAAACGAGTTACGTTTGAACAAATAGTTGAAGGAAAATCTTTCTATAGTGTTTAGAGTCTCCATGCTTAGTTTTTTTGGCCACGACTTGTTGTATGGAACTTTAAACTCTTTATCATAAGTCTTAACCTTCCCAAGGATAATCTAAGCTTATTACCACAAATCGAGTGTGTTTTGGTTCGTACGATGCCCGTTGGCCCATTTGACCAACTATTACTTTCTCACGAAGTAACAAGGTAAACTTGTTACTTCGTGGTGAAGTAATAGACTAAACGAGTTACGTTCGATCAAATCGTTGAAGGAAAATCATTCTAGAGTGTTTAGAGTCTCCATACTTAGTTTTTTTGGCCACGACTTGTTGTATGGAACTTTATACTCTTTATCACAAGTCTTAACCTTCCCAAGGATAATCTAAGCTTATTAACACTAATCGAGTGCGTTTTGGTTCGTACGATGCCCGTTGGCCCATTTGACCAACTATTACTTTCTCAAGAAGTAACAAAGTATAATGTTACTTCGTGGTGAAGTAATTGACTAAACGAGTTACGTTTGATCAAATCGTTGAAGGAAAATCATTCTAGAGTGTTTAGAGTCTCCATACTTAGTATGTTTGGCCACGACTTGTGGTATGGAACTTTATACTCTTTATCACAAGTCTTAACCTTCCCAAGGATAATTCTAAGCTTATTAACACTAATCGAGTGCGTTTTGGTTCGTACGATGCCCGTTGGCCCATTTGACCAACTATTACTTTCTCACGAAGTAACAAAGTAAACTTTTACTTCGTGGTGAAGTAATAGACTAAACGAGTTATGTTTGATCAAATCGTTGAAGGAAAATCATTCTAGAGTGTTTAGAGTCTCCATACTTAGTTTTTTTGGCCACGACTTGTTGTATGGAACTTTATATTCTTTATCACAAGTCTTAACCTTCCCAAGGATAATGTAAGCTTATTAATACTAATCGAGTGCGTTTTGGTTCGTACGATGCCTGTTGGCCCATTTGACCAACTATTACTTTCTCACGAAGTAACAAAGTAAACTGTTACTTCGTGGTGAAGTAATAGAATAAACGAGTTACGTTTGATCAAATCGTTGGAGGAAAATCTTTCTAGAGTGTTTAGAGTCTCCATGCTTAGTGTTTTTGGCCACGACTTGTTGTATGGAACTTTAAACTCTTTATCACAAGTCTTAACCTTCCCAAGGATAATCTAAGCTTATTAACACAAATCGAGTGTGTTTTGGTTCGTACGATGCCCGTTGGCCCATTTGACCAACTATTACTTTCTCACGAAGTAACAAGGTAAACTGTTACTTCGTGGTGAAGTAATAGACTAAACGAGTTACGTTTGATCAAATCGTTGAAGGAAAATCATTCTAGAGTGTTTAGAGTATCCATACTTAGTTTTTTTGGCCAAGACTTGTTGTATGGAACTTTAAACTCTTTATTACAAGTCTTAACCTTTCAAGGATAATCTAAGCTTATTAACACAAATCGAGTGTGTTTTGGTTCGTACGATGCCCGTTGGCCCATTTGACCAACTATTACTTTCTCACGAAGTAACAAAGTAAACTTTTACTTCGTGGTGAAGTAATAGACTAAACGAGTTATGTTTGATCAAATCGTTGAAGGAAAATCATTCTAGAGTGTTTAGAGTCTCCATACTTAGTTTTTTTGGCCAAGACTTGTTGTATGGAACTTTATATTCTTTATCACAAGTCTTAACCTTCCCAAGGATAATCTAAGCTTATTAATACTAATCGAGTGCGTTTTGGTTCGTACGATGCCTGTTGGCCCATTTGACCAACTATTACTTTCTCACGAAGTAACAAAGTAAACTGTTACTTCGTGGTGAAGTAATAGACTAAACGAGTTACGTTTGATCAAATCGTTGGAGGAAAATCATTCTAGAGTGTTTAGAGTCTCCATGCTTAGTGTTTTTGGCCACGACTTGTTGTATGGAACTTTAAACTCTTTATCACAAGTCTTAACCTTCCCAAGGATAATCTAAGCTTATTAACACTAATCCAGTGCATTTTGGTTCGTACGATGCCCGTTGGCCCATTTGACCAACTATTACTTTCTCACGAAGTAACAAAGTAAACTCTTACTTCGTGGTGAAGTAATAGACTAAACGAGTTACGTTTGATCAAATCGTTGAAGGAAAATCATTCTAGAGTGGTTAGAGTCTCCATACTTAGTTTTTTTGGCCACGACTTGTTGTATGGAACTTTATATTCTTTATTATCATAAAAAACAACAAATATTCTCAAACAAAAGCTCTCTTCTCTCTCCTCCTTGTTCACACACGGCCGGCCCTTCCCCGGACTTCCACGACGGCGGTGAGTGGTTTTTCTTCTCGAAAATCATGCCATCATCTTCGTTGTTGCAAGAGGATCGTTCCAAGTGGTGATTTCGAGGGGTTTTGAAGCATTTTCTCGTTCCGCCATTGTTGTAAGTGAAGCTTTCTTCGTCTTTGTTTCTCCTCTCTACGGCACCGGTATCGTTGGGGCACAACAACCTCCTCACGAAGTTGTTGGAGACATCCCTAACGAACGGTTGGTCCAAATAGGAGGAATGAATTCGTTGTTGTCTTGCTCGTGTTTTTCGTTTGGCCATGGCGGATTCCTTTAAGTTTTTCGCTCTTGGTTCCGTTTGTTGTTTTTATAGTTCGTCTTTCTCCCCCTCTTGCCTTCCAACATCACGCCCCTATTTGGAATTCAAATCGCATGTTCCTCATCATGGTGTTCACGCCATATGCTATGGTCTTGTGATTTGAGTTTTGAATTCGGTTAACGTTCTTGGATTGTGGTGCGTACTTGAATCCCAAGTTGGTTCTTGGACCTTATTTTGCTAGGATTTAAGGAGAATCACGATTCACACGTTTTTGTGTGGTGTTCTTCATCTCTTTTTTTGTTTATCTTTTGGTCTTCTTGTGTTTGGTGTGTTTGGGCTTCGGATTTCTTGGTGTTTAGGTGGTTACCGTTCTTGCGCTCCTCTTTTGCTCTTTGTGGTGGTGTTTTTCTTGATTTGCGTTGTTTTTTGTGGTTTTGGTGGCGATTTCCGACGGATTTGGGTGTTAGGGGTGTTTTTGACGCTCGGATCCGTGCTCTAGAGGTTTTTCCGACGGTGGTGCGCTATTTCCGACCATTTTCCGGCGACTTTCCGGCGCGGCTCCGGTGCGCCGCCGTGCGCCACCTCCCTCCGGTCAACTTGGTGGTGGCGGCGGTCAACTAGGTTTTTGGGGTTGGTAGTGGTGATAAGAACACACCACACTCCACTACCTTGAGCCTTGTGTGGTGGTGGATGTGTAAGAGCATTAAGGGGACAAGAGTGCTCTTGTCTTGTCCCTTTGTCCCCCACCATGGATGTGGACCATACCTTACACATGTCTTCACCCCATTTGGACACTTCAACATGCAAGAGTGTTGACCCTCCTTTGGTCAACCCCAATATTTTAATGGAAAACGTGGGACCTACTGCCACATCACCTCCATTGACTTCCGAAAAGTCAACTGAGTCAAACGAAAAGTCAACTGTCAGCCTTCCTCAAGAGAATGTTGACCGACCGTCAAATATCATCGCTCCAACTTCCGAGACGAACTTGTTTTTATATTCCTTTGGACATGATAAAGTGGCACTTATGAACTCGAACCTCATTTTGCTCGAAAAGGATGACAAAGTCAACTCTAACTTATGTAAGACCATTGTGGACCCTTTGACTCGGTCAACTCCGAATTTGGAGAAGTCAACCGCAAATTTGGACCTTAATAGTGTTGAACAATCACTCCCTTTGGGTGGCCCCACCCAAAAAATTGGGACCGGTCATTTCCCGCCACTATCCAACAACTTTGCTAAAGTTGTGAAGCCATTGTTAGCTCCACCATCTTCTCTTGAGCCACCTACTTTTGATAAGAAGGTGAATTTGGCGCCGGACAACCCTCGTCCTTTTCAAGTGCGTCCCCCGATCTGACGAGGTTCTTATGCTCAAGCGGCCGCCCCCACAAGGCTCTATGATATCAATCGATCTCTTGTAGACGATCCAACCCTCAAGACAATGGAACCTCGTCTTGTTAACGGTAGACACATGCTTGTATTCAAAAAAGAGGAGGTGAAAGCTCTTGATGAAAGGCTCAAACTTGTCCTTATTCTTCGTTTCAATCTTCTCAAGCCGAGCTACACCTACATTCATAACAAAATGGCGAAGCTTAAGCTCAAGGGCTCGTACACTCTTGGACCTATAGGTCCGCGACATGTGATGCTCAAATTGACTATGGAAGAGGACTACACCCGGCTATGGTTGAAAAAGAATCTTCGGTTCCTCGACCTAAATGGTTCCATCTACAAATGGACGCCGGACTTTGATCCCGAGCTTGAGCCTCCTATTGCTCCCGTTTGGATTGGCCTCCCAAACTTGAATATGCGCTTTTGTGAAAGAAGTGCCCTTATGAATATTGGTAACTACCTTGGAAGACCATTACGTCTTGATGAAGGAGCGGCAACCATGTCTCATCCCGACTACCCTCGGATATGTGTTGAAGTGAATCTCCTTGAACCACTTAAGGAAGTTATAGAATAGGGAGTGGAGGATGTGCACGGAAAAGTGAGCATCGTCAAGCAAAAGGTGGTCTATGAAAATCTTCCTAACTATTGCCGTAAGTGCCAAAGAGTAGGACATAGGCTTGAGGAGTGCGACATGGAAAAAACTAAAGAGGAGGTTGATAAAATGGATGACAACCATGGACCGAAGCAACAAGTTTCTTCTTCCTTTGTGTGGAAGGAGAAGAGTCAAAAGAATGCCTCTCATCCTACATCTCATGTTACTAACGTACCCCCGAAGATACTTCTTAATAGAGGTGATCCGAACCCTTATCACATTCTTGATCAAGGTCATAAGGAGCTTACTAAAGAGGTTGACGACACTACTTTGAGCAATGAGGAAGTGGAAAGGAAAGCTTGCGAGAAGGATGCCGAGGATAGGATTCTTAGGGATGATAACGATGACGGTGCTAGACTCTCGGATTCCAACATCCGTAAAAAATCTAAGACTATGTCACCAAGGCTCCAATCCCACGACGCCTACTTCTTACTTGATACCTACCCTTCCCCTTTTGCTCCTAGCTCTCCACATTGGAGCGCCAACGAGGAGGACGGGAATAATGATACTATAGTGGAGGAGTCGGACCTTGAAAACTCTAACTCCAAAAGAGTTGACTCTAGCTCTCCTTCTCCGAAAAGCAAAAGCCAAAGAAAGAAGGAAAAATTGAAAGCCAAACGGGCCTTGCTTGCTCGTGAAGGTACGTCTCACCCCCCATCTTGTTGATGTTATTTGTTTGTTGGAACGTGCGGGGAGTTGGTAAACGTAATAATGGTGATAATGTTGCGAATTTGGTCCTTCGTAATAAGCCTAAGGTTCTTGTTCTTCTTGAACCTAAAGCTAGATTTGATGCGCATAAATTCCGGAAAAAGTTCCATTACGACTCGGCTTTCTCTAATATCAACAACAAGATTTGGGTCTTTGGTGATAGTGATATGCATATTGAGGTTCTAGAGGATCATGACCAATTTGTTCATTGTGTCATTTCGTCTCATATCCTCCCTCATCCTTTATTATGCACCTTTGTTTATGCCGCTAAAACTCGGGCTCTTCGAGATCCCCTTTGGGATGGTCTTCGAAGAAGTGATGATCAAAAACCGTGGTTAGTTGTGGGGGACTTCAATGTTGTTCTTAAGGAAGAGGAAAAAAAGGGTATCAATCCGCCTAGTATTGGGGAGATGGATGACTTCCATGATTGTATTGATGATTGTGGTCTTCAAGACGCTGGGTATGAAGGCAACCCCTTCACTTGGGCTAGCAATGGGACTCGGACTCGGCTTGATCGTGCTCTCATCAACTTCGATTGGAGTTCGTCTTTTGCCAACACTCGGATCGTCCACGAGGCTAGACTTCATTCGGACCATAACCCACTCTTTATCCATTTCGAGCGGATCCTCTCTCGTAAGCCGAGGGCCTTTCGGTTTCAAAACATGTGGATCAAGCATAAGGACTTTCTTGGGAAAGTTAAGGAGAGTTGGAGCCAATCTACTACGTGTTCGGGGCTATTCAAACTTGGGGATAAACTTATTCGGTTGAGAAAGGAGCTCAAAAGTTGGAATAGGAACACCTTTGGCAATATCTTTCAAAATATTAAGGATAAGGAGGAAGCTCTCAAGCAAGCCGAGATTATCCATGACCATGATCCCACTCCTACTTCCCGTTCCTTGGTGAATAAGTGTTATGCCGATTTTGTTCTCACTCGCACTATGGAATCGGAATATTGGAAACAACGGGCGAAATGCAAATGGGCCATTGAAGGGGAGCGCAACACGAGGCTCTTCCAAGCTATGGCCAAGAAGAAACAAGCAAAGGCCAAGATCTTTCGCATTCACGAGAATGGTCTTTTGGTGGACAACCCCGATGAGATTGGCAATTCGGCCGTGAGGTATTATAAAAATCTCCTTACTTCTAATATTGATACTAACGAGGACCACAGTCTTGATTTCATTCCTAGCCTTATTTCCGAGAGTGACAACACTTGGCTTTGCCGGCCCCCGAATCTTGAAGAGGTTAAAGAGGTTGTCTTTGATCTTAGCTCGGATAGTGTGGCGGGCCCGGATGGTTTCAATGCCCACTTCTATCAATCTTGTTGGGATATTATTAAAGAGGATATTCTTGAGGCGGTTTTGGATGTCTTTCGTGGCACCACCTTTCCTCGCATCTTCAAGGCGACCAACATTGTTCTTATCCCGAAGAAGAAAGATCCCAAGGAATGGAAAGACTATAGGCCGATTAGTCTTTGTAACGTGAGTTACAAGATCATTTCTAAACTCCTCAATGACCGGTTAGCCTCTCTTTTACCCAATATTATTTCTCTTAATCAAAGTGGTTTTGTCAAAGGGCGCCTTATTGGTGACAATATCCTTCTTGCCCAAGAATTGGCCTCTAATCTTAATGCAAAAAAAGATGTGCACAATCTTGTGGTGAAACTTGATATGGAGAAAGCTTATGATAGATTGAGTTGGAGGTTCCTATATCAATGCCATACTAAGTTCGGATTCTCTCGGAAGTGGATTGATCTCATTAAGAATTGCGTGGAGAATTGCTTCTTCTCCGTGCTTGTCAATGGTGCTTGCCACGGCTTCTTTGAGTCTAAGCATGGAGTACGTCAAGGCGACCCCATATATCCCGCTCTCTTCATTATTGCCGCCGAATTCCTTTCTAGAGGTCTTAACCAACTTTATGAGCGCAATCCGGATCTTTATCTCAATAATGGTGGCGTTATGGATGTGTCTCATTTGGCTTATGCGGACGATTGCATTATATTTGTTAAGGGATCTTTGGACAACATGGCCAAGCTCATGGACTTCTTACATCTTTATGAAAATGTCTCGGGCCAACACATCAATGCATCCAAAAGTTGCTTCATCACATCCCCCCGGATTAATGGTGCGCATGTCCATGCCATACACGCCCTCACGGGCTTTGAGAGAGGTGAGTTCCCCATTACTTATCTTGGTGCCCCCATTATCCGTGGAAGAATGCAACAAGCCTACTTTGATATGTGGATTGACCAAATCCGCGGCCTAATAAGTGGTTGGGAATTGAAATTCCTTAATTTTGGTGGCCGCCTCACTCTCATCAAAAGCGTCCTTTGCTCCATTCCGATCTACCTTTGTCAAATCATGGTTCCTCCGGCTTGCGTTCTCGAACACTTAGAGAAAATTTTTGTTCGGTTTCTTTGGGGCTCGAACGAGGAAAGGAGGAAGATCCATTGGAGAAGTTGGGAAAGAATTTGCAAACCGTTTGCCATGGGTGGACTTAATATTTCCTCTCTTCATTGCTTGGTGGAAGCCTTTGGTCTTAAACTTTGGTGGAGGTTTCGCTTGCAAGACTCTTTATGGGCCAAATACATGATGTCTAGGTACGCTACGCGAGATCCTATCTTTAGTAGCAAAACATGGGACTTTAGAGGATGGAGAAGATTGACTGAAGCGGCTCCCAAAGCCCAACAACATATGTTTTGGAACATCAAGGATGGCTCATCCCTCTTTTGGGTGGATCAATGGTTGAAAGATGGCCTTCTTAGACCCCGAGATGGAGTGCAAATTAACTCCCGCATGCGCATTAGTGACTTTTAGGTCAACGGGGAATGGGACATTGTTAAACTTGAGGAGGTTTTGGAGGATGATGAGGTGGCTCGTGTGGTGGAGGTCCCCATTTATCAAGAAGGAAAAGATTCTCCTCTTTGGAAGCTTGACCCTAATGGGCTTTTCTCTACTAAGTCCGCACGCCGCTCCATTTGTGACCCCTATACACCTTCCGGCATCTATAGGCTCCTTTGGCATCGTCTTCTCCTTCCGAATATCTCCTTCTTTGCGTGGCGATATGTGCAAAATCTTCTACCTACGGATCAAAAGATCGCTAAACGCTTGGAGATGGAGATTATCTCGCAATGCAATTGTTGCCGGGATGTTGAGACTACGGACCACGTCTTTTGGTCTAGCCCGCTTGCCCAAGAGGTATGGTCTTACTTTTTCCGCACTTTCCATATAAAGCATCCGGTCTTCATTTCTTGGAACAATTTAATTGCGTATTGGATTAAGGCGAGGCGTCACACCCCCCCCGGCCACATTCGTATTATTGTTCCTATCTTGGTGTTATGGTACATTTGGACGGCAAGAAATGCGGCTAGACACAACGGCGTTCCGATGAATGCCAAAATCATTATTCATAGGGTGGTCCGTCATGTCATTGACCTCTTCACCATCAATCCGTGTGAGGAGATTCTTTGGCGAGGCTCCAAATACGTGGTTGATGTGTGGGGTATCAAACTTGCTAGAGTCCGTCTAAAACCGCCCATTGAGGTTGTGTGGAAGAAGCCGGGGGAAGGGCGATGGAAGCTCAACACGGATGGTAGTTCTAAAGGGAACCCCGGGATGGCCGGCGGTGGTGGTATTCTTCGTGACCATTACGGGAATTGTGCTTGGACGTATCACATTGCTTTGGAGCCTATGACGAATGTCGAAGCGGAGCTCTTAGCCATTTACCAAGGTCTCCAATATTGCCATTCTCTCGGAGTGCGAGACGTGGATATTGAAACGGATGCCCTTATCACCTTACCCATTGTGAATGCGAAGAGAGGAGGCCCATGGAAGATCATTCGACAACTTGAAGAGATTCGCACCCTATTGGTCCTTGTCAATGGGACCATGCATCATACATATAGGGAGGGCAACCAAGTGGCGGATCAACTTGCTAATGAAGCATGTATTCTTCGCATCAACGGTCGTCAACCGAGCACTTTGGCTAGCCACAAGGTCCGGGTCCTCATTGAGAAAGACAAGATGTGTTGGCCTACATTTCGACACCCTAAGCCGAGGTCATGAAGCTTGAAGCTAGATTTTTGGAGTGGTTGTCTCCTCTTGATAGATTTTGTTGTCATTATTTGTTGTACTCCCTTCCTATTATAGATTAGGTTATTTTACGAGGTACCCGACTTTGTGGTACGCTCTTTTTTGTAATAGTCACGATCACTTTGGCTTCGCTCGAAATGTATACGCCTCCCTATGTGGGAGAGGATGCTTATGTAAGCCCTCATCGGGAACAACTTCTAAGTATCTTACTCTCACGGGCGGTGTACACATCTTCGAGGAAGTGCGCCCTTCTCACAAAGGCCTTGGCCTCCCTATGTGAGAGAAGGTATTTGGATTGCACACTTTGACTTTGGGTGTGACTTCTAAATACTACACTCTCACGGGCGGTCATTGCTCTAGTGGGAAGGCGCTTGTTAGGTTGGATATCTCGAGCATTGCCTTTTGGCTCATCTTTTGGGGTGTTCTTATAAACCCCTTTTTTGTTTGGAACGAGTGATTGGGTACAACGCTCGGCTCCTGATGTAGTACCCCGCATTTTTACTTTTTATAAACCTTCTTTCTTCTTATATTCTTTATCATAAGTCTTAACCTTCCCAAGGATAATATAAGCTTATTAACACTAATCGAGTGCGTTTTGGTTCGTACGATGCCCGTTGGCCCATTTGACCAACTATTACTTTCTCACGAAGTAACAAAGTAAAGTGTTACTTCGTGGTGAAGTAATAGACTAAACGAGTTACGTTTGAACAAATCGTTGAAGGAAAATCTTTCTAGAGTGTTTAGAGTCTCCATGCTTAGTTTTTTTGGCCACGACTTGTTGTATGGAACTTTAAACTCTTTATCACAAGTCTTAACCTTCCCAAGGATAATCTAAGCTTATTAACACAAATCGAGTGCATTTTGGTTCGTACGATGCCCGTTGGCCCATTTGACCAACTATTACTTTCTCACGAAGTAACAGTTACTTCGTGGTGAAGTAATAGACTAAACGAGTTACGTTTGATCAAATCGTTGAAGGAAAATCATTATAGAGTGTTTAGAGTCTCCATACTTAATTTTTTTGGCCAAGACTTGTTGTATGGAACTTTATATTCTTTATCACAAGTCTTAACTTTCCCAAGGATAATCTAAGCTTATTAACACTAATCGAGTGCGTTTTGGTTCGTACGATGCCCGTTGGCCCATTTGATCAACTATTACTTTCTCACGAAGTAACAAAGTAAACTGTTACTTCGTGGCGAAGTAATAGACTAAACGAGTTACGTTTGAACAAATAGTTGAAGGAAAATCTTTCTATAGTGTTTAGAGTCTCCATGCTTAGTTTTTTTGGCCACGACTTGTTGTATGGAACTTTAAACTCTTTATCATAAATACTACACTCTCACGGGCGGTCATTGCTCTAGTGGGAAGGCGCTTGGTAGGTTGGATATCTCGAATATAGCCCTTTGGCTTAGGTTTTGGGGTAATCCTTACGAACCCCTTAGCTTCTCTACTGTTTGCTTGGATCGAGCGATTGGGTACAACGCTCGGCTCCTGATGTAGTACCCCCCTGTTTTTTCTTTTATAAACCTCTTTTCTTCTTCTTAAACTCTTTATCATAAGTCTTAACCTTCCCAAGGATAATCTAAGCTTATTAACACAAATCGAGTGTGTTTTGGTTCGTACGATGCCCGTTGGCCCATTTGACCAACTATTACTTTCTCACGAAGTAACAAGGTAAACTTGTTACTTCGTGGTGAAGTAATAGACTAAACGAGTTACGTTCGATCAAATCGTTGAAGGAAAATCATTCTAGAGTGTTTAGAATCTCGATACTTAGTTTTTTTGGCCACGACTTGTTGTATGGAACTTTATATTCTTTATCACAAGTCTTAACCTTCCCAAGGATAATCTAAGCTTATTAATACTAATCGAGTGCGTTTTGGTTCGTACGATGCCCGTTGGCCCATTTGACCAACTATTACTTTCTCACGAAGTAACAAAGTAAACTGTTACTTCGTGGTGAAGTAATAGACTAAACGAGTTACGTTTGATCAAATCGTTGAAGGAAAATCATTCTAGAGTGTTTTGAGTCTCCATACTTAGGTTTTTTGGCCACGACTTGTTATATGGAACTTTAAACTCTTTATTACAAGTCTTAACCTTTCAAGGATAATCTAAGCTTATTAACACAAATCGAGTGTGTTTTGGTTCGTACGATGCCCGTTGGCCCATTTGACCAACTATTACTTTCTCACGAAGTAACAAAGTAAACTTTTACTTCGAGGTGAAGTAATAGACTAAACGAGTTATGTTTGATCAAATCGTTGAAGGAAAATCATTCTAGAGTGTTTAGAGTCTCCATACTTAGTTTTTTTGGCCACGACTTGTTGTATGGAACTTTATATTCTTTATCACAAGTCTTAACCTTTCCAAGGATAATCTAAGCTTATTAATACTAATCGAGTGCGTTTTGGTTCGTACGATGCCTGTTGGCCCATTTGACCAACTATTACTTTCTCACGAAGTAACAAAGTAAACTGTTACTTCGTGGTGAAGTAATAGACTAAACGAGTTACGTTTGATCAAATCGTTGGAGGAAAATCTTTCTAGAGTGTTTAGAGTCTCCATGCTTAGTGTTTTTGGCCACGACTTGTTGTATGGAACTTTAAACTCTTTATCACAAGTCTTAACCTTCCCAAGGATAATCTAAGCTTATTAACACAAATCGAGTGTGTTTTGGTTCGTACGATGCCCGTTGGCCCATTTGACCAACTATTACTTTCTCACGAATTAACAAGGTAAACTGTTACTTCGTGGTGAAGTAATAGACTAAACGAGTTACAATTGATCAAATCGTTGAAGGAAAATCATTCTAGAGTGTTTAGAGTATCCATACTTAGTTTTTTTGGCCAAGACTTGTTGTATGGAACTTTATATTCTTTATCACAAGTCTTAACTTTCCCAAGGATAATCTAAGCTTATTAACACTAATCCAGTGCATTTTGGTTCGTACGATGCCCGTTGGCCCATTTGACCAACTATTACTTTCTCACGAAGTAACAAAGTAAACTCTTACTTCGTGGTGAAGTAATAGACTAAACGAGTTACGTTTGATCAAATCGTTGAAGGAAAATCATTCTAGAGTGGTTAGAGTCTCCATACTTAGTTTTTTTGGCCACGACTTGTTGTATGGAACTTTATATTCTTTATCATAAGTCTTAACCTTCCCAAGGATAATATAAGCTTATTAACACTAATCGAGTGCGTTTTGGATCGTACGATGCCCGTTGGCCCATTTGACCAACTATTACTTTCTCACGAAGTAACAAGGTAAACTTGTTACTTCGTGGTGAAGTAATAGACTAAACGAGTTACGTTCGATCAAATCGTTGAAGGAAAATCATTCTAGAGTGTTTAGAATCTCGATACTTAGTTTTTTTGGCCACGACTTGTTGTATGGAACTTTATATTCTTTATCACAAGTCTTAACCTTCCCAAGGATAATCTAAGCTTATTAATACTAATCGAGTGCGTTTTGGTTCGTACGATGCCCGTTGGCCCATTTGACCAACTATTACTTTCTCACGAAGTAACAAAGTAAACTGTTACTTCGTGGTGAAGTAATAGACTAAACGAGTTACGTTTGATCAAATCGTTGAAGGAAAATCATTCTAGAGTGTTTTGAGTCTCCATACTTAGGTTTTTTGGCCACGACTTGTTATATGGAACTTTAAACTCTTTATTACAAGTCTTAACCTTTCAAGGATAATCTAAGCTTATTAACACAAATCGAGTGTGTTTTGGTTCGTACGATGCCCGTTGGCCCATTTGACCAACTATTACTTTCTCACGAAGTAACAAAGTAAACTGTTACTTCGTGGTGAAGTAATAGACTAAACGAGTTACGTTCGATCAAATCGTTGAAGGAAAATCATTCTAGAGTGTTTTGAGTCTCCATACTTAGTTTTTTTGGCCACGACTTGTTGTATGGAACTTTATATTCTTTATCACAAGTCTTAACCTTCCCAAGGATAATCTAAGCTTATTAATACTAATCGAGTGCGTTTTGGTTCGTACGATGCCCGTTGGCCCATTTGACCAACTATTACTTTCTCACGAAGTAACAAAGTAAACTGTTACTTCGTGGTGAAGTAATAGACTAAACGAGTTACGTTTGATCAAATCGTTGAAGGAAAATCATTCTAGAGTGTTTTGAGTCTCCATACTTAGGTTTTTTGGCCACGACTTGTTATATGGAACTTTAAACTCTTTATTACAAGTCTTAACCTTTCAAGGATAATCTAAGCTTATTAACACAAATCGAGTGTGTTTTGGTTCGTACGATGCCCGTTGGCCCATTTGACCAACTATTACTTTCTCACGAAGTAACAAAGTAAACTTTTACTTCGAGGTGAAGTAATAGACTAAACGAGTTATGTTTGATCAAATCGTTGAAGGAAAATCATTCTAGAGTGTTTAGAGTCTCCATACTTAGTTTTTTTGGCCACGACTTGTTGTATGGAACTTTATATTCTTTATCACAAGTCTTAACCTTTCCAAGGATAATCTAAGCTTATTAATACTAATCGAGTGCGTTTTGGTTCGTACGATGCCTGTTGGCCCATTTGACCAACTATTACTTTCTCACGAAGTAACAAAGTAAACTGTTACTTCGTGGTGAAGTAATAGACTAAACGAGTTACGTTTGATCAAATCGTTGGAGGAAAATCTTTCTAGAGTGTTTAGAGTCTCCATGCTTAGTGTTTTTGGCCACGACTTGTTGTATGGAACTTTAAACTCTTTATCACAAGTCTTAACCTTCCCAAGGATAATCTAAGCTTATTAACACAAATCGAGTGTGTTTTGGTTCGTACGATGCCCGTTGGCCCATTTGACCAACTATTACTTTCTCACGAATTAACAAGGTAAACTGTTACTTCGTGGTGAAGTAATAGACTAAACGAGTTACAATTGATCAAATCGTTGAAGGAAAATCATTCTAGAGTGTTTAGAGTATCCATACTTAGTTTTTTTGGCCAAGACTTGTTGTATGGAACTTTATATTCTTTATCACAAGTCTTAACTTTCCCAAGGATAATCTAAGCTTATTAACACTAATCCAGTGCATTTTGGTTCGTACGATGCCCGTTGGCCCATTTGACCAACTATTACTTTCTCACGAAGTAACAAAGTAAACTCTTACTTCGTGGTGAAGTAATAGACTAAACGAGTTACGTTTGATCAAATCGTTGAAGGAAAATCATTCTAGAGTGGTTAGAGTCTCCATACTTAGTTTTTTTGGCCACGACTTGTTGTATGGAACTTTATATTCTTTATCATAAGTCTTAACCTTCCCAAGGATAATATAAGCTTATTAACACTAATCGAGTGCGTTTTGGATCGTACGATGCCCGTTGGCCCATTTGACCAACTATTACTTTCTCACGAAGTAACAAAGTAAAGTGTTACTTCGTGGTGAAGTAATAGACTAAACGAGTTACGTTTGAACAAATCGTTGAAGGAAAATCTTTCTAGAGTGTTTAGAGTCTCCATGCTTAGTTTTTTTGGCCACGACTTGTTGTATGGAACTTTAAACTCTTTATCACACAAAAAATTCTTTATCAAAACACATCACAAAAAATATCACAACAAAAAAAAGCTCTCTTCTCTCTCCTCAAGCTCTTCCATGGCCGCACGTATCTTTGGAGATTTCAAGAAGTGGTGAACGATTTTCATCCCGAAAATCACGTCAACATCATTGTTAGCTCGCAAGGAACGTTTCAAGTGGTGACAATGGGGTGTTTGGAAGAAGTTTCGTTTGCGCCATTGTTGTAAGTTTTGAGCTTGAAGCTTTCGTTCTCCCCTCTCTTCGACGCCGGTATCATTGGAGCACAACACCTCCTCACGAGGGGTTGGAGAATACTCCAATGAACGGTTGGTCCTAATAGGGGTTGCGTTGGTTTTTCGTTTTTGCTCTTCTTCATCGTTGCTCATTCATGGCGGACGGATTCTCTTGAGTTTTCGTTCCGATTTTTGTCTTTATAGTCCGTCTCTTTCCCCCTCTTGCCTTCCAACATCACGCCCCTATTTGGATTTCAAATCGCATGTTCCTCATCATGGTGTTCACGCCATATGCTATGGTCTTGTGATTTGAGTTTTGAATTCGGTTAACGTTCTTGGATTGTGGTGCGTACTTGAATCCCGAGTTGGTTTTCGGACCTTCTTTTGCTAGGATTTGAGGAGAGTCATGATTCACACGTTTTAGTGTGGTGTTCTTCATTCTCTTTTTGTTTATCTTTTGGTTTTCTTGGATTTGGTGTTCTTGTTGCTTCGGTTTTCTTAGATTTAGGTGGTCTCCGTTCTTGTGCTCTTCCAACGCTCATTGTGGTGGTGATTTTCAAAGATTTGCGTCGTTTTTGGTGGATTTGGTGGTGTTTTGCTTCGGATTTGGGTGTTAAGGTCATTTTTAGCGATCGGATCCGTGCTATTGAGGTTTCTCCGACGATTTTAAGCTACTTCCGACCCTTTTCCGGCGACTTTCCGGCGCGGCTCCGGTGCGCCGCCGTGCGCCACCGATCTCCGGTCAACTTTGAGGGGGCGGCGGTCAACTAGGGTTTAGGTGGTGGTAGTGGGAACTCTTACACTCCACTACCTTGAGCCTTGTGAGTGGTGGATGTGCAAGACCACTAAGGGGACAAGAGTGCCCTTGTCTTGTTCCTTTGTCCCCCACCATGGAGGTGGACCATACCTTACACATGTCTTCACCCCATTTGGACACCTCATCATGCAAGAGTGTTGACCTTCCTATTGTCAACCCCAATATTTTAATGACAAACGTGGGACCCACTGCCACATCACCTACGTTGACTCAGTCAACTTTGACCTACGAAAAGTCAACGGTCAACGCCATTGTTCCCTATGTTGACCGAAAATCAATGGACAATGCTCTTACTCATGAGCCGAACTTGCATATGGACCAAAATCTTAAACAAGATAAAGTAGGCATTGATGCTAATTCGAACATGAACTCGAAGCTTGTTACTTTTGATAAAGATGCTCTCGATAAGGCTAAACAAGCTATGGACTCCAACAAGACTTCTAATGTTGCGAGCACATCTAAGATTGGATCCGGCCATTTCCCGCCACTCTCGAGTAATTTCTCAAAAGTGGCAAAGGCACCTCTACTTTTTAAGCAACCCAATGTGGCCCCGGAGAATCCGAGACCTTATCAAGTTCGTGCTCCTATTAGACGTGCTACCTATGCTCAAGCGGCCGCACCTACGAGACAATATGATAACAACCGCTCCTTTATTGATGACCCAAATCTCACCAACATGGATTTTCGAATCTTCAAAGGAAAATCCATGCTTGTTTTCAAGAATGAGGAAATCAAAGCCCTTGACGATAGGCTCAAGCTTGTTTTAATCCTCCGTTTTGCCATTGCTAAGCCGAGCTACACGTATATTCACAACAAGATGGCTAAGCTCAAACTCAAAGGCAATTACACTCTTGGCCCTATAGGACCGCGACACGTTATGATGAAATTGACTTTGGAGGAGGATTATACTCGACTATGGTTGAAGAAGGACCTTCGCTTTCTTGATCTCAACGGCTCTATCTATAAATGGACTCCGGACTTCGACCCCGAGCGTGAACCGCCTATAGCTCCGGTATGGATCGGTCTACCTAACCTTAACTTACGGTTTTGCGAAAGAAATGCTCTTATGAATATTGGTTATTATTTCGGGAGACCATTGAGGCTCGATGAAGGAGCGGCCACTATGTCACGGCCCGATTATCCCCGTATATGTGTCGAGGTGAATCTTCTTGACACGTTGAAAGAAGAAATCGAATGGGGGGTGGAAGATGCTCATGGAACCGTGGATATCATCAAGCAAAAAGTTGTGTATGAAAATCTTCCGATATTTTGTCGAAAGTGTCATAGAATGGGGCATAAAATTGATGAATGTGGGGTGGATAAATCTCAAGAGACTAAGGAGAAGGTTGATGATACCCAAGGTGCCAAAAATAGCGAGGTCAACATTAATGGTTGGAAGTTTAAGCCAAGGAGGTACGTCGCCCCGAACTCACCCCCGAAGAAGATCTTAAAGAAAGGGGACATTATATCTACCAATCCCATTGACCAAGAATCCAAGGTCGAGAAAGAAAAGGAACAAATGTCGAAGAATACTAGCAATGGAGGAGGAAATCTTATGGTCAATACGATTAAGCCGGCCGAGGAGGTGGATCCACAAATACACATTAAGATAGATAACATTGATGTCGTGACTAAGGAGGGAGATGAACATCTCCTAAGGGAGGAGGAACTTGCAAAAGAATTGAAAAAGGCTCAAGAAAAAGAGAACGAAGATATTATTCTTAGAGATGATAATGATGATAGAGCTCTTCTTTCGGACTCCGACTATCAACCGATATCTAAAGTTCTCTCCCCAAGGGTTTGTTCTCAAGAGGACACTTTCACATGTGATACATCCACCCCTCCTAACTCGCCGAGCTCTCCACTTTGGCAATCTAATGAAGAAGCCGCGAGGGATGACACGGTTGTTGAGGAGCCGGATCTTAACCATAGTTCGTCCTCAACAAAGAGCAAAAACCAAAGAAAGAAGGAAAAAAGGAAAGAAAAGGCGAAACGCAATTTGCTTTCCAGTGATGGTACGTCTCCCTCCCAATCTTATTGATGTTATTTGTTTGTTGGAACGTACGTGGAGTTGGTAAACGTAATAATGGAGATAACGTTGCGAATTTGGTCCTTCGTCATAAGCCTAAGGTTCTTGCTCTCCTCGAACCTAAAGCTAGATTTGATGCGCATAAATTCCGGAAAAAGTTCCATTATGACTCGGCTTTCTCTAATATCAACAACAAGATTTGGATCTTTGGTGATAGTGATATGCATATTGAGGTTCTAGAGGATCATGACCAATTTGTTCATTGTGTCATTTCTTCTCATATCCTCCCTCATCCGTTATTATGCACTTTTGTTTATGCCGCTAAAACTCGGGCTCTTCGACATCCCCTTTGGGATGGTCTTCGAAGAAGTGATGATCAAAAGCCGTGGTTAGTTGTGGGGGACTTCAATGTCGTTCTTAAAGATGAGGAAAAAAGGGGTATCAATCCGCCTAGCATTGGGGAGATGGATGACTTCCATGATTGTATTGATGATTGTGGCCTTCAAGACGCCGGGTATGAAGGCAATCCCTTCACTTGGGCTAGCAATGGGACTCGTACAAGGATTGATCGTGCTCTAATCAATTTCGATTGGAGTTCATCCTTTGCTAGCACTCGGATCGTCCACGAGGCTAGACTCCACTCGGACCATAATTCACTCTTTATTCATTTTGACCGGATCCTCTCTCGTAAGCCGAGGGCGTTTCGGTTTCAAAACATGTGGATCAAGCACAAGGACTTTCTTGAGAAGGTTAAGGAATGTTGGAGCCAACCTACTACTTGTTCGGGGTTATTCAAACTTGGGGATAAACTTATTCGATTGAGAAAGGAGCTCAAAAGTTGGAATAGGATCACCTTCGGCAATATCTTTCAAAACATTAAGGATAAGGAGGATGCCCTCAAGCAAGCCGAGATTATCCATGATCATGATCCCACTCCTACTTCCCGTTCCTTGGTGAATAAGTGTTATGCCGATTTTGTTCTCACTCGCACTATGGAATCGGAATATTGGAAACAACGGGCGAAATGCAAATGGGCCATTGAAGGGGAGCGTAACACTAGGCTCTTTCAAGCTATGGCCAAGAAGAAACAAGCAAAGGCCAAGATCTTTCGCATCCACGAGAATGGTCTTTTGGTGGACAACCCCGATGAGATTGGCAATTCGGCCGAGAGGTACTATAAAAACCTCCTTGCTTCTAATATTGATACGATTGAGGGCCACAATCTTGATTTCATTCCTAGCCTTATTTCCGAGAGTGACAATACTTGGCTTTGCCGGGCCCCAAATCTTGAAGAGGTTAAAGATGTTGTCTTTGGTCTTAGCTCGGATAGTGTGGCGGGTCCGGATGGTTTCAATGCACACTTCTATCAATCTTGTTGGGACATTATTAAAGAGGATATTCTTGAGGCGGTTTTGGATTTCTTTCGTGGCACCACCTTTCCTCGTATCTTCAAGGCGACCAACATTGTGCTTATTCCGAAGAAGAAAGACCCCAAAGAGTGGAAAGACTATAGGCCGATTAGTCTTTGCAACGTGAGTTATAAGATCATTTCTAAACTCCTCAATGACCGGTTAGCCTCCCTTTTACCCAATATTATTTCTCTTAATCAAAGTGGTTTTGTCAAAGGTCGCCTCATTGGTGACAATATCCTTCTTGCCCAAGAATTGGCCTCTAATCTCAATGCAAAAAGAGATGTGCACAATCTTGTGGTGAAACTTGATATGGAGAAAGCTTATGATAGATTGAGTTGGAGGTTCTTATATCAATGCCTTACTAAGTTCGGTTTCTCTCGGGAGTGGATTGATCTCATTAAGAATTGCGTGGAGAATTGCTTCTTCTCCGTGCTTGTCAATGGTGCATGCCACGGTTTCTTCGAGTCTAAGCATGGAGTGCGTCAAGGCGACCCCATATCTCCCGCTCTCTTCATTATTGCCGCCGAATTCCTTTCGAGAGGTCTTAACCAACTTTATGAGAGCAATCCGGATCTTTATCTCAACAATGGGGGCGTTATGGATGTGTCTCATTTGGCTTATGCGGATGATTGCATTATTTTTGTGAAGGGAACCTTGGACAACATGGCCAAGCTCATGGATTTCCTACATCTTTATGAAGAGGCTTCGGGCCAACACATTAATGCATCCAAAAGTTGCTTCATCACTTCCCCTCGGATCAATGGTGCGCATGTCCATGCCATCCACGACCTCACGGGCTTTGAGAAAGGTGAGTTCCCCATTACTTATCTTGGTGCCCCTATTATTCGTGGAAGAATGCAACAAGCCTACTTTGATATGTGGATTGACCAAATCCGTGGCCTTATAAGTGGATGGGAATTGAAATTCCTCAATTTTGGTGGTCGCCTCACTCTCATCAAAAGTGTTCTTTGCTCCATTCCGATCTATCTTTGTCAAATCATGGAGCCCCCGGCTTGTGTCCTCGAACATCTTGACAAAATTTTTGCTCGGTTTCTTTGGGGATCGAACGAGGAAAGGAGGAAAATTCATTGGAGAAGTTGGGAAAGAATTTGCAAACCTTTTGCCATGGGTGGCCTTAATATTTCCTCTCTTGATTGCTTGGTGGAAGCTTTTGGTCTTAAACTTTGGTGGAGGTTTCGTTTGCAAGACTCGCTATGGGCCAAATACATGATGTCTAGGTACGCTACGCGGGATCCTATCTTTAGTAGCAAGCCTTGGGACTTTCGTGGATGGAGAAGATTGACTAAAGCGGCTTCCAAAGCCCAACAACATATGTTTTGGGACATCAAGGATGGCTCTTCGTTCTTTTGGGTGGATCAATGGTTGAAAGAAGGCCTACTTAGACCCCGGGATGGCGTGCATATTAACTCCCGCACGCGCATTAGTGACTTTTGGGTCAACGGGGAATGGGACATTGCTAAGCTTGAGGAGGTCTTGGAGGATGATGACGTGGCTCGGGTGATTGAAGTCCCCATTGGTCAAGAAGGCAAAGACACTCCGCTTTGGAAGCTTGATCCTAATGGGTTTTTCTCTACTAAGTCCGCACGCCGATCCATTTGTGACCCCTATACACCATCCGGCATCTATAGGTTCCTTTGGCATCGTCTACTCCTTCCGAATATCTCCTTCTTTGCGTGGCGATATGTGCAAAACCTCTTACCTACGGATGAAAAGATTGCTAAGCGTTTGAAGATGGAGATTACCTCGCAATGCAATTGTTGTCGGAATGTGGAGACTACGGATCACATCTTTTGGTCTAGCCCGCTTGCCCAAGAGGTATGGTCTTACTTTTTCCGCACTTTCCATATCAAGCAACCCGTCTTTATTTCTTGGAACAATTTAATTGCGTATTGGATCAAAGTGAGCCGTCATACCCCTCCCGGCCACATTCGTATTATTGTTCCTATTTTGGTGATATGGTACATTTGGACGGCAAGAAATGCGGCTAGGCATAATGGGGTCCCCATGAATGCCAAAATCATCATTCATAGGGTTGTCCGCCACGTGATTGATCTCTTCACCATCAATCCATGTGAGGAGATTCTTTGGCGCGGGTCCAAATACGTTGTGGATATGTGGGGTATTAAACTTGCAAGAGTTCGTATTAAACCTCCCATTGAGGTTGTGTGGAAGAAACCGGGGGAAGGGCGATGGAAGCTCAACACGGATGGTAGCTCTAAAGGGAACCCCGGGATGGCCGGTGGTGGTGGCATTCTTCGTGATCATTTGGGAAATTGTGCTTGGACTTATCACATTGCTTTGGAGCCTATGACGAATGTTGAAGCGGAGCTTATGGCCATCTATCAAGGTCTCCAATATTGTCATTCTCTCGGAGTGCGGGACGTGGATATTGAAACGGATGCCCTTATCACCTTACCCATTGTGAATGCAAAGAGAGGAGGCCCATGGAAGATCATTCGGCAACTTGAAGAGATTCGCACCCTATTGGTCCTTGTCAATGGGACCATGCATCATACATATAGGGAGGGCAACCAAGTGGCGGACCAACTCGCTAATGAAGCATGCATTCTTCGCATCAACGGTCGTCAAACGGGCACTTTGGTTAGCCACAAGGTCCGGGTTCTTATTGAGAAAGACAAGATGTGTTGGCCTACTTTTCGTCACCTTAAGCCGAGGCCATGATGTTTGATTCTAGTTCTTTGGATTGTTTGCTTTCCATAGTTTGTTTTTGTTGTTTTTACTTGTTGTACGCTCCTTTCCTTTCTAGCTTAGGTCATTTTTCGAGGTACCCCGGGTTTGTGGTATGCTCTTTTTTGTAATAGTTTCGATCATTATTGCTTCGCCCGAAATTGCATACGCCTCCCTATGTGGGAGAGGATGCTTGGATTGCGTAAGCCCTCACCGGGTACGACTTCTAAGTATCTTACTCTCACGGGCGGTGTATACATTTTCGAGGAAGCGCGCCTTGCTCACATAGACCTTGGCCTCCCTATGTGGGAGAGGGTATTTCGATTGCACACTTCGGCTTTGGGTGTGATTTCTAAATACTACACTCTCACGGGCGGTCATTGCTCTAGTGGGAAGGCGCTTGGTAGGTTGGATATCTCGAGTATAGCCCTTTGGCTTAGGTTTTGGGGTAATCCTTACGAACCCCTTAGCTTCTCTACTGTTTGCTTGGATCGAGCGATTGGGTAC
The DNA here is from genome assembly GCA_948329865.1 of Linaria vulgaris. Classification (NCBI taxonomy): domain Eukaryota; kingdom Viridiplantae; phylum Streptophyta; class Magnoliopsida; order Lamiales; family Plantaginaceae; genus Linaria; species Linaria vulgaris. Next base: position 36,905,745 of record OX415252.1, read on the forward strand.
AACGCTCGGCTCCTGATGTAGTACCCCCCCTGTTTTTTCTTTTATAAACCTCTTTTCTTCTTAAACTCTTTATCACAAGTCTTAACCTTCCCAAGGATAATCTAAGCTTATTAACACAAATCGAGTGCATTTTGGTTCGTACGATGCCGTTGGCCCATTTGACCAACTATTACTTTCTCACGAAGTAACAGTTACTTCGTGGTGAAGTAATAGACTAAACGAGTTACGTTTGATCAAATCGTTGAAGGAAAATCATTATAGAGTGTTTAGAGTCTCCATACTTAGTTTTTTTGGCCAAGACTTGTTGTATGGAACTTTATATTCTTTATCACAAGTCTTAACTTTCCCAAGGATAATCTAAGCTTATTAACACTAATCGAGTGCGTTTTGGTTCGTACGATGACTGTTGGCCCATTTGATCAACTATTACTTTCTCACGAAGTAACAAAGTAAACTGTTACTTCGTGGTGAAGTATTAGACTAAACGAGTTACGTTTGATCAAATCGTTGAAGGAAAATCATTCTAGAGTGTTTAGAGTCTCCATACTTAGTTTTTTTGGCCACGACTTGTTGTATGGAACTTTATATTCTTTATCACAAGTCTTAACCTTCCCAAGGATAATCTAATCTTATTAATACTAATCGAGTGCGTTTTGGTTCGTACGATGCCCGTTGGCCCATTTGACCAACTATTACTTTCTCACGAAGTAACAAAGTAAATTGTTACTTCGTGGCGAAGTAATAGACTAAACGAGTTACGTTTGATCAAATCGTTGAAGGAAAATCATTCTAGAGTGTTTAGAGTCTCCATACTTAGTTTTTTTGGCCACGACTTGTTGTATGGAACTTTATATTCTTTATCACTAGTCTTAACCTTCCCAAGGATAATCTAAGCTTATTAATACTAATCGAGTGCGTTTTGGTTCGTACGATGCCCGTTGGCCCATTTGACCAACTATTACTTTCTCACGTAGTAACAAAGTAAACTGTTACTTCTTGGTGAAGTAATAGACTAAACGAGTTACGTTTGAACAAATCGTTGAAGAAAAATAATTCTAGAGTGTTTAGAGTCTCCATGCTTAGTTTTTTTGGCCACGACTTGTTGTATGGAACTTTAAACTCTTTATCATAAGTCTTAACCTTCCCAAGGATAATCTAAGCTTATTAACACAAATCGAGTGTGTTTTGGTTCGTACGATGCCCGTTGGCCCATTTGACCAACTATTACTTTCTCACGAAGTAACAAGGTAAACTTGTTACTTCGTGGTGAAGTAATAGACTAAACGAGTTACGTTCGATCAAATCGTTGAAGGAAAATCATTCTAGAGTGTTTAGAGTCTCGATACTTAGTTTTTTTGGCCACGACTTGTTGTATGGAACTTTATATTCTTTATCACAAGTCTTAACCTTCCCAAGGATAATCTAAGCTTATTAATACTAATCGAGTGCGTTTTGGTTCGTACGATGCCCGTTGACCCATTTGACCAACTATTACTTTCTCACGAAGTAACAAAGTAAACTGTTAATTCGTGGTGAAGTAATAGACTAAACGAGTTACGTTTGATCAAATCGTTGAAGGAAAATCATTCTAGAGTGTTTAGAGTCTCCATACTTAGTTTTTTTGGCCACGACTTGTTGTATGGAACTTTATATTCTTTATCACAAGTCTTAACCTTCCCAAGGATAATCTAAGCTTATTAACACTAATCGAGTGCGTTTTGGTTCGTACGATGCCCGTTGGCCCATTTGACCAACTATTACTTTCTCACGAAGTAACAAAGTAAATTGTTACTTCGTGGCGAAGTAATAGACTAAACGAGTTACGTTTGATCAAATCGTTGAAAGAAAATCATTCTAGAGTGTTTAGAGTCTCCATACTTAGTTTTTTTGGCCACGACTTGTTGTATGGAACTTTATATTCTTTATCACTAGTCTTAACCTTCCCAAGGATAATCTAAGCTTATTAATACTAATCGAGTGCGTTTTGGTTCGTACGATGCCCGTTGGCCCATTTGACCAACTATTACTTTCTCACGTAGTAACAAAGTAAACTGTTACTTCGTGGTGAAGTAATAGACTAAACGAGTTACGTTTGAACAAATCGTTGAAGGAAAATAATTCTAGAGTGTTTAGAGTCTCCATACTTAGTTTTTTTGGCCACAACTTGTTGTATGGAACTTTATATTCTTTATCACAAGTCTTAACCTTCCCAAGGATAATCTAAGCTTATTAATACTAATCGAGTGCGTTTTAGTTCGTACGATGCCCGTTGGCCCATTTGACCAACTATTACTTTCTCACGAAGTAACAAAGTAAACTGTTAATTCGTGGTGAAGTAATAGACTAAACGAGTTACGTTTGATCAAATCGTTGAAGGAAAATCATTCTAGAGTGTTTAGAGTCTCCATACTTAGTTTTTTTGGCCACGACTTGTTGTATGGAACTTTATATTCTTTATCACAAGTCTTAACCTTCCCAAGGATAATCTAAGCTTATTAACACTAATCGAGTGCGTTTTGGTTCGTATGATGCCCGTTGGCCCATTTGACCAACTATTACTTTCTCACGAAGTAACAAAGTAAACTGTTACTTCGTGGTGAAGTAATAGACTAAACGAGTTAAGTTTGATCAAATCGTTGAAGGAAAATCATTCTAGAGTGTTTAGAGTCTCCATACTTAGTTTTTTTGGTCACGACTTGTTGTATGGAACTTTATATTCTTTATCACAAGTCTTAACATTCCCAAGGATAATCTAAGTTTATTAATACTAATCGAGTGCGTTTTGGTTCGTACGATGCCCGTTGGCCCATTTGATCAACTATTACTTTCTCACGAAGTAACAAAGTAAACTGTTACTTCGTGGCGAAGTAATAGACTAAACGAGTTACGTTTGAACAAATAGTGGAAGGAAAATCTTTCTATAGTGTTTAGAGTCTCCATGCTTAGTTTTTTTGGCCACGACTTGTTGTATGGAACTTTAAACTCTTTATCATAAGTCTTAACCTTCCCAAGGATAATCTAAGCTTATTAACACAAATCGAGTGTGTTTTGGTTCGTACGATGCCCGTTGGCCCATTTGACCAACTATTACTTTCTCACGAAGTAACAAGGTAAACTGTTACTTCGTGGTGAAGTAATAGACTAAACGAGTTACGTTCGATCAAATCGTTGAAGGAAAATCATTCTAGAGTGTTTAGAGTCTCGATACTTAGTTTTTTTGGCCACGACTTGTTGTATGGAACTTTATATTCTTTATCACAAGTCTTAACCTTCCCAAGGATAATCTAAGCTTATTAATACTAATCGAGTGCGTTTTGGTTCGTACGATGCCCGTTGGCCCATTTGACCAACTATTACTTTCTCACGAAGTAACAAAGTAAACTGTTACTTCGTGGTGAAGTAATAAACTAAACGAGTTACGTTTGATCAAATCGTTGAAGGAAAATCATTCTAGAGTGTTTTGAGTCTCCATACTTAGTTTTTTTGGCCACGACTTGTTGTATGGAACTTTAAACTCTTTATTACAAGTCTTAACCTTTCAAGGATAATCTAAGCTTATTAACACAAATCGAGTGTGTTTTGGTTCGTACGATGCCCGTTGGCCCATTTGACCAACTATTACTTTCTCACGAAGTAACAAAGTAAACTTTTACTTCGTGGTGAAGTAATAGACTAAACGAGTTATGTTTGATCAAATCGTTGAAGGAAAATCATTCTAGAGTGTTTAGAGTCTCCATACTTAGTTTTTTTGGCCACGACTTGTTGTATGGAACTTTATATTCTTTATCACAAGTCTTAACCTTCCCAAGGATAATCTAAGCTTATTAATACTAATCGAGTGCGTTTTGGTTCGTACGATGCCTGTTGGCCCATTTGACCAACTATTACTTTCTCACGAAGTAACAAAGTAAACTGTTACTTCGTGGTGAAGTAATAGACTAAACGAGTTACGTTTGATCAAATCGTTGGAGGAAAATCTTTCTAGAGTGTTTAGAGTCTCCATGCTTAGTGTTTTTGGCCACGACTTGTTGTATGGAACTTTAAACTCTTTATCACAAGTCTTAACCTTCCCAAGGATAATCTAAGCTTATTAACACAAATCGAGTGTGTTTTGGTTCGTACGATGCCCGTTGGCCCATTTGACCAACTATTACTTTCTCACGAAGTAACAAGGTAAACTGTTACTTCGTGGTGAAGTAATAGACTAAACGAGTTACGTTTGATCAAATCGTTGAAGGAAAATCATTCTAGAGTGTTTAGAGTCTCGATACTTAGTTTTTTTTGCCACGACTTGCTGTATGGAACTTTATATTCTTTATCACAAGTCTTAACCTTCCCAAGGATAATCTAAGCTTATTAATACTAATCGAGTGCGTTTTGGTTCGTACGATGCCCGTTGGCCCATTTGACCAACTATTACTTTCTCACGAAGTAACAAAGTAAATTGTTACTTCGTGGCGAAGTAATAGACTAAACGAGTTACGTTTGATCAAATCGTTGAAGGAAAATCATTCTAGAGTGTTTAGAGTCTCCATACTTAGTTTTTTTGGCCACGACTTGTTGTATGGAACTTTATATTCTTTATCACTAGTCTTAACCTTCCCAAGGATAATCTAAGCTTATTAATACTAATCGAGTGCGTTTTGGTTCGTACGATGCCCGTTGGCCCATTTGACCAACTATTACTTTCTCACGTAGTAACAAAGTAAACTGTTACTTCGTGGTGAAGTAATAGACTAAACGAGTTAAGTTTGATCAAATCGTTGAAGGAAAATCATTCTAGAGTGTTTAGAGTCTCCATACTTAGTTTTTTTGGTCACGACTTGTTGTATGGAACTTTATATTCTTTATCACAAGTCTTAACATTCCCAAGGATAATCTAAGTTTATTAATACTAATCGAGTGCGTTTTGGTTCGTACGATGCCCGTTGGCCCATTTGATCAACTATTACTTTCTCACGAAGTAACAAAGTAAACTGTTACTTCGTGGCGAAGTAATAGACTAAACGAGTTACGTTTGAACAAATAGTGGAAGGAAAATCTTTCTATAGTGTTTAGAGTCTCCATGCTTAGTTTTTTTGGCCACGACTTGTTGTATGGAACTTTAAACTCTTTATCATAAGTCTTAACCTTCCCAAGGATAATCTAAGCTTATTAACACAAATCGAGTGTGTTTTGGTTCGTACGATGCCCGTTGGCCCATTTGACCAACTATTACTTTCTCACGAAGTAACAAGGTAAACTGTTACTTCGTGGTGAAATAATAGACTAAACGAGTTACGTTCGATCAAATCGTTGAAGGAAAATCATTCTAGAGTGTTTAGAGTCTCGATACTTAGTTTTTTTGGCCACGACTTGTTGTATGGAACTTTATATTCTTTATCACAAGTCTTAACCTTCCCAAGGATAATCTAAGCTTATTAATACTAATCGAGTGCGTTTTGGTTCGTACGATGCCCGTTGGCCCATTTGACCAACTATTACTTTCTCACGAAGTAACAAAGTAAACTGTTACTTCGTGGTGAAGTAATAGACTAAACGAGTTACGTTTGATCAAATCGTTGAAGGAAAATCATTCTAGAGTGTTTTGAGTCTCCATACTTAGTTTTTTTGGCCACGACTTGTTGTATGGAACTTTAAACTCTTTATTACAAGTCTTAACCTTTCAAGGATAATCTAAGCTTATTAACACAAATCGAGTGTGTTTTGGTTCGTACGATGCCCGTTGGCCCATTTGACCAACTATTACTTTCTCACGAAGTAACAAAGTAAACTTTTACTTCGTGGTGAAGTAATAGACTAAACGAGTTATGTTTGATCAAATCGTTGAAGGAAAATCATTCTAGAGTGTTTAGAGTCTCCATACTTAGTTTTTTTGGCCACGACTTGTTGTATGGAACTTTATATTCTTTATCACAAGTCTTAACCTTCCCAAGGATAATCTAAGCTTATTAATACTAATCGAGTGCGTTTTGGTTCGTACGATGCCTGTTGGCCCATTTGACCAACTATTACTTTCTCACGAAGTAATAAAGTAAACTGTTACTTCGTGGTGAAGTAATAGACTAAACGAGTTACGTTTGATCAAATCGTTGGAGGAAAATCTTTCTAGAGTGTTTAGAGTCTCCATGCTTAGTGTTTTTGGCCACGACTTGTTGTATGGAACTTTAAACTCTTTATCACAAGTCTTAACCTTCCCAAGGATAATCTAAGCTTATTAACACAAATCGAGTGTGTTTTGGTTCGTACGATGCCCGTTGGCCCATTTGACCAACTATTACTTTCTCACGAAGTAACAAGGTAAACTGTTACTTCGTGGTGAAGTAATAGACTAAACGAGTTACGTTTGATCAAATCGTTGAAGGAAAATCATTCTAGAGTGTTTAGAGTCTCGATACTTAGTTTTTTTGGCCACGACTTGCTGTATGGAACTTTATATTCTTTATCACAAGTCTTAACCTTCCCAAGGATAATCTAAGCTTATTAATACTAATCGAGTGCGTTTTGGTTCGTACGATGCCCGTTGGCCCATTTGACCAACTATTACTTTCTCACGAAGTAACAAAGTAAATTGTTACTTCGTGGCGAAGTAATAGACTAAACGAGTTACGTTTGATCAAATCGTTGAAGGAAAATCATTCTAGAGTGTTTAGAGTCTCCATACTTAGTTTTTTTGGCCACGACTTGTTGTATGGAACTTTATATTCTTTATCACTAGTCTTAACCTTCCCAAGGATAATCTAAGCTTATTAATACTAATCGAGTGCGTTTTGGTTCGTACGATGCCCGTTGGCCCATTTGACCAACTATTACTTTCTCACGTAGTAACAAAGTAAACTGTTACTTCGTGGTGAAGTAATAGACTAAACGAGTTAAGTTTGATCAAATCGTTGAAGGAAAATCATTCTAGAGTGTTTAGAGTCTCCATACTTAGTTTTTTTGGTCACGACTTGTTGTATGGAACTTTATATTCTTTATCACAAGTCTTAACATTCCCAAGGATAATCTAAGTTTATTAATACTAATCGAGTGCGTTTTGGTTCGTACGATGCCCGTTGGCCCATTTGATCAACTATTACTTTCTCACGAAGTAACAAAGTAAACTGTTACTTCGTGGCGAAGTAATAGACTAAACGAGTTACGTTTGAACAAATAGTGGAAGGAAAATCTTTCTATAGTGTTTAGAGTCTCCATGCTTAGTTTTTTTGGCCACGACTTGTTGTATGGAACTTTAAACTCTTTATCATAAGTCTTAACCTTCCCAAGGATAATCTAAGCTTATTAACACAAATCGAGTGTGTTTTGGTTCGTACGATGCCCGTTGGCCCATTTGACCAACTATTACTTTCTCACGAAGTAACAAGGTAAACTGTTACTTCGTGGTGAAATAATAGACTAAACGAGTTACGTTCGATCAAATCGTTGAAGGAAAATCATTCTAGAGTGTTTAGAGTCTCGATACTTAGTTTTTTTGGCCACGACTTGTTGTATGGAACTTTATATTCTTTATCACAAGTCTTAACCTTCCCAAGGATAATCTAAGCTTATTAATACTAATCGAGTGCGTTTTGGTTCGTACGATGCCCGTTGGCCCATTTGACCAACTATTACTTTCTCACGAAGTAACAAAGTAAACTGTTACTTCGTGGTGAAGTAATAGACTAAACGAGTTACGTTTGATCAAATCGTTGAAGGAAAATCATTCTAGAGTGTTTTGAGTCTCCATACTTAGTTTTTTTGGCCACGACTTGTTGTATGGAACTTTAAACTCTTTATTACAAGTCTTAACCTTTCAAGGATAATCTAAGCTTATTAACACAAATCGAGTGTGTTTTGGTTCGTACGATGCCCGTTGGCCCATTTGACCAACTATTACTTTCTCACGAAGTAACAAAGTAAACTTTTACTTCGTGGTGAAGTAATAGACTAAACGAGTTATGTTTGATCAAATCGTTGAAGGAAAATCATTCTAGAGTGTTTAGAGTCTCCATACTTAGTTTTTTTGGCCACGACTTGTTGTATGGAACTTTATATTCTTTATCACAAGTCTTAACCTTCCCAAGGATAATCTAAGCTTATTAATACTAATCGAGTGCGTTTTGGTTCGTACGATGCCTGTTGGCCCATTTGACCAACTATTACTTTCTCACGAAGTAATAAAGTAAACTGTTACTTCGTGGTGAAGTAATAGACTAAACGAGTTACGTTTGATCAAATCGTTGGAGGAAAATCTTTCTAGAGTGTTTAGAGTCTCCATGCTTAGTGTTTTTGGCCACGACTTGTTGTATGGAACTTTAAACTCTTTATCACAAGTCTTAACCTTCCCAAGGATAATCTAAGCTTATTAACACAAATCGAGTGTGTTTTGGTTCGTACGATGCCCGTTGGCCCATTTGACCAACTATTACTTTCTCACGAAGTAACAAGGTAAACTGTTACTTCGTGGTGAAGTAATAGACTAAACGAGTTACGTTTGATCAAATCGTTGAAGGAAAATCATTCTAGAGTGTTTAGAGTCTCGATACTTAGTTTTTTTGGCCACGACTTGCTGTATGGAACTTTATATTCTTTATCACAAGTCTTAACCTTCCCAAGGATAATCTAAGCTTATTAATACTAATCGAGTGCGTTTTGGTTCGTACGATGCCCGTTGGCCCATTTGACCAACTATTACTTTCTCACGAAGTAACAAAGTAAATTGTTACTTCGTGGCGAAGTAATAGACTAAACGAGTTACGTTTGATCAAATCGTTGAAGGAAAATCATTCTAGAGTGTTTAGAGTCTCCATACTTAGTTTTTTTGGCCACGACTTGTTGTATGGAACTTTATATTCTTTATCACTAGTCTTAACCTTCCCAAGGATAATCTAAGCTTATTAATACTAATCGAGTGCGTTTTGGTTCGTACGATGCCCGTTGGCCCATTTGACCAACTATTACTTTCTCACGTAGTAACAAAGTAAACTGTTACTTCGTGGTGAAGTAATAGACTAAACGAGTTAAGTTTGATCAAATCGTTGAAGGAAAATCATTCTAGAGTGTTTAGAGTCTCCATACTTAGTTTTTTTGGTCACGACTTGTTGTATGGAACTTTATATTCTTTATCACAAGTCTTAACATTCCCAAGGATAATCTAAGTTTATTAATACTAATCGAGTGCGTTTTGGTTCGTACGATGCCCGTTGGCCCATTTGATCAACTATTACTTTCTCACGAAGTAACAAAGTAAACTGTTACTTCGTGGCGAAGTAATAGACTAAACGAGTTACGTTTGAACAAATAGTGGAAGGAAAATCTTTCTATAGTGTTTAGAGTCTCCATGCTTAGTTTTTTTGGCCACGACTTGTTGTATGGAACTTTAAACTCTTTATCATAAGTCTTAACCTTCCCAAGGATAATCTAAGCTTATTAACACAAATCGAGTGTGTTTTGGTTCGTACGATGCCCGTTGGCCCATTTGACCAACTATTACTTTCTCACGAAGTAACAAGGTAAACTGTTACTTCGTGGTGAAGTAATAGACTAAACGAGTTACGTCGATCAAATCGTTGAAGGAAAATCATTCTAGAGTGTTTAGAGTCTCGATACTTAGTTTTTTTGGCCACGACTTGTTGTATGGAACTTTATATTCTTTATCACAAGTCTTAACCTTCCCAAGGATAATCTAAGCTTATTAATACTAATCGAGTGCGTTTTGGTTCGTACGATGCCCGTTGGCCCATTTGACCAACTATTACTTTCTCACGAAGTAACAAAGTAAACTGTTACTTCGTGGTGAAGTAATAGACTAAACGAGTTACGTTTGATCAAATCGTTGAAGGAAAATCATTCTAGAGTGTTTTGAGTCTCCATACTTAGTTTTTTTGGCCACGACTTGTTGTATGGAACTTTAAACTCTTTATTACAAGTCTTAACCTTTCAAGGATAATCTAAGCTTATTAACACAAATCGAGTGTGTTTTGGTTCGTACGATGCCCGTTGGCCCATTTGACCAACTATTACTTTCTCACGAAGTAACAAAGTAAACTTTTACTTCGTGGTGAAGTAATAGACTAAACGAGTTATGTTTGATCAAATCGTTGAAGGAAAATCATTCTAGAGTGTTTAGAGTCTCCATACTTAGTTTTTTTGGCCACGACTTGTTATATGGAACTTTATATTCTTTATCACAAGTCTTAACCTTCCCAAGGATAATCTAAGCTTATTAATACTAATCGAGTGCGTTTTGGTTCGTACGATGCCTGTTGGCCCATTTGACCAACTATTACTTTCTCACGAAGTAACAAAGTAAACTGTTACTTCGTGGTGAAGTAATAGACTAAACGAGTTACGTTTGATCAAATCGTTGGAGGAAAATCTTTCTAGAGTGTTTAGAGTCTCCATGCTTAGTGTTTTTGGCCACGACTTGTTGTATGGAACTTTATATTCTTTATCACAAGTCTTAACCTTCTCAAGGATAATCTAAGCTTATTAACACTAATCGAGTGCGTTTTGGTTCGTATGATGCCCGTTGGCCCATTTGACCAACTATTACTTTCTCACGAAGTAACAAAGTAAACTGTTACTTCGTGGTGAAGTAATAGACTAAACGAGTTAAGTTTGATCAAATCGTTGAAGGAAAATCATTCTAGAGTGTTTAGAGTCTCCATACTTAGTTTTTTTGGTCACGACTTGTTGTATGGAACTTTATATTCTTTATCACAAGTCTTAACCTTCCCAAGGATAATCTAAGCTTATTAATACTAATCGAGTGCGTTTTGGTTCGTACGATGCCCGTTGGCCCATTTGATCAACTATTACTTCCTCACGAAGTAACAAAGTAAACTGTTACTTCGTGGCGAAGTAATAGACTAAACGAGTTACGTTTGAACAAATAGTTGAAGGAAAATCTTTCTATAGTGTTTAGAGTCTCCATGCTTAGTTTTTTTGGCCACGACTTGTTGTATGGAACTTTAAACTCTTTATCATAAGTCTTAACCTTCCCAAGGATAATCTAAGCTTATTAACACAAATCGAGTGTGTTTTGGTTCGTACGATGCCCGTTGGCCCATTTGACCAACTATTACTTTCTCACGAAGTAACAAGGTAAACTTGTTACTTCGTGGTGAAGTAATAGACTAAACGAGTTACGTTCGATCAAATCGTTGAAGGAAAATCATTCTAGAGTGTTTAGAGTCTCCATACTTAGTTTTTTTGGTCACGACTTGTTGTATGGAACTTTATATTCTTTATCACAAGTCTTAACATTCCCAAGGATAATCTAAGTTTATTAATACTAATCGAGTGCGTTTTGGTTCGTACGATGCCCGTTGGCCCATTTGATCAACTATTACTTTCTCACGAAGTAACAAAGTAAAATGTTACTTCGTGGCGAAGTAATAGACTAAACGAGTTACGTTTGAACAAATAGTGGAAGGAAAATCTTTCTATAGTGTTTAGAGTCTCCATGCTTAGTTTTTTTGGCCACGACTTGTTGTATGGAACTTTAAACTCTTTATCATAAGTCTTAACCTTCCCAAGGATAATCTAAGCTTATTAACACAAATCGAGTGTGTTTTGGTTCGTACGATGCCCGTTGGCCCATTTGACCAACTATTACTTTCTCACGAAGTAACAAGGTAAACTGTTACTTCGTGGTGAAGTAATAGACTAAACGAGTTACGTTCGATCAAATCGTTGAAGGAAAATCATTCTAGAGTGTTTAGAGTCTCGATACTTAGTTTTTTTGGCCACGACTTGTTGTATGGAACTTTATATTCTTTATCACAAGTCTTAACCTTCCCAAGGATAATCTAAGCTTATTAATACTAATCGAGTGCGTTTTGGTTCGTACGATGCCCGTTGGCCCATTTGACCAACTATTACTTTCTCACGAAGTAACAAAGTAAACTGTTACTTCGTGGTGAAGTAATAGACTAAACGAGTTACGTTTGATCAAATCGTTGAAGGAAAATCATTCTAGAGTGTTTTGAGTCTCCATACTTAGTTTTTTTGGCCACGACTTGTTGTATGGAACTTTAAACTCTTTATTACAAGTCTTAACCTTTCAAGGATAATCTAAGCTTATTAACACAAATCGAGTGTGTTTTGGTTCGTACGATGCCCGTTGGCCCATTTGACCAACTATTACTTTCTCACGAAGTAACAAAGTAAACTTTTACTTCGTGGTGAAGTAATAGACTAAACGAGTTATGTTTGATCAAATCGTTGAAGGAAAATCATTCTAGAGTGTTTAGAGTCTCCATACTTAGTTTTTTTGGCCACGACTTGTTGTATGGAACTTTATATTCTTTATCACAAGTCTTAACCTTCCCAAGGATAATCTAAGCTTATTAATACTAATCGAGTGCATTTTGGTTCGTACGATGCCTGTTGGCCCATTTGACCAACTATTACTTTCTCACGAAGTAACAAAGTAAACTGTTACTTCGTGGTGAAGTAATAGACTAAACGAGTTACGTTTGATCAAATCGTTGGAGGAAAATCTTTCTAGAGTGTTTAGAGTCTCCATGCTTAGTGTTTTTGGCCACGACTTGTTGTATGGAACTTTAAACTCTTTATCACAAGTCTTAACCTTCCCAAGGATAATCTAAGCTTATTAACACAAATCGAGTGTGTTTTGGTTCGTACGATGCCCGTTGGCCCATTTGACCAACTATTACTTTCTCACGAAGTAACAAAGTAAATTGTTACTTCGTGGCGAAGTAATAGACTAAACGAGTTACGTTTGATCAAATCGTTGAAGGAAAATCATTCTAGAGTGTTTAGAGTCTCCATACTTAGTTTTTTTGGCCACGACTTGTTGTATGGAACTTTATATTCTTTATCACTAGTCTTAACCTTCCCAAGGATAATCTAAGCTTATTAATACTAATCGAGTGCGTTTTGGTTCGTACGATGCCCGTTGGCCCATTTGACCAACTATTACTTTCTCACGTAGTAACAAAGTAAACTGTTACTTCGTGGTGAAGTAATAGACTAAACGAGTTAAGTTTGATCAAATCGTTGAAGGAAAATCATTCTAGAGTGTTTAGAGTCTCCATACTTTGTTTTTTTGGTCACGACTTGTTGTATGGAACTTTATATTCTTTATCACAAGTCTTAACATTCCCAAGGATAATCTAAGTTTATTAATACTAATCGAGTGCGTTTTGGTTCGTACGATGCCCGTTGGCCCATTTGATCAACTATTACTTTCTCACGAAGTAACAAAGTAAACTGTTACTTCGTGGCGAAGTAATAGACTAAACGAGTTACGTTTGAACAAATAGTGGAAGGAAAATCTTTCTATAGTGTTTAGAGTCTCCATGCTTAGTTTTCTTGGCCACGACTTGTTGTATGGAACTTTAAACTCTTTATCATAAGTCTTAACCTTCCCAAGGATAATCTAAGCTTATTAACACAAATCGAGTGTGTTTTGGTTCGTACGATGCCCGTTGGCCCATTTGACCAACTATTACTTTCTCACGAAGTAACAAGGTAAACTGTTACTTCGTGGTGAAGTAATAGACTAAACGAGTTACGTCGATCAAATCGTTGAAGGAAAATCATTCTAGAGTGTTTAGAGTCTCGATACTTAGTTTTTTTGGCCACGACTTGTTGTATGGAACTTTATATTCTTTATCACAAGTCTTAACCTTCCCAAGGATAATCTAAGCTTATTAATACTAATCGAGTGCGTTTTGGTTCGTACGATGCCCGTTGGCCCATTTGACCAACTATTACTTTCTCACGAAGTAACAAAGTAAACTGTTACTTCGTGGTGAAGTAATAGACTAAACGAGTTACGTTTGATCAAATCGTTGAAGGAAAATCATTCTAGAGTGTTTTGAGTCTCCATACTTAGTTTTTTTGGCCACGACTTGTTGTATGGAACTTTAAACTCTTTATTACAAGTCTTAACCTTTCAAGGATAATCTAAGCTTATTAACACAAATCGAGTGTGTTTTGGTTCGTACGATGCCCGTTGGCCCATTTGACCAACTATTACTTTCTCACGAAGTAACAAAGTAAACTTTTACTTCGTGGTGAAGTAATAGACTAAACGAGTTATGTTTGATCAAATCGTTGAAGGAAAATCATTCTAGAGTGTTTAGAGTCTCCATACTTAGTTTTTTTGGCCACGACTTGTTGTATGGAACTTTATATTCTTTATCACAAGTCTTAACCTTCCCAAGGATAATCTAAGCTTATTAATACTAATCGAGTGCGTTTTGGTTCGTACGATGCCTGTTGGCCCATTTGACCAACTATTACTTTCTCACGAAGTAACAAAGTAAACTGTTACTTCGTGGTGAAGTAATAGACTAAACGAGTTACGTTTGATCAAATCGTTGGAGGAAAATCTTTCTAGAGTGTTTAGAGTCTCCATGCTTAGTGTTTTTGGCCACGACTTGTTGTATGGAACTTTATATTCTTTATCACAAGTCTTAACCTTCTCAAGGATAATCTAAGCTTATTAACACTAATCGAGTGCGTTTTGGTTCGTATGATGCCCGTTGGCCCATTTGACCAACTATTACTTTCTCACGAAGTAACAAAGTAAACTGTTACTTCGTGGTGAAGTAATAGACTAAACGAGTTAAGTTTGATCAAATCGTTGAAGGAAAATCATTCTAGAGTGTTTAGAGTCTCCATACTTAGTTTTTTTGGTCACGACTTGTTGTATGGAACTTTATATTCTTTATCACAAGTCTTAACCTTCCCAAGGATAATCTAAGCTTATTAATACTAATCGAGTGCGTTTTGGTTCGTACGATGCCCGTTGGCCCATTTGATCAACTATTACTTCCTCACGAAGTAACAAAGTAAACTGTTACTTCGTGGCGAAGTAATAGACTAAACGAGTTACGTTTGAACAAATAGTTGAAGGAAAATCTTTCTATAGTGTTTAGAGTCTCCATGCTTAGTTTTTTTGGCCACGACTTGTTGTATGGAACTTTAAACTCTTTATCATAAGTCTTAACCTTCCCAAGGATAATCTAAGCTTATTAACACAAATCGAGTGTGTTTTGGTTCGTACGATGCCCGTTGGCCCATTTGACCAACTATTACTTTCTCACGAAGTAACAAGGTAAACTTGTTACTTCGTGGTGAAGTAATAGACTAAACGAGTTACGTTCGATCAAATCGTTGAAGGAAAATCATTCTAGAGTGTTTTGAGTCTCCATACTTAGTTTTTTTGGCCACGACTTGTTGTATGGAACTTTATATTCTTTATCACAAGTCTTAACCTTCCCAAGGATAATCTAAGCTTATTAATACTAATCGAGTGCGTTTTGGTTCGTACGATGCCTGTTGGCCCATTTGACCAACTATTACTTTCTCACGAAGTAACAAAGTAAACTGTTACTTCGTGGTGAAGTAATAGACTAAACGAGTTACGTTTGATCAAATCGTTGGAGGAAAATCTTTCTAGAGTGTTTAGAGTCTCCATGCTTAGTGTTTTTGGCCACGACTTGTTGTATGGAACTTTAAACTCTTTATCACAATTCTTAACCTTCCCAAGGATAATCTAAGCTTATTAACACAAATCGAGTGTGTTTTGGTTCGTACGATGCCCGTTGGCCCATTTGACCAACTATTACTTTCTCACGAAGTAACAAGGTAAACTGTTACTTCGTGGTGAAGTAATAGACTAAACGAGTTACGTTTGATCAAATCGTTGAAGGAAAATCATTCTAGAGTGTTTAGAGTCTCGATACTTAGTTTTTTTGGCCACGACTTGCTGTATGGAACTTTATATTCTTTATCACAAGTCTTAACCTTCCCAAGGATAATCTAAGCTTATTAATACTAATCGAGTGCGTTTTGGTTCGTACGATGCCCGTTGGCCCATTTGACCAACTATTACTTTTTCACGAAGTAACAAAGTAAATTGTTACTTCGTGGCGAAGTAATAGACTAAACGAGTTACGTTTGATCAAATCGTTGAAGGAAAATCATTCTAGTGTGTTTTGAGTCTCCATACTTAGTTTTTTTGGCCACGACTTGTTGTATGGAACTTTATATTCTTTATCACTAGTCTTAACCTTCCCAAGGATAATCTAAGCTTATTAATACTAATCGAGTGCGTTTTGGTTCGTACGATGCCCGTTGGCCCATTTGACCAACTATTACTTTCTCACGTAGTAACAAAGTAAACTGTTACTTCGTGGTGAAGTAATAGACTAAACGAGTTAAGTTTGATCAAATCGTTGAAGGAAAATCATTCTAGAGTGTTTAGAGTCTCCATACTTAGTTTTTTTGGTCACGACTTGTTGTATGGAACTTTATATTCTTTATCACAAGTCTTAACATTCCCAAGGATAATCTAAGTTTATTAATACTAATCGAGTGCGTTTTGGTTCGTACGATGCCCGTTGGCCCATTTGATCAACTATTACTTTCTCACGAAGTAACAAAGTAAACTGTTACTTCGTGGCGAAGTAATAGACTAAACGAGTTACGTTTGAACAAATAGTGGAAGGAAAATCTTTCTATAGTGTTTAGAGTCTCCATGCTTAGTTTTTTTGGCCACGACTTGTTGTATGGAACTTTAAACTCTTTATCATAATACTCTTTATCACAAGATCACAAAAAAGAACCCTAAATGCTCTCTTCTCTCTCCTCTTAGTCATCTCACGGCCGCCACCCTCCCTGGAGCTCCACCACGGCGGTGATCGACTTTCATCCTCGGAAATGTCATCACCATAATCGTGAGCTCATGAGGATCGTTTTTTGTGGTGACTTCGAGGTATTTTGTTCACGTCTTCTTCATCTTCGTTTTCGCAAGAGCTTGGTGCGTTAATGGTGGATTTTGAGCTTTGTTTTCTTGGATCCGTGTTGTTGTTGTTTGTTGTTGTTTGTTTCATTGTTTCCTCTCTCTCCTTGCCTTTGCTTTTCGACACCGAACCCTCATCGTAGACTCAAATCTCATGCTCCTCATTTTATATGCTATGGACTTTTGATTTGAGTTTGGGATTTGGAAGTGTTTTCGTCCTTGGTGTGAGCTTGAATCCCGAGGTTGTCTTTGATGATCTTTTGCTAGGATTCGTGGCCATCAAGGATTCAAACCCTTTTGTGTGGTGCTCTTCTTTCTTCTTTTTTGTTTTTCTTGTTGTTTTTCTTGTTGTTCTCTTCGGGGTTGTTAAGGTTCAAGCCTCTTGCGTGTTTTTGGGTGGTTGTGGAGGAGATTTTCATCGGATTTGAGTCTTGGGGTCTTTTTTGGCTTCAAATCCGAGGGTTTTAAGCACTTTCCGGCGGTTTTCGGCTTTTTCCGACCACCTCCTCGGTGCACCCTCGCCGGAAAGTGTAATATTCAGGTAGCCCTCTTCGTTGCGGTCATTTTGGTGGGTGGACCGACCAGAGAGCCTTTGTGGGTGAGGAGATAAGTCATTTTCCGTGCAAGGTGTCATTTCCGGCGAGTTTCCGGCGCCACCGCGACTCCGCCATCCGCATCCGTCCGGTCAACTGTGCATAGGCGGCGGTCAACTGCTGCTAGGGTTTGCTAGTGGGGACAAGAACACTCCACTACCTTGAGCCTTGTGTGGTGGTGGATGTGTAAGACCACTAAGGGGACAAGAGTGCTCTTGTCTTGTCCCTTTGTCCCCCACCATGCTTCCCACTACTAGTCTTCCATTATGCAAGACCACTAATGAGGGACCCACTGCCACATCACCTCCTTTGACTCAGTCAACTTTGACTCACGAAGTCAACGCCCAGAAGTCAAAGTTGACTCTCGAAAAGTCAACTCCGAAAGCCAAAGTTGACCACATGATTTCGGAGCTTGTTGTGTCCGAAAAGCCTAAGTTTGGGACGGGACTTTTTCCGCTTCTCTCAAATAACTTTGCTAGAGTGGCGAAGGCTCCATTTGCTCCACCTACATTTTCGAGACAACCAAATGTGGCACCGGACAATCCTCGACCGTATCAAATCCGTGCTCCATTGCGTCGCGCTTCTTATGCGCAAGCGGCCGCTCCCACAAGACAATATGAAATAAACCGCTCTCTTATTGATGATCCTACACTCACTACAATGGAGCTTCGAGTGGTCAAAGGGAAATCTATGATCGTCTTCAAGAATGAGGAAATTAAAGTCCTTGATGATAGGCTTAAGCTTGTCTTGATCCTTCGCTTCCCTCTCGTTAAGCCGAGCTACACGTTTATTCATAACAAGATGGCAAGACTCAAACTCAAAGGAAAATACACTCTTGGTCCAATTGGCCCTCGCCACGTTATGTTGAAATTGACCACGGAGGAGGACTACACTCGTTTATGGTTGAAGAAGGATCTTCAATTTCTTGATCTTAATGGTTCAATCTATAAGTGGACCCCGGATTTCGATCCCGATCTTGATCCTCCGATAGCTCCCGTGTGGATTGGTTTACCAAACCTCAACATGCGGTTTTGTGAGAGAAATGCCCTTATGAACATTGGTTCTTACTTTGGAAGACCTTTGAGGCTTGATGAAGGTGCGGCCACTATGTCACGCCCGGATTATCCTAGAATATGCGTTGAGATCAACCTCCTTGATCCATTGAAAGAAGAAATAGAATGGGGGATAGAAGATGTGCATGGTCAAGTTGACATCATCAAGCAAAAGGTCGTATATGAAAATATACCAACCTATTGCCGAAAATGTCAACGAATGGGCCATATACTTGAGGATTGTGGTGCGGAGATACCTCAAGGAACTAATGAGAAGGTTGCGGATGTCCCAAAACCGACGACCTTTGTTTGGAAGGCTAAGAGGAACATTGCTCCAATTTCATCACCGAAGAAAGTCGATAGCCTTGAACAAGTACCCAATGTTGAGGAAGTGGCCGAAGAGGCGGATCAAGAGAAACACCTCAAGTTGGCAATAATTCACGTTGCGACTAATGATGGAAATGAAGACCTCCTAAGGGAGGAAGAGTTGAGAAAGGCCGAAGAAAAAGAGATGGAAGATAGAATACTTAGGGATGACAATGACGATGCAAAGAGGTTATCGGATTCTAACTATCAACCTAAGTCTAGACTTCTCTCTCCAAGGGTGTGCTTTCCGGATGATACTTTCTCGTGTGATATCTCTACCCCTCCCACCTCGCCAACCCTCCTACTTGGGCATGATGAAGCCGTGGGTGATGATGCGTTTGTTGAGGAGTTGGAATCCTCATTTAATCAAAAAAGAATCTGCACTCCAATCCCAAGACAAATTGTAACGAGCGACCTCGAGGACTCAACTGTTACAAAATATGAGTCTTATGAGGAATGTTGTAGGCGAATACTCCGAGAAGGTGAAGAGAGAAGAGAAAAAAATAGGATTAAAGCACCAGATTGCTCCACCTACATAAGCAAGAGTCAACGGAAAAAAGAGAACAAAGAACGAAGAGAAGAAGAAAAGATGAAGTGGAAGAATAGATCATATTCATAGATGACATAGGCCGATTTTTTTTCACATTTTGGCTTACTTTACTTTCGAGGTATCCACTTTTGGGATATGCTCTTATTTGTTGTTGAGATTTCTATTTCTCTGTGTTTGGCGATCGTATGGGTGGGGTACACCATACGGCCTTCGCTATGTAGTACCTCCCCCTAGTTTTCTTTTATAAACCTTTTATTTCTTCCTTAAACTCTTTATCATAAGTCTTAACCTTCCCAAGGATAATCTAAGCTTATTAACACAAATCGAGTGTGTTTTGGTTCGTACGATGCCCGTTGGCCCATTTGACCAACTATTACTTTCTCACGAAGTAACAAGGTAAACTGTTACTTCGTGGTGAAGTAATAGACTAAACGAGTTACGTTCGATCAAATCGTTGAAGGAAAATCATTCTAGAGTGTTTAGAGTCTCGATACTTAGTTTTTTTGGCCACGACTTGTTGTATGGAACTTTATATTCTTTATCACAAGTCTTAACCTTCCCAAGGATAATCTAAGCTTATTAATACTAATCGAGTGCGTTTTGGTTCGTACGATGCCCGTTGGCCCATTTGACCAACTATTACTTTCTCACGAAGTAACAAAGTAAACTGTTACTTCGTGGTGAAGTAATAGACTAAACGAGTTACGTTTGATCAAATCGTTGAAGGAAAATCATTCTAGAGTGTTTTGAGTCTCCATACTTAGTTTTTTTGGCCACGACTTGTTGTATGGAACTTTAAACTCTTTATTACAAGTCTTAACCTTTCAAGGATAATCTAAGCTTATTAACACAAATCGAGTGTGTTTTGGTTCGTACGATGCCCGTTGGCCCATTTGACCAACTATTACTTTCTCACGAAGTAACAAAGTAAACTTTTACTTCGTGGTGAAGTAATAGACTAAACGAGTTATGTTTGATCAAATCGTTGAAGGAAAATCATTCTAGAGTGTTTAGAGTCTCCATACTTAGTTTTTTTGGCCACGACTTGTTGTATGGAACTTTATATTCTTTATCACAAGTCTTAACCTTCCCAAGGATAATCTAAGCTTATTAATACTAATCGAGTGCGTTTTGGTTCGTACGATGCATGTTGGCCCATTTGACCAACTATTACTTTCTCACGAAGTAACAAAGTAAACTGTTACTTCGTGGTGAAGTAATAGACTAAACGAGTTACGTTTGATCAAATCGTTGGAGGAAAATCTTTCTAGAGTGTTTAGAGTCTCCATGCTTAGTGTTTTTGGCCACGACTTGTTGTATGGAACTTTAAACTCTTTATCACAAGTCTTAACCTTCCCAAGGATAATCTAAGCTTATTAACACAAATCGAGTGTGTTTTGGTTCGTAATATGCCCGTTGGCCCATTTGACCAACTATTACTTTCTCACGAAGTAACAAGGTAAACTGTTACTTCGTAGTGAAGTAATAGACTAAACGAGTTACGTTTGATCAAATCGTTGAAGGAAAATCATTCTAGAGTGTTTAGAGTCTCGATACTTAGTTTTTTTGGCCACGACTTGCTGTATGGAACTTTATATTCTTTATCACAAGTCTTAACCTTCCCAAGGATAATCTAAGCTTATTAATACTAATCGAGTGCGTACCAACTATTACTTTCTCACGAAGTAACAAGGTAAATTGTTACTTCGTGGCGAAGTAATAGACTAAACGAGTTACGTTTGATCAAATCGTTGAAGGAAAATCATTCTAGAGTGTTTAGAGTCTCCATACTTAGTTTTTTTGGCCACGACTTGTTGTATGGAACTTTATATTCTTTATCACTAGTCTTAACCTTCCCAAGGATAATCTAAGCTTATTAATACTAATCGAGTGCGTTTTGGTTCGTACGATGCCCGTTGGCCCATTTGACCAACTATTACTTTCTCACGTAGTAACAAAGTAAACTGTTACTTCGTGGTGAAGTAATAGACTAAACGAGTTACGTTTGAACAAATCGTTGAAGGAAAATAATTCTAGAGTGTTTAGAGTCTCCATACTTAGTTTTTTTGGCCACAACTTGTTGTATGGAACTTTATATTCTTTATCACAAGTCTTAACCTTCTCAAGGATAATCTAAGCTTATTAACACTAATTGAGTGCGTTTTGGTTCGTACGATGCCCGTTGGCCCATTTGACCTACTATTACTTTCTCACGAAGTAACAAAGTAAACTGTTACTTCGTGGTGAAGTAATAGACTAAACGAGTTAAGTTTGATCAAATCGTTGAAGGAAAATCATTCTAGAGTGTTTAGAGTCTCGATACTTAGTTTTTTTGGCTACGACTTGTTGTATGGAACTTTATATTCTTTATCACAAGTCTTAACCTTCCCAAGGATAATCTAAGCTTATTAATACTAATCGAGTGCGTTTTGGTTCGTACGATGCCCGTTGGCCCATTTGACCAACTATTACTTTCTCACGAAGTAACAAAGTAAACTGTTAATTCGTGGTGAAGTAATAGACTAAACGAGTTACGTTTGATCAAATCGTTGAAGGAAAATAATTCTAGAGTGTTTAGAGTCTCCATACTTAGTTTTTTTGGCCACGACTTGTTGTATGGAACTTTCTATTCTTTATCACAAGTTTTAACCTTCCCAAGGATAATCTAAGCTTATTAACACTAATCGAGTGCGTTTTGGTTCGTATGATGCCCGTTGGCCCATTTGACCAACTATTACTTTCTCACGAAGTAACAAAGTAAACTGTTACTTCGTGGTGAAGTAATAGACTAAACGAGTTAAGTTTGATCAAATCGTTGAAGGAAAATCATTCTAGAGTGTTTAGAGTCTCCATACTTAGTTTTTTTGGTCACGACTTGTTGTATGGAACTTTATATTCTTTATCACAAGTCTTAACCTTCCCAAGGATAATCTAAGCTTATTAATACTAATCGAGTGCGTTTTGGTTCGTACGATGCCTGTTGGCCCATTTGACCAACTATTACTTTCTCACGAAGTAACAAAGTAAACTGTTACTTCGTGGTGAAGTAATAGACTAAACGAGTTACGTTTGATCAAATCGTTGGAGGAAAATCTTTCTAGAGTGTTTAGAGTCTCCATGCTTAGTGTTTTTGGCCACGACTTGTTGTATGGAACTTTAAACTCTTTATCACAAGTCTTAACCTTCCCAAGGATAATCTAAGCTTATTAACATAAATCGAGTGTGTTTTGGTTCGTACGATGCCCGTTGGCCCATTTGACCAACTATTACTTTCTCACGAAGTAACAAGGTAAACTGTTACTTCGTGGTGAAGTAATAGACTAAACGAGTTACGTTTGATCAAATCGTTGAAGGAAAATCATTCTAGAGTGTTTAGAGTCTCGATACTTAGTTTTTTTGGCTACGACTTGTTGTATGGAACTTTATATTCTTTATCACAAGTCTTAACCTTCCCAAGGATAATCTAAGCTTATTAATACTAATCGAGTGCGTTTTGGTTCGTACGATGCCCGTTGGCCCATTTGACCAACTATTACTTTCTCACGAAGTAACAAAGTAAATTGTTACTTCGTGGCGAAGTAATAGACTAAACGAGTTACGTTTGATCAAATCGTTGAAGGAAAATCATTGTAGAGTGTTTAGAGTCTCCATACTTAGTTTTTTTGGCCACGACTTGTTGTATGGAACTTTATATTCTTTATCACTAGTCTTAACCTTCCCAAGGATAATCTAAGCTTATTAATACTAATCGAGTGCGTTTTGGTTCGTACGATGCCCGTTGGCCCATTTGACCAACTATAACTTTCTCACGTAGTAACAAAGTAAACTGTTACTTCGTGGTGAAGTAATAGACTAAACGAGTTACGTTTGAACAAATCGTTGAAGGAAAATAATTCTAGAGTGTTTAGAGTCTCCATACTTAGTTTTTTTGGCCACAAATTGTTGTATGGAACTTTATATTCTTTATCACAAGTCTTAACCTTCTCAAGGATAATCTAAGCTTATTAACACTAATCGAGTGCGTTTTGGTTCGTACGATGCCCGTTGGCCCATTTGACCTACTATTACTTTCTCACGAAGTAACAAAGTAAACTGTTACTTCGTGGTGAAGTAATAGACTAAACGAGTTAAGTTTGATCAAATCGTTGAAGGAAAATCATTCTAGAGTGTTTAGAGTCTCGATACTTAGTTTTTTTGGCTACGACTTGTTGTATGGAACTTTATATTCTTTATCACAAGTCTTAACCTTCCCAAGGATAATCTAAGCTTATTAATACTAATCGAGTGCGTTTTGGTTCGTACGATGCCCGTTGGCCCATTTGACCAACTATTACTTTCTCACGAAGTAACAAAGTAAACTGTTACTTCGTGGTGAAGTAATAGACTAAACGAGTTACGTTTGATCAAATCGTTGAAGGAAAATCATTCTAGAGTGTTTAGAGTCTCGATACTTAGTTTTTTTGGCCACGACTTGTTGTATGGAACTTTATATTCTTTATCACAAGTCTTAACCTTCCCAAGGATAATCTAAGCTTATTAACACTAATCGAGTGCGTTTTGGTTCGTATGATGCCCGTTGGCCCATTTGACCAACTATTACTTTCTCACGAAGTAACAAAGTAAACTGTTACTTCGTGGTGAAGTAATAGACTAAACGAGTTAAGTTTGATCAAATCGTTGAAGGAAAATCATTCTAGAGTGTTTAGAGTCTCCATACTTAGTTTTTTTGGTCACGACTTGTTGTATGGAACTTTATATTCTTTATCACAAGTCTTAACCTTCCCAAGGATAATCTAAGCTTATTAATACTAATCGAGTGCGTTTTGGTTCGTACGATGCCCGTTGGCCCATTTGATCAACTATTACTTTCTCACGAAGTAACAAAGTAAACTGTTACTTCGTGGCGAAGTAATAGACTAAACGAGTTACGTTTAAACAAATAGTTGAAGGAAAATCTTTCTATAGTGTTTAGAGTCTCCATGCTTAGTTTTTTTGGCCACGACTTGTTGTATGGAACTTTAAACTCTTTATTACAAGTCTTAACCTTTCAAGGATAATCTAAGCTTATTAACACAAATCCAGTGCATTTTGGTTCGTACGATGCCCGTTGGCCCATTTGACCAACTATTACTTTCTCACGAAGTAACAAAATAAACTCTTACTTCGTGGTGAAGTAATAGACTAAACGAGTTACGTTTGATCAAATCGTTGAAGGAAAATCATTCTAGAGTGGTTAGAGTCTCCATACTTAGTTTTTTTGGCCACGACTTGTTGTATGGAACTTTATATTCTTTATCATAAGTCTTAACCTTCCCAAGGATAATCTAAGCTTATTAACACTAATCGAGTGCGTTTTGGTTCGTACGATGCCCGTTGGCCCATTTGACCTACTATTACTTTCTCACGAAGTAACAAAGTAAACTGTTACTTCGTGGTGAAGTAATAGACTAAACGAGTTAAGTTTGATCAAATCGTTGAAGGAAAATCATTCTAGAGTGTTTAGAGTCTCGATACTTAGTTTTTTTGGCTACGACTTGTTGTATGGAACTTTATATTCTTTATCACAAGTCTTAACCTTCCCAAGGATAATCTAAGCTTATTAATACTAATCGAGTGCGTTTTGGTTCGTACGATGCCCGTTGGCCCATTTGACCAACTATTACTTTCTCACGAAGTAACAAGGTAAACTTGTTACTTCGTGGTGAAGTAATAGACTAAACGAGTTACGTTCGATCAAATCGTTGAAGGAAAATCATTCTAGAGTGTTTTGAGTCTCCATACTTAGTTTTTTTGGCCACGACTTGTTGTATGGAACTTTATATTCTTTATCACAAGTCTTAACCTTCCCAAGGATAATCTAAGCTTATTAATACTAATCGAGTGCGTTTTGGTTCGTACGATGCCTGTTGGCCCATTTGACCAACTATTACTTTCTCACGAAGTAACAAAGTAAACTGTTACTTCGTGGTGAAGTAATAGACTAAACGAGTTACGTTTGATCAAATCGTTGGAGGAAAATCTTTCTAGAGTGTTTAGAGTCTCCATGCTTAGTGTTTTTGGCCACGACTTGTTGTATGGTACTTTAAACTCTTTATCACAAGTCTTAACCTTCCCAAGGATAATCTAAGCTTATTAACACAAATCGAGTGTGTTTTGGTTCGTACGATGCCCGTTGGCCCATTTGACCAACTATTACTTTCTCACGAAGTAACAAGGTAAACTGTTACTTCGTGGTGAAGTAATAGACTAAACGAGTTACGTTTGATCAAATCGTTGAAGGAAAATCATTCTAGAGTGTTTAGAGTCTCGATACTTAGTTTTTTTGGCCACGACTTGCTGTATGGAACTTTATATTCTTTATCACAAGTCTTAACCTTCCCAAGGATAATCTAAGCTTATTAATACTAATCGAGTGCGTTTTGGTTCGTACGATGCCCGTTGGCCCATTTGACCAACTATTACTTTCTCACGAAGTAACAAAGTAAATTGTTACTTCGTGGCGAAGTAATAGACTAAACGAGTTACGTTTGATCAAATCGTTGAAGGAAAATCATTCTAGAGTGTTTAGAGTCTCCATACTTAGTTTTTTTGGCCACGACTTGTTGTATGGAACTTTATATTCTTTATCACTAGTCTTAACCTTCCCAAGGATAATCTAAGCTTATTAATACTAATCGAGTGCATTTTGGTTCGTACGATGCCCGTTGGCCCATTTGACCAACTATTACTTTCTCACGTAGTAACAAAGTAAACTGTTACTTCGTGGTGAAGTAATAGACTAAACGAGTTACGTTTGAACAAATCGTTGAAGGAAAATAATTCTAGAGTGTTTAGAGTCTCCATACTTAGTTTTTTTGGCCACAACTTGTTGTATGGAACTTTATATTCTTTATCACAAGTCTTAACCTTCTAAAGGATAATCTAAGCTTATTAACACTAATCGAGTGCGTTTTGGTTCGTACGATGCCCGTTGGCCCATTTGACCTACTATTACTTTCTCACGAAGTAACAAAGTAAACTGTTACTTCGTGGTGAAGTAATAGACTAAACGAGTTAAGTTTGATCAAATCGTTGAAGGAAAATCATTCTAGAGTGTTTAGAGTCTCGATACTTAGTTTTTTTGGCTACGACTTGTTGTATGGAACTTTATATTCTTTATCACAAGTCTTAACCTTCCCAAGGATAATCTAAGCTTATTAATACTAATCGAGTGCGTTTTGGTTCGTACGATGCCCGTTGGCCCATTTGACCAACTATTACTTTCTCACGAAGTAACAAAGTAAACTGTTAATTCGTGGTGAAGTAATAGACTAAACGAGTTACGTTTGATCAAATCGTTGAAGGAAAATCATTCTAGAGTGTTTAGAGTCTCCATACTTAGTTTTTTTGGCCACGACTTGTTGTATGGAACTTTATATTCTTTATCACAAGTCTTAACCTTCCCAAGGATAATCTAAGCTTATTAACACTAATCGAGTGCGTTTTGGTTCGTATGATGCCCGTTGGCCCATTTGACCAACTATTACTTTCTCACGAAGTAACAAAGTAAACTGTTACTTCGTGGTGAAGTAATAGACTAAACGTGTTAAGTTTGATCAAATCGTTGAAGGAAAATCATTCTAGAGTGTTTAGAGTCTCCATACTTAGTTTTTTTGGTCACGACTTGTTGTATGGAACTTTATATTCTTTATCACAAGTCTTAACCTTCCCAAGGATAATCTAAGCTTATTAATACTAATCGAGTGCGTTTTGGTTCGTACGATGCCCGTTGGCCCATTTGACCAACTATTACTTTCTCACGAAGTAACAAGGTAAACTTGTTACTTCGTGGTGAAGTAATAGACTAAACGAGTTACGTTCGATCAAATCGTTGAAGGAAAATCATTCTAGAGTGTTTTGAGTCTCCATACTTAGTTTTTTTGGCCACGACTTGTTGTATGGAACTTTATATTCTTTATCACAAGTCTTAACCTTCCCAAGGATAATCTAAGCTTATTAATACTAATCGAGTGCGTTTTGGTTCGTACGATGCCTGTTGGCCCATTTGACCAACTATTACTTTCTCACGAAGTAACAAAGTAAACTGTTACTTCGTGGTGAAGTAATAGACTAAACGAGTTACGTTTGATCAAATCGTTGGAGGAAAATCTTTCTAGAGTGTTTAGAGTCTCCATGCTTAGTGTTTTTGGCCACGACTTGTTGTATGGAACTTTAAACTCTTTATCACAAGTCTTAACCTTCCCAAGGATAATCTAAGCTTATTAACACAAATCGAGTGTGTTTTGGTTCGTACGATGCCCGTTGGCCCATTTGACCAACTATTACTTTCTCACGAAGTAACAAGGTAAACTGTTACTTCGTGGTGAAGTAATAGACTAAACGAGTTACGTTTGATCAAATCGTTGAAGGAAAATCATTCTAGAGTGTTTAGAGTCTCGATACTTAGTTTTTTTGGCCACGACTTGCTGTATGGAACTTTATATTCTTTATCACAAGTTGTATGGAACTTTATATTCTTGATCACACAACACAACAAAAGCTCTCTTCTCTCTCCTTGCGTTCACACTTAGGCGGTTTCCGGTCATCTTTTCCGATCATCGGAGCACGGTGACCTCCTCACGAGGACACCGACGTCTTCTCCGTTGAATCGGATTCCCCTCTTGTGAGCTTAAGGTTCGGATTTTAGCTTACCCTATGGATTTTGGTTAGCTTTTCACGAACTCAAGCTTCATCCATGGAGGATTTTCGTCTTTCATGATGGTCATGGTCTCCTAACTCGGATTTCATTGTGGTTTCGGATCTCTTTGTTGCTCTTGGCGTTTTTTTTTTTCCCGTTTTTCATCTCCCTCTCTTCCTTTCGACATAACACCCATTGTGGAGTGTTCATCACCTTCTCTTGGATTGCCCTTGAGTTTGGTGGTCGCACAAAACGGTGGAGAGTGATCGAGGGTGTGTTGGATTGCCCTTCACGGCTTGGTCACTCTTTGTGAAGTGTCTTTCATTCTTTTTGTTCCTCTTTTACGTTTTTGGGGTGCCTCTCATTCGGAGCTCTTGGGTTTCGCTCGGATTTGGTGTTTTTTGGTGGTTGTGGAGGAGATTTTCATTGGATTTGAGCCTTGGGGTCAGTTTTGGCTTCAAATCCGAGGGTTTTAAGCACTTTCCGGCGGTTTTCTGCTTTTTCCGACCACCTCCCCTGCGCACCCTCGCCGGAAAGTGTCATTTTCAGGTAGCCCTCTTCGTTGCGGTCATTTTGGTGGGTGGACCGACCAGTGAGCCTTTGTGGGTGAGGAGATAAGCCATTTTCCGTACAAGGTGGTAACAGATTTTCCGGCGACTTTCCGGCGGCCCTCCGACGCTCCGGCGCCGTTTGACCGGCAGTCAGACTTGTGTAGGCGGCGGCTGAGCTTGTATTAGGGTTAGGGTTGGGGGACAAGTTGCATGCTTTTAGTTAGTGGAGCCTAGGAGTGGGGGACAAGAGTGCACTACCTTTTCCTTGTGTCCCCCATGCTTCCCACTAATAGTCTTCCACTATGCAAGACCATTGACCCTCCATTAGTCAATCCAATCACCAAGGACCCACCCGCCACCTCATCGGCGTTGACTATGGTCAACGGCAGTCAAGGACCAGTTGACTTTTCGTCAAAAGTCAACACACACGCTTTGGTAGCCATTTCATCCCAATTTGGATTGCCAATAACAACGAGGACTTCAAAGTTTGGATCCGGACTTTTCCCGCCATTATCTAACAACTTTGTTAAATCATTGAAGCCATTGGTACCTACATCATCATCTTTTGTACCACCCACTTTCGAAAGACAACCAAATGCGGCACCGGACAATCCTCGACCGTATCAAATTCGTGCTCCATTGCGTCGCGCTTCTTATGCGCAAGCGGCCGCTGCCACGAGACATTATGATATAAACCGCTCTTTGATTGATGATCCTACTCTCACTACAATGGATCTTCGATTTATCAAAGGAAAACCTATGATTGTCTTCAAGAAGGAGGAAATTAAAGCGCTTGATGAGAGGCTTAAGCTTGTCTTGATCCTTCGTTTCCCTCTCGTTAAGCCGAGCTACAACTTTATTCACAACAAGATGGCGAGACTCAAACTCAAAGGCAAATACACACTTGGTCCTATTGGACCTCGCCACATCATGTTAAAATTGACCACGGAGGAGGATTATACTCGCCTATGGATGAAGAAGGACCTTCGATTCCTTGATCTTAATGGCTCAATCTATAAATGGACCCCGGAGTTCGATCCCGATCTTGATCCCCCGATAGCTCCCGTGTGGATTGGTTTTCCAAACCTTAACATGCGGTTTTGTGAGAGAAATGCCCTTATGAATATTGGCTCTTACTTTGGAAAACCGTTGAGGCTCGATGAAGGTGCGGCCACTATGTCACGCCCGGATTATCCTCGGATATGCGTTGAGATCAACCTCCTTGATTCATTGAAAGAAGAAATTGAATGGGGAATAGAAGATGTGCATGGTCAAGTGGATATCGTCAAGCAAAAGGTCATATATGAAAATCTTCCATCTTATTGCCGGAAATGTCAAAGAATGGGCCATACACTTGAAGAATGTGGTGTGGAGAAAACTCAAGGAACTAATGAGAAGGTTGAGGATACCCAAAAACCGAGGACCTTTGTTTGGCAAGCTAAGAGGAACGTTGCTCCAATCCCGACTAATGATGAAAACGAACATCTCTTAAGCGACGAAGAGTTGCGAAAAGATGAAGAAAAAGACATTGAAGATAGGATTTTGAGGGAGGACAATGCAAGTCCAAAACAAGAAAAAGAGAAGAAAATAGAGGAAGTTGTGGAA
The DNA here is from genome assembly GCA_948329865.1 of Linaria vulgaris. NCBI lineage: Eukaryota > Viridiplantae > Streptophyta > Magnoliopsida > Lamiales > Plantaginaceae > Linaria > Linaria vulgaris. The sequence continues at coordinate 36,935,901 of OX415252.1, forward strand.
TCCGAAGAACTTGAAAAAGATGAACAAAGCAGTGATGAAGAAGAGACTAGCCAACAAGAGAATACCATTGAGAGGGAAGTCATAGAGGACGTTGAGGAAGAGAAGAAATCGGACTTGGAAATTAAGGCGGAAGAAATTATTCATTGCCTTAGGACCGAGGAGATGACTTTTGAGCGCCTTCACCAAATTGACGACATTCTTGATGACTATATGGAACGGAAACCACATCCATGTTGGGAACCAGTTGGTGATGAATTGTGGAAGCAAATAAGCCTATTTGAGTCATCCAAAATCACTTAGCTTTGCTTACTTATCCTTGTTATAGGCCGCTTCACGGTTTTTAGCACTAGGCTTACTTTCTTTTTCGAGGTATCCAGTTTTGCGATATGCTCTTCTTTGTTGTTGAGATTTCTATTTCTCTTTATTGTTGGCGACCGCATGGGTGGGGTACACCACACGGTCTCGATATGTAGTACCTCCCCCCATTTTTTCCTTTTATAAACCTTCTTATTTCGTTCGTTATATTCTTTATCACAAGTCTTAACCTTCCCAAGGATAATCTAAGCTTATTAATACTAATCGAGTGCGTTTTGGTTCGTACGATGCCCGTTGGCCCATTTGACCAACTATTACTTTCTCACGAAGTAACAAAGTAAATTGTTACTTCGTGGCGAAGTAATAGACTAAACGAGTTACGTTTGATCAAATCTTTGAAGGAAAATCATTCTAGAGTGTTTAGAGTCTCCATACTTAGTTTTTTTGGCCACGACTTGTTGTATGGAACTTTATATTCTTTATCACTAGTCTTAACCTTCCCAAGGATAATCTAAGCTTATTAATACTAATCGAGTGCGTTTTGGTTCGTACGATGCCCGTTGGCCCATTTGACCAACTATTACTTTCTCACGTAGTAACAAAGTAAACTGTTACTTCGTGGTGAAGTAATAGACTAAACGAGTTACGTTTGAACAAATCGTTGAAGGAAAATAATTCTAGAGTGTTTAGAGTCTCCATACTTAGTTTTTTTGGCCACAACTTGTTGTATGGAACTTTATATTCTTTATCACAAGTCTTAACCTTCTAAAGGATAATCTAAGCTTATTAACACTAATCGAGTGCGTTTTGGTTCGTACGATGCCCGTTGGCCCATTTGACCTACTATTACTTTCTCACGAAGTAACAAAGTAAACTGTTACTTCGTGGTGAAGTAATAGACTAAACGAGTTAAGTTTGATCAAATCGTTGAAGGAAAATCATTCTAGAGTGTTTAGAGTCTCGATACTTAGTTTTTTTGGCTACGACTTGTTGTATGGAACTTTATATTCTTTATCACAAGTCTTAACCTTCCCAAGGATAATCTAAGCTTATTAATACTAATCGAGTGCGTTTTGGTTCGTACGATGCCCGTTGGCCCATTTGACCAACTATTACTTTCTCACGAAGTAACAAAGTAAACTGTTAATTCGTGGTGAAGTAATAGACTAAACGAGTTACGTTTGATCAAATCGTTGAAGGAAAATCATTCTAGAGTGTTTAGAGTCTCCATACTTAGTTTTTTTGGCCACGACTTGTTGTATGGAACTTTATATTCTTTATCACAAGTCTTAACCTTCCCAAGGATAATCTAAGCTTATTAACACTAATCGAGTGCGTTTTGGTTCGTATGATGCCCGTTGGCCCATTTGACCAACTATTACTTTCTCACGAAGTAACAAAGTAAACTGTTACTTCGTGGTGAAGTAATAGACTAAACGAGTTAAGTTTGATCAAATCGTTGAAGGAAAATCATTCTAGAGTGTTTAGAGTCTCCATACTTAGTTTTTTTGGTCACAACTTGTTGTATGGAACTTTATATTCTTTATCACAAGTCTTAACCTTCCCAAGGATAATCTAAGCTTATTAATACTAATCGAGTGCGTTTTGGTTCGTACGATGCCCGTTGGCCCATTTGATCAACTATTACTTTCTCACGAAGTAACAAAGTAAACTGTTACTTCGTGGCGAAGTAATAGACTAAACAAGTTACGTTTGAACAAATAGTTGAAGGAAAATCTTTCTATAGTGTTTAGAGTCTCCATGCTTAGTTTTTTTGGCCACGACTTGTTGTATGGAACTTTAAACTATTTATCATAAGTCTTAACCTTCCCAAGGATAATCTAAGCTTATTAACACAAATCGAGTGTGTTTTGGTTCGTACGATGCCCGTTGGCCCATTTGACCAACTATTACTTTCTCACGAAGTAACAAGGTAAACTTGTTACTTCGTGGTGAAGTAATAGACTAAACGAGTTACGTTCGATCAAATCGTTGAAGGAAAATCATTCTAGAGTGTTTTGAGTCTCCATACTTAGTTTTTTTGGCCACGACTTGTTGTATGGAACTTTAAACTCTTTATTACAAGTCTTAACCTTTCAAGGATAATCTAAGCTTATTAACACAAATCCAGTGCATTTTGGTTCGTACGATGCCCGTTGGCCCATTTGACCAACTATTACTTTCTCACGAAGTAACAAAGTAAACTCTTACTTCGTGGTGAAGTAATAGACTAAACGAGTTACGTTTGATCAAATCGTTGAAGGAAAATCATTCTAGAGTGGTTAGAGTCTCCATACTTAGTTTTTTTGGCCACGACTTGTTGTATGGAACTTTATATTCTTTATCATAAGTCTTAACCTTCCCAAGGATAATCTAAGCTTATTAACACTAATCGAGTGCGTTTTGGTTCGTACGATGCCCGTTGGCCCATTTGACCTACTATTACTTTCTCACGAAGTAACAAAGTAAACTGTTACTTCGTGGTGAAGTAATAGACTAAACGAGTTAAGTTTGATCAAATCGTTGAAGGAAAGTCATTCTAGAGTGTTTAGAGTCTCGATACTTAGTTTTTTTGGCTACGACTTGTTGTATGGAACTTTATATTCTTTATCACAAGTCTTAACCTTCCCAAGGATAATCTAAGCTTATTAATACTAATCGAGTGCGTTTTGGTTCGTACGATGCCCGTTGGCCCATTTGACCAACTATTACTTTCTCACGAAGTAACAAAGTAAACTGTTAATTCGTGGTGAAGTAATAGACTAAACGAGTTACGTTTGATCAAATCGTTGAAGGAAAATCATTCTAGAGTGTTTAGAGTCTCCATACTTAGTTTTTTTGGCCACAACTTGTTGTATGGAACTTTATATTCTTTATCACAAGTCTTAACCTTCTCAAGGATAATCTAAGCTTATTAACACTAATCGAGTGCGTTTTGGTTCGTACGATGCCCGTTGGCCCATTTGACCTACTATTACTTTCTCACGTAGTAACAAAGTAAACTGTTACTTCGTGGTGAAGTAATAGACTAAACGAGTTACGTTTGAACAAATCGTTGAAGGAAAATAATTCTAGAGTGTTTAGAGTCTCCATACTTAGTTTTTTTGGCCACAACTTGTTGTATGGAACTTTATATTCTTTATCACAAGTCTTAACCTTCTCAAGGATAATCTAAGCTTATTAACACTAATCGAGTGCGTTTTGGTTCGTACGATGCCCGTTGGCCCATTTGACCTACTATTACTTTCTCACGAAGTAACAAAGTAAACTGTTACTTCGTGGTGAAGTAATAGACTAAACGAGTTAAGTTTGATCAAATCGTTGAAGGAAAATCATTCTAGAGTGTTTAGAGTCTCGATACTTAGTTTTTTTGGCTACGACTTGTTGTATGGAACTTTATATTCTTTATCACAAGTCTTAACCTTCCCAAGGATAATCTAAGCTTATTAATACTAATCGAGTGCGTTTTGGTTCGTACGATGCCCGTTGGCCCATTTGACCAACTATTACTTTCTCACGAAGTAACAAAGTAAACTGTTAATTCGTGGTGAAGTAATAGACTAAACGAGTTACGTTTGATCAAATCGTTGAAGGAAAATCATTCTAGAGTGTTTAGAGTCTCCATACTTAGTTTTTTTGGCCACGACTTGTTGTATGGAACTTTATATTCTTTATCACAAGTCTTAACCTTCCCAAGGATAATCTAAGCTTATTAACACTAATCGAGTGCGTTTTGGTTCGTATGATGCCCGTTGGCCCATTTGACCAACTATTACTTTCTCACGAAGTAACAAAGTAAACTGTTACTTCGTGGTGAAGTAATAGACTAAACGAGTTAAGTTTGATCAAATCGTTGAAGGAAAATCATTCTAGAGTGTTTAGAGTCTCCATACTTAGTTTTTTTGGTCACAACTTGTTGTATGGAACTTTATATTCTTTATCACAAGTCTTAACCTTCCCAAGGATAATCTAAGCTTATTAATACTAATCGAGTGCGTTTTGGTTCGTACGATGCCCGTTGGCCCATTTGATCAACTATTACTTTCTCACGAAGTAACAAAGTAAACTGTTACTTCGTGGCGAAGTAATAGACTAAACAAGTTACGTTTGAACAAATAGTTGAAGGAAAATCTTTCTATAGTGTTTAGAGTCTCCATGCTTAGTTTTTTTGGCCACGACTTGTTGTATGGAACTTTAAACTATTTATCATAAGTCTTAACCTTCCCAAGGATAATCTAAGCTTATTAACACAAATCGAGTGTGTTTTGGTTCGTACGATGCCCGTTGGCCCATTTGACCAACTATTACTTTCTCACGAAGTAACAAGGTAAACTTGTTACTTCGTGGTGAAGTAATAGACTAAACGAGTTACGTTCGATCAAATCGTTGAAGGAAAATCATTCTAGAGTGTTTTGAGTCTCCATACTTAGTTTTTTTGGCCACGACTTGTTGTATGGAACTTTAAACTCTTTATTACAAGTCTTAACCTTTCAAGGATAATCTAAGCTTATTAACACAAATCCAGTGCATTTTGGTTCGTACGATGCCCGTTGGCCCATTTGACCAACTATTACTTTCTCACGAAGTAACAAAGTAAACTCTTACTTCGTGGTGAAGTAATAGACTAAACGAGTTACGTTTGATCAAATCGTTGAAGGAAAATCATTCTAGAGTGGTTAGAGTCTCCATACTTAGTTTTTTTGGCCACGACTTGTTGTATGGAACTTTATATTCTTTATCATAAGTCTTAACCTTCCCAAGGATAATCTAAGCTTATTAACACTAATCGAGTGCGTTTTGGTTCGTACGATGCCCGTTGGCCCATTTGACCTACTATTACTTTCTCACGAAGTAACAAAGTAAACTGTTACTTCGTGGTGAAGTAATAGACTAAACGAGTTAAGTTTGATCAAATCGTTGAAGGAAAGTCATTCTAGAGTGTTTAGAGTCTCGATACTTAGTTTTTTTGGCTACGACTTGTTGTATGGAACTTTATATTCTTTATCACAAGTCTTAACCTTCCCAAGGATAATCTAAGCTTATTAATACTAATCGAGTGCGTTTTGGTTCGTACGATGCCCGTTGGCCCATTTGACCAACTATTACTTTCTCACGAAGTAACAAAGTAAACTGTTAATTCGTGGTGAAGTAATAGACTAAACGAGTTACGTTTGATCAAATCGTTGAAGGAAAATCATTCTAGAGTGTTTAGAGTCTCCATACTTAGTTTTTTTGGCCACGACTTGTTGTATGGAACTTTATATTCTTTATCACAAGTCTTAACCTTCCCAAGGATAATCTAAGCTTATTAACACTAATCGAGTGCGTTTTGGTTCGTATGATGCCCGTTGGCCCATTTGACCAACTATTACTTTCTCACGAAGTAACAAAGTAAACTGTTACTTCGTGGTGAAGTAATAGACTAAACGAGTTAAGTTTGATCAAATCGTTGAAGGAAAATCATTCTAGAGTGTTTAGAGTCTCCATACTTAGTTTTTTTGGTCACAACTTGTTGTATGGAACTTTATATTCTTTATCACAAGTCTTAACCTTCCCAAGGATAATCTAAGCTTATTAATACTAATCGAGTGCGTTTTGGTTCGTACGATGCCCGTTGGCCCATTTGATCAACTATTACTTTCTCACGAAGTAACAAAGTAAACTGTTACTTCGTGGCGAAGTAATAGACTAAACGAGTTACGTTTGAACAAATAGTTGAAGGAAAATCTTTCTATAGTGTTTAGAGTCTCCATGCTTAGTTTTTTTGGCCACGACTTGTTGTATGGAACTTTAAACTATTTATCATAAGTCTTAACCTTCCCAAGGATAATCTAAGCTTATTAACACAAATCGAGTGTGTTTTGGTTCGTACGATGCCCGTTGGCCCATTTGACCAACTATTACTTTCTCACGAAGTAACAAGGTAAACTTGTTACTTCGTGGTGAAGTAATAGACTAAACGAGTTACGTTCGATCAAATCGTTGAAGGAAAATCATTCTAGAGTGTTTTGAGTCTCCATACTTAGTTTTTTTGGCCACGACTTGTTGTATGGAACTTTAAACTCTTTATTACAAGTCTTAACCTTTCAAGGATAATCTAAGCTTATTAACACAAATCCAGTGCATTTTGGTTCGTACGATGCCCGTTGGCCCATTTGACCAACTATTACTTTCTCACGAAGTAACAAAGTAAACTCTTACTTCGTGGTGAAGTAATAGACTAAACGAGTTACGTTTGATCAAATCGTTGAAGGAAAATCATTCTAGAGTGGTTAGAGTCTCCATACTTAGTTTTTTTGGCCACGACTTGTTGTATGGAACTTTATATTCTTTATCATAAGTCTTAACCTTCCCAAGGATAATCTAAGCTTATTAACACTAATCGAGTGCGTTTTGGTTCGTACGATGCCCGTTGGCCCATTTGACCTACTATTACTTTCTCACGAAGTAACAAAGTAAACTGTTACTTCGTGGTGAAGTAATAGACTAAACGAGTTAAGTTTGATCAAATCGTTGAAGGAAAATCATTCTAGAGTGTTTAGAGTCTCGATACTTAGTTTTTTTGGCTACGACTTGTTGTATGGAACTTTATATTCTTTATCACAAGTCTTAACCTTCCCAAGGATAATCTAAGCTTATTAATACTAATCGAGTGCGTTTTGGTTCGTACGATGCCCGTTGGCCCATTTGACCAACTATTACTTTCTCACGAAGTAACAAAGTAAACTGTTAATTCGTGGTGAAGTAATAGACTAAACGAGTTTCATTTGATCAAATCGTTGAAGGAAAATCATTCTAGAGTGTTTAGAGTCTCCATACTTAGTTTTTTTGGCCACGACTTGTTGTATGGAACTTTATATTCTTTATCACAAGTCTTAACCTTCCCAAGGATAATCTAAGCTTATTAACACTAATCGAGTGCGTTTTGGTTCGTATGATGCCCGTTGGCCCATTTGACCAACTATTACTTTCTCACGAAGTAACAAAGTAAACTGTTACTTCGTGGTGAAGTAATAGACTAAACGAGTTAAGTTTGATCAAATCGTTGAAGGAAAATCATTCTAGAGTGTTTAGAGTCTCCATACTTAGTTTTTTTGGTCACGACTTGTTGTATGGAACTTTATATTCTTTATCACAAGTCTTAACCTTCCCAAGGATAATCTAAGCTTATTAATACTAATCGAGTGCGTTTTGGTTCGTACGATGCCCGTTGGCCCATTTGATCAACTATTACTTTCTCACGAAGTAACAAAGTAAACTGTTACTTCGTGGCGAAGTAATAGACTAAACGAGTTACGTTTGAACAAATAGTTGAAGGAAAATCTTTCTATAGTGTTTAGAGTCTCCATGCTTAGTTTTTTTGGCCACGACTTGTTGTATGGAACTTTAAACTATTTATCATAAGTCTTAACCTTCCCAAGGATAATCTAAGCTTATTAACACAAATCGAGTGTGTTTTGGTTCGTACGATGCCCGTTGGCCCATTTGACCAACTATTACTTTCTCACGAAGTAACAAGGTAAACTTGTTACTTCGTGGTGAAGTAATAGACTAAACGAGTTACGTTCGATCAAATCGTTGAAGGAAAATCATTCTAGAGTGTTTTGAGTCTCCATACTTAGTTTTTTTGGCCACGACTTGTTGTATGGAACTTTAAACTCTTTATTACAAGTCTTAACCTTTCAAGGATAATCTAAGCTTATTAACACAAATCCAGTGCATTTTGGTTCGTACGATGCCCGTTGGCCCATTTGACCAACTATTACTTTCTCACGAAGTAACAAAGTAAACTCTTACTTCGTGGTGAAGTAATAGACTAAACGAGTTACGTTTGATCAAATCGTTGAAGGAAAATCATTCTAGAGTGGTTAGAGTCTCCATACTTAGTTTTTTTGGCCACGACTTGTTGTATGGAACTTTATATTCTTTATCATAAGTCTTAACCTTCCCAAGGATAATCTAAGCTTATTAACACTAATCGAGTGCGTTTTGGTTCGTATGATGCCCGTTGGCCCATTTGACCAACTATTACTTTCTCACGAAGTAACAAAGTAAACTGTTACTTCGTGGTGAAGTAATAGACTAAACGAGTTAAGTTTGATCAAATCGTTGAAGGAAAATCATTCTAGAGTGTTTAGAGTCTCCATACTTAGTTTTTTTGGTCACGACTTGTTGTATGGAACTTTATATTCTTTATCACAAGTCTTAACCTTCCCAAGGATAATCTAAGCTTATTAATACTAATCGAGTGCGTTTTGGTTCGTACGATGCCTGTTGGCCCATTTGATCAACTATTACTTTCTCACGAAGTAACAAAGTAAACTGTTACTTCGTGGCGAAGTAATAGACTAAACGAGTTACGTTTGAACAAATAGTTGAAGGAAAATCTTTCTATAGTGTTTAGAGTCTCCATGCTTAGTTTTTTTGGCCACGACTTGTTGTATGGAACTTTAAACTATTTATCATAAGTCTTAACCTTCCCAAGGATAATCTAAGCTTATTAACACAAATCGAGTGTGTTTTGGTTCGTACGATGCCCGTTGGCCCATTTGACCAACTATTACTTTCTCACGAAGTAACAAGGTAAACTTGTTACTTCGTGGTGAAGTAATAGACTAAACGAGTTACATTCGATCAAATCGTTGAAGGAAAATCATTCTAGAGTGTTTTGAGTCTCCATACTTAGTTTTTTTGGCCACGACTTGTTGTATGGAACTTTAAACTCTTTATTACAAGTCTTAACCTTTCAAGGATAATCTAAGCTTATTAACACAAATCCAGTGCATTTTGGTTCGTACGATGCCCGTTGGCCCATTTGACCAACTATTACTTTCTCACGAAGTAACAAAGTAAACTCTTACTTCGTGGTGAAGTAATAGACTAAACGAGTTACGTTTGATCAAATCGTTGAAGGAAAATCATTCTAGAGTGGTTAGAGTCTCCATACTTAGTTTTTTTGGCCACGACTTGTTGTATGGAACTTTATATTCTTTATCATAAGTCTTAACCTTCCCAAGGATAATCTAAGCTTATTAACACTAATCGAGTGCGTTTTGGTTCGTACGATGCCCGTTGGCCCATTTGACCTACTATTACTTTCTCACGAAGTAACAAAGTAAACTGTTACTTCGTGGTGAAGTAATAGACTAAACGAGTTAAGTTTGATCAAATCGTTGAAGGAAAATCATTCTAGAGTGTTTAGAGTCTCGATACTTAGTTTTTTTGGCTACGACTTGTTGTATGGAACTTTATATTCTTTATCACAAGTCTTAACCTTCCCAAGGATAATCTAAGCTTATTAATACTAATCGAGTGCGTTTTGGTTCGTACGATGCCCGTTGGCCCATTTGACCAACTATTACTTTCTCACGAAGTAACAAAGTAAACTGTTAATTCGTGGTGAAGTAATAGACTAAACGAGTTACATTTGATCAAATCGTTGAAGGAAAATCATTCTAGAGTGTTTAGAGTCTCCATACTTAGTTTTTTTGGCCACGACTTGTTGTATGGAACTTTATATTCTTTATCACAAGTCTTAACCTTCCCAAGGATAATCTAAGCTTATTAACACTAATCGAGTGCGTTTTGGTTCGTATGATGCCCGTTGGCCCATTTGACCAACTATTACTTTCTCACGAAGTAACAAAGTAAACTGTTACTTCGTGGTGAAGTAATAGACTAAACGAGTTAAGTTTGATCAAATCGTTGAAGGAAAATCATTCTAGAGTGTTTAGAGTCTCCATACTTAGTTTTTTTGGTCACGACTTGTTGTATGGAACTTTATATTCTTTATCACAAGTCTTAACCTTCCCAAGGATAATCTAAGCTTATTAATACTAATCGAGTGCGTTTTGGTTCGTACGATGCCCGTTGGCCCATTTGATCAACTATTACTTTCTCACGAAGTAACAAAGTAAACTGTTACTTCGTGGCGAAGTAATAGACTAAACGAGTTACGTTTGAACAAATAGTTGAAGGAAAATCTTTCTATAGTGTTTAGAGTCTCCATGCTTAGTTTTTTTGGCCACGACTTGTTGTATGGAACTTTAAACTATTTATCATAAGTCTTAACCTTCCCAAGGATAATCTAAGCTTATTAACACAAATCGAGTGTGTTTTGGTTCGTACGATGCCCGTTGGCCCATTTGACCAACTATTACTTTCTCACGAAGTAACAAGGTAAACTTGTTACTTCGTGGTGAAGTAATAGACTAAACGAGTTACGTTCGATCAAATCGTTGAAGGAAAATCATTCTAGAGTGTTTTGAGTCTCCATACTTAGTTTTTTTGGCCACGACTTGTTGTATGGAACTTTAAACTCTTTATTACAAGTCTTAACCTTTCAAGGATAATCTAAGCTTATTAACACAAATCCAGTGCATTTTGGTTCGTACGATGCCCGTTGGCCCATTTGACCAACTATTACTTTCTCACGAAGTAACAAAGTAAACTCTTAATTCGTGGTGAAGTAATAGACTAAACGAGTTACGTTTGATCAAATCGTTGAAGGAAAATCATTCTAGAGTGGTTAGAGTCTCCATACTTAGTTTTTTTGGCCACGACTTGTTGTATGGAACTTTATATTCTTTATCATAAGTCTTAACCTTCCCAAGGATAATCTAAGCTTATTAACACTAATCGAGTGCGTTTTGGTTCGTATGATGCCCGTTGGCCCATTTGACCAACTATTACTTTCTCACGAAGTAACAAAGTAAACTGTTACTTCGTGGTGAAGTAATAGACTAAACGAGTTAAGTTTGATCAAATCGTTGAAGGAAAATCATTCTAGAGTGTTTAGAGTCTCCATACTTAGTTTTTTTGGTCACGACTTGTTGTATGGAACTTTATATTCTTTATCACAAGTCTTAACCTTCCCAAGGATAATCTAAGCTTATTAATACTAATCGAGTGCGTTTTGGTTCGTACGATGCCTGTTGGCCCATTTGATCAACTATTACTTTCTCACGAAGTAACAAAGTAAACTGTTACTTCGTGGCGAAGTAATAGACTAAACGAGTTACGTTTGAACAAATAGTTGAAGGAAAATCTTTCTATAGTGTTTAGAGTCTCCATGCTTAGTTTTTTTGGCCACGACTTGTTGTATGGAACTTTAAACTATTTATCATAAGTCTTAACCTTCCCAAGGATAATCTAAGCTTATTAACACAAATCGAGTGTGTTTTGGTTCGTACGATGCCCGTTGGCCCATTTGACCAACTATTACTTTCTCACGAAGTAACAAGGTAAACTTGTTACTTCGTGGTGAAGTAATAGACTAAACGAGTTACGTTCGATCAAATCGTTGAAGGAAAATCATTCTAGAGTGTTTTGAGTCTCCATACTTAGTTTTTTTGGCCACGACTTGTTGTATGGAAATTTAAACTCTTTATTACAAGTCTTAACCTTTCAAGGATAATCTAAGCTTATTAACACAAATCCAGTGCATTTTGGTTCGTACGATGCCCGTTGGCCCATTTGACCAACTATTACTTTCTCACGAAGTAACAAAGTAAACTCTTACTTCGTGGTGAAGTAATAGACTAAACGAGTTACGTTTGATCAAATCGTTGAAGGAAAATCATTCTAGAGTGGTTAGAGTCTCCATACTTAGTTTTTTTGGCCACGACTTGTTGTATGGAACTTTATATTCTTTATCATAAGTCTTAACCTTCCCAAGGATAATATAAGCTTATTAACACTAATCGAGTGCGTTTTGGTTCGTACGATGCCCGTTGGCCCATTTGACCAACTATTACTTTCTCACGAAGTAACAAAGTAAAGTGTTACTTCGTGGTGAAGTAATAGACTAAACGAGTTACGTTTGAACAAATCGTTGAAGGAAAATCTTTCTAGAGTGTTTAGAGTCTCCATGCTTAGTTTTTTTGGCCACGACTTGTTGTATGGAACTTTAAACTCTTTATCACAAGTCTTAACCTTCCCAAGGATAATCTAAGCTTATTAACACAAATCGAGTGCATTTTGGTTCGTACGATGCCCGTTGGCCCATTTGACCAACTATTACTTTCTCACGAAGTAACAGTTACTTCGTGGTGAAGTAATAGACTAAACGAGTTAAGTTTGATCAAATCGTTGAAGGAAAATCATTCTAGAGTGTTTAGAGTCTCGATACTTAGTTTTTTTGGCTACGACTTCTTGTATGGAACTTTATATGCTTTATCACAAGTCTTAACCTTCCCAAGGATAATCTAAGCTTATTAATACTAATCGAGTGCGTTTTGGTTCGTACGATGCCCGTTGGCCCATTTGACCAACTATTACTTTCTCACGAAGTAACAAAGTAAACTGTTAATTCGTGGTGAAGTAATAGACTAAACGAGTTACGTTTGATCAAATCGTTGAAGGAAAATCATTCTAGAGTGTTTAGAGTCTCCATACTTAGTTTTTTTGGTCACGACTTGTTGTATGGAACTTTATATTCTTTATCACAAGTCTTAACCTTCCCAAGGATAATCTAAGCTTATTAATACTAATCGAGTGCGTTTTGGTTCGTACGATGCCTGTTGGCCCATTTGATCAACTATTACTTTCTCACGAAGTAACAAAGTAAACTGTTACTTCGTGGCGAAGTAATAGACTAAACGAGTTACGTTTGAACAAATAGTTGAAGGAAAATCTTTCTATAGTGTTTAGAGTCTCCATGCTTAGTTTTTTTGGCCACGACTTGTTGTATGGAACTTTAAACTATTTATCATAAGTCTTAACCTTCCCAAGGATAATCTAAGCTTATTAACACAAATCGAGTGTGTTTTGGTTCGTACGATGCCCGTTGGCCCATTTGACCAACTATTACTTTCTCACGAAGTAACAAGGTAAACTTGTTACTTCGTGGTGAAGTAATAGACTAAACGAGTTACGTTCGATCAAATCGTTGAAGGAAAATCATTCTAGAGTGTTTTGAGTCTCCATACTTAGTTTTTTTGGCCACGACTTGTTGTATGGAAATTTAAACTCTTTATTACAAGTCTTAACCTTTCAAGGATAATCTAAGCTTATTAACACAAATCCAGTGCATTTTGGTTCGTACGATGCCCGTTGGCCCATTTGACCAACTATTACTTTCTCACGAAGTAACAAAGTAAACTCTTACTTCGTGGTGAAGTAATAGACTAAACGAGTTACGTTTGATCAAATCGTTGAAGGAAAATCATTCTAGAGTGGTTAGAGTCTCCATACTTAGTTTTTTTGGCCACGACTTGTTGTATGGAACTTTATATTCTTTATCATAAGTCTTAACCTTCCCAAGGATAATATAAGCTTATTAACACTAATCGAGTGCGTTTTGGTTCGTACGATGCCCGTTGGCCCATTTGACCAACTATTACTTTCTCACGAAGTAACAAAGTAAAGTGTTACTTCGTGGTGAAGTAATAGACTAAACGAGTTACGTTTGAACAAATCGTTGAAGGAAAATCTTTCTAGAGTGTTTAGAGTCTCCATGCTTAGTTTTTTTGGCCACGACTTGTTGTATGGAACTTTAAACTCTTTATCACAAGTCTTAACCTTCCCAAGGATAATCTAAGCTTATTAACACAAATCGAGTGCATTTTGGTTCGTACGATGCCCGTTGGCCCATTTGACCAACTATTACTTTCTCACGAAGTAACAGTTACTTCGTGGTGAAGTAATAGACTAAACGAGTTAAGTTTGATCAAATCGTTGAAGGAAAATCATTCTAGAGTGTTTAGAGTCTCGATACTTAGTTTTTTTGGCTACGACTTCTTGTATGGAACTTTATATGCTTTATCACAAGTCTTAACCTTCCCAAGGATAATCTAAGCTTATTAATACTAATCGAGTGCGTTTTGGTTCGTACGATGCCCGTTGGCCCATTTGACCAACTATTACTTTCTCACGAAGTAACAAAGTAAACTGTTAATTCGTGGTGAAGTAATAGACTAAACGAGTTACGTTTGATCAAATCGTTGAAGGAAAATCATTCTAGAGTGTTTAGAGTCTCCATACTTAGTTTTTTTGGCCACGACTTGTTGTATGGAACTTTATATTCTTTATCACAAGTCTTAACCTTCCCAAGGATAATCTAAGCTTATTAACACTAATCGAGTGCGTTTTGGTTCGTACGATGCCCGTTGGCCCATTTGATCAACTATTACTTTCTCACGAAGTAACAAAGTAAACTGTTACTTCGTGGCGAAGTAATAGACTAAACGAGTTACGTTTGAACAAATAGTTGAAGGAAAATCTTTCTATAGTGTTTAGAGTCTCCATGCTTAGTTTTTTTGGCCACGACTTGTTGTATGGAACTTTAAACTATTTATCATAAGTCTTAACCTTCCCAAGGATAATCTAAGCTTATTAACACAAATCGAGTGTGTTTTGGTTCGTACGATGCCCGTTGGCCCATTTGACCAACTATTACTTTCTCACGAAGTAACAAGGTAAACTTGTTACTTCGTGGTGAAGTAATAGACTAAACGAGTTACGTTCGATCAAATCGTTGAAGGAAAATCATTCTAGAGTGTTTTGAGTCTCCATACTTAGTTTTTTTGGCCACGACTTGTTGTATGGAACTTTAAACTCTTTATTACAAGTCTTAACCTTTCAAGGATAATCTAAGCTTATTAACACAAATCCAGTGCATTTTGGTTCGTACGATGCCCGTTGGCCCATTTGACCAACTATTACTTTCTCACGAAGTAACAAAGTAAACTCTTACTTCGTGGTGAAGTAATAGACTAAACGAGTTACGTTTGATCAAATCGTTGAAGGAAAATCATTCTAGAGTGGTTAGAGTCTCCATACTTAGTTTTTTTGGCCACGACTTGTTGTATGGAACTTTATATTCTTTATCATAAGTCTTAACCTTCCCAAGGATAATATAAGCTTATTAACACTAATCGAGTGCGTTTTGGTTCGTACGATGCCCGTTGGCCCATTTGACCAACTATTACTTTCTCACGAAGTAACAAAGTAAAGTGTTACTTCGTGGTGAAGTAATAGACTAAACGAGTTACGTTTGAACAAATCGTTGAAGGAAAATCTTTCTAGAGTGTTTAGAGTCTCCATGCTTAGTTTTTTTGGCCACGACTTGTTGTATGGAACTTTAAACTCTTTATCACAAGTCTTAACCTTCCCAAGGATAATCTAAGCTTATTAACACAAATCGAGTGCATTTTGGTTCGTACGATGCCCGTTGGCCCATTTGACCAACTATTACTTTCTCAAGAAGTAACAGTTACTTCGTGGTGAAGTAATAGACTAAACGAGTTACGTTTGATCAAATTGTTGAAGGAAAATCATTATAGATTGTTTAGAGTCTCCATACTTAGTTTTTTTGGCCACGACTTGTGGTATGGAACTTTATATTCTTTATCACTAGTCTTAACCTTCCCAAGGATAATCTAAGCTTATTAATACTAATCGAGTGCGTTTTGGTTCGTACGATGCCCGTTGGCCCATTTGACCAACTATTACTTTCTCACGTAGTAACAAAGTAAACTGTTACTTCGTGGTGAAGTAATAGACTAAACGAGTTACGTTTGAACAAATCGTTGAAGGAAAATAATTCTAGAGTGTTTAGAGTCTCCATACTTAGTTTTTTTGGCCACAACTTGTTGTATGGAACTTTATATTCTTTATCACAAGTCTTAACCTTCTCAAGGATAATCTAAGCTTATTAACACTAATCGAGTGCGTTTTGGTTCGTACGATGCCCGTTGGCCCATTTGACCTACTATTACTTTCTCACGAAGTAACAAAGTAAACTGTTACTTCGTGGTGAAGTAATAGACTAAACGAGTTAAGTTTGATCAAATCGTTGAAGGAAAATCATTCTAGAGTGTTTAGAGTCTCGATACTTAGTTTTTTTGGCTACGACTTGTTGTATGGAACTTTATATTCTTTATCACAAGTCTTAACCTTCCCAAGGATAATCTAAGCTTATTAATACTAATCGAGTGCGTTTTGGTTCGTACGATGCCCGTTGGCCCATTTGACCAACTATTACTTTCTCACGAAGTAACAAAGTAAACTGTTAATTCGTGGTGAAGTAATAGACTAAACGAGTTACGTTTGATCAAATCGTTGAAGGAAAATCATTCTAGAGTGTTTAGAGTCTCCATACTTAGTTTTTTTGGCCACGACTTGTTGTATGGAACTTTATATTCTTTATCACAAGTCTTAACCTTCCCAAGGATAATCTAAGCTTATTAACACTAATCGAGTGCGTTTTGGTTCGTATGATGCCCGTTGGCCCATTTGACCAACTATTACTTTCTCACGAAGTAACAAAGTAAACTGTTACTTCGTGGTGAAGTAATAGACTAAACGAGTTAAGTTTGATCAAATCGTTGAAGGAAAATCATTCTAGAGTGTTTAGAGTCTCCATACTTAGTTTTTTTGGTCACGACTTGTTGTATGGAACTTTATATTCTTTATCACAAGTCTTAACCTTCCCAAGGATAATCTAAGCTTATTAATACTAATCGAGTGCGTTTTGGTTCGTACGATGCCCGTTGGCCCATTTGACCAACTATTACTTTCTCACGAAGTAACAAGGTAAACTTGTTACTTCGTGGTGAAGTAATAGACTAAACGAGTTACGTTCGATCAAATCGTTGAAGGAAAATCATTCTAGAGTGTTTTGAGTCTCCATACTTAGTTTTTTTGGCCACGACTTGTTGTATGGAACTTTAAACTCTTTATTACAAGTCTTAACCTTTCAAGGATAATCTAAGCTTATTAACACAAATCCAGTGCATTTTGGTTCGTACGATGCCCGTTGGCCCATTTGACCAACTATTACTTTCTCACGAAGTAACAAAGTAAACTCTTACTTCGTGGTGAAGTAATAGACTAAACGAGTTACGTTTGATCAAATCGTTGAAGGAAAATCATTCTAGAGTGGTTAGAGTCTCCATACTTAGTTTTTTTGGCCACGACTTGTTGTATGGAACTTTATATTCTTTATCATAAGTCTTAACCTTCCCAAGGATAATATAAGCTTATTAACACTAATCGAGTGCGTTTTGGTTCGTACGATGCCCGTTGGCCCATTTGACCAACTATTACTTTCTCACGAAGTAACAAAGTAAAGTGTTACTTCGTGGTGAAGTAATAGACTAAACGAGTTACGTTTGAACAAATCGTTGAAGGAAAATCTTTCTAGAGTGTTTAGAGTCTCCATGCTTAGTTTTTTTGGCCACGACTTGTTGTATGGAACTTTAAACTCTTTATCACAAGTCTTAACCTTCCCAAGGATAATCTAAGCTTATTAACACAAATCGAGTGCATTTTGGTTCGTACGATGCCCGTTGGCCCATTTGACCAACTATTACTTTCTCACGAAGTAACAGTTACTTCGTGGTGAAGTAATAGACTAAACGAGTTACGTTTGATCAAATTGTTGAAGGAAAATCATTATAGATTGTTTAGAGTCTCCATACTTAGTTTTTTTGGCCACGACTTGTGGTATGGAACTTTATATTCTTTATCACTAGTCTTAACCTTCCCAAGGATAATCTAAGCTTATTAATACTAATCGAGTGCGTTTTGGTTCGTACGATGCCCGTTGGCCCATTTGACCAACTATTACTTTCTCACGTAGTAACAAAGTAAACTGTTACTTCGTGGTGAAGTAATAGACTAAACGAGTTACGTTTGAACAAATCGTTGAAGGAAAATAATTCTAGAGTGTTTAGAGTCTCCATACTTAGTTTTTTTGGCCACAACTTGTTGTATGGAACTTTATATTCTTTATCACAAGTCTTAACCTTCTCAAGGATAATCTAAGCTTATTAACACTAATCGAGTGCGTTTTGGTTCGTACGATGCCCGTTGGCCCATTTGACCTACTATTACTTTCTCACGAAGTAACAAAGTAAACTGTTACTTCGTGGTGAAGTAATAGACTAAACGAGTTAAGTTTGATCAAATCGTTGAAGGAAAATCATTCTAGAGTGTTTAGAGTCTCGATACTTAGTTTTTTTGGCTACGACTTGTTGTATGGAACTTTATATTCTTTATCACAAGTCTTAACCTTCCCAAGGATAATCTAAGCTTATTAATACTAATCGAGTGCGTTTTGGTTCGTACGATGCCCGTTGGCCCATTTGACCAACTATTACTTTCTCACGAAGTAACAAAGTAAACTGTTAATTCGTGGTGAAGTAATAGACTAAACGAGTTACGTTTGATCAAATCGTTGAAGGAAAATCATTCTAGAGTGTTTAGAGTCTCCATACTTAGTTTTTTTGGCCACGACTTGTTGTATGGAACTTTATATTCTTTATCACAAGTCTTAACCTTCCCAAGGATAATCTAAGCTTATTAACACTAATCGAGTGCGTTTTGGTTCGTATGATGCCCGTTGGCCCATTTGACCAACTATTACTTTCTCACGAAGTAACAAAGTAAACTGTTACTTCGTGGTGAAGTAATAGACTAAACGAGTTAAGTTTGATCAAATCGTTGAAGGAAAATCATTCTAGAGTGTTTAGAGTCTCCATACTTAGTTTTTTTGGTCACGACTTGTTGTATGGAACTTTATATTCTTTATCACAAGTCTTAACCTTCCCAAGGATAATCTAAGCTTATTAATACTAATCGAGTGCGTTTTGGTTCGTACGATGCCCGTTGGCCCATTTGATCAACTATTACTTTCTCACGAAGTAACAAAGTAAACTGTTACTTCGTGGCGAAGTAATAGACTAAACGAGTTACGTTTGAACAAATAGTTGAAGGAAAATCTTTCTATAGTGTTTAGAGTCTCCATGCTTAGTTTTTTTGGCCACGACTTGTTGTATGGAACTTTAAACTATTTATCATAAGTCTTAACCTTCCCAAGGATAATCTAAGCTTATTAACACAAATCGAGTGTGTTTTGGTTCGTACGATGCCCGTTGGCCCATTTGACCAACTATTACTTTCTCACGAAGTAACAAGGTAAACTTGTTACTTCGTGGTGAAGTAATAGACTAAACGAGTTACGTTCGATCAAATCGTTGAAGGCAAATCATTCTAGAGTGTTTTGAGTCTCCATACTTAGTTTTTTTGGCCACGACTTGTTGTATGGAACTTTAAACTCTTTATTACAAGTCTTAACCTTTCAAGGATAATCTAAGCTTATTAACACAAATCCAGTGCATTTTGGTTCGTACGATGCCCGTTGGCCCATTTGACCAACTATTACTTTCTCACGAAGTAACAAAGTAAACTCTTACTTCGTGGTGAAGTAATAGACTAAACGAGTTACGTTTGATCAAATCGTTGAAGGAAAATCATTCTAGAGTGGTTAGAGTCTCCATACTTAGTTTTTTTGGCCACGACTTGTTGTATGGAACTTTATATTCTTTATCATAAGTCTTAACCTTCCCAAGGATAATATAAGCTTATTAACACTAATCGAGTGCGTTTTGGTTCGTACGATGCCCGTTGGCCCATTTGACCAACTATTACTTTCTCACGAAGTAACAAAGTAAAGTGTTACTTCGTGGTGAAGTAATAGACTAAACGAGTTACGTTTGAACAAATCGTTGAAGGAAAATCTTTCTAGAGTGTTTAGAGTCTCCATGCTTAGTTTTTTTGGCCACGACTTGTTGTATGGAACTTTAAACTCTTTATCACAAGTCTTAACCTTCCCAAGGATAATCTAAGCTTATTAACACAAATCGAGTGCATTTTGGTTCGTACGATGCCCGTTGGCCCATTTGACCAACTATTACTTTCTCACGAAGTAACAGTTACTTCGTGGTGAAGTAATAGACTAAACGAGTTACGTTTGATCAAATCGTTGAAGGAAAATCATTATAGAGTGTTTAGAGTCTCCATACTTAGTTTTTTTGGCCACGACTTGTGGTATGGAACTTTATATTCTTTATCACTAGTCTTAACCTTCCCAAGGATAATCTAAGCTTATTAATACTAATCGAGTGCGTTTTGGTTCGTACGATGCCCGTTGGCCCATTTGACCAACTATTACTTTCTCACGTAGTAACAAAGTAAACTGTTACTTCGTGGTGAAGTAATAGACTAAACGAGTTACGTTTGAACAAATCGTTGAAGGAAAATAATTCTAGAGTGTTTAGAGTCTCCATACTTAGTTTTTTTGGCCACAACTTGTTGTATGGAACTTTATATTCTTTATCACAAGTCTTAACCTTCTCAAGGATAATCTAAGCTTATTAACACTAATCGAGTGCGTTTTGGTTCGTACGATGCCCGTTGGCCCATTTGACCAACTATTACTTTCTCACGAAGTAACAAAGTAAAGTGTTACTTCGTGGTGAAGTAATAGACTAAACGAGTTACGTTTGAACAAATCGTTGAAGGAAAATCTTTCTAGAGTGTTTAGAGTCTCCATGCTTAGTTTTTTTGGCCACGACTTGTTGTATGGAACTTTAAACTCTTTATCACAAGTCTTAACCTTCCCAAGGATAATCTAAGCTTATTAACACAAATCGAGTGCATTTTGGTTCGTACGATGCCCGTTGGCCCATTTGACCAACTATTACTTTCTCACGAAGTAACAGTTACTTCGTGGTGAAGTAATAGACTAAACGAGTTACGTTTGATCAAATCGTTGAAGGAAAATCATTATAGAGTGTTTAGAGTCTCCATACTTAGTTTTTTTGGCCACGACTTGTGGTATGGAACTTTATATTCTTTATCACTAGTCTTAACCTTCCCAAGGATAATCTAAGCTTATTAATACTAATCGAGTGCGTTTTGGTTCGTACGATGCCCGTTGGCCCATTTGACCAACTATTACTTTCTCACGTAGTAACAAAGTAAACTGTTACTTCGTGGTGAAGTAATAGACTAAACGAGTTACGTTTGAACAAATCGTTGAAGGAAAATAATTCTAGAGTGTTTAGAGTCTCCATACTTAGTTTTTTTGGCCACAACTTGTTGTATGGAACTTTATATTCTTTATCACAAGTCTTAACCTTCTCAAGGATAATCTAAGCTTATTAACACTAATCGAGTGCGTTTTGGTTCGTACGATGCCCGTTGGCCCATTTGACCTACTATTACTTTCTCACGAAGTAACAAAGTAAACTGTTACTTCGTGGTGAAGTAATAGACTAAACGAGTTAAGTTTGATCAAATCGTTGAAGGAAAATCATTCTAGAGTGTTTAGAGTCTCGATACTTAGTTTTTTTGGCTACGACTTGTTGTATGGAACTTTATATTCTTTATCACAAGTCTTAACCTTCCCAAGAATAATCTAAGCTTATTAATACTAATCGAGTGCGTTTTGGTTCGTACGATGCCCGTTGGCCCATTTGACCAACTATTACTTTCTCACGAAGTAACAAAGTAAACTGTTAATTCGTGGTGAAGTAATAGACTAAACGAGTTACGTTTGATCAAATCGTTGAAGGAAAATCTTTCTAGAGTGTTTAGAGTCTCCATGCTTAGTTTTTTTGGCCACGACTTGTTGTATGGAACTTTAAACTCTTTATCACAAGTCTTAACCTTCCCAAGGATAATCTAAGCTTATTAACACAAATCGAGTGCATTTTGGTTCGTACGATGCCCGTTGGCCCATTTGACCAACTATTACTTTCTCACGAAGTAACAGTTACTTCGTGGTGAAGTAATAGACTAAACGAGTTACGTTTGATCAAATCGTTGAAGGAAAATCATTATAGAGTGTTTAGAGTCTCCATACTTAGTTTTTTTGGCCACGACTTGTGGTATGGAACTTTATATTCTTTATCACTAGTCTTAACCTTCCCAAGGATAATCTAAGCTTATTAATACTAATCGAGTGCGTTTTGGTTCGTACGATGCCCGTTGGCCCATTTGACCAACTATTACTTTCTCACGTAGTAACAAAGTAAACTGTTACTTCGTGGTGAAGTAATAGACTAAACGAGTTACGTTTGAACAAATCGTTGAAGGAAAATAATTCTAGAGTGTTTAGAGTCTCCATACTTAGTTTTTTTGGCCACAACTTGTTGTATGGAACTTTATATTCTTTATCACAAGTCTTAACCTTCTCAAGGATAATCTAAGCTTATTAACACTAATCGAGTGCGTTTTGGTTCGTACGATGCCCGTTGGCCCATTTGACCTACTATTACTTTCTCACGAAGTAACAAAGTAAACTGTTACTTCGTGGTGAAGTAATAGACTAAACGAGTTAAGTTTGATCAAATCGTTGAAGGAAAATCATTCTAGAGTGTTTAGAGTCTCGATACTTAGTTTTTTTGGCTACGACTTGTTGTATGGAACTTTATATTCTTTATCACAAGTCTTAACCTTCCCAAGAATAATCTAAGCTTATTAATACTAATCGAGTGCGTTTTGGTTCGTACGATGCCCGTTGGCCCATTTGACCAACTATTACTTTCTCACGAAGTAACAAAGTAAACTGTTAATTCGTGGTGAAGTAATAGACTAAACGAGTTACGTTTGATCAAATCGTTGAAGGAAAATCATTCTAGAGTGTTTAGAGTCTCCATACTTAGTTTTTTTGGCCACGACTTGTTGTATGGAACTTTAAACTCTTTATTACAAGTCTTAACCTTTCAAGGATAATCTAAGCTTATTAACACAAATCCAGTGCATTTTGGTTCGTACGATGCCCGTTGGCCCATTTGACCAACTATTACTTTCTCACGAAGTAACAAAGTAAACTCTTACTTCGTGGTGAAGTAATAGACTAAACGAGTTACGTTTGATCAAATCGTTGAAGGAAAATCATTCTAGAGTGGTTAGAGTCTCCATACTTAGTTTTTTTGGCCACGACTTGTTGTATGGAACTTTATATTCTTTATCATAAGTCTTAACCTTCCCAAGGATAATATAAGCTTATTAACACTAATCGAGTGCGTTTTGGTTCGTACGATGCCCGTTGGCCCATTTGACCAACTATTACTTTCTCACGAAGTAACAAAGTAAAGTGTTACTTCGTGGTGAAGTAATAGACTAAACGAGTTACGTTTGAACAAATCGTTGAAGGAAAATCTTTCTAGAGTGTTTAGAGTCTCCATGCTTAGTTTTTTTGGCCACGACTTGTTGTATGGAACTTTAAACTCTTTATCACAAGTCTTAACCTTCCCAAGGATAATCTAAGCTTATTAACACAAATCGAGTGCATTTTGGTTCGTACGATGCCCGTTGGCCCATTTGACCAACTATTACTTTCTCACGAAGTAACAGTTACTTCGTGGTGAAGTAATAGACTAAACGAGTTACGTTTGATCAAATCGTTGAAGGAAAATCATTATAGAGTGTTTAGAGTCTCCATACTTAGTTTTTTTGGCCACGACTTGTGGTATGGAACTTTATATTCTTTATCACTAGTCTTAACCTTCCCAAGGATAATCTAAGCTTATTAATACTAATCGAGTGCGTTTTGGTTCGTACGATGCCCGTTGGCCCATTTGACCAACTATTACTTTCTCACGTAGTAACAAAGTAAACTGTTACTTCGTGGTGAAGTAATAGACTAAACGAGTTACGTTTGAACAAATCGTTGAAGGAAAATAATTCTAGAGTGTTTAGAGTCTCCATACTTAGTTTTTTTGGCCACAACTTGTTGTATGGAACTTTATATTCTTTATCACAAGTCTTAACCTTCTCAAGGATAATCTAAGCTTATTAACACTAATCGAGTGCGTTTTGGTTCGTACGATGCCCGTTGGCCCATTTGACCAACTATTACTTTCTCACGAAGTAACAAAGTAAAGTGTTACTTCGTGGTGAAGTAATAGACTAAACGAGTTACGTTTGAACAAATCGTTGAAGGAAAATCTTTCTAGAGTGTTTAGAGTCTCCATGCTTAGTTTTTTTGGCCACGACTTGTTGTATGGAACTTTAAACTCTTTATCACAAGTCTTAACCTTCCCAAGGATAATCTAAGCTTATTAACACAAATCGAGTGCATTTTGGTTCGTACGATGCCCGTTGGCCCATTTGACCAACTATTACTTTCTCACGAAGTAACAGTTACTTCGTGGTGAAGTAATAGACTAAACGAGTTACGTTTGATCAAATCGTTGAAGGAAAATCATTATAGAGTGTTTAGAGTCTCCATACTTAGTTTTTTTGGCCACGACTTGTGGTATGGAACTTTATATTCTTTATCACTAGTCTTAACCTTCCCAAGGATAATCTAAGCTTATTAATACTAATCGAGTGCGTTTTGGTTCGTACGATGCCCGTTGGCCCATTTGACCAACTATTACTTTCTCACGTAGTAACAAAGTAAACTGTTACTTCGTGGTGAAGTAATAGACTAAACGAGTTACGTTTGAACAAATCGTTGAAGGAAAATAATTCTAGAGTGTTTAGAGTCTCCATACTTAGTTTTTTTGGCCACAACTTGTTGTATGGAACTTTATATTCTTTATCACAAGTCTTAACCTTCTCAAGGATAATCTAAGCTTATTAACACTAATCGAGTGCGTTTTGGTTCGTACGATGCCCGTTGGCCCATTTGACCTACTATTACTTTCTCACGAAGTAACAAAGTAAACTGTTACTTCGTGGTGAAGTAATAGACTAAACGAGTTAAGTTTGATCAAATCGTTGAAGGAAAATCATTCTAGAGTGTTTAGAGTCTCGATACTTAGTTTTTTTGGCCACGACTTGTTGTATGGAACTTTAAACTCTTTATTACAAGTCTTAACCTTTCAAGGATAATCTAAGCTTATTAACACAAATCCAGTGCATTTTGGTTCGTACGATGCCCGTTGGCCCATTTGACCAACTATTACTTTCTCACGAAGTAACAAAGTAAACTCTTACTTCGTGGTGAAGTAATAGACTAAACGAGTTACGTTTGATCAAATCGTTGAAGGAAAATCATTCTAGAGTGGTTAGAGTCTCCATACTTAGTTTTTTTGGCCACGACTTGTTGTATGGAACTTTATATTCTTTATCATAAGTCTTAACCTTCCCAAGGATAATATAAGCTTATTAACACTAATCGAGTGCGTTTTGGTTCGTACGATGCCCGTTGGCCCATTTGACCAACTATTACTTTCTCACGAAGTAACAAAGTAAAGTGTTACTTCGTGGTGAAGTAATAGACTAAACGAGTTACGTTTGAACAAATCGTTGAAGGAAAATCTTTCTAGAGTGTTTAGAGTCTCCATGCTTAGTTTTTTTGGCCACGACTTGTTGTATGGAACTTTAAACTCTTTATCACAAGTCTTAACCTTCCCAAGGATAATCTAAGCTTATTAACACAAATCGAGTGCATTTTGGTTCGTACGATGCCCGTTGGCCCATTTGACCAACTATTACTTTCTCACGAAGTAACAGTTACTTCGTGGTGAAGTAATAGACTAAACGAGTTACGTTTGATCAAATCGTTGAAGGAAAATCATTATAGAGTGTTTAGAGTCTCCATACTTAGTTTTTTTGGCCACGACTTGTGGTATGGAACTTTATATTCTTTATCACTAGTCTTAACCTTCCCAAGGATAATCTAAGCTTATTAATACTAATCGAGTGCGTTTTGGTTCGTACGATGCCCGTTGGCCCATTTGACCAACTATTACTTTCTCACGTAGTAACAAAGTAAACTGTTACTTCGTGGTGAAGTAATAGACTAAACGAGTTACGTTTGAACAAATCGTTGAAGGAAAATAATTCTAGAGTGTTTAGAGTCTCCATACTTAGTTTTTTTGGCCACAACTTGTTGTATGGAACTTTATATTCTTTATCACAAGTCTTAACCTTCTCAAGGATAATCTAAGCTTATTAACACTAATCGAGTGCGTTTTGGTTCGTACGATGCCCGTTGGCCCATTTGACCAACTATTACTTTCTCACGAAGTAACAAAGTAAAGTGTTACTTCGTGGTGAAGTAATAGACTAAACGAGTTACGTTTGAACAAATCGTTGAAGGAAAATCTTTCTAGAGTGTTTAGAGTCTCCATGCTTAGTTTTTTTGGCCACGACTTGTTGTATGGAACTTTAAACTCTTTATCACAAGTCTTAACCTTCCCAAGGATAATCTAAGCTTATTAACACAAATCGAGTGCATTTTGGTTCGTACGATGCCCGTTGGCCCATTTGACCAACTATTACTTTCTCACGAAGTAACAGTTACTTCGTGGTGAAGTAATAGACTAAACGAGTTACGTTTGATCAAATCGTTGAAGGAAAATCATTATAGAGTGTTTAGAGTCTCCATACTTAGTTTTTTTGGCCACGACTTGTGGTATGGAACTTTATATTCTTTATCACTAGTCTTAACCTTCCCAAGGATAATCTAAGCTTATTAATACTAATCGAGTGCGTTTTGGTTCGTACGATGCCCGTTGGCCCATTTGACCAACTATTACTTTCTCACGTAGTAACAAAGTAAACTGTTACTTCGTGGTGAAGTAATAGACTAAACGACTTACGTTTGAACAAATCGTTGAAGGAAAATAATTCTAGAGTGTTTAGAGTCTCCATACTTAGTTTTTTTGGCCACAACTTGTTGTATGGAACTTTATATTCTTTATCACAAGTCTTAACCTTCTCAAGGATAATCTAAGCTTATTAACACTAATCGAGTGCGTTTTGGTTCGTACGATGCCCGTTGGCCCATTTGACCTACTATTACTTTCTCACGAAGTAACAAAGTAAACTGTTACTTCGTGGTGAAGTAATAGACTAAACGAGTTAAGTTTGATCAAATCGTTGAAGGAAAATCATTCTAGAGTGTTTAGAGTCTCGATACTTAGTTTTTTTGGCTACGACTTGTTGTATGGAACTTTATATTCTTTATCACAAGTCTTAACCTTCCCAAGAATAATCTAAGCTTATTAATACTAATCGAGTGCGTTTTGGTTCGTACGATGCCCGTTGGCCCATTTGACCAACTATTACTTTCTCACGAAGTAACAAAGTAAACTGTTAATTCGTGGTGAAGTAATAGACTAAACGAGTTACGTTTGATCAAATCGTTGAAGGAAAATCATTCTAGAGTGTTTAGAGTCTCCATACTTAGTTTTTTTGGCCACGACTTGTTGTATGGAACTTTATATTCTTTATCACAAGTCTTAACCTTCCCAAGGATAATCTAAGCTTATTAACACTAATCGAGTGCGTTTTGATTCGTACGATGCCCGTTGGCCCATTTGATCAACTATTACTTTCTCACGAAGTAACAAAGTAAACTGTTACTTCGTGGCGAAGTAATAGACTAAACGAGTTACGTTTGAACAAATAGTTGAAGGAAAATCTTTCTATAGTGTTTAGAGTCTCCATGCTTAGTTTTTTTGGCCACGACTTGTTGTATGGAACTTTAAACTATTTATCATAAGTCTTAACCTTCCCAAGGATAATCTAAGCTTATTAACACAAATCGAGTGTGTTTTGGTTCGTACGATGCCCGTTGGCCCATTTGACCAACTATTACTTTCTCACGAAGTAACAAGGTAAACTTGTTACTTCGTGGTGAAGTAATAGACTAAACGAGTTACGTTCGATCAAATCGTTGAAGGAAAATCATTCTAGAGTGTTTTGAGTCTCCATACTTAGTTTTTTTGGCCACGACTTGTTGTATGGAACTTTAAACTCTTTATTACAAGTCTTAACCTTTCAAGGATAATCTAAGCTTATTAACACAAATCCAGTGCATTTTGGTTCGTACGATGCCCGTTGGCCCATTTGACCAACTATTACTTTCTCACGAAGTAACAAAGTAAACTCTTACTTCGTGGTGAAGTAATAGACTAAACGAGTTACGTTTGATCAAATCGTTGAAGGAAAATCATTCTAGAGTGGTTAGAGTCTCCATACTTAGTTTTTTTGGCCACGACTTGTTGTATGGAACTTTATATTCTTTATCATAAGTCTTAACCTTCCCAAGGATAATATAAGCTTATTAACACTAATCGAGTGCGTTTTGGTTCGTACGATGCCCGTTGGCCCATTTGACCAACTATTACTTTCTCACGAAGTAACAAAGTAAAGTGTTACTTCGTGGTGAAGTAATAGACTAAACGAGTTACGTTTGAACAAATCGTTGAAGGAAAATCTTTCTAGAGTGTTTAGAGTCTCCATGCTTAGTTTTTTTGGCCACGACTTGTTGTATGGAACTTTAAACTCTTTATCACAAGTCTTAACCTTCCCAAGGATAATCTAAGCTTATTAACACAAATCGAGTGCATTTTGGTTCGTACGATGCCCGTTGGCCCATTTGACCAACTATTACTTTCTCACGAAGTAACAGTTACTTCGTGGTGAAGTAATAGACTAAACGAGTTACGTTTGATCAAATCGTTGAAGGAAAATCATTATAGAGTGTTTAGAGTCTCCATACTTAGTTTTTTTGGCCACGACTTGTGGTATGGAACTTTATATTCTTTATCACTAGTCTTAACCTTCCCAAGGATAATCTAAGCTTATTAATACTAATCGAGTGCGTTTTGGTTCGTACGATGCCCGTTGGCCCATTTGACCAACTATTACTTTCTCACGTAGTAACAAAGTAAACTGTTACTTCGTGGTGAAGTAATAGACTAAACGAGTTACGTTTGAACAAATCGTTGAAGGAAAATAATTCTAGAGTGTTTAGAGTCTCCATACTTAGTTTTTTTGGCCACAACTTGTTGTATGGAACTTTATATTCTTTATCACAAGTCTTAACCTTCTCAAGGATAATCTAAGCTTATTAACACTAATCGAGTGCGTTTTGGTTCGTACGATGCCCGTTGGCCCATTTGACCTACTATTACTTTCTCACGAAGTAACAAAGTAAACTGTTACTTCGTGGTGAAGTAATAGACTAAACGAGTTAAGTTTGATCAAATCGTTGAAGGAAAATCATTCTAGAGTGTTTAGAGTCTCGATACTTAGTTTTTTTGGCTACGACTTGTTGTATGGAACTTTATATTCTTTATCACAAGTCTTAACCTTCCCAAGAATAATCTAAGCTTATTAATACTAATCGAGTGCGTTTTGGTTCGTACGATGCCCGTTGGCCCATTTGACCAACTATTACTTTCTCACGAAGTAACAAAGTAAACTGTTAATTCGTGGTGAAGTAATAGACTAAACGAGTTACGTTTGATCAAATCGTTGAAGAAAAATCATTCTAGAGTGTTTAGAGTCTCCATACTTAGTTTTTTTGGCCACGACTTGTTGTATGGAACTTTATATTCTTTATCAC
Source organism: Linaria vulgaris (assembly GCA_948329865.1). Lineage (NCBI taxonomy): Eukaryota > Viridiplantae > Streptophyta > Magnoliopsida > Lamiales > Plantaginaceae > Linaria > Linaria vulgaris. The sequence goes on from OX415252.1 coordinate 36,965,320, forward strand.
AAGTCTTAACCTTCCCAAGGATAATCTAAGCTTATTAACACTAATCAAGTGCGTTTTGATTCGTACGATGCCCGTTGGCCCATTTGATCAACTATTACTTTCTCACGAAGTAACAAAGTAAACTGTTACTTCGTGGCGAAGTAATAGACTAAACGAGTTACGTTTGAACAAATAGTTGAAGGAAAATCTTTCTATAGTGTTTAGAGTCTCCATGCTTAGTTTTTTTGGCCACGACTTGTTGTATGGAACTTTAAACTATTTATCATAAGTCTTAACCTTCCCAAGGATAATCTAAGCTTATTAACACAAATCGAGTGTGTTTTGGTTCGTACGATGCCCGTTGGCCCATTTGACCAACTATTACTTTCTCACGAAGTAACAAGGTAAACTTGTTACTTCGTGGTGAAGTAATAGACTAAACGAGTTACGTTCGATCAAATCGTTGAAGGAAAATCATTCTAGAGTGTTTTGAGTCTCCATACTTAGTTTTTTTGGCCACGACTTGTTGTATGGAACTTTAAACTCTTTATTACAAGTCTTAACCTTTCAAGGATAATCTAAGCTTATTAACACAAATCCAGTGCATTTTGGTTCGTACGATGCCCGTTGGCCCATTTGACCAACTATTACTTTCTCACGAAGTAACAAAGTAAACTCTTACTTCGTGGTGAAGTAATAGACTAAACGAGTTACGTTTGATCAAATCGTTGAAGGAAAATCATTCTAGAGTGGTTAGAGTCTCCATACTTAGTTTTTTTGGCCACGACTTGTTGTATGGAACTTTATATTCTTTATCATAAGTCTTAACCTTCCCAAGGATAATATAAGCTTATTAACACTAATCGAGTGCGTTTTGGTTCGTACGATGCCCGTTGGCCCATTTGACCAACTATTACTTTCTCACGAAGTAACAAAGTAAAGTGTTACTTCGTGGTGAAGTAATAGACTAAACGAGTTACGTTTGAACAAATCGTTGAAGGAAAATCTTTCTAGAGTGTTTAGAGTCTCCATGCTTAGTTTTTTTGGCCACGACTTGTTGTATGGAACTTTAAACTCTTTATCACAAGTCTTAACCTTCCCAAGGATAATCTAAGCTTATTAACACAAATCGAGTGCATTTTGGTTCGTACGATGCCCGTTGGCCCATTTGACCAACTATTACTTTCTCACGAAGTAACAGTTACTTCGTGGTGAAGTAATAGACTAAACGAGTTACGTTTGATCAAATCGTTGAAGGAAAATCATTATAGAGTGTTTAGAGTCTCCATACTTAGTTTTTTTGGCCACGACTTGTGGTATGGAACTTTATATTCTTTATCACTAGTCTTAACCTTCCCAAGGATAATCTAAGCTTATTAATACTAATCGAGTGCGTTTTGGTTCGTACGATGCCCGTTGGCCCATTTGACCAACTATTACTTTCTCACGTAGTAACAAAGTAAACTGTTACTTCGTGGTGAAGTAATAGACTAAACGAGTTACGTTTGAACAAATCGTTGAAGGAAAATAATTCTAGAGTGTTTAGAGTCTCCATACTTAGTTTTTTTGGCCACAACTTGTTGTATGGAACTTTATATTCTTTATCACAAGTCTTAACCTTCTCAAGGATAATCTAAGCTTATTAACACTAATCGAGTGCGTTTTGGTTCGTACGATGCCCGTTGGCCCATTTGACCTACTATTACTTTCTCACGAAGTAACAAAGTAAACTGTTACTTCGTGGTGAAGTAATAGACTAAACGAGTTAAGTTTGATCAAATCGTTGAAGGAAAATCATTCTAGAGTGTTTAGAGTCTCGATACTTAGTTTTTTTGGCTACGACTTGTTGTATGGAACTTTATATTCTTTATCACAAGTCTTAACCTTCCCAAGAATAATCTAAGCTTATTAATACTAATCGAGTGCGTTTTGGTTCGTACGATGCCCGTTGGCCCATTTGACCAACTATTACTTTCTCACGAAGTAACAAAGTAAACTGTTAATTCGTGGTGAAGTAATAGACTAAACGAGTTACGTTTGATCAAATCGTTGAAGGAAAATCATTCTAGAGTGTTTAGAGTCTCCATACTTAGTTTTTTTGGCCACGACTTGTTGTATGGAACTTTATATTCTTTATCACAAGTCTTAACCTTCCCAAGGATAATCTAAGCTTATTAACACTAATCAAGTGCGTTTTGATTCGTACGATGCCCGTTGGCCCATTTGATCAACTATTACTTTCTCACGAAGTAACAAAGTAAACTGTTACTTCGTGGCGAAGTAATAGACTAAACGAGTTACGTTTGAACAAATAGTTGAAGGAAAATCTTTCTATAGTGTTTAGAGTCTCCATGCTTAGTTTTTTTGGCCACGACTTGTTGTATGGAACTTTAAACTATTTATCATAAGTCTTAACCTTCCCAAGGATAATCTAAGCTTATTAACACAAATCGAGTGTGTTTTGGTTCGTACGATGCCCGTTGGCCCATTTGACCAACTATTACTTTCTCACGAAGTAACAAGGTAAACTTGTTACTTCGTGGTGAAGTAATAGACTAAACGAGTTACGTTCGATCAAATCGTTGAAGGAAAATCATTCTAGAGTGTTTTGAGTCTCCATACTTAGTGTTTTTGGCCACGACTTGTTGTATGGAACTTTAAACTCTTTATTACAAGTCTTAACCTTTCAAGGATAATCTAAGCTTATTAACACAAATCCAGTGCATTTTGGTTCGTACGATGCCCGTTGGCCCATTTGACCAACTATTACTTTCTCACGAAGTAACAAAGTAAACTCTTACTTCGTGGTGAAGTAATAGACTAAACGAGTTACGTTTGATCAAATCGTTGAAGGAAAATCATTCTAGAGTGGTTAGAGTCTCCATACTTAGTTTTTTTGGCCACGACTTGTTGTATGGAACTTTATATTCTTTATCATAAGTCTTAACCTTCCCAAGGATAATATAAGCTTATTAACACTAATCGAGTGCGTTTTGGTTCGTACGATGCCCGTTGGCCCATTTGACCAACTATTACTTTCTCACGAAGTAACAAAGTAAAGTGTTACTTCGTGGTGAAGTAATAGACTAAACGAGTTACGTTTGAACAAATCGTTGAAGGAAAATCTTTCTAGAGTGTTTAGAGTCTCCATGCTTAGTTTTTTTGGCCACGACTTGTTGTATGGAACTTTAAACTCTTTATCACAAGTCTTAACCTTCCCAAGGATAATCTAAGCTTATTAACACAAATCGAGTGCATTTTGGTTCGTACGATGCCCGTTGGCCCATTTGACCAACTATTACTTTCTCACGAAGTAACAGTTACTTCGTGGTGAAGTAATAGACTAAACGAGTTACGTTTGATCAAATCGTTGAAGGAAAATCATTATAGAGTGTTTAGAGTCTCCATACTTAGTTTTTTTGGCCACGACTTGTGGTATGGAACTTTATATTCTTTATCACTAGTCTTAACCTTCCCAAGGATAATCTAAGCTTATTAATACTAATCGAGTGCGTTTTGGTTCGTACGATGCCCGTTGGCCCATTTGACCAACTATTACTTTCTCACGTAGTAACAAAGTAAACTGTTACTTCGTGGTGAAGTAATAGACTAAACGAGTTACGTTTGAACAAATCGTTGAAGGAAAATAATTCTAGAGTGTTTAGAGTCTCCATACTTAGTTTTTTTGGCCACAACTTGTTGTATGGAACTTTATATTCTTTATCACAAGTCTTAACCTTCTCAAGGATAATCTAAGCTTATTAACACTAATCGAGTGCGTTTTGGTTCGTACGATGCCCGTTGGCCCATTTGACCTACTATTACTTTCTCACGAAGTAACAAAGTAAACTGTTACTTCGTGGTGAAGTAATAGACTAAACGAGTTAAGTTTGATCAAATCGTTGAAGGAAAATCATTCTAGAGTGTTTAGAGTCTCGATACTTAGTTTTTTTGGCTACGACTTGTTGTATGGAACTTTATATTCTTTATCACAAGTCTTAACCTTCCCAAGAATAATCTAAGCTTATTAATACTAATCGAGTGCGTTTTGGTTCGTACGATGCCCGTTGGCCCATTTGACCAACTATTACTTTCTCACGAAGTAACAAAGTAAACTGTTAATTCGTGGTGAAGTAATAGACTAAACGAGTTACGTTTGATCAAATCGTTGAAGGAAAATCATTCTAGAGTGTTTAGAGTCTCCATACTTAGTTTTTTTGGCCACGACTTGTTGTATGGAACTTTATATTCTTTATCACAAGTCTTAACCTTCCCAAGGATAATCTAAGCTTATTAACACTAATCAAGTGCGTTTTGATTCGTACGATGCCCGTTGGCCCATTTGATCAACTATTACTTTCTCACGAAGTAACAAAGTAAACTGTTACTTCGTGGCGAAGTAATAGACTAAACGAGTTACGTTTGAACAAATAGTTGAAGGAAAATCTTTCTATAGTGTTTAGAGTCTCCATGCTTAGTTTTTTTGGCCACGACTTGTTGTATGGAACTTTAAACTATTTATCATAAGTCTTAACCTTCCCAAGGATAATCTAAGCTTATTAACACAAATCGAGTGTGTTTTGGTTCGTACGATGCCCGTTGGCCCATTTGACCAACTATTACTTTCTCACGAAGTAACAAGGTAAACTTGTTACTTCGTGGTGAAGTAATAGACTAAACGAGTTACGTTCGATCAAATCGTTGAAGGAAAATCATTCTAGAGTGTTTTGAGTCTCCATACTTAGTGTTTTTGGCCACGACTTGTTGTATGGAACTTTAAACTCTTTATTACAAGTCTTAACCTTTCAAGGATAATCTAAGCTTATTAACACAAATCCAGTGCATTTTGGTTCGTACGATGCCCGTTGGCCCATTTGACCAACTATTACTTTCTCACGAAGTAACAAAGTAAACTCTTACTTCGTGGTGAAGTAATAGACTAAACGAGTTACGTTTGATCAAATCGTTGAAGGAAAATCATTCTAGAGTGGTTAGAGTCTCCATACTTAGTTTTTTTGGCCACGACTTGTTGTATGGAACTTTATATTCTTTATCATAAGTCTTAACCTTCCCAAGGATAATATAAGCTTATTAACACTAATCGAGTGCGTTTTGGTTCGTACGATGCCCGTTGGCCCATTTGACCAACTATTACTTTCTCACGAAGTAACAAAGTAAAGTGTTACTTCGTGGTGAAGTAATAGACTAAACGAGTTACGTTTGAACAAATCGTTGAAGGAAAATCTTTCTAGAGTGTTTAGAGTCTCCATGCTTAGTTTTTTTGGCCACGACTTGTTGTATGGAACTTTAAACTCTTTATCACAAGTCTTAACCTTCCCAAGGATAATCTAAGCTTATTAACACAAATCGAGTGCATTTTGGTTCGTACGATGCCCGTTGGCCCATTTGACCAACTATTACTTTCTCACGAAGTAACAGTTACTTCGTGGTGAAGTAATAGACTAAACGAGTTACGTTTGATCAAATCGTTGAAGGAAAATCATTATAGAGTGTTTAGAGTCTCCATACTTAGTTTTTTTGGCCACGACTTGTGGTATGGAACTTTATATTCTTTATCACTAGTCTTAACCTTCCCAAGGATAATCTAAGCTTATTAATACTAATCGAGTGCGTTTTGGTTCGTACGATGCCCGTTGGCCCATTTGACCAACTATTACTTTCTCACGTAGTAACAAAGTAAACTGTTACTTCGTGGTGAAGTAATAGACTAAACGAGTTACGTTTGAACAAATCGTTGAAGGAAAATAATTCTAGAGTGTTTAGAGTCTCCATACTTAGTTTTTTTGGCCACAACTTGTTGTATGGAACTTTATATTCTTTATCACAAGTCTTAACCTTCTCAAGGATAATCTAAGCTTATTAACACTAATCGAGTGCGTTTTGGTTCGTACGATGCCCGTTGGCCCATTTGACCTACTATTACTTTCTCACGAAGTAACAAAGTAAACTGTTACTTCGTGGTGAAGTAATAGACTAAACGAGTTAAGTTTGATCAAATCGTTGAAGGAAAATCATTCTAGAGTGTTTAGAGTCTCGATACTTAGTTTTTTTGGCTACGACTTGTTGTATGGAACTTTATATTCTTTATCACAAGTCTTAACCTTCCCAAGGATAATCTAAGCTTATTAATACTAATCGAGTGCGTTTTGGTTCGTACGATGCCCGTTGGCCCATTTGACCAACTATTACTTTCTCACGAAGTAACAAAGTAAACTGTTAATTCGTGGTGAAGTAATAGACTAAACGAGTTACGTTTGATCAAATCGTTGAAGGAAAATCATTCTAGAGTGTTTAGAGTCTCCATACTTAGTTTTTTTGGCCACGACTTGTTGTATGGAACTTTATATTCTTTATCACAAGTCTTAACCTTCCCAAGGATAATCTAAGCTTATTAACACTAATCGAGTGCGTTTTGATTCGTACGATGCCCGTTGGCCCATTTGATCAACTATTACTTTCTCACGAAGTAACAAAGTAAACTGTTACTTCGTGGCGAAGTAATAGACTAAACGAGTTACGTTTGAACAAATAGTTGAAGGAAAATCTTTCTATAGTGTTTAGAGTCTCCATGCTTAGTTTTTTTGGCCACGACTTGTTGTATGGAACTTTATATTCTTTATCACAAGTATTAACCTTCTCAAGGATAATCTAAGCTTATTAACACTAATCGAGTGCGTTTTGGTTCGTACGATGCCCGTTGGCCCATTTGACCTACTATTACTTTCTCACGAAGTAACAAAGTAAACTGTTACTTCGTGGTGAAGTAATAGACTAAACGAGTTAAGTTTGATCAAATCGTTGAAGGAAAATCATTCTAGAGTGTTTAGAGTCTCGATACTTAGTTTTTTTGGCTACGACTTGTTGTATGGAACTTTATATTCTTTATCACAAGTCTTAACCTTCCCAAGAATAATCTAAGCTTATTAATACTAATCGAGTGCGTTTTGGTTCGTACGATGCCCGTTGGCCCATTTGACCAACTATTACTTTCTCACGAAGTAACAAAGTAAACTGTTAATTCGTGGTGAAGTAATAGACTAAACGAGTTACGTTTGATCAAATCGTTGAAGGAAAATCATTCTAGAGTGTTTAGAGTCTCCATACTTAGTTTTTTTGGCCACGACTTGTTGTATGGAACTTTATATTCTTTATCACAAGTCTTAACCTTCCCAAGGATAATCTAAGCTTATTAACACTAATCGAGTGCGTTTTGATTCGTACGATGCCCGTTGGCCCATTTGATCAACTATTACTTTCTCACGAAGTAACAAAGTAAACTGTTACTTCGTGGCGAAGTAATAGACTAAACGAGTTACGTTTGAACAAATAGTTGAAGGAAAATCTTTCTATAGTGTTTAGAGTCTCCATGCTTAGTTTTTTTGGCCACGACTTGTTGTATGGAACTTTAAACTATTTATCATAAGTCTTAACCTTCCCAAGGATAATCTAAGCTTATTAACACAAATCGAGTGTGTTTTGGTTCGTACGATGCCCGTTGGCCCATTTGACCAACTATTACTTTCTCACGAAGTAACAAGGTAAACTTGTTACTTCGTGGTGAAGTAATAGACTAAACGAGTTACGTTCGATCAAATCGTTGAAGGAAAATCATTCTAGAGTGTTTTGAGTCTCCATACTTAGTTTTTTTGGCCACGACTTGTTGTATGGAACTTTAAACTCTTTATTACAAGTCTTAACCTTTCAAGGATAATCTAAGCTTATTAACACAAATCCAGTGCATTTTGGTTCGTACGATGCCCGTTGGCCCATTTGACCAACTATTACTTTCTCACGAAGTAACAAAGTAAACTCTTACTTCGTGGTGAAGTAATAGACTAAACGAGTTACGTTTGATCAAATCGTTGAAGGAAAATCATTATAGAGTGTTTAGAGTCTCCATACTTAGTTTTTTTGGCCACGACTTGTGGTATGGAACTTTATATTCTTTATCACTAGTCTTAACCTTCCCAAGGATAATCTAAGCTTATTAATACTAATCGAGTGCGTTTTGGTTCGTACGATGCCCGTTGGCCCATTTGACCTACTATTACTTTCTCACGAAGTAACAAAGTAAACTGTTACTTCGTGGTGAAGTAATAGACTAAACGAGTTAAGTTTGATCAAATCGTTGAAGGAAAATCATTCTAGAGTGTTTAGAGTCTCGATACTTAGTTTTTTTGGCTACGACTTGTTGTATGGAACTTTATATTCTTTATCACAAGTCTTAACCTTCCCAAGGATAATCTAAGCTTATTAATACTAATCGAGTGCGTTTTGGTTCGTACGATGCCCGTTGGCCCATTTGACCAACTATTACTTTCTCACGAAGTAACAAAGTAAACTGTTAATTCGTGGTGAAGTAATAGACTAAACGAGTTACGTTTGATCAAATCGTTGAAGGAAAATCATTCTAGAGTGTTTAGAGTCTCCATACTTAGTTTTTTTGGCCACGACTTGTTGTATGGAACTTTATATTCTTTATCACAAGTCTTAACCTTCCCAAGGATAATCTAAGCTTATTAACACTAATCGAGTGCGTTTTGATTCGTACGATGCCCGTTGGCCCATTTGATCAACTATTACTTTCTCACGAAGTAACAAAGTAAACTGTTACTTCGTGGCGAAGTAATAGACTAAACGAGTTACGTTTGAACAAATAGTTGAAGGAAAATCTTTCTATAGTGTTTAGAGTCTCCATGCTTAGTTTTTTTGGCCACGACTTGTTGTATGGAACTTTATATTCTTTATCACAAGTATTAACCTTCTCAAGGATAATCTAAGCTTATTAACACTAATCGAGTGCGTTTTGGTTCGTACGATGCCCGTTGGCCCATTTGACCTACTATTACTTTCTCACGAAGTAACAAAGTAAACTGTTACTTCGTGGTGAAGTAATAGACTAAACGAGTTAAGTTTGATCAAATCGTTGAAGGAAAATCATTCTAGAGTGTTTAGAGTCTCGATACTTAGTTTTTTTGGCTACGACTTGTTGTATGGAACTTTATATTCTTTATCACAAGTCTTAACCTTCCCAAGAATAATCTAAGCTTATTAATACTAATCGAGTGCGTTTTGGTTCGTACGATGCCCGTTGGCCCATTTGACCAACTATTACTTTCTCACGAAGTAACAAAGTAAACTGTTAATTCGTGGTGAAGTAATAGACTAAACGAGTTACGTTTGATCAAATCGTTGAAGGAAAATCATTCTAGAGTGTTTAGAGTCTCCATACTTAGTTTTTTTGGCCACGACTTGTTGTATGGAACTTTATATTCTTTATCACAAGTCTTAACCTTCCCAAGGATAATCTAAGCTTATTAACACTAATCGAGTGCGTTTTGATTCGTACGATGCCCGTTGGCCCATTTGATCAACTATTACTTTCTCACGAAGTAACAAAGTAAACTGTTACTTCGTGGCGAAGTAATAGACTAAACGAGTTACGTTTGAACAAATAGTTGAAGGAAAATCTTTCTATAGTGTTTAGAGTCTCCATGCTTAGTTTTTTTGGCCACGACTTGTTGTATGGAACTTTAAACTATTTATCATAAGTCTTAACCTTCCCAAGGATAATCTAAGCTTATTAACACAAATCGAGTGTGTTTTGGTTCGTACGATGCCCGTTGGCCCATTTGACCAACTATTACTTTCTCACGAAGTAACAAGGTAAACTTGTTACTTCGTGGTGAAGTAATAGACTAAACGAGTTACGTTCGATCAAATCGTTGAAGGAAAATCATTCTAGAGTGTTTTGAGTCTCCATACTTAGTTTTTTTGGCCACGACTTGTTGTATGGAACTTTAAACTCTTTATTACAAGTCTTAACCTTTCAAGGATAATCTAAGCTTATTAACACAAATCCAGTGCATTTTGGTTCGTACGATGCCCGTTGGCCCATTTGACCAACTATTACTTTCTCACGAAGTAACAAAGTAAACTCTTACTTCGTGGTGAAGTAATAGACTAAACGAGTTACGTTTGATCAAATCGTTGAAGGAAAATCATTCTAGAGTGGTTAGAGTCTCCATACTTAGTTTATTTGGCCACGACTTGTTGTATGGAACTTTATATTCTTTATCATAAGTCTTAACCTTCCCAAGGATAATATAAGCTTATTAACACTAATCGAGTGCGTTTTGGTTCGTACGATGCCCGTTGGCCCATTTGACCAACTATTACTTTCTCACGAAGTAACAAAGTAAAGTGTTACTTCGTGGTGAAGTAATAGACTAAACGAGTTACGTTTGAACAAATCGTTGAAGGAAAATCTTTCTAGAGTGTTTAGAGTCTCCATGCTTAGTTTTTTTGGCCACGACTTGTTGTATGGAACTTTAAACTCTTTATCACAAGTCTTAACCTTCCCAAGGATAATCTAAGCTTATTAACACAAATCGAGTGCATTTTGGTTCGTACGATGCCCGTTGGCCCATTTGACCAACTATTACTTTCTCACGAAGTAACAGTTACTTCGTGGTGAAGTAATAGACTAAACGAGTTACGTTTGATCAAATCGTTGAAGGAAAATCATTATAGAGTGTTTAGAGTCTCCATACTTAGTTTTTTTGGCCACGACTTGTGGTATGGAACTTTATATTCTTTATCACTAGTCTTAACCTTCCCAAGGATAATCTAAGCTTATTAATACTAATCGAGTGCGTTTTGGTTCGTACGATGCCCGTTGGCCCATTTGACCAACTATTACTTTCTCACGTAGTAACAAAGTAAACTGTTACTTCGTGGTGAAGTAATAGACTAAACGAGTTACGTTTGAACAAATCGTTGAAGGAAAATAATTCTAGAGTGTTTAGAGTCTCCATACTTAGTTTTTTTGGCCACAACTTGTTGTATGGAACTTTATATTCTTTATCACAAGTCTTAACCTTCTCAAGGATAATGTAAGCTTATTAACACTAATCGAGTGCGTTTTGGTTCGTACGATGCCCGTTGGCCCATTTGACCTACTATTACTTTCTCACGAAGTAACAAAGTAAACTGTTACTTCGTGGTGAAGTAATAGACTAAACGAGTTAAGTTTGATCAAATCGTTGAAGGAAAATCATTCTAGAGTGTTTAGAGTCTCGATACTTAGTTTTTTTGGCTACGACTTGTTGTATGGAACTTTATATTCTTTATCACAAGTCTTAACCTTCCCAAGGATAATCTAAGCTTATTAATACTAATCGAGTGCGTTTTGGTTCGTACGATGCCCGTTGGCCCATTTGACCAACTATTACTTTCTCACGAAGTAACAAAGTAAACTGTTAATTCGTGGTGAAGTAATAGACTAAACGAGTTACGTTTGATCAAATCGTTGAAGGAAAATCATTCTAGAGTGTTTAGAGTCTCCATACTTAGTTTTTTTGGCCACGACTTGTTGTATGGAACTTTATATTCTTTATCACAAGTCTTAACCTTCCCAAGGATAATCTAAGCTTATTAACACTAATCGAGTGCGTTTTGATTCGTACGATGCCCGTTGGCCCATTTGATCAACTATTACTTTCTCACGAAGTAACAAAGTAAACTGTTACTTCGTGGCGAAGTAATAGACTAAACGAGTTACGTTTGAACAAATAGTTGAAGGAAAATCTTTCTATAGTGTTTAGAGTCTCCATGCTTAGTTTTTTTGGCCACGACTTGTTGTATGGAACTTTAAACTATTTATCATAAGTCTTAACCTTCCCAAGGATAATCTAAGCTTATTAACACAAATCGAGTGTGTTTTGGTTCGTACGATGCCCGTTGGCCCATTTGACCAACTATTACTTTCTCACGAAGTAACAAGGTAAACTTGTTACTTCGTGGTGAAGTAATAGACTAAACGAGTTACGTTCGATCAAATCGTTGAAGGAAAATCATTCTAGAGTGTTTTGAGTCTCCATACTTAGTTTTTTTGGCCACGACTTGTTGTATGGAACTTTAAACTCTTTATTACAAGTCTTAACCTTTCAAGGATAATCTAAGCTTATTAACACAAATCCAGTGCATTTTGGTTCGTACGATGCCCGTTGGCCCATTTGACCAACTATTACTTTCTCACGAAGTAACAAAGTAAACTCTTACTTCGTGGTGAAGTAATAGACTAAACGAGTTACGTTCGATCAAATCGTTGAAGGCAAATCATTCTAGAGTGTTTTGAGTCTCCATACTTAGTTTTTTTGGCCACGACTTGTTGTATGGAACTTTAAACTCTTTATTACAAGTCTTAACTTTTCAAGGATAATCTAAGCTTATTAACACAAATCCAGTGCATTTTGGTTCGTACGATGCCCGTTGGCCCATTTGACCAACTATTACTTTCTCACGAAGTAACAAAGTAAACTCTTACTTCGTGGTGAAGTAATAGACTAAACGAGTTACGTTTGATCAAATCGTTGAAGGAAAATCATTCTAGAGTGGTTAGAGTCTCCATACTTAGTTTTTTTGGCCACGACTTGTTGTATGGAACTTTATATTCTTTATCATAAGTCTTAACCTTCCCAAGGATAATATAAGCTTATTAACACTAATCGAGTGCGTTTTGGTTCGTACGATGCCCGTTGGCCCATTTGACCAACTATTACTTTCTCACGAAGTAACAAAGTAAAGTGTTACTTCGTGGTGAAGTAATAGACTAAACGAGTTACGTTTGAACAAATCGTTGAAGGAAAATCTTTCTAGAGTGTTTAGAGTCTCCATGCTTAGTTTTTTTGGCCACGACTTGTTGTATGGAACTTTAAACTCTTTATCACAAGTCTTAACCTTCCCAAGGATAATCTAAGCTTATTAACACAAATCGAGTGCATTTTGGTTCGTACGATGCCCGTTGGCCCATTTGACCAACTATTACTTTCTCACGAAGTAACAGTTACTTCGTGGTGAAGTAATAGACTAAACGAGTTACGTTTGATCAAATCGTTGAAGGAAAATCATTATAGAGTGTTTAGAGTCTCCATACTTAGTTTTTTTGGCCACGACTTGTGGTATGGAACTTTATATTCTTTATCACTAGTCTTAACCTTCCCAAGGATAATCTAAGCTTATTAATACTAATCGAGTGCGTTTTGGTTCGTACGATGCCCGTTGGCCCATTTGACCAACTATTACTTTCTCACGTAGTAACAAAGTAAACTGTTACTTCGTGGTGAAGTAATAGACTAAACGAGTTACGTTTGAACAAATCGTTGAAGGAAAATAATTCTAGAGTGTTTAGAGTCTCCATACTTAGTTTTTTTGGCCACAACTTGTTGTATGGAACTTTATATTCTTTATCACAAGTCTTAACCTTCTCAAGGATAATCTAAGCTTATTAACACTAATCGAGTGCGTTTTGGTTCGTACGATGCCCGTTGGCCCATTTGACCTACTATTACTTTCTCACGAAGTAACAAAGTAAACTGTTACTTCGTGGTGAAGTAATAGACTAAACGAGTTACGTTTGAACAAATAGTTGAAGGAAAATCTTTCTATAGTGTTTAGAGTCTCCATGCTTAGTTTTTTTGGCCACAACTTGTTGTATGGAACTTTATATTCTTTATCACAAGTCTTAACCTTCTCAAGGATAATGTAAGCTTATTAACACTAATCGAGTGCGTTTTGGTTCGTACGATGCCCGTTGGCCCATTTGACCTACTATTACTTTCTCACGAAGTAACAAAGTAAACTGTTACTTCGTGGTGAAGTAATAGACTAAACGAGTTAAGTTTGATCAAATCGTTGAAGGAAAATCATTCTAGAGTGTTTAGAGTCTCGATACTTAGTTTTTTTGGCTACGACTTGTTGTATGGAACTTTATATTCTTTATCACAAGTCTTAACCTTCCCAAGGATAATCTAAGCTTATTAATACTAATCGAGTGCGTTTTGGTTCGTACGATGCCCGTTGGCCCATTTGACCAACTATTACTTTCTCACGAAGTAACAAAGTAAACTGTTAATTCGTGGTGAAGTAATAGACTAAACGAGTTACGTTTGAACAAATCGTTGAAGGAAAATAATTCTAGAGTGTTTAGAGTCTCCATACTTAGTTTTTTTGGCCACAACTTGTTGTATGGAACTTTATATTCTTTATCACAAGTCTTAACCTTCTCAAGGATAATGTAAGCTTATTAACACTAATCGAGTGCGTTTTGGTTCGTACGATGCCCGTTGGCCCATTTGACCTACTATTACTTTCTCACGAAGTAACAAAGTAAACTGTTACTTCGTGGTGAAGTAATAGACTAAACGAGTTAAGTTTGATCAAATCGTTGAAGGAAAATCATTCTAGAGTGTTTAGAGTCTCGATACTTAGTTTTTTTGGCTACGACTTGTTGTATGGAACTTTATATTCTTTATCACAAGTCTTAACCTTCCCAAGGATAATCTAAGCTTATTAATACTAATCGAGTGCGTTTTGGTTCGTACGATGCCCGTTGGCCCATTTGACCTACTATTACTTTCTCACGAAGTAACAAAGTAAACTGTTACTTCGTGGTGAAGTAATAGACTAAACGAGTTAAGTTTGATCAAATCGTTGAAGGAAAATCATTCTAGAGTGTTTAGAGTCTCGATACTTAGTTTTTTTGGCTACGACTTGTTGTATGGAACTTTATATTCTTTATCACAAGTCTTAACCTTCCCAAGGATAATCTAAGCTTATTAATACTAATCGAGTGCGTTTTGGTTCGTACGATGCCCGTTGGCCCATTTGACCAACTATTACTTTCTCACGAAGTAACAAAGTAAACTGTTAATTCGTGGTGAAGTAATAGACTAAACGAGTTACGTTTGAACAAATCGTTGAAGGAAAATAATTCTAGAGTGTTTAGAGTCTCCATACTTAGTTTTTTTGGCCACAACTTGTTGTATGGAACTTTATATTCTTTATCACAAGTCTTAACCTTCTCAAGGATAATGTAAGCTTATTAACACTAATCGAGTGCGTTTTGGTTCGTACGATGCCCGTTGGCCCATTTGACCTACTATTACTTTCTCACGAAGTAACAAAGTAAACTGTTACTTCGTGGTGAAGTAATAGACTAAACGAGTTAAGTTTGATCAAATCGTTGAAGGAAAATCATTCTAGAGTGTTTAGAGTCTCGATACTTAGTTTTTTTGGCTACGACTTGTTGTATGGAACTTTATATTCTTTATCACAAGTCTTAACCTTCCCAAGGATAATCTAAGCTTATTAATACTAATCGAGTGCGTTTTGGTTCGTACGATGCCCGTTGGCCCATTTGACCAACTATTACTTTCTCACGAAGTAACAAAGTAAACTGTTAATTCGTGGTGAAGTAATAGACTAAACGAGTTACGTTTGATCAAATCGTTGAAGGAAAATCATTCTAGAGTGTTTAGAGTCTCCATACTTAGTTTTTTTGGCCACGACTTGTTGTATGGAACTTTATATTCTTTATCACAAGTCTTAACCTTCCCAAGGATAATCTAAGCTTATTAACACTAATCGAGTGCGTTTTGATTCGTACGATGCCCGTTGGCCCATTTGATCAACTATTACTTTCTCACGAAGTAACAAAGTAAACTGTTACTTCGTGGCGAAGTAATAGACTAAACGAGTTACGTTTGAACAAATAGTTGAAGGAAAATCTTTCTATAGTGTTTAGAGTCTCCATGCTTAGTTTTTTTGGCCACGACTTGTTGTATGGAACTTTAAACTATTTATCATAAGTCTTAACCTTCCCAAGGATAATCTAAGCTTATTAACACAAATCGAGTGTGTTTTGGTTCGTACGATGCCCGTTGGCCCATTTGACCAACTATTACTTTCTCACGAAGTAACAAGGTAAACTTGTTACTTCGTGGTGAAGTAATAGACTAAACGAGTTACGTTCGATCAAATCGTTGAAGGAAAATCATTCTAGAGTGTTTTGAGTCTCCATACTTAGTTTTTTTGGCCACGACTTGTTGTATGGAACTTTAAACTCTTTATTACAAGTCTTAACCTTTCAAGGATAATCTAAGCTTATTAACACAAATCCAGTGCATTTTGGTTCGTACGATGCCCGTTGGCCCATTTGACCAACTATTACTTTCTCACGAAGTAACAAAGTAAACTCTTACTTCGTGGTGAAGTAATAGACTAAACGAGTTACGTTCGATCAAATCGTTGAAGGCAAATCATTCTAGAGTGTTTTGAGTCTCCATACTTAGTTTTTTTGGCCACGACTTGTTGTATGGAACTTTAAACTCTTTATTACAAGTCTTAACTTTTCAAGGATAATCTAAGCTTATTAACACAAATCCAGTGCATTTTGGTTCGTACGATGCCCGTTGGCCCATTTGACCAACTATTACTTTCTCACGAAGTAACAAAGTAAACTCTTACTTCGTGGTGAAGTAATAGACTAAACGAGTTACGTTTGATCAAATCGTTGAAGGAAAATCATTCTAGAGTGGTTAGAGTCTCCATACTTAGTTTTTTTGGCCACGACTTGTTGTATGGAACTTTATATTCTTTATCATAAGTCTTAACCTTCCCAAGGATAATATAAGCTTATTAACACTAATCGAGTGCGTTTTGGTTCGTACGATGCCCGTTGGCCCATTTGACCAACTATTACTTTCTCACGAAGTAACAAAGTAAAGTGTTACTTCGTGGTGAAGTAATAGACTAAACGAGTTACGTTTGAACAAATCGTTGAAGGAAAATCTTTCTAGAGTGTTTAGAGTCTCCATGCTTAGTTTTTTTGGCCACGACTTGTTGTATGGAACTTTAAACTCTTTATCACAAGTCTTAACCTTCCCAAGGATAATCTAAGCTTATTAACACAAATCGAGTGCATTTTGGTTCGTACGATGCCCGTTGGCCCATTTGACCAACTATTACTTTCTCACGAAGTAACAGTTACTTCGTGGTGAAGTAATAGACTAAACGAGTTACGTTTGATCAAATCGTTGAAGGAAAATCATTATAGAGTGTTTAGAGTCTCCATACTTAGTTTTTTTGGCCACGACTTGTGGTATGGAACTTTATATTCTTTATCACTAGTCTTAACCTTCCCAAGGATAATCTAAGCTTATTAATACTAATCGAGTGCGTTTTGGTTCGTACGATGCCCGTTGGCCCATTTGACCAACTATTACTTTCTCACGTAGTAACAAAGTAAACTGTTACTTCGTGGTGAAGTAATAGACTAAACGAGTTACGTTTGAACAAATCGTTGAAGGAAAATAATTCTAGAGTGTTTAGAGTCTCCATACTTAGTTTTTTTGGCCACAACTTGTTGTATGGAACTTTATATTCTTTATCACAAGTCTTAACCTTCTCAAGGATAATCTAAGCTTATTAACACTAATCGAGTGCGTTTTGGTTCGTACGATGCCCGTTGGCCCATTTGACCTACTATTACTTTCTCACGAAGTAACAAAGTAAACTGTTACTTCGTGGTGAAGTAATAGACTAAACGAGTTAAGTTTGATCAAATCGTTGAAGGAAAATCATTCTAGAGTGTTTAGAGTCTCGATACTTAGTTTTTTTGGCTACGACTTGTTGTATGGAACTTTATATTCTTTATCACAAGTCTTAACCTTCCCAAGGATAATCTAAGCTTATTAATACTAATCGAGTGCGTTTTGGTTCGTACGATGCCCGTTGGCCCATTTGACCAACTATTACTTTCTCACGAAGTAACAAAGTAAACTGTTAATTCGTGGTGAAGTAATAGACTAAACGAGTTACGTTTGATCAAATCGTTGAAGGAAAATCATTCTAGAGTGTTTAGAGTCTCCATACTTAGTTTTTTTGGCCACGACTTGTTGTATGGAACTTTATATTCTTTATCACAAGTCTTAACCTTCCCAAGGATAATCTAAGCTTATTAACACTAATCGAGTGCGTTTTGATTCGTACGATGCCCGTTGGCCCATTTGATCAACTATTACTTTCTCACGAAGTAACAAAGTAAACTGTTACTTCGTGGCGAAGTAATAGACTAAACGAGTTACGTTTGAACAAATAGTTGAAGGAAAATCTTTCTATAGTGTTTAGAGTCTCCATGCTTAGTTTTTTTGGCCACGACTTGTTGTATGGAACTTTAAACTATTTATCATAAGTCTTAACCTTCCCAAGGATAATCTAAGCTTATTAACACAAATCGAGTGTGTTTTGGTTCGTACGATGCCCGTTGGCCCATTTGACCAACTATTACTTTCTCACGAAGTAACAAGGTAAACTTGTTACTTCGTGGTGAAGTAATAGACTAAACGAGTTACGTTCGATCAAATCGTTGAAGGAAAATCATTCTAGAGTGTTTTGAGTCTCCATACTTAGTTTTTTTGGCCACGACTTGTTGTATGGAACTTTAAACTCTTTATTACAAGTCTTAACCTTTCAAGGATAATCTAAGCTTATTAACACAAATCCAGTGCATTTTGGTTCGTACGATGCCCGTTGGCCCATTTGACCAACTATTACTTTCTCACGAAGTAACAAAGTAAACTCTTACTTCGTGGTGAAGTAATAGACTAAACGAGTTACGTTCGATCAAATCGTTGAAGGCAAATCATTCTAGAGTGTTTTGAGTCTCCATACTTAGTTTTTTTGGCCACGACTTGTTGTATGGAACTTTAAACTCTTTATTACAAGTCTTAACCTTTCAAGGATAATCTAAGCTTATTAACACAAATCCAGTGCATTTTGGTTCGTACGATGCCCGTTGGCCCATTTGACCAACTATTACTTTCTCACGAAGTAACAAAGTAAACTCTTACTTCGTGGTGAAGTAATAGACTAAACGAGTTACGTTTGATCAAATCGTTGAAGGAAAATCATTCTAGAGTGGTTAGAGTCTCCATACTTAGTTTTTTTGGCCACGACTTGTTGTATGGAACTTTATATTCTTTATCATAAGTCTTAACCTTCCCAAGGATAATATAAGCTTATTAACACTAATCGAGTGCGTTTTGGTTCGTACGATGCCCGTTGGCCCATTTGACCAACTATTACTTTCTCACGAAGTAACAAAGTAAAGTGTTACTTCGTGGTGAAGTAATAGACTAAACGAGTTACGTTTGAACAAATCGTTGAAGGAAAATCTTTCTAGAGTGTTTAGAGTCTCCATGCTTAGTTTTTTTGGCCACGACTTGTTGTATGGAACTTTAAACTCTTTATCACAAGTCTTAACCTTCCCAAGGATAATCTAAGCTTATTAACACAAATCGAGTGCATTTTGGTTCGTACGATGCCCGTTGGCCCATTTGACCAACTATTACTTTCTCACGAAGTAACAGTTACTTCGTGGTGAAGTAATAGACTAAACGAGTTACGTTTGATCAAATCGTTGAAGGAAAATCATTATAGAGTGTTTAGAGTCTCCATACTTAGTTTTTTTGGCCACGACTTGTGGTATGGAACTTTATATTCTTTATCACTAGTCTTAACCTTCCCAAGGATAATCTAAGCTTATTAATACTAATCGAGTGCGTTTTGGTTCGTACGATGCCCGTTGGCCCATTTGACCAACTATTACTTTCTCACGTAGTAACAAAGTAAACTGTTACTTCGTGGTGAAGTAATAGACTAAACGAGTTACGTTTGAACAAATCGTTGAAGGAAAATAATTCTAGAGTGTTTAGAGTCTCCATACTTAGTTTTTTTGGCCACAACTTGTTGTATGGAACTTTATATTCTTTATCACAAGTCTTAACCTTCTCAAGGATAATCTAAGCTTATTAACACTAATCGAGTGCGTTTTGGTTCGTACGATGCCCGTTGGCCCATTTGACCTACTATTACTTTCTCACGAAGTAACAAAGTAAACTGTTACTTCGTGGTGAAGTAATAGACTAAACGAGTTAAGTTTGATCAAATCGTTGAAGGAAAATCATTCTAGAGTGTTTAGAGTCTCGATACTTAGTTTTTTTGGCTACGACTTGTTGTATGGAACTTTATATTCTTTATCACAAGTCTTAACCTTCCCAAGGATAATCTAAGCTTATTAACACTAATCGAGTGCATTTTGGTTCGTACGATGCCCGTTGGCCCATTTGACCAACTATTACTTTCTCACGAAATAACAAAGTAAACTGTTACTTTGTGGTGAAGTAATAGACTAAACGAGTTACGTTTGATCAAATCGTTGAAGGAAAATCATTCTAGAGTGTTTAGAGTCTCCATACTTAGTTTTTTTGGCCACGACTTGTTGTATGGAACTTTATATTCTTTATCACAAGTCTTAACCTTCCCAAGGATAATCTAAGCTTATTAACACTAATCGAGTGCGTGTTAATGGATTGTCGTAGGAATGCACTATTAGCATTCCGTGCACAAACTCTAGTGGCAAGTTGTTCTCGTTGAACGCCATAACCCACTCTCGATATAATTTCGGTATCCTCCATGATTTTATTTTCCACAACCTCAACATATCATAATATTTCAAAGAGTGATTTTTAAAAAGGAACCTCCAATATGTAATTTATTTCCTTTTGTCAGAATAATAACTCAACTTTGACTAGGAATCCTCTTAGTTCCTTTATTAGCACCACTTTTCTTATTAAGACCGAAACTTTTTGGCAAAATTATTTTCCCTTGTGTTGCTATAGGTTTGACAGAGAGAGTTTGAATAGTCTTTCCTTTTTCTCCAAGTTTAACAATATTATTTTCCATATAAACCTCACCTGATTTTCCAATCCCCTCTTCCGTGCGTCGACGCATAAGTTTCGTGATTTTTATTAGCTGAAATCAGGTTTTTTCTATAGGATACCTCCGTCCATTCTCCAAACTCTTTTTTCTTAGCCTTCTCAACTAACCAATCCGTGTTAGTTTTACTGATGTCAACTTTATCAAGATGAGTATCCTCTGTAGTTTCATATGTGGTGATTTACTTGTAATGGTCGCAATCCATAGTTCTATGGCCTACACTTCTGAATTTACACTAAAGAGATGTGAAGTTCTCGTTGAAAACTTGGTATATCTTGTCGTCAATGAATATCCCTAGCTCGAGTGGTTTATCTCTACGTATTTGCACACAAAACCTGTAAAATTTCCCCTTCTTCGCGTTGTATGTATCGATTTTAATAGGATCTCCGACACACGAGGCTAAAGTTTGAATCACCACTTCCCAAAAAAGTTCAACAGGGATATTAAGAATTCGAACCCAAGTTATGGTTCTCTCCACTTTGTAAGTGTCGACTCTGAAGTTTGGTTTCCATTTGCGAATTGAGAAAAAACTACTGATAAGTTTCCATGGCTCTTCCATGAGAATCATCGAACTCTTCTCGCTGCTCAAACCCTTGACACAATAACATCCATTGTCTAGGTCCACTAATTCAAACTCATTGTGTAGTTTCCACGTGAGATCGAGTTCTATGCGAAGAGTTGGGTAATACTAGGGTTTCCAAAGAACTCTAACAATAATAGTGTCCTACCATGGATTGTACATAGTGTCTTGGTAGCTCGTTGCAAATTCCACCTGCTTGAATGACATTTCTTCTGTTGTCTCCATCACTCTTATCAACCTTTGCTCTTCCATCGTCTTATCATTATCAATCTTCACATATTTGTTTCTTTGTTTGTGGCTCGTGACATCTGCATATGATATTTAGGGCTTAGGAAACATCTTCCACATTTGACCGTCCATATTTAGTGTTTCCATCATCATTAGCAACCCGATTTCATCAATCATACTTCAGTTTAAATGACAACTCATCTCATAACTTCCTGTCTCAAAACACTCTCTCCTCTCTCTACCTTATGGCTTTTCTTCACAGCGGTGCCACCTCACCTTTCTTCGGAGCACGACGACTTCCTCTCGAGGTTATCAAAGAATTATCCATTGAGCGTTTTCTCTGGTCATGTTTAGTTGTTCATGATACAAATGCAACCATCATCCATGAATTACAACATAGAAAGGAAGCAAATGAAAATTATTCTTCACTTTTTTATTTCTCATTAGAAGCAGTTTACACAGTCAAAGTAATTGATTAAAACTCTTGCCAGAAAATTTTAAATGACCTTCCATTTGCTTCATTAAATATAGGACTCTTAGAGCGTCCCAACCATATATGGAATGCTTTCTCGGACCTTTCCAATCAGAGAAGCTATATGAAACATTGGTTGGAAAAGGTATGTTTCCACATATTTCATCCAACTTTGCTCATTGTCGTAATCTTGCTCTGTTAGCTCCGTTGGTTAAATACAATGCAACCGTGTCTAAGCTTAATGGTTCAAATGTGATACCCTCGAGCCCTCTTCCGTTTCAGTTGTATCAACATTTGAAATGGGTTTCATATGCTCAGTTTGCTAATTCGATTCAGAACTATGAACTTAACAGATCACTTGTGGATGATCCGTCGAGCCAAAAGAGTTCCACATTCTCAAAGGAAATGCTATGATTTTATTTGATGAAAATGAGATTAACTAATTTCATGACCGCTTGAATCTGGTCCGAATTATTCTCTTTTCAATTGCAAAGCCAAAGTATATGTTTATGCACCGAATGATGGAAATATTTGCTTTTAACGAAAAATATACTATCGGTCCGATAGGTCCGCGTCACGTCATGCTCAAACTTGAGAAAGAACAGGATTATATGAGGCTTTAGATAAAAAGTTGCTTAGATTTTCAAGGAGTTTCAGCCAAGATTCTCAAATCTGGAGTTGGAACCGCATATTGCATCGATTTTGATAGGGTTTGCATAACCTGAATTTGTGATATTTTGAACAAAGGTTGCTTATGTCTATTGCTCAATATATTGAAAAACTGTTACGGTTAGACGAAGGCGCCATTACTTTGTCTCGCCTTGATTATCCTCATATTTTTTTTGACGTTAATTTGTTGGAACCAAAGAAGTGTTGAAATCGGAGAAAATATAACATATGTTAAATAACAAAGTTACCTATGAAGACTTCCCAATTTTTGGTCAAAAATGTCAACGGATGGTCCATCTTATAGTAGTTGCGGGGTTGATAAAAAATCCGAGAAAAATGTTGAGAAAATGATTGATAAAGTGACTATTGGAAAAGAGGATCCCAAAGGATACAAGCAAACCTGGGTCCCAGTAATCGCGTTTGTGCCACACAGAATGCCTACTTCTCCGGTTAAAACTATGATACGAGGTAATGATAATACTTTTCATGCTCTTATTCATGAAGAATGGGTTGCACATGTTGATTGTGTTGAAATTATTAAGGTGACGTTGTTCCACCAAAGTGTGCGAATTTAATCGATAAAGGCAAGGCGATATTGGTTTCTAATGATTTTAATGATGTTAATTCCCCTAGGGATAATTTGGTTATCGAAGAAGTGGGTTCTTCATCGAAAGAATTGATTGATTGTGATGATTTGAATGATATTAAGGATAATTTGATTAATGATGAATGGGGTGCCCCAGGAAAAGATTCAAAAGTGTTGTCAAAACTTATGAGTGAAGACGATTCTTTTGATTCTAATACCCCGGTTGAAACTGAAAGTGTTCCGAACATTATTGACAAAGGAAAAGGGATTTGGGTGGAAGACAATAGAGCTTATAGTGCTGCAACAGATGATGTTTTCAAGGATGTGGTTGATACTAGGGCTGAACGTTTGGACTAAGAATATAAAAGAAATCTTGGCAATGAGGCCACAATGTACGATGAGATGATTCAAGACTCCAATAATGATCGGGGTCATAACTCTGGCTCAGAGTACTCCATTGAAAGTGCAGGTGTTGTCGCGAAGTGTTGGACCAACATTCTAGTAACTAGTGTTGGCACAACATTGCACTGTCGGAATTATTTTATTTTTTCTTTATTCTTAAACTCACATAGCTGCACAAGTTGTAGTTATTTGTGATATGTTTCAGGATATTAAGAAACTAAGGTTCGTGCAGACTTATGCTTAAAGAAAGATGATAAACCGAAGATACATTGAAGATAATTTTAGAAGATATCTTGAAGATAAGCATCAAAAGAGATTTCAGAATTATTCAAAGAAGAAGATAATGGTCACCAACTTGTCTCTATCACGCCAATGAAGATGAACGATCAAATTCCATAAGAAGCCATGCTCGGCATCAAGACTATTAATGAGACTAGAATTAGTTTTGATAAATTAGAAGAATTCGTGTATTATCTATTAGTCTTGTTTTTACTGAGTTTTATCTAGCTAAGCTATAAACTCCATAGCTTATAGATTAGTTAGTATTAGGATTGAGTTCCTTACTCAGTTGAATTTTGTAAAATCATTAAATTTATACTTAGTGATTATTTGGTCGTAAGGCTCGGCATGTTATATTCATATAACATGCTTAACATTCATTCACTGTGTTTATTATTTCGCTGCAAACTTTCTCTACAACAAGTGTTGGGACAACACCAAATACAATCGATGTTGGCACAACACTTAGTTTGAACATACTGTGCGAATCAAAAAGGTACCAATCTCGTTCCATACATTTATAATTGGCGTTAGAGCCAAGCACCTAATTCATTGGTGTTTGGATTTGGTACCATACCATGGATGATGTGAACCCCAATACAAACAACAGACTACCAGTACTAGATGGGACAAATTCTGCTTACTTGAAAATCAGACTTAGGCAATACATCAAATCCTTAGACCTACGGGTTTGGAAATCAATCATTGATGGATACACTCCACCAATGACGACTAGAGACAGTGATAATGATATACACCTGAAGCCTGAAGCTGACTGGACTCTAGCCGAAGTCAATGAAGTAGCCTACAATGAGAAAGCACTGAATGCCATCTTCAGTTGGATTCATCCATATATATTCAAGTTAATACAATTATGCATAACTGCCAAACAAGCTTGGATTCTCCTTCAAACTCACTGTGAGAGAGATGCAAGTGTCAAAGAAGCTATACTTCAAATTGCTTTGCAAAAAATTGAAAGTATGAGAATGGGTGATGATGAGTCTGTTACATCTTATTTTGAGACACTAATGGACATATCGAATGAATGTCAAATCTTAGGTGACCCTCTAACTAATAAACAATTAGTTTATAAAGCTCTGAGAACTCTGTCCCCTATGTTTAATGTTAAGAAGATTGCTATGCAAGAATCCATACATATGTCATCACTTAACTTTCATACCCTTCTGAACGTTTTGCAGGAATTTGAAATGAACTCAAAGCTTACTAATAAACAGATAGGTCTTGCTCTAAAAGCTATTAAAAAAGAAATAGATGATGAAACTGAGATACTTGCATATCTAGGTCCAGTGGTTAAAAATTTCAATAATATTGCTTTAAATGATAGAGTCAGAAAATAGAAGAACGTCCCTTCTAATCCGAGAAGGAGTGTTCATGGTAAAATGGTAAAGTATTCTTTCAAAAGCCCAACTTATAGTGACACTAAGAAAATTAAAGAAATCCAATGCTTTGAATGCAAAGGTTATGGTCATTTGTCATATGAGTGTAATACTTTAAGAATCAAAGGTAACTCTAACTGGGTATGTATAGATTCTATTGACGATGAGACATGTTTGGATGAGTTACTAGATGAACAGGTGTCTGAAGAAGTTCATACATCAGCCTTGTCTACTCAAGTGAACTAGACCGAGTATCAGGACAAACATCGGGGCTGCAGATGTTGCCTCAACACGGAGACTGATCTAGAAGAACAGAAAGACTACGTCGACAACTGGGAGGATGACGATTATATATCTAATCCTCGATGACTTATTACTGATATAAATGATTCTGAGGAACATTTTAACTTTGTATGTTTTGGTGGCTATGTAGATTTGGATGAAGAGTACTTCTTTGAAGGGGAGATGGATCAAGGCGAGGTGATTGATGAACTGAATGTTGTTTACAAGGAACTTGTTTAAGAAGTAAAGAAAATCAGAAAAATGGAAAATGAGCTCATCAAGGAGAACAATTTCTTAATTGAAACTATAACAAAACTGGAAAGAAATCGCACCAGAAAGGAGTGCCAAATGGAGAAGATGGAGATAAAGATGGAAGAAATAGAGAGAACAATTGCCAAGTGGAACTCAGGAACAAGCAAGCTTGATAAAGCTCAGAGCATTGTCAATGAAGGAACAATAGGTTTGGGATACCAAGGCACGTTAAGTAAATAAGAAACTGATATACCTGGTTTTCTTAAGGATAGCTTTTATAAAAAGAATGACAACCCTATTAAATCCAAGAAGATAACCTATATACGCCAATATTGTTTTCAGCCTGGTCATTTGAAACCATACTGCTTCAAGTACAAAAAATTATGTGAAAGATATAAGTATGATGGCAGTATTGTTGTATCAGATGTTGGGACAACATCAGACTCCTTTGATGTTGGCTCAGCATTTAGAAACAACACCACAAAACAAAATAACAGTTTTCAAAAGAACAGATTGTGGTCTCCCAAAATTAAAATTATATGTAATGTTGTCTTCTGAGCTACTCATACTCTTACTGGTGATTGGTATTTTGATAGTAGTTGTTCTAGACATATGACAAGTACCCATATAAATCTCCTATAATTTGTGCATGTGTATACTGGTACCGTTACATATGATGGAACAAGCAAAAGAAATATCATAGGAAAGGGGGTTCTCAATGTGGATGGTTTTCCACATATGACTGAGGTTCTGCTGGTGGATGAGTTGAAGACTAATCTTATCAGCATCAGCCAGCTCTGTCATGATGATTTGATTGTTTAACTTGACAAGTATTCATGTGATGTGTTTGATAAATCAAACAACTGTGTTATGACAGGAAAAGGGTCAAAAGACAATTGCTACCTGGTGGATGAGGATGCACAATGTCTACATGTGAAAGTTGATGAATATGTGGTTTAGCACAGAAGATTAGGACATGTCCACTACAGGAATATGGAAAAGTTCAATAAATTCGAAGTAAACTTACTAGTGCAGGTAAACTAGTTTGTGGTGATTGTCTGCAATGTAAACAAACCAAGACTACACATGCTCTTATACATGTGGAAGGTCAGATCTCTAGAACTTCTAAATGCTTTGAACTGATGCATATGGATCTGGTGGGTCCTATAGAGGTTTGTAGATTTGCTGATAAAAAATATGCTTACGTGTTTGTTGATGACTTTTCCAGGTACACTTGGGTTAAGTTCTTGAGAGAAAAATCTGAAGTTGTGGATACATTCAAAATACTAGTTGATAGTATTAAGTTGTTCGACAGTGCATGTGTTACTAGGATTAGATCAGAACATGGTAGGGAATTTGAAAATAGGAAAATTTGATAATCTGTGTGATTCTAAAGGTATCTCCCATGAATATTCTTCCCCTATCACTCCCCAACAAAATGGGGTTGCTGAAAGGACAAATAGAACTTTGTAGGAAATGGCTAGGGTAATGCTAAACTCTAGAAAGATAACCAAAAGACTTCCGATAGAAGCACTTGGTACTGCTTGTTATATTTCAAATAGAGTTTATCTAAGACTAGGCACAACTATGACACCCTATGAAATAGTTAAGAAAGTCAAGCCTAATCTGAGTCATTTTCTTGAGTTTGGTTATGTGTGTTACATCTTTAAAGATAGACAACCATTAGTGAAGTTTGATGCTAAAAGTGAAAATTGCATTTTTGATGGATATTCTGTGAATAGCAGTGCCTATAGAGTGTTTAACCCCAGATTAAATACCATATAAGAATCTGTAAACATCGTGTTCGATGATCAGGTTGTTCCTGCGGGTACCACTGGTAACCAACTAGGACTACCTCAGACTGGTGATGTGGAGCCAACACCATCGAGTGACAATGTGGACTCAACACGAGGGACTGCAGTAGAAGACACTTGAAATGATGATGTTGAGCCAACACAAACCGATATTAATGTTGGACAAACACCAGTTATGTAGATTCTGACACATAAGAGTTTGTCGGTGAAAATGTTAGAAGGGACACTCCTGTAAGGATTCAGAGGCATCATCCTACTTTTTAGGTCATTGGGAATCTTACAAAAGGTGTAAGAACCAGAAATAAAGAAAGAGTAAATAACCTTATAAAAATATGGCTAAACTTATTGTTTGCATGTCATCTGTGTGTGATTCAACTACTTGTTTTGTTTCTGCTATAGAACCTAAGAATGCTAATGAGGCTTTGAAAGATTCTCACTGGATAAATGCAATGCAGGAAGAAATCATGCGATTTTCTAAATATAAAGTATGGAAATTAGTTCCTAGGCATGCTCATGTTAATGTGATTGAAACTAAGTGGATTTCTAAAAATAAGAGTGTTGAAAATAGAGTGATAGTGAGGAATAAGACTACGTTTGGGGCCCAAGGGTATACTCAAGTTGAAGGGATCGATTTTGATGAGACCTTTTCCCTTGTAGCAAGAATATAATCCATTAGGATCTTACTTGCCATTGCTTGTTTCTTGCAAATCGAACTACATCAATAGGATGTTAAGGAAGCCTTTTTCAATGGTTATATAGACACAAAAGCTTTTGATGAGCAATCAAAAGGATTCACAGATCCCCATCTCCTTGATTATGTTTACAAACTTGAAAAAGCTTTATATAGTTTGAAACAAGCTCCTAGAGCTTGGTATGAGAGGTTAACTGAATTCTTGCTATGTTTTGGTTTTTCAAGATGTGAAGGTGATAGGACACTGTTTATCAAGAAGAATAACAAAGATGTTTGTATAGCTCAAATCTATGTTGATGATATAGTGTTTAGCTCTTCTAATCAGTCCACACTGGACAAGTTTGCTAGTACTATGACATGTACATTTGAAATGAGTATGATAGAGGAGCTCACCTTCTTCCTTGGGCTACAAGTGAAATAGAAGGAAAAGGAATGTTTCTATCTCAGGAGAAGTATGCTAGGAATTTGGTGAAGAGATCTGGGTTACTAGAGTCTAAGCCTTGCATGGAACATGTCCACTACTGTGAAGATTGAGAAGGATGTAGTTGGTGAAGATGTTCACTCAACACTCTACAAATCAATGATTTGGAGTCTTCTGTATGAATCAGCCACCAGACTTGACATAATGTACTTAGTGTGTATTTGTGCCAGGAATCAGGCTGCACATATGGTACATCACTCAATTGTTGTAAAAAGAATCTTGAGGTATATTGCTGGAACTACAGAGTTAGGAATCTAGTACCCTCATGATATAAACTCAAATCTAGTTGTTTCATTGATAGTGATTGGGCAGGGGATCTAGGTGATAAAAAATCCACTAGTGGATGGTGATTTTTTCAAGGAAATAATTTGGTTTCCTCGTACAGTAATAAGCAAAATTATTTGTCTTTATCTACTACTAAGTCATAATATATTGCACCTGGCAGCTGTGTAACCCAACTGATATGGTTGAAACATAAGGTTTCTCATTATGGGTTAACTAATAATATTCTACGGATGGCCAAGAGATACCTCGGATGCAAGTTTAGCAAACAACGATGAAACAACGATGGCACGATTCAGTTGGATGGCCAAGAGATACCGAGAAGTAAGCGTTTTTGGTATTTAGGCTCCATACTACAGATGGATGGAGAGTTAGACGGAGATGTCAACCACCGCATCCAAGATGGATGGTCAAAGTGGAAGAGTGCAACACGGATCTTGTGCGATCGTAACTTTCCTTAGAGCTTAAAAGAAAGTTCTGTCGTACTGTTATTAGACTTGCTTTGCTTTATGGCTCTGAGTGCTAGGCTATTAAGCAAAGTCATGCACATAAAATGAACGTTACAGAGATGCACATGCTTCAGGGGATGCGCAGTAACACTAGGAGAGATAAGGTGCGCAATGAAGATATTCAGCATAAATTGGGTGTGGCGGCCATCGATGAGAAAATGCAAGAAAACCGTTTTAGATGGTTTGGGCATGTTAAACGCAAACCTATAGATGCACTACTATGACGAGTTGAAGATCTCGACTTGGGACAGACAGCTAGAGGTCGTGGGAGACTGAAAAAGACGTGGATGGAGGTCATATAGAACGACATGAAGCTAAAAGATCTAAAAGAAGATATGCTCGTCAACCAAAACCTATGGAGGCAGAAGATTCATGTTCACGACTCAACGTGATTAATTCATGGTTCATATAGCCTACCCTAATTTAATTGGGATTACAGGCTTGGTTGTTGTTGTTGTTGTTGTAATACTCTACTAATGTTCTGTGATAACTTTTGTACCATTAGCGTATCAAAGAATCAACATTCTAGAACCAAACACATTGACATTAGACACCACTTCTTAAGATATTTGGTTGAAGACAAAACAATCACAATTGATCATATTAAAACCAACAATCAACTAGTTGACATGTTCACAAAGTCCTTAGATAATAAGAGGTTCTTTAGTTTAAGGAAGGCTTTCGGTATGAGTGTGTTGAGAACACATTGAACATACATGTGTTGCCTTAACATCATAGGCCAA
This sequence comes from Linaria vulgaris, assembly GCA_948329865.1. Classification (NCBI taxonomy): domain Eukaryota; kingdom Viridiplantae; phylum Streptophyta; class Magnoliopsida; order Lamiales; family Plantaginaceae; genus Linaria; species Linaria vulgaris. The sequence continues at coordinate 36,995,606 of OX415252.1, forward strand.
AACCAGTGACTGATTGTCATGTACCCAAATTATTTTCTTGATTGTCTGGTTAGTTCTTGTGATTTCGTTTTTGTCGCTTGTCTGTTTTTCTACATTCTCGAATATTGTAAAGTCTTACTGGCTTGTCAATATGTATTGGATATATTACTCTTTACAAATACTTCTTGAGATTTTTGCTAACTTTCTTTGCTTTGAGGTAGTGTCTTGACTTGGAAAAGCTGGGGTACACAAAGCTGACTACTATATTGTATTCTGTTGTGTCCTATTCAGGTTATAGATACACAAAACATTATGAAGAAGATGGGGTACACAGAGTTGACAGCTATGTTGTATTCAGTTGTGACTTATTTATATTCTTTTGCTTGCATATGAGGCATATGATGGTGAACACTTATACTGGGGTGACTGGGTCTTAGATTGCCTTTCATGCAGTATAGTTGCTCACTTGGTGCTAAAACCTTCTTTATGTTGCTCGGTAAACGAGTATGTGCTAGGATACTGGGGTGTTGGGGTCCTATATTGTCTGCATCCAGCCTATGTACTTGCCTGTGCATCTTCATTTATTGTGTTGAGACTGGGGTGTCAGGGGTCTTGTTAATGCCTACATTCAGTGAATAAATATAATCATTTTAGCCTCAAAGTGTATTTCTTGAAAGTTACCTTTTAATAATGGTCTTAAATTGAGTAACTAAAAAGTGTCTATTTGTGGCTGCTGATATGTTGTGTTGAGACAACTCTATACTCATAAATGTTGATCAAACTTTTGTCTTCTGATATTTGATTACCCTTTTCTGCTTATCATGTGTTGTGTTATCATGGTCTTAAGGGAGAGAATTTCTTGGTTTTCTTCAAGTCATATTCTCATATGTAAGGCATATCGATTGGGTTGTTAGCTGCCGGTAAAGCACAAGAACTGCTTCTCACTGAACTGTAGGAGCTTAATTATCTCTCTCTGTGATATTAACCCCTTTACTGTTTTCTCAGTGTGTTTTTCTGTTCTCTAACTCTAACTCCTGTTCAGATTTAAGCTAAGCTACTGGATTTGAATGATTCCTTCTAACTCTTGAAGTTCCATGTATCTAACTCAGATTCTACTTATGGTAGTATGTGAAGAAACCCTTGGTAAGACCAATATCCCACAGACACTTGGCTGAGTTAAAAAAAGATGTTGATTTAGAATGTTGTGCCAACACTGCCTCTCTGAATGTTGCCTCAACACTCAACACGACACTGTGACTTACAAGTTATTTCATTAACTTCTCTGGTCACGTGTCATGCCAACACTTATGCACATGTTGACTCAACATGGCAGGAATGGCACACTTTCTCAACATTTACTCGCCCATGACTCCTAATTTACCTCCACTTTCCTTTTGCATCTCCTTTTTACTGTGCTTAGATTCTGCAAAATCAATTAAACCCTAAAATGTTACTATCTTCCTAATGTACTCATGCAGGCTATGATGGGAAAGTAATCTACAATCGCTGATCTTGCCAATGTTGCTTAGGCCATGTTGATCCAACGGAGCCGACCAGGATGTCGACACAACACTAAAGCCTCAAGAGGAATCTGGGGATGAACCACGAGAAATGTTTGAGGCTGATTTTTCCACTGAGCACCATAATAGGTACTTCTTGACCAAAACCGCAAGTGATAACTATGATATTATGACTGCTAGGAAAATTTGGGTTGAGAGGAACATTGTTGTTGATGACTATAACTTTTCATATTTTCCTAATTAATGATAAAAGCTCTCTTCTCTCTCCTCGTGTTCACACTTGAGGGCATTTCGGTCCCCCGTTTTCCGATCATCGGAGCATGATGACCTCCTCACGAGGACACCAACGTCTTATCCGTTGAGTCAGTTTCTCTGTTTGTGCCCTTAAGGTTAAGTTCGTTCATCGTCATCATGGGCTTTGGTTAGCTTATTTTCGGACTCAAGCTTCTCTTCCATGGTGGTTCACTCCATTGTTGGTCTTCTTGCTCTTTGTTTCGATTTTCGTGGATTTCTAATCCTATAGTTCGTATTTCTCTCTCTCTCTCTCTCCTTGTTCATCTCCACACCATTTGTGACTTGTGAGTGTTATATTCCTCAATTGACCTTGGTCATTTCTTTGGTCTTGACACTCCCAATTGACATTTGAAGAGCTTTTTGTGGTTGTTTTTTCAATATCCAAGGTGTTCCCCGGGACCCTTTGATTGAGTGCGAATTTCCTCCATTATTTTGCTCTTTTGTGTTTTGATTTTCCGTTCTTTTTTGTTGTTTTGGTTTTCTTCTGTCTTCTTTTTCTTTATTGGGTGGTATTTTTCGCTATTTTCGCTCGATTTTGCGCATTTGGAGGGTTTTTTGATATTCTTCGACCAACATTCTGGCGTCATTAAGCCGTAAAGTTTTAGGGTTCCGTTGTGAAGCTTTTTTCGGTTACTGTTCACCTGCTTTCGGCTACTGTTCACCTGACAACTTTTTGCTTTTTACTTTTTTTGCTCTTTTGCTTTTTGCCTTGTTTTGAGCATAAAGTGCATTCCCCAACTTTCCTTGTCTTTTTTTCCTTTCTCTTTATTATATTGTGTCATGGCGGATTCTTTGGCCACCTCACTCGTGTTGACTGTGGTCAATGCTAACCCATCTTGCCAATGTGGCGCCACCTCGGCTTTGGTGGTTGCCATGTCATCAACCAAAAAAATAGAGACTTTTCTTCAAACTCTACCCTCCCTAATTCGAGTATGGGGAATCCAAATCTAACTTTGGATCAACCATTTGAGCAAGCTAACGGGGGGTTAAAATTATGTTTAGCTCATGAGACCTAGAATTCTACTATTCTTTAGTTGTTAATTTGGACTTACTTTTGTTGGAGAAAGCTAAGTTTGCTATGGTTAACAATTTAGCTTCTAAGGTTGCAAGCTCATCTCATTCGCATAAGAGCGAGTTCCCTCCGATCTCCTCCAACTTCACTCGGATTGGGAAACCTTATTTGGCTCCTTCTATTGCATTGTCAAAAGGATTTAGCCGACCTAATATAGCCCCAGACAATCCTCATCCGTTTCAACTTCGGCCACCCATCTCACGTGGGTCTGTTGCTCAAGCGGTTAATCCTCAAAGGAACTATGACATAAAACGTTCCCTCATTAATGATAATAAGAATGCGTCTAAAAAGTTTCAATTTTACAAAGGAAAACCTGTGATTATTTTTAAGGAAGAAGAGATAAAAGCTCTAGATGTTCGGCTTGATCTTGTGCTCATTCTTTGGTTTCTCTTAGTGAAGCCAATCTACTCCTTCATTCATTGAAAGTTGCTTCGTCTAAAATTGAAAGGGACTTACAATCTTGGCCCCACCGGACCAAGACACATCATGCTAAAGTTAACTAAAGAGGACGATTGTACAAGATTATGGTTGAAGAAGGATCTTGGGTTTCTTGATCTTCAAAGATCAATCTTTAAGTGGACCCCATCGTTTGACCCTGAATCAGAACCCCCCCCCCATTGATCTCGTTTGGATTGGTCTCCCTAATCTCAACATGGGATTTTGTGAAAGGATTGCTCTCATGGATATTGGTCAATATTTTGGGAGACCTCTGACTTGATGATGGTGCGACTACTTTATCTCAGCCCGACTATCCGTGGATATGTGTTGAAGTTAACCTCCTTCAACCTTTAAATGAGGAAATCGAATGGGGAGTGGAAGTCAGTGGAATCGTGACTTGTGTCAAACAAAAAGTTATCTATGAGAATCTTCCTAACTTATGTAGGAAGTGTCAAAGACTTGGTCACCTTGTTGATAAGTGTGGGGATGATAACTTGCAAGAGAAGGTTGAGCACATTGCGAAGGATCAAGAACCAAGGGAGAAAGAAATGCCGCGTTCTAAACGGGCTTGGGTTCCAGTTAGAAATGTGGTTAGACTCCCTAACAAAGCACCTCAATATTCACCAACTAAGATCGTGAAAAGAGGTGATTCAAACCCATTTGCTTTATTTGATCAAGAACAAAGATTGATAGAGGATATAGAGGAAGGTGAGGAGAAACTCCCTAGCACAAATCATAAGGGTAAGGAGCACTTGGATGATGCTTTCCCGATGCTATGATCAATGGTGAAAATAATGTCAATGATGAGCTCTTGGATGCGGTCTCGATCGAGGCTAGTATCAATGTTGATAACAAAGTTGAATTGCAAAAAGCACATGAGAAAGTTATTGAGGATTCTATCCTTAATGATGCCTACGATGATATGGCTAGGTTTTTGGATTCTCATTACGAGAAGAGGTCTAGGGTTGTACCCTCAAGAGGGCAAGATAAAGAGCCTCTATTTCTATGTGACACCAATACTCCTCCTCCTATCCACATGAGTGCTCTTTGGCACAACTCCGAGGTTGAGGAAATTGATGAGCCATTTGTGGAGGATTCAGATAAGAAAACTAGAGAAGATTATCTTAAAGAGTTGGCCTCCCCTCGTGGGGCCCAAGCTACACATTCTAGGAGTAAACAACAAAAAAAGAAAGACAAATCCGAACGCAAGATGCATTCCCGATAAGGTCAATCCATCCCTCTATCTCTATAATGTTATTCTTGTGTTGGAATGTTCGTGGGGTTGGTAAAATTAAATCTAGTGATAATGTTGTGAATCTTGTGATGAAGCACAAATCGAAGGTTCTTGCTTTACTTGAGACGAAGTCGAAGTTTAATGAGAGAAAGTTCCGTAAAAAGTTCCATTATGCCACGGCAACTTCTAATTCTCGGAACACCATTTGGGTCTTTGGCGATAATGATATGCATATTGAAGTTCTCGAGGATCATGATCAATTCCTCCATTGCCTCATATCTTCCACACTTCTTTCCCAACCATTATTGTGTACCTTCATCTATGCCGCTCAAACTAGAATTCTCCGCCGCTCACTTTGAGTTGGTTTGAGAAGAAGTGATGAGCACAAACCATGGTTGGTCGATGACGATTTCAATGTCGTGCTTAAGGTGGAGGAGAAAAATGGCAATGTTCCACCTAATAATGGAGCAATGAAGGACTTTCAAGAGTGCATTGAGGATTGCGCTTTGTAAGATGCCGATTACGAAGGTAACCCTTTTACTTGGGCTAGTAATGGCACTCGCACTCGGATTGATCGTGCTCTTATCGACTTTGGGTGGAGCATCACTTTTTCGAGCACTAGAGTCGACCACTCTCGTTGGTTGCAATCGGATCACAATCATTTTTTGGTCCAATTAGAACGGGAAACTACAAGAAAGTCGAGGCTCTTTCGGTTTCAAAACATGTAGGCCAAAAATCATACTTTTCAAGCAAGGGTGGCGAATAATTGGGGATAACAAACTCCCTATGTTGGTCTTTATAAGCTTGGCGACAAGTCACCTTGGTTGAAGAAGGACCTTAAACTGTGGTATCATGGCACTTTTGGCAACATCTTCCAAAGGATTCAAGAGAAAGAGGAGAGTCTCAAACAAGCCGAGATTGATCATGATCTGAACCCAACTCCTCATTCTCGCACTTTCTTGAATAAGTGTTATGCCAAGTTCATAGTTACTCGTATTATAGAACAAGAATTTTGGAAGCAACGGGCTAGGTGTAAGTGGGCTACTGAAGGTGAGCATAATACTCGGCTTTTTAAAGCCATGGCAAAAAATAAACAAGCGCGAGCCAAGATCTTCAAAATCTATGAAGAAGGTGCGCTAATGGACAATCCGAATGAGATTGGAGCATCGGCTGCTCGGTACTTAGAACACCTCCTTGCTTATCCTATTGATGTAAAGGCTTGCCATAATCTCAATTTCATTCCTAGTATTAATACTTCCAATGACAATGATTGGTTATGTCGCTTACCGGTTCTTGAGGAGGTTCAGGAAGTTTTTTTGGGGTTGAATTCGGATAGTATTGCGGGGCCGGATGGCTTTAATGCTTTTTTTTATCAATCATGTTGGGATATTATCAAAGAGGAACTTCGTGAGGCAGTTTTAGATTTTTTTCGTGGCACCGCTTTTCCGAAAATCTGTAAAGCTACCAAAATTGTTCTTATCCCGAATAAACAAAATCCCACAGAGTGGAAGGAGTATAGGCCGATTAGTGTACGTAATGTGAGTTATAAAATCATCTTCAAACTACTTAATGATCGATTAGCTTCGCTACTTCCTAAGTTTGTTTCTCCCGCTCAAAGTGGCGAAGGGTTGTCTCATTGGTGATAACATCTTGTTAGCACAAGAGTTGGCCTCGAATCTTACTAAGTGGTGGAATGAACATAATACGGCGGTGAAGCTTGATATGGAGAAGGCTTATGATCGCCTTGATTGGGGATTCTTATATCAATGTCTCTTGAAGTTTGGATTCTATAGGCCATGGATTTGGTTTGTAAAAAATTGCGTGGAGAATTGTTTTTTCACAACTCTTGTGAATGGGGAAGCCTATGTGATATGGGCATTTCCCGCATATTGGGACAGGCCCAAACCAGGCCCATATTGGACTATATCTGGGATCATATTCGATGTCATATCGGTAATAATCACCGATATGTTACTGTGGTCCCCGGATCCCGATGTCTATAAATACGCGGTGCCCGGATCCCAAAACAAGCAGTTATTATCCATCAGCTACCACACGGCATATCAAAATACATCACCGATATCGCTTTCGATATCTTATTCGATATCGGGACTACCACGTACACCTGTGACACGTCATACCACCTCATCACCGATATCACATCGAGGGTCATCTTCGACATCACATTGAAGGCAATCACAGACGTCCGTTCGATCTATTTATCGACATTCCACTCCCATCCAAGCATCGAAGCGTAGGTCCGAGGTGTTTTGGACCAAGCCTACACGATACACGTAGTGTAGGTCTGATTTGAGATAGACTCGTTGTATTGCCAGACTATTCACTTGTAACCGACACTCGCATATATATAAAACGATCTATTGTCAAATCAGTGGCGCCGTCTGTGGGAACACCAGTTCCCGGACAAGGACGCCGGGATGCAAGGAAGGAGGACCCGATCCGAATTTAGCGGAGTTGTGACTAGGGGCGCCAGGATGGAGGACACACAACCCCCTCAACACCCAACTGATCAAGAACAGACAGTGGCTCAAGCCGAGATGGAGCTTCCTCTGCCGCAGAACGAGCCGCAACGAAGGCGCGGGCCCGGGAGGCCGCCGCTAGCCGCAAATGCAGTTCCGACCCTTGTTGCACCAAGTACGGCGGGACTCGAGACTGACCGCCCACTGAGAACCCCGCAGCGTACGTTCCAGTGACCGAGATGCCAAATGCGGATTTTCCCAGCCTGGAGGAGACAATGCCCGTGGGACAAAGCACCTTTCACCCCGCTGCCATAACCTCGGAGATGCAAGCGCAGATCAACACCACAGTAAGAGCAGCGCTGGATTCCACATTAGAGACCTTTCTTCCACGACTAGTGGAGCAAAGGGCAAAGGATGTTCGGGCAAGGCCCCATGAATTCGGAGCGGGTGAAGGACAGACAAGGAAAGGATATAAGAAAAAGGAGGATACAGGGGACTCTTTCAGAGAGATATCGCCCGCAGCTTACGACAGGACGGAGAGACGGGGCCCCGAAGTCCTGGATCGAGAGGTAGCGAGGAAAATGGAACGGCTTGATCGCGAGAGGGCGGAAGTAATCCGGAGAATGGAACGCGGTCGTGACCAGGTCGAGATCAATGGTTCAAAAAACGAGGATGCAGAGATGCTGCGAGTAATTTCAAGGAGGATGGAACAGCTAGACCGCGAGAGGGCGGAGTTAGCAAGGAAGGTGACACAGAGTCACGGGAAGGGTCGTAGTAAGACCCCGTTTTCAGATGAGATAGAGGCAGAGGTACTACACAAAGGAGACAAGATTCCAACCATAAAACCGTAAGATGGGAAGAGTGACCCGAGGGATCACATCCACGCCATGGAGAGTCTCTTGAACCTACAAGATTTTTCTGAGGGTATTAAGGCAAGAATAATGGCGACAACACTGATTGGAGCAGCGTTAGACTGGTTTAACAGAATCGAAGTAGGATCTATTTCGAGCTTCGAGCAGATGAAGGAGAGATTGGAGAACCACTTTTCCAGTCATAAACGAATGAAGACAAGCATGTACCATCTTGAAGCGTTGAAACAGAAAGAGAGAGGAACTCTCGGTGAATTCATGAGCAGATTCAATGAGGAGCTACTGAAGGTGGACAACCCCTACGGGGGACAAGTGCTGCAGACCCTGTTAAGGGCAACGACGCACAACAGATTTGCCAAAGAGTTGATCAAGCTCTCAGAACCTACAATCAATCGGATAAACGAGTTGGCGTATAATGTGATCTACGAAGATGCGATGATGGCAGCTAAGTTTATACCCCAGGAATTCAGCCGAGAAAGGGGTAGAGAGCTATGGAACAAGAACAGGGAAGGAAGAGACATGTCCCCAAAGAGATATACCCCCCTCAATCGGGATATTCGCACTATCTTTGCCGTTGCGCAAAGCAGGAATTGGCTATGTGCGCCTCGAAAAATCAAGGAGACGGATTTCACCAAGAAATCTAGACGCTACTGCGAGTATCACCGCCAAAAAGGCCATGACACGAACGATTGCTATGACCTGAAGGATGAGATCGAGAGACTGATTAAGCATGGAAGATTGATAGAATTTGTTAAGGCGAGCGGGCAGTACGCTGAATCAAGAGAACGGTCCCAATCCCCAAGAAGGGAGGGCCTAAAGGCAATTGAAAGTGGACAAGGACGCAATGCGCCTTCGAGAGGGGTCATCAATGTGATTAGTGGTGGGACCACAGGAGCGGATTCCACCAACCAGAGGAAGAAGATAACTCGCGGATTGAACGAGGACCGATTCGTTGGATATACAACGTTGATTGAGGAGCTCCCAGACGAGGTTATCACGTTTTTCGGCAGGGACCTCTTGGATCTTAGCCCCGAGGCCGTCCAGGCAGGCGAGCTCGACTGCCCCCTGGTTGTTCAGCTTGATATCGCTAACTACGCTGTACACAAGGTACTTATAGACAACGGTAGCTCCACCAACATTATGTTTGCGCATGCTTTGGAGAAGATGGCACTCGACCACTACGCAGTTGAACAGGTTCGTACGCCATTGGTAGGGTTTGGTGGAGCAGAGACAATTCCCCTAGGGCAAGTGAACCTTCCCACATCATTCGGACAAGAACTGTACATGCGAACTATTAATGTTCAATACACAATCGTGGACCAACCATTTGCATACAATGTCATAATCAGCAGGCCGACCCTGAACGCGATAAGAGCCGTGGTATCCACATTCCATCAGAAGATGAAGTTCCCAGCAGGAGAGGGGGTCGGAGAAGTGGTCGCCAACCAGGAGGAAGCTTGGTTCTGCTACATCACTTCTCTTACATTGCCAAGAATTAGAGAAGCGGAGGAAGAAGCAATCGGACCGAACACAGGACAATATTTTAGATTTCAGTAGTTTTTAAATTACGCTTGAACATTTGAAAGATTGCCCCATCGTGGGTCGGTCTGTAAACTTAAAACAGGAGGAACTACGTCGGTCTGATTCTCCACTCAACGTGATACGTAGGCGGGTTAGGTTTACTTAGCCCTCGACCGTTATCTCTTATTTTGCCCCTTCGTGGGTCGGCATGTAACTTAAAATAGGGGGAACTACGCCGGTCTGATTCCCCATGCAACGGGATACGTAGGCGGGCTGGGTTTACCTAGCCTTCGACCGTTATCCGTTATTACCTTTTTATTTGTTTCTTGGCACAATCTCATATTTGATGCAGGGATATGTCCTAAGCAGACATTATAGAAGTGCAGAGAATGGCACAAACAATTGGGGAATGTTCCCTTAGATATATATTTAACACATCGCCCTCTTACAGGTACAAACAGGTACAACAGGTACAAACCGGTACAACATGCACGATAGAGCACAACGGAAACACTATTTCTTGTGTAAAACTGATATTCCCAAACTGAGGGAACATCCCTCAAATAACACATGCACGTCATTTCGTGCTTTCGTATTAGCTTTTATCTCGAAAATCTTTCTTGTTTATAATGTTTTGCAGGGCTTAATGACCTACATATTCAACACCGACAGAGTCACCAAGAGACATAGTCGAAAAGACAATGAAAAACCTCGCCTACAATATCCCCTGTGATAACGGGGTCGATCAAAAACAATTCAACAGGTAGCGGGTTCCCTGTGATAACGGGATGCGCCCCTACCCTCAAAAATATCCCATGTGATAACGGGGTCGATCAAAAACAATTCAACAGGTAGCAGGTTCCCTGTGATAACGGGATGCGCCCCTACCCTCAAAAATATCCTCTGTGGTAACGGGGTCGATCAAAAACAATTCAACAGGTAGCGGGTTCCTTGTGATAACGGGATGCGCCCCTACCCTCAAAAATATCCCATGTGATAACGGGGTCGATCAAAAACAATTCAATAGGTAGCGGGTTCCCTGTGATAACGGGATGCGCCCCTACCCTCAAAAATATCCCTTGTGATAACGGGGTCGATCAAAAACAATTCAACAGGTAGCGGGTTCCCTGTGATAACGGGATGTGCCCCTACCCTCAAAAATATCCCCTATGATAACGGGTAGATTCAAGAAAAAATTCCCTGTGATAACGGGGTTGGTTCAAGAAAAAATTCCCTGTGATAACGGGGCCAGTCCAAGAAGAAATTTCCTGTGATAACGGGGTCGATTCAAGAAAAAATTCCCTGTGATAATGGGGTCGATTTAAGAAAAAATTCTCTGTGATAACGGGGTCGTTTCAAGAAAAAATTCCCTGTGATAACGGGGTCGATTCAAGAAAAAATTCCATGTGATAACGGGGACGGTTCAAGAAAACATTCCCTGTGATAACGGGCCAATCCAAGAAGAAATTCCCTGTGATAACAGGGTCGATTCACGAAAAAAATCCCTGGGATAACGGGGTCGATTCAAGAAAAATTTCCCTGTGATAACGGAGTCGATTCAAGAAAAAATTCCCTGTGATAACGGGGTCGATTCAAGAAAAAATTCCCTGTGATAACGGGGTCGATTCAAGAAAAATTTCCTGTGATAACGGGGTCGGTTCAAGAAAAAAAACATTCGCTGTGATAACGGGGTCAGTTCAAGAAACAATTCCCTGTGATAACGAGGCCAGTCCAAGAAGAAATTCACTGTGATAACGGGGTCGATTCAAGAAAAAATTCCCTGTAATAACGGGGTCGATTCAAGAAAAAATTCCCTGTGATAACGGGGTCGGTTCAAGAAAAAATTCCCTGTGATAACGGGGCCAGTCCAAGAAGAAATTCCCTGTGATAACGGGGTCGATTCAAGAAAAAATTCCCTGTAATAACGGGGCCTATCCAAGAAAGAACCCCCTGTGATAACGGGGTCGACAATAAACAGTGCAACGGCAGTTCCTCCGTGGCAGCGGGTCGTACTTTAAAGCACGGAAACAGAGGCACCTTCATGCGATAGCCGTGATGACTCGACATAATCTGGTTTGACCGATAGGTGACATAACAAGGAGAAGCAAAAATAACACGAGCAATCATACCATGGATTATGTATGAACAAATATATATCAGGACACGCAGAAAAAATCGATTGAATTAACAGGTAAAACTATGAACCATATTACAAGAGGCAACTGCGCCGAAAGAAAAAATACAGACTACTAGACTCTCAACCAGGATAACGAGGGGCCCCTTTGATGTGTATTAACGCCAAACTCTTCTGCTCGACGATCTCGCGGTACTCCGCCTCCGGTTCTAAATCTTCGTCGTCATCGTCGGAGTCCTCAGGAAATTCCCCGTCCGGCCCTTTCAACAGATTTATGGCCAAAGGGTCGTAACCATCCTTGAAACCACCTTTCAGCTGAATTTGACCTATGACAGAGGCCTTGGCTTCCTCCCGCTCTAGCAAGCCCCGCTCAGCGCATATCATCTTATACGACCGACTCAGAAGGAACTGTTTGGCCGCACTTGTCAGTTGGCTTTTGCTCAGCGTCATGCACCGCATGTGCCTTTCAGCCTGGGCTAATTGGTCCTTCAAAATTGCGACCTCAGCTTCAAGTGCCTCCCGACGAGATGCTTCTTGACCAGCGATAAGTCGAGACTCATTGAGCTCTCTGATCAACCTTTTATTATCATCTAACAGGCCTCCCACATTATTTTCGCTGGCCTTCAGAATATCCATGGCCTCGTCTCTCTCATGTTGGGGCTGTACAGCAGCAACATGATCGTATTCGCCCAGTTTCTCGAGCAAACCATTGGTAACTCGGAGCGACTCGGCGTGCTCTTCTTGACCCTTAATGGCCATCGTCAAGAAACCTTTCAGAAAACCAGCCACCTGCACGTCCACAATAAGGACTTGATCGCTCAGACAAATGAAAACCCAAAGGAAATACACAATGAATGGCATAAAGACTACTTACAGAGCGAAAGAGACCACTGTGATCTCCACTTGAACTACCCTCTTCTTTCCTTTACTTTCGCCCCATAGACGTCCCAACATCAACGTCAGGTTGAGATTGCGAAGCATTACCCACCCCGACAGTGTTGTCACTCGAGGAGGGCACAAATTTCTTCGCATTCTTGCGCACGCCCTCACGACCCCTCTTCTTGACGAGTGGAGGTGCGTCATCTGTAGCGGTTTTGACCCCCGGCTGTCTGCGTTCCGCTATCGCATCCAGACTACAATACTCCACCAGCTCGGCTGCGAAACACATAAAATAGATGATCAAGAAATAAATCGAGGGGAAGATATCAAGTTTCAAAGATATAACACTTACCGAGCGTATAAGGACCGTTATACCGCACGGGAGATATCCCACTTGCTCGCAAAACTACGTCACTACAAAGCAGGGTACCGTCATATGGATGGTTGATAAAATTTCTCAGAAACTTGAGGCTATGTGCACTAGGCCCGACAGCGGCTCGTCTCTCATATTTGGTGTCTTCACACCACACGCTAGGAAGCACGTTAAACTCACCAGCCGTCCTCTCCTGATGTACATATACTCACACTTATTTCCAAATCCATAGCTAGATTGAGTATATTGCACGAACCTAAGCCCCGCCAAGGCTCGCACATAGAAGAACCCTCTATCACCACCCTTACGGTTGACCATGATGCTAAAAAGCTCCCAAAACTCGTTAGCTCCGCAAGGGGCAGCCAACGCCCTCATAACACAAATGACAGCTACAATGTACCCCAGAGAATTGGGGGATAGCTGTCCCAAGTAGACCCCGATACTTGCTATAATAGCACTAACCACATGATCAATCGGGAAGCACAACCCGTTCTTGAAGTGCTTGGCACTGACAGTAATGCAGCCTTTTGGTGGAGTATGCATTCGTTGATCCGCACTCGGGAATATGACCTTATACCCCTCGGGAATGTCATACTTGTCAGAGTAATAACCAACATGATGAGGAACACGAGACGTCATATCCTCATATTTCTCTGAGGTTCTATATTTCGGGGGACTGACCTCAAAGCCCCATTCGTCCACATTAGGACCGGCAGCTTCAGGCGGAGCAGAAAATTCAGTAACGCCCTGTTCGCCAGTCAACTGATCAAGCTCAAACATCTCATTTTCGGATAACTCCATTCCACCCTCTCCGAAATCCATCTCGGTCGAACCTACGCCAACACTGTCCCCGGCAAACGACATATTAACGCATTAAAGATGCAAGTCAAAGGCGAACGAGATATCGAAAATGGTATCGAATTTAATATCGAAAATTTAAATCAAAGGTAGATATCGAAAGCGAGGTCGAAATCTATATCGGAAGTCAAATTCGACGTGTCTTTCGAAGGGACAACGAAATTTCGCTAAAAGCCAAAGTGGGTTTTCACTTTCCTGACAGCCTATTTATAGATATCGGAGATACTAGATCGAAACATAGTTTCGATCTCACATCAGTACTAACATTTGATATAGATAAAGGACATGGGGACGGATAGGCGCACAGGGGACATCACCCTACCAATAGACACACACTTCAACCACATCGAAAGATACTTTCGACATCATATCGAATATAAATTTCGACATAATATTGAAGATAAAATCCGACATCCTACACTACTACGCGAAGAACCGCGAGAATATAACAACTGCCCGACAACCCCATCATAATTTTCAAGGAACCCAAATACCAAGGGAACTAGAATTCAAACGATTACCTCAAACTATGCGTCCACTGCATTGGGAGACGAATCGGAGTTCATCACAAGTGCACTCCCCGCAAGTTTGATCTCCGTCATTTGAACTGGCGGGATGAAAGGTACAGGTAACCCAAAAATTTAAAATTAAATTTGCGAATCCTTATCTCTAAGATAAGAATCCCCAAATTGGGGGACTACATGATATGGGCATTTCCCGCATATTGGGCCAGGCCCAAACCAGGCCCATATTGGACTATATTGAGGATCATATTCGATGTCATATCGGTAATAATCACCGATATGTTACTGTGGTCCCCAGATCCCGAGGTCTATAAATACGCGGTGCCCGGATCCCAAAACAAGCAGTTATTATCCCTCAGCTACCACGCGGCATATCGAAATACATCACCGATATCGCTTTCGATATCTTATTCGATATCGGGACTACCACGTGCACTTGTGACACGTCATACCACCTCATCAACGATATCACATCGGGGGTCATCTTCGACATCGCATCGAAGGCAATCACCGACGTCCGTTCGATCTATTTACCGACATTCCACTCCCATCCAAGCAACGAAGCATAGGTCCGAGGTGTTCTGGACCAAGCCTACACGAGACACATAGTGTAGGTCTGATTTGAGATAGACTCGTTGTATTGCTAGACTATTCACTTGTAACCTACACTCGCATATATACAAAACGATCTATTGTCAAATCACTATGGTTTCTTTGAATCCAAGCATGGTGTTCGCCAAGGCGATCCGCTATCTCCTGCTCTTTTCATCATAGCCGCTGAGTTTCTCTCACGAGGGCTTAAACAACTTTATGAGTGGAATCCCACCCTTTATCTTCATATGGCCGGAGGGATTCTGGTTTCCCATTTACCATATGCAGATGATTGTATCATCTTCTTGAAGGGGACGATGGATAACATGGCTAAGCTTATGGAGTTCCTTCACTTATATGATATGGTCTCGGGCAGCTTATCAACACGACTAAGAGTTGTTTCATTTCTTCCCCACATCTCAATGCCGCATACTCTCATGGCCTTAGGGATCTTACCGATTTTTTGAAAGGTGAGTTCCCTATTACTTATCTTGGAGCGCCTCTTATTCGTGGGCATACAATGTTTTCTTATTTCATTAGGTGGATAGAGCAAATCCGTGGGCTAATTAGTGGATGGGAGATGAAGTTTCTCAACTTTGGGGGTCGGCTTACTCTCATTAAAAGTATCTTATGTTCTATCCCAATTTATCTTTGCCAAGTTGTTGAACCCCCGATTAGTGTGCTTGATAAATTGGAAAGGATTTTTGCGAGATTCTTTTGGGTTCTAATGAGGAACGTAGAAGGCAACATTGGAAGAGTTGGGAAAGCATTTGCAAGACTTTGGACATGGGAGGGCTTAATATATCTCCTCTTAGTAGAATGGTTGAGGAATTTGGTATGAACCTTTGGTAGAGATTCCAAATGCAAGACTCTCTTTGAGCTCGGTACATGATGGCTCGGTATACTACTCAGGATCATGTTCTTGGCATAAAAAGTTGGGAATCTTGTGGTTCGAAGAGATTGGTTCGAACTGCTCCTTTAACTCAACCGCATCTTTATTGGCATCTTAAGGAGGGCAATGTCTTCTTTTAGATGGATCATTGGTTACAAGAAGGTCTTTTGCAACCACATGAAGGAGCTCTTGTAAAGGAAAATTCTTTGGTTAGTGATTTTTGGGTTAGAGAAGAGTGGGATATTGCAAAACTTGAGGAGTTTCTCGAAGATGAAGAGGTTTTGAGGGTGCTTAGTCACTCAACTTGGCAAGATGGAAATGATATCCTTCTTTGGAAGCTTGATCCTAACGGCCTTTTCTCCACGAAATCTGAGAGACGTACTATTGGTGAGCCGCATGCTTCTCACGGTGTCTTTAAGTTTCTCTAGCTTATGCAAGATCTTATTCCGTCGGATCAAACGGTTGGCAAGCGGATGCATATTATCTCTCAATGCAACTGTTGTTATAGCATTCAGACCATGGATCACATCTTTTGGTCTAGCAAGCTTGCACAAGAGGTATGTTCTTACTTTTTTCACACATTTCATATAAAACAACCCATTGCTGTTTCATGGAGGAATCTAATTGCTTATTGGATCAAGGCTCGGCATCATACCATGCATGGTCACATTAGAGTCACTGCTCCTATTGTTATTCTTATGTATATTTGGGCGGCTAGAAATGCAGCTAGATATGATATTGTTCCAATGAAGGCTTCATGCATTATTGCTAGGGTGATTCAACAGTTTTGTGAACTTTTTACTCTCACTCCTTGTTGTACTAAGTTGTGGAAAGGGTCAAAACATGTGACTCTATTGTCGGGGATCACCCTTGCTCATCCCAACATTTAGCTACCCATTGTTGTCATTTGGAAAATGCCGAGGGAAGGTGGCTGGAAGTTAAATACGGATGGGAGTTCAAAAGGGAATCCCGGTATGGTCGGAGGTGGAGGAGTTCTTAGAGATCACTTAGGAAATTGTGGTTGGGTTTATCACATTGCGCTTGATCCTATGACTAATGTGGAGGTGGACATCATTGCCATTCATCAAGGCCTTACTTATTGTCATGAGCTCGGCTTTTGGGCTGTAGTAGTAGAGACCGATTCTCTTGTGACTTTACCGATTGTGAAAGCCCCGTCAGGAGGACCATGGAAGCTTATCAAGCCCCGTCATGAATGGTACTATACAACATGTGTTTCATGAATGGAATCAAGTGGCGGATCAATTGGCTAATGAAGCTTGTCTTCCAAGAGCTAATGGTCGTGTTTCCTTGGACTTGGCAAGCATGAAGGTTTGGAATCTCGTGGAGAGGGATAAACAAAGTGGGTCTTACATTCGAACTCCAAAGCCGAACTCATGAAGAAGAAAGAAAGTTTTATGAAAATAAAACGATAGGGTACTACATAAAAGACCGAGTGATGTCCCAAATCACACCGTCAATCAAAAGAAAACCAAGCATCTAAGGGGGTTTATATGAGCATCCTGAATATTTAACCGAATTGGCTAGGTAAGTGTCATCAAAGCTAAGGGGTGCTTTCCCAAAAATTGAATGACCACCCGTGAGAGTAAGGTATCTAGATGTCACACCTAAAGACGAAGTGTAAATCCATGTACCCTCTCCCACATAGGGAGGCCAAGACATTTCCGAGATAAGCACGTTTCCCTGAAATTAGGTACACCGCATGTGAGAGTAAGGTACTTAGAAGTCACACCCAAATAGGGACTATGCAATCGAAGCACCCTCTCCCACTTAAGGAGGCATAGACAATTTCTAGCGAAACAAGAGATACCAACACTATTACAAAAGAAAGTGTATCTCAAAAGTGGATACCTCGTAAAATAAAATAAGCTAGGACAATAAACAATAACATACAGCTTATTACAAGAGATTTTCCATCAAAACCTATCAAGTAAAATTCTCCAATCAAGTCTTCGAACTTCTCCTTTACTAGCTTCTCTGAACTCATGAAGGTACTATTCTCGTCCTCTATTATTACATTTGTCCCACATACACTTTATACTATTTTACAAATGCAATATTATATATTACTAGTCAATCCTAGTAATTCTCGCTTTTTTACGCTTGTTTTCCTTCATTTCACGAACAATGCATGGGAGTCCTCGTTCTTCACGATGCACACACTTGATCACAATTTTGGCACATGCATTCTTCAAATCTCTACACAAACGGATTATTGCATGATGAAAAAGTATGATCATTGGTTGTTGGATATGAGGAAATATTGTCGTATGCCTTCCAAGATACACCACTCGAACCTTGGAAGTGACTCTTTTTCATACCCCTTGTTTTCTCCCCCAACCGTTCCCATAACGATATTCTTTTCAAAATTACATTTCGTCATGTAATTGCACGCTTAGCATTCATTGGTTGGATTTCAACTCAAAATGCCTTGTCTTTCGATTCTCTCTTTGCCCACCTTTGCGCACAATTGCACATACAAGGCATTTTGACACTCTTTGCACACTACGATTCATGGTTGAGTTTTTGTGATAAGTTTCTGGCCTCAATGTTGTGCAGATGTTTCCTCAACACCCATCTAACATTGTTTCCACATCTTACAAAAATGGTGGCGAGAGACAAGATTCTGGTTTCAATGTTGACCCACGATTGACTTAACATCTAACATTGGTTCCAGAACATCTTACAAATATTGTGGCGAGAGTCGTGATTCTAGTTTCAATGTTGACCCCCGATTGGCTTAACATCCATCCAACATTGCTTCTAGAACTTGTTACAACTATTTTAGCGAGAGTCAGGATTCTAGTTTCAATGTTGACCAACAATTGGCTAAACATCCATCCAACATTGCTTCCAGAACATATTACTCCTTTATTCCCGATGA
The DNA here is from genome assembly GCA_948329865.1 of Linaria vulgaris. Taxonomy (NCBI): domain Eukaryota; kingdom Viridiplantae; phylum Streptophyta; class Magnoliopsida; order Lamiales; family Plantaginaceae; genus Linaria; species Linaria vulgaris. Next base: position 37,014,166 of record OX415252.1, read on the forward strand.
TCTTACTTTCCATACACATCTATCACAAGGTAAGCTCTATCAAATCTTCATTCCTTCATGAAGATGCACGTTTTCTTCTCATTGCCTTCATACTTTACACGCATCAAAGTTCTCATTTCTCACTTTGCACACACCCTCCACATTTTGTTCGAGAACTTTATGCCACTCTTTGTACACTACGTACCATGTTTGGCACATCATTTTAGTACTTTAGACCTCAACATACAATGGGCTTACTTGTTTCACGATATGGAGAAGACACAAGTGATGGGAAACCTAGAAAGTTCTTTTTTGATACAAGCCGATACATTAGGCTTCAAAGAACTTCTTATTGGAATGATACATGGCGTCATAGAAAGGACTTGAAGATAAAGAGAAGACATACTTTAATCCCGAAGGAGCAAATCACAAGAGCTCAACTAAAATCAAATATACCTTGTTGGGATAAAAGAACAAGTAGTGCAAACATCACCCATTGGAGATTGCAACATGATACTCCTATTTTGTTGGCTAGTCAATGTAATATTATAAAGTATCAAACATTTGGCCTAAATTATTTTACGAGATATCCAACTTTGAGATATGTTATCTTTTGTAATAGAGATAAGGTTTTTGATTTTTCTTGGATCTGGTTAGACCTCCCAATGCGGGAGGGGATCTTCGGATTGCATACTCCACCTTTGGGTATGATCTTTGACTATCTTTTTCCTGCGGGATCTTTACACAACTTCATAAAAAATCTTTTATGGTTTTTAGGGCACACTTTTAAGCCCCCTACCCCTAGTCTACTTGCATTTTATTGGTGATTGTATGGGTTGGGTGCACAATACGGTCTCATTAGGTACTACCCCTCCTTTTTCGTTTTTATAAACTTTTATTTGTGTTGTTGATGACTATAAGAAACATAAGGTGTTTGAGTTTCTTGAGTCTAGAAGCATGTTATACTCTTTGGTTGATGTTGTCCCATATGTCCCTGATGTGATTAGGGAGTTTTACAGTAATTTGTCTAAATTTGTACATGCTTGGGGGTATCCCAAGTATGGGAGAGTGAATGTGAGGGATAAGTTTTACAAATTTAATCCCACTATCATTAACAACACCTAGAGGACGTCAAGAAGACAAAAGACTGAGGATGAAATTAATGAGACACTAACATTATGATGAAAGAGTTAACATATGGACTGGTGAAGAAATGGAAGAACAAGTTGAATGTAACTAGACTCACATGCCTCACTGACATCTTGTGTAAAACCGCCTCATTCAACTGGATACCCTCAACAAACTCCATAGTCCTCACTCATGAGATGGTTGTGTTGATATATAAACTGGAAAAAGGGCATTCAGTGAATCTGGCGAAGAGGATTTTCGGGACTATTGCTGAGGCTGCACACAAGAAGGATGCAATCTTACCCTTCCCTTCCTTGATCTATAAGATTCCTAGTGGTCAAGGTTTTCAAAAAGGTGAAAATGAGACCTTTGTAGACAAGATTGGACATCTGCCTATCACCAATAACTACTTTGGAGTGACGAATCAACGACCTCCCATGGAAGTATTCAAATGCTCCTATAAGTAGTGGAGTACATCAGGGGAAGAGGAAGCCACAGAGCTTCATCACTGCCTCAGGTGCTGAGGATAATTCTACCCCCACTGTGGCTATCAGCTCCGCTTTCATTCAAAAGAAGGTGGATTGGTGTGATAGGATGGTTACTGACAGAAAGAGGGGGATTACAGACAAGGAGGAGGAGATTAAAGAGCTCGACACCAACAAGAAGCACATGTTGGTGGTGTTTTACTCACAAAAGGGGGAGATTAGGCCACCTATTTTTTGTTTCTTGTATTTTGTTAAATAGTTTGAACCATAGTTGTTTGGCACATAGAGCATGTTCTCTGTTTTGTATCTGATGGGGTCCGTAAACTTAATATCACTCTGCACGCTTTTCACTATTCTAGTTTACTTTGGTTAGTACTGTTCATCTAACTGCAGATGTTGGAATGAAAGACGAAAATGTTGGGACAACACAAGTATTACATGTGTTGGCTCAACACTGCAGTTCATCATTCATAAATTAAGGGGGAGCAAATTAGAATAAGTATTGTTCCGTATATTCTGAAATTGCAGGCACTTCAACAAAATTGGTTGCAGGTGGAGTTTTGTGAAGAAAGGCAGAAAGGGGGAGATTGAATGTGCAGGTGTTGTCAGGAAGTGTTGGACCAACATACTGGTAACTAGTGTTGGCACAACACTGAACTCAACACTGCATTATTCGGATTATTTAAGTGAAATATTTTGTTTTGCCTTTATTCTTAAACTCACATAGTTCCATAATTTGTAGTTATCTAAGGATCGTGCAAACTTATGATTAAAGAAAGAAGATAAGCCAAAGATACATTGAAGATAACATTAGAAGATCTCTTGATGACAAGTATCAAAAGAGATTTCGGGATTATCCAAAGAAGAAGAGAACGATCACCAACTCGTGTCTATCAAATCCTATAAGAAGGTATGCTCGGCATCAAGACTATTAACGAGACCAGAATTAGTTTTGAGAAATGAGAAGAATTCTTGTATTAGCTATTAGTCTTGTTTTTACTAAGTTTTATCTAGCTAAGCTATAAACTCCATAGCTTATAGATTAGTTAGTGTTAGAATTGAGTTCCTTACTCAGTTGACTTTTGCAAGATCATTATTTGGCCGTAAGGCTCGACGAGTTATATTCATAAAACCTGCTTAAAATTCATTCACTGTGTTTATTATTCCGCATCAAAATTATTCTACAACAAGTGTTGGGACAACACCGAATACAGTCGGTGTTGGCACAATACTTAGTGTCAACACAATGTGTGAATCAAATAGGTACCAATCTCAGTCCATACATTTACATCAAAAAGGTACCAATCTCGGTACCAATGAGTTTGGTCTATATTCTATGTGGGACGTAAAGGAATGGGCTTATCATCTAAAGGCCCTGAAAAAGGTTAAATGTGTGTATGTGGAGTAGAGTGGGTATGAGAAAAATTAGGAAAAGTAGTACTTTTACATCGAGGATAGTTGGGCGGGTGCGTTCTCGTCTTTAAAGAGAGACTGGGTAGAAGACCCACTGGTGACCAATGATAAGTTCAATGTAACCAAGTTGGTTACGATGAAACGTTAAACATGCCCGATTGTTTTTGGTTTTGTATACTGGAGATTTAACGATTGGTGTAGGACTTTAGTTAAGTTAGATATATGGTCACTAGCTTTTCATAGTTTCATTATTAATATGATCTTTTTGGCTTTTGCACAATCTTTCATCATGAGTCGACATGCTCGCATGAACCAAGTTTTGCCGTAGAAGCCGAGGCGGGCCTGGTGGATGTGCCAATCCCGATTCCCCCTATCAAAGAGGAAGAAATCTAAGTTGAAGGTGGGTGTGAAAAGCTTGTGGGCACAACAGGTCAGAGTAGCTAGTCACGACGCTACTCTTGTTGACCAATTTGAGGACACGAGCCTCGCCGGACAGGAGCACTCTCTTATTGCTGTGGACGAGGATACTTCTGAGGTATTTGATGTACCTGTTGTTGAGAACATCGGAGGAGACACTGATACTGGGGTTGTCGTTGCCCACACATGGTCATAGCCTGGGGAGCATATCCTTGCTGAACTTGGGACCCGCAGTGCTCCAAGTCAAGAGACTACGCCTCCCATGTGAGGAAAGCTCAGAACCAGCTATTGCGGGCCTCTCCCGTGTTTGTTTCAGCAGGGTTACCAATCTGAAGAGGTGGCAATCAATGTGTTACATGTGTTGATACCAGCTCTATCCAAATGGCTTCCAGCGTCTCTTGAAGAGATAGTGAAGTTGGAGAGGGTTGTGTTGCTGTTGTTCAACTCGGTAATGATTTGATTAATCTGAATTCATCTACAACTGCATTTGTTTGAGATTTATGACTTATGTCAATATGTTTGGTTTTTTCGGCAAGGAGGCATTGTTGACATCATGACCTAAGGCTTGGAGCAGCCTCATGAGGATAGATGAGTCAACATCATTCATCTAATGGCCGAGTATGAAGAATGTAACGCCGAGGCAATGAAGGCGGCGCACGACGAGAGGGATAAAGCCCTTGGCTGTGCTAGGGATGCCATTGCCATGGCTGGCATCGACCGCGAAGCTCATTAGGTTTCTCAAAAGAAGGCACACAAGCTTCATGACGAGGTCGTCAAGTTAAGGGAGGAGAAGACAGCGATTGAGACGCATATTAAAGAGCTGGAATAGCAGTTAGAGGTGGAAAAGGGGACAACGGCAAAAGTAGATGGCAAGGATATTCCTGTGGTTTGTAGTGGACCTCGTTGGGTCGGATATTTGTTTGCATTTGACCATGTCGGGTCGAACATCCATCTTTGTTGTCATATATAGAGATATCTGATTTGCATTTGACTGCGTGGGGTCAAATGCCCATCTTTGTTCTTTTCCGAGAAATTAGGTTTGTATTTGACCGAGTTGTGTCAAATGTCTATTTCTTTTGTTTTTCGAGATATTAGATTTGCATTTGACCGCGTGGGATCAAATGTCCATCATTGTTCTTTTCCGAGATATTAGATTTCCATTTGACCGCGTGGGATCAAATGTCCATCATTGTTCTTTTCCGAGATATTAGGTTTGTATTTGACCGCGTCGGGTCAAATGTCCATCTTTTTGTTTTTAGAGGCATTAGGTTTTCATTTAACCGCATCGGGTCAAATGTCCATCTCTTTTTGGAGAAAGTTTGTCTCTATCTTTCAACACAACTACCTACACGTCTCAATCTTCTTTGATCTATTCGGTACTGCACCTTGCCGACTCGGATCTCACCCTTTCATTATCAAGGACCTACCTAATTCAATCTTCTCATAATGATGCCTCATTGTAATGGCTTGAGCCATTGATGCTTCTATATGTCCATTTGGTGGTGGTGCAACCGTTGGCAGCACAGTCGATAGCGCGACTGCTATGGCGGTGCGAACCGTCTCCATTGTCTCATTTCTCATAATTGGTGGCACCACTGAGGCTGGTGCAATAGTTGCATTCTAATCCGGCAGTTGCCAAGCCTCAATTGTTGGAACTCGGGGTTCTTGTCTAGTTCTCATGTGCACAAGAAGAGGAGGTGATGATGGCATACGGAACCTAGATGTGGGTGCTACCTGCTAGGCGGTGAGGTGCATTTTAGCATTGGAACTCTCTACTGCCCTACACTACCATTGGGTAACCTAAACATCCTTGCTTATGCGACGGTGCTCGTGGTGTTTCCACAGACGATGCCAATAATTTGGTAATATTTTGTCTGGGTTCCAAGATAAAGAAGGTACAGAACAATCGGGCCTGAAACTTATCAAATTATGCTAGTCTACTACAAGAAAATAGAAGAGCTTTGTTCGAAACACCTATTACATGGTAAAAAAAGTCCAGAATGACTAAAATAACCATGACGAGTTTAACTATGAACGATTGAACGAAGATTGGTTTGATTCTGAAATGACTGTTAAATTCCAAGACAATCAAACTATCCTGGACTAGACCTTGAAAAGTTTGAATATGACTGACTGATTGATAACGATCGAACTAGGGAGCAGATCGATCGAACCAAAGAACTCTTGAACTAAAATAACAATCGAAAGGTTGATTCATTTGACATAGGGTTGGTGATTAGTAATTATTGATATGGCGTGAATCTCAGAATCTAGGGTATTTACACACCTCGAGATGTGGGCCCCGCTCTTTCAAAAGGTAATTACGATTGAATATTACCGTTCGATCGTTCAAGAACTGTCGAACCTTGTTGGTTTGAATCTTTTCCATTTGGAGCTTTAATAGGCCAGGCCGGTCAAGTCATTTCTGGGCCACCTAAAACAACCCCACTAATACACTAATATCTAACTATATGACCATAATTTTCTTGTAATCGATGCTTTAATGAAACCTACCACTTCCTCACCGTCGTACAAGGTCCAATTTGACGTGGCGGTGTTTGAGGGTGAAGAAGAAACATGGGGTCAGGGTGTCTGTTCAAGACGGTCTGGAAGAGTATATTATTAGCTTCCATCGACGGATATGGGAAGATTTAGGAGCACAGAATGGTAAAACTAAAGCGGCTTTAGTAGATGTACAACATGCAATCAAAGAGAACTGGCAGAATGTTTGTTTCAAGGGGGATTGCTTGACTGTTATTCGTGAAATTTGTTTTCCAAAATGGGGTCAAAGGCAATCATGCAAACCTTATTAAAGATATTCATAAAATTGTGGATCGTGAAGAGAGTAAAAACAGTGATTGCCTTAGCGCGAACGTCCCTTGAGTTTGATTAGATTTTGGTGTTTTTCTTGTTTTTGGTTTTCAGGTTTACATAGATTGCTTGTAGCCATGTACTCTTTTGTCTTTGGGTCAGATTTTCCTGATAGTTTTATAATACAAATTGTTGATTTATGTTGGACATTTTATTTATTTAATAACAATGTCATTGCTCGTGAAACCATTGTATCTGCGAGTTGGGGTGTTTCGTAGATTAGAATAGTACAAAGTAAACCCCCGAAAATAGATAGCTTATCTTACGTGACAGGATTTCAAGGTTCCAAGGTAATTGGTGAGGTCACAACGGTCTCACTTAATAACGAATTACCTTTGACAACACCGCCTTTACATTATTTTCACTACTCACACCACAACTCCACCTCCAACACTGCTATCGAAATTACGAGACATAAATAATAAATTATTTATACCTCCGTAAGTCGATAGTCGTGTCCCCTTTTATGTTGTCGATCCTTCCTGTCGAACACGACGGCGAAAACTTTGTGTTCCACAATATCGACGGTGGAATATATTACTAGAATAATATTTACTCGATCCACAAACTAAAAACCCCGAAGATCGAAGATAGACAAACTAATATATGACTTAAATATTATGAAGAGAGTGAGCTAAAGAGATATTGAAGAATTGTTTCTTTTATGGTGTATTTCTCATCCGGCCTTGCAAGTCTATTTATAGGCCAAACTTTTGGTTAAGAAACTATTAAGTTTAACTCTCAACCAACCAATTGAATTCCACATGATTTGCTTCTTGAATTCTTTGGAGCAGATCATTGCCGACATGGGCGTCAATCATCAAGGCTGGCAACAATTTCACAAAAAAAAAAACTTAAAATTCTTAAGATATTAAAACTGAATATTAGTGTAAATGAAAGCAATAACCAAGCTTCTTATTTAAATCATATAGAATAAGGCTACTACATAAACCACGACACGACTTTGTGTGGGTACAACTTTAAACAAAAGTACTATACTCTATCCGAAATCTAACCAAAATTAAAGAGAAAAGTTAGATATATGTACAAAATATACAACTAATGAAGGAAAAACGTGACATTTCACAAAGAGATCGATCAATCTCCATGTTATGTATCATCTTCTTCTTCATTGATGACTTCGAGAATGGTCTCTAATTCAGGATAATTCGAGCGCTTATGTGGATGAGTTATGCGGCATGGAGCTACCGCCATCCACGAGTTCAACTTTCTACCAACATTCATCCTAATTTTTTGTCTAATTAACCAAGACAAATAGAGGTAACTTAACTTGGTAGTAATAAATTAATGACGTACTGCTCTCTTTCTTCCTTGTTATGGATAGAAAGAGAGAGATTGAAAACCTAAAAGATATGTAACTACAATTTCACTTTTTCGGAGAAAAAAGTAGAAAGAATTTTTAGTGTATGAGGGTGTGTGTGGAGTTATGTGAAGAGATGATAGCCCAATTTATAGGCGTCCAATTTTGTTTAGAATCAGGGGTTCACCGCGTAACAATAATGAAATTATTAATTGTGCCTTACATTTTGAGTCATTAACGCCACTCCTCTCATTATTAAGCAAGTCCAAAACATAATATATCTTACACGAAAACTCGGTACCACAAATATATAATAAAATTCAAGCTAACGATATTTTCAAAACAACAATTATTGTTGTCAAAGAGATTTTCTAAACTTTCAATTTTGCCTTTATCCACTAAGGAATGTAATTTCCAAAAGTACAGTAACAATTTTTTAAGATACTGTTCAATAATTAAATCTTCTTAATCTATGTGGTAACGCATAAATTCGTCTTGCCTGCTAGTTTTACAAAAAGATTGTATCGATTTGTCCGAAATGCCGATCCGTATCCGAAGAGAGCGGTGAATATAATAAATTTACGGCTGAACTCAAATTGATTCGCAGGTGCCTACGTTTCCTATGATTGGAGAATCAAGTCACTCGTAGTTTCGATATAGTTCGTATAAATTTGTATGTGAGTCATAAATTGTTGTTATTGTTATAGATATTGAACCTTATGTATTGTTTGTTTAGGATGTGTTAGGTGAAAATTGTAGTGAGAGTCCTCCCCCTTTTTGGAGAGTCTTTGTGTTATTGTAATTGGAGTTCCCAAAATTCATTCCTCCCCCCTAATCTATGGAAGAGTTTGGTTTTAGTCCCCATTCTTGCATGTGAATTACACATGTCAAGTTACATGGACACGTCTCTTCGACTATTGACAAGTGTAGTTGTTAGGTGTCACCGTGTCAGCCAAGTGCGTGTGAATAAAGTCATGTTCATGTATGTGTAGTGTATGATATAATATTCGTTATGTGTAACAATTAGTATATAATGTTTGATTATTATTTTGTTGTAATTGTACAAAATTGCAAAAGTATAATTGTGACTATACCATCAAAAATGTGTAAATATAAAATAACACATGTGACATGAATTAATAGTACATAATGAAATTATATACCATGATAGTAACTTATGAATGTTATATGAGTTGTGTAGTGAAGCGTTGTCGTTACAAAGACGTGTAGTAATAAATATGTTATTGTTGTGAATATGAATCGTGTAATAATACGATTTAGTTAAGAATACGGGTTACGTAAAAAGTAAATCGCTAATCGAACCATCGTAACATATATTCTTGTACGTATATTTTTTTGTGTTCATATTATGAAAGTTAAATATTGTGTACCATCACTATGTATTTCTTTTGTCTCACACGAAAGGGAAATTAATTAAATTAATTAAACTACCAAGAGATAATATTAATTGATGTTTTTTTTTAAAAACTTATCAGTTATAACTGAAATAAGGGCATTCAGGCTTTAATGATAGATTTAGGAAAATAATTGGTAAAGATATCACACGTTAGTTTTAAAATTGGGTTTTGCTAAAAAACAAAAAGATAAAGAAAAATCTCTTGGGCATCTTTTAGATGACCATCGGGCGACTACTTAGCGTTGCGCGGGCAGTGGGCGTTTCACCGACAAAGCGGGCAACTAATTGCAAATTTGGACACATTATCATGAAATGAGAAAGACTGCAACTTTTCTATTAGCCAAGGTTGGGTCCATAACAATAAAGGAGGTCCAAATGACTAAGAAAGGTTATGGAATTTCATCCAAGTCATGTTTTAAATAATAGTCAAAAGTCAAAAATCGTTATGATTACGTTTTCTATTTTCCTAGTCTAGTTAATGCATTTCCTTTCCCTAGAAGCTTTTGGAAGGTCATTATTGCTTTCTTAGTGGCCAAGTTTTAACCACTTTTCCATTTCTCCTACTCTAGTTAACGCATTGTCTTTTCCTAGAAGTTGTTAAAAGATCATTATTGCTTTATTAGTGATAAATGTTGTCTCTTTGGCTGCATGAATGAATTCTCTATAAATATTGGATGTTATTTTCATTGTAAAACAATACTTTACATAGTTTCTAAACATATATTCATTTTATTTAGTTCTTTGAAGAAATATTTCAGAACTTATCAAACGTTTTCATCACCTCTATTTGTGGCGTTCCAATTCAACTTAACAAACTACCACCCTCCACAATCATTTTTGGTGTCTTTACTATACTAAGTGGCGTGAGGGGTGTTTTAGCTAAACTTCCGTCACCATAAACTCACACCTTATAGGCTACGATAATAACTTTTGGTTCGATGAAAACCTACACGTCAAGAAATAAAGTTAGACAATAGCAGTTAATAAGTACATAAAATAAACTGAGGGATGATATGCTTGTGACTGAACTTGATATGTGGTCAAGCTACCTACATATTTTCATCAGAAGAGAGAATCAAGCCAGACGTAGTTCATTATTAAGATGTGCCCGTGAGATGGTCTTTCTTGAGCTCAAGCTCGTTAAGAAGCGTTTCAGCATTTGTAAGCCCTTAGGCCTCGGGTAGACGACCCCGTATAGTGTTCGTCTCATAGACTAAGCCCTTTCGATAGCTGAAATTACCCCATAGGGTGTAACTCTCGTATAGAGAGCATTCTTGTAGCACTAAACTGTTGTATAAACATTGAGCTCCTTAAAGGCCCAGTATTAGAGGGCATCGACTGATTTACTTCGTAGATAGTTGAATCATGAGCCTAAGTACATAGTGTAGATGTACTCGTCACATTTACCTTATGCTACTTCTAATTGTTGATGTACAACTGTCTTGGGAAGTAGTCGTGAAAAGGTAAAATTGGATTGCCAATGTTGAATTGCCAACATGCTTGTTAGATAAGGAATCGCCAACGTGAAAGGTATACTTGAAATGCATACATGGAATGGTAGACGTGGAATGTCAACGTGAAAGGTAGACGTGAAATGCCTCCGTGAAAACGCAGACGAGAAATACCTACATGAAAACGTAGATGTGAAAAGCCTACGTGAAAGGTAGAAGTGATTTGGCTACGTGCTTTCTACAGAGACACCGTAGATGCTCCGAGCTCTCAAGTGTTCCAAACTTCATACCAGAGGTGCTGAGGGGGTATTATAGGCAATATAGGCGAGAGGGAATGCCTTGGTGGGCCGTGGGTTTTGGAAACCGACATACAAATGGAGTGGTGGCGTGGCAAGGCATGTGCCCCGATGCGCCTCCTTGGATGTTCCTTGTGGGGCCCACATCGGCCCACCACCCTTAGTCAATGCCCCTAGAGGCATTCATGAGTGCTAACCGCAGGGATAATGATCGAGGATGATGCAAGATTAAGCACAATCGCATTCTGACGTCTTTTCTCTAAATAAGACTACGAGTCAATTCAATACCAAATTGGTATGTGTCCAAAAATAAACTCACATCTATGTTCCTTAAGATCTGCAATCTCCAATAGCCTTCGTTTAGCCGTTGTGGGTGTGTATATCATCTATCTTCATGGCCAGGCGACTAGAAGTACGTGATGCATGAAACTTCTCTTAAGAAAGTGACATGCCGCAGACTTTCCTCTCCTAAAGTCCTCGTTTTGCTACTCTCGTGTAGCAGCTAGCTCGGTCTCAGATGGAGGATAGCATCCCGTTCTTCTAATTATTTATTTTTAGCCTATAAGTTTAAAAGAAATTCAACTAAAATGTATCATGGGTTAACCACGATAAACAATTTGTGGGATGATTGTCTTTTTCTTTTTTTTATGGCTTGTGAGATAATTATTTGACAGCGGAAATTATTTTGTTTCATAACATAAAATTTTTTAATTGAGAAAAAATAGAGTTAGGCTCAAATTGTTAATTAAGAATTAAGAAAAGTTGTTATTAATTCCAATTATGCACTTAACGTTTGGGAAATGTATCACATTAAACCCCCATCTATTGGTTGTTTATCAGTTACCCCCATCTTATATTTATATCACTTACCCTATCTACACTATGCTAATCTCATTAAGATGTCCCCTAAGTCATAATTAACGACTTAACCAGCCTAAAAACATTACGTGCCATGCTCGTGGCCGATAAGCGAGGGATAATTCCATCATTTCAAGTTGTTACAATAGCAAAAGAACGGTATGGGAATACAATGCAACACTTTAACTATTCTGAATTCCAAAATCTAACCCAACCCCATGTCGAGATCATGAAACCCTAAGTCTCAAATTCAATTCTCCCTCATCACTCACACATCAAAGATAATTCATTCTCCAACAGAATGGGGTTAAAAATACGGACCGAAGGGGACCAAATTTCAACTAGAAAAGTCACTCTTGATTCTCGTAAATTGACAAAACCGTAGCTTAGTTAAAGTTTCCTTTATTTTTGATTCTGTGCTTCGTTCTCCTATTTTATTAGTCATTCCCCTCTTTTATTAGTTGTTATAATGGTTTGTTTGGTTTGTGTTGAATTGGGTGTAGCCCGAAAGTGTTAGGTTTACTTAATTATGCGTATAGGTGTGATCTTTGCAGAAGTTCATGGTTTCCCTTACATGTGTGTGTGTATATATATATATATATGTGTATGTGTGTGTGTATTTTGGTCTTATTTTGTCTAGGTTACAAAACACCGAGATGCTTGTCCATTCCTTGTAATAGATTAGCATTATTTTGGTTGTGTTAGGCCCATTATAACGAGCACCTCAGTGTACTGTAACCCAGACGAAATAAGACCAAAGTATTGGCGTCGTATGTGGAAACACCATTTTTCCCAGTAGCTTAGGCAGGATATTTAGAATAACCCGATCGCAAAGCAGGGCTGCAGAAAGCAACAATTCTGAGATGTACCACCTTGCGGGTCACAAGCCAACTCCAAGGGCGAGGGTGCCATCGGCTCTTACTGAGAGAATGCCTCCACCACCAGTCCAACAAGATTAATCAAGGCCAGAGGTGGAATTTCAACCCTTACCGAACATTGAGACAACAGCAGCGGATGCAGCTATTGGACTACCAACTACATTCTCGGATGAGATCATGGCCATGATTCACACAGCGTGGCCGCAGCTTTGCCCGTTCCCTAGCAACAAGTGCCGCAACCGCTGTACAAAGGGCCCGAGGGTTTGCAAGAGAATAGGGGTCTGCTACTAGGAACCACGTTGATGAGGCCGGTGATAGGGCACACATGGATTATCGAAGAACGAGGTCAGGCTCGGTCGAGGTGCATTCTAGAAGGCACCACGATGCAGCGAGGCACGAGTTCAGTCGAGGTGATAACTCAAGAATGAAGCGAGCTGGGATCACAAGTGAATTGGAGAGACTAAACAAAGAGAGACACGAGGTTGAGAATAGGATGGCGTTGTTAGGGATAACCTGGATAAGCTCTTCGTTTAGTGGCGAGATAGAGGCATAAATTTTGGGACATGGAGAGAAAATACTGACGCTAAAGACATACGATGGAAAGCAGGATCCGAAGGAGCACATCTTCTTTTTGGATGGCTTGCTTAACTTGCACGGGTTCAGTGACAATGTGCTAATGTGCATTTTTTCCACCGTTCTTACTGGAGTAGCACTAGTTTTGTTAGCCAGAATCCTCGCGGGGACAATTATGAGCTAGGAGGAATTAAGGAAGTAGTTCATGAATAATTTTCAAGTCAATCGAGGACGATAATGGATCATTGTCACCTATACCGAGTAAAACAAGGGGAAAAGGAGACCCTAAAAGATTTTATAAGGTGGTTCAATGCAGAACTATTGAAGATAGACGATCCTAAGGATGAGATGGTCGCGAACATCACTTTCACCGGAACTAGGATTGAAGCCTTCAGTGAGGAGTTGCTTAAAGCAAAGCCTACGATGATCAAAGAGATCAACACCACTCGCATAATAGATAGTGCACCACGAGGAAATGATGGCGACCAAAGCCATTGTCCATGCCCCAAGGGTCAATGAAAGAGGAAAAGATGACCAAGGTTACAACAGGAATAGAAGCAACAGGCACATGAATTCGTCACCAAGACGATATACTCCCCTTAACAATGACATCATGATAATGTATGGGCAGCAAAAAGAAAATGATGGACAAATGAGCCAAGAAATATGAAAGACTCCCCAATGATGAGACTGTCAACCCGTTACTACAAATACCACAAGCATAATGGACATAACACGGAGGACTGCACAGACTTAAAAGACGAAATAGAGCGGTTGATTAAGGTTGGCAAGCTTGTTGAATATGTCGGGGGCTTAAAAGATGAGGAGGATAGGGCTAATAGAGACAAGTCACGATCTCCCCGTAAGGACCAACATAAGATGGCGGATAAACCATAGCTCATGGATTATCCCCAACTAATGGACAACCAACCCAGGAAGGGCATCATACACATGATCGAGGGAGGTCTGGTCGGAGCTGATTTTGCCAAGGTACGTAAGAGAGTCACAAGAGAGATCGATGCAGACCAATTTGTGGATTTTGTCGACCTCCTCAGGATAGAGGAGAGAGAAATTAAAGGTTTTATTATAAATAATATAGGGTACTATACATGCGCGCCTAGGATGGAGTACCCAACCAAAGCTGGCCGAGAATTACATAACAAAGCAAGGGTTATAAGCCCCATGTAAAGAAAGCGAGCTTAGAAGTATGGCTTAACTCTAAACTGTTACATGACACAACAAATGAATAACATAACAAATCTTATAAATCTCTATAGCATCTTCCTTCGATCAAATGAACCCCCGACGTTGAGAAGATCCATCATGACTTCGCAAGTTATGGATAATTTTTTCAACCATTTCTTGTGATTTCTTCTTAGGCGCATTGGTAGAAGCTACCACTTTGTCTTTAGCCGCTGACTTTAAAGGTGGGAACGGGTTCTTGTATATCACAAGCAGAGAATATTGGCTTTTATCATCGTCAAATGCATTGGAATACGCGATGTCACGGGCTTGCTCGCTCGAGACTACTCAAGCTTTTTTTGAACATTCAGAATTCAAAAGCATTTTTTCATCATCGAATGTGTCGTTTAAGATAAGATCATCCATGCAATCAAAGTCAATTTTCCTTTTGCATTCTAAATTGCAACGTTCACCCCGAGAATTAATCGCATCTTTAAAAACATCATCTATTGAAGCATTGTAATTTTTTCTCGAGGTACCCGACTCAACAATAAGCAAATTATCCCCAACAGCAATAATATCCTCACACTAATTAATTCTTTAGATGAAGTACCAAATTCTTCAATAACCAAGTTATCTTTAACAACATTCAAATCATCAAAATCATTCGAAGAGAAGATCGCCTTACCTTTATCCATTAAGCTCGCACCCATAGGAAAAATAGTATTCACATTAATAACCTTTGCAAAAGCAACATGTACATCCGGTTCTTCATTATTAAGAGAATGGAAACAATTATCATTACCTCGAGACAAGGATTTAACCGTAAAGGAAGGCTTAGTTGCTTTCGACCCCTCTTTTTGAATCGACATTTTATTAAGGGTACTAAGCTCAGCAGCATCAACCGGCTTAGTACAAACCGGTGCCCAAACTTTGGTTGCTCATTTAGGCTTTACTTTTTCCATACACACTTTTACAACTTAATAAGGTTTATTCTTTGATTTCTCAACACCACATTCTTCAATAGAATGGCCCAACCGTTGATTTTGCGATTTTAATTGGGAAAGTTTTCATAAATGATTTTTAGTTTGACTTAAGTTACTTTATCTCCAACTTGAACACCCCATTCAATTTCCTCTCGTTGTGGCTCCAAAAGATTCACTTCAACACAAGTACGAGGGTAATCAGGATGAGACACATTGATAGCACCCTCGTCTAACCTTAGTGGTCTGCCAAATAATGACCAAAGAGCATAAGGGTGCTGCGTTCACAATATCACAAGTTCAGATTCGGTAATCCAATCCAAACCGGTACAATTGGCGGTTCTTAATACGGTGTAAAAAATGGGGTATATTTGGAAACCTTTCCCGAAACACCTTGAAAATCTAGTGCATTTTTCATCCAAAGCCTCGTGTACTCCTCTTCTTTTCCAAGTTTCAGCATTACGTGACGAGGGCCAATGGAGCCAATAGTGCACGTGCCTTTTAGAGCCAATCTCTGAATCATGCGATGCATAAACATATAATTTGATTTCCAATCGAAAAACCAATAATAAGCACCAAGTTCAAAAGACATACCTTCAATGGTTGACGTAATTGAAATGTTCGTGGATCGATCGGAGCAACATCGGAGCGAGTGGGTTCCATCCCTTTACCAACAAAGTTAGATGAAATTTGCAAAAATTGACCAACATAGTGCGCGAAATACCTATTGGGCTCTTTTTGAGGTTCAGGACCCAAAATGGAGGCATCCCGGGTTAAAACGGTCACTAAAATCGGAATTATAGCAAAAAATGGTGCGGTTGAAGGCATGGCCAGAAGTTTGACCGTTGTCGCCACCATGTTGACGGTTGTTGCCGCCTTATTGACCGCCGGCAACCTGGTCGGCAAAATTCGACGTCAGAGCGGCCAAATTGGTGGTGCTGGCTACCATGTTTGCTGGTTGAAGTACCGGTTTGAGGCCCCTATCGGCTACCTTCAAGCCGCCGCAAACTGAGGCCGGAAGGCGCCGTGCCTTCAAGGCTCCCACGTGGGCGCCAGTCTGCGCCATCATTTTCAAGTGCTGATCTCAACCACCAAAATTAATTTTGCATCGACCAAAGGGGGGTCCAATGGTTATCCAAATCTCCAGAGAAGACGACCACGGTTCGTTGACCGACGTCATACTGCCAGAAACCTCCAAAAGTGTTGTTGGCTGGGGTGGTGCAAATTGTTTAGTCTCAGAGTTGGCTGAAATTTTGACACCCTCTACAATTTTGCCTCCTAAATCTAATGGTGTGCTTGGTATTGCAAGTTAACAAGCGTAGCTATGAGATCTGGAACAAATCCAAGCAAAAAAACACCAATTTGACCTTTGGTAAAACTTCACCAAAATGCATGAAAGTTGATTAAAATCGAAGCTCTAGTCCTCTACAATGCAATATTGTGAAATTAAATCACAACCAATAACGAAACAAGGAGATTCCAGAGAAAACATGGAAGAACACAAACCTCAAAAAATGAAGATCTTGAAAAAACCTTCTACAACTTAAAGCATAAGGCTTGTGGAGTGAAGTTCCGACTCCGTGAGGTTGTCAGAAAAAACGAAGGTTAAAGAGAGGAGATAAGAGGAAATAAGGCAAGAGGAGATCTCATTCTCAAGAGCGAGCATGCAGAAACTGAGTCTTCAAGCGATTCACGATGATAAGTTATATTGCCTGTTGGTAGTAATGGTTGATATTACTAACTTTGGTGTGATGAAAGTTTTTATAGATAATGGAAGCTCGGTTAATGTGCTCATGGCGTTAATGCAGAAGCAGATGCATTGGGTGTCAACAAGATGAAGGAGGTCAAAAACTAGCTGCGCGGGCTTGGCGGAATGGAAGTAGTGCCCAGTGGAATTGTCTTTCTCCCTACGTCGCTTGGTACATCACCTCAAAGGAAGACCATGCTCGTTGATTACATGGTCGTCTATTTTCCCTTTCCCTACACCGGAATCCTGGGAAGGCCGACGCTCAATGTCTTTCGAGTAGTGCCTTCAACACACCACCAAATAGTGAAGTTTCCAACCATGGGAAGAACGGGTGAGATAATTGTTGATCACATGTAGGGATAGCTTTGTTATGTAGCATCACTCAAGTTACCACCTCAAGAGGAGCAGGAGGCGATGGCCTCATTGGGACCCATGGAGATGGAGGAGATCGACTAACCCGCCCTTCGATAATACTGATAGCGATATCAATTTCCATACTTTTGAACAATTTCTATTCGTCTCACAAATTGCCTCGTGCATTAAGGCTGGCAAGTAATAACTTAAAACGGGAACTGCAAAAGCTTGAGTCCCGGGGAACCACTCAAAAAATGTGGGCAACCTGGCCATGTGGTAGACTCAGCCCTATCTATTATCTAATTTCAATCTCTGTGAGGCGTATGAATTGCCCTCTTATTTCGCTACAGGTACACCCGGGACAGAGCCACACAAAGCCCAAACGACTGCCGCTAAGGCTGTCAACGCACTACATAAATGATATCTATTCCTATTTGCAGCAATATTTTAAATAATTATCCTAACAGGTATGGCAAGAAAGGATCACAGCATTCTGAGACCAGTACGGTCATAATATGGGTATCTTTCGCTCAGATTACTCCATGGAAATATGTTTCTTTTATGTTGCCCGAATGAGGGTGGTAAGACAGATACTAGTAAGCGGGAACTCAACTAAAGGCAAAAGTCTCAGGGTCCCTAAGAGATGGACACTTAGTCGAAACAAGACAAGTGTAAACCAAAAATCTCCAAAACACGAAAGGGACGGACACTTTGCCAAAAATATGGCAAGTGCAAACCAAAGACTCTGGTAATAATAAAAGTGATTGACACTTCACCAAAATACGGCAAGTGCAAACCAAATGTCCCATAATGAAAGAGACGGACACTTCGCCAAGGATATGGAAAGTGCAAACCAAAAAGTCCCATAATAACGAAAGGACGAACACTTCGCCAAATGCACGGCGAGTGCAAACCTGAAGTCAAAAGCAATAGAAGGGATGGACATTTTACCGAAATAAGGCGAGTGCAAACCTTAAATCCTGAAGATCAAACAATACTTTGAGATAAGTGCAAACAAAATCACAACCCGTGGCACCACATTAATAAAGCAAATCACTCGCACACAAGTGCGTGCATCGCATTAAGTAGATAAATAACCAGGCATCAAACAACAAGTTTTTAAAATAACCCGCGAGTAAACAATTGATAAATTATCCTCACAAACGTGAGACGAATAAGACCAAAATATTCAAACATAGAAAACATGAGCAATCAAATTATCTAAGGAAATAGGGCGACACAGCGCCAAAACAAATCTAGCAAATTGTTCATAATAATAGAAACTTAAACAAAGGCACCTAGGACTCGGTATCGTCTTCATCCTCTAAAGAAGGATAGGCAGCCGGCAGTAGAGGAAGAGGCAACATCCTGCGATTAATCAACCCTTCTTGTTCTAGCAAACGGGCAAACTCATCTCTATGGGTAGGCTCGTTGTTTATAGTTGGGGACAAAGGCTTGCGATTAGGACCCAGTGACAAGTCCAACCACTGTGGGTTGAATCGACCTCGCAAATAGTCGGTTCTATGAATCTAGTGCACCGTTAGCCCATAAAAGTTTTTGGCATCCTGATTCCGCGCCGGAGACTGATCTTTTGGAATGTATTGCTCTGCATAAATTCCTATGCGGTCTCGACTCACTGCTGCACTGTAGGAGGGTATTCATGCAAGAAGCGGGAAATTGTCAGTAGAAAGTAAACAACTCTATATCTAAACAGCAAAAGTAGCATACATCACTCAAGCCGCGGGCATAACCAAGATTCTACACGTGCTCGACCTTTTCCTTCTGAGCGGTCACTTCATTCTAAAGGTCAACCACGCGTGACTCCAACGCGTTTTTCCCTTCCTTAAAATTGTTGAGTTGCACCTCAAGCTACTGAATCCTCGCTTCTGCAAGTTTCACAGCCTCTTGTTTGATGCTCGCTCGGGCGGCAATATCTTTGGCAAGTTGCAAAGCCTTTTCCTTCTCATCCACCGCAGCCTTCAATGCCTCGGGGTCACTTCCCTGAAATTTTGGCCCTCAAGCGATCAAGTTCAGTTGTCATCTCCCAGTATGGATACTTATCTTATAGTTAATACATATATCGTAAGTTCTCTGAAGATAGTCTCGGGTGTGCTGCAATCGCTAGGCTAAGTCTATGTATGCTAGGTCTCTGACTTCTTCATCAAAGTCATCAGGATGCATGTCAACAACCTCGTTCGCCTCACTCTTAGTGCAATTGTCTATGACACCAAGAAAAAGCTTCTCTCCGCCCTCTAGCTGAGGAGCGGGATCCTACTCCCATCCGAGTGGCTCTCCCCATCCTCGACATCAATTTGATTGGGGGTATTATCCTCAACCAGGTCATCGCCCACGAATCCTGCTTCAGAAGCCCTCATCGAGCTATTCGATTCAGTACTAGAGGAACTACTTGAGTTACTTTCGGACTCAAAATCTGCACTAACAATCTCGTTGGACATCTTGTCTTACCAGAATATAAATAAAAATAAAAATAAAGAAAAGCTTACGACACTGGGTACATCATCCTTGCCACACACAAATATGTTGAAAAACGTGCAGAACAAATAGACAAGCAAGGTAAAAGAAAAACTAAAAAAACAAATGGCAAGAAAGAGAAAGGTGAACAGCTTAACTACCTTGAATAAAGTCGCAAAATACATCGCATCAGTAAGAAATTGTACTGCATACAACAAATAAATAATAAGCAAAAAACAGAAAAAGCAGAGATAAAAGGAGAAAAATGTTTCTTAGGTAAACAGTCGAACAACCCCTGATTTGATACTAAAAGAGAATCAAATGTGGCTGATTCAACACTTCTTACGTTTGCATGTAAGTTCGTGAATCGGCGAGGAATGACTCACATTCGCTCCGTACGCCCTTATATAGAGGTGGAAAACCCTAAACCCACGAAGATAACTATCCAATCATTACCTATTTGACTGTAAATAACAACTGAATCTTATAAAATCCGACAACAAGGTAATAACTCTTGAATCACGACTAATTCGACAGTTCACATAAACGTCGAGTGCGCCTCATTCGACTGTTATTTTAAGACATTAACCTACGAGCCATGAAACGTCCATCGAATATAGATAATACGATATATATCATAACAGTCGAACCTTGACAGATTCGGTTATTCTGGTTCAACCATATTTCACGCTTCCCAAATAGGGGGCATATTTTAAAGTCAGATAAAACCTATTTGGCAACCTACCCTATTGGTCATGGCTCTAAAATAGGGGGCATATTTTGAAGTCAGATAAAATCTATTTGGCAACAGACCCTACGGGTCACGGCTCCAGAATGAGGGGCATATTTGGAAGCTAGATAAAATTTGTTTGGCAATTAACCCTGTGTGTCACGGCTCCCAAACGAGAGGCATATTTTGAAGCACGACAGTTTTATAGAATCTAGAACCCGCTCTTGAATCTAGACCGACTCCAAAACTGGGAGGAATATATGGTGGGGTATTTTGGGAGGCCCAAAAGTGAAATGGGTTGGCCTACCACGAAAAGGCCCAAAAAATATACGTATCAAATTTGGCTGGTTTGACTATTTTCGGGACAGACAAACGTTGCCCATCTATCAATTACTCCCCGTACTCGGTGTGGGTCCTGCTATTGAGGTCTATATATACCCCATTCCCCGATATTCATGCCACACGCTAATTACTGTTCACCAACTCACATCGATCAAATTTAGACGTTCGATACTTATTTACGTTCCACAATTATACGGATCGACTGTTGCTTCTACTGATTGAATTGTTAGCCTCGAGTATGCATTGTTTGAGTGTTCTAAGTATCGAACCAAAGCCATTCGACAAGAGCCTCGAACCATGCAGATTCGACATTTCACCATATTTGACCTTTCGTGTTCATCGAACCATTTCCATTCGACTATTTATAGATCGGGACTATTTTAGTCATTTTGCTTAGCTTACGTGTATTAGGTGTTACGAACCAGGCTAATCCATTCCTTGTAATAGATTAGCAATATTTTGGTGTGTCAGACCCATTGTAACGAGCATCTCTGTGTATTGTAACCCAGACGAAATAAGGCTAAAATAATTTGATTTGTGCATAAGTGCACGGCTTCATGACTTATGTGAACAATTGTCCATTTTGTATCTAACCTTTCATTTTTTCTTCAATTTTGCAAGTTCAAATTAATATTACTTTTCTATCATAATGCATCATTCTGGTAAAATGCTTTAGTTGGGTAGGCAATATTATATGGGTGGTCTGATCCACGTCATAGACATGCATACAAGATTAGATGTTGAAACTTGAACTTCATGAGATGGTATTGGAGTTGGGGTTGACTAGAGGAGTTATCTTCTATTACAGTGTTGATGAGTCTCTGCATTATCTGGTTCCCACTTATATTGACAAAGACTCCATGGACGTGGCCAAGTTTTTGGATAAGGATGTGTTGGAAAAATAGTGGTTTTAAACCAATGTTTGCTATTTTATTTTAATTGATTCTATTTTATGAAATTGGAGTTTTTTTAGCTTAACAAAATCTACGTTCCGTGTATATGAATCTAGCATAGTTAATTGTTCAAAACCAATGGGGACAAATTAGAAATAAAAAATGAACGTTAGCTAGTTAAAATAAGTTACTTCAAAGAAAGTAAAAAAAAATTGGTGTGAAGGTGAAGAGTCACCATCTAACATGGAAAGTTTTAGCGTACACCTTATTTGTTACTATTTTGCATAAGGGTTTGGACCATTTAGGGTACCACTTGTCTTCAAAGGAGGAAAGACCAAGATGTTATAGGTGATGCTTTAAAGCCCACACGCGCAATCACAAGTCCACAACGTTGCCGCATCAGGGCCTCTTCATCCAAAAAAAAAGCTCTTGTCTCGAAATTAAATATTTCTTTTGTTTTTTCGAATTACACCCTTTACGATAGAAATTATAAAACAACATTCTATTTTTATATTTCAGAAAAATGGTGACGATATCGCCTGCTCATAACGGGGAAAAGCCAGAGAAGTTTTTCGACACTAATTTTAAAAGGTGTCCAGAAAGATGTTGTTCTACCTTACGACCTTGAACCTGGGAAGAATGTTGCCCGAGGATGCCTCTACGATGCCAGAAGATGAATCTAATCCTCGTCGAAGGGTTGCATTCGATGCTTGGGAATCAGAGCGACATTCTGTGCAAAAACTATATTTTTAATGGTTTGGATAAATCTATCTACACTATGTATTGTAGCATTAAGTCATCAAATAAAATCTGGATATCCCTTGACAAGAAGTACATAACCGGAGATATTGGAATGATGAAGTTCATCTTTGGTAAATTTATGGACTTCGAGATGAACAACTCAAAGACGGTGACGAGTGAGGTTCAAGAGTTGCATATCTTACATTACCTAGATGCAGAGGAGATGAATCTTAGTGAATTGAGAAGTTGTTGCCGTCTGGGAACGACTTCAAGAACTACCTAAAGCACAAGTGCAGAGAGATGCATCTTGAAGACCTGATAGTCAGACTTCAAATTGTATAGTATAATTGAACATCTAAGGCTAAGCCAAAGCAAATACAAATGGAGGCTAGACCTAACGCAGCAGAGCACAAGCCCAACTTCTACAATAATAGAATAAATTAAGGAAACGGTGTTGGCCAACAAAAGAAAAAGGCCAAGAAGTTCAAGGGGAACTGCCACCACTGTAGAAATCCAAACCATATGGCCAAGGACTACTCACTTCCAACGAAAGACAAATAGAACTAGCCCAACCAGGTCGCTATAGTTTAGGACAAGAGTGTCCTGATTGACCTTGGTGACGATGCTCACTGTAGTAGTCTTCGAAGCTAATATGGTGGAAAATCCACAAGAAAGGTTTGTTGACACCAGTGCCACCCGCCACGTCTATGCTGATAGAGAGATGTTCTCCACATACTATTTATTCAATAACCAAAAGCTCTACATCGGAAACTCTACAACGCCAGATATCATCGAATGTGGGAAACTCTATTACAAATGTCTTTTAGCAAAGAGCTTACTCTAATTGATGTATTGCATGTTCCAGATATCAGATAGATTTTCATATCTGGTTATGCACTTGTTGCGAGTGGGTTAAGACTAGTGTTTGAGTATAACAAGTGTGTGCTAACTAAGAATGGGCAATTTATTGGGAAAGGTTATGTAGTCAATATAATGTTCAAGATGAATGTAATGACTATAAAACGTAACCTCAAAAATAATAATAAAACCATTAATTCTGTTTACGTGGTTGAGTGTTTAGATTTATGGCATGTTAATTGTAATTCTCTACTTAAACCAGTAAGCTTAGAGTTATTGCCATTTAATATCGAATCTCAGAATACATGACCATTTTCTCTTGTAGAAATAAACATTGAACCTTCAGACTTTATTCACGCTAATATATGTGACTAAAAGTTTATGTAGACTAAATTTGGCAAAAAGTACTTTATTATTTTTCTTGATAACTGCACAAGATATTGCATAGCTTATCTACTAAGAAGTAAAGATAAAGCTCTAGAAGCTTTTAAGGACTACAAACTAAGGTTGAACATCAACATGGCAAACAAATATAAACTATCCAGAGTGATAGATGTGAAGAATATGGAGATCCTAACGAATTTTGTGCTTCTTTAAGCATCATTCGTCAAAGATAAACTCTTAAAGAGAGGATGAATGCTACGTTGATTAGTGCTGGTTTGCTGAAGATTTGTAAAAGGGGGGATGATATCCTCTAGTCAAATCATATACTAAACAAGTTACCTCATAAAAATTGAATTGAACCCCTTTTGAGTTATGGAAAGGTTGAAAGCCGTCCTACAAATACTTAAAAGTATGGGGGTGTTCATCAAAGGCCGAAGTGCCTAGGTTATAAATAGGACCTAAGACCGTTGACGGCATATTTCTTGGATATCTGCACAACAATGGTATCTATCGCCTCGTCGTACATAAGCCTTTAATTCATGATATTAATGAGAACATGATCATTAAATTGAGGATGTAATATTCTTCAAAAATATATTTCCTTACAAAGAAAGAAAATAATATGTTTTCCTCAAAAGAACCTATGAAACTGCAAGGGATAATCATGAAGAAGATGAAGACCCCAGACATAGTAAAGGGGTTAAAATAGCTAAAAGCTTTGGTCCTGATTTTCCGACATATATCTTAGATAAGAACAAAGAAATATAACTGAGGTCTTGTCCTAATGAGAAGCTCTCTTCCCGAAAGAAGCTATCAATAATGAAATAGATTTTATTTTTTCACAACCACACGTGGGAGTTGGTTGATCTACCAGAGCGTAGCAACCTTTAGGTTGCAAATGGACAATGAATAGAAAGTATAAAGCAAATGGATCTATTGATAAGTACAAAGCCAAACTGGTAGCTAAAATATTTCGACAGAGAAGAAGGCCTTGAATGTTTTGACACTTATTCACCTATGACTAGGATGACATAAGTTAGAGTGCTCATTGTCATTGCTGCATTGAAATGTTTTGAAATACATCAAATGGACGTCAAGACAACATTTCTAAATTGTGAATAAAACAAAGATATCTATATGGAACAACCTGAAGGGTTTGTTTCTCCTAGAAAAGATGGTGTGTAGACTCATTAATTCATTGTATTAGCTTAAGCAATAAACGAAGCAGTGGCATGAAAGATTTGATAGGACTATATTGTCCAACTGTTTCTGAGTTAATGAATGTAATAAATGCAAGTACGTGAAATGCACACCTAATGATTACGTGATTGTCTATTTACAAGTAGACGATATGCTACTCAGGGACGAGATCCCGATGCAATCATGAATGCAAAGAAAATGACCAATTTTTTTGACATGAAAGACTTAAGGGTCATCGATGTCATATTAGGGAATTAAGATCACTATGACATCAAATTAGCCCAAAAGGTCTAACCCTTATGCAAAAGGTCAACAAATAAGGTGTAAAATTTTAGCTCAAACTTTCCATCTCGGATGGTGACTACCTCACCACCCATTTTCTTTACTTTCTTCAAAATTATTTTAATTATTTAAATTTAGCATTTAATTTCTCATTCATCTTCATTTGATTTTGAACAGTTAAATATATTTGATTCATCTGCACGAAACGTAGATTTTATTAAATATATAAAAGCATCAAGCCCCCTGAACTATGTCGATTTGCTGACTTGCACCCTAAACAAATTTAGTAAGTCTTTCCCCCATAAACTATGCACGTCTGTTTGATTTGCCCCTTCAGTGGATTTTCGGCCATTTTTGGCCAAAATATTCCCCGTTTGAGTTGTTGTTTGCCTACTTTTTGTCGTCAAGTACCAAATTACATCTAGTACAACACATATGAGTCGAGTAGGAGGGAATATTCCGGCAAAAAATGGCCCAAAATACACGAAAGCGGCAAATCACATTTCCAAATGTTTTTCCCCAACTTTTTGTCATCAACTAGCATAATACATCTAGTACAACACATATCAGTCGGGTATGTGGGAATATTCCGGCCAAAAATGGCCAGAAATCCACTAAAGGGAAAAATTGAACAAACGTGCATAGTTTAGGGGGCAAAACTCTTATTAAATTATTTAGGATGCAAGTCGCAAAAACATGCATAGTTCAGGGGGCTTGATGCTTTTATCCCTTCATTAAACAAAAGAAATTATAATTTCAAAAAATAGAACCTGTTAAAATAAATTAGCAAATACTGGCTTAAAATCAATATTTGTGTAACTATCCCCTATATTAATGAAAATTAAATGCATACGCTCGAGTTAGTTCAGGCAAAAAGATTATTGCATCAGTATATGTAGCTTTTAGCTTTAGCCCTTTCATAGTGGAATACATTGGATTTACGTACTAGTCAATGAATGTGATGTCATGAACCGTGTTGTTGGTGTTGTAAACCAAGACAACTAAATCCACGCAGTAACTCCCCTAATGGTTTTCGATTCTCATGGTGTGTCCCTTTTGGCCCTAGACACCTCTTAGGTTCGTAAGTGTTCTCTTATAAAGCGGCAAAACTTCACACTTACATAAGTGATCTCCTATAGAGATTATCATGTCATACTCTACTTAATTAATCTTAGGAGTCATTAAAAGTTAAAATAACCTTACCCTTTTATGGGTAGCACATTTATCGTACATGGGAATGAGCTGGAGTTAGCTCCAAAATGTTGTTTCCGAATCCTTAAAATTATGATTTCCCATTGAACCTAGATCTTGAGATCTCCGATCAACATGGTCGGGTTCCAACATAAAGAATCCTTAGTGTTGGGTTTTAAACCAATTTCCTCGATAAGCAGTATGTTTAATCTCTACGTGGGCCTTTAGTCAACGGATCTGATAAATTTTCTTTTGAATTTACATAATCAATGGAAATGACACGATTAGAGATCAACTGTCTTATAGTATTATGTCAACGGCGTTTATGTCTATACTTAGCATTATGAAAGCCAGTTTGTGCCTTTCCATCAACTTATTTCCTATCTCAACGTATCATAATTGCAGGCATTAGCTTATACCAACAAATAACGTCCTCAAGAAAGTGATGAAGCCAATCAACTTCTTCGCCAGCTTTATCCAAAGCAATTACCTCATATTCCATCCTCGGACAAGCTACACATGTTTGTTTTGAGGATTTCCATGACACAGTTCCACCTCCAACTGTAAAGACATAACCACTTGTAGGTTTAGTGGCCTTAGTATCTGATATCCAGTTAACATTATGGTATCGTTTAACGCCTTCTACTGATCTTTGTTTGGATTACTCATAAATCTACTCAGTTTGTTAACTAAATAAGCAATATATGAACAAGTGCAGTTTATGTTATTTATGAAACAACTTATTATCCTAGCATATTCAATTTGACTGGCAGGTTAGCCATGATTTTTGTTTAAGTGTAGACTCAAGTCTATTGGGGTATTAGCTGGAGGATCGTCACATGCATTATTCTTCTTAAGTACTATCTAAATATAATGAGATTGTGATAGCACGCTCTCCTCCATGTCTTTGAATGAGAGAAGACCAATATTACAGACCATATTCCAAAGCCCACATGCGAACACAGAGGCGTCGTCATCCATCCATCCTGGCCTCTACCGAGGTTAGAGTCGTGGGTCTTGGGTCATGGGTTGTAGGCCGTGGGCATGGGCCTGGGCTTTCCCTATTGTGTCAAAATCTGGTTGAATCAGTGTGGTCCGTAGGGAAAAATTTGGCTCGAAAATCCTATTAGGCACTTAGTCAGCACAAATAGGTGTACTGTCAGCCAAATTGGGGCAAAATGTAATGGGAAAGTTGTGACGTGTAAAGATTATGTCTGTCAAGTCACCCCCTAGGCTAACTTTTTTAATCTATAAATAGACCCCATACTTCTTTTTTCATTCAATTCAATGAAATTCTTCTTTCTTTCTATTTTTTTAGAATGCAAAACATTCTTTTGATTCACCATTCTTAATATTTGAAGTGCTACTATGTTAAGAAGATAGTTATCTTGGGAAACGATTACTGATTAAATCGTAAGCACGGACAGGGGAAAATATCGCTTTAAAGAGAAAGAGTTCAACTCTTTTCTCGACTTTAAATTTTTGTTTTGTTTTTATGAATTACACTAGTTACAATCAACAAAATGGTGTTGTGGTGGTGTATGGTCAACACAAAACACCAGGGTTTAAACATAATGATGAGGAGAAAAAGGAAGAAGAGAATGAAAAACAGATTGAGGATGAAGTAGAAGTTCATGATGAGTTAGAACCTGACGTAGTCGAAGATGACAAAACCAAGACAATCCATGGTGAGGCACACCTGGTGCAATTAATGATATTGATGGAGTTGTAATGGACTTAAATGAAGGTAAGACAGACAGAAATGAGGCCACATTTATTGTGGAAAAAGTTAGCCCTGCTCTGAATTGTGCCACAAACCCAACTTTCACTATACCAAAAGAAGCCAACCTAGAAATGCAAAATGTGATTGATATTAGTGATAGTGATGATGGAGAAGCAACAAATAGAGAATATTTAGAGCACTAAGACTTGGTGATTGACTGCGAGAATGAGTTTGGGAAGATGAGAGTTATTTGCTTGACAACAATGTTGATAGTGATTTTGAGTGTGTGTGTTGGGGAGGAGGGGGGAGGGGGGTGGGGGGAGTTTCAGCTTTGGAATGCCCCCATTAGATATTAGACATGTGAGAAGAGATGAACTGGAGCCATCACAAAACAGGACCAGTTCACTTACAAGAATCACCTAATGTTCAACCCTTAATTGGATACGGTAAAGATAGAGTTCATCTTGGAGTTGTGTTTTATGACACAACTACTTTAAGGACTGCAATAAAGAAGCACATCACTGACAGTGGGAGGACAATGGTCTATTTAAAGCATGCCATCAACAATAATATTGAACTCTCTTGGAATTATTGGCTCTTATCTCATGTTGTTTTTTGATGTCTTACGTGCCTATTTAGAGCTACTAGCAAACAAATAAAAAAATAAACATGCATTTTGGTAAACATGTACTAAAGCCCCTTGTGAAAACTAAATATGCCAAAAACAACAACCCTGTGAAAACTAAATATGCCAAAAAGAAAAAACCCACGTGTTATAAACACAATAGCTCACTACCCCATCCTTAAATTGTTTTCTTGTCTTTCGAGGCAATAGACTGAATTGAGCCACAACGGCAAAGAATAACTTCATCTTTTTATTTCCTCTAGACGCCCAACATGAAGATTTAGTTTTACGGCTAGAGCACTTTTCTCCAATCTCAGGCAAAAACCCTACCTTTAGTCTCCATTTGTGGCAAAATAATCGCCCTAACTAAACGACGAGCCCTGCCTTAGTCAAAATAAAATTTGCCGCCACAAATTTGATTTTGTTGTTGGTGAATTTCTACAAATTGCAGAGATTCCCCCAAAATTGGTGTTGTGGCCAGTCATCTATGGTTGTAGCAAAAAGAATGCAAAAGGTGCAAAACAACAAAGGAGATAAAAAAAGGTAATAAACGTAGTCGTCTCTGAAATGCGTCCACAATATCCGAGCATTTGTGCTATCTTCGTTTTCACGTGCACTAGTTTTCAGTTAAGGGAAAACTTGTGTAATCAAACCATGTTGTCTGTTATGTGTAATTATATGGTTTATTTTTGTACCATTGTGATATGCAGCGGAGGAGCCAGAGGGTGTATGTGGGAGCGCTTGCATACGCAACTGCTGCATAATTCCTTAATTAGTAGTAAATTTTTCATAGAAGACATATGATTAATATACATACGGTTTGTTTCCCCACCGCCACGAAAGAATTTGATCCAACAAAAGGCTCACTTCACTACAACAAATCTTCATATTTTTAACGGCATGACACTGTCGAAAAGTACCTCTTTTTTTATATGAAAATGTCTTTCTTAACGAACCATATCGTCGAAAAAGGTGTCTTCGATAAAGACCTTTTCCAACGGCACCATTCTGTCGCCATTGCCCATTTTTGAGGATTTAGTGCCATAAAAAATGACATGACTTATGCGACGATTTTTTTATGTCGTGAATAGTCATTTTCGATGATTTTGTGCCGTAAAAAACTAGGGTTATTTTAAAAAAAAAATATTTATCTATATATTTTATTTTGGGTAAATTACATTAAATCCCCCATCGTTTCGTCCGATTTTCAGTCAACCCTCTTAAGTTTGTTTTGTACTGGTCACCCCCGTATAGTTTGGCAAAATAGGCACTTTGCCCCAAGTCAATTTTCTGGCCGCTTTTACACGAAATATTCCATTCCTTATACTCGCACATGCCATCTCTCGTGCCTGCCCAGGGTAAAGTAGTCTGTTTACATTTTAGACTGATAAACAATACTTCACACAAATAAATAAACTTGAGGGGGAAAAATAACAATAATTTACACAAAACCCACACTTAGAAAAAATTAGATCGTCACTTTCATTCCCACACTTAGAAAAAAATGAACTATTAAAAACTAGGGTTTTTCCCATTTTGCTCGCTCCAACACTTCAGTTTGCACGTTCGCCCGTTAAATTCGCTCAATTGTTGCACGAAATCGGTTGGAAACAAAGGAGTGATGAGGACCTCATCCCACAGGGTCGCATTACACCCAATTATGGTATGATTTACTTGTATTTGTATAAATTAGGAAAATGTTGCATGTAGCTTTGTTTACTTGGTTATTTGTGTTGTAACATGTTATGAAGTTTGATGTGCATGCGTTAGGGTTTGTTGACAAAATAGGATTTTTAGGGTTTATTAATTGAGCTATAAAGTAGTCCATGGGTTTGGGTGTTTAGCAAATTCCCATTAATGGTCCCCTGTGTCGGATGTGTTGCAAGTGTGATGATGCTCCCTTGTGTTGGAATTGTGTCAAACCATGTGTATTGTACTCTGTGCATTAGATTGATTATTTACCAGTCAATATTATTTATTAAAATACTATATTTGTTTTCTAATGTGGACATAGATGGTCTTATGGAGTGTTGTAAAGTTAGAAAATATTTTGCCACCTATTCCGTTTTATCTTATTTGCAAACAACTAGACAATGTAAATTGATGGTTTCTTAAAGATTTTTCCTTTTTGAATATTAAAAGTTTTTGGCAGTTTGATTTTCTAATTGATGCTTACTTAAAGTTCCCTTTTATAATATTCAATGTTCAACTAATGTTCAACTTAGTGTGTAGTTTAAGTTTTCCCTTTTTAATATTTAAAGTTGGGCAGTTAGTTTATAGTTTTTCTCACATTGTACTTCACATCTATATTGTAGTACGTTTCATTGTACTAGCATTGTACTACTTTTTAATATTGCAGGACCTGAATGGCGACACTACACTATAATAATGCATCACCATGGCAAATTTGAGACAATGGATGGGATAATTTTCTATTTTGATGGGCAAGTGAATTATGTTGATTGGTGTGATCCTGCTAAGATGAGCATGGTGGATATTATTGACATGGGGAGTAAATTGTGAAATTGTTGGATCGGGATTGATACAACTTTCAAAGGTCAAGTTAAGCTGGCGTTGTCTTAACTTGATCTTAAACAATCTTCTTGATATAGTATAATGTGCGGCAGATTTTAACAAAGACTTTCCTCACCACAAAATCACTCTCGCTCTTTTGTTGATCGGACTCAGCAAAGCAGGCAAGAATTTTATCCTTAAATCTAATCCTAGACTTAACTCGAAAACTCACAAACTTTGCAAAGTAAGAAACACGCAACAATGCTTAAGATATTATCTCTACGGATTAATTAGCTCTATTGTTTCTTGTGTATCTTGATGTACTTCACACCCTATATGTAGGTTTCCTCAAACTTGATCTCCAAGGTGTGTTGTACAAAGATTTGGCATCTTATGTTGGTTCCTAGTTCAATTCTTCTTTTCTTCTTGAACTTGATCTCTGTCTTGAATAATAGTTTCCTTTATTAGATTGAGTTTTAATAAGAAAATACTCCTTCTTCAATTCAGAGTTTATCTTGCACTTGAACTCCAAAACACTCCATCTTTGAAAGCGCGTGCGTTTGACCATTCTTCTAATCTTGAAATATGGAAACTTCAACTTAGGAAACTTGTAATGCTCTTCCTTATTATTAAGAGATGTTCCTGGACATATAAAAAGACAACTAAAATCATGGAACTTGATTAATAGGTGAATAAAGGCAAAACTCAAATAAAGCAGTTAAAGAAAGATTGCCAGAATACTCTATAGTTTCAATGTTATCCTGTGGATGTTGGCTCAACATCCATACAACATTTAATCAAGAACATGTTCTCGAATTTTGGAGCAATATTTCAAGTTAAGAATGTTTCTAACTTCAATGTAGTCCTCTGGATGCTGACACAACATCCATTCAACATTGTTTCTAGAACATCTTACACTTTCAAATTGGACTTTGATGAATTAGGTGAAAATGATGATGGTTCATGTGAGTACTACCCTAGTTTTACTCGAGCAGAAGTGTGCACTATGATTGGGTATTTAGGGTCAGATAAGGAGGTTAGAGAGCTGGCTACACATGTGAATGCTGACAGAGTTGTGGTGGTGTATGTACATAGCACCCACAGAGATAATAAGTAAGAGAATGAGGGGCATGATTACAAGGCATGGGAAAGAAAGCTTTCAAACATGGGAATGATCCAGTTTTCAATCCCAAACTTGACATGTTTTCATAGTGTTTCAACCCATCTTTGAGGTTGGACAGTGTTTTGAAGATGCCAAGACATTTAGAGCAGCAATTAGGGAACTTCCTATTAAACTAGGAAGGGATATCAATTGGGATAAGAATAAGATAGACTAAGGGCTAAGTGCACGGATACTAAGTGCCCATGGGAAATTTATGCTTCTGAGTTGGGAGTGGATGGATCATTAAAGTTGAAGACTTATAATGGCTTGTATGTCTGTCCTAGAGGTGAAGATGTTAGTTGTGCCACATCTACTTGGGTTGCAGAAAATTACAAAAGCATGATCAAGACAAACATGCAATGGCCAGTGGGGTCAATGATGACCACTATCAAAGATCAGAACAAAGTGACATTCTCAAAGATGCAGATGTATAGGGCTATGAGAAAAGTGAGGCTGATGTCCCTTGGTACTAGGAAGGAACAGTATGCAATGCTCCGGAGATATACTGTTGAGATTATGAGGTCTGACAGTGACAACACAGTTAGAATTAAAACAAGGCAGACAGATGACGGTCCAAGGTTTAAAAGATTTACATATGTTGGGTAGCCTTGAAGAAAGGGATGTTGGGTGGTTGTAGAAAAGTGATATGCTTGGATGGATGTCACTTGAAGAGTTTTTGTGGATGGATTTTGCTGACTACAATTGGGATAGATGCTAACAATTGTACGTATCCCATTGCATATGCAGTGGTGGAGAAGGAGAAAAGAGAAAATGGGAATGGTTTTTGTGTTTGTTGGTGAAGGACTTAGACATCTCAATAGATGGGTGTGGTGGGTAGTTAGTGATGTCAGACAAGCAAAAAGGTCTGATAGATGTTGTTGATTCAGTGTTGCCATACTGTGCTCACAGATTTTGTGTGATGCATATGTATTGCAACTTCAAACAAAAATATTGCCATTGAAGTTGCTCGATTGAAGGGCTGCTAAGGAAACTACAATATAAGAATTTGACAAGGTATATAGTACCATAAGGAAGAGGAACTTGGAGGCATTCAAATGGCTTGCAAAAAGGCCAGCTAGGGGGTGGTCCAGAGCATACTTCAAGATAGACATCAAGTGTGATGTCATCTTGAACAATATGTGTGAGAGTTTCAACTCACTCATATTAGAGGCAAGACCCAAGACCATCATTAACATGCTTGAACACATCAGATTGATTATGATGAAGAGAGTTCATGTTAAGAGGGACCCAAACAGGGCTTGAGCATGTCATGTCAGTCCCACTTGAATGGGGATGCTGAGTTTGAGATGGAAACACCAGAAGGAAAGTGTTCAGTCAACATTGAAAGGAGATTTTGTACTTGTAGAAAGTGGCAACTCACAGGTATACCTTGCATTCATGCAATTGCTGGAATCAGAATCAAAGAAAGAGAGCATGTGCATTATGTGGATGAATGCTACTCAAAGGTAGCTTATATGAGGACTTACTACAATTGCATGAAGATTCTGAATGCACCTAATATGTGGCCTCCTAGCAATTTGGCTCCTTGTTTGCTACCAATCTCCGAGAGGCTTCCAGGAAGGCCCAAGAAACAAAATAGAAAGAAAAATATAGAGGAGCTTATGAAGGCCAACCAGAAACCAGTTCGGCATGGTGAGACCCAAAGGTTGGGGAGGAAGGGCCTTGACATGTGTTGTGGTGTATGTAGGGAACCTGGCCACAACAAAAGGACATGTCCTTCAAGGAAGGCTACAATGGGGTATGAGAGTGATGAGCCAGGAAAAGATGTCCCTCCCAAAAATCCAGTAAGTAACTCATTATTTTAAATATATCCATTATACATTATAATTTCATTATTTCCATTTTGGGTTTTAATTGAAACTACTCATTGATACGGGTATCTGGTGATGGTGTGAAAAAAGCCTAAAAATACTAAAGGAACTGCAAAGGTAATGGTTTTTTGTTGATGTTTGTTGTATCATCGATAATTTCTATGTCTAGTTTCTTGATTGTTTCTGTTGCCTGCTAGGGAAAAGAACCGAAATGTAAAGGCTGGTACAAGTGGGACTGTGAAAAATGATCGTGGAGGTGATAGTGTAATGAATGATGGTGGAGGTGATAGTGTAATGAATGCCGGTGGAGGTGAATTTGTGAAAAAGGCTGTTGGAAATGAAACAGTGAAAAAGCTGGTGGGAGAGACAATGTCATGCATGATGGTGGAGGTGACAGTGTAATGAATGGTGGTGGAAGTAAATCTGTGAGAAATGATGGTGTATCAGAGCAAAATGATGGTGATGGTGAAGATAGAGATGAGGTAAGATTGTCTTATGAAAATGTTAAGGCCAATGTAATCGATTCAAGCCCTGTGAGAAGATCTCCTAGGTTAAAAAGAACTTGAAGAGAGAGATCTCTTGTGACAAATGGATAGGCAAAGATTGTTGAAGCAAATTGCAAATGGAAGGAGAAGGCCAAGGCCAAGATGAGTGTGGGGATGTCTATTTGGTTTGAGGAAAGGGATGAAAGGTGGAGATGCATGAGGGACTTGTCTGTAGGTATGTTATATTTTTTCAAAGTTTTGAGGATTTTTTGTATATTATACTTCTTTCAAGTTTTGAGGATGTTTATTGTGCATGGTGATAAATTGTAGGAGGAAGAAATTGGAGGTTGTAAGGTGAAAAGAAAACTAGACTTGGGACAACAGCTGCTAAAAGAGAATGAAACAAGACACGCTAGGCCAAGGAGGGAGGTGGTTATATTGGTAGAGGAAGTGAGTGGGAGAAAGGTGGATAAGAAGCATGCAAAGAATGCAAAGAATCCACCAAGAGTTTAAGTTGGGATGAATTCAAATGAGGCTATTAAAGAGGCAACAAAAAAAGAGGTATCAAAATAATAAAAAGCTTTGTTTGATTGTTAAAGCTTTTTATAATACATTATTTTTTTGTGTAATGGTAATATGGTATGTTTTAATTGCAGCTTAAGAGGTCAGTTGTGCACTTTCCCAAACTAGCCCTTTGGCCAAAACCTCCTACAACAAATACTCAGGTTAAGGTGTCAGCAAGATTGGTGCAGAAGGCTGTCAATCAAACTCTAAACTAATGAATATGGAAGACTGTAGGATGTAGAGTGGAGTGTTGGCATTTATACATTTCACTGTTTTGAACCTTAAGTTTCAGTTTTTATGTTTTTTGCATGTGTTTGTTTCAATATTGATGTCATGTGGCAATGTTTTGGCTTGGAAAATCATTTGTATTAAGAACTCTGGTAATTATGTGTAAGAGTGGAGAACATAGTAGCTTCAGGATTTTTATGTGTTATTTTGGACATGTCATGTATTAACAATGTTGGATATGAGCTGAGCTGGTGTTAGTGTATGTCATTTGTAAATTGACCAAGTAGTTTAATTTGGTGCATTTTAGACTTGTGTTTTCATCATTTTTATAAGATTCAGATAGGGTGCTAAAAGGTAAAAATGCCTCAAAAAGGGTAGTTAATTCTATTAACGGTCACATAAGAACACAAACTATACTACATGGGGCAAAACAAAAGAAAATTTAAAGTACATGAGGTACCGTAGAAGAAAAGGAATACGTTGGAGGGGGGGGGAGGGGTTTAGTGCTTCCCGTAAACGATATGGGGATACAATCCAAACTTTAGTAGGTATCAAACAAAACATTAGGGGGTAAAGTACGAATAAATGTAAATGTTAGGGGGTTAAACATTTTCCCCAAATGTGCACAAACGAAAATACCATTTATCGCAGCACGTGCCCGACACGTGGAAGGAATCTCCGGTGGCATCGTTTGCCGGGGAGTTGACTTGGACAAAGTACCTATTTCGCCAAACGATATGGGGTTGACCGCTAAAAGACAGGGTCCCGGGCGAGCTATTGCTTTTCCCTTTCCTTCGCCCCTGTCTTTGCTCAATGTACAGGTTCGGATTGAGAGAGAGAAAGAGCAGCGAGTTGACCGCTACAAAATAAACTTAAGGGGGTTGACTAAAAGTCAGACCAGGCGATAGGGGTTTAATGTATTTTTCTCTTTTATTTATTTACTCCCAATTTTTAATGTATAAAAAAGGGCTATTACCGATGCCACAAATCCGCTGGTAATACTATTTAAATATTATTAAATATTATAACTGAAGGTTAGGAACAGTCTGTAATAACATTTTAATATTATTAAATATTATTACCGACGATAAGGTGAGGTCGGTAATAGTATTTATAAATTTTAAAAAATAATTATGGCCAATTTTGTCTGGATTTTTTAAAAAAAAAATCTTTTTAAATGGATTTTGTTTTTTTTAAAATTCCATTTTTAAATAATAACCAATCCTAATTTTAACAAAAGATCTTATTATTAAATAAATAAAATATAAAAAATATAATTATTACATAATTTATAATTAAAAAGATAAATATAGATGAAAAATATAAAATAGTTTTAAAATATAAACAAAGAAATTTGTATTAAAATAAATATATTAATATATATAAAACTGAGAATAAAATAAATATAAAAACACAAATGATGATAAAGAATAAGTAGATATCTTAATTTGTAATTAGTATGAAGAATATTTGAAGAGAAGATATAGAGAGATGAGTGTTTGTGTATGAATGAATTGATTTTTTGGTGTAAAATTTGGGCGTATTTATAGGTTTTGGGAAGTGGTTGTGCAATGTCAGCAATCCGGGTAAAAAACACAACTAGGAAGGGTCATTAGCGACGACACCATGTTGTCGATAAAGCCCATTTTATGACACTCGGTTTAATACATGTACTTTCAATATTTACTTACTATTGTAGTGCCCAAATTTTCTTGAAGTTACGAAGAAAAAAAAATAACAAAGAAATATGGGGCGAAAATCCATAAAAAAAACACAACATTTCGAAAACTACAGAATTCACTACAAGGTTGCTTTGCAAAAGGCCCAAATCCGGTTGCAGATAGTCATTTGCAACCGCGATGCGGTTGCAGATGACGAGGTCACGTAAAGCCTCGGTTACTTGTCATCCGCGACCGCATCGCGGTTGCAGATGCGCATCTGCGACCAGATAATCTGCAACCGCATTGCGGTTGCAGATTTTGCAACCGCGAGGCGGTTGCAGATGCTTATTGGACTTTCTACAAATTCGAATAAGCATCTGCAACCGCATTGCGGTTGTAGAAAGTCCAGTAAGCATCTGCAACCGCAACACGGTTGCAGAAAATATTCAAACCATTTGCAACCGCGTTGCGGTTGCAAATGACCTGCGAACGAAAATAAAAAAAACCAATAATATTCCGGTAATTTACCGAAATATTAATGATTTTTGTTAAAATTACAAATAAATAATGGCAGCAAATCAATATAGTGAATATACAAGAACAAATATAATTAAATAATGAAAAACAATGAATAAAATGAAAAAAAGTTTAACAAAAAAACATAAAGAAGAAGAGAAATAAAAAAGCAAAAAATGAAGTGTTAGGAGTTATTTGTTTTGGATTTGAAAAAGAAAAGAAGAGAAGTGTTGGTGTTTTTTTATTTTTTGGATTTGGAAAAGAAAAGAAGAAAAGTGTTGGTTTGGGGGGCTGCAACCCGCTGGTGTGGGGGTGGGGAGGGGGGGGTAGGGGGGATGCAACCCGCTGGTGTGGGGGTGGAGGGGGGGTAGGGGGGACTCTATTTTTTTCTGTTTTTTTTTTCAGTAATAAAAAATTCTATTTATGATTTTTCTTTTTTTTTATTTATTTAAATATACCGAAAAGACTATATTACCCCCCTCACTTGCCGAGACATGATGTCACTTTGTCTGGAAATGATGTTTTTTGGCCGGAAATTTAGTATAGGTATAGTATAGTTACGGTTTTCAAAGGTTGGGTATAGTATTGCAAAAGTTCAAAGGTTGGGTATAGTTTCGTAAAAGAGGCTAAATGATGGGTATAGTCCGTACTTTTCCCTTTATTTTTTGGATTTGGAAAAAGAAGAGAAGTGTTGGTTTGTTTTTTATTTTTGGGAAAACGTACGGACTATACCCATCGTTTATCCTCTTTTACGAAACTATACCCAACCTTTGAACTTTTGCAATACTATACCCAACCGTTGAAAAACGTAACTATACTATACCTATACTAATTTTCAGGCCAAAATTCAAAATTTTGAGAGGTAAAACAGGTATCAACTATACTATATCATAAATAGAATTTTTTATTAGAGAAAATTAAATAAATAAATAAATAAAATAGAGCCCCCCCCACACCCACCCCCACTCCAGCAGGTTGCAGGCCCCCTACCCCTCCCCTCCCCCCCCCCCCCCCACCCTCACACCAGCGGGTTGCAGCCCTCTATACCCCCCCTCACCCCCACACCAGCGGGTTGCAGCCCTCCCTACCCCCCACCCCCACACCAGCGGGTTGTAGCCCCCCTACCCCCCCCCCCCTTCACCCCCACACCGCTGCACCAGCGGGTTACAGCGGTGGTGGCGTTGATCGACGCCACCACTACTGCAACCGCGGGTTGCATCGGCAGCAGTGGTGGCGTCGATCGACGCCACCACCGCTGCAACCCGCTGGTGCAGCATTGTGGGGGTGGCGGGGGTAGGGGGCTGCAACCCGTTGGTGCAGCAGTGTGGGGGTGGGGGGGGGTAGGGGGGCTGCAACCCGCTGGTGGGGGTGGGGGGGGTGTAGGGGGGCTACAACCCGCTGGTGTGGGGGTGGAGGAGGGGGGGTAGGGGGCTGCAACTCGCTGGTGGGGGGGTGGGGGGGGGGGGCGTAGGGGGGCTGCAACCCGCTGGTGTGGGGGTGGGGAGGGGGGGTAGGGGGGATGCAACCCGCTGGTGTGGGGGTGGAGGGGGGGTAGGGGGGACTCTATTTTTTTCTGTTTTTTTTTTCAGTAATAAAAAATTCTATTTATGATTTTTCTTTTTTTTTATTTATTTAAATATACCGAAAAGACTATATTACCCCCCTCACTTGCCGAGACATGATGTCACTTTGTCTGGAAATGACGTTTTTTGGCCGGAAATTTAGTATAGGTATAGTATAGTTACGGTTTTCAAAGGTTGGGTATAGTATTGCAAAAGTTCAAAGGTTGGGTATAGTTTCGTAAAAGAGGCTAAATGATGGGTATAGTCCGTACTTTTCCCTTTATTTTTTGGATTTGGAAAAAGAAGAGAAGTGTTGGTGATTTTTTGGATTTGGAAAAAGAAGTGAAACGTTGGTGATTTTTTGGATTTGAAAAAAAAAAGAGAAGTGTTGGTGATATTTTGGATTTGGAAAAAGAAGAGAAGTGTTGGTGATTTTTTGGATTTGGAAAAAGAGGAGAAGTGTTGGTGGATATATATAGAAAATGGAGTAAAAATTTGAATTATCGCGAAAATTCAAGTTTCCCCCACATGGCCGCCCAAATTTTCAAAACTTTTGAACAATTTGCAACCGCAAATCGGTTGCTAAAAGTTTTAAAATTTTAAAAAAATAGTATCTGCAACCGCAATCCGGTTGCAGAAAGTATGAACACTTTTTGTAACCGCGACGCGGTTGCAAAAAGTATGAATCTTTTCATCAACCGCATTGCGGTTGCAAATACTTGCTTTTGCAACCGCTTTGTGGTCCCAATAGCCTCTTTGCGCTTGCAAAAAATATTCATACATGAAAATCGCAATTTTATGGGACTTTCTCAAAGCGTTTCTGATTTTTAACAACAAACTTCAATGCTACATGTGATATAAACTAATAAATGGTTACAAAACAAGTAATTGAGGAATGAAAGAGTAGATTGAATGTGAAATGATCGAAGGAGTTATTAGACCATGCATGAACATATTGTATGTACGTTCTATTTACTACTCATCATCATATTTCTTCTTGTTATTATGATTTGCTTCACTAATAATATGATTAATTGGTTCAATTAGTAGATAAATGTTTCACATTACGTTTATTTCTATATGTATCTAGGGATGATATTTATATATATATATGTGTGTATACGAACGTTATCCTTTGAAATCATAGATATCACGGCTTGTCCCACATATATAACGCTTGAAATTGTTATGAGAATTGTAATTATGGTTTTTTTTACCATTATTAGGATAGTTATCAACCAAAATAACAATGTGGCACCTCAAATCATCAAAAAAACGGCATTTTGAAAATATGAATGTTTTTAGCAACCGCATTGCGGTTGCAAATACTAGCTTTTGCAACCGCCATGCGGTCCCAATAGATGCAAAAAATATTCATACATGAATATCGCAATTTTATGGGACTTTCTCAATGCGTTTCTGATTTTTAACAACAAACTTCAATGCTACATGTGATATAAACTAATAAATTGTTACAAAACAAGTAATTGAGGAATGAAAGAGTAGATTGAATGTGAAATGATCGAAGGAGTTATTAGACCATGCATGAACATATTGTATGTTCTATTTACTACTCATCATCATATTTCTTCTTGTTATTATGATTTGCTTCACTAATAATATGATTAATTGGTTGAATTAGTAGATAAGTTTTTCACATTACGTTTATTTTTAGCTATATGTATCTAGGGATGATATTTATTTATATATATATATATATGTGTGTGTGTGTGTGTATACGAACGTTATCGTTTGAAATCATAAATATCACGGCTTGTCCCACATATATAACGCTTGAAATTGTTATGAGAATTATAATTATGGTTGTTTTTACCATTATTAGGATAGTTATCAACCAAAATAACAATGTGGCACCTCAAATCATAAAGAAAACGGCATTTTGAAAGTATGAATATTTTCAGCAACCGCGTTGCGGTTGCAAATACAAGCTTTTGCAACCGCCTTGCGGTCCCAATAGCCACTTTCTGCAACCGCACTGCGGTTGCAAAAAACATTCGTACATAAAAATCGCAATTTGATGAGACTTTCTCAATGCGTTTCTGATTTTTAACAACAAAGTTCAATGCTACATGTGATATAAACTAATAAATGGTTACAAAACAAGTAATTGAGGAATGAAAGAGTAGATTGAATGTGAAATGATCGAAGGAGTTATTAGACCATGCATGAAAATAATGTATGTTCTATTTACTACATAAGTATGAATATTTTCAGCAACCGCGTTGCGGTTGCAAATACTTTCGTATTGCAAATTCGGGCCTCAATGCTTTTGCAACCGCATTGCGGTTGCAAATACGCTCCTCAACGTTTTTACAACCGCATTGCGGTTGCAAATTTCCGGTCGCAAAAGACCTGGAAATCTTGTAGCGATTAAGGACTTCTTCCACTAGTTCTTGTAGGTATTAAGGATGTGCACATTTTTCATAAGCTTAAGCTGCAGTTTTCTTACAATAAATGTGTTGAATTTTCTATGAAAAAGAAACCTAGCATTATGGGCTGTTAAATTCACTATTCTAACTACATTACCAACAAATTAAAAGACATGCATATACTTTACTGCGTAGATGGTGTTTGCCCTATGGCAAGCTAGCTACTGTCGCAATGCCATTTTGTAGAAATTTTCAAAACTGGCCATTTTGTAGAAATTTTCACCCAGTGGACCATAAACATTGAACCCCCACCAAAATATATAGACTATGAAGACAAACTACGAATAAGAGCAAACC
This sequence comes from Linaria vulgaris, assembly GCA_948329865.1. Taxonomy (NCBI): domain Eukaryota; kingdom Viridiplantae; phylum Streptophyta; class Magnoliopsida; order Lamiales; family Plantaginaceae; genus Linaria; species Linaria vulgaris. Next base: position 37,056,231 of record OX415252.1, read on the forward strand.
ATTGGTGAATGAACTTCAAATGTCTCCATCGAAGTGTGCGGGGAAATAAACTTGAAAAATGTCATAATTTCTAAAAGTCCAACGTATCTTTCTACTATTTTCTTATTCCAGAAGAATGGGTAGTGATTTATCATTTATATCTTGTAAGCAATAAAAGGCTGTGATATTCACTACATCATTTGATTGTGGTCTCGAATTTAAAACACACAAATAATTCATGGCAATAGTACACGATAGACCTAGCCTATATCGAAAAATTACGGTACCTAGGGGCGTGTATAGCCATAAGCATTTTTTTTTTTAAAAAACATTGTATATGTATAGATATATTATTTGATATTGATTTCAAGTATAACTAATCCCTCTAGAACAACAAAATACAAAACTCTGTCCCTCTTTCGACAATTCAAGCGAGATTTATGTGCTAAATTCGGCCACTAACAGACGCCGGACGCGCAGCTAGTTGGAGTTGTAGTTGTACTAGCCAGGGGCGGACCCAGGATTTTTGGTTACCCCGGGCTGCTAAAAGTTGAAGTTAGCGTTAAAAAAAAACATATGCGAAAATTTAAATGCAAATATATGTCGTATAATGAGAAAATATCCATTATTCAATACTAAATGATAAAAGCTACAAATTAACAATTAATGTAACGCTATTTTCACCTGATAAACCAAAATTATTTTTTTTTTGAGAGGGTTTGTTGTTTTCTGAAATCTGAACTATGGCCGTCCAGTAGGTTTAGAAAGAGAAGGAGATGTTTTTTTTTTTATTTTTTTTTATTTTTATATATTTTAATTGTTATTAACGTTAGTGAGCTGAAAGTTTGAAAGAAATGGTAGGAATTGGGCCAAACTTATAGTTGGCCCAAACACAAATGGCAACTAATTTTTTTAAAATTTAATTGGGCTTATATATATTAAATAACTATAGATATATGTATATATAAGAGGTTGTTAGCCCAAGCTGACCCCGGGCTCAAGCCCAGGTTAGCCTTGGGCTTGGGCCCGCCCCTGGTACTAGCCGTCTTAGTCCGACTAGGTCTCTTCCTACATTAGGTGTCCTACCACTGGGCACTATGGGACAGCCGCTGGATTAAGTGTCTTCCCACGCCTCCTTATCGGAAACTCCGCCCACCACCGCTGCTTCACCAACCACGACAAAATCAACCACAACAGCGACTCCTAAACTACCATTACGTTCTTTTGCTAGATTTGATTTTTTGACAAGAAAAATTCTGATCTCTCACCATAAGGAGTTAAGAAATCCTTTGTAGAAGATCCTACCTTTGCTCGTGACAAACGCACATATCAGAAAGTCCTCACACGAGCGGCCCGCACCTGAAAATTTGCATGTGTGGTAATTGAACTATGGTTGAAGGGGTCCTTCACATTGTGAGATATTGATAGTCGACATGTGTTCATTCAATTGAGACTTGAAGATGATTCAACTAGATTCTGGTCTCAACAATCTTGGATATTTAGGGGTTTTCTAGTGATGGTATTAAAATGGACTCTTGCTCCCAATCCGATGTTGGTGTCATCTTTGGTTCCCGTATGGATCTCTCTCCCACGGTTGCCAATCATATAACATCATAAGAAAGCTTTGCATTATATTGCATCTTTGATTGGTACTCCTTTGAGAATTGATGAACCCACTGTTTGGGGTTCTAGACCAGGTTGTGCAAGATATTGTTGGAGTTGATCTTTGGGATGAAGAATTAAATGAGATATTCATTGATGGTCGAGAATAAAGCTTTTGGTAGAAAGATGCTTATGGGAATAGGGCAGACTATTGTATTGATCGTAATCACGCTGGACACAACGTTGAAAAGTGTTATATATTTGGACAGGCTAAACCCCCAAAAAATCGAAGAAACATATGCAATAATGGGTGAACACTCATAAGGATCAACCTTTAACTGAAGTTTTTCATGTTGAGGAACCTCTAAAACAAAAGGTTGATCATAAAGGAAAACTTCAAGTGATTCCTTATACAACCGACAATAAGAGTACGGATGAGGGACAACAAGGTAATGACTAATCCGTAGAAGAAAGTCATAGATCGGATAAGTTACAAGTTAAGTATGACAAGATGAGACGTGCATTATGGCCTCAAATTCTTCAAAAGAGTGGTGGCACGGAATGCTAGAATTTGACAATTATGTGAATCATATTAGCAGGCATTGAACTAATGAAGGTTTGGATGAAGAATCAGATGCACAATTAAAACCGAATGATAAGGTGCTTTTTAAGCTTGAGGAGACAGCCAGAATTTTCAAGATGTATCAATTGTTTGTCACTTCTTCGCCGGGAGTGAAGAATCATTGGTGGTGGTTAAATATCTATTTAAATCGATGATCAACTATGATAATTTTTTGGCAAATGTGTCTAGCAAAATTTGGGTTTTATATGATTATTTGGCTGGTGTTCAGATTGTGGAGAATCAATCACAATTTGATCATTGTAAATTGAATGGTAACAATATTCCTAATGAGGTGTTTATGAAATTTGTGTATGCGACTTTTACTAGAAACAATATGTTTATATTCGGATGTTTAAAGGGTTATTTATGCCCTCGAACCATGGATTGTTGGGGAGATTTAAACACCGTGATGTTAGTGGAGGAATGAATTGAAAGGATTAGATCTAGGATTCGAGAAATATAAGGTATTAATAAAGTGGCAATGCAATCTGATCTATTTGATCTGGGATCTATTGGGAGCGTTGGAGAGACTTGACTGTATCAAGTTTAAAGCTAGGTGGAAAAAATGTTTTGGGGTTAGCTCAGTTATTCACCTTGCCATAAGGAAATCCGATCTTTGTTCTCTTTTATTGTATTTTAAAGTGGATAATAGTCAACAACTTTCTGCGTTGCATTCTTAGAACATATAGTTCAGACACCATAAGTATCCTCCTACAATGAAGGCTAGTTATGATTCTCGAACTTTTGGATTGGGTTGGAGAGGCTTGTGGGAGAAATTGAAACATCTTAAATAGACGTTAAAACCGTGGAATTGGACTGTATTTGGAGATATTAATAAATGCATTAATGAAGCGGATAAAAGGGTTTCGGTGGCTGAAAAAATCATGTATAATGAAAATCACTCTGCAGATTCGGCATTGATTAATCTTAATCAATGTAATGTTGAGTACATGTTAAAAATTACCATGCATGAGTATTTATGGAGGCATATGGCCACATGTAGATCTCTTAAAGAAAATAAAAGAAATACTAAGTATTATCAAGGTATTATTAAGGAAAAAGGGCTAAAACCCCAATTAAAAAGATTCTTGATAATGGTTTGATGATTTTAGGTCCGAATGCATTGAAGGATTTGGCGGTTAACTTTTTTTGATGGGAGGGGGGCTAGGATAATTCGAAGGATCATGATCTTGAATTAGTCCATCTTTCGTTACGACCAAAGATAATGGGTTCTTGCGTGCGCACTTTTTTTTTTTTTTATCAAAGTTAAGAGGGTTTTGGATGGTATGACGGGGGAGAGTGCGGCTGGTCTGAATGGGTATACTACAACCTTTTCCAGCATGCTTGGGAAATTGTTAAATGATGAGTATTCCGTTGCTCTTGAATTTGTTTCGGGGAAAGTATTCCCTAAGGCTAACACATCTTTTGTGTTAATCCCAAAAACTAACAACCATGAGAAATGGGGTGATTTTAGGCCAATTAGCCTATGCACCCCGTTCTATAAAAAAGTTTCAAAGTTGTTGAATGATAGATTGTACATTACTTCTTCGGCTGATTTCGCTGAATCAAAGTGGCTTTTTGAAAGATATACTAAATTCTGACAATGTCCTTCTTGCTTCGGAAATGTGCATTCTCTTCATAAGAAAACTAATGGTTATAATATTATTATTAAGTTGGATATGGAGAAGGCTTATGATTGGGTCCAATGGGGTGTTTCGATGCGAAATGTGAAGAAGCTTGGTTTCTTGGAGGTATGGTGTAATTGGATTCTTGCATGCATATCAAATTGTCATTTTTCAGTACTTGTGAATGGGGAAGCCATGGGTTATTTTAAGTCAAAGCAGGGTTGTGACAAGGAAATCCTCTTTCATCTTCGTCGATTGTAACTGTGGTGTAGTTTTTATCAAGAAGGCTAAAGCAGCTTCACAGGTTACATGGGGACATGGTGTTTGATACGAATAAGGGATTTTCTATATCTCGTATTGGTTATGGTAATGACGGCATTCTTTTCTAAAGGGGAATAAAAGAAATGTGAAACGCATTGCTTCTTTCTTGTATCTTAATGCTGAGGTGTTGGGCCAGCGAGTTTATAAAGGATAAAGCATTTTTATCGTGGAGAAAAAGGTGTCAACAACAAGGTGTACTATGATCATGAGATACACATGGTTTTCTCAAACCTGACTCCCTCTTACATATTTGGGTATCCCTCTGCAGGACGAAAGTATTCTCAACATCCATTTTGTTCAGATTTTATATTAATAGTTTGAATAATAGGATACTCTCACCCGGAGGTAGGTTGATTCTTATTGAATCTACTTTATGGTATGGTTCTATTTATAATTTCAAAGTGATGAAACCGACTGAGCATTAGAAAAAACGTTTGCATGGCATTTTTGCACGTTTTCTTTGGGGCTCTGAACAAGAAAGAAATTCCATTATGGGTCTGGAGAAACTTTTTAAGACCTATTGAGGAAGGAGAGTTAGGGATTAGAGATTTGCGTGAGGTGGTTGATGCTTTCTCTCTTAAGTTGTGGTGGCGAGTTCGGCAAGAGGATATTTGATGGGCTAGAGCAATGGCGGAATATTATTGTTGTATGGCTTCGGATCCTACTTCTAGGGCTTTGGTTTTAAGCTCACCGATTTGGAAGCATTTGGTTGCCATTCTTGATTTGGGAGAAAGGTATATTTTCTGGAATTTGGGTAGAGGGGATATATCTTTTTGGTGTGATCATTGGTGTGGGAAGGCGGCTTTTGTTTCTTTCTTATCGATTATTAGACCGGTTGATGTAAAGGTTGATGATTATTGGAGTGAGGATGGGTGGAATATTGAGACATTGAGATACCGTGTTCTGGGGAAATTAACATCTGATGATTGTTCTTCAACAAATTTTGAATGGGTGAATTTTAAAATTTATTTGGATAAAATATTGGGTATGAATTGGTTTTGCAATGCTACCATTATATTTTGTTATTTTGGTGGAAACTCATGAACGGGTGGATCCCATCAAATTCGAGACTTCAATGCAATGGAGTGGAATTTGCATCAAAATGTCAATGTTGTGAAAATATGAAGAGTATCGAACATAGTTTTTTATGGGTAAGATTACTAGAGAGGCATGGAGGCATTCATTTGGATTATTTACCATGGAGTTCATTGAAGGGTGGTCTTTTGAGGAACACTGAAAGGATTGGTTGTATAATGCTAGACCATATCATGATCGTGTTATTGTGATGGTTGTGCTTGTTTGGTTTATGTGGGTGGCTAGGAATGATTCTAAGCACTAGGGAACAAAGATGGTGGCTATCAATATTATACTTAAGTAAAACCGATATTTTGAGCTTGTTAGAATATCACGTTTGCATTTTGGTTGGGGTTCAAACTAGGATGTTGTTAGAATTTGGCAAACCAAGAAACTTGGGTTTAAGAGAAAGGATGTCAAGGTTGTGTAGTGGGTGAAACCACTGTCAAATCCGAGGGAAGCTTAATGGATGGGTGCTCTCGGGGCAATGGGAGTGAAACGGCTTCTTGTGGGATCCTTCAGAATCCTGAGGTTGAAATCTTATGGGCTTTTTATCTTTATATTTACATTCGAACTAATGTGGGAGTGGAGTGTAGGGCATGGGAATGTGCACTACAACATTATTGGGATCTTTGATTAAGGGATGTGGATGTTGAGATAGAGCTTTAATTCATTTGGTGAATTCTTCAAAGATGAGAAGGTGGAAGATTTCTTGAGTGGTCTCAAATATCTAGGACTTTATTTCACATATCTTTTGAGAAGGCAATTCCTTGATTGATTTGTCGGCGAATCAAGCTTAACGATTGAAGATGTGTTTCCTTTTTTTTTTTTGAAAATTACATTTTCGCACCTGCTTTGCAACTTTAATAAATGAAAAAAAAAACAGACAGTAGTAGTCAGACAACGGGCACTGGAAACCATGTTGATGTATCAAAGTTGGAAACTTTAATTAATTAGAATTCTTGGAAAGTGGATTTAATTTATTAATACACTAATTAAATATGTTCAAAGTATTGCACGGGGCGCGGGACTTAAGGAGAATAATATGGGAATTAAAAAGGAAGAGAAAACATGTTTTATAGAGAAGAGTGAAGGCAGTTTTCTGTCCACGACAGTTAAACCCCTAATGATAATCAAGGGAAGGATTTTGGGCCATCATTTTTCCAACTAGGAAGTCACATTTTGTTTGTTTGTATGTTTTTTATTTTTTTCTTTTCTTCGTGCTTACCATTTTTATTAAGAAATTTGCAAAAATTTCTTCTGCAATATCACTAAATGTCAAATAATCCTCTAAGCTAATTTAACTAGCAGGAAATTATTTATGATGCTAAACTATAGCAAAAAATCTTGTTATTATTTGAGTATTTAGTTATGACTTTACTTATAATTGAGTATTTTGTCATGAATTTTCTTATACAATTGAGTATTAGTAATATATTTTATTGAATCGTTGACTAAAGTCAACAAACCGGTCCAACCAGTGGTCCGATCAGTCCGACCTGTTGACCCTCTACCCAGTAGCCTCGCCGGTTCTGTGACTGGCCCGGGTCTGAAAACATTGATATAAACATGTTTCTTTGACTAACTACCTACTAGGAATAATATATCATTTTGTAGCTAATTAAAAAATATTGTGATAAACTTTTGAAAATTTAATAAATGGAAGTTCAAGATATCCAATGCTGGACATTTTCATTCACATTGTTAGATAGTTTCTAAAAGACGAATTGATTAATGCGATTTACTAGTGATTAAGAACAGTCCGTAAACACATATTCTTGTCTATTCTTCCAAAAAAATATTAAAACAAATATTTAATAATTTTCTGATTATGCCACTGATGGTACACTAATACCCCAAAATAATTTTGTAAATGTGTCATAGTTTTATGCAACGAATATAACATTTTGAATTGAGGAAATAACCACCAAAAGGACAAAACAGAAAACAATTGTACGATAGAGGTTAGTCTCAACTTAGTTTATACGCGTTAACTTGAATTTGAGAACGTAACAACTTGAGTGGTATTAACCATAGGTTTTTTTCAAAAGTCTCGTACTCCCTCCACGATGCTTTCTAAACATTACAGAGATTACCGCAGTATCGGCGGACTTAAACGGTGCTCTATCTTTCACGATAAGTATTTCACAGAGAACAAATCTCACGCTAGTTGTCGGAAGCTTTAAATAGCTTCACGAATACCCCATAGGGATACGATACTTTCGCACTTACCTTATCACTCATGAGTGACTCCTTCGTAGCTCAAGGCCTCGAGGAAGACATACCAAGACCCCTCGAAAACCCTCCACAGATGCTTCCTTCTCGTATATCCGCCCATCGGTAAAAAGACACTGAAGTAAAAAGAGCTATACACGTCATGTTCTTATCTCCTTAAAACGATAAGGCCGCCAAAAAAATCGACTCAGCACGCTGGAGACACATGGCCATCGAACCCGAATACGGTAGCATCCGGAAACTATATCAGCTTCCTCGGAGACAGTTGTCTATGTTAGGAAATAACATTTGATATTTACCCCCCAGGCATCGGACATCTATCTAAAGGAGATACCCCACTAGTAGGAATACTAGCCCATTTAAAAGGGGGACAAAAATTGAGACTCAATGATATATTTTTCAGAGGACAGTAAAGTGGCTAGATTCTCTTCAAACTAGGGCAAGGCATTATAATCCACCCCTGAAATTCCTAAAAAATAAAAAAACCGCTAACAAAATGGCGCCGCCTGTGGAAAAGCCTTAAAATCATGCCTTCGAGAACGTTTGAAGAAATCTCCTCACAAAAGCCATGAATAATTATCCTCCTTAAAGTAACCCCTAGGATTCCCTGGAACCCATGCATGAAGAGCCCTCGGAGACCCAGTGATCCCTCACGACAAAAAGAGGGGATTTCCTAAATATCTCCCGATCCGTATTTGAGCGCCTCGTAGAAGGAGCCACATGGAGGAACAGGCCAGAAATGACATACCCCCGTGAGGGCCCTCCTCCACGATCCTATAGGAAGCGCTATGGCTCAAAGGAATACGATTCCCGCCCAAGGCCCAAGTTCCAACAGGCCCCCCGACATCACGATACTCCTTTACAGGGCCCGGGCCACGAACCCCTTCTGAGTATAATAGAAGGAGGGAGGAGACATGAGATTATGAGGGGATGTCATTTTCTTATCCCCGAGATCGCCAGCTGCCTCCCACCCTCGCAGGGATAGACGATTCCTTATGGAATATAGTTAATAGTCTGCCTAGGGAAATGACGGATATAAAGAAAAATATCATTCCAGGGGAAGAGCTTATATATCACGGATCTCCCTTCATCTTACAAATAGCTCACGCCCTGGTTCCTTCGGGGATGAGACCAGGTAACCATCCCTTATACACCGGGGATAAAGACGGACGGGAGCCACATGATTACGTCTATCAATACATAGCAACTATGGACCTAGCATCGGCGCCAGATTTCATCCTCTGCCGAGTATTTCGGACCACCTTCGCGGGCAGGGCCCCGACTTGGTTCTCTAGTTACTCCCCGATATGATTTCCCACTTTGATCAATTGGCATGTTTATTCGTGCGGCAATTTGCCTATGGTAGGAAACCCGCTAGTCACCTTTTTACGGTTAAACAAGAGAAAGATGAATCACTCACGGATTACATAAAATGCTTCTCGGATGAAGCCCTAGATGTGCCTAACGCCAACCCCTCAATCATAGAGAACATCCTAACCAAGGGGCTCAGAACAGGGGATTTCTTCAGATACCTTATGGGTAACCAAGTTAAGGATATGAACAAACTCATGCACAAGGCCGAAACTTACATCATCATGGAAGAAGCTGAAAATTCTAAGATCCGGGCAAAAAATAATTTCCAAGAGCACGAGAAGGGGTCCCAAGACAAAACCAAAGAAGGCAAAGCACCCACCAGGTGGAGAGATAAGGGGGGTACGGTAAAGCGGCGTCTTCAGCCCGCGCCACTACCCCCCTAACGATTTTCCTAGCGAAGGTGCTCAACGTCATGAGAGGAAGTACTGACCTACAATGGCCTTGGCCTATCAAAAAGCCCTACGAGACAAAGGATACATGGAAGTTTTGTAAGTTTCATAAAGCACATGGAAACGATATGGACGCCTGTACTACTTTAAAGAACGAGTATTTGGCGAACTACTTAAAAAGAAAACAATTAAGAGGCGCCTAAGTCAAATGTCTGGATGATAATTCGATCTGAGTGGCCTACGGCGGAGGGGGGACCTAGCACGAAGTATCATGAAGATACCTCCCATCAAGGTATGCCTGTCACGGACCGGGTCGAACCCGGACCCGGTAATTTTCTCGTGGGTCCGGACCCAGACCCGAGCACTTTACAGCCTTCGGGTCTGCGAAGACCCGCGACCCTGCTTCGGGTCTAGACCCGGACCCGTACGTATTTTAAAACAAAAAAAAGCAAACTTATTACAAATTTACACCGAATCAAAACTTATTACGTATTAATATGGAAGGATGCATGTGAAAGACTTATTACGTATTAATTTACAAAACTTGTAAGGATGCGCATGAGTATTAATTTACAAAACTTATTACATATTAATACTTTGTTAAGGATGCGTGTGAAACACCGGATCAAAGTATATTCGATACGTACCATATTTTATTTTACTTTTTATTAAAATTGAGTAGTGTAGGCCCGTTACGATAGCTATTTTGTATAAATTATTAGACTCACCTTATCTTATTTTTAATTGCAAAACAACATTTTTGTGAAATTTATTCATTAGCAAATACCTATTATATTATTTAAAATTGGCTACTACTGTATGACATAAAAATATTATAGTTATATATAAAAATGCTTGTTAAAAGATATTAATTGGCTGAAAATATATAGAAACAAAGTACGTGAGCGGTGAGACAACCAAAAAAAAGAAAGAATATTTGAAGAAAAAAAAAGATAAAAGAAATAAGGAACAAGAAAAAAAGGTAAAAGAAAGAAGGGGAAAAAAAGGAAATCTGAACGGGTCCAAAGGCATTTCGTGGGTCCAGTACGGGTCCGGGTGCAGTTCAAGTCCGGACCCAGACCCAAACCCGGACCCGCGAATTGTTTTCCACGGGTAATGATCGGGTCCGGTCCGTGACAGGCCTACATCAAGGGTTGCCCCCCCTCCACAGTCCTACGAGGACAATCCCCCCTTAGGCAGCACGATAAACATGATAGAAAGAGGAGATATCTCTGTATTGCTGCCCGGAAAGAAGAAGAAATATCTAAAAAAAGTCTGGTGTGTAGAGTAAGGGCCGCCCGTATGCTCAATACAGGGAGCCAAGTTACACGATATCGCCTTTGGGCTAGATGATTTAAAAGGTATAGTGTACCCCCACGAGGACCCGCTAGTCATCGAAGCCACTATCTTCGGTATTGAGGTCCAACGCATCTTAATTGATACGGGCAGTTCAGTGAACGTTCTCTTCTTGCCTACTTACCTAGCGATGGTACTAAAAAGGAACGCATGGACGTGGCCAAAGTTCCCTGGTCGGTTTCTCAGGAGAATCGTGTCTCACTTTGGGAACAATCACATTGAGACGAATGGACCACAATAAATTCTGGGTAGTGGAGGCATCCTCCCGAACGTATAACGCCATATGCAGACGGCCGTCTGTACGAACATTCGAGGCCATTCCCTCTACCCTTCACATGAAGGTAAAGTTCCCCACGCCCTAGGGCATAGGGGAAGTCAGGGGCAGTCAAGTCAAAGCTAGGGATTAACTTATGAGAACACCACCACACCCGTAAAAAAATGGAAGATGGAGGAAGAGTTAAAGGCACACCCGATTGAGGGATTAAAGATGATCGAGATAGTAGAAGGAGGCCCTACAAAGACTGTCAAAGTGAAAACATAGATGAGTTCGGAGATACAAGAGGGAGTAGTATCCATGCTCAAACAATTTAACCATCTCTTCGCTTGGGAAAATGGACCCCCAGGAAGAATAAGTGGTCGGGTGTTCCAACACTTCTTGAATGTTAAAGTGGAGGCTAAACCGGTTCAACGGAAAAAGAGAAACATGTGGCCTGATAGAAAAAAAGATCATCTGGTTCAAGATACAGCAACTGCTCAGCCTACGATAGATTCGAGAAGTTTGATACCCATAATGGTTGGCCAATGTGATCCTCATCCCTAAGACCGGAGGGTGATGGCGGATGTGCGTCGATTTCACGAATCTAAATGATGCCTATCCCGAGGATTGCTAACCCCTTCCCAGCATAGACCAAATGGTGGATTCCACGGTCGGATGTGCCCTATTTTCCACGATGGACGGAGACCAGGGGTATAAACAAATCCCGATGGCCGCCATAGACAAAGATAAAACTAGCTTCATCACCGATGTGGGTACCTTCTGCTACCTAGTAATGCCAGTCTAAAGAACGCGGGGCCATGTATCAACACCTAGTAAACCACATGTTCGCGGGTCTTATTGGGAAATCAATGGAAGTATACGTCGATGACATGATCGTGAAGAGTCTCCGGGCAGAAGACCTCCACAAGGCGTTAGCAATTATGGACCGTTTCGGGATGAAGATTAACCCCCGAAAATGCTCCTTCGGTATCAAAAGAGGGAAATTCTTAGGATTTTTGGTATCAGAGAAGGGGATAGAAATGAATCCCGAGAAAGCCAATTATGTCATTGACATGCCCACTCCTTGAACTGTCAAAGACATTGACAAGCTAATAAGGAGGATGACATCTTTGAGTAGGTTCATTTCCAAATCGGCTGACAAAGAATTACCCTTCTTCAAGGTCCTAAGAAACATTAAGGACTTCTAGTGGATCGAACAATATGAGGGGGCCCTTGTGGAATTAAAGAGCTACTTAATTCACCTACCATTGCTGGTAAAACCGACACCTCAAGAGGAGTTGTTCATGTACCTGGCAGTCGGAGAGGAGGTCGTGACGACCGTGTTGGTCAAAGAACACAATAGGAAACACTTCCAGGTGTACTATGTTAGCAAAACGCTACAAGGAGCAGAGGGGAGGTATACCAAAACCGAGAAATTAGTATTAGCTCTAGTTATCACGGAGCGTAAGCTACACCCCTATTTCCTTTTGCACCCGATCACGGTGCTGACTAAATACCCTCTGTTAACCATCCTTAATAAGCCCGAGACTTCAAGCCGACTAAAAATGGGCCATTGAACTCACCGAGTACGACATTTCCTACGCCCTCGGACCCTCGATCAAAGCCCAGATGTTAGCGGACTTTTTCATGGAGATGGCGGGTATAGAAGTTACTTAAGATCCACCCCTGTGGCATGTATTCGTTGACGGGTCCGCCACCACGACACATGGCGGGGTAGAGGTAATCTTGTCCAACACCAAAGTAGAGGATGAAGCCCTATACTTTGCCATCATGCTCGACTATCCCCTATCTAACAACCAAACAGAGTATGAAGCCCTACTGATAGAGATGAGACTAGCCCAAGACGGGGGAATTAGAAAAATTATAATTCACAGTGATTCCCAGCTAATTGTGCAGCAAGTTAATGGCACATACGAGGCAAAAAAGAAAGGATGCGCGGTTACGTGCAAGCTGTCTATCGGAGGAGCGCGTGGCTTGAACGCTGTGAGATCATACAAATCCCCCGCTCCAAAAATCAAGAGGCGGACGCCTTTTCTAAGATATCCTCTCAAGCTGCCATAATACATACCAGTCATATCACTCTCCTCCAAGCAACAACATCGGAGAAATTTGAAGCCGATGAGGCAAATACCGCGGCCGAATCATCAGAGACCGAGTGGATGACCCCAATCTTGGCTTATCTGAAGCATCCAGAGGAATACGCGGCAAATAGAATTGAATACCAACTGATGGCCCGCAAAACTGCTCGATACTTCCTCCACGAAGGCATCCTTTTCTGCCGGTCTTACTCCCACCCCCACGCTAGGTGCCTGAATCGGACTGAGGCGAAACAAGTTATCCGGGAAATCCATTAAGGAACTTACAGGAGTCACACGGGCGAAAAAGCATGATGGGACGCATCATCCGCTTGGGCTATTACTGACCTACGATGCCAAGAGCATGCTAAACGATATAAGTGGTTCCAAATTATTGCCCGTAGAATCCATCAACCCATGGTGCCTTGGGTATTGGGACCGACTCTTTGCCCATGTGCCAAATGGGAGATCGATCTTGTTAGACCCCTGATCCCCAACGCGGGCCAGAAAAAGTGCATGTTGGTGGCCATGGACTACTTCACTAAGTGGGTGGAGGCGAAACCCCTAGCTAAAATTACCTCTAGGGCAGTCATCAACTTTGCAATGGAGACACATAATGTGCCGCTTTGGTATCCCCCAATATCTAGTTAGCGACAATGGACTTCAGTTCACAAGCCAAGACTTAGAAAAATTGTGCAGCCACTGGGAGATAAAACACCGCTTCAATTCTGTCGGCTATCCCCAAGTCAACGGTAAAGTGGAAAGAACGAATCAAACCTTGCTAAAAAAAACTGGAAAGCAAGGTTGGATTGGCATAAGGCTAGGTGGGTCGAAGAAGTCTCGGGAATCCTATAGGCGTATAGGACCGCTCAAAGAACCACCACGATAGAAACCCTGTATAGCTTGACCTACGACAGCGAAGCGGTCATACCCCCCGAAGTCGTGGTAGGAAGCTGGCGAGTCTGAGAGTATGAAGAAGTAAGCAACAACTCTAATCTCGCCATAGCCTTGGACCTCCCAGAGGAAAAGAGAGCCCGCCCGACCGTTCGAATGGAGCAATACAAGGCACGTATGGCGCGACACTATAAAACAGATGTGCGAACTAGAACCTTCCAAGTGGGAGAATTTGTGTTAAAAAGAGCGAAAGCCTCTAAGAATATAGGGAAACTCCAACCCAAATGGGAGGGACCCTTCAAGATTGCTAAGATCATCGGAGGCGCCACCTACCTACTGAAACATCACGAAGGAGAAGTGTTCCACAACACTTAGAACGCGTATAACCTAATAAAATACTATGTATGATGTAAACGTACTCTGTACGAGGGTACCCCTTTGTATATAAATAAAACAATATTTACAGTAGATAATTCGTACATTATCAAAGGGGAATAGCCTTGCCATTACAAAATTATAGTCTAAAATGGCCTATACGCAAACCTATCCTACGATGTCATCTATCTACAAAAAAAAACACACACACACACACACAAAATATGCATATCTCTAGAAGGTAGTACAACCGTTTCTATATAATTTACACGCACAAGCCAAAAACAGAGAAATAGAAAAGGTTCAAAGAGCTTCCATGGGACGCTTCCCCTCCTCGTTCAACCGGCGTCGTTACTCTTCCTTTAGGTCCATCGGCTCGACCAAATCTACGGAATGCACAACTAAACTCTCACAGGATGGGACGGTCTCCGAAGACGGAGCCAAGGAGCTATCCGAGAACCTAGGCACGATGTTCAGATGAGGGACAATAACAGTCACAGAAAACTCAGGTATGGATCGCACGGCCTACTCACACAACTTGTATCATATGCGCACCATGTCCCTGAACTCCTCTCGGAGCACATTCCGAGGGGGAAGGGAGTTGGATATATCCATCACCGCTTGAGCCTGGGCTAGCACCACAGCTACCTCATGCCTTCGTGTCACCTCCATTATCTTCCGGACCGCAGCATCCCTCTCCTCGGAAGTCACATAAAGTCATTCTTCCAAAGCACGCAGTTGGTCACGGAGGTCTTCCACCCTCTCGTCTAAACAAACTACCCACGTCCGCTCCAACGACAGGCATCATTCTACATCCCATGACTTCTTCGCTAAAATCTTAAAAGCTCCATTATGAATATCCTGCGCCGCCTAATTATCGGCCTCGAGCTGCTCTATCTTCTGTCTGGCTAATAAGAGTTCCCTCTCCGAATCGTCTCTGTGACGATAGATCTGTTCCATTTCCGATGCGACTTGGTCCCTCCAAGAGCCTACGACGTTGATCACCATGAATAGCTATTAAAGAAGAGAAGGGTGAGTAAGACACCACAATGAGTGTTACCTTAAGAAAGTTAAAGAAGAAGAACCATACCTCGCAAAGGTCCTTGTAAGCCAGATCCTACAAGGAGGACAAGGAAATGGTACTCACTACGGTACAGTCCAACCTATTTAACAAACCGCTAAAAAAGGTCCAACAAAAACTACGTCGGGATTGATCCCGGGGAACCGCCCTACCCCCGTTGATGCTTCGCCGTGCTCATCTCCCCAGGCATGGGACCCCCTATTAGGTGAGGGCGGCACGCGCTCTTCGACCACGTTCGTCGCGTTCCCTCTAAAACTAGGAGGCATATCCTCCTCAGTAATGCTGCCCCCCGATAGTTAGGGAACCAACCCCCAGCGAAAGAATCAAACTCGAAGCAACAATCGGCTCTCATACTCCCTGGATCATACGAGGGGAACCCCCTTATCTCAACTTCAGGGTCCCCGAGGAACTGCAGAGGCAAATGATCTAGAACCAGGCATCCCGGGGCTAACCCCAACCTCGAGCACAAGGACCCACTTTCGTCCCCGCTGCTTGGACCCCCCTCGGAAGCACTACTCAATGACACCCCTTTGAACGCCTTCACGGCAAAAAAACTCTATTTTGGACCCTGCAATGAATAACAAAGACGGGACAAGTCTCAAAGGACCAATAAAAAAAGTTAAAAAAAGGAGAGGAATCTTACGGAAGAAGAAATTTGTATGTAGCGGGTGGGGAGGGAACTCTAGCACTGCTGCCTAATCTTGCAAACCGCCACAGTAAGGGCGTCCGATAACTCCAACAAGCCACAAATATCGTAACTTCCCAAAAACAACGGAGTCTCCTATAAAACACCCGACTCATGGACGACTGCCTCGGGGCTAGATACCATATATCCCAGCCCCCAACGAGTTGGAACCTCCCACGAAGAAGCTGGTCAATCCCGAGGTTTCAGGTAGATGAAACGATTCTTCCAATTGTCTGGAGGGGTAACACTCCTGGTAATAGTCGTGAAAGATCAGCGGTGATCATGATACACCAAACTAAAGAAAGGCAAACCACTAGGCCAAGGCCGCAAGATGAAAATACTCCCCACGCGACGGGGTGTGAGAGGTAAGTCTAAAAGCCCACTACAAAGAACGTATCCCACCAAGTAACGATACGAATTAGGCGTAAGCTAACTAGGGCAAATCTGCCAGTGTCGAAAGAGAGATTGCAAGAACGGATGAAAAACGAAACGAAGACCACAACAAATCTAATCCGAATACACTGTCAGGTACCCCGCGGGAGGGTCATAAGCCCTTTGGTGAACACGGGGCAACATGATATCGTATCTGTCAAGGTTCAACTTGTACTCCACGAACAAAGACGCCATGGAATCTAGGGATTCTGCACTTATAGCGGACCCTACCGACCCTCACCTATCAAAACCCGAGGGTTCACGGTGATAGTATTGAATACCGAGAAGCAATCTATCGGAAGGTATGCTTCTTTGCTCATAAATGCCTCTCTTATATTATTTGCTAACAAAGTATCCGCACGAGACTATGATGAAGGCGATGTAGGAGAATGACCCCTAAAAATGAAAGACAAATCGGCCTCAGTCCGCCGAGAAAGCACCGTAAAATCTTACGCACCGTGTGGACCGAAGGAGTTCTCTGAAAGGGAAAGAAGTCACCTTGGGAGCGAGAGGAACGAGGAGGAGTCATAACACGCTTCTATCTTACTATGAGTAAGATTTCTCTTTGGTCAGCCTAACGCAAAAACGCTAAGTGATGAGTGTGACTCGAAAGAAAAAGGACGAAAGTTTCTTTTCTGTAGAAGTGGTACAAAAAACATTCTCTTAAAAGACCAAATTCGTGAGGACTTGGTGAAAATGATTGTTTAGAAGGGAAAAAATATATAGTCTATTCAAGGGGCCCACCCCTAGAGAAGGGACCACCCAGATTCTGCGGCAATCCTAGCCAATAGCGAGAAGGCACAAAGGAATACGTGTGACGGCCCTTTGAAAGTCAAAGGAAATGTTCCATCTTATCATTCATGCATCAAGTAGACGGAGGCACGAAGCTACTATCTTAAAGGCTCCAAGATAGGGTTAAAAATATTAAGGTTATCCAAAAAATTAAAAAAATGAGCTCAAGTCCCCAAGGATGTCGGAGTACATCTACTTCATTCATGACAAACATATCCAAATAAAGAGCGATACGAGCAAAAGGATCATTAAAAGCGAAGGAGCTCACAAAGTACAAATTCAGATACCACAACTATACTAGAAAGTGCAAAAGAAAGCAACTAAATTAGACTATTACACAATAGACAAACGATAAAAAGAAAAAATAACTTCTAAACATCAGAAGGCGGGAGCTGTCATAGAAGGGGTGGTCGGATATGCACCCGATAGGTTAGCTATCGGCCCGAGTATCGGTGGTGGCGGCATCGGGGAGACACTACCCAGAGTCGTGGGCTTTGGAAGAAGGGTTGTGATGGGAACCCTGGCGAGGGCCATCGGGGAAGGAGGAAAGTGAGAACTATGCTTCTCAAAGAGAGCATAAGCCTGCTCGAACGAAGGGCTTTCCATCTCCAAAATATTCATCAGGCGTGGATCGGCGCCGGGAGCAATCCTCATTCGCACCTGCGTGAAGCACTGAAAGAAGCCCCACAACACATGCCCTACCAGATACACATGGTTCTTTCTGACAAAGATCGCCTCGCACTGTCGGAGGGTGTCGTTCTGGGTAAGTTTAACGGCAACATCTAGCTTTTGTTGCAACTACTCTGGAGAAATACCCCCCTGACACAGGAGTCTTTGCTAACTCCTACGTTAAAGTTTCCACTCGTAAAAAAAGCTTGGAGGTAGACTCTGCTCTAGCTCCTCCCTCAAGATCACGGCCGCCTTCTCCACCTCCAGAGATTCGATCTTCCCTTTTAATACCATCCCCGAAGTCTCCAACTCCGATACCAAAGAATGAAGACGTTTGTTCTCGGCCACCAACTCTTGTATTAGCCGAGAGGCCTTTACCCAAGCCGAGTCGTACTTCTCTACCTTTTCCCTTAAAACCTTGTTATCCTACTTGATCTTCCAAAACCACTCCTTCACCATGGTGGCATCAACTCGAAGCTTCCCTACCTCAAGTAAGACAAGAGGAAGCATTTTAGGCTCCTAAAAAACAAAACGGAAAATATAAGAAAAGGGGGACCTAAAAAGGCTTCAAATAGATGAACGAAAGGAAGTATCACTTACCATTAGGGCCATCCAGTTAAGGCAACCCTGCAGGAACTGCCACCTATCCATAGGCAGTGCATTAGTGGAGGCGAAGAATCGGGCTATCGTTGCAAGGGCAACTTCCACTCCCCCTGCACCGGGTACCCGGCCAAGGGCGGGGAGGCTAGAGGAAGACATTACCCCCAAAGACACTCCCACCCAGAGGGGAACCTAGGTGACCACGTGACTATCGGATTGGATAGCAGCGACATGACCCGGCGAGGCAAGGCTATCCAACGTATGAGCCAGAGACATTAACTCCTCCAGTAAAAGAGAAGCTTCTCCTAGGGCTGAACCTGAAGGAGTGCCATCGGCGGCAGGAAGGGGGGCATTCCCGCCTAAGTTAAAAAAAGTCACCCCCTACACATCAAGGATACACGCGTTAGAACAATAGACTTTAAATTTTCAAAGAGAGGAAGCTAAAGCTTAGAAGCGTACCTAAGTCGAAGGCATCATCCAGTAGTAGCGACCCCTCGTCTAGAGCCATCGGCGCCTTCCCCTTATCTACAAATATCATCGTCGATAAAAAAAAGGAAAAAACCTTCTACGAAACTCGTGTGAACGAATAAGATACTTACCTAGAACTCCGGAAGGGCCCAGATTCGCTACGACAGACGCCATAAAGGGAAGGTCGGCCATCTCAGACGAAGTCGTCGATTATCAAAAGAAGAAATGTTGACATACTCCGAGGGGTGGGCCGGAGGATCAATAGTAGTACCACTAAGAGGGACGGCGACAAGGGGAGGTAACCAGACTCCATTCAAACCCACATCGTCGTCCACCCCCTCTAAAGTAAAGGTAGTAATGCCAGTAGCCATCGAGCTCACGTCCAGACCTCCCTCCTCCGGCGCGTCTGAGGTCCCGCTTAACGACCGAGATAGAGAGGTGGAAGCAGAAGAACGAGTTTTCATTCGTGCAACTAGAACCCCTGTGGTATCGGAAATACCCAGCTATCCTAGAGTCGGTACACCCTTGGCGGCCACAGCCCCCTCAGATGCTCTCACGTTGTCATACAAGTCAGCACCCTCGACCATGAATGGCTTCAATATCTCTACTAAGGCAAGATAAAAAAAGGAGGGGGGTCAAACCTCTATAAAACAAACAAAGACAAAGTGTTATAGTATGAGGAGCTTACAGAACGATACCGCACACTCCGCGGAAATAGCCAAAGGATTCTTTATAGTATCCACGGGGGCAATGTGCCTTAAACCCACAATCCGATAGAGATCAGGAAACGAAGCCGACTCCACCAAAGCCTTCGCTGCAAAGACAGGTGAATAAACCATCATATCATTCATAACCCTCGCGGGGAACTGGGGCACGCTCCATGTATATGGCATCTCCCACTCCCCTACGATGGGTCCGACGTAGAAAAATTTGTTCTTCTAGTAGAAGGGAGCTTCCCCCCCCCCCCCCGGGGGGGATATCTTCAATTCAAAGATGGTGAAAAAAAATCACCGTACACTCCAAGCCCTTGACCAAGCGCCAAAACACAAACATAGACAGTATGGTGAAGGAGTTGGGGGTGAGCTGACTAGGACACACATCACAAAACTTAAAAACCTGACAGAAAAAAAGTGGGAAGAAGGATCGCAGTCCCGCCTTCACATGCGAGTAGTATATCGTGATATGGTTAGCGGGAGGTGCGTTGCCTCTCTGATTAGCCCACGAAATTTCCACAATAACATTTTGACCCGATACCCTAAAATCCGTCCATAATTTCTTCACTTCATCGTGGGTAGCGGTGCTAAACCTTCTGGGTGTTCCGCGGAGCCCCACCCTTTTCAGATACCTTCTTAGATTTCTTCTTCTTCAGGGCGCTCCCGCTACCCCCGACCTCTGCCACCGCCACCGCGCTCTGCTTCTGGGAAACTAGTGCAGAAACTCCTGTCACCGTAGGAGGTCAGAAACAGGGGAGAAGGCGACGGCGCCCGAAATAGAGGCGACAGAAACAAGGTCAGTGGTGGAGAGAGAAGACATGGTAGGAAGATTAGGCGCTCGAAAAGATTGCTAAAAGTTGTAGAGAGTATTTTGCTTAAAAGAAAAGGAGGCTCAGAGAATTTGCAAAGTGTGGAGAAAATTTTCGAAGGAAGCGGTTATTATAGCCCTAGGAGTGAACGGCTCATAATTACCCATTAACCCCCCTTGTGCCCCACGACATCATGTCCCCTTAACAAGACTTAATTGCTCGTCCCTCATTAATGACATCCCACATAATGGCGTGGAATCCGAGAAGTTCAAACCCTACGCCCCCACGTCGAAGGGACGTGACTATCCATTACACGCCACCCCCAAGAGACGTGGCTTTAATGATGCCACGTCATCAAAACAAAGAGGGAAAGTAGAAAAAATACAGCAGGTATAACGGGCAAACAATCAGCCTATGGGTACAAATCACGCGCGAGGTGTCGAAAGCTTTAAATAGCTTCAAAAATACCCCATAGGGATACGATACTCTCGCACTTACCTTATCACCCGAGACCGACTCCCTCATAGCTCAAGGCCTCGAGAAAGACATACCAAGACCCCTCGGAAACCCTTCCCAGAAACTTCCTTCTCGTATATCTGCCCATCGATAAAAAGGCATCGGAGTAAAAAGAGCGATACATGTCATGTACTTATCTCCTTAAAATGATAAGACCGCCAAAAGAATCGACTCAGCATGCTGGAGACACATGGCCATCCGAACCCGAAGGTTGTAGCATCCAGAAGCTATGTCATCTTACTCGGAACAGTTGTCTATGTTAGGAACAAACACTTGATATTCACCCACAGGCATCGGACATCTGTCTAAAGGAGATACTCCACTTGTATGAATACTAGCCCCTATAAAAGGGGGAAAAATTGAGAATAAAGGATATACTTTTTCATAGGACAATAAAAAGTGCCTAAGTTCTCTTCAAACTAGGGCAAGGCGTTATAATCCACCACAAAATTTCTCAAAAATAAACAACTGTTAACAAGTGGGGTGTGGGTTAACCTTAAGAAAACCAAACATCATACATGAGAATTCGTGTTATACATTTCTTTAATCTTATCTGAAAGATCTTAGGTTCTGTATTACTTGCAATTGTATACAGTTGCACTTGACAGTAGTTGCAACTGTACACAGAAGTGCAACAGAAGGTGGTTCCTTAACTTTTAAAAGCAGTTTGAGTGTTGCAATTGTAAAAAGACAGTAAAACATAAAATAGTAAAGAACACCTGAATTTTAACGTGGTTCCGTCCAAATGGTCCTAGTCCACGGGGTTTGCACCCAAATGTTTGACTCAAACAATACCCTACTTAAGAATTACGATGTAGGTTTTACATCAACCCAAATCTTAGACTCCATCTAATGTTTGTAGTTGCAACACCTATCCCTCAACTATTTTTGGTATACTCAATTGAGTCGAAGATCACACTAAGCTATTCCAGAGTTTCTCTGACTTAATGTTCTACTAAAAACTTTGACTCGATACAGGACCGAATCACTAATTATCTTTTTCAAAGTGTCCTCCAATTGTGTCGAGTCTCCTACTTATATCGGCAAGGCAGAATCTTCAGCATATCTTCTGTTGCAATCCGATATTGATAAGCGCGTCGATGATTCTGTTGCAATCCGATATTGATTTCTTGCCTTACCTTACACGGATTCTGCATGATCACGTTAGATACCAAAACGAACATGCCTACTTTATTGGTCTAGATACGTAATAAGGAGATAAATAAAAGTTAATCTTTTTATGATGGAATAAGATCTTATAATGATAAGGAAATAAGTATAAGATAATTTCCATCTAAGATTTAACCTAACTAAATGATTTACACAAAACAAAATCAATAAGCAAGAATGAGCCGATTGGTTCAAGGCACATATCGAGTGTGGGCAACGGCCCTAACATTATCAGCAGGGGCCTCAACCAGAATTTTGTTTTAGAGTAGGAATATAAGTGATACTGTTGGTCCATGCGCATTTGTGACTGTGTGAGTTGTAGATGAACACACAATTGTGAAGATGTGTCTACTAACTTTTTTGTTGTTATAGAATTATTCAGATTCTATTGGAACAACAATGCAAATTTGAGAGAACCACCCCGCACAACACGAAAATTTATAATCCTTTAGTTTCATAGTTCTCATGCATGACACAAGTTGAAAGAAACCTATTAGCAAAAGACATGCAAAAAAAAGGTTAAGTAGGCCTTCCGCACAAACGAAATCCTAATATCCCCAACATCCCCAAACACGAGGTCGCTACAAACTATGATTCTTGAAACACGAGGTCTAAAGTTTCTCCTTAATACATGCAATTGACTAGGAGACTGCAAAAAATATCTGAATGCACTTAGAAAATTATTAACTTAGCTACAGGCCGGTGTATGTATATGTACATCAGCTGTAATGTCTATCATACACTCTGATATTTGTTCGAGAATTTGGTTGAAAATTAAACAATCTGGAACTTGAAAAGTTGCGAGAAAAAACTCCTTTGCCAAAGACTCTTTGAATCAGAATTGTTGCTTTCCTTAAAGCATAATTTGCCCCCACTTATACCAACGTTTGTGTGTAAAGTAGGTGACAAAGAACCACTTTCTAAAATACAATTTAAGCCTGGTGTAAGAAAACTCGACAAGGCTTTTCCATTAACAATGTTTACCCAAAAAAAAAAAAAAGAATAAGAGTGCAGAAAGAATACATAAAATAATTACTATGTAAATTATTGCTATATGTGAAAGAGATAACGGATTTTATAATTGATTGATTCTAATAATCGTGTAGATTTCTAGACATTAAAGTGGTGTCTAAATAAACACATTGTTTCCCAACAAATCTTTCATAGGAAGGTCCAACACAACAGTGTGAATCTGTAACGCCCCGACTTTTTAAATCAAATAACATAATTCGACTAAATAATCCAATAAAGTTTTAATAATTCTAAAGGCCTAAATGCGACAAAATACCATGACAAAATCCAGTGACATGAAAGAAATATCTATAAACGGGAAAATAAACTAGTTCTCAACATCAAAGTCTCAAAATAAACAAAAGTATTTCTAATAGAAAAGACAAAACTTTGAAGCTAAGCTCTATGCTTCCTTGGTCTCCTCTATCCACTGATTTCAATATTTGGCTACATCAAACTAGAAGGAATGACAGACAAGTGAGATAAAAATGTCAGTGGTGTTACGAGTGTATGCAAGGTGTACAAGAAAATAAGACAGATAAATGCAACAGGTTAGGCAGTTAAGCATATACTCATGTTCAGTCATATTAGGGGGCGTTTACCGTTTACTAATTTGTTGACTCATTCCGACCTTATGACACCCATGGTCGTTACCTTGTCACTCCGTTCAAGGAGCGACCTTGAAAATGTTCACGCATGCCTAGGTACATGCTTTTTGATCCCCTCAAAAGCAACGAACTCCCGATGTTTATGAGGGAAAGGGGCAAGGCGTCACGAGAACCCACCGACAGCCCGCCGCTGCCCGGAAGTACCCCGTGCTGACCAAGTCGTGGATCTAATCAATACCAAAAACGTTCGATACTCAAAAATAATGACAGACACACAAGTAGCAAGTTGCACGAATACAATGACAGACGATCATGATAAACGAATGAACACATTTACTACGTAAGTATAAACACATGTAACACTATCACTAAACATTTAGCATATACCTTCTAGCTTTCTGAAAATAATTTTAGTACGTATATATATATATATATATATATATATATACACGCACCTGAGTTGCCAGCAAGCATATTAAGTACGAGAGAGATGGTTGAACTACGTAGCTGACCAAAATGATAGCATATTAAGTACGAGAGAGATGGTTGAACTACGTAGCTGACCAAAATGATATTCAGATCCTACTTCACGAACTCATCTTTGTATTGAAGCCAGGTAATAAAATGTTATTAAACTACTAATCTAATATCATTTTTAATTAAAATGGTATACTAACAAGATCTATATCAACTGATCAAAAGGGAAAGTCCGAAAAAGGTAATACTTAGTTTGTCAGAAGAGTTATCTCATTTAGTATTATTCATCTGATAAGGTTGCAGTAACTATGATAGCATTATATCAATATAATAAGCCGCAATCTAAAATACAGGAGCATGGATTGTTTCTTAAAAATTAATATAGTGATTTGACAATAGATCGTTTTATATATATATATATATATATATATGTGGGTTGGTTACAAGCGAGCAATCTAATCATACAATAATCTATTTCAAATTAGGCCTACACTAGACATCTCGTGTAGACTTGGTCCGGAACCTACTACTCGAGTTCGGGACGTCACCAAACTGCCTGCTGATGCTGCAACGGTGATGGATATCGAACGTATATCGGTGATGAGTCTCGATATGATATCAGGGATGAGTCTTGATGTGATATCGATGGTCAGGTCATTATAGAAGGCTGAGTAACGACGTGGACATAGCCATATCGAATATTTATATCGGGTATAATATCGAATATTGCTATTCGATGTAATGCGGGTAAATCGAGGTGAGGAAGTAATTGCCTTTCTCCGTGTGCGGGGTGGGATATTTATTGGCGCAACTGGCCTATATCGAATCCTATATTCGATGTCATATCGGAGGTGATCCCCGATATGGTCGCTCATGGGCCGTAGTCCATAATGGGCCCAAATGCTAGAAACCTTCATACCATGTAGTCCCCCAATTTGGGGATTATTATCTTAGGGATAAGAATTCGCAAATTTAGTTTTGAATTCTTGGGGTACCTGTACCCCACGTCCCCCAGTTCGAAGGACGGAAATCAAAAGTGCGGGAAGTGCACCTGGAACTAGTTTTGTGCGCTCCCCCAATGCAGTTACCGCATTGTATGAGGTCCTCGTTTGAACTCTAGGTTGTTTAAAACACGCGATCTTGCAAATACGGATGCAAACAATTAAAACGTATGATAGCCCCCTATTTTTTGTAGTGCTAAGTTTGGGTCGAGCCCTCTGTCACACGTAGTGCCATTTCTTGTTTAAACGTTGAACGCATGTCGAAAGTCATATGAAATATGAGTTTCGATGTAATCATCGATATGGTGCATTCAATGTTGTGGGCCCCAGGTTTTGTTTGTTTATAAAAGTCGGTCCCTACCGTGTCATCCTTTACTATTTTATTGCCACGTCTTGTCGCTGTCGGAACTATGTCGAATATGATGTCGGTAAATTTCCCCGATATCTTATTCAATATTGATTTTGATCTATTTTTCGACATTGCTTCGATATTTTGCGCGTTTTTGTAATAAATCGCCTTACTTGTTTTGCCAAAGGACGGTTCGTGCTAAAAGATCTCCGAAGAAAAAATTTGTTGTATCACCGCAGTATTGTGAAGCTGGCCCTGCTAGGCGAAATGCTTTCGTCGTGTCAGACGACGAGTCTTTTGACTCTGAAACTCCTGTGAGGGATGCGTCGTTGGATGACGGTCTAGTGCAAGTTTCCGAAATTTCCAAAAATCTAAGGTTACCCGAGTCCGTCTTCATGAACTGAACTCTCGGTTCCCTGACCTATATCTCGTAATGCAATCAAATATTTATGGTGGCAGCGTTATTGTTGAAGATCGCGCTGCCATAGCGGAAGGTATTCGATTAGAAGAGGATAGGATTAACGCTATGACCGTGGATCATGCTTCCCATCAACGTATGGCTGCTAACCCTCCACGGGTCAAAGTGACTCTGGCGCCAGAAGGTGCACCAGCAAATTATTGGCACCCTCGGGCCCGGGCTCACTTTGAAGCGTCACAAAGAATGGTTGGGGAAAGTTCTCATTCTGGCGCGCATCATTTCGCGGGTCGTCCGATGCTGGGAGTGAGGAGCTTGATCCTGATGGGTTATCACCATTTTCTGGGGTTGGCAGAGCAAGTATTGATGAGGCTCCCCTGTGCCGGCCGTTCTGAGCTCGTCTACTTCGGCCCCAAGGCGTACTGTGGCGCCCCTTGGTAATAATGATACTGAGAAGCCATCCGAAAGTAGAGCGCCATCGAAGGAAGATTATTCTTTTTCGGAATGGTTAATTATGCGGATTGGGAATAATAATATCCATGAGGAGGATTCTATCCGCGACTTAGAAACTATTTATGGAAATTTTGATTCTTCTGAGTTGTGCCGAGATCTGGGGGTGGAATTAGCACCGCGCATATGTATGATGATGTTATATACAGTAAGAAGTTTGCCTTGTTGTTTGTTGGCCGTTACTAATGTTCATCCCTAATATTCTTTACTAATGATTATTCGTTTCCTTGGCAGTTTGGGCACACGTTCCACGAACTGTGCAGAGATTACATGCTGCTTGGGGAGGTGCAGACTCGTCATGATGCTTTGGTAAAGGAGCTACGCGCGATGATTGCGCTTAGCGAGGTTAGTCGTGATCGTGCTAACAATGGGGCTCGTGCTGCTGAGACTCAGAAATGCATTGCACGTGGTGAAGCATGAAAGGCATTAGTCGCTGAAGAAGAGATGAAGAGGGAACTGGCTAGAAGCCAGGCTGAGACCCAACGTTTGCGTGCTATGAATCTTAAGTTAGAGCATGAACGCAACGCATATCGAGAGTCCCTCAAAAACTTGGAAATTCATAATGCGAAATTAGCCGAAACTTTAGCTCGCAACGGGGTAATGGTATCTTCCCCTCGTACTGAGTCAGGTGCTGGTGGCTCTATAAGGGATAGTGATTTTAATGTCGAGGTCACTGCTCCAGCGCATAGCTCTCCCTCACCTTATGGTGGTACCCCCATCGGTGCTGATATGAATGTGAATATCGAGCCTTATGCCGGGAGGGTGCCCGTCTGAGCTATTGTGGGGCCGTACGTTAGGAAACGTTATAGGGTCCCCCGTGCGATGCGGTATTCCAGGTTGTCACCTGATCCAGAAAGTAGTAGTCCGAAATGGAATAAGTATCCAGAGGTTTTGTCTCCCCGGGGAATGGATGAACTTGCTGACGATATTTGCGCGGAGCCCTGGAAGTTTCCCGAATTTGAAATGAATGTATCTTGGCTTCGGCCCTTTAGTCGGGAAGATATTCGGGCCGAGTTATTCACTGATCTTGAGAGGAATGAGTTTCTTTATGATATGTAGGTTATGTCGTCGGCTAGTGATATTTTTTGATACCGTAGCAGTTGTCTCCTCGAGGAAATTTTTCTATGCAAAGTGTACCCCATGCCCTTGGCTGAAAGCCGCTTTTACGATGTTTAATGAAGGGTGTTTATTTGCAGAAATCTTACCTTGTGCAATTCTTTCTGTGATCATGAATATTCTATCCTTGTCGTATAGTAGTTGTGATGGCCTGGTGATTGGCTAACGCTATTGGCATGGGATTGCCTTATCCTTGGTAGGTGACTTGTTACCACTCATGGGTGAGAGCCCTCCCGTTATCACAGGGTATGCGTTTCCTGTGGGTGGGGGTCCATCCCATTATCACAGGGTATGCTACCGTTCAAATGTTTAGGATCGACCCCGTTATCACATGGGATATTCTTCTTGTGGGTAGGGGCTCATCCCGTTATAACAGGGAACCCGTTACCGTTCTAATGTTTAGGATCGACCCCGTTATCACTGGGGATATTCTTCTTGTGGGTAGGGGCCCATCCCGTTATCACAGGGAACCCGCTACCGTTCAAATGTTTAGGATCGACCCCGTTATCACAGAGGATATTCTTCTTGTGGGTAGGGGCCCATCGCGTTATCATAGGGAACCCGCTACCGTTCAAATGTTTAGGATCGACCCCGTTATCACAGGGGATATTCTTCTTGTGGGTAAGGGCCCCTCCCGTTATCACAGGGAACCCGCTACCTTTCAAATGTTTAGGATCGACCCCGTTATCACAGGGGATATTCTTCTCTTTGTAGGTGACCCATTACCACTCATGGGTAGGAGCCCGCCCGTTATCACAGGGGAACCCGTTACCGCTCATGGGTAGGAGCCTTTGCTTTGTAGATGACCCATTACCGCTCATGGGTAGGAGCCCACCCGTTATCACAAGGGAACCCGTTACCGCTCATGGGTAGGAGCCTTTTCTTTGTAGATGACCCGTTACCGCTCATGGGTAGGAGCCCGCCCGTTATCACAGGGGAACTCGTTACCGCTCCTGGGTAGGAGCCTTTTCTTTGTAGATGACCCGTTACCGCTCATGGGTAGGAGCCCGCCCGTTATCACAGGGGAACCCGTTACTGCTCATGGGTAGGAGCCTTTTCTTTGTAGGTGGCCCGTTACCACTCATGGGTAGGAGCCCTGCCCGTTATCACAGGGGAACCCGTTACCGCTCATGGGTATGAGCTTGCCTTTTCTTCGTAGGTGACTCATTACCGCTCATGGGTAGGAGCCCCGCTCGTTATCACAAGGGAACCCGTTACCGCTCATGGGTAGGAGCCTGCCTTTTCTTCGTAGGTGACCCGTTACCGTTCATGGGTAGGAGCCCCGCCCATTATCCCAGGAGAACCCGTTACCGCTCATGGGTAGGAGCTTGCCTTTTGTCTGGTTGCCTTCGATGCATTTTTTTTTGTGACATGCTAGTTTTAATAATATATTGGTGTTGAACCGTATCCGGTTGCCTACGTATCCCATGTAGGGAATCAAGTCTCACGTAGTTCTTTACATTGTTAATAGTAATTAAAATACTGAATTTTTAAGAATAAAAATGCCTAAGGTGTTGCAAGTTCCATGGCCTTGGTAGGGGCTCGCCATACATGTCCTCGAGATAATAATAACCTTTTGCGCTGGCATGGGTAACCTTGTAGGGTCCCTCCCAATTGGCTTGTAGTTTCCCAATGTGTTTACTTGCTTTCACACTCTTCAACACCAAGTCACCCACTTGAAAGCTTCGAAGGTGCACTCGTTTATCGAAACTCTTGCCCATTGCCACTTTGAAGGCCATTGTTCGTTGGTAAGCCTGCTCCCTTGTGGAACTAATCATCTCTAGGTCCATTTTTCGTAGTTGTGCAGCGTGTTGCGGGTCATATTCCGATATTCTGTATGTTGGCATGCCAATCTCAACCGGGACTACTGCCTCAGACCCGTATACTAGAGTGAACGGTGCCTCTCCTGTAGATGTTCTGGGTGTAGTCCTATATGCCCATGGAATCCCTGGGAGTTCGTCAATCCAACTCCTCCGGTGGCGTGCAGTCGCCGCTCCAGGTATTGTTTAAGAGTCTTGTTGGTGGACTCCACTTGTCCATTTGCCTGTGGGTGAGATACCGCAGCAAAATGCTGGGATATTTTCAACTCTTTGCACCATACAACCATTGTCTTTCCTCTGAATTGGGTACCATTGTCTGATACCAACACTCGGGGTGGTCCAAAGCGACATACAATATTTTTCCAGATAAAGTCTATCATATTCTTCTCCGTGGTGTGCATCAAGGCCTCAACCTCCACCCATTTAGTAAAGTATTCTACCGCTACTAAAAGAAATTTGTTCTGACCTCTGGCCATTGGTAGGGGACCAACTATATCGATCCCCCACTGATCGAATGGGCAAGTGATCTCTAAGGGCTACATCAGTACAGCTGGCCTGTGTACAAGTTTGGCGTGATACTGGCAATTCTCACAATTGCGGCAGTACATGGTCGTGTCTTGTCGTAATGTTGGCCAAAAATATCCCTGTCTTAATATTTTCTGGGCTAAAGCTCTCCCTCCTGAATCCGCAACTACCTGCGTGTATCTCCCTCAATATGTATTGGGCGTCAACTGGTGATAGGCATCTCAGCAACGGGCCTTCAAAAGATCTCTTATAGAGTTCACCTTGGTAAATGGTAAACCTGTACGCCTTATACTTCAGTCGTCTTTGTGCATTGAGATCGGCCGGGAGGGTTCCATCTGCAAGGTAATTATATATCTCATCCTTCCAACACGGTGTAACTGCGATAGGAAAAATAAACTCCACGTCAACCCATTTTTTGCTGGCCTTTGTTACTCCAACTACAGGCCTAAAGGTGGTCAGCAAGGTCACACGCTTTTCCACAAAAACGTCTGAGGAACTAGCAAATTTGGATAAAGCATCGGCCTTTGCAATTTCCAGTCGAGGTATTTGCGTCAGATTGAGTGTAGTGAACTCGGCCGCTAATTCCTTCAGCTTTGCCAAATATAAAACCATGGTTTCCTGCTTTGTTTCGAAGAATCCCGAGAAATGATTAGCCACTAACTGCGAATCCGTGAAGACCTCCAGATGATCCGAACAGAGGGTATTAGCCATTCTGACTCCTGTCAGGACTGCCTCATACTCCGCCTCATTATTCGTTATAGGAAAATTCAAACTGATAGCGAAGTCAAATTCCCTACGATCCGGGGACACCAGGTGAATGCCCGCTCCGCCGCCGTTCGCCGTGGAGGAGCCATCCACATGGAGTAACCATGCCACGGGTCTCGAACTCGGACTGGGGTCCTGACTTATAAGGAATATATGTTGGCACGAATGGTCCAAACTGTTACCTAGTGTTTCCGCCATAAAGTCGGCTAGGACCTGTGCTTTAATAGCCGTGCAGGGACGATACTCGATCCCAAATTCGCCCAATTCTATAGCCTATTTTACCAATCTCCCTTGAGGTATCCGGATTGGCAATGATTTGGCGGAGTGGTTTATCCGTCACGACCACTATTAGGTGAGTCTGGAAATAGGGCTTCAACTTACGAGCCGTCATGACAATGGCCAAGGCAAATAGTTCGATTTGCAGATAATTTTTCTCCGCTCCGTGGAGGACGCGGCTGACATAATGGATAGGAGATTGCTTTCTGTTTGCTTCTCTTACTAATATTGTGCTAATGGCGTTAGCGGAGACCGCGAGATACAGATAAAGCGTCTCCCCTGGATCTGGTTTCGCCAAGAGTGGTGGTGCAATCAAATACTTCTTGAACTGTTGAAACGCTCTTTCACATTCTTCGGTCCACTGGAAATCCTTGGCATTCTTCAGGATTTTGAAGAAAGGAAGACTCCGTTCTGCCGAGGCCGCAATAAAATGCCCCAAGGCTGTTATACGCCCCACAAGGCATTGCACATCCCGTACCGAGCGTGGGGAAGCAAGATTCATCACGGCCTCTATCTTGTCGGGGTTGGCTTCAATCCCGCGCTCGTTAACCATATATCCCAAAAAAATTCCCGCTTCCACTCCGAAGGTACACTTCTTGGGATTGAGCTTCATCCCATAGTTCCTCATAATGGCAAACGATTTCTCCAAATGCTCCACGTGATCCTGCGCCTTCAAACTCTTGATCAACATATCGTCTACGTACACCTCCATTGATTTTCCTATTAGGTTATAAAACATTTTCGCCACCAATCTCTAGAACGTCGCGCCGGCGTTCCTCAAACCAAAAGGCATTACACGATAACAGTCCACACCAGTGTCCGTAACTAAGGCTGTTTTCGATTGATCGTCCGTTGCCATAAAAATCTGGTGGAAGCCGCTCTTGGCATCCATGAAACTGAATAGGGCGCACCCGGCTGTCGAATCCACTAGAAGGTCAATCATTGGCAATGGGAAGCGATCCCGCGGGCAATGCTTGTTCAAATCTTTATAATCCACACACATTCTCCATTCTGCTGCTTTCTTCAGAACCAGGACAATATTGCTGAGCCACTCCGAATAACGTAATTCATAGATATGCCCTGCTTTAAGCTTTTCTACAACCTCTTTCTCTGCTGTCTCGCTCTTCTCCTTGGTAAAATTCATTTTCTTATGTCGTATTAGTTTAGCCCGCGGATCATCATTCAGCTTATGCTCTATAATCTTTGGGTCGATTCCAATCAAGTCAGAATCACTCCAGGAAAATATATCGACATTCCTTTATAAGCATTCAATCAACGCCTTCTGAATGTCCGGCGACATTGTAGCTCCTATCCTCAACGTGTGCTCCGGTTGTCTCATGTCGATCTCTATCGTGATAAAATCTCCCACTGGCTCCATTCTCGGTTCATTCTGATAAGGAATAACCGCCCTCTCTATCTCGGCGCATTGCCCCTTATGATCAAGCCTCGACTTCTTGCTACTCTTCGTCATCTTGGCATCTGTCTTGTTTAGCTCTTGCCACTCGATACTTCGCTGCCTCTTCCCTGACATCACGTCTGATGAGCTCCCGATCTAGAGAACCTTGGTTCCCATAGACGGCGCCACTGATTTGACAATAGATCGTCTTATATATATATGTGGGTCGGTTACAAGCGAGCAATCTAATCGTACAACAATCTATCTCAAATCAGGCCTACACTAGACATCTCTTGTAGACTTGGTCCGGAACCTGCTGCTCGAGTTTGGGACGTCACCAAACTGTTTGCTGATGCTGCAACGGTGATGGATATCGAACGTATATCGGTGATGAGTCTTGATATGATATCGGGGATGAGTCTCGATCTTGATTACCTGAAACTATTCATGCAACATGTATTACATTTGGCCCACAAAAATAATTTTCAATATGATCTACTCATGCAATACCTAGCAATCAACATCTGAAGCGGATTACAACATATAAAATAAAGAGATATGGTGATTACCTGAAGCGAGGATGGAAGCGGCGGAAAACAGATGAAGGAATGAAAAATGAAGAAAACTAATTATGCAATATCACTATATCAGTGACAGTTGCGTTTCGTAACGCTCAACCCTTAATTATGATTAGAAATGTCATATGGATTTAAATGAGGTAGAGTTTTAAGCGGATAAGTTTACTATTGCTAACAAAATTAATTCCCTAAATTTATGTCAATAACTAAATAACACAGCTACTAATTGAATTAAAAGTGCAATAATAATTAACGTTACTATAATATATAGAGAGAGATATATCGACAACAATGAATTAACCTAATTAAATTATTTTAGATGTGTCAGGTTGAGAAAGAAAAAAAAAGGAGAAGAATATAATATCATAATAATTCATGCAAAAATATTCGGGCCGTTACAGAATCTCTACGATTTGATCATCTAAATACATGATCTAATTGTTTAAATTAAATAATTACTAATAATTAAAATTCAAACTCCTTGATTACTCTCACCCTTTATTATGAATCAATATGTGCCGTCAGATTTAAATTTTATATAAGATTACATATGCACCACCCAATCTAATTTTTATTATTTAATATCCAAAGTAAATATCAACTTCATGTGCATAGGATAGAGGCATTAAATATGTTAGATATATTGATCTAAGATCCAAAGTATAAATAAGCAATGGTCTCCCAAGATCAAGAATTTGGTTCATCTTACATAAAGCTTGATAAACCTCAACCTGTTGTATATATATTCTGCCAAAAATCTCGGTATGGTTGAAGGCCACAAGATCATGCTCAAGGATCTTGATAAGTTCTTGAATATTTGAATACCTCACAAAGAGCGAGTCAAGATATTCAAAGAGATAATAATTCTTGGAATCTTACTAAAGCTAAAAAGCCTTTCACTAATGTTAATAACTCTTGAAAGTCTAAAGAAGGCCTCTTGACTTCATGGACTTACAAAAGGTTTATTTGGCTCATAACTGATCCAATTAGGTGATTATTTATTTGGTCTTGAGGTGGGAAACGAAATTGATGGTCCAAGGTCTCTAAGAAGTGTCTTCCAATTTAATTTAGCTTTAGCCCATCACTTGAGTCGAGCCTCAACCTAATGACATTCACTATTGGACCTTCTAAGTACTTCTCTTGCACATTTTCTTGTATCTCAGCAACAAAGTTCAACACGCCATTTCTAATTTTCTCTTTTGATCGAGCTCTAATTATTGAACCGTCATGAATTTTAAGCAGATCACTCTTACCTTAATTAGGCGGCTTCAGTTCGTTCCTATCATTCCCTCCTTCCTCCAAATAATCATCCTCAACTCTGAATCTACATCAAAAGGGGAAAGATCAGTAGCATTAAATGTTGCACTTACATTATACCCACCAAGAAGGTCAAGTTTCAAAGCATTGCCATATATTCTTGTTATAACTTGAAATGAGCAATCTCTTGGGAACCTTTGTTTTCTCAAGTGAAGCCATACCCGATCACCGGGCTCAAATATGACTTGTTTGTGTCCCTTTCTAACTTGCTTGATGTACTTCTATGTTTTCTTCTTAATTTTGAGTTTCACTTTTTTATTCAGCGCTTTGATCATGTTCGCCGTTTCTTTTCCATCAAGACTTGTATATTCTTCAATGGCTATTGGAATAAGACCAAGCAAGCTTAAGTCGTGCCCGGGGCTTTCCTCACAAGCAATTCACATATAGAACATTTAGCAATTCGTAGGTTATTTTCATGTTCTTCATTAAGGCATAGTCCTCAAATGTAGCTTACTCACAAGTCAAACAATTTAAAGAAAAATCAAAATTAATAGTTTATGTTTCCTTGATTGACTCGAAATTAATCATTGGATACAAGGTACCTCTTAGATAAACTCACGCACTTTGCATGCCTTTTACTAAGCTAATATTTCCCCTTGAGGTATTTGAGAGAGTTGTGGTCTGTATGAATAACGAACTCCTTAGACCATAAGTAATGTTGACACGTCTCCAATACTCTTACCAAAGCGTACAACCCTCCCTCGTGTCTTTGGTAATTCAGTTGAGCTCCAATCAACTTTTCATTAAAGTAAGCAATTAACTTTTCATCATGCATCAAAACAACCTCTACACCTACTCCAGATGCATCGCATTCAAGCTCAAAGCTTTTGTTAAACTTAGGCAATGAAAGAATTGGTGTAATGGTGAGTTTTCTTTCAAAAGATCAAATGCATGCTCTTGTTTTTCTCCCCAATTAAATCGAACCTTGTTTTTCACAATTTCATCTAATGGTGAAATAATAGTGCTAAAATCTCTAACAAACCCACGGTAGAAACTTGCAAGGCCATGAAATCTGCTTACTTAAAAAAACAAATTAAGGGTTGGTCAATCTAGAATAGCATTAACCTTGTCCTTTTCCATTTCAATTCCATTAGCACTTATAATAAAACCAAGAAAACCCACTTTTTCTTTGCGGAAAAAAACTTTTAAAATTGGCATGCATGGATTATTTTCTCAATGTATCTGAAACAACACGCACATTCCATGATGTTCTTCCATGTTTTTTCTATAGATAAGAATATCGTCAAAATACACTACAACAAATTTTACAATGAATCAGGCAAAACGTGGTTGATTTGTCTCAGAAAAGTACTTGACGCATTAGTTAAGCCAAACAGTATGACCAACCACTCATATAAACCATTTTGCCTGAAAGCGATTTTCTATTCAACACACTCTTTTAGTCTTATTGATGATAACCACTTCTTAGGTCCATATTAGAATAACACAGCCCCACATAATCCATCAAGCAAATAGTCGAACCTAGGAATGAGATTTCTCTCTCTCAAAAAAAGAAAGACTTAGGAATGAGATATCGATACTTCACCGTGAGTTTATTGATGGCACGACAATCATTACCCATCATCGATGTTCCATCCTTCTTTGATATTACAGTTACACTACCAAGCATGGGTTGATAGCTTCTCGGACCTTACCTTTACTCATCAATACCTTCAGATTTCTTTGAAGTACTTTTGTTTTCTCCCAGATTGGCTCTATGAGCTGGTTGATTTGGAAGTGTTGCCCCAGAAGAGAAGTTAATTTGATGTTCTATGTATGTTAATGTTGGTAAACCATCCATCCTCTTCCGAAAAAACATCTGCATATTCCTGCAAGAGAGACATAGAAGAACTAAGCAAGGAAGATGGTAGTTCAGTAGTACTTAGATATGACTCTTTGTACATCAGCACCATTAAAATCCTTTTTTCAACAATCCATGGTGTGATTGCTCGTGTTACTGTTGGTTCTTCTTGTTATGTCACCTGTCGGTCATACCGGATTATATCGAGTAATCATGGTTATCGCATGAAGGTGCCTCTGTTTCCGTTTTTTAACGTACAACCCGCTGTCACAGGGGAACCGCTGCTGTTGCACTGTTTGTTGTCGACCCTGTTATCACAGGGAATTTTTTCTTGAACCGACCCCGTTATCACAGGGATTTTTTTCTTGAATCGACCCCGTTATCTCGGGGAACTTTTTCTTGAATTGGCCCTGTTATCACAGGGAATTTTTTCTTGAGTTGGCCCCGTTATCACACGGAATTTTTTCTTGAGTTGGCCCCGTTATCACAGGGAATTTTTTCTTGAACCGACCCCGTTATCACAGGGAATGTCTTCTTGAGTTGGCCCCGTTATCACAAGGAATTTTTTCTTGAACCGACCACGTTATCACAGGGAATTTTTTCTTGAATCGACCCCGTTATCACAGGGAATGTCTTCTTGATTAACCTCGTTATCACGGGGGATATTTTTCTTGGTCGACCCCGTTATCAAATGAGATTTCTTCTTGATCGACCCCGTTATCACAAGGGATTTCTTCTTGTATTGGCCCCGTTCTCACAGGGAATTTTCTTGATCGACCCCGATATCACAGGGGATATTTTTAAGGGTAGGGGTGCATCCCGTTATCACAGGGAACCCGCTACCTGTTGAATTGTTTTTGATCGACCCCGTTATCACAGGGGATATGTTTGAGGGTAGGGGTGCATCCCATTATCACAGGGAAACCCGCTACCTGTTGAATTGTTTTTGATCGACCCCATTATCACAGGGGATATTTTTGAGGGTAGGGGTGCATCCCGTTATCACAGGGAACCCACTACCTGTTGAATTGTTTTTGATCGACCCCGTTATCACAAGGGATATTTTTGAGGGTAGGGGTGCATCCCATTATCACAGGGAAACCCGCTACCTGTTGAATTGTTTTTGATCAACCCCGTTATCACAGAGGATATTTTTGAGGGTAGGGGTGCATCCCGTTATCACAGGGAACCCGCTACCTGTTGAATTATTTTTGATCGACCCGTTATCACAGGGGATATTTTTGAGGGTAGGGGCGCATCCCGTTATCACAGGGAACCCGCTACCTGTTGAATTGTGTTTGATCGACCCCGTTATCACATGAGATATTTTTTAGGGTAGGGGCGAATCCCGTTATCACAGGGAACCCGCTACCTGTTGAATTGTGTTTGATCGACCCCGTTATCACATGGAATCTTGTAGGCGAGCCTTTTCATTGTCTTTTCGACTATGTCTCTTGGTGACTCTGTCGTTGTTGAATCTGTAGGTCATTAAGCCCTACAAAACATCATAGACAAGGAAAATTTTCGACATAAAAGCTAATACGAGAGCACGAAATGACGTGCAAGTGTTATTTGAGGGATGTTCCCTCGATCTGGGAATATTAGTTTTACACAACAAATAGTGTTTTCGGTGTACTCTATCATGCCTGTGGTACCTATTTGTACCTGTAAGAGGGCGATGTGTTAAATATATATCTAGGGGAACATTCCCCAATTGTTTGTGCCATTCTTCACTTCTATATTGTCCGCTTAGGACAAATCCCTGCATGAAATATGAGATTGCGCCAAGCAACAAATAAAAAGGTAATAACGGATAACGGTCGAGGGATAGGTAACCCAGCCCGCCTACGTATCCCGTTGCATGGGGAATCAGACCGGCGTAGTTCCCCCTGTTTTAAGTAATATGCCTACCCACGAAGGGGTTAAATAAGAGATAACGGTCGAGGGCTAGGTAGACCTAACCCGCCTACGTATCCCGTTGAGTGGGGAATCAGACCGGCGTAGTTCCCCCTGTTTTAAGTTTACATACCAACCCACGATGGGGCAATGTTTTCGTCGTTCGAACATAATTTAAAAAGTGCAGAAATTTAAAGTATTGTTCTGTTTGCTCCTCATGGTGATCATTCCATGGCTTGCCGATCCTGATTTGGTCCGACTGCTTCTTCCTCTACTTCTCTAATTCTTGGCAACGCAGGAGAAGTGATGTAACAGAGCCAAGCTTCGTCCTGGTTGGCGACCACTTCTCCGACCCCTCCTCCTGCTGGGAATTTCATCTTCTGATGGAATGTGGATACCACTGCTCTTATTGCATTCAGGGCGGTCTGCCGATTATAACGTTGTATGCAAATGGTTGGTCCATGATTGTGTATTGAACATTAATAGTTCGCCTGTGCGGTTCTTGTCCGAATGATGTAGGAAGGTTCACTTGCCCTAGGGGAATTGTCTCTGCTCCGCCAAATCCTACTAGTGGCGTACGGACCTGTTCGACTGCGTGGTGGCCGAGTGCCATCTTCTCCAAAGCATGCGCAAACATAATGTTGGTGGAGCTGCCATTGTCTATGAGTACCTTGTGTACAACGTAGTTAGCAATATCAAGCTGAACAACTAGGGGGCAGTCGAGCTCGCATGCCTGGACGGCCTCGGGGCTGAGGTCCGAGAGGTCCCTGCTGGAAAACGTGATAACCTCGTATGGGATCTCCTCGATCAACGTTGTAAATCCAACGAATCGGTCCTCGTTCAATACGCGAGTTATCTTCTTCCTCTGATTGGTGGAATCCGCTCCTGCGGTCCCACCGCTTAGCACATTGATGACCCCCCTCGAAGGCGCACTAGTTATCGCATTGCGTCCTTGTCCACTCTCAATCGCCTTTAGGCCCTCCCTTCTCGGGGATTGGGACCGTTCTCTTGATTCAGCGTACTGCCCGCTCGCCTTAACAAATTCTATCAATCTTCTGTCCTTAATCAGTCTCTCGATCTCATCCTTCAGGTCATAGCAGTCGTTCGTGTCATGGCCTTTTTGGCGGTGATACTCGCAGTAGCGTCTGGATTTCTTGGTGAAATCCGTCTCCTTGATTTTTCGAGGTGCACTTAGCCAATTCCTGCTTTGCGCAACGACGAAGATAGTGCGAATGTCCCGATTGAGGGGGGTATATCTCTTTGGGGACCTGTCTCTTCCTCCCTTGTTTTTGCTCCATAGCTCTCTATCCCTTTCCCGACCGGATTCATGGGGTCTAAACTTAGCTGCCATCATGGCATCTTCGTAGATCACAATATGCGCCAACTCATTTATCCGATTGATGGTAGGTTCTGCGAGCTTGATCAACTCTTTGGCGAATCTATTGTGCGTCGTTGCCCTGAACAGGGTTTGCAGCACTTGTCCCCCGTAGGGGTTGTCCACCTTCAGTAGCTCCTCATTGAATCTACTCATGAATTCGCCGAGAGTTTCTCTCTCTTTCTGTTTCAACGCTTCCAGATGGTACATACTTGTCTTCATTCATTTCTGATGGAAAAGTGGTTCTCCAGTCTCTCCTTCATCTGCTCGAAGCTCAAAATAGAGCCTACTTCGATTCTGTTAAACCAGTCCAATGCTGCTCCAATCAGTGTTGTCGCCATTATTTTTGCCTTAATACGCTCGGAAAAATCTTGTATGTTCAAGAGACTCTCCACAGCATGGATGTGATCCCTCGGGTCACTCTTCCCATCATACAGTTTTATGGTCGGAATCTTGTCTCCTCTGTGTAGTACCTCTGCCTCTATCTCATCTGAGAACGGGGTCCTACTGCGACCCTTCCCATGACTCTGAGTCACCTTTCTTGCTAACTCCGCCCTCTCGCGGTCTAGCTGTTCTATCCTTCTTGAAATTACTCGTAGTATCTCTGCATCTTCATTTTTTGAGCCATTGATTTCGGCCCAGTCACGACTGCGTTCCATTCTCCGGATTACTTCCACCTTCTCGCGGTGAAGTCGTTCATCGTCCTTGCTACTTCTCGATCCAGGACTTCGAGGTCTCGTTTTTCTGCCCTGTCGTAAGCTGCGGGTGATATCTCCCTGAAAGAGTCCCCTGTATCCTCTTGTTCCTTATATCCTTGCCTTGTCTACCCTTCACCCGCTCCGGATCCATGGGGCCTTGCCCGAATGTCCGTTGCCCTTTGCTCCGCTAGTCGCGGAAGCAAGGTCTCCAATGTGGAATCCAGCGCCACCCTTACTGTGGCGTTGATCTGCGCTTGCATTTCCGAGGTTATGGCAGTGGGGTGCGAGATGCTTTGTCCCACGGGCATTGTCTCCTCCGGGCCGGGAAAATCTGCATTTGGCGTCTCGGTCACCGGAACGTCTACTGCGGGGTTCTCAGTGGGCGGGGCCTCAGTCTCAGGTCCCGCCGTACTTGGTGCAACAAGGGTCGAATCTGAATTCGCAGCTCGCGGTGGCCTCCCGGGCCCACACCTTCGTTGCACTTGCGGTGGAGGAAGCTCCATCGAGGCTTGAGCTATTGTCTGTTCTTGGTCAGTTGGGTGTTGAGGGGGTGGTGTGTTCTCAATCCTCGTGTTTCTAGTCACAACTCCGCTAACTTCGGATCGGGTCCTCCTTCCTTGCATCTCGGTGTCCTTGTCCCGGAACTGGTGTTCCCACAGACGGCGCCATTGATTTTACAATAGATCGTTTCATATATATGCGAGTCTCGGTTACAAGTGAGTGGTCCAGCAATATAACGAGCATATCTCAAATCAGACCTACACTACAAGTCTCGTGTAGGCTTGGTCCGGAACACCTCGGACCTTCGCCTCGATGCTTGGATGGGAGAGGAATATCGGTAAATAGATCGAACGGACGTCGGTGATCGCCTTCGATGTGATGTCGAGGATGACCCCCGATGTGAGATCGATGATGAGGTGGTATGACGTGTCACAGGCGTGTGTTGTAGTCACGATATCGAATGAGATATCGAAAGTAACATCGGTGATGTATTTCGATATGACGAGTGGTAGCTGAGGGATAATAATTGCCTGTTTTGGGATCCGGGCACCGCGTATTTATAGACCTCGGGATCCGGGGACCACAGTAACATATCGGTGATTATTACCGATATGACGTCGAAAGTGATCCCCGATATGGTCCAATATGGGCCTGGTTTGGGCCCTGCCCAATATGCGGGAAATGCCCATATCACTAGAGTTTGCGTGTTTCGTGACAACTTTGGGTTAGGAGGCTACAAAGCCACCTTGTTTGTACTTGCAGAGTTCTTTTCGTATTCGGCACACAATCATAATAAATAAGACATCAATCAAGATAGTAATTTAATTAAGGATAAACTTAAGCTTAGTGTGATGATAGGTTGCCTACGTTTCCCGAGTGGTACCCCAGGACTCAAGCCACCTTAGTTTATGTATTATGTTTTACATGCCAGCCCTTCTCAGTTCTTCTGGAAAGCAATTAAAAATTTGGAAATAATGCAGTGGAGATTAGTCGATAACTCCATCTCAGTCGGTGCCAAAGCAATTCGCACCTCTTCATTCTCCTATCGTGAGACCTTTAGCGACGCCATGTATCAAAGATAATCTTGTCGATGATTGCCAATCTCCTCACCTATTCATACTACGGTTGGGAATTTTAACTTTTGATGGTATGTGGACACCACAGATATGAAGGCATTGAGTTTTGGTCTACCCAGAAAGGCATTGTAAGGAAAAGGCACTTCCATGGTCAAGTAATATGTGTTCATCATTCTCCTTTGCGGGGATGTCTCAAGTGAAGTCAGAAGTGTGACTAATCCGCAAGGTATAACCTCTGTCCCTCCAAAGTCGCGAAGTGGAGTCCTCACCGTTTCCATTTTGTCACCTCCCAGCGCCACTTGTTGCCATGTGGAAGTGAAGAGTACATTTTTAGATCCTCAATTGTCTATCAGGACTTTCATAACACCAAAGTTATTTATATCAACTATAATCACCAAAGGGCAATCCAGCTTACCTACTTGAGGTGGTTTCTTCTGGTACCATTCCTCGTAGCAATTGATATATATCAATAGGACCTCTCGAGATCATGTGGATAATTTCCTTTCTAGGCTGGTTGTCCATTAACTGCAGGTGGTCGTATGTATGTGTGTTCTCTATCGCTTTCTACTTATCCTTGCGAGGCGAACCGGACCAGTCTCTAAGTGCCCTATCTACCTTTTCCTTCAGGCTCCTCACATACTCGGCAAGTTTCTTTCTCTAACCAACCACTCTATCTCATCCTTCAAGTCCTTGCGCTCCTCAGTGAGATGTTTGTCTTGCTTATGGAATTTGTAGTGTCTCCTTGATAGTCGCATGGCCGACAAGTCTTGCATTTTTCTTGGTTTGTTCAGTCGTCCCTTTCTTTTCACTACACTATCGATTGTCATAATATCGTCGATGAGAGGCGTGTAGAGCCTGGGCGCTGAATTTTTATGCATGTCATTTCTAATCTTATCCCAGGTTCTCTTGTCTTTCCCCTTACTCCTTTGTGGATGGTCTATGGCCTTTGCTGCCTACATCTCTTCCAGATGTATTATCTTCTCGATAGTTTTGTCCTTATCTTTAAGAGTTCAGTTGAGAAGGTACGATTCCTTGTGGCATGGAACATGATATTCACCACCTTTTCTCCCTAAGGGTTATCGATCTTCAAGAGTTCCGAGTTGAACCTTCGTACAAAATCTCTAAACGTCTCTTTTCCCCCATGTTGAACTAAAGATACGGGTGATCCATGGCCGTTCTCTTCTCGCTAGAAAACTGGCTCTCAAACTTCCTTCGTAGTTCCTCATAGCTGCCAATTGATCCCGCCAAAATCCTGGAAAACAAATCCAAAGCCACACCCATCAACGTGGTGGTAAAAATGTGGGTTTGCACGTTGTTGATAAATCCATAAAGAGATAACATCCTGTCCAAATAGAAGATGTGCTTCAATGGATCCTGTTTTCCGTCATAAGTCTTCAGCCACTGTATCTTCTCCCCTCGATCTAATATTTTACTCTTTATTTTGCATTGAATGGAGTGCCCTACATGGCCTCATCACCATCGCCATTCAACGTTGCACGTCTTCCTTCTCCTTGTCAAATTAATACTT
The DNA here is from genome assembly GCA_948329865.1 of Linaria vulgaris. Lineage (NCBI taxonomy): Eukaryota > Viridiplantae > Streptophyta > Magnoliopsida > Lamiales > Plantaginaceae > Linaria > Linaria vulgaris. The sequence goes on from OX415252.1 coordinate 37,099,403, forward strand.
CTTATCGCTAGACGCATTTAAACTATAAGAGAAAGACCCTTCTAGGAATATGTACGCAATCTTGTAAGTACTTGTGCAGGATACTATCGAATGTCATTTGATAGTGTCAGGGATATAGTGAAGTGAGTGGTTTTTATTGTGGTATGCAGGTGAATGTGAACTTACAATGTATATCTTGTTGATTTTTTTTTTGTCAAAACACTTAAACTTATATATTCTTATAATTAAGATAATAATTTGGGAGCTAAATTCTTTTAAAGAGGGGAGGGTGTGAGGCCCAAGTTAATCTCGAGATATATTTTAACGTTTATATTATTTTCTTGCAAACGAAATACTTTACGAGAGATAACCAATTGTTATAACAATGATTTTGTGTGTTTGAGACATGAAACTTGGTTCTTCTTTGTGTTTCACTTTTGTCAATTTTAAGACTATTTTTGATCATCAGTAATTAACCTATTGATTAAACTGGACCAATTTAAGTTGAATGTTTACATAGAAATAAGGTATTTGGATTAAAAGGACTAAGTTGTAAACTTTGTGGAAACAGAGCATGCAGAGCCACGTCACACTTGTAAGCCCACTTGTTGCCACCAGATCATTTACATACAACCATGTACTTCCTTAATATTATTTGGTGAATTAGCTTAGGAGATTATCATGTTTAGTATAACATATGCCCTTTTTGTAATAGAGATAAGGCTATTGATTTTTTTTGGAGTTGGTTAGACCTCCCAATGCAGGCTGGGATATTCGAATTGCATACTCCATCTTTGGGTATGATCTTTGTATATCTCTTTTCCACGGGATGTTTACACAACTTCATAAAAAATCCTTTTTGGTTTTTGGGGCATGCTTTTAAACTCCCTTAGTCTCCTTCCTTTTTGGTATTAGTGATCGTATGGGTTGGGTACACCATACGGTTTCATTCTGTAGTATCCCCATCCTTTTTCTTTCTTTATAAACTTTTATTTTGCGTTGTCTCGGGAAGAGTAAACTACCAATTAAGAAGATATAGAATCGTGTTGGGCCGAAGAGAAGAAATGTTAAAGATTGACATGTTCCTCTATTGGCGAATCTTTCTCAAGGTTTGATAAATTAATTAATTATATTTCTCTTAAATTTTGTTGCTCATAAACATATCATGATATCTAATTAACCTATTACAAGGTGTTGGGTCGAAATTTAGATGGGCTGCTGACATGTTTCAAAGATTGGTGCTCTAAACATAGATTAAGAGTTCTTGAAATATTGAAATGTTGTTGAAACTCTATAGGTTAACCTTACTCTTATCATTCCTAGTTATTCTGTTTATCGAATATGGCTAGGATTAACGACGGTATACTCTCCAAGATTTTAATTGTTTCTCTCTCAAAAGAATTTCTAGATATGTCTACGGTGGAGACAATTCATGGTGGTTTAGTAACATGAAAAACAGAACATAAAATGAGATTTGTGCCATAAGATTTCTTCTTTTATCAAATATCAACTAATGGTAATTATTTATATTTATTAATTGTGGGAATGTTAAATACTGTATATAATATGTCTTACATGATGTTTAACGGCAATAAATTTATGATGTTACCATTAATAAATAAGCAATTGTTGTTGTATATATATGCATATTATATACATTTCACATAATAGTGTACCTGAGGACATGAAATGTGAATATTTGAGTACTATCATGTTATGCCTTAATTATAATTTAAGAATAGAACCATAGTACAACTGTGAAGTCTATGACCTACCACACGATTAGAAATAATATCAGTCATGTTATTATAGTTTGAATTATTAATTAGAGTTAGTGGAAATGGTAAACGACTGATATCATAACTAGATTAAGATTCTGTATAATTCACGTTGCTTGTAGCATGTCGTTATAAAACAAAAAATAGAATCAAGAATTAGAAAAGATATTTGTCGAGCATTCATTAATAATTCTATGACCTCTTAGGTGATGACAATTAGACGTTGTTACGTATTTGCTCCAACACTTTTTGTAGTCGTGATTCAGGTGAGTGCTCATAAACTCTACTATTTTCAAAAAACTGGAAGAAATGCATGTATATCTATGTATGCATATATATATATATATATATATATATATATATGTGTGTGTGTGTGTGTAGACACTATTTTTTACACAATGAACGGTCATTTCTTCAAAGAAAGTTATCGTGAATCGGGTACTTGAACTGTTCACTTCTTCAAAACAATTTTTTTTGTAAATTGGGTACTCCAACTGTTCATTTATCAAGAAGAAGTTTTCTGTAAATTGGATATTTAAACTGTTCGGTTTTATCAAAGCAAGTTAGCCGCACATTGGTTAATTCCTTTGAATGATTGGAATCGATATGATGAATGGTGTCCCGTTGGGTTGTATTCAGAATTGATTAGACTGGATGCAGTGTTTGGCGTGGGAGTGCAGAGGGTACCGCCGCTATTTTCAAAAAACTGGAAGGAATGCATGTATATCTATGTATGCATATATATATATATATATATATATATATATATATATATGTAAACACTATTTTTTACACAATGAACGGTCAATTCTTCAAAGAAAGTTATCGTGAATCGGGTACTTGAACTGTTCACTTCTTCAAAGCAAATTTTTTTGTAAATTGGGTACTCCAACTGTTCATTTATCAAAAAGAAGTTTTCTGTAAATTGGATATTTAAACTGTTCGGTTTATCAAATCAAGTTAGCCGCACATTGGTTAATTCCTTTGAATGATTGGGATCGATATGATGAATAGTGTCCCATTGGGTTGTATTCAGAATTGATTAGACTGGATGCAGTGTTTGGCGTGGGAGTGCAGGGGGTACCGTCGGGCGGCAGCGGGCTTGCTTGTAGAACCTTTTGTCCTCATAGGCCTATTCTCTCTCAGACATAGCAAGAGGAGATTGTGTCTTTGTTGGGTCGTAGGATTTCTGTATGTACCATGGCATATGTTCTTGAGTCCAAGGTCGTGCCTTGAATTAGGAGATAAGGAGTACTATTATGAGGTGATAAGGTGGATTGCATTAGCAAAATAACGTGGACATCGATCATCAAACGTGAAACAATTTTTTTGTTAAAGGGTTTTGGTTAAACCACGGATGCTTGTGATTTCACGATTCTGTTGCATGACATTTGTGTGCGTTTAAGTTCATATGTTAAACTGTAAAGTTATGTAAAGAAAATACTACACTTGCACACACGCATGACCAATCACTGATATTTTTATCTCACACAAAATTTTGTATTTCTTCCCTTCCTTCCAGATTAAGACGAACTAGGTTACCACTCTGTCAGGACCAGAGAGCTTTTGACATTGGGGAACATTCAAGTTTAATAGGGTATTGAGTTAGTTGAGTTTCTTTTTCTTTTATTAGTTTAGTACTTTTAGTGTATTTGATTTAGATATTTAATAGTTAGGCATGTAATAGTTGCTTTGATATTGTTCAGTTTATCTCGAAATTATCGGGTTGTTACAGGTTGCCCCCGTATTCTATTATCAAGAAATGTATCCACGACTTCTTGTACTAATTTCTCCTGACACATTACTAATTTTGCCTGCTGTAGACCTACTTGTTGTTAATATATCGGTAAAAATTTGTTTCTATCGATTACTCTTTTATAGAGTTCATTAATATGAGAGCTCATTAATTTACCGCCATATATCTAAATAATTTGTCTTAACTCTATGGGAAAACTAGTAATACACACAAAGGATCCATTCTGTTTCTATATTGGCTCTGAGAAAATGCTTAGACAATTCTACGCATCTAATCAAAAGATTATTTCTTTTCCCAACCTTTCAACTTCTTATTCATTCCATGTGGGTCCTTCTTCTCCTAATTCTTCCCATTCTACCACGAATTCTCATAATAATTGGTAGATCCAGATCGGCTAATTGTTCTTGAATTGTAACAACCCGCAAATTCCCAGGCTAACCACAATAATATCATATCAAGTATTACAAGGCTAAATGTTAAATATCTAAATAAATTATGCCTAAAATATTAAATTAATGAAAAGAAATAGTACTTAACTAACTTAATACCCTTGTATAATTCGAACGCTCCCCAATGCAAAAGGCTTCCAAGTCCTGATACGGTAGTAACCTAGTTTAGGAAAGGCTACAACAAAATAATGAGATAAAAATCTCAGTGGATTCTCTTGCGTGTGTGCAAGTGTTGAAATAATACTTTCCTTGAAAAACTTTATTTAACAATAGTTTAATAACACAATTTGAAAGCACACACATGTTATGCAAGAGTATCGTGGAACCAGAAGCATCGGTGGTTTAACAGAATCCTTTAACAAAAGAACAGAATCATCTTTGATGACCGATGTCCACGTCATTTTTGCTGATGCCAATCAACCTTATAACACCACACAAATTATCCTTATCACCCCGCCCAAGGAGTTACATTGAAATCAAATGTGTATGACATGGTACATACGAAACACAACAACCTCCTATTGTGTCTGAGAAGGAATGGGCACATTGGGACGAAAAGCCCTATCGACAAGCCCTTTAGCGCCAACGGTGCCTCTGCATTCCCACAACAAGTTGGATCCAACAACAAATCAAATTCGAATTGAACAACCCAACATGACACCCTTGATCATATTTTCAATCATTTGAAATAACCAATTTACGAGTAGCCCTTTTTAAAAAATAAACAGTTCCATACGTAGAAATTCATGTTTACGTGTATGTATAGATGTACACATGCGCTCCTTTCAGTTTTTCGAATAGCAGAGCTTATAAACATTCATTTGAAATAAGATCGTACAGAGGGCAATCAAAAGGGTCTTAGTTTAGAACTACCCAGCTACAAGAGTATTCCACCTTAGCTCTTGTAGCGGTCTTGACTTCATGACCACAACATAATTCTCCGTTACCTACAAGGATAGGTTAATTTCTAGCTTAAGATTGATATAGAGAGTTCCATTAAAAAGGTTTACAATCTCCTACTCTACATGACCACACCCGCTCCGGCTATTAATTAACCATTATACTTGTGGCTGATTGAGTAACTTGTATCCACATATATAACCCCTAGCATAAATTGCATATTTGTAAATTTACAACAAATTCACCTTAATTGTGCAATACTTAATTACACCATGCTTCTTAGTTCCAAACATATAGACTATATTTTTTTTTGCTTCCACGTGTGATATGGAGGTTTCTAGCATCTGGGCCCATTCTGGGCCGCGGCCCATGAACGAGCATATCGGGGATCAACCCTGATATGACATCGAAAGTAGAATTCGATATAGGCCAGTCTCACCTATAAATATCCCGCCCCGCGCACCAAGAACGGTAATCAATTCTTCACCTCGGTCCTCCCGCATCACATCGAATAGAAATATTCGATATTATACCCGATATAGACACTCGACATAGTCTTGTCCACGTCATCACTCAGCCTCCTGTAACGAATTATCCCCGACGTCATCTCGAGGATCATTCCCGACTTCATATTGAGGAACATCACCGACCTCATATCAAGGATCATCACCGACCTCATATCGAGGATCATCACCGACCTCATATCGAGGAACATCACCGACCTTATATCGAGGATCATCACCGACCTCATATCGAGGATCATCACCAACCTCATATCGAGGATCATCACCGACATCGTATCGAGACTCATCCCCGACCTCGAGAAACAGGTTCCGGACCAAGCCTACGCGATATATATAGTGTAGGCCTGATTTGAGATAGATTTGTTGTATTGCTAGATCATATACTTGTAACCGACACTCACATTTATATATATATATATAAAATGACCTATTGTCAAATCAGTGGCGCCGTCTGTGGGAACCAAGGTTCTCTAGATCGGGAGCTCATCAGACAAGATGTCAGGGAAGAGGTAGAGAAGTGTCAAGGAGCAAGAACTGAACAAGACGGATACCAGTATGACGAAGAGCGACAAGAGGCTGACGCCTGATCATAAGGGGCAATGCGCCGAGATGGAAATGGCGGTTATTCGTTATCAGAATGAACCGAGAATGGAGCCGGCGGGAGATTTTATCACAATAGAGATCGACCCGAGACAACCGGAGCACACGTTGAAGATATGAGCTACAATGCCCGATATTCGGAAGGCGTTGATTGAATGCTTAAAAAGGAATCTCGATATATTTGCCTGGAGCGACTCTGACTTGATTGGGATCGACCCAAGGATTATAGAGCATAAGCTGAATGTTGATCCACGGGCCAAACCAATACGACAGAAGAAAAGGAACTTTAGCAAGGAGAAGAGCGAGGCAGCAGAGAAAGAAGTTGTGGAAAAGCTTAAAGCAGGACATATTTATGAATTACGATATTCGGAGTGGCTCAGCAATATCGTGCTAGTTCTGAAGAAAGTAGCAGAGTGGAGAATGTGCGTGGATTACAAAGACTTGAACAAGCATTGCTCACGGGATCCTTTCCCGCTGCCAAGGATCGACCTTCTAGTAGATTCGACAGCCGGATGCACCCTATTTAGTTTCATGGATGCCAAGAGCGGGTTCCACCAGATCTTTATGGCAACGGAGGATCAACCGAAAACATCCTTTGTTACGGACACATGTGTGTACTGCTATCGTGTAATGCCCTTCGGTCTGAGGAACGCCAGAGCAACGTTCCAGAGATTGGTGGCGAAGATGTTTTATAGCCTAATAGGAAAGTCGATGGAGGTATACGTGGACGATATTTTGATCAAAAGATTAAGGGCACAGGATCACGTGGAGCATTTGGAGGAATCGTTTGCCATTATGAGAAACTACGGGATGAAGCTCAACCCCAGGAAGTGCACCTTCGGAGTGGCAGCAGGAAAATTTCTGGGATATATGGTTAACGAGCGCGGGATTGAAGCCAACCCAGACAAGATAGAGGCCGTGTTGAATCTCGCCTCCCCACGCTCGATACGGGATGTGCAGTGCCTTTTGGGACGTATAACAACCTTGGGATGCTTTATTGCTACCTCAGCGGAGCGGAGTCTTCCTTTCTTCAAAATCTTGAAGAAGGCCAAGGACTTCCAGTGGACCGAAGAATGCGAAAGAGCATTCCACAGTTCAAGAAGTATCTGGTGGCACCACCACTCTTGGCGAAACCAGATCCAGGGGAGACGCTTTATCTATATCTGGTTGTCTTCGCCAACGCCAGTTCATGTTAGTGAAGGAAGCAAACGGAAAGCAATCTTCAGTTCATTACGTCAGCCGTGTTCTTCACGGAGCAGAAAAGAATTATCTGCAAATTGAACTATTTGCCATGGCCGTCGTCATGACGGCTCGTAAGTTGAAACCTTATTTCCAAGCTCACCCAGTAGTGGTCATGACAGACAAACCACTCCGCCAAATCATGACCAATCCTGATACCTCGGGGAGATTGGTAAAATGGGCCATAGAATTGGGCGAATTTGGGATCGAGTACCGTCCCCGTACGGCCATTAAAGCACAGGTTCTAGCCGACTTTATGGCGGAGGCACTAGGTAACAACTTAGACCATTCGTGCCACCATATATTTCCTGTAAGCCAGGACCCTGGTCCTAGTTTGAAACTCACAGCATGGCAACTTCATGTGGATGGCTCCTCCACAGCAAACGGCGGGGGAGCAGGAATTCACCTGGTATCCCCAGATCGTAGGGAGTTTGATTTTGCTATCAGTCTGAACTTTCCTATAACGAACAACGAAGCGGTGTATGAGGCAATTCTGGCAGGAATCAGAATGGCTAAGACCCTCTGTTCGGATCACCTGGAAGTCTTCACGAATTCGCAGTTAGTGGCTAACCACTTCTCGGGATTCTTCGAAGCAAAGCAAGAAACCATGGTTTTATACTTGGCAAAGTTGAAAGAATTGGCGGCCGAGTTCACTACATTCAATCTGACACAAATACCTCGATCAGAAAATGCAAAGGCCGATGCTTTATCGAAGTTCGCTAGTTCCTTAGACATCTTTATGGAAAAGCGTGTGACTTTGCTGACCACCTCTAGGCCTGCGATCGGAGTGACAAAGGCCAACAAAAAATGGGCCGACGTGGAGTTTATTTTTCCTATCGCAAGTACGCCGTGTTGGAAGGATGAAATATATGATTACCTCGCAAACGGAACCCTCCCGACCGAACTTAACGCCCAAAGGCGACTGAAGCACAAGGCATACAGGTTTACCATTTACTAGGGCGAGCTCTATAAGAGATCTTTTGAAGGCCCGTTGTTGAGATGCTTATCACCAACGGACGCCCAGTACATACTGAGGGAGATACACGCAGGTAATTGCGGATATCATTCGGGAGGAAGAGCGTTAGCCCAGAAAATATTAAGACAGGGATATTTCTGGCCAACGATACGACAAGACGCCACCCTGTACTGCCGCAATTGTGAGAGTTGCCAGTACCACGCCAAACTAGTACACAGGCCAGCTGTATTGATGCAGCCCCTAGAGATCACTTGCCCATTTGATCAATGGGGAATCGATATAGTGGGTCCCCTTACCGATGGCCAGAGGTCAGAAGAAATTTCTCTTGGTAGCAGTAGAATACTTTACGAAATGGGTGGAGGCTGAAGCTTTAATGCACATCACGGAGAAAAATATGATAGACTTTGTCTGGAGGAACATCGTATGTCGCTTTGGACTACCCCGAGTTTTGGTATCAGACAATGGTACCCAGTTCCGAGGGAAGACAATGGTTGCATGGTGCAAAGAATTAAAAATATCCCAGCATTTTGCTGCGGTATCCCACCCACAGGCAAATGGACAAGTGGAGTCCACCAACAAGACTCTTAAACAATATTTGGAGCGGCGACTGCACGCCACCGGAAAGAGTTGGATCGACGAACTGCCAGGTATTCTATGGGCATATAGAACTACACCCAGAACATCCACAGGAGAGGCACCGTTTACCCTAGTATACGGGTCCGAGGCAGTAGTCCCAGTTGAGATCGGCATGCCAACATACAGAATAACGGAATATGACCCGCAACACGCTGCACGACTGCGAAAAATGGACTTAGAAATGATTGGTTCCACAAGAGAGCAAGCTCACCAACGAACGGTGGCTTTCAAAGCAGCGATGGCCAAAAGTTTCGATAAACGAGTGCACCTTCGAAGCTTTCAAGTGGGCGACTTGGTGTTGAAAAGTGTGAAAGCAAGTAAACACGTTGGGAAACTACAAGCCAATTGGGAGGGACCTTACAGGGTCACCCACGCCAACGCAAAAGGTTATTATTATCTCGAGGACATGCATGGCGAGCCTCTTCCCAGGCCATGGAACGTGCAACACCTTATGCGTTTTTATTCTTAAGAAAATCAGCATTTGAATCGCTATTAGCAATGTAAAGAACTACGCGAGGCTTGATTCCCTGCACGGGATACGTAGGCAACCAGATACGGTTCAGCACCAATCTATTGTTAAAATTATCATGATATGGAGGAAGGCTCCTGCCCATGAGCGGTAGCGGGTCACCTATACAAGAAAACATTCCCTGTGATAACGGGGCCAATTCAAGAAAAAATCCTCTGTGATAACGGGGTCGATTCAAGAAAAGATCCCCTGTGATAACGGGATCGATCCAAGAAAAAATTCTCTGCGATTACGGGGCCAGTCCAAGAAAAAATCCCCTTGTGATAACGGGGTCGATCCAAGAAAAGATTCCCTGTGATAACGGGGCCAATCCAAGAAAAAATCCCCTGTGATAACGGGGTCGATTCAAGAAAAGATCCCCTGTGATAACGGGGTCGATCCAAGAAAAAATTCCATGTGATAACGGGGCCAATTCAAGAAAAAATCTCCTTTGATAACGGGGTCGATTCAAGAAAAGATCCCCTGTGATAACGGGGTCGATCCAAGAAAAAAATTCCCTGTGATAATGGGGACAATTCAAGAAAAAATCCCCTGTGATAACGGGGTCGATTCAAGAAAAGATCCCCTGTGATAACGAGGTCGATCCAAGAAAAAATTCCCTGAGATAGCGGGGCCAGTCCAAGAAGAAATCCCCTGTGATAATGGGGTCGATTCAAAAAAAGATCCCCTGTGATAACGGGGTCGATCCAAGAAAAGATTCACTGTGATAACGGGGTCGATCATGAAACGGTACAGACAGGTACAACGAGCACGATAGAGCACAATGGGAACACCGTTTCTCGTATAAAACTGATATTCCCAGATTGAGGGAACATTCCGCAGATAACACATGCACATCATTTCATGCTTTCGTATTAGTTTTTACGTCAAAAAATTTTCTTGTCTGAGCTGTTTTACAGGGCTTAATGACCTGCAGAGTCAACGACGACAGAGCCACCAAGAGACATAGACAAAAGACAAAGAAACAGCTCACCTACAACAAGAAAAATATCCCCTGTGATAACGGGGTCGATCATAAACACTTCAACGGTAGTGGGTTCCCTTTGATAACGGGATGCGCCCCTACCCACAAGAAAAATATCTCCTGTGATAACGGGATCAACCCCTACCCGCAAGAAGAACATACCCTTTCATATGGGGAGGGCTCTCACTCTTGAGCGGTAACAACTCACCTACCAAAGATAAGGCAATCCCATGCCCATAACACCAGACATTCATCAGGTTATCACAACTACTATACAACAAGGATAGAATATTCATGATCACAGGAAGAATTTCACAAGATAGGATTTCTGCAAATAAAACGCCTTTCATTAAACATCACGAAACCGGCTCCCAGTCAATAACATGGGGCACACTTCGCATACAAAAAAATTGCCCGAGGAAATAACTGCTACAAGATCAAAAAATGTCACCAGCCGACAGCACAACTACATATCGTAAAGAAACTCGTTACTCGCGAGATCAGTGAATAACTCGGCCCGAATATCGTCCCAATGAAAGGGCCCAAGCCCAGATACATTCATTTCAAATTCGGGAAATTTCCAGGGCTCAGCACAAATATCGTCAGCAAGTTCATCCATTCCCCGGGGAGACAAAACTTCTGGATATTTATTCCATTTCGGACTACTACTTTCTGGATCAGATAATAACTGGGAATACCGCATCGCACGGGGGACCCTATAACGTTCCCTAACGTACGGTCCTGCGACAGCCCAGACGGGCACCCTTCCGCCATAAGGCTCGGTAGTCCCAATCATATCAGCCCCGACCGGGGTACACCCATATGAGGGAGGAGAGTCTTCCAAGTTAAAATCACTATCCTTTATAGAGCCACCAGCACCTGCCTTGGTGTTAGGCGAAGATACAGTTACCCCGTGGCGAGCCAAAGTTTCAGTTAATTTCGCATTCTGAATTTCTAGGTTTTCAAGGGACTCCCGATACGTATCGCGTTCACGCTCTAACCTAAGATTACTGGCACGTAGATGTTGGGTCTCGGCCTGGCTACTAGCCAACTCCTTCTTCATCTCTTCCTCAACGACCAATGCTTTCCACGCTGCGTCACGAGCAATGCATTTCTGAGTTTCAGCAGCACGAGCCCGACTGTTACCACGATCACGACTAATTACACTACGCGCAATCACCGTGCGTAGTTCTTTCACCAAAGCATCGTGACGAGTCTGCACCTCCCCAAGCAGCATGTAATCTCTGCACAGCTCATGGAACGTGTGCCCAAACTGCCAAGGAACCGAATAATCATTAGTAATGAATAAGAAGGTATGAACATTAGTAACGGCCTACAAACAACAGGGCAAGTCCCTTACTGTATATAGCAACATCAGACATATGCGTGGTGCTAACTCCACCCCCATATCTCGGCACAATTCAGAAGGATCAATATTTCCATAAATATTTTCCAAGCCTCGAATAACATCCTCATCACGGATAGTATTATTCCCAATCCGCATAATTAACCGTTCCGAAAGAGGATCACGGAGAAAAGAGTAATCTTCCCTCAATGGCGCTCTATTGTCAGATGGCCCCTCAGTATCAGTGTTACCAGGGAATGCCGCAGTACGCTTTGCGGACGAAGTAGACGAGCTCGGAGCGGCCGACACAGCAGGAACTTCATCAAAACTTTCTTCATCCGCATCAAGCTCTCCAATCCCGGAACCGGGCGACACCGCAAAATGTTGTGGGTCATAATGAGAACTTTCCCCAAGCCCCCGTACTGACGCCTCAAAGCGAGCCCGAGCCCGAGGATGCCAATAGTTAGACGGTGCGCCTTCCGGCGGCAGAGTCACTTTGACCCGGGGAGGGTTAGCAGCCATACGTTCACGGGAAGCATGATCCACGGTCATAGCATTAATTATATCCTCTTCCAACCGAATACCTTCCGCTGTGGCAGTGCGGTCTCCAACAATAACACTCCCACCATAAATATTTGACTGCATTACGACATACTTATCGGGGAACCGAGAGTTCCGTTCATGAAGACGGACTCGGGGTAACCTTAGATTGGCAGAAATCCCGGAGACTTGCACCAAACCGCATCTAAGGGCGCGTCCCTCGCAGAAGTTTCAGAATTAGAAGATTCATCGTCTGACACGACGAAAGCATTTCACCTAGCAGGGCCAGCTTCATAATACTGCGGCGATACAACAAGTTTTTTCTTCTTCGGAGATTTCTTACCACGAACCATCCTCAGGCAAAACAACTAAGGCGATTTATTGCAAAAAAGCGCAGAATATCGAAAGCAATATCGAAAAATATATCGAAATCTATATCGAAGACGATATCGGGGAAAGTTACCAATGTCAAATTCCACGTAGTCCCGACAGTGACAACACGGGGAAATAAAATAAGTGAAGGATGACACGACCGACTTTTATAAACAAACAAAAGCGGAAGCCCGCACCATTTAATGCGCCATATCGGGGATTACATCGAAACTCATATTCGATTTAACTTTCGATGTGAGTTCACCGTAACAGCAAGGAATGGCACTACGCGTGACAGAGGGCTTGACCCAAACTTAGCACTACAAAAAATCGAGGACTACCATACGCTTGGAATTCGTGTATCCGTATTTGCAAGATTGCGTTTTTTAAACAACTTAAATTTCAAACGAGGACCTCATGGAATGTGGTAACTGCACCGGGGAACCGCACAAACTAGTTCCAAGTGCACTTCCCACATTTTTGATTTTCGTCCTTCGAACTGGGGGGACGTGGAGTACAGGTAACCCGAAAATTCAAAACTAAATTTGCGAATTCTTATCCCTAGGATAATAATCCCCAAATTGTGGGGGACTACATGATATGGAGGTTTCTAGCATCTGGGCCCATTCTGGGCCGCGGCCCATGAACGAGCATATCGGGGATCAACCCCGATATGACATCGAAAGTAAAATTCGATATAGGCCAGTCGCGCCTATAAATATCCCGTCCCGCGCACCAAGAAAGGTAATCAATTCTTCACCTCGGTCCTCTCGTATCACATCGAATAGAAATATTCGATATTATACCCGATATAGACACTCGACATAGCCTTGTCCACGTCATCACTCAGCCTTCTGTAATGGATCATCCCTGACGTCATATCGAGGATCATTCCCGACTTCATCTCGAGGATCATTCCCGATCTCATATCGAGGAACATCACCGACCTCATATTGAGGATCATCACCGACCTCATATCGAGGATCATCACCGACCTCATATCGAGGAACATCACCGACCTCATATCGAGGATCATCACCGACCTCATATCGAGGAACGTCACCGACCTCATCTTGAGGATCATCACCGACATCGTATCGAGACTCATCCCCGACCTCGAGCAACAGGTTCCGGACCAAGCCTACGCGAGATACATAGTGTAGGCTGATTTGAGATAGATTCGTTGTATTGCTAGATCATATACTTGTAACCGACACTCGCATATATATATATATATATATATGTATATATAAAACAATCTATTGTCAAATCAACGTGTGAATTTTAAACAACTAGTTCACACAATATCAACATTTTGAATTGATTCTACCTAACAACTATGGAAATGATCGATATTATTGTGAATTGTATCAATTAATCAACGAAGTTTATATTATAGGTTAATTACCATCAGCTCCACGATAGTTTCTCGAGATCATTATGACCCCTGATCGTAATCAAATAGGGCTAAAACCGTGGAAATCAGCAATAAGGGAATAAAGGCAAAACTTAAAGAAGGTAGTTAAAACATATTATCTGAAAATATTCTGGTATCAATGTTGTCCTGATGTTGGCCCAACATCGATTTAACATTATTTCCAGTACACTTTGCATTGTCAGTAATATTGATAGAATTATGTATTATGGGTACATGGAAGAAAATACAACTGCTATAAATAATGGGGTGTTTCTAGATTATTTGACAATTCGTATAATTCTTATGTGATGATAGTCATTAAGAAAGTCCCCCTAACAAGGTGACATACACTTTTTACTATAATCAAATATACAACAAATACAGACGTGCACTCAACTTAAATGGGAAGACCATCTATTTATATACAAATATTTTTGGCACCGTTCATTAGACGAGAGCTACATAAGGAAGGACCTTACACAACGTCACCAACGAGATTGACATTTCAACCCCGACTGGACTCGACAGTGCTTTAGATCGCGTCCACTTCATGTTATGCGAGATTCATCCATCGGCTGGAACATCGTATGTTTTGGTTTACAGACAGTACCAGACTATTTGAATGCGATATCAAGATTTCATGGAATATTAAGGGTAATATCAATGCTACACTGTTTTCACTAACCTGTGACCCCACCATATATCACATCTATCCCCATTTTTTTTATTTTTTTATTTATCTCTTCTCTATCTTATCTCACGTAATCTCTTTCTCTCTGCTTATTAAACCAAACTTAACAAAATTATTTACTTTCCATTATGAGTTATCTTTTCGTGTAAATCACATAAAATCTTCTCATCTGCAAAAATTTCTTAATCATACATAATATTTTATCCTAATTTAAAGGATCACGAAAAAATGAAATTTAATGCTAAAATTACTTTTTAATTTGATGTTATGCTATAGCTTAAGTTATTCATATTAGAGAATGTAAAGAAAATTATGTATACAATTGGTACCTTTTTTATTTCTACAATAATGTAAACTTTTTCTAAGATTAGGCATTAAATGTGAAAAAGAAATTACCATCTCTGTAAATATAATAAAACAAAAATAGTAACAAACTTGGAGATATTATTACATTGAAAAAAAGTTAGACGTTGCTATATAATATGACAACAAACTTGGAGATAATAAGTTTTTACCATCTCTTGAGTCTTTAGAAACTAAATTCAAAATACAAAAGTATTAATGGGTTAATATAAAGATTTGCAATTATTGGCTCATATTGTGGAAATATAGGAAAAGACCAATTCTAATTTTGGCTAAGCACATTATATTTTCTGATTTATTAGATAGAAAGTAGTACTTCGGTATTTTCTTTTTAATAATATTTTCAACATTATATATAGTTATTACTAACAAGCTAGTAATTGACAAGCATATATATATATATATATATATATATATATATATTATAATACAATAAATTAACTGAGATAGATATAAGATAGAACGTTTCTATAATTAATGTACATCTCATGATATTTGTGTTATTTACGTTTTCCAACAATTTATATTTATATATATATATATATATATTGTTGGTCTCATTATTCTAACACGTGCTTTTAATAAGGTTAAATACTTATTTTTTGATAAAATAAGGTTCAAGACTTAGGACGGACTACCAAGCATAGTTTCAAGCTAGCATCGCTCACGCATGAGCAGCAGCATACGCAAATATTTGGTGAATCACTACTAATACTATGGTGGTGTTTGCAAACTCTTAAAAAAAGCTATAATCAGCTTTTATTTGAACAAGTGATTTTGGGGTGTTTGCAAATCTAGCTTTTTCGGTTACAAAACTTTTTTTAAGCTGAAAACCCCCACAATCTTAAAGTTGGTGTGGGGGTGCTTTTAGCTTAACTTAAACTTGTGAACTTCTACTTTTCCACTAGAGTTTGTAAACACAACTTATTTATTAATTAGTAACATCATCAAATTATTCTTCACATATGTACCTAAAATTGAGAATAATGTGTAAACAAATAACTAAATAGCCCATGTATTTGGAAAATAAAAAATTTGACCCGAATCGTCAAGTAATACATCATATAATTGAAACTCAGTTACTTTATTCATCAAATTCTAAAAAAATGGTAATAAAAACACATCTTACATGCAATATTAAACAAAAACAAGTTAACGGGGCAAATTGTAAGTTTTTTTTTATAAAAATAATTTATGACTGGTGTTATCTTAAATCGTCCAAAATTAAAGGCAAAAATTGTTAAGAAACAAAAGGAGTAAAAAGATTAAGAAAGGATCCGTTATTTAAAATAACAATATAAATTATTCCAAAATATATTTGTGCTTATCTTTTTTATTTCTTAAAATAATTTATTACTGGTGCCATCTTAACCCGTCCAAAATTTAAGGCGAAAATTATAAAAAAAAAAGAAGTAAAAAGATTAAGAGAGGATCCATTATTTCAAAATATATTTTGTGCTTATCTTTGTACTTTCTTATGGGTATTTTGTACTTGTAATACGATTAAGACAACGGATATCATCCTAACCTCCTTATGAACACACATTTTCTTTAGTTAACCTCCATCCAAAACACCTACATGCTACAATGCTTTCAAAATATCGGCGTGCAAAATTAAATAAAAAAATAATCTGGCTGTTAGTAATCCTTTTCAAAACAAAACCCCACAAATGTAAAGTTTATCTATAAATAACAATTCAAGTAATAAGCGTTAGTAATCAAATATAAAAATCACAAACATGCATGGTTCTAAAATCTATTTTATGCTGATATACTCAATTTTTTTAAACAAAAAAAATGTGGAGTTGAGAATATTTTTTATTCGATTGAATGTTATTGTCTAGAGAAATACTTGTTGTTTAATTATAATTGACTTATAAAAAAAGAAAAGGTTAGAAATAACTAACTTATAAAAAATAAAAAATTAACTTTAGAAATAATTGCAAACCGTTTTTACTATTTGATGTTAAACCTGATTTTCTGGAATCTAATCAGACACTATAAGCAAAACAGGATAATAGTTGAGAAAGAAAATAATCGTCTATGATATAAAAGATAATAAATAAAATTCATGTTGCTTGAAAGGCAATCCCTTTAATTAATTAGAATCGTTTCCTCGTTATTGTCTTCCACAATTCTCTTCTTATCATTTCTTGGTTCTGTAGTAGCTTCAGAAAATAAAAAACATAATCAATCAAATGTAAATTCAATTAAATAAATCATCTAAAGAAAATGACATAAGTATATAGAACAAATGACAAAAGTAAGCTATTTAAATACCACAATTACCTTTATCTTGGAAATTGTTGAGACAGTAAAATGCATGCATGTGGCAATATGTTGTAATAAAGGTAAGAAAAAAATATTAGAGGAAAAAGAGCTCCAACACGTTTTGTAAAATTTAATAACACAAAAATGAGGAAACAAAAATAAATGAAATTTAAAACATGAGTCATTTAAGAAAGAGAAGCAAATTCAAATGTAAATAACCATGTGGAGGTTGCTTAAATTGTGGTGCATTGCAGTTACTTTTTGAATTCAGTTTTTTGAAAATTTAAAACTCCATTTTTTTAATTAAAAATTGCGAGAATCGTTTAGGAAGGAATAGAGAGAAATAGACTGTGTGCTTTTTAGATAATAATTATGAGATTGTAAAAATATTTTCATATTTGATTAGAAAAAAATATAATGGTAGTTATTCGTAGCAAATAGTTGAGAAAATTAAGTTAGTGGGTAATTTTGGTTTCCCGATCTAACAACTACCGATTTGTGAATGGGAGATGGCTTTGCTTATATTAGTAACTAGCAATTTAACACACGCGGAGACCGCGTGCAATCTTTTATTTAGTGTAAAGAATATTTTAATTTTAACGCATATTATTATTATTATTATTATCTATGTGACAACAAATAAGTTTGTGCCGAATACGTACCTATAAATTGTCTAGTTACCTAAAAGCGTGAACACTAAAAAGGGCGAATCGCTTCAAAGGGTAAAATACTGATGAAAAATAGTGAACACTTTTTACGTTTTTAGTGATCAGTGAATTTTATGTGGTAAGAATAAGCTGATAAGATCAAAGCGTTAGTAGATCTATAATGAAACGATAAGTCTAATCTTAAGTTTTTCTCATGCCTTTTGCTTAAACTACAATAACATAAAAAAAAACTCTTTCAAGTGAATAATTATACATATTTAATTTACATATTACTTAACCATTGCTCGACGGAGTGAATAATTATGTAAATATTGAGCTTAAACATAACAATTGACGATTAATAGAAGATTATAATTAATGAGATGGCTGAAACAATGATTTTAAATATTGGATAGATGAAAATATAAGGTGTACGAAATAATAAAGACTTATCACAATTTGTTGTATGAGTAAGTGCAGGGTAAAAGAATCATTACTATAACAAAAAAAATGTGAAATAGTTGAAGCAAAATAAATCTCAAGTTACATCAACTCGTTTTGCCAACAGAAATTAAGTTACAACCTCAAAGCCTGAAAAGATATGTATTAAGGTGTTAGAAATCGATGGTGAAATATTAAGATTTAAACACAACTTAATTTGTCCAATGTCTTCTGCTTAAAATATCACAACAACAAAGAATACTTCAAATTTCAATCACCACAACGAAATTACTAAAAAAATCACATCTGACACATATGCCACTCAAGTAATGATATTATCATGTAAAATAGGGCGAATTATTATTTATGCCCAATAACTTTGTCCAAAATTACTTTTTGCCCTTTTTTCTTAGCTGACTTTTTCTGCCCTGCTAGTTTTCATTTTTCTATCAAAAATGCCCAATTTCAGCCACATCAGCTAAATTGCTGATGTGGCTGCCCAGTCAAGAAAGTGCTATGCCTAGTCAATAAGTTGTCACGCCACGTCATATTTTTCAGCCCAAAAAATGTTTTTTGGACTAATCCTTGTATTATTAAAATTTGTACTTGCACCCCAAAATAAATTGCAGTTTGCCCCCCCAATATATATATATATATATATTTATAAATAAAAAAAATTTATATATATAAAAACTTAAATATAACTATTTGGTAAAAATAATATATATATATATAAATAATAATAAAGCCATATATATAGATAATAATAATAAATATATATAAATAATAATAATAAACCTATATATAGATACTAATAAACATATATATATATAACAATTTATAAATAATAAATGTTTTAACAATATATAAAAATAAAAGATTGAAAAACAAATAAATTAAAAAAACACAATTAAAAAAAAAGTCATCATCTTCATCATCACCCCGGCGTCACCACCACCTCGCCGTCACCACCACCATCAACCCAATCACCACCACCGTTCCCCAATTTCGAATCTCATCTCCAATTTAAACATTTTGTCTCCATCCCCAGTTTCAACAGTGGCGGCTAAAAAGGAGAGGGCACGAGAGAGAAGAGAGCAGAGGTGCCAAGAGATCTCTCTCCTCCGCACAATTCCTTATTCCGATCACCAAAGGTAATTAATTTACTGGATTGAATTATTTAATTACTGTTGATCCTGCTAAATTGTTGAATGGTGCATTGTGATTTGTTTTGATTGATAAAAAATGATATTTCTGTGTAGTATCACTAATTCGAATGCGGCTGATTTTGATTTTGTTGAATGGAGCAGCTTTGAACAGTGGCTGCTGCAGGGTTGGGGGGGGGGGGGGGGTGTTGAGTGAAGATGATGACATATTTTATTTTTTTTAATTAGTGTAGTTTATTTTTATTTGTATTTTACATTTTTTAGAAATTATTAAAATATTTATTATTTTTAAAACATTTTTAAGATATAAAAAAATGAATATATATATATATGTTTAATATATATATATATATATATATATATGTTCGGGGTGCAAAGTGCAATTTATTATGGGGTTCAAGTGCAATTTTTAATATTACAAGGATTAGTCCAAAAAATATTTTGTGGGCTGAAAAATATGACGTGGCGTGACAACATATTGACTAGGCATAGCACTTTCTTGACTGGGCAACCACATCAGCAATTTAGCTGATGTGGCTGAAATTTAGCCACACAATGGTCTTTTAGAAAGTGGGGGAAGTTTTGGTGTATTAACTGCTTGGTCTACACTTTATTTTTCAAATTTGCCCTTGAACCAACCAATTGCATCTTTGTTGGTAAAAGTGGTGGGGATAATTTAGTACACCAAAAGATAAAAAAACCCTCACGGGAATGGTATTGTTTATACTAGCAAAAAAGCGCACGCGGAGATCGCGTGCAATTTATTTATTTATTTAAGGAGTATTTTAGATTTTACGCTTATTTGTTTTTTTCCTTTTTTCTTTGACAGAAATTGCAATACTTTACGTACAATATAATCTAAGTTTCTGCAATTGAATGCTATTGCTGAATGCTATTGCTTCATGATTAGTGTTTAGTTGCACATAATTGAATGAATTAAGTAAAACTAAAACGCCAACTTAAAGTATAAATTAGTATCTATAATTACAATAAGTAACAGAAGATTGTCGGGAAAATGAAAAAATGACGAATTTTTCAAACTTTTAGCAAAATTAAGAAGCGACGTTTAGTAAGAACACAGAGGTGCCCAAAAGAACGGAAATTGGGGCACGGCTAGGAGTCACAGTGGCGGAGCGACACGAAAAGTACCTTAGGATGCCTTCAGTGGTGGGAAAATCAAAGAAGGATCTGTTTGACTACATTCGGGAGCGTATTTGGAAAAGAGCTCAGGGGTACAAAGGCAAGACTCTATCGGCCGCGGGGAAGGAAGTCCTGGTAAAATCCGTTATGCAATCTATTCCGACGTTTATCATGAGTTGCTTTCACCTTCCAGATTCCTTGATTAGAGAGATCCAGTCTATTATAAGCAATTACTGGTGGAGTAGCGGGGCGCAAAACAAAATCCATTGGGTCGCATGGGATAGGATGTGCAAGAAAATGGGGGAAGGTGGACTTGGATTTAGGGACCTGAGGGCGTTCAATCTTGCTCTCTTAGCGAAACAAGAATGGAGAATTCTGATCGATCCAACTAGCTTGGTGAGTAGAATTTATAAGGCGAAATACTTTCCAAGCTCCGAGCTCTGTGATGCACGCTTGGGGTATGCGCCTTCATTCTCGTGGCGCTGCATATGGAGCGCTATTCCAGTGTTGAAGCAAGGTCTAAGGTGGCACGTTGGTAACGGTGCATTGGTTTCGGTTTGGCACGACCCATGGATGCCACGTCCAAAAACCTTCAAGCCTATTACTCCATCGATCCTGATGAACCGTTCCTTTTGGTGAGGGATTTGATCGACGCAAACACTGGATGGTGGGATATTACATTGTTGCGCGACTATTTGTGGGAGGTGGACGTGGAGGTTATCTTGCAAATTCCGCCCGGGGACCAAGGTAATGAAGATCGACGAATTTGGCACTATGAAAAGAATGGTCTATTCTCGGTGAGAAGTGCATATCATGTAATTTTGGATAATGGATTGGCGGGGAATACCGAGGGAACGTCGAACTCTGCACCCCATACTGTGTGGTCAAAGCTCTGGAAGATTGAATGTGCAAACAAAATTAAGATCTTCTCATGGCGTTGTTGTATGGATATCCTACCTACACGTTGGAAACTTGTGCGGAGGAGAATATGTGTCGACACGCCGTGCATGTGCTGTGGGGAGAGTGTTGAAACGCTGCACCATAGTTTCTTTGAATGCCCTTTGGCCCGACAAGTTTGGGCATTGGAAAACATTCCGATGAGTCTATGGATGAAGGACGGGGAGTCTTTTGGTGACTGGTTGGTGCGAATTCTAAAAGGTACGACGCCAAATGAGGCTAGTTTAATTGGAACAATTTGTTGGACGGTTTGGGGAAATAGAAATAGTGTGCTTGCGGGGGAAAAGGAACGGAGGTCGGATGAGATGTCCACGTTCGCACAAACGTATGTGTCAACATGGTTGCAACATAATGGGAAATTGAGTCAAGGGGTGGTGCGACGATGTGGGGGAGAGTGGCGTCCGCCGGTTAGAGATATCATCAAAATAAATTTCGATGGAGCGCGGTTTGTGGAGGAGGGAGAAATTGGACTCGGATTAGTTGCTCATGATACAAAGGGTGAGTTGATTTCTTGGAGACAAAAGGCGTTTAGTTTATCTTATGGATCCCATGGGGATTGAAGCGGTGGCGGCTTTGTATGCAGTTCGTTGGGCCGAGGAGAAAGGGTGGGCGAGTGTTCTTTTTGAGGGCGATTGTCTAAGTATCGTTCACGCCATTGTGTTTGGCACGAATGAGAATATACGAGTGGTAAACATCCTCAATGATATTAGGCGCTTAGTTGGTCGTCGTGTGGGGTTTTATTTTAAATGGGTTCGACGCGAGTCTAATGTCGTAGCACACGCATTGGCAAGAAACGCGATAGATGATGCTGATGGCTTTGAAGAGAATTGAGGCGCGCTTTTGTGTTTAATGGAGTTTAGTTCTATTTTTTTGTTCTTCATCGTTTCTGTATGAGCTGCATTGTACCCAGACAACATTGTGGGTACTGTTTTTGCTTCCAGTAATAAAAGGGTGTTTTGATTCAAAAAAAAGAAAAGAAAAGAAGCGACCTATTCTATTGTAAATGCGAGATAATCTGCAAATTAGAAGGAAAAAAACCACAAATTAACTAAACGTTTTAGTTTTTTTGATCTTCGCTGATGCGTTACCATCTTTGTATCAAGAAATATTATTGATTTCCTGGCAATATAATATTCTCTTCCTTATAACTCTGATGACTGATCCTTATCAATATAAGTTTCCAACTTTAAAAAAAAATCTTTATGGATCTATAACATATATATAACATAATTAAGAAACCTAAAACATAAAATTGATAACTACAGGCTAAAAAATTGTAGTGTACAGTTTTGAAAGAATGTAATATGTAACAACCGAGTAAATCGAACTTTGAAGGAAACAAAAGTGAATAGACCAGTAATTCGAAATCAATTTCAAATGATAAACTTGATGTTAAATTATCTCTAGTACGGATCTGATAATTTTCAGTATCTGCTAAGAAAAATTACAAATAGAAAACGACTTAGAAAATAAACTCGCTCGTCGCAACATATATGTAAAAGCCAATATCTAGTACATAAATGCAATTGATAACCTGCATATCTCAAAGAAAGACAAAAAAACATGTTAAAACTTGTTAAATATACGTAATTTCAAGAAAATATAAATTCATTCGGAATAAAAATAAAATCAATAGCAAAATTCTAAAGCTAAGCAATAGACTTACCTAATATTTAGATCTTCTTATTTTGCTTTCTTATATGATTCGATGAGTGAACATATATGATCCACAACAAAATTAAAATAAAATCTGACCTCATATCAAAATCTCCAATTCTAATCTGCTATATATGCTTGATACCAATACTAGACCACCTCATCCTGCACAATTTGGAAACATATAAATAAATAAATAAATAAAGTAATGTAATAAAAAAATTTCCTATGAAAAGAAAACTAATTATGCAGAAGTTTCAATAGAAAGAGAAATTAAAGAGAGAGAACGAGAAGTCACATTGTTCATGTTTCTTTGTTTCAAATAAATCCGTTCAAATGGTAATTGAATTTTAAATAAACAACTTACATAAATTCTGTTTTTGAATTTGAAATTGATAAATGCTACGGATAAATATCAAAGATACAAATTTGGTGATCGTGTGTTCTTTACATAGTAATTGTGAGATTTTTTTTAAATTTAAAAATTACATGGTGATTATCCGATTATGTGAAGGAGTAATGGCTTTGCTTATATATTAACTAGTAACTTGATACACGCGGTTATCTCACTACAAAAAAAAGCTTCTATTGTGACAATTTATTATGACGAAAAATATAATCATCATAACACCTTCGTATGTGGTGACGAAAATATGTTTCATCACAAGACCAATTTCTAATGTGGCGAAATATAGTTTTGTCACATAAATGTTTTATATTGTGATGAAAATTTTGAATTCGTCATAGTAGAAGGCGCGGAGAATTTCACTATACTTGGCGCCATCTCTATCGTGGCAAACATAGCGACGAAAACAATTGTCACACGAATTGTTTGGTCTTGTGACTACTTTTTTTGTCATAATAGTACACATTACTAATAATAATTTTAATGAAAGACTTTTTATTTGTTAGTTGTATAAAATTATAAGTAAACATAATGCATGAACACGGATATGGGATTATTTATTCGACAGTATACGAATACAAATAGTTTATTTTTAAAATTATTAGATAGGTTTACGTCGAATATTTAATACCAATAATTATCCGAAATCCAAGTATTTAATACTCTTTCTTGTATGCATTTTAACAAGTTACAAAATTGTTTCAAAGAATAACAAGTATGATTTATTGATGATAAATGATAGTTTGTATCTTAACAAAATTAAAAGTGATTAGAAGGACTTATTATAAATACTACTTATCTACAAGACTAATCTTAGTAAATTGTGTTTAGATGTAAATGTATCCTTTCCTTCAATTTATAAAAAAAAAAAGAAAAAAGAAAAAAAAAGAAACTAAGTGGCGTCCAACACTTAAAAAGAAAAAAAGAGTAAAATTGCATCTGTAAGTAGAAGTTAAAAGAAACTCACGTTTCTTTCCTACTCTCAGTTTCTAGAACAAAGTAGAGTCATAGTCATCTCTACCTTTTCCCTCTCCTAACCCCAAAATTTCCCTCCATATTTTTCAGTAAGAACACCAAATTTTCTCCAAAATTTTCAGAATTTCCCTCCATATCTTTCCTCTTCAATAGAGCAGCCAAACATTTATCAAATGGTATCCCCCCCAAAAAAAAGAAATCACCTGCATCTGTTCGTGAGCATCAAAATTCAAAGGTAATAATAATTTTTCTAAATTGTTTTGTTTGTTAGTCAGAGTTTACTTTTTAGAACTCGAGATTGAGTTCTTGTGGTCGAATTCGTGTTATCATTTCTGCAGGTTGTAGTGGCCGAATTTTGTTGATGATGATGTTGGTGAATTTGGGTGTATTAAATCTGTTTGGTGTTTGTCGTGATGAATAATGTTTGTTTTTGCTTGAAATTCTTTGTAAAATTTTAGTGTTGGATTTTGTGTGCTCTCCTAAATTTCATCACAATATATTCATTCTGTAGGGTTGGATTCTTTGTCAAATTTGCTGGAAAATGAATTACTAGATTTTGTGTGCTCATTCTCTCACTCACTCTCAATTGTTCCCAAATTTTCTGCTAGACAAGGTTTCACTTTCAATGATATGCGTTGACTTCTTTATATGCAGTCAGCTGAAATGAATGACCTACTACTTGCTTGTGAGATTGATTGTTGTTTGTTGTTGATAGTAGATATAGTACACGAGCTGCCGATATTGCACGAGACGACTTAGTTTTCGATGATGCTCTTTCCAAACCTCGAATAATGGTGGATGCTTAGTCAGACTCACTCTACTTGAATTATTATGTTATTCCTGCAGTGTATGTATAAATGTCTAATCAGATATTTTCAGTAGTGTTGCAACTTCTAGATTTCTGTCTTACCACGCATTACTCATCAGAAACTTATTTTGCACTAGTTTTGCTTCTGTTTGCCTGGTTTGCATCTTGAATTTCTTTACTCTTCCACAATGCAGCTTATATATCGTTATAAGGTTTCTCTGTGTAGCTACTGAAGAAGACATCTGCCCATCAACTATCAAAAAACAGCTGCTCCTTTACAACAATTTCACCACTCACTTGACCAGGTAAATTGCGCATTTCTGTTATTTGTACTTTGCTAGTACAGTTAAGTGTATGCAATTCCTCAATGCTAAGCTATCATTTTCCAATCAATTGTTTTGTGCAGAGGCTTGACGTATTTTTCTCCTTAGAATTTTAGGGTTGTTTTGTTGAAATTTTACACTAGAACTTTGTGATTAATTCTGTTTCTCTGTTTCATGCAATCTGAAATGTGTAGGCTTCTTTCATTGGCTTTTTCCAGCATCAAAATTGTTGAATTACTTAAGCATGATCCTACCGTCGAACTTACTGAATTACTAAAGAATATTTTTTTGGCCCTTTAGTATGCCATAATACTTTTGTATGCCATAATACTTACTGAATTGACATATTTTTTTCCAGCATCAACCTTTTTTGCCCTTTTGTATGCCATAATACTTTTTTTGGTTGGGGTTGAATATTTTTGCCCTTTTGTATGCCAGAATACTTTTTTTTGGTTGGAGTTTAATATTTTGTATGCATTAGATTAACTCCAGTGGGCTGGTAATATGGCATGTGAAAGAACCCTACATGTTGGTCTACTCCTCTATTTTGGTTATCAACTATTTAGTATTATGAATGGATTTCTTAGGCAGATTATCTTCCTTTTTATTCACTTGCTTAGTTCTGTCATGTAAACTCCTTGGAATTGGAAGAAAAGCTTATGAATTGAAAGAAGAGCTTATTAATCGTCTTCACCAAAATCAGAGGCTTTTGATTCCAGTTCTTTTGAAGCTGGGTGAGGTAAGATTTGTTCTCTATTACTTTGGTGGTTACAAAGTGGTCGTGAATGTAATATGATGTTAGGTACGGTCTTGATATGGTATATGTCAATTTTTGAATCTGTAAGTTATGATGTACAACATACATCTATGAAGTTGTTGAAATAATTTCTTTTCCATATTTCTCATCTTACAGGTGTAGTTTTGAGTTGTTGAATTTGTTGCAAAAGGAAAATTACATTCTATGTATGTTCATGTGGATACAATTGTTGCTTATTTGATTGGCATCTTACTAATGTCATTTTATTTAGCTTACTAATGTTATTTTGTTTTGTTTATGAAGGTACATCCCGTGTTAAACGAGTTGAAAAAAATTCGAAGGATGGTTATCGCATAGGTGTTAAATCTTTGTTATATACTTGTTTTCCTAGTAGCATAAAGCATTTGAAATGTAATTTTGAATAATACATATTTTGGCAGGATATGTAGTGTCATATACATAAATGTTTGATACTTTTATTGGTTATTTAATTGAAGATAGTTTTCTTTTAGTGTGGTTGTTCGAAAATCTCAATTATTATGGTTAATTGTTTGACTATTATATTTGTGTATTAACAGTGCATATATGAGCTTATAGCAATTTCAAGAAAATAAAAAATACCGCCTGTGATGAAAATGTACAACTCTGTAGTGACAAAGAATTTTGTCATTTTGGCTATGAAACACGTCATTTTTTGTGGCGAAAATTATGGTCACAAGAGAGTTCATATGGTAGCGTATCTTGTGATGAAACACGTTGTCACTACAGCCATAAGGCTATTGTGACACAACACTCATCACGAAAGCCATGTGAAAATGCCACATTGTTGTGACGAAATAGGGTTCTAGTGGCGAATAACATTGGTTGCTGTGGCGAAATTATCGTCACAAGAGGTATAGCTGTAATGACAAATGAACAGTTCGTCACAAGGTGTTGTCACGAACGAGGATATCGTCATTATAACCCTATTGCGACGGGCCTAAAGTGACTAATCCAATGGTGCCGCTTTTCATCACAATCAGCCTTATGTGACGATTTTATAGTGTATTATGATGATTTTTCTCGTCATATTAGTCGATTTTTTTTGTAGTGTCTACGATTGTTAATAGAACATAAAAATATCATTTTGTTAGTCTGCGGATAAAGATTGACATGTGCAAATCAATATTTAAAAAAATTCATGAATGGTTGTGCTGAGTTGTTGAAGTTGAAATTCAAGTGGTTGAGTCAAAGTTTATTGGAGAAAAGTGGATTCAAAGTAAACCTAGCTATTTCTGACTTAATTTGCAATTTGTTCTTAATATAATTAGTTGTGAATCTAATATTCCTATCTGTATGAATTGTAATGAGTGATAAAATGAAAAGCAAATTAAACTTATGTGTAGGCAAGTATTTGAGATTTTGACAAATTAAATAATTCGAGGTTAAACTTTTTCCTAAAAATATGCAGACGGTGAGACGGGTAACATCTAAATCAAATCTACATTCAATCATGTATTATCTCTTTCCCTTTAAAACCAAACAATTTGACGTTATTCGCATAAAAACAAACTAAGATTTGAAAAGCTATTAAATGTACAATACATAATATGCAAATTTAATAAGTGCATGGGAAATTGATCTAAGGAAAAACAAAAGTACAAAACAAAAATTATGCAATCAATATGCATGTCTTTTATACTTAACTTGAAGGGGTAAGAAAATATAATCAGATATTGTTACTCTACAAAATTAACCGGAAAACTCCTGCAACAAAAAAGATTCAAACATGAATTCTTATACATTGAAAATGCGGGTTAGAAAAAAAAGGGAAACAACTAATAATTAATAAATAAAAACTACAAATTAAAATAAGGAGAATGAATATATGAAAGAAATTATCCATAATCACCGTTCAAAGTGGAAAGATATCATAACGAGATTGGAAAGAGAAGGAGAGGATTTTATCTCTGATTCTATTCGTAACTTAATTGAAAGAAAATGTAATAAAGATATATATAACTGAAGATTCAACCGTGACATGATAAAAGGTTGCTACAAAATTTAAATTTGCTAAATTTGTGGAGAGAGTTGAGGAGTGGGTAGTTAAACTCATATTTAAATTACTTATAAATCCCTATCGTTTAACTTGTAAAAATTTAAAGAAGGGTATTTTAGGAAATCCAAAAGTTGGTATCATAACTACCCATATGTGAGTGTAGGACCTCTTCCCTTAGATAATAGTATAGAAGATAGATTTTTAAGAGAGTAAGTGCAATTAGATAAAGAAATCACATGAAGAGTTGTAATCATGATTGAGAATATTAATTGGGAATAAATAAGTCATGATTTGTAATCATTAGTTAAATAAAGCAACAATTGCTTTATGTCACTGTCACACCTCGATTGAAGTAAATGCTACATGTCTCCCCAATTTCACATTTTCTTTTATTAAATTAATTTCAATTATGTTGTTAATGGGTCGAATTTGTTTTTTCAGAGAAGCCCAATATCTGTCAAAATGATTTGTTTTCGGAAAATTATTTCTCAGGGGAGTGCCAAAGAGGGGCTAAAGAACCCCATTTCAATATTCTGCTCTTTAATTTACGAAAGGAACCTGATTTACTAAAGGTACTCCAAATGTTAATTATGTTACCTGGTAGAGACACATTGAACTCCATGTTAAAGAATGACGTCACTTTTTTCTTTTTTAAACGAATGACATCACTTAATTGAAATACCTTATTTTAGACATCCATTTTCTCTTCCACGCCGCAATTAGCTTGCTATTCCTTTCTGTTGGATTTAAATTAATTAAAAATAATTAATTAATGGGTGTGGAGCACCTATTTTGGGTTGACCCACAACCCATGTTTTTTTTTAAATTCAAACATGAGAAGTTGAGGGAATGGAGGTTATTTCTCATTCCCATAACTTCCACTAACTTATATTTTTTTCCATCATCCGGACAACACAAAAAAAATAGTTTCACTCTCCTACTTTTCTATACACCATAGTATAGTGGTATTTCCATTTTATCATTTATTTTGTGCAAACATCACATTTAAAGGGATTTGGGTTGTGAACAATTTGCTGGATTCGTGATTTACGTGATTTGGCAAGGATCAAAGCGAGTACGCAGCGGAAACGTAATTGTAATCAATCAAGGTATGTTTTCGTGTCCTTTTTTATGCGTTTTAATTGGTGAAAAATGCATTTTCGTTTAGATTATTTTATTCAATAATCTTCATTGGTATCAGAGCTTTTAAATGGTTGATTATATCAAAATTTTCTTTTGGCCATTTTCGTGCTCTAATCCATGCCAATAGTATATCATGCATTTTATATCACTTTTTAGAAAGGATTGATGGTGGTTATGTTTTCTCAGTTTTTTCAAAACTCTGAATTTGTTTCAGAAACAATTGTTGTAGCATCATTATTTGGTGATAAACATATCTACAAAGTTTTGTATTTTTTGGCTCGGTAGTTTCTCCGGAAAAAATTGTTTAACCACCAAATTTTAGAATATTTAGAAATTCGTAAACAATTATGTAGTCTGTATTATGTTTTGTTCTTTATATGGTTAGAAACCTTATGTTAAGAGCTTCGTAACCCCGCTGGAATTATCTAATTCGGACATAGTATGAATTAGTTATGAACTTTCTAAGATTTAAATGGCTTTACGTTAATTCTGAAAATTATTTAAAATGCATGATTAAGAAATCTAAACACTAAATTCATAACCCACCCTCGTCGTACTCATGGGGCAGCGCACTTGTTGAGATAATTATGTCGGATCCTAAAATAAACTGAACCATTGAACTCCGAAGGTCTAACAATGGGAGGATAGTTAGAATACGTCGGATAATGCGCGACGCGTGTGGGCGCGTGCGGATGTTCTGTTGCTTCATTTTTTTTGAAAATTCTGAAAAACCAAAATTCTTGTTCCTTGTTTCCTGTAAATTAAAATTAATTTTCGTGGATCAGAAATTGGATTTTTCATTGATGAAAATTTTCAATATTCTAAAAAAAATTTATTTTAATTGAAAACATATGGATTTGTTTTTTGGTAAAAGATGAGGAGAACATCACCTTCAAAGGTGGCTACTGGAAATTCTTAACTTCAAAAGAATATAATTATATTTGGAATATAATTATTGTTCTTTTGTTTATGTTTTGAATTTCATTTTATTGTATTAAATGAGTTAATGGCTCATTATTTTTAGATATGGCTAGGTCCTTTAACGCTCCTCGCATTCTCCGGGGAAATGCAAGGCAAAGGTATGCTCCTGAGCGCATGAGGAGATTTAGGGAGTTACAAGTTTATAGGATGGATCCGACCCACACATTACCTCAACACATAAATGTTATGAAGAACAAGATGAAATATCTTAAGCGTTTGGGACTATATATGGACCATGAGTCTGAGAAAAGAATTTGGAAAAATTCGTTAAGTCCCTATTGGACTACTATTTTTGAGGATACATGTAGAGTCTTGGGAGAAAGCAAAATTTTAGAAGTTTACTTGAATTCTATGATTGCGAGATGGAAAAAGGAATGTCAACAAACTTTGAGGAATATTTTCTTTTTAAGCATGAATCCTAGCCTGAGAGGTATAAGGCATACCTATAGAAGGCCTCCCGCAAACGCTTGGGTGCGATGTGTTCCTCGAGATAGACTCACCTATAGTATGCTTAAAATATTCGACCCTTCTTGACACCTTCAAAAGAGCTATAGCTTCAGACGAGATATGGGATGAGATGAATTGATGTGTTTTTATTTCATTTCGTCGTATAAATATTGCTTTTATGTTGTGCTTTTCATTCAATACACGTATTTAACAAAGAATGGATAATTTGTTATCTTTGTGTAAATATGTTGTAAATACATGTTTTATGAATGTTATTTTCTGATGGCATGACATATGATACAAATGATATATGTTTAATCATGATGATTAAGTGGGAGTTCTAAATAAGAAGAGTTAATGGATTCTCACCTAGAACTTATTAATTTTGCATTAAGTAACTGAGTCAGTTACAATAATGTTTTAGGTTAAGATGATGATTGGATACTCCAAGTGACCTTTTGATTCTTACCTTATGTCAAAATTGTCATAGATGTTAGTTGGCTTAATGTAAAATAGCATGTTTATAAATGGGCATTAATATTTTTATGTTACCTCTTCTGTCATTAACATAGACTATGGCATCCAAATCAATCATTGTTGATCTGAACATCGGTGACAAACTGAATGGTGACAACTATGTCACCTGGCGTCACAAGATCTGGTACGTACTGGATGAACAAGATGCATTGGATGGCATCAACCAGGTGATCGTGGATCCTGGAACGGGAAACAGTACTCAAGAGAGGAGGGATCAACAGGCTTACCTGGCGTGGAAAAAGAAAAACTCCACTGCTCGTGCCATCTTGGTTAGCTCTGTTGTGGATGATCTCATCCATGAATGTGAGGAGCACTCTACTGCTCATGATATCTGGGTGTATCTGAGGGAGAAGTATGGTGGGACCTCAGTCACTCGTCTGAGGCAGCTGACTATCAAGTTTGACACTTACAAGAAAAGAGGTGATCACACGATCAAGCAACATCTGAGGGAAATGTCAAACATGATAAGTGAGTTAGAGATAGCTGGTCATTCCCTCTCTGATGAACAGAAGGTTCAAGCTTTGATCCGGTCTCTTCCTGACAAGTGGGAGCATCTGAAGGTAAACATGACTCACAATGACGGCATCAAAACCTTTGCTGATGCGGCTCATCATGTGGAGCTTGAGGATGAGCGGCTAGGCTGCGAGACCCATGTCAGGTGCCATGGTTGCTGAATCCAGTTCCCAAGGTGCTTCTAAAAAAAAGCGCAAGAGGAACTGAAAGAAAGGAAAGAAAGGAAAGTAGACTGGTGAAGGTTCTAGGAACAACAATCAGAACTGCAACAATAAGAAGCAGCATTTTGGTAAGAAAAAGAAGGACAAAAGCAAGATGAAGTGCTTTAACTGTGATGCAATCGGGCATTTTGCTCGTGAGTGTACCGAACCTAAGAGGGACAAGGTATTACTCACTAACGCTTCAAAGCATATTACTTATGTCTTTAGTACTGTTTTACTCACTGAATCTTATCCTTTGTGGATTGTAGACTCAAGGGCCACAGACCATGTGACTAGAGATCGAGAAGTGTTTGTAGATTTTCGTCGACTTTCTGCTGGTACTAGATGGACATATGTAGGAAACAACGCACGAGTGGCGGTGAAGGGAATTGGTACTTGCAAACTAGAGTTGCAGGGTGGCTGAACCTTAATCCTGCATGACGTCTTATACGCTCCAGAGATTTGACGAAATCTTATTTCTGTTGTTGTTCTTATGAATTTAGGCTATGTATTGAACTTTTCTCGTAGTATGGTGTGTATCTATTATAATAATAGGTGTGTTGGTACTGGACATGTGACTGATGGCTTTATTACATTATATTGTAATAGACAGATGTTTAACTATTATATAGACCGTTCTATGTTGTTAAATGTCTCTTCTTCTGTTGATGCATATTGTGATGTTAATACATGGCATGCTAGATTAGGTTATATTGGGCAAGACAGAATGAATCGACTAGTTAGAGAAGGACTATTGGGTTCATTATCTAAAGTTGATTTACCTACGTGTGAACACTGTCTTGCTGGTAAGATGACTCGAAAACCTTTTGGCAAAGTTGTTAGAGCTGAATTTCCTTTGCAATTAGTACATTCTGATATTTGTGGTCCAATGAGTGTGAGGGCTAGGCATGGAGTTACAATTACTTTCATAGATGGTTTTACACGTTTCAGTCATGTCTATTTGATATCTCACAAATCTGCAGCATTTGAATGCTTTAAAAAATATATAAACAAGGTTGAGAAACAAAGGGATAGAACAATTAAAACATTAAGGACTGACCAGGGACGTGAATATCTATCGGATCAGTTCAAGGATCTTTGTAGTGAAAAAGGTATCATGAGACAACTAACTATTCCTTATACGCCTCAACAAAATGGGGTTGCTGAGAGAAGGAATAGAACATTGTGAGACATGACTAGGTCCATGATGGCACAAGCTAACTTGTCGATCTCTTTTTGGGGAGATGCTTTGTTAACCGCTGTGTATAGCTTGAACAGAGTTCCATCAAAGATGGTGCCTTCCACTCCTTATGAGTTCTGGTTAGGTAGGCAACCTGATTTAAGTAACCTTAGAACCTGGGGGTCAGCAGCTTACATACATGACTCTACCAGTAAGTTTGGTACGTTGGGTCCTCGAGGGAAGAAGTGTATCTTTGTAAGATACTCAGAACAATCTAATGGTTACGTATTCCTAGGAGAAAAAGAAGATGGGTCAATTATGGAGATCGAATCTCGTAATGCAACTTTTATAGAGAATGAGTTTCCTAGTAGATGTGATATAAAAGATAAAGAACCTCTTTATGAGTTAGTGGACTCAAATGATGACAAGTCATCACTTGATTCTAGTGGGAGCTCTCAGCCCCTCGAGGATTCAATGGAGTTTGAACTCCAAAAAAGTACTATGAAAAATGTGCCCAAACGTCACTATGACATAGAGGGACATACACTCATAGCTTCTCTAGAAAGTGAGCAAGAACCTAAGAGTGTTAAAGAGGCTATCTCGGGTTCTGCAAAAGATGAATGGAAGATTGCAATGGAAGAGGAAATGAGATCCATGAAATCAAACCAAGTATGGGAACTAGTTGATCTTCCCTCTGGGCACAAAGCTATTGGGAGCAAATGGATTCTCAAAATAAAGCGAATGGCTGACAGAACCATAGAAAGGTACAAAGCTCGTTTGGTGGCAAAAGGTTATACCCAACAAGAGGGTGTTGATTATGAAGAAACCTTCTCACCTGTTGTGAGGTTTGCCGCTATTCGCTTACTTTTGGCCATAGTAGCTAACGTGGATTTGGAATTACACCAAATGGATGTTAAGACTGCTTTTCTCAATGGAGAATTAGAAGAAGAAATCTACATGGAACAACCAGTAGGTTTTGTTCTTGAAGGCCAAACAAACAAGGTTTGTAAGTTGAAAAAGTCTATTTATGGTCTTAAGCAGTCCTCCAGACAATGGTACCTCAAATTTCACAATGCTATGATATCTTATAACTTTGTCATGATAGACGAAGACCATTGTGTATACGTGAAAAAATCCAAGAAAGGATTTGTAATTCTATCTCTTTATGTTGATGACATATTGTTAGCTAGTAATGATAAGGGATGTATTGAAGACATCAAAGGTTGGTTGTCGTCAAACTTCAAAAGGAAAGATATGGGTGAAGCAAATTACATACTTGGTGTGAAAATCCATAGAGATCGTTCAAATAAATTACTTGCTCTTTGACAAGAGCCTTATATTAAAAAGATTCTTGAACGATTCAGGATGGAGAGTTGTAAACCCATCGATACCCATGTGGCTAAAGGTGAAGGCTTAAGTCATCTAATGCGCCTTAAAACTCCAGAAGAAAAAGAAAAGATGTCTAATGTACCATATTCCAGTGCAATTGGGAGCTTGATGTATGCCATGTTGTGTACTCGCCCTGACATATGTTATGCCATAGGTCTAGTTAGTAGGTATCAATCCAATCCAGGGATGAGTCACTGGAAAGCAGTTAAGTGGATCATTAGATACCTGAAAGGTACTGTAGACTATTTCCTATGTTATCAAGGAAAGAATCTATCCTTAGAAGGATACACAGATGCTGATTGGGGAGGTGATTTGGACGAGCGTAAATCCACCTCTGGTTATGCTTTCTTGCTGAATAATGGCGCTATCTCTTGGAGCAGTAAGAAGCAAACCTGTGTTGCATTGTCCACAATGGAAGCTGAGTTTGTGGCATGTGCATCTGCAGTACAAGAAGGTGTTTGGCTGAGAAGATTCTTACAACATTTGGGAGTGGTAGGCAATAACGTGGGAGCTGTGACGATCAATTGTGACAGTCAAGCAGCAATGGCCTACAAGGAAGACCCCAAGTATCATGGAAAGACCAAACACATAGATATAAAATATAATATTGTAAGAGACATCATCGAAAAGAAGGAGGTGACATTGAAATATATATCGACGCATATGATGGTGGCAGACCCTTTCACAAAGCCAATCCCGAGGGAAGTTTTTATGGGTCATGTTAAGTCGTTAGGGTTGCGTAGGATATGATGTAATTGAATGTTGTGAACATTTATGTATAATGCCCATGTTATAAATGTTATAGATGAGATTTCCTACAATTGTGACTTGGTTATCTTTTTGGATTCCCCACATCCATTGAGCTTGTCTAGAAGTAAAGCCATATGTCAGTTGTTTGTTGGAGATTTTGTTTTTAGAGAAATCTTTTAGAGGATAAATAGACAAAAAACTCAGGTTAAGTGTTGATGTACACTTGAACTAAGATCTGTACGATGTGAGTTACAATTTCATTTGTAAATGACATACGCTTCCAAAAGGAAGATGAGCATCGTAGCATACGTTTCATACCGTATGTGCTACATGACCATGGGAAATGAGCAAATGTATCCTTCTTTCTCATTGTGTGAGACCCAGAGGTTTAAATACCTCATTATGGTACCCCTATGACTTTCAACGGTATCTCGAAACTTCTCTTTAGTGTCGCTACTTTAGCATGTTACTAATATGTATGATATATTCGGCAATGCGGTGCATGACTAGGAAAACGGCTATAGGGGAGTATAAAGATTTCAGTGGGAAAGGATGTCTATCTTTTGACTATCACATTACTTATATTCACCGGCCAGTCAATTATGTTGAATTTTGAAATTCGAGACATAATTGTGAATATATGTTTGTAACTTGGGAGTCGAATATGCTCTATTTACATATAGAGGGATAAGAGATATGTCGAATTGTGTAGTAAGTCAGATAGACTAGGGTATAGCGAGTTGAATGTCCTCTCTTTTGCATACTGAATGAGCAGCTATGTATCCTTAACCGGTGTATAGCATTAAGCTCTTATAACTCGCTGGTCACACGACCCTCTTACCTATATGAACTGAAGAATGTGATAAGATGATAATATTGTGTCTCAGCTCAACCCTCATGGGTGAGTGGGAGATGTTGGATTTAAATTAATTTAAAATAATTAATTAATTGGTGTGGAGCACCCATTTTGGGTTGACCCACAACCCATATTTTTTTTTGAAATTCAATAATGAGAAGTGGAGGGAATGGAGGTTATTTCTCATTCCCATAACTTCCACTAACTTATATTTGTTTTTTCATCACCCGGACAACACAAAAAAAAGGAAGAAGAAAAAAAAGAGTTTCACTCTCCTACTTTTCTATACACCATAGTATAGTGGTATTTCTATTTTATCATCTATTTTGTGCAAACATCACATTCTAAAGGGATTTGGGTTGTGAACAATTTGCTGGATTCGTGATTTACGTGATTTGGCAAGGATCAAAGCGAGTACGCAGCAGAAACTTAATTGTAATCATTCAAGGTATGTTTTCGTGTCCTTTCTTATGCGTTTTAATTGGTGAAAAATGCATTTTTGTTTAGATTATTTTATTTAATAATATTCACTTTCTTTCACGTTTACCACGGTGTTTGTTCAGGTGTATATGTCTTGTCGAAATGGGTTGAACAGGACTTACATATAATCTTTTATAACGTAAGAAATCTTTCGGACCGAACCTATGCTCTACAAGCTTACACAAATGTATCTATCTGGTTGTCCCAAAGAACATTATCTTCAATTTCTTACATATATTTGTTGATGCACATATGTGTGCGTGTGCCAAAGTATACAAAACGTGTGTATATCCAAAGGTGGCAGGTGGAGTGGGAAAATGAAGGCACCTCATACAAATATATACTGAAGGAAACTTACCTACCTGTAGAAAAAGGATTTCATGGTGCTCCGTGAATTTAATATTTAATCTACTTGGTTCTAGGATGTTTGATCCGCTTTCATGCGCCATAAAAATTAGATTTTGATCACAAATGGAAAGGAATCAATTGCCACAATCCAAGAACCCTTTGTTAGGGTGAAATATGCCCATACTCTCACTTTTTGACCTTCTAAAATGTCCTCTAATTTAATGCACGAAAATTGATATATTTTCTGCATTTTTTGTGTGTTTTCTCTCTTTGGAATGCAGGAGAAAACTTCCCTTGGTAGTTATTATGAATGAAGGGAAATTGGATAAGTGTTTCTATTTAAAAATAGAAAAGATTCCCTTCTTTATTTAAATGATATAGGTCGGATCAACCCACATGGGCTACCTGTTTATCCTTTTTTCCAACATATCCCACTCAAATATGAGGGTTGAACCAACGTTCATTAAGATCATATCAGCATACTCACCTATTTTATACAGGTAAATGGATCGTGTGACGAGCGAGCTAACTGAGCTTCGATGCCATACACAGATTAAAGTTATAAAGCAGATCAACTATTAAGCGTAGAACTATACATCGGTTAAGGATATATAGCAGCTTAACTCTTCACCACGAGGACAATGTATCTCGCTATACACCTAAACTCCACTTACTTGCATCAATCAGAGCATCTCCAATTCCTTGTTATAAAAGGAGGACGCTCTGCATAACACTATACATTGTATACACATTTATGTCTAAAACCTCAAGTTTAACATAAATGCGCGCGCGGTGAATACAAGATAGGTGCAAGTTCGACTCGTGGAAAGGCCACGGGTGACTGGCGATGGACTTGGATGAAGATCAGTAAGTGGGTTTCCTTCAGCTCACAAAGCTTGAAGAAATGGCGCTAGAGGAAATCGTGTTCACCAAAGGGGCGTTGATGAGCCTTAGCCCACAGGCAATACAGACTGGTAATAACTATTGATATCGGTAACTACTGGGTAATGAAGGTGTTGATCAACAACGGGAGTTCTACCAACATCATTTTCACATCAAGTTGGCAGAAAATAGCACTGGGAGACAAAAAATCAATGAAGTACGGACTCTGCTGCATGGGTTTTGAGGATCAGAGGTAGTCCCACAAGGGAATGTGGCACTACCGACTTCACTTGGCATGGCTCCATAGTGGAGGACCATCAATATCGACTATCTGATCATGGATGAATCTTTTCCCTACTGGGTAGGGCAGCACTTAATGCACTCAGACTCGTGGTGTCCACGTATCACCATAAAATGAAGTTGCCTACTCTTGTAAGCACATGTGATGTGGTAGGCAATCATCGTGAAGCATGGCTATGTTACGTGGCATCCCTAAAGACCCATCGGAGGCAAGATGAAGTAGTTATAATTGCGTTGGCACCGATAGAGATGGAGACGATCGATTGAAGTTATATTATCTCTTTCTAAGTTACTTTTCTATGAATAATGAAATAATGTTTCTATTCATTTCCTTAATTGCCACGTGTCTATGGGGTTGGCATGTAAAACTTAATACAAAATTTACGACGACTTGAGTTATGAGGCACCACTCAAAACAAAATTTACGACGACTTGAGTTCTCAGGCACCACTCTGGTATTGTAGGCAACTCGACATTATGTTGGACCCAACTTTATCCTTTTTTAAATTGTTATCCTTTTTTATGTGATATCTACTGTTGATGTTTGCCAAAACAGAGGACTACTCTACAAGTACAACATCATGACTTTCGTAGCCCAAATACCTGAAACATTCAAAGAAAGAGGCACACTTTAGTAGAATTTAATATCCTTGCTTATTTGGTATTTATTATTGTTTGCCAAACCAAAAGACAATTGATAAGATGCAGAAAGCTACTAAAAAAACGATCACCAAAACAAGATAAAGTGCAAACCAAATATATTGTGATTAACAAAACCACCCATACACTCACCCCTAATCAAAGGGAGCAAAACTCAAATTATCGCCACTCGAGGGCGTAGAAGTTAACTCACGCTATCCAAGGCACTATTGTCAACACGTCTTGATAAAGTGCCAATAAATGATAAGATGTAGTAAAATCTACTATTTCGCCCCTCAAGAGCGAACGCTGTAACGCACAAAGACCATGAGGTTCAAAAAGCATAACATACGAAAATTAGAGTATTCAAGTTTCCAAAATAACGCGGTGCAATGCCCATATTCAAAACAAATGAAAAAGGAATTGTTTACACAACCAAACAATTACACGAAGAAACATCAACCCTCGGCATCGTCACCTGCATCATCTTTCTCTTTGAAGTCGGGAAAGGAAGGAGGCAGTAGGGGCGGCGGTGACATGCCAACGGTCACCAATTCCCTTTTGGTCAGGACACTCGCTAACTCATCTGGCGCTAGGGGCTCACTGTTAGCAGCATCCTCTAGCAACGGTTTCAAATCTGGGCCCAGCCCCAGGTTCAGCCACTTGGCAGCAAAACAACCATGCAAGTAACGAGCGATGCGAATTAGATGCACCACCAACATTTGCACCTTCTTGGAGTCTTCGATTATTCTATACAGGCTAATCACTTGAAATGTATTGCTCTACATGAAATCCTTGGCATTGAACAACCCTGCTCGGTAGTAGAAGGCTACATTCGTCTACTTAAAGTCAGAACACCAAAATAGCTAGAAAGCGTAGTACATAAGAATGATCATTTACATGCCTCATTGTTGCACCACTTTCCCCTTAACCACTTCCACCTACTCTTCGAGGGCCTTAGCGCATGCTTCCAACCGATATTCTCCTCATTCAACTTGACGACTTTGTCTTAAAGCTTTTTTGCCTTGTTTTGAGCAACTGCAGTAGCTTCACAGTTAGCGGTAGCCTTGGTTGTGGCATCCTTAGCACGGTCAAGAGCTTTATTCCCTTCATCGTTCGTTGCTTTCAGCACCTCGAGATTACTGTCTCGATGCTCGTGCCCCAACTAATCAATGCCAACCCTTATCTCCTCATGAGCGTGCTCCAAGGCTTGAGCTATGATGTAAGAATGCCACCTTACTAATAGAAAACATATAGACATAATTCATGAAACTCGAACAAATTCACTAATATACGAATCCAAATTAACAATATCATTACCAAATTGACCAATAGAAGCACAAGCCTCTCCGATTCTACTTTTTCTTTAGCAGATGCAGGGTACCCTGTGGATGAGCTGGAAATACCACGCGCAGTGTTTCGATGGCCTCTACCTCAAATTGGGAAACCCTACTGTTAACAGGGTAAAAATCCACGTGCTTAAAATACCCCATAATTCGATTACCAAAATTACGTGGTATATGCCTTATATGGTATATTATTATATTCTTTGTATAGTATATTATTATATGATTTATATTCATAAACGACATCGCATTATAACGCGGTTTAAATATCGGTTTACTTCGTTAAAAATTATACTATTTGTATATCGTAAATCACGACGCACAATTATCGACCAGATTTATAGCTAAAATACTACCCAGATTATGCTCGTATTTATAACATGTCTCACGACTCGATATATTATTACATGTGCAATTTTATATTCATTCTGGTAAAATAACTCGTATTCACAAAATACCCGTATCGCACAGACCACAACACGTCGCTGCTAACACAACCTAAATAGATAAGGTTGCTTACTGTGCTGGTTAAACAGATAAATAACAATAATAGATAATAACAGAAAATAACTAATATTAAAATAATAAGATCCCAAACTTGGAGAGCAAGACTGGACTTCTATAGCAGGAGGACAAGAGCAATAGAAAAAGGGAGACAATTCCGACATAACTGCTTTTTCCTACAGAGATAGAACCTTTTCTCTCCTCCCCTCGGACCTCTCTATATCTTATGATTTCACGAGGGCAATCCCTCCAACAAATACAAAACGAATTCAATCGATAAAAGCGACAAACACCAAATATCCAACACCAAAAACAAGAACTACGAGTGGCTTGATTCCCAATCGGGGGATACGTAGGCATCTCGAAAAATATCCGAGTCCAGCTGCAAATCAATAAACACCACATATTTCCTCGAGTCGGGATCGGCGTTCCGAACAATCCGTTACGCTCTTCATTACAGCTACCAGGTAGGACGATCGTCACAACTAGCAAGCACGACGAAGATACCGTTAACACCTACTGAAACGAATAAGTGGGTCGCCA
This sequence comes from Linaria vulgaris, assembly GCA_948329865.1. Lineage (NCBI taxonomy): Eukaryota > Viridiplantae > Streptophyta > Magnoliopsida > Lamiales > Plantaginaceae > Linaria > Linaria vulgaris. The sequence continues at coordinate 37,141,084 of OX415252.1, forward strand.
ACCATAACAACGCCCGAGCTCTCCTCCACTGATGGCGCTATATCAAAACCCCAATAAGGACCTACACATCGGTTGCCCAACTGCGTTCGTCTCCGACTTTGTCTGGGAGCCTATTTACTTTCCGTCCCAATGGCAACACCAACGTTAGCCTCGCCTTAGATGCTCTCAGGAATAGGCACGTCGAAGCCTCTATAAGTATCCTAATCCACAAGAACATGTGAGTGCTCTCGCCGGCCAAGATTTGTATCCTCAAATGGGTCAATCGGAGCAGTACCTCGACTGGCTGTCACGACCTGCGATTGCACTTGTGCATTATTTGTGCCACCATTCCCCTTAGATTTCTTACTTTTTGGTAGGGAAATTCGAATTGGCACATCCTTCGGGCCCTCCCCAATTTCTACAGCCAAAACTTAGTTCATGCGAGTGTGTCGGTTCATGATGAACGATCTATGAACACCAAAAGAAACATATAAATAATAACATTATGAATAGCATGCGATTATAGATCTAACTTGGCTAAACCACATACCATTGGTGAAAACTCCAGTGTACGGGTTGCGAGAGAATCCTCCAAGGTTCAACGTGTGATCCGTAACCAACTTGGTCACGTTGAACTTATGCTTGGTCACAAGATTGGCTTTAGAGGTGTTACTCCACCTCAAAGCCCCCCTACCGCAAGGAATTGTAATCCTTGGTACTTCTGCCAGTCTCTCCATAGAGGTGAGAACTCATTCACCCAACTCTCCTCAATATGGAAGTACCCAATCTTCTAGTTCTTCCCATTACCAATCCGCTTCCCCATATCAGAATTTAACCTTTTTTAGGGCCTTTACGGGATAAAAACCCATCCCCTTGTTCCCCACCTTAAACAGAGACCAGAACATAGTGGAACTTCAAAGAGCGCTTAACCCATTCACAACAAGAATAAAACCCATGATATGCCCAATTGAATTAGGTGTAAGCTGACTTGGCACCAATCCTATGGTCCGAAATATGTCTTGGACCTCTAGCGGGATAGGAAACCTCAACCCGTTGATCAACTGCCCAACAAATACCATGAGAAAACCTAGGGGTGGGGTGTTAACCCTCTACTCAACCAGAAGTATCTTGATCTTGTAATTTCTCTTAATGTGGAAGGTATCACGTATATACGCCTGACTATGATGCAGACGCGAAACATATTCGATATACAACATATCCGTCGGCTTGAACTCATCATCAGACTCTTCCGCTTCCCTTTCCTCAGTTCCATCCGACTCTATATCTACGCAATTATTGACAAGTTCATAAATGGGCTCACCACCCAGCCCTTGTTGGGAGCCATGACCCTGATTGTGCTTGGACATATTTTTCTCGCTCCTTGCACTAGGTACGATAAAGCCTCACCGAGTCAAGAGTGTTTGACGCTATTCTCTCTCACCGAGCCACTAGAAAATATATAAGACTCTAGTTTGACTTTACTACGCATACAAAAATAATAAGTGGTTGTAAATTAAGACCTAAAGAGCATAGACAAACTACCTTTGGGTCTATGACATCGAGCATACGCGCTTGAAGAAAAGGAATTTTAGCCGCAAGGAATAAAAACACATATTAAAAAGAGCACAATATTTTCTAAGTAAAACAATTGAACAAGAAAAAGTGTCGAATAGTAAATTCGACATTGAGAGAACGATCAAATGCCTATCCGTTCCATACTGCTTAATATTGCTCTCACTTTCAACGCAGATTGCAAATGAGTCCTCTCACTCAACTAAATCCCCTATTTAGAGAGAGAGCAACCCATGATAAAAGGCCTCAGCTACGAGGCCCATATACAAAATAATTGAACCATCAACAACTTAATACTTTCAGTAACAATCGAATCGCCTACGATTCGATTATCTCCTCAACAATGGAATCACCCAGAATTCGATACTACTAGAAACTATCTAATTAACCAAGATTCGACACTTTCAATAACAATCGAACCACCCAGGTTTTGATAATGTTCAAAATAATAAAATCGATGATGACTCGATTATGTTCTAAATGTTCGGTTTGGAAACATATTTTGAAGCCATATATTATTATTTGACTCCGGATCCTTCAGATTACAGCTCCCAATGGGGGGGGGCATATTTTAAAGTTAGATATTATTATTTGGCACCTAATCCTTCGGATTACAACTCCCAGATGTGAGGCATATTTTAAAATCAAATATTATTATTTGGCACCCGATCCTTCAAAGTACGGCTCCCAAATGGCGGGCATATTTTTAACCCAGATATTATTATTTTAGCACCCGATCTTTTGGATTATGGCTTCCAAATGGGGGGCATATTTTGAATCAAAAGGCTTTCATATCTCAAATAGAGTAATAAACATTCTTAAATTTGGCACCCGCTCTTGAATCAAGACCGACTCTCAAATTAGGGAGACTATATGGTGGGGGTATTTTAGGTGGCCTAAAAATGAATCGTGCCAGCTTTGCTCATTAACAACCTAAACCAAAAAGTGTCGAATTAAGGTTGTTCAACCATTTTTGGACGATAAAACGAACACGTTAAATTGATATTGCATTTTTGCAAAGTGGGTCCCACATACCGAGGTCTATAAATAACTTGGATCTTGATATTCACACCAGATCTTTAATTATCTCGACATTCACACTATTCTCCAACCCTACATCAACTGAATCAACCGGTCGATTGTTATTTTAGTTCAAGCATTCTCCAGTTTCAATCCCGTTTGAGAGTTTGCAGGGTCGAATCCTGTGCGTTTGACTGTCTTGGAATCCAACAGTTATTTTAGCATCGAATCATTCTTTGTTCGACTTTTCTCAGTTCAACTATTCACGATTATTTTACTTATTCTAGGCTTCTTACTGTGTAATAGGTGTTTCAGACAAAGCTAGTCCATTTCCATGTAATTGGCTAGTATAGATTGGTTTATTTGAGTCCCAATTGTATCGTGATTGCAGTGTATTGTAACCGAAGTGAAATATCAGCAAATTAGATGCATTCATAGTTTTCTGCATTAAAAGCTTCTTGCATTCATCCTACAAGCACAAAAGATAACAAATGTGACAACATTTAGTGTTTTGCATTTAAGTGATTTAATCACTCATCCACCACTCCTTGGGATACGATACTTGGTACGTAATTATACTTACCATTTTATTATTACTTGATTCGTGTACTTGCAAGAATAGGAATTTAGGTGTAAACATTGACTAGTTAGCTTTATATACTTTGTTCGCTACACCAAAGTTCAGATCACGTTTTTGGCGGCATTGCAGGGGAGTAATGGTATTGTCGTGTTTTGTAAATGTATGGACCGGGATTGATACCCTTTTGTTTCATTCACACACTTTGTGTATGCTGAATGTTGTGCCAACACCAATCATATTTAGTATTGTCCCAACACTCGTTGTAGAGTAATTATGCAGCTGAATAAAGAACACAACGAGATAAGTTTTAAGAACGTTATATGAATATAACATGCCGAGCCTTTCGGCCAAATAATCACTATCTATTACTTTAATGATCTTACCAAATACAACTGAGCAAGGAACCCAATCCTAACACTAACTAATCTATGAGCTATAGTTTAGCTAGATAAAACTCAGTAAAACCAGACCAATACAATACAATAATTACTTCCAATCTTTCAGAACTTAATTATAGTCTTGTTACTTTTCTTGATGTCGAGCGCGCCTTTATTATAGGTTTTGATCGTCCTTGTTCTATGGTGTGATAGACACGAGTTGGTGATCGTTCTCTTCTTAATTGGATAACTATGAAATCTCTTTTGGTGTTATCTTCATAAGATCTTCAAATATTGTCTTCAAGTAACTTTGAATATCTTCGGCTTATCCCATCGTTACTAGCATAGATTTGCACGATCCTTAATACCCTGAAATAATCACAGATAACTACAATTCGTGGAACTTGGTGAGTTTAAGAATAAAGGCAAAATAAATATTCATCTTAAGTTAATCGAACAGAGCAGTGTTGAGTTCCGAGTTTTGCTTAAGTACCTGTATTTCAGAATATAAGAACACCTATTTATTCTAATTTTCTCCCCCTTAACCTAAGAATGAATAACTGCAGTGTTGAGCCAACAAAGTTAACCTTTGTGTTGTCCCAACATTTCCATCAGTCATTTCAACACTTGCAGTTAGTTCTACAGTACACACCAAAGCAAACTAGAATAATTAACAATGTGCAAAACAGTATTCAGATTACATCCCATCCGATACAAAACAGAGAAAATGCTCTCTGTGCCAAAACATGAATTGTTAAAAATAATTTAAAAGTACAAGAAACAAAAAAATTGGTGGCCCTCAATCAATCCCCCACTTTCTGTGAGGAACACACCACCAACATGTGCTTATTGATGGTGTCTAGCTCCTTAATCTCTTCCTCCCAGTCTGCAATCTCCCTCCTCCTATCAGCAACCATCATATCACACCACTCCACCTTTTCCTAAAAAAAAGGCAGAGCTGGTAGCCACAAATGGGGTAAAATCATCCTCAGCAACTGAGGCAGTTATGAAGTTGTGTGCCTTCTTCTTCCGCTGTTGTGTACCACTACTCTTTTGAGCTTGTGGATCCTTCTATGGGAGATCATTGATTCTTTCTCTTCCAATGTAGTTCTTGGTGATGGGCAACTGATCAGTCTTGTCCACAAAGGTCTCATTTTCACCCTTCTTGAATACATAATCAGTGACAATTTTGTAGATCAAGGAAGGGAATGACAATATTGTATCCTTCTTGTGCATAACCTCAGCTATCATTCTGAAAATTCTCTTCCCCGTGGTCACTGGATGCCCCTTATGTAGCTTTTATATCAACAAAACCATCTAATGAGTGAGGACTGTGGAGTTCGTTGAGGGTATCCAGTTGAATGAGGCATCTTTGCACATGATGGCAGTGAGGGATGTGAGTCTAGTCACCTGCTGCTTGTTCTTCCACTTCTTCTCCAGACCACCCGTTAATTCTTTCATCATGTTATCATCATCAATTTCCTCATATGTTTCTTGTCCTCTTGGTATCCCCCAAGTTTTGTTAATGATAGAGGGATTGAACTTATAGATATTCTCCCTGACATACACTCTCCCATACTTGGTAGACCCTTTAGCATGCACAAACTTGGACAACTTATAGTAAAATTCCCTAACCACCTCAGGGACATAGGGGACAACATCAATCAGGGAATAGAACAGACTCCTAGACTCAATGAACTCAAACACTTTGTACTTCTTTTAGTCAACAATAACAATGTTCCTCTCCGCCCAAATTTTCCTAACAGTCATAATGTCCTAGTTATCACTTGCAGTTTTGGTCAAGAAGTACCTATTATGACGTTTAGAATTAAAATTGGCCTCAAATGTTTATGGTGGTTCATGATTAGACTCCTCCTTAGACTCGAGTGTTGTGTCCACATCCTGGTCGACTGGTGTTGAATCAACATTCTGATCAGTGGGTGTTGGTCCAACATTGGCCCAAATGTTGGCACGGCATCAAGCTGGTTATGTTCCTCAACTTCTTCCTCCTCCTCAATTTCTTCATCATCTGACCCCTACTCCTCATCTTCATCAGCTGAATAATCCTCTTCAGAAGATGATGATTTTTCTTCCTCACCAAGAGCAGCATCTTCCTTAGTTGCTTTTTCCCCAACAACTTTTTTCTCAGTTGTTTCCTCATCAACTTCTTTCTCAGTAGCTTTCTCTTGATCTTGTGCATGTTCACCTTCCTTCTCCCCCTCAATTTCAAAAGGAAGAGCAGGTGGTTAATTCTCCTTATGCACCTCTGCCTCTGGAATCACCTGTTCATATGTTAGGGGAACATCCTCAGAGACGTTGGGTGGATTCAGAGTTGCCTCCATGATTGCAGGTTCTTGTATGGTGACAACACCTACTGGTGCGGGTGTTGTGACCACATCAGTGGGTTCGTGTGATGGCGCAACATCTTCTGGAGCTAGTGTTGGCTCAACACTGGTTGATGCGCCCTTTTTTGACTTCACGTTTCTCTTGGTATAGACATGAGCCGTCTTTCTTTTGGGTGATTCCGGTGCCACAACAGTGTTGCTGGTGCGGGTGCTTCTACGGGGTTGAACTCGCTCTGCATCTGACGACATAGCAGCTGCAATGTTATGAAGATCGGCAATTATGGATTTCCTTCCCATTGTGGCATGCGTGAGTAAATTAGGAAGTAAGTAAGAATCTAGGGTTTAATTGATTTTGCACAAATTAGGCTCACATATAAATAAGATGAATAAGGAAAATGGGGATTAATGTAGGAGTAATGGGCGGGCAAATATTGAGAACGTGTGCCATTCCCGTCATGTTGAGTCAACACGTGCTGAACATGTTGGCATAACATCCAGACAACTTATAAGTCACAGTGTGGTGGTGAGTGTTGAGACAACATTCGAGAAGCAGTGTTGGCACAACATCTAGACTCAACATTCTGTACTAAGCCAAGTGTCAGTGTGGTCAAGGTCTTACCAAGGTTTTCCTCACATACTAGCAAAAGTAGAATCTGAGAAAGATACTTGAAACTTCAAGAGTTAGAATAAACCATTCAAAACCAGTAGCTTGCCTTAAATCTGAAACATGAGTGGGAGTTAGACGACATAAAAACACATCAGTACACGATAAAAGGGTTAACATCATACAGATAATTATGCTCATATAGTTCAATGAGATACAGGCTTGTGTGTTACTGGCAGCTAATAACCCAGGAGATGTGCCTTACATATGACATTTATGAATTGAAGAAAACCAAGATAATAATTAAGCGAAGATGAATGTTTATCCAACATTTATGAGCCCAGTGTTGTCCCAACACACCATATCACAAGTCTCAGATAGAACTCTTTACTTGTTTTATTTTTAGACCTGGTAAACATAAATAACTTTCAAGCATAACACTTTTAGGTAATAAGGATCATGCCTTCACTAAATGTAGGCAATAACAGGACCCCTAACACCCCAGTGCCAACACAATCAATGCAGATGTACATGCAAGTACATAAGGCTGGATACAGGCAGCTCAGGCCCCCAACACCCTAGTTACCTAGCACATACTTGTTTACTGAGCACCAATAAGAAGATTTTAGCAAAAGTGAGCAAATATACTGCATGAAAGGAAATACAGGACCCCAAACACCCAAGTATAAATGTTCAGCATTATATGCCCCATCTGCAAGCAAAACAACATAAATAAGCCACAACGAAATACAACATAGCTTTCAACTCTGTGCACCCCAGCTTCTTTATATTGTTTTGTGTGTCTATCACTTGAATATGACACAAATGAATACAACATAACAGTCAGTTTTGTGTACCCCAACTTTTTCAGGCGAAGATACTACCTTAAAGCCAAAAAGGTTTTATCAAAAAAAAAAAAAACAAAACGCATTTGTAAAGGCAACATGTTGACAGGCAACTGAGAATTAACATGGTTCAAGAATGCAGACAAACAAACATGAGAGAGCAAGGAAATCACAAGAACTAACCAAACAAACAAGAGAACAATATGGGTACATCACAATCAGTCACTCGTGTTAGCTTGTGATGTTAAGGCAACATATGTATGTTCAGTGTGTTCACAACACGCTCATGCCGAGAGGCTTCCTCAAACTGAAGAATCTCTCAGTGTCTAATGGTTTTGTAAACACGTCATCCAGTTGGTTGTTGGTTTCAATATGTTCAATTATGATTGTTTTATCTTCAACCAAATCTCCTAAAAAGTGATGTCTAATATCAATGTGTTTGGTTCTAGAATGCTGCACATGAATTTTTATATATACTAGTGGCACTCAAGTTATCACAAAACATGAGAAAAGTATTACTGGTTAATCTATAATCACAACGCATATGTTTCAACCATATCGGTTGGGTTACACACCTGCCAGCTGCAATATACTCTGACTCTGCAGTAGACAAAGACACACAATTGTTTTTCTTACTATACTAGGAAATAAAATTATTTCCTAGATAAAAACACCTTCCACTAGTGGATTTTTCTATCATCTAAATCCCCTGCCCAGTCACCATCACTAAAGCCAACCAAGTTTGAATTTGTATCATGATAGTACCATATTCCTAACTAAGTAGTTCTAGAGATATATCTTAGGATTCTTTTTACAGTAGTTAAGTGAGACACCTTGGGTGCTACCTGGTACCTGGCACAGACACACACTGAGTACATTATGTGAGGTCTGGTGGCTGATAAGTATAGGAGACTCCCAATCATTAATATGTAGAGTGTTGATTCAACATCTTCACCACCTATATCCCTCTCAGTCTTCACTGTAGTGGACATTGGTGTCTTGCATGGCATAGATTCCAGCAACCCAATCTTCACCAAATTCCTGGCATACTTCTCTTGAGATAGAAACATTCTTGTTTCATTTTGCTTTACTTGTAGTCCTAGGAAGAAGGTCAGCTCCCCTATCAAACTGATCATAGTACTAACAAACTTATCCAAGGTGGACTGGTTAGAAGAGCCAAATACTATATCATCAATATGGATTTGAGCTATATAGACTTCTTTGTTATTTCTCATGATAAAAAGTGTCCTATCACCTTCACCCCTTGAAAAACCAAAACATAGTAAGAATTCAGGTAGCCTCTCATATCAAGCTCTGGGGCTTGTTTTAAACTGTATAAAGCTTTTTCAAGTTCGTAGACATTGTCAGGGTCATGGGGGTCTGTAAATATTTTAGGCTGCTCTTTGTCTATATAACCATTCAAAAATGCTCCCTTAACATCCATCTGGTATAATTTGATTTTTAAGAAACATGCAATTGCAATATGGATTCTATTCTATCCACTTAGTTCCAATTACATTAACATGTGTAGGCCTAGGAACTAGTTTCCACACTTTATTCTTAGAAAATTGCATGAGTTCTTTCTGCATAGCATTTATCCAATGAGAATCTTATGGTGACTCGTTAATATTTTTAGGTTCTATAGTAGAAACAAAACGAGTAACAATATTACACACATATGACATGCAAACACAAAGTTTAGCCATATTTTTGTAAGGGATAAAAGCATCAAACCCCCTAACCTATGGGGTGATTTGCGCTTTGGTCCTTAAACTAAGTTTATCAGCCCTTTGCTCCCTAAACTATAGGGTGTCTGTGCGATTTGGTCCTTTTTTGCATTTCCGGTTTTTTGTGGCCAAAATATTCCTCACTTTGAGGTGTTTTTTTGTCTTTTTTTTCTCACCAACTATCATTATACATCTAGTACAACACATATGAGTCGGGTAGAGGAGAATATTCCGGCCAAAAATGGCCGAAAATTGCCGAAAATGGGCAAATCTCGTAGTGCCGTCATGGTCTTTTTGTGGCCGGAATATTCCTCACTTTGAGGTGTTTTCTTGTCTCTTTTTTTTCACCAACTACTATTATACATCTAGTACAACATATATGAGTCGGGTAGAGGGAAATATTCCAACCAAAAATGACCGAAAATTGCCCGAAATGCAAAAAAGGACCAAATCGCACAGACACCCTATAGTTTAGGGAGCAAAGCGCTGATAAACTTACTTTAAGGACCAAAGCGCAAATCACCCCAAAGGTTAGGGGGTTTGATGCTTTTATCCCTTTTTGTAATTTACCCTTTCTTTGTTACTGGTTTTTACACCTTCAATAAGATTTCGTATAACCTAAGAGGTAGGATGATCTCTCTTTATTCTAGTAGGAGTGTCCCTCCAAACATTTTCTCCAGCGAATTCTTCAGTGTCATAATCTGTGTATTCTGGTGTTGGTCCAACATAAGCATCTGCCAGTGTCAACGCAACATCATCAATCCATATGTCTTCAGTGTCAATCCCTGGTGTTGAGTCCACATGGTGTCGTACTGGTGTGGACACCCCATCGCCAGTCTGGGGCATTCCCAGTTGACCATTAGTGATACATGCAGAAACACCCTGATCATCAAACACATCTTTTATAGATACTTGGATAGTATTTAATCTGGGATTAAACACTCTATAAGCACTGCTATTCATAGAGTATCCAACAAAAATGCACTTTTCACTTTTAGCATCAAACTTTCATAATGACTGTCTATCCTTCAAAATACAACACACACAACCAAACTAATGGAAATGACTCAAGTTAGGCTTAAGTGTCTTAACTATTTCACAAGGTTTCATGGTTGAGCCTGGTCTGAGATAAACTCTATTTGAAATACAACATGCAGTACCTAGCCATTTCTTGCAAAGTTCTATTTTTTCTTTTAACAACTCCATTTTGTTGGGGGAGTGATAGGGATAACGTATTCATGAGAGATGCCTCTGGAATCACACAAATCATCAAACTTCCTATTTTCAATTTCCCTTCCAAGATCTGATCTAATCTTAATAACACATGCATTGTAGAGCAACTTAATACTATCAGCTAATATCTTCAAAGTCTCCACATCTTCAGATTTTTATCTCAAGAATTTAACCCAAGTATACCTAGAGAAGTCATCAACATTTACATAAGCATACTTCTTACCAGTAAGGCTACAAACCACTATAGGACCCATCAGATCCATGTGCAATAATTAAAAGCATTTAGAGTCTCCAGAGATGTATGGGTGCATGTGTAGTCTTGGTTTGTTTACCTTGCAGACAATCACCACAAACATGTTTACCTGGACTAGAAAGTTTGGGAATGCCCCTCATAGCTTCTAGCTTGATGATCTTCTCCAGATTCCTATAGTGGACATGTCCTATCCTTCTATGCCACACTACTGGTTCATCAAACTTCTCATGTAGGCATTGTGCATCCTCATCCACCAAAGTAGCAGTTGTCTTTTGACCGTTATTCATGACATAACACATTTTTTAGATTCATTAAACACATCAGGGGAATACTAGTCAAATTTAACAATCAAATTGTCATCACAAAGAAGACTAATGCTGATGAGATTAGCCTTTTGACCATCCACCAACAGAACCTCAGGAAAATGAGGGAAACCATCCACATTGAGAACCCCTTTTCCTATGATATTCCCTTTGCTTACTCCACCATATGTAATAGTACTAGTGAGTACAGGCACAAGATTCATAAGATTACTCTTGGTACCAATCATATGTCGAGAACATCCACTGTCAAAATACCAGTCACCAGTAAGAGTATGAGTAGCTAAGAACACAACATTACAAATAATTTTAATTTTAGAAGACCATAGTCTGTTCTTTTGAAAACTGTTGTTTGGTTCCCTGGTGTTGCTTCGGAATGTTGAGCCAACATTTCAGTGACCCAATGTTGTCCCAAAACCCGATGCAGCATTACTACTATAATTATTTTTCTCACAGAACTTTATGTACTTATGGCAGTATGGTCTTAAAAGTCATAGGTGAAAACAATATTGGCACATATAGGTTACCTTCTTAGGTTGATTAGAGTGACCATTATTTTTGCAAAAACCAGCCTTTACAAAACCCGATATAATATTCGCATGTCTACTTGACCTTTCTTGGTATACTAAACCTGTAGTTCCTTTATTGCTCACACCCAGTGCTTCATCCAACCTTTTTATGCTAGAGTTCCACTTGGCAATGGTTCCCTCTGCTTCTTTCAGCTTCATCTCCATCTTTTCCATTTGACACTCCTTTATGGTGAGGTTATTCTCTAGTTCAGTTATATTTTCAATTAAGAAATTGTTCACCATGATGAGCTCCTTTTCCCCTTTTATGATTTTCTTTACCTCATCAAGAAGTCCCATGTAAACAACATTCAGCTTATCAACCACCTTGTCTTGATCCATTTCCCCTTCAAGGAAGTACTCTTCATTCAAATCTACAGATCCACCAAGCCAAACAAAGTTAGAATGTTCCTCAAATGCATTTATATCAGAAATATCATATTCAGAATTAGAAATATAGTCATCATCCTCCTAGTTGTCAAAGTAGTCTTTCTGGTCCTCTAGATCTGTCCGAGTGTTGAGCCAACATCCAATCATCTGATTGTTGTCCTGACACTCTGTCCAATTTGACCAATGGGGAGATGGACTTTCTCGTTATTAGGGTAGTTGTGATGTTGGGAGTGGTGATGACGAATAATGCGTCCTTCGAGGTGAGTCGGAGGTAATGGTCGATTTGGGCTATCTTGGCGGGTCGTTCATCGTGAAAGAGACCCAGGGCTATTCTTCGATCATGGACTGCTAATATGAGATTATGGTGGGTCTTTGACCGTGCCTTGTCTTTACTCGTGCTCTTGATTTTTGTTTTGAGCGTCTCGAGGGTCGTCAAAGGCTCCGAGGGAAGTTGCTCTTCGGGCTGGGGGGTTTCATGGGGATAGTTCTGGGTTCCCTGTTTTTAGATAGGCCTGGGTCGTTGGAGGGTACTTTTCTCTTTGTGACCACATCGTATTCCCTTAAGAGGTGTTAGTCGGGCCCGGGGGTACTTTTCTCTGAGTGTTTGGACCGAGTACCCTTGGTGGGTGTTTTTGGGTTGTACTCGGGGGTACCGTCTCCGGAGTTTGGGCCATCTACCTCTATCCAGGTGGAGGCGGGTTGTAGCCGTTACGTACATACCCAATCTTAGGTAAGTCTTAGGTCATTGGGGGGTCGTGTTTAAGCCCTTTTTACCACACCGTATACCCTTAAGAGGTGTTGGTCGGATCTAGGGGTACCTTTCTCCGAGTGTTTGGATCGAGTACCCTTGGTGGGTGTTTTCGGGTCGTACTCGGGGGTACCATCTTCATAGTTTGGGCCGTCTACCTCTATCCAGGCAGAGGCGGGTCAAAGCCGTTACGTACCTTTTTGTAAGATCGTGGATAATTGTTTGTAGGCTACCCACTTTTTTGCCCTTCTCCGAGAGTGGGGTAGATTATGCATCATCAGTACCCATCAGTGATTGATTTCCACGCCCTTAGGTCTAAGGACTTGATGTATTGTCTGAGCCTAATCGTTTAATAAGCACAGTTTCTCCCATCCAACAGTGGTAACATGTTGTTAATATTTGGGTTCCCATTATCCATGGTATGGTACCAAATCCAAACACCAATGAATTAGGTACTTTGCTCTGACGTAAATTGTAAATGTATGGACTAGGATTGGTACCCTTTTGTTTGATTCACAAACTGTCTGTACACTGAATGTTGTGTCAATACCGATCGTATTTGGTATTATCACAACACTCGTTGTAGAGTAATTATGCAGTGAAATAAAGAACAAGGTGAGATAAATCGTAAACAGGTTATATGAATATAACATGCCGAGCCTTATGACCATATAATCACTAAATGTCACTTTAATGATCTTACCAAATGCAAATGAGCAAGGAACCCAATCCTAATACTAACCGATCTATGAGCTATAGTTTAGCTAGATAAAACTCAATAAAACAAGACCAATACAATACAAGAATTACTTCTACTCTTTCAGAGATTAATTCTAGTCTTGTTATTGTTCTTGATGTCGAGCTCGCCTTCTTATAGGTTTTGATCGTCCTTGTTCTGTGACGTGATAGAAACGAGTTGGTGATCGTTCTATTCTTCATTGGATAAATTCGAAATCTCCTTTGGTGTTATCTTCATAAGATCTTCAAATATTATCTTCAAGTAACTTTGAATATCTTCGGCTTATCCCTTCATTGCTAGCATAGATCTGCACGATCCTTAAACCCTAAAATAATCACAGATAACTACAATTCGTGGAATTAGTTGAGTTTAAGAATAAAGAAAAAATAAAATATTCAACTTAAATAAATCGAACAGAGCAGTGTTGAGTTCAGTGTTGTGCCAACATCTATTTTCACAATGTTGGACCGACACTTCTTGACAACACCTAAACTTTCATGTTTAAATCAGCAAGGTTATTTCTTTTGACACTAACCAATTGGTTTGCTGTGAAGGGATAAAAGACGAGTTCATTGTTGAACTCAAGGAAAAAAGAAGGAGAAAGGATAGTCTAAGGTGCCCATTATTACGCTGAGAGCACTACTTTTATTCAAAGTCCCACGAAAAATACGCCCAAGCATAGTGGCTGAAGACAAAAAAATGATTGAGCAAATGCACATATTGTTCAGCACACAAGTGGGAAGGTATCAAATTGATGGAGTCCAAGATGAAGATTTGGTGCAAAATGTCGCACGATTTGAGAGTTTGTATAATGGTCTCATTCATTATAATTCACCACAAAAATTACAGTACTTTCTATGTCCCCGTCAGGGATAGCACTTGGTTGGTTTACTAAGGCCATGACAAATGATACAACATGGGAAACCATGGTTGAAAAATTCAAGGCAAAATTCTCATTAGCCTCCTAAGAAATTGGGGAGAAGAGGAAAATTCTTAACTACAAAGAAGATACAGACGAGAAAATCATACATACTCGGGACAAGTTTAAGGAATGAATCAGGAAGGCGGAACCAACATTAAGCATACCAAAAGTAACAATGATGCATGCCTTCTATTATGGAATGAGTATGAGAATAAATTGTTACTAGACTACGCGGTACACCGAGAAAGATTTTTGGGAAAACATGAGGATGAAACCTTTAAAATTTTGGGAACTTTTGAAGAACTTCTGACAAGGTTTCCTGAGCATTTTAAATGCAATTGTTACAACAAAAATAACGTATTCGCTCTAGAAGAAGGTCCACAAGAAAAGGAAAAATAGGAGAAAAGACCAAGGTGCAAAAGGTTCACCCAATAACCCCTGAATCCTCAAACAACGTATCGATCTAATCGACAATAAACTTAAGCGTTTTGTGGGAGGTAACCCACAATAGTAAGTTTATATTTTTTGAGTCTTGCATTTACTTGTATTTTTAGTTATTTTTGTTGTAAGTCATGTATAGCATAAATTTCCAATGTGTTTTTAGCTAACCAATGAGATAGGAAAAAGAAAAAAGTGAAAAAAGTAAAAAGTATGGAGGCCAGCAGGAAAAGAACAAGATGACATTTGACAAAGAAGCAGGCAGCACAATACAGCTGGAATTGTGCAGTTTTTTCTAGAAAGCAGCGCGAATCGTGCTCTTTTTGTGTAGGTCAAACATCTTTTTCCAGTGAGCAATGCAACCCTTGAAGTAATTGAAGAACATCGCACAACTTTTCCAGTGAGTAGCGAAGATTGTGTGACAACAAAATCCATCATGCAACAGCCGCACATCTCCAATTTCTTGCAGATCTAGTTTCTCAATCGATGGGAAATAAGAGTCACGCAGAATCAGAATCCACGAAAAATCAATGAGCAATCTCTATCCTTACATTTCCTATTCTACTTATACTTCTCTTGTGATTATATTCAATTGATGTATATGAATTATTCAATGTGTAATTAAATTTAATATGGAGAGTTATGCAAGTTATGAAAAAACTTCCAATTTTCTAATGAAATATTATCTATTTAACTCTAATCACTCATCATAATTATTACATATCTCAGAATTTATTAGACTATTTCTTCTTATCTCTAGTTATCTATCCTTTCATGAAAGAAATTTTATTTTTCTTTTAACTCTTTGTAGAAGAACATGACATCCGGAAATACTTCACTATCGATCCAAAGAATGGTAGGCCAACAACTGTGGAAAAGCTCATCATAACACAATATGACTTGACAAAATTCAAAACAAGAGGTTGTTATGAGAAGTACATCAAGTTGCTAAGAAGCGAGTTTTTGGATGAACAAGCACTTGCAGTTCTAGGAGTTAACGTTTGCAAAGTTAAATTGGAGCTAGTCGTGGTGAAACCAGGGATAGTTCATGAAAGTGCAAGGTTTTCTGGAATCAATGTTATACGATGTTGGGACAACATTGAGGATAACATTGAAACCAGAGAGCCTGTACGAAAACTATTCTTTAACTGCTAAATTGAAGTTTTGCCTTTATTCACTTATTAATCAAGTTCCACGATTTTAGTTGTTTATGTTTATGTCCAGAAAGGTGTCTTAATCATAAGGAAGAGCTATGGAAGACTCCTTACTTGAAGTTTGCATAATTCAATGTAAGTTGAATAGTCAACTCAACGCAGTTTGCAAAGAAGGAAACAAATTGGCGGTTCTCTGCAACTTAGATTCTTTCCAGGACCGCTCCGATTTGAGGAAGATGTGTTACCTTGCTAGATCGGTAATAAAGAAAACACATGTTCAAGAAAGATACTGAGTTCACAAAGAAGCCAAAATTCAACAAGGAAACAACAAGAGTACTGTGAACAACACATCTTGGCTTGCAAGTTTCAAGAAATCTATAAAGGATGTGAAGTTCATCAAGATGAACACAGGACAATAGTACAAAACAATCCAAGAGATTAATCATACGTTGTATTGTCTTCGTCTTGCTTTTGCAAAGTTTTTGTATCAACTATTTACGTCTAGTTCATAGAAGTTAAGTAGTTCGTACTTGTTTGCTTCGTTGAGTCCAATCAACAAAGAGCGTGCGTGAATTGTTGTGAGGAACATTTTTGTTAAAACCTTCATGGTTATTTCGCCTAAGGCTCGGAAGTATTTAATAATATTGAAAACTTCTTAAAATTTATATCTTCTTCTTTTTAAATTTTGCTGCATATTACTTTAGTCAAGAAAATCACAATAGAGTTAAGGCAACACCAGCTTAACTCTCAAAGTTGTTGTGTCAATCCACGATCTGACGATTTCAGTTAATGATCATCTTGTACATGAGTTTCATTCCCACTACAATCTAAGGTATTCATTAACACTTATCCGCCTCCACGAGATACATTTTACGACACAAAGATTCAAAGAACACTATGGCTTAAGGTAGGAATCTATGGAGATGTGAGGCACATACAAAACTATGTGACGAGAATTTGCATCCTATCAACTCACTACCAGCAATAGGGCATTCCAGTTCAATGCCAATGGTGAGTTTGAAGCTAATTATGGAATACTCCAACCTTATTTGAAACAAGGTTTAAGGATCCTACCATCAGTCCAGTGGGAAAACATTCAAGGGATCACGAAAAAATTATGATATCTATAAAAAGAGAAGCTACTCCTAACATTGGAGAAATAATAGCTAAAGCTATCGGAGATCACACTGCTGATGGTCCAGCACGACTGTTGTATTTTTAAGGGTATCCTGGATTTGATACAAATATTCATCACCAAAATACATATTCCATCAATCACATTGCGATGCAAGTGATAGAAAAACCTTTCTACACTAACGTGTCATCAACAACTGAGTTTGATTGAAAAAACCTATCGCTAAGGTATAAGAAATGTAAGATGTTTGAAGAGCAACTGCAAGAGGCAAAGGAAAGAAATGAGAAAGACAATGCTAAGAAACTATAGGCGCGACCTCACGCATTACCACTGCTCACATCGCGCCACACACGTGCAATCAAGACTGCGATCTGATTTGAAGTCTCCAGAATTCCGGAAGATACCTCGTCCAATACCGTGCCAAAGTTTACATCGTGCCTCTCAAACATTTCTTCTAGTACACGCTTCTCAAATCAAAAGGCAATAGGAAACGCAAAAACTAGGATCTATGAAATTTGGCGGAGCAATCTCTATCTTTACCTTTCCTGCCATACTATACTTCCCTTATGATTAAATTCAAGGGATAAATGCATTAAACCCCCTGAACTATGCACGTTTTTGCGTTTTCATCCTTAAACTAATTTAATAAGCGTTTTCCCCCCTAAACTATGCACGTCTATGCGATTTGCCCCCTGGCCGGGTTTTCGGCTATTTTTAGCCATTCTTGGCCAGAATTTTTCCCCTTACCCGACACATATGTGTTGTACTAGATGTATATTAGTAGTTGATGACAAAAAGAAGGCGAAAAAACACCTCAAACGGGGCATATTCTGGCCAAAATGTGATTTCGTCTTCAGTGTATTTTAGCCGGAATATGCCCCGTTCGAGGCATTTTTTCGCCTACTTTTTGTCATCAACTACTAATATACATCTAGTACAACACATATGTGTCGGGTAAGGGGAAAAATTCCGGCCAAGAATGGCCAAAAATAGCCGAAAACCCGGCCAGGGGGCAAATCGCACAGACGTGCATAGTTTAGGGGGAAAACGCTTATTAAATTAGTTTAAGGACGAAAACGCAAAAACGTGCATAGTTCAGGGGGTTTAATGCATTTATCCCTAAATTCAATTGATACAACATTTATTCCTATTGTGATTATAATGATTATGGAGAATTATTATAATGATAGCTCTGTTCACTGTTTTGCTTATTTGTTATATATTTAACCTTGGAGTCTATTATAGAGTCTAGTCTCCTTTGAAGATTGAGTCATTAGAAAGATATTTGAAGCACGAAAGCATAAATAAGTAGGGACGTATGATAGTATATGCATAATATTATACGAATTTGAGATGAATAAATACGTGAATATACCTTTGGTACATCTTGCGTAATATGGTCAAAACCATGATTTAGTTTCATATACACCATTCAGTTTATTGGCGTGTATAATTGTGAAGAGAGTGTTGCTTATTTATGAGAATATAGTAATGAACCATGAGATTATAACTATTGCGTTACTATTGCTTGAGACAATTGTAGATGTAAATGTGTTGAGGAAATGAAATAGGCCATCGTTTCAATAATTTTAGTTTCTCCTTTCAAGCCAAGAACGCTTACGATTATGTGGATATCCACTGAACCCCATTGAAGCCTTTTCGATGAGACTTTCTTTATGAAGCCTACTTACATACCATGAGCCAAAATAAAATTTTATATCCTACCCATTACTAAAGATGGATGTAAGAGAATTAGAGGTTTTATATATGAATAGAATATGAGCACTATACAAGACCGGTGAGAAGGGAGCTCCCAATCATAACTGACCGAGTAACCAATTCCAAACTACGGGGTCTAAAAGATGCCCTAAAAATGCGAGTAGGCCAAGGTTAAAGTGCAAGCTTGTCCTACAACGACATTGCGGTCGTACATCATACCCAAAGATGGAGTTTGCAACACGGGTGCAAACCCTCGGTCGTGGACTTGCTTTCAACTTTTGAATTGATGTGATAATCTGTTATTGCAGATAAGCACATACCTCAGTGAGGGGTGCCTCAAAAAATAATCATTGTACATAATCACAAATAAATAAGCGATATTGAAAGCATTAACACAAATATCATACAACGAAGAATGAAAGAAATACATATAAAGCTCATCGAATGTAGCACGGTGCAAAACCTCTCTATTTTTGTCTTGAAATTAATTGCCAAGGAAGCACAACCATAAAACACTTGTCTGGTTTGAAGACCAAGTAACCTCATTCAAAAAAATTAGACAAAATAAATATTTTCTTTTTTCGTATGATACCAAAAAAATAAGTGAAAAATACAACTTCGAATAAAATAGCCAACAGTGATCTCTCTAGCAAAAATCCCAATAGTAAACTAACCAAAAGAAGCCTTGTAGTGTGTAAAGAGCAGCAACAATCCTTCGTATAAGATGTGCAACGTGTGTGATACGTGGCTAACAAACTGAGGAAGGATGAAAGGAAGGAAAATAGCTAAAAGAAACTGTGAGTCATCATGATGAAATATTGACATAAAATTCCTTACCTCAAAATAATATATATATATATATAAATCATAGAGGTGGGAAATAAAGGATATGAACAGTACCCAATGCCAATAAGTAACAATAAAGTCGTTATTTGCAAAAGAACTCTGAGTTCTCCTAATTGTGCATGTGTGTGGATAAATGAACCAGGATAACAGTCGATACTGAGTGTCGATAGCAATATAGAAAGAAGAACGTGCAATCACATAATTAGATGCAGTTGAAACAAGGCCATATGTAAAGAAAAAAAGGCTAAGGTAACTAGAAAGGATAAATAAATTAAGGACCAACACAAGGATCGAGTGGTATATCTTGAGCAGTAGGAAATCGAAGCCACAATAACAAGTATCTAAGCACACATAATATTAGCAGTGTGCAAATATCTTAAATATGCATGTAATCCAAAAATGTGCACAGGTGTGAAAAGGAGCCAAGGAAAACATACATGCATCAATCGTGTAAAGCCGAAAATCAGTCAAGAGAGAAAGTGAATCATCATGATTAACTAATGATATAGAATATCGCACTCAAAAAGAAAAGACAAATGCGGTAAAAGTGAAGAAGAAAGTTACCATTAATCATGTGGTTTTGGCATCCAAAGATACGTCCATCCACCCTGATCCTTAGCAATGAGATTTTGGACTTTAATGTTAGAGGCTTCCAAATTGTTTCTCCCATTGAGGCGTTGAATATATGCTTCATTACAAAGCTGGTCCACAACATAGTTAATTTCCTTCCCAAAAAGAGTGAACAACTGTGCTCTTCAATTGTACCAACCATGAGCGAATATCCTCCAAATAGTGAATGATGTTCCATGGACCCCTCGACGAAGCATTAATAATCGGTATAGTGACAAGAGCATCCGTTTTGACATCCATATTCTATAGAATCGAATCTCAGAAATAGGAGAGGACTTAGTGAATAGCAATGATTTCAGATTAGATGTTGGTCAACGGTTCCAACGCAATATGAAAAAACCAAAGGCAATGACCAAAATGATCTCGAAGAACATCACCGCCTTCGGATAATCCCGGATTTCCTTTAGTACTACCATCCAAGTAGAGTTTGAAACGGCCATCAACCGGTCTTCGCCAACCCACCGTGATAGGTAGTTTTGGAATAGGGTAGAAAGTCAAATAACCTATTCAATCGCAACCAGTCGATTTCCTCAAAGAAGGAATAAGGTAAAAGCTCAAAGAAAAAGCATGAGCTAAAAAGAAAAATCATATCAAATAGAAAATGAGGATGAACATAATAGAGAACACAAATAACTCGTGCAAAAACTCTAACTTTGTGGGTGTTTCTCGAAAATCATGAAGTTTATGATGGTTTGATATTTGCGCAAATGAAAATGCAAATAAAAAGATGCTAAAAGTGCCTAAATGTATAGCCAATGTAGAAGGCACAAACATGGGAGGAAAGACTAACACATGAGTGGTTTGCTACATACATCTCTATAAGTCATAGATGACCCACAACCGAGCCTAACATTACAAACTTACAAAGTCCAAAATGATCCCCAACATATGAAATATACTTGAGTCATTTGCATTAGAAGAGTGAAGAGTGAAAATTGAAGTGATTATATGTTAAGAGCTATGATTTTATAAACTATGGGGTCATTTACCGCACAGGGTCAGAACTTTAGTTTTAGCGGCAGTGCCCCCTAAACTTTGGTCGTTTGTGCGAATTTCTCCATTTTCCAGTTTTTTGCAATTTTTCCACAAAAAATCATC
Organism: Linaria vulgaris; assembly: GCA_948329865.1. Taxonomy (NCBI): domain Eukaryota; kingdom Viridiplantae; phylum Streptophyta; class Magnoliopsida; order Lamiales; family Plantaginaceae; genus Linaria; species Linaria vulgaris. The sequence goes on from OX415252.1 coordinate 37,162,324, forward strand.
GAAAAAATTATTTAAAGTTTGACTAAAACCTTCGTCTCGATGAGACGGTTCCGATGGTGGTGACGGTGTCGCAAAATTTAAAGCCAATATACGGGAAATTTAATTTAAGTGTATTGCACTTAAATTAGAATTCCCATCTTATAACTTTGAATTTTGCATCACCGTCACCACCATCGGACCCGTCTCATCGAGACGAAGGTTTTAGTCAAACTTTAAATAATTTTTTTGGTGATTTTTGGTTGAAAAATTGCAAAAAACTGGAAAATGGAGAAATTCGCACAAACGACCAGTTTAGGGGGCACTGCCGCTAAAACTAAAGTTCTGACCCTGTGCGGTAAATGACCCCATAGTTTGGGGGGTTTGATAGAATTATCCCTTTTATAAATTTGCAACATGACAATAACTGTTATGCATGAACAATAATATCACACACTATCAGGAGCATCAAACAGATGTGACGATGACTGTAGTAAATATGATGTGCTCGTGTTCATCTATTCTATCTCATCTCTTATTTTGACCATAGGTTGCATTTTGAGAATTCTCACTTATACGTGTTGGAATATTGATGATTGAATTCTAATTTAGATCGAGTTAGTTGAGTGAGTTTGTTTGTGGACAATTTTAATTATGATGATAATTGATGAGCATTTATTTAATATTATTCGAGTACTCTTTCCTTTATGCTTTTATCTAAGTATTGGTGCATATCGCTTGTTTTTAGCATAGTTTTGTGTTAATATAGGACTTTGGTGATATAATGCAAAACAATTCAAAAAGTGCCTAAATTTGATGTTTTTGGGAACATGACCTCAAAACACAACGTTGCAATCAAGGACCATTGATTCAAATGCAAGGTGACAAAGTTAAAAAAAGAACCAGATGATGTTCTACATATAATTTAGAAAGACACAAAAGTCAGCGTTCCAATGCAACAAGCGAGTAGTGATGGTAACCTTTACAAGCATAATCTAACTTAATCTCTTTCTCTCTCCTTGCGTTCATACCTAGGGGAATTTTGGTCATGTTTTTTCCGATCATCGGAGCACGGTGACCTCCTCTTGAGGACATCGGCATCTTCTCCGTTGACTCGGTTTCCCCTCTTGTGAGCTTTAGATTCGAATTCTAGCTTAATCTATGGGTTTTGTTTAGCTATTTTCGAATTCAAGGTTCATCCATGGAGGATTTTCCTCTTTCTTGATGTTATGGTCTTCTAGCTCACTTTTCCTTAGCTACTCACGGATTCAAGTCTCTCCCATGGTGGATTCACGGATTCAAGCTTCATCCATGGTGGATTTTCGTCTTTCTTGATGTTATGGTATTCTAGCTCGTATTTTTGTGGTTTTCTAGTCCTATAGTTTGTCTCTCTCTCCCTCTTCGTTTTCATCTTCACACCATGTGTTACGTGTGAGTGTCATGATCCTCATGACCTTGGTCAAAGCTTTGGAGTTGATACTTCCTTTTGACATTTAAAGATCGATTTGGGGTCGTTTATTCAATCTCCAAGGTATTCTTCGGAGCCCTTAGCTTGAGTGCAAATTTCATCCTTAGATTTGATCTTTTGTGTGTCGATTTCCTCTTCTTTTTTGTTATTTTGGTCTTCTTTTGGTCTTCTTAGTTGTTTTTAGGTAGTCTTCTTGTGTTTGCCGCTCGGATCCGCTCATTTTGAGGGTGTTTTGAGCGTTTTTGCGTTTTTCCGATCTATTTTCCGGCGAGCCACCACCGGAGCCTTGTTGATCTCAGTTCCCAAGGGTGTTGCGGTCACTTTGCAGTTGGAATCAGTCAAAAACAGCCGTTGGTGTGGTGTAGCGGTTGTTTCCCCCAAAAGGTGTCGTGCTGTCGCTGTCTGCCTGATGTCGCATGCGCCTGCGCTCCTGATATGCGCCAGACCCATTTTGGGCACTTGCGGCACGGACAGCAGTGCCCAGCAGCTTTTGCTTTTTGCTATTTTGGGAAATTCGCTTCTTTCATCCTTTTTCTCCCATTTTTTTCACTTTGTTTAACTTATCATGACTACCACTTGTGCCAACAATGAGGAGCTGACTTTGGTCAACCTTGACCACACCTTGCCACGTGGCACCACATCATGAAATGTGGAAAATGAAGATTTTGCTTTGATTCCCACCTCCCCCATTTTGGCCATGGGGAATCCGAATCTTTCATTAGAAATAGCTTATGATCAAGCTAAAGGGAATGCTAATGCAAGTTTGGACAATGCTAATTTGGATTCTAAGCATGCTCCTTTGACGAATTTGAAGCTCGTTATGTTAGAGAAAGCAAAGCAAGCCATGAATGCGCTTGATAAGGCTAAGCAAGCAATGGATTCCAACAAGGCTTCTAACATTGCGAGTTCATCTAAGTTGGGATCCGACCATTTCCCGCCTCTCTCGAATAACTTTTCTAGAGTTGTGAAACCATTTCTAGCTCCTATTTCCTCACTTGCTCCACCAATCGTTGAGAAACAACCCAATGCGGCACTGGATAATCCTAGACCATATCAAGTTCGTGCTCCAATTCGACGAGCTTCTTATGCATAAGTGGCCGCCCCCACGAGACAATATGAAATCAACCGCTCTCTTATTGATGATCCTACTCTCACTACAATGGACTTTCGATTTGTCAAAGGAAAATCCATGATTGTCTTCAAGAAGGAGGAAGTTAAAGCTCTTGATGAGCGGCTCAAGCTTGTATTAATCCTTCGTTTTCCTCTTGTTAAGCCGAGCTACACTTATATCCACAACAAGATGGCAAAACTCAAACTCAAAGGCAAATACACTCTTGGTCCAATAGGTCCACGGCACGTTATGTTGAAATTGACCATGGAGGAGGACTATACACGTTTATGGTTGAAGAAGGACCTTTGCTTTTTTGATCTCAATGGTTCAATCTACAAATGTACTCCGGATTTTGACCCCGATCGTGAACCTCCTATAGCTCCCGTGTGGATCGGTCTACCAAACTTAAATATGCGTTTTTGTGAAAGAAATGCGCTTATGAACATTGGTTATTATTTTGGAAGACCCTTGAGGCTCGATGAAGGAGCGACTACTATGTCATGTCCCGAATATCCTCGTATATGTGTCGAGGTCAATCTCCTTGATCCGTTGAAAGAAGAAATATAATGGGGGGGGGGGTAGAAGATGCTATTGGGAACGTGGATATCGTCAAGCAAAAGATCGTATATGAAAATCTTCCGAACTATTGTCGAAAGTGTCAAAGAATGGGTCATAAGCTTGAGGAATGTGGTGTGGAGATATCTCAAGGGCCTAATGAGAAGGTTGATGATACACAAGTACCAAAACATAGTGAAGCTACTACTTATGTTTGGAAGGCTAAGGCAAGGAGGAACGTCGCCCCGAACTCATCTCCGAAGAAACTCCAAAAGAGGGGGGATCCATATCCTTTTGATATTCTTGAGCAAGAATCCAATGTTGAGGAAGACAAGGGCCAAAAAATGGAGATAACTTGCAATGGAGAAGGAAATACGCTAAGTCAAGAGTTAAGTGAAGGAACTCTTAAGGCAATCACCATGGTTGAGGAGGAAGCTCAATTTCACAAGGAAATGATTAAGGCGGCCGAAGAGGTGGTTAAAGAAATACACCACAAGTTGGCAAAAATTGATTCCGTGACCAATGTTGGAAAGGAACAACTCTTAAGGAATGATGAACTTGCCGAAGCGTTGAGAAAGGCTCAAGAAAAAGAGATTGAAGATATGATTTTGAGGGATGCTAATGATGATGGAGCTAGGTATTCGGACTCTAACTATCACCCTAAATCTAAAGTCCTCTCCCCAAGGGTGGGTCTTCAAGAGGACACTTTATCGTGTGATATCTCCACTCCTCCTATCTCACCAATTTCCATACTTTGGCATACTAATGAAGAAGCCGTGAGTGATGAGACGATTGTTGAGGAGTCGGATATTAGCCAAAAGTATCTTGAGGACTCCAACAACAAAAGAAATGATCATGGCGCGTCTTCATCAAAAAGCAAAAACCAAAGAAAGAAGGAAAAAAATAAGGAAAAAGCCGAACGCAATTTGCGTTCCCGTGATGGTACGTCTTCCTCCCCGTTTCATTGATGTTATTTGTTTGTTGTAATGTGCGTGGGGTTGGAAAGTATAATAATGGAGATAATGTTGAGAATATGGTCCTTCACCATAAGCCTAAGGTCCTTGCCCTTCTTGAACTGAAAGCTATGGGTTTTTGGGGATAGTGATGTGGATATTGAGGCTCTAGAGGATTATGAACAATTCCTACATTGTGTCATTTCGTCTAATATCCTCCCTCATCCGATATTATGAACCTTTGTCTATGCCGCTCAATCTCGGGTCCTTTGTCGGTCACTTTGGGATGGGTTCAGAAGAAGTGATGAGCAAAAGTCGCGGTTGGTGGTTGGTGACTTTAATGTTGTTCCTAAGGAGGAGGAAAAAAGGGGCATTGTCCCTCCTAATGTTGGTGAGATGGACGACTTCCATGAATGTATTGATGATTGCGGTTTGCAATATGCCGGCTATGAAGGAAACCCCTTCGATTGGGCTAACAATGGCATACGCACTCGTATTGATCTTGCTCTCATCAACTATGATAGGAGCTTGTCATTTTCTGGCACTAGTATTGTCCATGGGTCACGGTTACATTCGGATCATACCCCCCTTTTCGTTCATTTCGAGCGAGATCTCTCTCGTAAGTCGAGACCTTTTCGCTTCCAAAATATGTGGATCAAGCATAAGGACTTCCATTCGAAGGTGGCGGATTGTTGGGGTCAACCAACTACTTGTGTGGGGCTATTTAAGCTTGGAGCTAAACTTATTCGATTAAGGAAGGAGCTTAAGGGTTGGAATATGGACGCCTTCGGCAATATTTTTCGTAACATCAAGGATAAGGAAGAATGTCTCAAGCAAGCCGAAATCCTTCATGATCAAAATCCAACTCCTACATCTCGATCCTTGGTGAACAAATGCTATGCCGAAGTTGTGTCGACTCGCATTATGGAAGCGGAATATTGGAAACAACGAGCTAGATGCAAATGGGCCATTGAAGGGGAACGCAATACAAGGCTATTTCAAGCTATGGCGAAGATATTCTCAAGCTATGCCGAAGTTGGGATATTATTAAGGAGGATATTCTTGAGGCGGTGTTGGATTTCTTCCGTGGTACCGCCTTCCCTCGCATTTTCAAGGCTACCAATATTGTGCTTATTCCGAAGAAGAAAGACCCAATGGAATGGAAGGAGTATAGACCGACTAGTCTTTGTAATGTGAGCTATAAGATTATCTCTAAGCTCCTCAACGACCGGTTAGCCTCTTTCTTACCCAACATTGTCTCTCTCAATCAAAGCGGATTTGTTAAAGGCTAGTTAATTGGAGATAACATCCTCCTTGCTCAAGAATTGGCTACGAGCCTCAATAGTTATAGAAATAAGTATAATGTAGTGGTGAAGCTTGACATGGAGAAGGCTTATGACCGATTGGATTGGGGGTTCTTGTACCAATGCCTCATAAAGTTCGGCTTCTCTCGAAGGTAGATTTGGCTCATCAAGAATTGTGTCGTGAATTGCTACTTCACCCTTCTTGTTAATGGAGAAAGTCATGGTTTCTTCGAGTTCAAGAATGGAGTTCGCCAAGGTGATCCCATTTCTCCCGCTCTTTTTATTATTGCCGCCGAGTTCTTATCTAGAGGGTTGAACCAACTTTATGAACGGAATCAAGATCTCTATCTCAATTCCGGGGGCGGCATTGATGTTTCACATTTGGCCTATGCGGACGATTGCATTATATTTGCAAAGGGGACGGTGGATAATATGGCTAAGATTATGGATTCTTACATCTTTACGAAATGGTCTCGGGTCAACTTATCAATGTGGCCAAGAGTTGCTTTATCCCATCACCTCACGTTAATGGTTCGCATGCTCATGCTATTCACGATCTCACTGCCTTTGAGAAAGGTAAGTTCCCCATGACTTATCTTGGTGCTCCTATCATTAGGGGTCGCATGAAATACTCTTACTTCTCTAGGTGGCTTGCCCAAATCCGTGGCCTTATAAGCGGTTGGGAGTTGAAGTTCCTTAATTTTGGTTGGCGTCTTACCCTTATCAAAAGTATCCTATGCTCTATACTAGTCTATCTTTGTCAAGTTCTCGAACCTCCGGCGAGTGTTCTTGATGATTTGGAGAGGTTATTTGCTCGATTTCTTTGGGGCTCCACCGAGGAAAGAAGAAGATTACATTGGAGAAGTTGGGAAAGAATTTGCAAACCATTTGCAATGCGAGGTCTTAATATCTCATCACTTGCTTGCTTAGTTCAAGCATTCGGTCTCAAGCTTTGGTGGAGGTTTAGGTTGCAAGACTCTTTGTGGGCGCAATACATGATGATGAGGTATACGATACGTGATCCGATCTTTAGTAGCAAACCTTGGGAGTCTAGAGGATGGAAAAGATTGATTAAGTCGGCCCCTAAAGCTCAACCTCATATCTTTTGGAATATCAAGAACGGTACTTCACTTTTTTGGGTAGATCATTGGTTGAAAGGCGGTCTACTCCAACCCCGTGATGGGGCTCATGTTACATCCCATTGTCGGATTTGTGATTTTTGGTTGGACGGTGAATGGGATATTGTGAAGCTTGAGGAGGTGTTGGATGATGATGAAGTCATGAGGGTTATGGGCAATCCCACTTGGCAAGAGGGTAGAGATGTACCGCTTTGAAAGCTTGACGCTAACGGTCTTTTCTCTACTAAATCCGTCTGACGTTCCATTTCCGAACCTTATGCTCCATTCGGTATATATGGATTCCTTTGGCACAATCTCCTCCTCCCAAATATATCTTTTTTCGCTTGGCGTTATCTGCAAAACCTCCTCCCTACGGATCAAAAGATTGCAAAATGCATGGAGATTGTCTCTCAATGCAATTGATGTCGGAGTGTTGAAACTACGAATCACGTCTTTTGGTCAAGTCGTCTTGCTCAAGAGGTATGGTCGTATTTTTTTTTTTGCACTTTCCATATTAAGCAACCCATTTTTATCTCTTGGAAAAATTTAATTGCTTATTGGATAAATGCGAGACATCACACCCCACCCGATCATATTCGCATTCTTGTTCCTATCTTTGTTTTGTGGTAAATTTGGATGGCACGGAACGAGGCTCGGCATGATGGTGTCCCTATGGATGCTAAGGTTATTATTCATAAGGTTGTTCGTCATGTTCTTGATTTATTCACCATCAAACAGTGTTGTGAGGAATTATGTCAAGGCTCCAAACATGTGGTGGAGTTGTGGGGGATTAAGCTCACAAGAACCCATCCCAAACGCCCCATTGTGGTTATGTGGACAAAGCCGAGAGAGGGTTGTTGGAAGCTTAATACGGATGGAAGCTCAAAGGGTAATCCCGGATTGGCCAGAGGTGGAAGGGTTCTTCGCGACTATCTAGGTAATTGTGCTTGGGTTTATCATGTTGCTTTAGAGCCAATGACCAATTTGGAAGCGGAGCCTTTAGCCATCCATCAAGGCCTCAAATATTGCCATACTCTTGGATTACATGATGTGGATATTGAAACGAATGCTCTTATTACCATCCCTATTGTGAAAGCTAGGAAGGGAGGCCCGTGGAAGATTATTTAACAAGTCGAAGAGATTCGCACTCTATTGCTTTTGGTTAATGGTTCCATACACCACATCTATAGAGGAGGCAACCAAGTAGCTGGTCAACTTGCTAATGAAGCGTTCACCCTCCGGATTAATGGCCGATATCCGAGCAATTTGGCGATTCAAAAGGTTCGGGTGCTACTTGAAAAGGACAAGCAAGGTTGGACTTCTCTTCGCAATCCCACGGCTAATTTATGAAGATTGGAGAAGCTTACGAAGGACAAGTTCGAAGACTAGATTGGAGGATCCTACTTGTTTGGATGGAAAAATATTTGTAATAAGCCGTACGTTATTGTTTATTTTTCTAGCTTATTTTATTTTACGAGGTATTCACTTTTGAGATACGCTCTTTTTTGTAATAGTGATAGTATCTCTTGTTTCGCTCGAAATATTCTATGCCTCCCTATGTGGGAGAGGGTGCTTGGATTGCATAGTCCCTCCTTGGGTGTGACTTCTAAGTATCTTACTCTCACGGGCGGTGTACACAATTTTGGGGAAATGCGCTTATCTCGGAAATGTTTTGGTCTCCCTATGTGGGAGAGGGTACTTGGATTGCACACTTCGTCTCTGGCTGTGACTTCTAGATATCTTTCTCTCACGGGCGATCATTACATTTGCGGGAAAGCGCCCCTTGGTTTTGATGACACTTACCTAGCCATTTCGGCTAAGTACTCGGGGTGCTCATATAAACCCCCGTAGATGCTTGATTTTCTTTGATTTGACCGTGTGCTTGGGTACATCACTCGGTCTAATATGTAGTACCCTCCCTCTTTTTCTTTTTATAAAACTTTCTTTCTTCCAATGCAACAAGCGAATCTTAATTTTGATATCAGAGAGGAAGTTATAGCCAAAATCCTGAGCAGCGCAGAGCAAAAAAAAGAGGCACAATGTCAGGTGCGATGTGACAAAACCGCGCATGTTTCGGACAACAAAATAGGAAGAACAGAGAGTAGCGCGATCGAGATGAGCAATATGGCAGATAACGCACCAGTCACGCGATATGACGCGTCATGCATACAAAAGCTGGGCCGACGTTAGAAACCTCAGAATAAAGCCTAGAGCAGAGAAAAACCATAAATACGAGGCTGCATTCAGTAGTTAAGGTAACCACTCTCACAACTTTCATACGGCCTATACACACAAATTCGCAACAGTAAGAAGATTAGAAATCTTGAGCAAGGATTCAAGTCAGAGACCGAGTAGAATGTAGCAAGGCAATATTTATCGGGAGTTTACCTATTTCCTTAAGATGTCTTCTCTATTTGTGATTCAGAACTTGTAATCACGAGTAGCTAATTTCGTATCTTATGGCGTAGTTGGATTCATGAACCTATGTGATTTCTTATGCTTTGATTAAGACCTTTTCGTTTATGTGTTTATTCACTATCTTGATCTCCATGTTTTTATGTATCACGCAAATATATGAATGATTCGAAGTTATGTGAGGTAGCTAACGCTGCTACATAGCACAGTCTGCAGGATAGTTGAACCTATGAGTGTGTGGGCCTGCTAACATTACCCTATGTCCACTTGTAGCATTGAAAAGGCCATTAACACGTAGAGCCCAACTATTAATTAAAAGCATAAGAATGAACACATGGGAGATCCAATGAGACCAGACCCTTTAAACATCCATCCACCATCTGTGTAGATTTAAGTAGTAATTAAATTCAGTATTAGTATAATCAACTTATCATCCAATTCAATTCAGTCAATTATATTAGTCTAGTTTAGTTTAGCTTAGTCTTGTTCAATCTAATTTACTTTAATTAATTTAGAGAATTCAACCTACAACATCAATATCTTCTTACGTGGCAACTTGAGAACAAAATAAAAGAAGCGAGATTGATTCATACAGTCATCGTGCGATTCGATAATTGGAAAATAATTTTACTTTCTATTTTATATTACTTGACTTGTATACTTGCAAATGTGTGTATTACTCTAACAATAACATGTCAAAATACACATCAAAGTTTGGCGCCTTTGCAGGGGACTAGGCAATCAATCACTATTAGTTTCTTTTATTTTGTTAAATTTTGGGAGATTTTTTTAAGTCCTTGAGTATCTCTTGTAGGTACTATAGATGCATAGATGTTTGAAGGAGAGAAGGCCAATGATGAAGACGCATTACCCTATTGGACATGCTACTTTGGTGTTTTTACATTCTCTAGCTCATTTGAAAAATGCTTGGAATATCGTGCTACCCTTGAGGATTGTGCAAAGACGAACCTTGTTCTCTATATAAACGAGTTTGTGAGTCTAACGCCCCGGAATTTCGAGGCTATAAAGTACAATATTATAACAAGAATGACATACAAAAATACTAATTGTGCAAAAACAAGACAATTACAAATGTTATCATAAAGAAAAATGTGAACATAATACAAACATTAACTAACTACCCGATGGAACCCACTCTCCACGTTCTTCAAGTCTCGTCCTGATTGACGCAAAGCTGAAAGAAAGGGGGGAAAACATGCATGCGTGAGATAAAAATCTCGGTGGTGTTTGTGCGTTTGTGTGCAGAGTGAATGACGTGCACTTGTATTTTGAAAACAATTGAATAACAACAATTTGGCACATTGGTCAATTAATTATTCAGGCAGTCACACAGTTAGGCAATCAGACAATGAATCGAGATAGAACAGAGTTTCAACCTCAAGTATACAAAACTTATCAATCGTTCCGCATATAAAGAATACAAACTTGTCAATCGCTCCACACGAAAAGAATATACTAATCAGTCAGTTCCACATGCATAGAATACATGCCCTTCCTTCATTACACGTATAAGAATATACATGCTCGTCAATCCACACATGTATAAGAATATACATGCTCGTCAATCACCACACGTATAAGAATATACATACTCGTCAATCACCACATGTCAGAGAAGACATGCTCGTCAATCACCACACGTATAGGAATATACATTCTCGTCAATTTCTGATATAAAATAACATACTAATCAGTCAACTCCGCATGCACATAGTACATGCTTGTCAATCACAGAAATACTCATGATCATCATTCACCACATGTATAAAATATATACATGCTCAGAATACCACATGCAAATAGTGCATGCTCGAATTACCACATGCAAAGTTGCATGCTCAGAATACCACATGTATAGATATACATGCTCGGAATACCGCACGCAGAGATTGCATGCTCAGAGTTCACGTGGTCAATCAATAACACAAGTACTGAACCAACCATACGATACGAGTAATTCACAATACACGTTACCAACAAACTAACAATCATTTAAGTAAACAGTTTATAACAATGCACTTCGAATCCTGTTAATTAAAGGACAACGCAAATATGTATACATATACATATATATACTACTAAAATACACGTAGCACTTACTTCTCATTTAAAAACAATACGATTTTAAGAAACACGCACCTGAATGGTTGTGGAGTGAACCAAGTACCATAGAGAAGTAACATTAAACGTCTAACTCAGACTTTCCTGATACGTCAAAAGAATCGATAAGAATACTTTATTTAATTTCTATTTCTAATTTATACATGTGAAACCTTAGCTATTACTCTTCTAATTCTTGTTAATATAACTACATATAGTTATAGCACCTGTTTATATGAAACACGATCCTTGAATTTGTATGATGAGTACATGCTACTGTAAACTAAAGATAATATAATATGCTCAGATTTCTTTTACGAGTCCTTCATCTATCTATATAATAAATGTAAATATACATATGATATACGTTAAGCATTGTTACATTGATTAGTAAGAATCTCAGTTGCCTAAAATATTCATTCCTTCACAAAACCATCACATCGTAGACTCGTTTAAGTTAGTTAATGCATCTTATAAGGGTATTGTAACATAATAATATAATTATAAGATATATATAATATAATAATGATTTACAATGAAAGGGTTTAGGAGTGTAAGCGATCAGATCTTTAATTCCCTAATGACAAGTTATACACAAATTCATGTGAAGAAACCGTGGCCCACTATGTCTATCATCATGCTAAGTCTATTGAGAGAATAAATTTATGCAATACAATATGGCAATAGAAAATGAGTAGAACATATGAAGAAGAAAAAGAACTCTCATTACCTGAAGCAATCGAGAAAAGAAGCGGCGTATTATCCGGATGATGATGTGAAAAGGGAATAGGGATTATGCGTTAGACGTTTATGGCTGCGTTACAATCTAATGAGAATCCTAACACTAAATATTAACCAGTATTTGTAGGGATTTGAAAGATCTTAGTATCTGCAATACTTGTTGTTGTGTCCAGTTGCACTTAGCAATAGTTGCAACCGTACACTGAAGTACAGCAGACGATAGTTCTTTAACGTTTAAAACAGTTTCTGCAGTTGCAATAGCGAAAAACAGTGAAACATAAGCATTAAAGAACACAAGAGATTTTAACGTGGTTCGGTCCAAATGGTCCTAGTCCACGGGGCTTTCACCCAAAGTATGACTCAACCTGTTTCCTACTTAAGAATTACAATGAAGGATTTATATCAACTCATATACTAAACTCCCTCTAACATATGCAGTTGCAACACCTAACCCTTAACTTGTTTTCAGAAACACGATTAAATCGAAGACACACTAAGCTACTCCAGAGACCCTCTGACTTAATGTTCTTCACTAATGACTCGATACAAGACTGACTGCTGAATATCCTTTTTAAAGTGCCTCATAATGATCTCGAGTCATCTCTTTATATAGGCGCACCAGAATCTTCTCTCGAATCTTCAGTTGCAATCCACTGGCGATCTTCTTTCCAAGTAAGAAGAGCCCGCCAGCTGTTCGCGAGACTGTCCTTCCTTATCAAGAGGATTCCATCCGATCTTCATGAATCTTATAATGAATCTGCACGCTTATTAGTCCAAGTACAATAAAGAGATAAGGAAGGTATATCAGGATTTAGATGATTATATATGTTTCAAGATAAGCAAATATTCTTCAAGATAATTACCATATTAGATTTAACTAAATCCTAATAATTTAAACAAAATAATATCAACAAGGATAATGAATGGGCCGATCGGGTCAGGGTGTGAGACGCACGGCCCTAACAATCTCCCCCTTTGATTTGTTTTGTCAAAATTATTTACCAATCTGCACAAAGGTTAGTCTGCATTTAAAACCAAGTAGATGAGCAGAAGAGTAAAGTGAAGAGTAGAAAAGTATTGGTTGCAACAGCAGTGCAACCTTCCGCCAAAAACCAAAAGCCAAAAAACGTCTAACTCAAGATAGAAATTGTTTAGAGAAAATTGAACAACTCCCCCTGAACACAAAATCTCCCCCTTTTTGAAACAACAAATCAAGAGGTACCATGCCCAGATGATTCGACAGGCCCAGAGCGGAGACCAGCGTGTTGCAACAGACAGTCAAGTTTGGAGGCTTGCAGTGCCATCGAAGTGCGCAGCTCTTCATTGGCTTGAACCAGCTCAGCCACCAGGTTGCTCAACCTGGATAGTTCTAGGTGCACTCCATCAAGACTGGCAGAGGCATCTGGAATGGAGCTGGACTGCTTCTTGGTGGATGGGCCAGTTGCAGTTGGTGGCGGTTTGTTCAGAAATTTAGTGCTGGCACGCATGACGGGACACTCGAGAAGGTCTTCTTTCTCCAGCATAATGGAGGGATGCCTGGAGGCAAAGTACCTGTAAATGAGGGCAGGGAACCCAAGTGAGAGATGGAAATTTGGAAAGGTACCCCGATAAATGCGCTCGAACACAAGTGTGCCCAGGTCAATTGCAACTCCCGTGCCAACACGAAACAACACATTGGCAACCTCAGGGCAGATGTTGGAGGTTTGCGTGCAAGGAAGCCAGTGGCTGACAAGGATGCGGAACAGCAGGTTGTAGCGGTTGGTGAGTGAGCTTGTAGGAAACGGGTCATGGGGCCACACACGGATTGATCCCCCAGTCAGCTCATATGCAACTTTGTCCATGTTGCGCTCTAGTCGCAACTCAGATTTCCCGGCTGTGTCCACAATGGGTGCCTCCATGGCCTGGGACAGTAGCTCAGCAGTAAAAGGGCAGACACTTCCCCGGAGATAGATGACATGGCGCTGTAGTGACACTTCCGCATCGAGTTGGGTTGTGAGGTTAGCATAAAACTCTTGCGCCAGGGCTTTGTTGTAGTTGGTGGCGTTCTGAGTTGCAACTAACCACCCGCGCTTTTCAAGGAGTTCCACTACCCCAGTCTCTTCATAGGACTTTAGGTCCAACGGTCGTTCCACAACCATAGGACGCTTGCGAATTTCCAGCATTCTGGTTTCTGCGTCAGTAGTGTAGAAACGCTGAGAATGAGCCCTAGCAACGTTTAAGGAGGCGGAGGCAGGAGCAACATCGGGAAGAGCGAAGGTAGACTTGGGCACAGCCGGTGCGGATTTTCTTTGAGGGGCAGAGGATTGGGTTTTCTTCTTGGTGGGGGCATTGGACTTTGCCTTCTTTTTGGGAGGCTCAGGGTGCGCCTCCCGAATCTCTTCATCAGCGGAATCCTCCTCAGAGGCAGATTGTTCAGAGAGTTTGTGCAAACGGCGGCGTCGAGGGGGCTGACGGATGGTTGCCTTGGTTCGCTTTCTGGTTGTAACCCCAGAAGGAGCGGCAGCAGTGGGGATTGTCCGTGCTTCATCCGGCTCCTGTTGAGGAGTGGAGGAGGGACCGGCTGTGGCCGGAGCAGCAGCCTGTGGTGGTGGAGTGGTCTCATCAGCAAACGGAGAGTCTGCTTCATCATCGTCAGTCGCACGTGGTGCCTGGGGTGGTGACAGAGGAATCGTTTGTAGAGGGTCCATATCAATGGGTTCCTCGGAGAAGGTAGCGGCAGGCTTTTTGGCAGATCCACCCATCTGAAAAAAATGAATGCTAAACCAGGCAGAGAGAGAAGGTGAGAGATGTGGTTAGTGCAGCAGGTAGGAGATGAAAAAATAAAGCGGGAATGTGAAAACCCTAGAAATTTTAGGAGGGAAAGTCGAGGCCCATTAAGACGAAATCTGCCTTAGGTACACTTTACACATGATACGAAATCTTGAATGGGGAAAGGATAGGGGTAAAATCAACATAAGATACGCGTATGATACAAGTCCTAACCAACTTGCAAAAAAAACTTGGACTCACAATGTGACACCCAGTGAGGCCCAATCACAAGTAATTAGGGCTCCGGCGTGTATGTAGAATTAAATACAGCAACACGAGAACCAAGGTAACTAGTGGAGAGAATCTATCCATTTACCGATCCAATTCAGTCTCGCCAAGTGAGGTTTTAAAAAAACACAGTTGCAACTAAAGCACAGAGATGTGAACAACTGGTAGCTTTCACACTGACACATTTGTGAGCAAGGTAGCTCTTTGCAATGAGTAGTCGCGTGGGATAAGAATTGCTAGCTTTCACACTTGCTGCTTCTAGGTCAGGTAGCTTTTTCCAGTTGCAACTTATGAGCGAAGCTTTCACACTTGCTAGCTTTTTTTTTTTTTTTTTTTTTGTTTTTTTTTGTTTTTTTTTTTTTTTTTTTGAAAGATTACAACAACCAAACATGAGGAGACTGTCTGAGATCAGTAATAGGTAGAAGGTCAGACACTGGTCATCCTCAGTTGCAACCGGGTTCCTGTTGCAATTCACAAGAGACAGAGCCCCAACGACTTGCGAAGGTGCTCAAAACGTGTCACATCCAGAGCTTTGGTAAAAATGTCTGCAAGTTGAAGGTCAGTGCACACATGTCGTAACTCAATAGTTTAGCCTCCACCAGTTCCCTAATATAGTGATATCGAATATCGATGTGCTTAGTGCGAGAATGCTGGACTGGATTTTTTGAGATGTTAATGGCACTTGTATTATCACAATAGAGGAGTATTTCATTTTGGGAGATACCGTAATCTTCTAGCATTTGTTTCATCCAAACTAGTTGGGTGCAACTGCTCCCAGCAGCGATATATTCAGCTTCGGCTGTGGACAATGTGATTGAGTGTTGCTTCTTGCTGAACCAGGACACAAGATTTGCTCCTAGGTAGAAGCATCCTCCTGTAGTACTCTTTCGATCATCAGCACATCCTGCCCAATCTGCATCACTGTATCCTGCAAGAGATAGATTATCATTGAAGTTGTAAATGAGTCCGAAATCTACTGTACCAGAGATGTAGCGAATAATTCGCTTGACTGCCTTGAGATGAGATTCTTTCGGGTTGGCCTGATATCTTGCACATACTCCAACGCTGAAGCTAATGTCAGGTCTGCTAGCAGTGAGATACAATAGACTTCCTATCATGCTTCGGTAAAGACTGGGGTCCACCGAGTTGCAACTATCATTTTTGCTAAGATGATCTGTAGAGCCCATGGGGGTTTTCATAGGTTTGGCATGTTCAAGGCCAAAACGCTTGACAAGATTCTTAGCGTACTTCGCTTGTGATATGAATATTCCATCATTTTGCTGTTTTACCTGCAAACCAAGAAAATAGGTGAGTTCACCAACCATGCTCATTTCAAACTCATTTTTCATAATAGAAATGAAGTGTTGCAACTCATCCTGAGATGTAGACCCAAACACGATATCATCTACATAGATTTGGGCAATAAGAATGTTTGTTCCAAAGTGTTTATAGAACAGGGTTCTGTCTACACTTCCTCTCGTGTATCCCTTTTCAAGAAGGTACACGGTGAGTCTTTCATACCACGCCCGTGGGGCTTGCTTCAAGCCATAAAGTGCTCTTTTTAACTTCAGCACATGGTCAGGAAAGTGGGGATCGGTGAATCCTTTTGGTTGTGCGACAAACACCTCTTCGTTCAAGTATCCATTCAGAAATGCACTCTTAACATCCATCTGGAAAAGTTTGAAATGCAACCCGCATGCAACTGCGAGAAGAAGACGAATGGACTCTAGTCTTGCAACTGGGGCAAATGTGTCGTCATAGTCGACTCCTTCGACTTGTGTGTATCTCTGTGCAACTAATCTTGCTTTGTTGCGCACAATATTTCCCAATTCGTCTGTCTTGTTCTTCAATATCCATTTGGTGCCGATGATGTTTACTTTGTCTGGGCTAGGGACAAGTGTCCAAACATCATTCCGTTCAAATTGATTCAGTTCCTCTTGCATGGCCTCTATCCAAGCTTCTTCCAGTAGTGCTTCCTTTATGTTCTTGGGTTCAATCTTCGAGGTGTAGCTTACAAACCGCACCATTTGGTCATATCTCCTTCGAGGGATGTCTCGCGTTATTATCCCGTCACCTATGTCCCCAATGATAGCTTCCGGTGGGTGATTCCTCCTGATGTGTGGTGGTGCTTGTGGGTCCTCAGCTTGCACTGCAGTGGTAGGGTTCGTCTCCGTTGGAACTGTATCTGTTGGAGTATCCTCAGGTTGCTGGTTAACTGTATCAGTTGCAACTGGTGGTGAAGGTTTGTGTGTGTGGTGTGATTCTTCCTCATCATCAGCATATGTTAGTTCGGTGATCCGGGCTTCAGATGATGTGGTTGCAAAGTCCCTGTAATCGTCAAACTCAACATTAGATGATTCAACCACAGTTTGAGTGCGCATATTAAATACGCGATAAGCATGACTATACCGTGAGTACCCAACAAAAATTCCTAGATCAGATTTGGATTGAAACTTCCCTCTAGGTTCCCTATCATTTAAAACGTAGCAGGCACAACCAAAGACATGAAAGTGTTGAACATTTGGTCTTTTACCTTTCCAGAGTTCATAGGCAGTTTTAGTTGTACCTGGTCGTAGGTAAACTCAGTTAATAACATAGCATGCCGTGTTCACTGCTTCAGCCCAGAACTTGATGGCTAATTTTTTTGAGTTGAGCAAGACTCTAGCCATTTCAACTAGTGTCCTGTTCTTCCTTTCAACAATCCCATTTTGTTGTGGTGTGATGGGGGAAGAGTATTCATGAAATATGCCCTTGTCAAAGCAGAATTCAACAAAGCTTGAATTTTCAAACTCCCTACCATGATCACTTCTAATTCTTTTAACAGTTAGATCCTTCTCAGTTGCAACAGTGTTGCACAGATTTTTGAAAAATACAAAGGATTCATTTTTGTCTTTTAGGAATTCAACCCAAGTGTATCTCGAGAAATCATCAACACATACAAAAATATACCGCTTACCGGAGATGCTTTTCTTTTGAATGGGTCCCACAAGGTCCATGTGTAGCAATTCCAGAATTCTTACCGATGGTATGTGTTGCAACTCACTATGGCTCGCTCTTGTCTGTTTTCCTTCAATGCATGAGCCACATTTTCCAATTGGCTTTGCTCACAGCTTTGGCAATCCTCTCACACTTTGATTGTTGAAGAGCTGTGCCAGGGACTTGTAGTTGAGGTGGCCAAGCCGTTGGTGCCATAGTTCTGCAACAGATTCTTTGCTCAAGTTGCAAGTGAGTGACCTGAAGGTAGCCTTACAGTTAGTCATAGTATAACAATTTTCAGTACTTCTTAGTCCTTTCAAGACTATATTTTGAAATTGATCTACAACTGCACATTCATCTTTGGTAAAGTGAACAAAGAGATCATCGTCACACAACTGACTAATACTGATGAGATTTGCACATAGTCCATCAACATAGTGAACATCTTTTAGTTTGGGAAAGCCTTTAACACTTAGGGTTCATTTTCCCATTATTTTTCTTCTGTTTCCATCACCGAAAATAACATCGCCCTTTCGTTCATGCACAAAGTTAATTAGGATGTCCTTATTTCCTGTCATGTGCCTAGAGCAACCGCTATCAAAGTACCAAGAGTTAGAGGAGGATCTTTCTTGAGATATAGAGTTGCAAGCAGTAAGACAAATAAGAGGATTAGAAGATTTCTTAGCCCAAACTTGTCGAGGTGGCACAACAGGTGCAACTGTGGGTGCATCCAGTATGATCTTCTTCTTTCTTTGATTTCTCCTCTTCTTCTTCTGTACTTTGGGAACAGTGATGGGGGTGTCCTGAGATGTCCATAGTTGATAGCAATAGTGACGAATGTGTCCTTGGACTCCGCAGTGGTGGCAGATAGGAATGAATCTTCCTCTTGCAAACCTGTTCACATATTTTCGGTCAGATACTGTTGCTGGCAAGTTACAACTGACACGTACCTGATCGTTGGTGTTGGAATAATCGAAGGGAATTTCAACTCCCTTGGGTATTCTCTTCATGTTGGACACGGATATCTTGGTATTTCCAAGAAACTTTGGTGAAGTAGAGTCAACATATCCTACTCCTGTTTTCCCAGTTGCAACTTTCTGAGTGTCCAGAACTTTTTCCAAATTTTTTGTGCCTGGTGTGAGCAGCTTCACATTCTTAGCCAGTGTGTCTAATTCCTTCTTGGTGAGATCACATACTTCAACAAGTGCTTTGTGGGCTTTAAGTGCTGATTCCAGATCACAGGACACGAGGTCTCTCTCCAAGGAGAGAGCGAGAACCTTTCTTTCAAGTTCGAAGATTCTGTTGTTCATTCTCACAGGGCTGCCAAAAGTAGACACAATCTTGAGTTGGGCCTCCAATTCAGAGTTTCTTCTGCAGATTGACTACATATCATCTGTAAGTTGCAACTCGTTATTGTCAGGTGAGTCGCAATCGGAATCATAATTACTGCGAATTGTAACTCCCATGTTGGCTTTGATAGGAATGAACGATGAGAATGCAATGTCATCGATCTCTTCTGTGTCATCTTCACTGTCATCAGATTCGTCATCACTCCATGCGAGTAACACACGGCTTTTATTTTTCTCGAGCAGATTTGCACAATCTGCCCTTATGTGTCCAAAGCCTTGGCATTCCCTGCATTGAATACCCTTTCCAGACCTTTTGTTGTCAAGTCTATTAGTAGCGGAAGGCTTATTATTAGGTAAATCAGAGGGACTTACAACTGGGTTTGAAGGGTTACCTCTACTCCATCGTTTGTTCATTCTGTTGAATTTCTTAGTGAGGAGTGCTAAGGATTGCTCTAATTCTGAGTTGGGACTGTTCTGTGGAAGACTGGCCTGAAGTGCAACTCCTTTGGAAATGGTGTCTCCTTCTCTCTTGAGTTTCATTTCCCATGCGGTTAGGGATCCCATGAGGTCAGCCAGGGGTAGTGTGTTAACATCTTTTGCTTCTTCAATGGCTGAGACTTTCATTGCAAACCTTCCAGGGAGGGATCCTAGAAGTTTAAGCACGATCCTAGATTCAGGGAAGTCCGCTCCAAGGATGGTGGCTTCACTGGCAAGATGCCTGAGTTTGGAATGGAACTGAGCGATGGTATCTGTGTCTTCCATGCGTACATAGTTGAACTGGTCATTGAGTAGTTGCAACTTGGATGCGCGTACTTTGTCATTTCCTTGGTGTGCATTCTCGATAGCCTGCCAAGCATCTTTTGCAATTTCACAGTTAGATATACTCTTATATTGATCATAATCAACTGCAACTAAAATAATATTCAAGGCTGTAGAGTTGTAATTTGCTAAGAGTTCTTCAGCATCGGTCCATTCCAGCTCGGATTTCACTCGTCCTTGATCATCTGTCGGTGGGGTCCACCATTTTAGAATGCTCTTCCAGGCCTTCTGATCCTGTTGTTTTATGAAGTTTCGCATGCGATTCTTCCAATAGGAGTAGTTTGTGGCCGTTAGCATTGGTGGCTTGATGGTCGACAGACCTTCCCTCATTTCTTCCATAGATAAATCAATTTAAACAAAGATCTTTTTGACCAGAATCTACACTATGTAAATATAGTGACCCGCTCTTGATGCCAATTGAAAGATCTTAGTATCTGCAATACTTGTTGTTGTGTCCAGTTGCACTTAGCAATAGTTGCAACCGTACACTGAAGTACAGCAGACGATAGTTCTTTAACGTTTAAAACAGTTTCTGCAGTTGCAATAGCGAAAAATAGTGAAACATAAGCATTAAAGAACACAAGAGATTTTAACGTGGTTCGGTCCAAATGGTCCTAGTCCACGGGGCTTTCACCCAAAGTATGACTCAACCTGTTTCCTACTTAAGAATTACAATGAAGGATTTATATCAACTCATATACTAGACTCCCTCTAACATATGCAGTTGCAACACCTAACCCTTAACTTGTTTTCAGAAACACGGTTGAATCGAAGACACACTAAGCTACTCCAGAGACCCTCTGACTTAATGTTCTTCACTAATGACTCGATACAAGACTGACTGCTTAATATCCTTTTTAAAGTGCCTCATAATGATCTCGAGTCATCTCTTTATATAGGCGCACCATAATCTTCTCTCGAATCTTCAGTTGCAATCCACTGGCGATCTTCTTTCCAAGTAAGAAGAGCCTGCCAGCTGTTCGCGAGACTGTCCTTTCTTATCAAGAGGATTCCACCCGATCTTCATGAATCTTATAATGAATCTGCACGCTTATTAGTCCAAGTACAATAAAGAGATAAGGAAGGTATATCAGGATTTAGATGATTATATATCTTTCAAGATAAGCAAATATTCTTCAAGATAATTACCATATTAGATTTAACTAAATCCTAATAATTTAAACAAAACAATATCAACAAGGATAATGAATGGGCCGATCGGGTCAGGGTGTGAGACGCACGGCCCTAACAGGATTAAACGTATCTTAGTTTCAATTAATAATTACTCTCCTGCTATTAATATAAATAATTCGTCTAGTTATTTCAATGCCTTCATATATTCACACGCCAATATGTATATCTATATATCATTAAGATACTTAATAGTAGTTATCAATTCAAGTATAACTCAAAAGATAAATAATAGTTTACTTCAATAATACTTACCCATAATATTTAAGAAACTAGAAAAAATGTATTTCTTTTCTAAAAAAAAATTGGGGTTTTACATACTAACCCCCTTAAAAGAATTCGGTCCCCAAATTCATATTTTTGTAAAACAAAAACAAAGCTAATAGATGGATTAAGCATTGTATCCGTGACTTTGACGAGAACATACTTTAGAATTTTGCTATTAACACAAGGAATCCTTCAAGTAAAGCATTTGAAGGATAAGGTACTACTATAACAGGGATCAATCAAAACTAATTAAACATAATACCCGACACTTTACACATAAAAATGACTCAGTCATGTCATAAGTCGATATTCAACAAGTTAAAATCGATTAACTCAATAGGTCTTATATTCTTATTCTTCTTATCAAGACAAGTTTGTACATGAAATCTTCCTTATTGTTCAAATACTTTTACACACTAAAATCTTCGAAGCGGCACAAAGAGAGAATCCAAATACTACACGTAATGATAGACAAAGTCATATAATGTAACAACAGAATAACAACATTTTCACGAACATGTTCATTCACACTCCACGGTAAGAACAATCAACCAAATAAACACGTATTATAATGTCATCCAAGATCAAAGCAAGCAATACCATATTTCGATCAACTAATTTTTTTTTTTGTGGTTAATCCTTTTGAAAGTACCACAACATGAGTACGCTATATCAATGATTATCGGGTGTAGCAGAAGCATGACATTATAACATTTTAATGATGGCAAGGAGTACCCAAAATTTCAAGAGATGAGATTCAAGAGTTCGATCATTTGTCTTATAATCACAATTCAAACAATATCAATTTCAGCTATGAGAGAAGAAGCAAATAAGCGAAAAGATGAAGTCTAAAGTGAGAGAAATTTATTAGGAACAAAGTAAGGGAGATCAAACATAAACAAAGAATTCAGGCTATTAAGAAAAACAAGATGCATACGAATTGCAGCAAAGAGATGAAATATAAGTATGACGACATCCTAAGTCGATGGAAAACAACACTATGACATACAACACACAAACCACAAGCTCACTCAACCCCAATGATCTACTCAATGCTTTAGTATGTATCGAATTACTATCAGTTGGCCACCCCGACAGTAATGCGTAACAAGTTGAACAAAGAGAAATCTAATTCTTAATTCTAAAGGTAAATCTTAAGTTATACGAAGGCATTCTAAGTCCGAAGATCCTATCCTGGCATAGCCTGGGCACTAATTACCCAAACCCTGATACAAACTGTAACGCCCCGGAATTTCGAGGTTAAACAATACAATATTATAACAAGAATGACATAAAAAAAATACTAATTGTGCAAAAATAAGACAATTACAACTGTTACTATAATGAAAAAGGTGAACTTAATACAAACATTAACTAACTACCCGATGGAACCCACTCTCCACGTTCTTCAAGTCTCGTCCTGGTTGACGTAAAGCTAAAAGGAAGGGGGGAAAACATGCATGCGTGAGATAAACATATCAGTGGTATTTGTGCGTTTGTGTGCAGAGTGAATGACGTGCACTTGTATTTTGAAAACAATTGAATAACAATAATTTGGCACATTGGTCAATTAATTATTCAGGCAGTCACACAGCCAGGCAATCAGACAATGAATCGAGATAGAACAGAGTTTCAACCTCAAGTATACAAAACTTATCAATCGTTCCACATGTAAAGAATACAAATTTATCAATCGCTCCACACGTAAAAAAATATACTAATCAGTCAGTTCCACATGCATAGAATACATGCCCTTCATTCACCACACGTATAAGAATATACATGCTCGTCAATCGCCACACGTATAAGAATATACATGCTAGTCAATCACCACACGTATAAGAATATACGTGCTCGTCAATCACCACATGTCGGAGAAGACATGCTCGTCAATCACCACATGTATAAGAATATACATGCTCGTCAATTTCTGATATAAAATAACATACTAATCGGTCAATTCCACATGCATATAGTACATGCTTGTCAATCACAGAAATACTCATGATCATCATTCACCACATGTATAAAATATATACATGCTCAGAATACCACATGCAAATAGTGCATGCTCGAATTACCACATGTAGAGTTGCATGCTCAGAATACCACATGTATAGATATACATGCTCAGAATACCACACGCAGAGGTTGCATGCTCAGAATTCACGTGGTCAATCAATAACGCAAGTACTGAACCAACCTTACGATACGAGTAATTCACAGTACACGTTACCAACAAACTAACAATCATTTAAGTAAACAGTTTATAACAATGCACTTCGAATCCTTAAAGGACAACGCAAATATGTGTACATATACATATATATACTACTAAAATACACGTAGCACGTACTTCCTTCTCATTTAAAAACAGTACGATTTTAAAAAACACGCACCTTAATGGTTGTGGAGTGAAACAAGTACCAGAGAGAAGTAACATTAAACGTGTAACTCAGACTTTCCTGATACGTCAAAAGAATCGATAAGAATACTTTAATTTCTATTTCTAATTTATAAAGGTTAAACCTTAGCCATTACACTTCTAATTCTTGTTAATATAACTACATATAGTTATAGCACCTGTTTATATGAAACACGATCCTTGAGTTTGTATGATGAGTACATGCTACTGTACACTAAAGATAATAAAATATGCGCAGATTTCTTTTACGAGTCCTTCATCTATCTATATAATAAATTTAAATACACATATGATATACGTTAAGGATTGTTACATTGATCAGTAAGAATCTCAGTAGCCTAAAGTATTCATTCCTTCACAAAACCATCAGATCGTAGACTCGTTTAAGTTAGTTAATGCATCTTATAAGGGTATTGTAACATAATAATATAATTATAAGATATATATAATATAATAATGATTTACAATGAAAGGGTTTAGAAGTGTAAGTGATCAGATCTTTAATTCCCTAATGACAAGTTATACACAAATTTATGTGAAGAAACCGTGGACCACTATGTCTGTCATCATGCTAAGTCTATTGAGAGAATAAATTTATGCAATACAATATGGCAATAGAAAAGGTGTAGATCATATGAAGAAGAAAAAGAACTCTCATTACCTGAAGCAATCGAGAAAAGAAGCGGCGGATTATCCGGATGATGATGTGAAAAGGGAAGAGGGATTATGCGTTACACGTTTATGGCTGCGTTACAATTTAATGAGAATCCTAACCCTAAATATTAACCAGTATTGGTAGTGATTAAACGTATCTTAGTTTCAATTAATTATTACTCTCCTGCTATTAATATAAACTAGAAACGCTGGCACGCGGTCCCCGCATGATTAAGAATTTATTTTAATTTATATGGTGAAAGAATAATTTGAATAAGTAATGATTACATTAATAAGGATAGAGACTTTATATAGACAGTTTTAAATTTTGGGAAACTAAAGATTCAATCACAATAATTACTATAGTTATTGATTCCACTTAAATTATAAGGCTTAATTAGGAACTCAATAATTAAACTATTGTGCTAACAATAAAATTATAAGGCTAAAACCGGAAATCAAAAGTTTGGTGTCACAGTTTGCCTTTCTTTATATAATAGTATAGATAATTCATCTAGTTATTTCAATGCCTTCATATATTCACACGCCAATATGTATATCTATATATCATTAAGATACTTAATAGTAGTCATCAATTCAAGTATAACTCAAAAGATAAATAATAGTTTACTACAATAATACTTACCGATAATATTTAAGAAACTAGAAAAAATGTATTTCTTTTCTTAAAAAAATTGGGGTTTTACAGTGATGGTACCAACTCTACGTGATACTTTAAAGGGATAAAAGCATCAAGCCCCCTGAACTATGCACAGTTTTGTGACTTGCCCCTAAACATATTTAATAAGCGGTTTGCCCCCTAAACTATGCACGTCTGTTCGATTTGCCCCTTCAATGGATTTTTGGCCATTTTTGGCCGGAATATTCCCCCCTACCCGACTCATATGTATTGTACTAGATGTATTATACTAGTTGATGACAAAAAGTTGGGGAAAAAACACCTCGAACGGGGTGTTCCGGCCCAAAATGACCGAAAATGCGATTTGCCGCTTCATTGTATTTCTGGCCATTTTTTGCCGGAATATTCCCCCCTACCCGACTTATATATGTTGTACTAGATGTATTTTGGTAGTTGATGAAAAAAAGTAGGCGAAAAAACACTTCGAACGCGGAATATTCCGGCCAAAAATGGTCGGAAATCCATTGAAGGGGCAAGTCGAACAGACTTGCATAGTTTATGGGGCAAAACGCTTATTAAATTTGGTTAGGGGGCAAGTCGCAAAAACGTGCATAGTTCAGGGGGCTTGATGCTTTTATCCCTACTTTAAAATCCCAAAGTGCATTACTGACCAACCTAGAGGAAGATACAAGATTTACTAGTGTTGTCAACAATGAAATAGAGGTCAGCAAAGAAGTGTCAATAGAAGAAGATAAATCATTGAAGATTGATCACGAAGCACCTCAAAACGAAATTGTAGAGAATCCAAAAACACCACCACAAGCCATTCTTATTCAAGTAGAAACGAAACATGATCCAACGCCCATTATTCATGCACAAGAAGAGGTAGTGGAGATACAAGTGAATGATCCAACAATCAAGGCGAATGGTGAGAAGATCAAGTTCAATATCAAATTTGGCGTGGAAGACAATAAATAAGCCAAACCACTCCTACCAGTTGAGGATATGGTTACATTGAAAGAGAAGCCGATGTGGAACAAAATGGTTGTGGATCCCAAAACTAAATGGCTTTTTGATTATGCGCCTACAATTCAAGATTCTAAATTAGAGGATCAAATGAGGTACAACAGCTTTAATTTCCAATGTGTTGAATTTGAATATCTAACATATGCCTAATTGAAAACTGGAAATGGAGAACCACTTCATCAGAAGGTGAAGAAAAAGGAACCAACCTTGTGTGATGAAATCACAACATTATTATCCAAAAGGCATCAAGTTGGAAAGAGTAAGCCAAGTCAACGAAATGCAAGAAAAAGGAAAGCATCATATTCCAAATTTATATCAAAAAGCTTGTTACATGGAGCTTGCAAACCACCACAACATAGGAAAGCCTAAAGAGAGAGAGTTCGTATGCAAACTAAGGTGGTAGATCAAGCTATGAATTTGAAGATGAATGCTTTGCAGCACTACCTAATAGAAAAAGAGTTCGTTTGCAAGCAATGATGGAAAAAGACACGAGGTCGGAAAGCAAGGCTAGGAAAAAGAGTCTCATATGGAGTAGGTGAGAAACCCACCTAAACTGTGAAATATTTTGAAGATTGGAGTCTTTTCAGAATATTTGAACCTCCATGAACCCATCAACAATGTCAAGCTAACAAACGTTAAACTAAGCGATGTGTGGGTGGTAACCCACAAGAGTAAGTTCTTATTTTGAGTCTTGGGTTTAGTTCAATTTTTAGTTATTTTGTTTTGAGTCATATATAGCATATTATTTCAATTGTCTTTAAGCTAACCATTGAGATAGGAAAAACAAAAAAAAGTAAAAGAAGATATAAGTGAAGAGATGAATAGGACAAAAGAAAGACGACATTGGACCAAAATAAGGACAACATGAATCAAAAACACATTGCATTTTTCAGAAAGAAGCGAAATCTCACGTGCTACCACAGCTCATATCGCGCCTCACACGTGTGATCAAGATCGCAATCTGGTTTTAAAGCAACGGAATTCTAGAAGATACCGTATCCAATACCGCGTCAAAGTTGACATCGCGTCTCTCCCGCACGATGGCCACATCGTGCCTCAAACATTTCTTTCGGTACGCATTTCTCTGTTCGAAAGGCTATAGGAGACGTGTAGAAATCAGAATCTACAGATTTCCGTTGAGCAATCTATATATTTATGTATCATACCATACTTATACTTCACTTATGATTAAATTCCATTGATACATACATGAGTTATTCCTATCGTTATTATAATTATGGATTATTCCATCAAACTCCCTGAACAATGGACACTTTATGGGTTCAGGATCAGATCTTTATTTTTAGACCTAGTAAGGTATAAACTTTGGTAGTTTGTGCAAATTTCCCCATTTTTCCCTTTTTGGCAATTTTTAACCAAAAATCGTCGAAACAATTATTAAAAGTTTGACTAAAACATTCTTCTCGTTGAGATGGTTCCAATGGTGGGGACGATGTCGATAAATTCAAAGTCAATACACGGAAAATTTAATTTAAGTGTATTGAACTTCAATTAGAATTCTCGTGTTATAACTTTGAATTTTGCAACACCGTCACCACCATTGGAACCGTCTCATCAAGGGGAAGATTCTAGTCAAACTTTAAATAATTTGTTTTCGTGATTTTGGTTGAAAAATCAACAAAAAGTGAAAAATGGGGCAATTCGCATAGATTACCAAAGTTTAGACCTCACTAGGTCTAAAAACAAAGATATGGCCTTGTTTGCATAAAGTACCTATAGTTTGGGGGGTTTAGTAGAATAATCCCATATAATTATTATGGAGAGTTGTGAAACTTAATAAAAAATTGCCAAATTCTAAAAAAGAACTCTTTAATTCAATGCTCTAACCACTTTTATAATTCTATTATCTCTTAGAATTCATAAGACTATTTATTCTCGACTGCTCCTTTCTATCTATTTTCTTGAGAGAAAATTTTATTTTTCTATTGCGTCTTTGTAGAAGAACATGGAATCTGGAAGTTACTTCACCATTGATCAAGCCACGGAAGGAGAGCATAAAGACTACCACTAGCATCAACAAAAGGCATAAAAATTCAAAGCTAGTGAACATATTGGAAGAGATCAAGGGACAACTCCGGAATTCCAACACTCTCCATAGGAGGGAGTTGAGACAAATTGAGGAGAGTGTTACAAACAACGAGTGCCACACCAACTCCTGTCGAACTAGTGTCCTTTGAGCTCGATCAGGGCAGTCCTCTGATTTTTACTTAAATTCTTTATATTTTACGCAATGAGGACATCAAGTGATTTTAAGTTCGGGGTGGCAGCTACATTGTTTGTTATGTGTATTTGTTATATATTTAAGAGATAATTACAGATACCTCCCCTGAGGTTTGGTGTAATTACAGATACCTACTCTCAGATTTGGGTAATTACAAACACCTCCCCTCAATCCAAAATGTAAAAATGAACTACAAACTTTGCCCTTGGTCAACTTATGCGTTAAGAGATTTAGATTTAATGTTAAATAAAAGACTATTTAATTAACTTGCACAAGTTTTATTTAAAAACTATTGATAAATTTAAAATAAAAGTTAAATAATTTAATTTATTTATGTAATTATTACTATTCATTAATTTTAAAAATCATTCAACAAATCCCCATTTTAAATAAATGTATGATCATAGGGAAAAAATAACTTTAAATATTCTAGTTTGTAAATGTATATTTACATTGTTTCCTCTACGACGTATTTAGCATATTTCCATTTTAAAAGTAATTGATAAATTTTTTGAAGTATTAAAACCAACTCTAAAATAATTTTACCCAACTATATAATTATTATTATTACTTATTTTTTAATTAGACCAACATCATTCACAAAAACTTTATACTATGTTACATTATATTTTAAATCTTTATTGGTTTAAAATTACTATTGGTGCAAAATTAAAATATGCATGTCATAACTGTGGAAAAATAGTTATATGTTTATAATTTAGAAATTATTCATTTAATTAATAATATATGTGGTACAAGAAACAATGTAAATATGCATTCACAAGCTAAGATATTTAAATTTATTCTTTTTTCTAGGATCATATATTTATTTAATATGGAGATTAGTTAAATGATTAATAAAATTAATGAATAGTAATAATATGCGTTAGATAATTAAATAAATTATTTTCTGTTATTTTAAATTTATCGATAGTTTTTAAATAAAACTTGTGTAAGTTAATTAAATAGTCTTTTATTTTACATTAAATCTAAATCTCTTAACACATAAGTTGACCAAGGGCAAAGTTGGTAGTTCATTTCTACTCTTTGGTTGGAGGGAGGTAATTGTAATTACCCAAACCTCGGGGGAGGTGTTTGTAATTACACCAAACCTCAGGGGAGGTATCCGTAATTATCCATATACTAAATCTTGGAGTATGTTTTAAAGTCTAGTCTTTTTTGAAAATTGAGTCGTTAGAATGATACTTGAAGCATAAAAGCATGAATAAGTAGGGATATATGATAGTATATTTGGGTACCAGAATTCTAGAAGACACCGCGTAAAAGTTTACATCGCATGGCATGATCGGACGCACAATGGCCACATCGCGCCTCAAACTTTTCTTGCAACACACATTTCGTAGTTCGGAAGGCAATAGGAGACATGCATAAATTAGATTCTACATGATTTGGCTGATCAATCTCTATCTTTACCTTTTCTATCATACTAATACTTCCCTTATGAATAAATTCCCTTGATACATGAGCGATTCTTATTGTGATTATAATTATTATGAAGAGTTATGCAACTTAATAAAAAGTTGCCAAATTCTAAAAAATAACTCTTTTATTTATAGCACTGACTACTTTTATAATTCTATTATCTCTTAGAATTTATAAGACTATTTAATCTCGACTTCTTCTTTCTATCTATTTTCTTGAGAGAATTTTATTTTGTTATTTGTTTCTCTGTAGAAGAACATAGAGTCCGAAAGTTACTTCACCATTGATCTATCCACGAGAAGGAGAAAATAAAGACTATCACTAAAATTCAAAGCTAGGGAACATATTGGAAAAGATCAAGGAATAATTCTAGAATACCAACAATTTATATTGAAGTGAGTTGAGACAAATTGAGGAGGGCGCTACAAAGAAAGAAAGCCACACCACCACGAGTCTGACGAGTGTCCTTTGAGATGGATCAGAGGAGTCCTCTAATCTTTACTTAAAATTCTTTCTACTTTTCGCTCTGAGGACATCGCATGATTTTAAGTTTGAGGTGGTAGCTACGTTGTTTCCTTATGCTTTTGTGTAAGTATTGGTGCATAATGATTGTTTTAAGCATGGTTTTGTATTTATATAAGATTTTGGTGAGTTGATGCAAAATAATTCAAAAAGGGCCTAAATTGGACATTACTGGGAACATGGCTTTAAGGCACTTAGAATCAAGAAAAATCTAAAGGAAGCCATTGATTCGAATGCAAGGACACAAAAATATCAATAGAACCATTGGATTTTCTACATACTATTGGAAAGCTACGGGAGTCAGTGTTCCAACACAACAAATGGACCTTAATTCCGACATGAGAGAGGAAGTTATGGCCAAAATTGTGACGCGCGTAGAGTAGTGAAGAGAGGCTCGGTGTCACGCGCGATGTGACCAAATCGCGCCTATTTCGGACAACAAAACTGGGAGAAACAATAAGCAACACGATCCAAAGGCTAGATATGTAGATAACATACCGGGCGAGCGTTGTGGAGCGGGATGCGGACAAAAACTAAGCCGACATCGAAACCCTAAAACGAAGCCCATGTCAGAGAAAAACACTAAATATGAGGCTACGTTCAACATTTAGGGTAACCACTCTCACGGCTTTCATACTACCAATACACACAAATCCACAACCGTATTCAGTAGCACGCAACATCTATTAGGAAATTTGAGATCATGAGCAAGGATTTAAGTCATAGAGCGGGTAAAAAGTAGCAAGGCATAATTGATTGGGAGTTTACCTTTCTTTTATTATTTTCTTACGGTGTTCATTTCTATTTGTAATGTGGAACTTGAATCATGAGTAGCGAATTTTGTATGTTCAGAGTTATGGCGTAGTTGGATTTATGAACCTATGTGATTTCTTTTGTTTTGATTAAGACCTTTCCGTTTATGTGTTTACTCGCTATCTTGATCTCCATGCTTTTAAGTATATAGCCAATATAAGAATAATTAGAAGTTACGGGAGGTAGCTAATGCTACCACATAGCACGTTCTACGCGATAGTTGAACATGTGAGTGTGCGGGCCCACTAACGCCATCACATGTTCACATGTGGCATCAAACAAAGTCATTAACGCATAGATCAAACATATTAATTAAAAGCATGAGAATGAACATATGGGGAGATCCAATGAAACCAGAAGCCCTAAACATTCATCCACCATCTAACTAGATTTAACTAGTAATTAAGCTTAGTATTAGTATAATTAGTCTAGTTTAGTTTAGCTTAGTCTTGTTCAATCTAGTTTACTTTAATTAATTTAGATAATTCAACCCACCGCAATCAAAATCTTCTTACGTGGCAACTTGAGAACAAAATAGAAGAAGGGAGATTGACTCATACTGTTCTCGTGGGATTCGATATTTGGGATGTAATCTTACTTTCGATTTTATATTACTTGATTTGTATACTTGCAAATGTGTGTATTATTCTAATAGTAACACGTGAAAATACGCATCAGGTTTTTGGCACCATTTTCAGGAACTAGGCAATAAGTCGCTATTAGTTTCTTTTATTTTGTCGAAATTTGGATAATTTTCTTAAGTCCTTGAGTATCTTGTAGGTACTATGGATGCAGAGAGAAATAAAGGTTTTATTATAATAATATTAATATAAGGTACTATACAAAAGCGGTCAGGATGTAGTACCTAGCAACCTGATCGAGAATAAGAAAAAACAAAGCTATAGGGTCTAAACACTGTACCTAAGTAGCAAAAGCAAGCCATACAAAAATGGCATAGCATAAACTATTTAAATGAAATAAACATAAACATCTTACGGACATAGCATGATTTCATATAATCAAGATAAACCCCGACCTGTAGAAGATCCCCCACGGCTTCGAAGGTTACGACTTTTAACCGGTTTGTAAGCTTTTTTCTTGGTTGCATTTGTAACTTGCACCTCCTTAGCCAAAGATTTAGAGGGCGGATGTGGGTTTTGTATAACACTAGCGAGCTGTATTCACTTTCATCATCACCATAATTAATTTATGTTTCTTTGCGGTGACTTGGCAAAATAAGCCGATGCTTTCTTGACTACTCTGAATCTGAGTTAGGTCCCCGATCACCAGTTGAGTCTTGGATCATCTCATCGCCCATTGTGGCATCTTTGCCAAGATGTCTTTTACAGATTGTCAACAGATTCAATCAGTTGGAACTACTTTAGTCATTAGATTAGCATCGAACCATCGCCCGTTCGACTATTCCCTCAATTTAGCCATCTAGGGTTGTTTTTGTTACTTTGTATCTCTTTATGTGTAATCGTTGTCCCATACAAAGCTGGTGTATTTTTGTAATAGGATAGCATATTTTGGTTGAGTCAGGCCCAATTGTACTTTTTAATCAATGTACTGTAACCCGGACGAAATAAGACCAAAATATTGGCGTCGTCCGTGGGAAACACCACTTTGTTTACACTTAAGAATCTGTTTTGGTAA
Organism: Linaria vulgaris; assembly: GCA_948329865.1. Classification (NCBI taxonomy): domain Eukaryota; kingdom Viridiplantae; phylum Streptophyta; class Magnoliopsida; order Lamiales; family Plantaginaceae; genus Linaria; species Linaria vulgaris. The sequence continues at coordinate 37,195,145 of OX415252.1, forward strand.
GACGAATGGCTCCACGGGAAAAGAAATACGACAAGGAAAGAAGATCAAGCTTGATAACCTAGAGAGAGAGAGTGGGGGGGGGGGGGGGGGGGAGACATAGAGAGAGAGAGAGAGGACCAGAGCCCCAAAGGCAGGGCAAAAAAAAATGTGACCTCTAGTTGATGAAACAGTGCGGGGAATCAAAAATAGAACTACTTAGAGAATTTAAGACAATGCAATTTGTTAGAGAGGATGGTGCCAGAACAATTAAAATTGGAGCGGCGATGAGTCCAAAGATAAAGAGCGCACTTGTGGACTGCGTGAGGCGGGATGCTGATATATTCGCCTCGACATACTTAGACTTGCATGGGATAGACCCATGGATTATAGGCGGCTAAATGTGAATCCCGACGCCAAGTCGGTTAGACAGAAAATGCGGAATTTCAGTAAAGAGAATAACGTAGCAGCAGAAAAGAAGTTTCAGGAACTGCTGGCGAAACGCGACATCTATGAGATAAGATTTTTGGAATGGTTGAGCAATGTGGTATTAGTCCTAAAAAAAGAGGCGACGTGGAGGATGTGTGTGGACTACACTGACTTGAAAGCACTGCCCCCGCGATCTTGGTTCCTCGCCCATGATTGACTTACTAGTGGATTTAACGGCATGTTATGCCCTCTTGAGTATGGTGGACAACAAGAGCGGCTTCCACCATATTTTCATGGCCGTAAATGACTAGGGCAAGACTACATTTGTGAAGGACACAGGGGTTTACTGCTACAAGGTGATCTCGTTCGGTCTTAAGAACGTCAGGGTGACGTTCCAAAGATGTTCTACCATCAAATTGGCAAGTCCATGGAGGTCTACATAGTCGGCGACATACTGGTCAAGAGTCTCAAAACCAAATAGCATGTCCAACATTTGGACGAGGCATTCACTATTAAGAGAATATACAAGATGAAGCTAAATTCGAAGAAGTTCACATTCGCAGTCACAGTGGGAAAATTCCTTGGTGATGTGGAAAATGAAAGGGGTACCGAGGCAACCAAGATCAAATCAAGGCAGTGATGGATCTACCTTTGCCAAAGACAGTGAAAGAGTTACAATGTTTGGAATGGGCAATGGACGACCCTTGAAGATTTATATTCACCGCAGCGGAGAAGAATTTGCCTTTCTTCAAAGTTATGAGGAAATGTAAGGATTTCACCTGGTATGTGGAGTGTGAAGCGGCTTTCCAGCAGATGAAGAGGTACTTCGTGAGTCCACTGCTTCTCGTCAAGCCGAACAAGGGACAAATGTTATACTTATTCTTGGCATTCGTTATCTTTACACACCATTAGTACGGTGTTAGTAAAAGAGAAGGGCATCCAGCAGCTCCCGATACATTATGTGAGACCAGGGCTATAGGGCGCAGAGAGTAATTTCTTGGAGATAGTGTTGTTCACCCTCGTCATTATAGCAACGACCAGGAAGTTGAGACCATACTTTCTGTCACACCCCGATACAGTCGTAATGGACAAGCCTTTGGTCGATTCGTCAAATGGGCAATAGAACTCAGCAAATTCGGTCTCGAGTTTCTTCCTTGCACCTAATCAAGGCTCATGCCTTAGCAGATTTTATGGTAGAAACATTGGGAAACAACATAGTGGGATCAACGATTTTCTTCTAGTCAATTTCCAACCAGCCAAGCACGAGTCGGGCGACCACCACATAGATTCTCCACACGAATGGGTCCCCGAAGAACTATAGAGAAGGGGTAGGGATGCATTTGCTCTCTCCCGAACGTCGAGAATTTGAATTTGCCATAAGTTTGAACTTTGAGGTAACAAACAATAAGGTTGAATATGAGGCGGTAATAGCAAAAGTTAACTTCGCACTAACCCTCAACGTGGAACATCTGGAGGTGTTCACCAATTCACAATTGGTGGGGAACCATTTTTCAGGCAAATAAGAAACAAGGGAAGAGACGATGAAGTTGTACGCGGCCAAACTGAAAGATATTGCCAGTAAGTTTACCTTCTTCAATTTCTCACAAATCCCACGCAGTGAGAACACCAAAGCCGATGCCTTGTCAAATTTTTACTAGTTCGTTAGAGGTACATGTGCAGAAACGAGTTACGCTTCTGACGACTGAGATCGTCAATTGAGATATCAAAATACAGTAAGATTTGGGAAAGAGCCGATTACGTATTCCTAGTTGTGGAATCGCCATCTTGGAAGGATGAGATCGTGCGATATCTCACTGATGGATTCCTACCCACGGATCCCAACGCCCAAAGCATAATATATTATAAGGCCTATAGGTTCACGGTCCACAATGGGGAATTTTACAAGAGATCATTCGAGGGACCCCTCTTACGCTGTATGACCCCACCGCAAGTAGACTACGTGATGCGGGAGATACACGCAGGGCGCTGTAGAAATCTAGGGGTAGAGCACGGGCAAAGTGGATCCTCCGTCGTGGATATTATTGGTCGACTCTGCTGAAGGATTCCATGGCATTCTCGCGCCACTGCAATAGTTACCACTTTCATGCCCGACTTATCCACTAACCATTGCAAGCATTGTAGCCTCTTGATGTGGCGTGCATGTTTGGCCAATGAGAAATTGACATTGTCGGACCACTGCCGATATAAAAGGGTTATAAGAAGTTCTTGGTAGTGGCGGTGGAGTGTTACACCAAATGGGTCAAGGCCAAGGCAATGAAGACTATTACATGGAAGAATATGATAGAGTTCATATAGAAGAATATCATATGCCATTTTGGCATTCCTATGGTTTTGGTGTTGGATAAAGGTCGATAATTCATTGGAAAAGAGATCAACTCTTGGTTCGACAAACTACGAATCTCACAGCATGTAATTTCCATATATCACCCACAGGCAAACGGGCAAGTAGAGTCAACCAACAAAACGTTGAAAGAGTACCTTGAAAGAAGATTAAAGGGCAACAAGAGAAGTTGAACAAACGAACTACACGGAATCGTTTGGGCTTAAAAGACAACTCCGCAAACATTGACGGGGGAAACTCTTTTCATACTGGTATAGGGATCTGAAGCGGTCTTGCCAGCCGAGATTGGCACGCCAACCCAAAAGATATTGACTACGACCCAGAACAGTCAGCCAGATTCCACAAAATGGATCTTGATATGACCAGCTCGACTAGGGAGTAGGCATACCAACGGACAATGGCATGTAAGGGGGCAATGACCAAAAGGAACGATAAGAAAGTAAAATTTAGAAACTTCGAGGTAGGGGATTTGGTACTGAAGAGTATCGAATCAAGAAAACATGCGGGCAAACTAAAACCAAAATGGGAAGGACTGTACAAGGTCATATAGGCTAGCGCACGAGGATAATACTATTTAGAAGACCTAGAGGGTCGTAAGTTGCCTCGTCTTTAGAACGTGCAGCATCTGAGATGCTACTTTGTGTAAGCACTGGATCTGCATATACGAATTGGATTGTAATAATTTTAGCATGAACTATGATGGCTTGAGTCTTGAAACAACAATTAGGAAACTTAAGTAACTCGACATACACCAAGCTCAGCCCTATCCTAATTTGAATATTATTCTGGTAAGTTTTAACATTATCAAGACCACAAGGATTTGACAGGTATAGAGAAGCAAGGCTGCAAATGTAGCGACCATAGAACAAAGGTATGGCCACAACAGCACTCAAGTAGTTGAGATGGACATTTGACCCAACGAGGTCCAATGTAAACCTGATATCTTGCTCGATGAAGCCGAGATGGACATTTGACCCGACGAGCCCAAGTGCAAACCTAATATCTCACTCAAAGAAGCTAAGATGGACATTTGACCCAATGAGGCTAAATGCAATCCTAATATCTCACTTAAAGAAGCCGAGATGGACATTTGACCCAGCGAGGCCAAATGCAAACCCAAAATCTCACTCAAAGAAGGATGGACATTTGACCCGACAAAGCCAAATACGAACCTAATTTCTCGCTCCATAAGAGAGGGATGGACTTATGATCAAACGAGGTCATATGCAGACTAATTACTGCGTTCAAAAATCAAAACTTATGTAATAAAATCTCAACAAAAGGAAAATAACAACACAAGTATGACTCAGGGGCTCCCTATTAAGCATGTCACAAATTGGCCATTGCAAAGGACGTTATTCCAACTACATCACCAAAAAGACGTAATACTAAGAAATAAAGGCAATATTTCCCTATGCAAGACTAACAAACAAATAAGAAATAAAGGCAAGATTTCCCTATGCAAGACTAACAAACAAAAATTGGGGTCCACCCCCTAACGATTATTACTTCGGTGACTGGGGACTTCGGACCCAATACAAGACCAAGGGACCACCGAGGTTCGTGCAATTATTCTCAATCTGCTTTTTGAATAAAATAAGGCTACAACCAACCCACAGTCCAAATCATTCCACCTGACGGCCCCAAAAGTTGATAAATGCTCGAAGAAATCAGATTTTCATTTATAGGATTGTTTGATAAGCCGGTATTAATGGGTGATGGACTCACTATAGCAACAGATACTGACGCCGCTACGCTAGCAATAAATGAAGTCGGTTCTACAACAAGAATTGAGGTAACTTTGGTGGCTGAAATAGTCTCCATCAGTGCGCCCATCGCGGCCATAATAGGCTCATGCATCCCCGTTGACACAGTCATCGGAGGATTGCACCTAGGATTCTCTTAACCTGACCCTGGAGGAGGAAGAGTTTCTTCGCACTCACATTGATCCTTCAATCTTCATTGAGGGTTATAAGGACCATGCTTATCATCGATCTTTATGAGCGGTATTGTTAACCCTAGGGACCGTGAGATTCTGGGGGTCATTTGCGATGGGGCCATGTGGGATCAATTTTGTGAGAGCATCTGTGAGATGACGCCATGCCTTCCTTACTTAAATTTTGGCCCTTTTTATTGTCACCAACCTTTTGAATTTGCCCCCGTCACCAGCCTCCGATATTCCTTGGGAACATATAGGGCCAGTCTTACGGTCTTGAAGAATGTGGTCCAAGAGAGTGATGGTATCCTACCTACATGAGGAGGTGACTCAACTGGATAAGGCCTTAAAATAGGCGCGTGGACATGCTGCATAGATAAGAGAGTCCGCGGATCGGGACACAGGAACTGAAGAGTTACCTTGGAGAGGCGATAGCTAACTCTAGTGCTAAGGCAGAAAGATGGGAGGAGAAAGTAATAGAGGCGACCCGCGCTGCAGAGGAGGTTCCCGTGCTCCAAGAATAGTGGGGCCGCTTGCTTTACCAGCTCGAGAACGTGAGGAAAGAGCCTAAAGTTGGCATTGCCAGTGCCCGACTGGATACGACTAGGTTCTCTCGAAGCCATGTAGCATTGGCTTCTAAGTCTAGGGATCTAGCCTGAGTGGGCTATGTAATGGTTTTACCAATTTGATTGTCTCTTCTCGGCCTGCCTTGAAACTTGGTGCTACCCGAGTTGGAGTGTTACTCTCCATCCTCTTCTGCCTACCCTCCGCCCGCTTCTCGCGGGATGAATCCCACTACTGCCATTGTGTGGATGCCTGACCCAAGGGAGGTCTCGGTGGAGGAACGTCGAGCCTGGATTAAGGCGAGAAAATGCCCTACATAGGGAGTAGTGTTAGCCTGGGATATGTAGCCCTTATGTTATTTTGGACCTGCATTTGTATAGGTCTAGTCCCTCTAGTTCTCGTTTTTGTTATGACCTCATTGATGAAATATTTCTTTTAGCTCTTTTGTTCTTAAGTCAACAGCCTTTTTTTCAGTGTAGTTATTTTATTGCTGATAGTATGTTTGCTTTACACGGGTATTACTGTTTAGTCAAAATACAAACATTATAACTACGCAAAAACAATTGAATCGCCGTAAGAAGTCGATCTCAGAGCTTTTAAAGATAATATATTTGGATATTGAGACTATTCTAGGCTCGGATGAGTTCCTGGACTTCCATGTCTTTGAGCAAGTAGGTAGCTAGCCCAAGGATCTTGGAGATGTGATAGGGGTTGCTCTATTTTGGCTCGAGTTTACCGACGATTTTGGAGGCTTCTTCTCTTTTCAAACAAGGTCTCGACTTGAAAGGATTGGGGTCGAACTCGAGTGTTGTATAATTTGGCCATTCGGGCCATGTAGAACTCCGCGTGAGTAGCGGCTCGGATCCAAATTTTTTCCATGAGGTATAGGGCCAAAGCGAGGTTGGCGCTGTTTTGAGCATCCTCATATTCCTGTACCCGTAGACTTGGCTTCACGACCTCTGAGGGGACTACCAACTCTGCCCCGTACATGAGGCTGTAAGGGGTATCCCTCGTGGCCGACCACCGGGTGGTACGATAGGCCCATAGGACACTAGGGACCTTTTCGACCCATTTAGACTGGTATTTGTTTAAGTAGGTCTTTAGCATTATTAGGAGGGTTCGGTTGGTTACTTCAACTTGACTGTAACCTTGGGGATATCCTACACCTGTTAAGTGGTGCTTGATACCCCACTTGTCGCACTATTTTCCAACGAGGTTACTGCAGAACTACAGCCCGTTGTCACTCACCATCTGTTGTGGTACTCTGTACCGGCTTAGGACGTTTCTCTATATGAAGTTTATCATGACCTGACTTGTATTTTAGGAGAGGGACTCTACCTCGACCCACTTAGTGAAGTAGTCTACGGCAACCAATAAGAACCTTTTCTAGCCTTTATCTGGGATCATGGCTCCCATGATTTCTATTCCCCACCGCGCAAATCGGGAGGGGATAGTATCTGGCTCCCAAGTGGGCAGCAGGTTTATGGATCATTGGGGCGTGCAGCTGGCACTTCCAGCAAATCCGGTAATGGAAACAAGCAAACGCTGAAATAGAGCTATAGCCAAACCAACCAAATTAAAGAGGATATGTCGTACTTTGTTGCTGAAATACAAGAAAATGTGCAAGAGAAGACTTAGAAGGCCCAATAATGAATGTTATTGGGTTGAGACTCAATTCAAGTGATGGGTTTGTGCTAAAATAAATTGGAAGACAAATTGTCAAGACCGGGGGCCATCAATTTTGTGGCTAGCTTCAAGACTAAATAAATAGGTTTAAGTTTTGGTCAAATAAATCTTTTGTATGACCCAGAAGTCAAGTCTTCTTGTTTTGCATTTCAAGAGTCTTGTTTAGTGTTTCAAGAGTCATTAAGAGTGGTCAAATGCTTGTTTAGTACTCCTATGTCTTAGATACAAATGTGGGACACTTTAGATGCATTTTCTAGCCTATAAATAAGTCTTACAAGAGTTGTAAAAAATAAGCTTTGAGAAAAATCCGCAAAAGAATATTTCTTTGAAATATTTGGACTCTCACTTTGAGAGGAATTAAAATTTTGAAGAACTTATCAAGATTCTTGAGCACGATCTTGTGGCGTTCAACCATACCGAGGTTCTTAGCTGATTTTATAGCCAATAGGTCGAGGTTTATCAGTTCTAAGTAAGTTCAAACCGGATTCTCGATCTTGGGAGACCGCTGCTTATATTATACATTGTGTTCTTAGATATATATATCTATCGGGTCCAATGTCTCTATCTTTTATCCACATTATCTGTGCATATTCTTCACAGTCGGTAGCCATGGTCGGCCAATAGTACCTTTGTTGAATAATTTTAGTCGTCATGCTTCTTCCTCCAGAGTGGCTGCCGCAACATCCATCGCGGGTTTCTCTCAAGACATGTTGGGCCTCTTCCTTGTTTACGCATCGGGAGGTCAGATAAGACCAAGAGCGTCAAAATAGCACCACATTTTGTATATTGTACCAGACTGTATGATGGTACATAGCGCGTTGCTTGACTTGGTTGGGCGTATTTTCCTGGATTTCTAATAAAGTCGGTGATTTATGTCATCCAATCTTCTTGAATGGACGCAACCATCTGAACCTCCCCGTGCTATGCAAAATGTAATTCTTCAAGTGCTAGCAGTCTGGGCTTGGCTGGCAAGTTTGGATAGGGCGTCCGCATCTTGGTTCTCCGACCTAGGGATCTATTTCATGGAAATTATTGGAACAAGGTCGTTCCTGCAAGGATGGCCTCTAGGCACTTCTTCATCTTTTCCTCATGTGCTTCGTAGGTTCCATGGATTTGCTGGACCACGAGCTGAGAGTCGCTATGGATGAGTATTCTCCGTATCTTGGCCTCGTTAGCTAGGCGGATCCCTAAAAGAAGTGCCTCAAATTGGGCCTCATTGTTGGATACGGGATACTCCAAACGGATGGTGAACTCCATAATAGTCTTCGGCTGGTCTGAAGCTATTTTCCTAAAGATTATACCCACCCCACTGTGGGTCTTAGTAGAGGACCCATCTATGTGGAGGTGCCATAGGGGCTCCGGATCTTCCTCTTCAGGTTCTTCATACATTTCTGTGATGAAGTCGGCAAGCACCTGGGCTTTTATGTTCGGTCGGGGGAAGTAAGTGATATTGAACTCCCTTAATTCTATAACCCACTTGACAATCCATCCTGAGACCTCCAGGTTGTGGAGGATGGTTTGGAGGGGATGCTTTGTGAGCACATTGTTCGAATGGGCCAAAAAATATGCACAGAGTTTTTGGGCTGTGGAAACTAAGTCTAACCCGATCTTCTCGATGTGTGAGTACAAGGTCTTGGTGTCTAGAAGGGTTTTGTTGACATAGTGGACGGCTAAGTGCTCCCTTCCTTCAGCTCGGACCAGGACTGCGCTCACCGACTCTCTTCCTACGGCTAGGTAGAGAAGAAGAATTTCTCTGGGATGGGTTTCACCAAAAGGGGCAGTTTGACAAAGTACTCCTTAAATTCCTTGAAAGCTTCTTCACACCGGTCACTCCACTGAAAATCTTTTATATTTCTGAGTATCTTGAAGAAGGGTAGGCCCTTCTCCGAGGTGCGAGAGATGAACCTGCGCAGTGAGGCAATTCTTCATGTGAGTTTTTGAACGTCACACACAATCTTCGGGGATTCCATGTTGAGGATGGCTTCGGCTTTTTCGGGATTAACCTCAATCCACTTTTAGGTGACCATGTACCCTAGGAATTCTCCCACTTGGATGCTAAAGGAGCACTTTCGGGGTTTAACCTTCATCGGCGAGATAAGCATGGTCTTCTTCTTTATAACTCTTCACAATCATGTCGTCGACATAGACCTTCATTGTTTCTCCAGCCAGGTCATCCAATATAAGGTTAACCAGCCTCTGGTAAGTGGCCCCGACATTCTTGATTCCTAAGGGAATTACCATGTAGCAGAAGGTGCCAATGTTGGTGATGAAACTAGTTTTCTCCTGATCATTGTACGCCATTGGAATATGGTTGTAACATTGACCCCTGTCCATGGTAGAGAGAAGGGCGCAGCCAGCCGTAGAATTGACCAATAGATCGTTGCTTGGAAGCGGATAACAGTCCTTAGGACATGTACTATTGAGGTCGGTGAAGTTGACGAACATACCCCATAGACCTCATGTCTCTGGGAAGAGAACTACGTTCGCCAACCATTCCGGATAGCGCACTTCCCGAATTTGATAGAGGTTGAGCAGCCGTTGAACTTCGGCCCGAATTACCTTGTTTTGTTCAACCACATATTGCGCTTCCGCTGCTGGATCGGCTTGACCGTGGGATATACATTTAGATCGTACATGCATATCTCCTAGCTAATCCACCCAGGGGGGCCGTCCTTCCAGGAAAAGGGGTGATGGAACAACTTAAGGGTAGTTGTGATGGCATTTTCTATGTGTTCTCCGATTTTGACAATCCTCCATTCAATTTCTTACACCAATTCTATAATTTTGAGTTCTTTTGCAGGTTGGACTCGAAATTCCTCCAAGCGAGCTTTCTTGGCTAAGGGCTCGGCACGAGAAGTCTTAGACTCAAACGGTAAGGCGTTCATACGGCACTTATGAGCCTAGGTTTGATCTCCCTTTACCTCTCCTATCCCGAAAGGGGTATGGAACTTGATTTTGAGGTGGAGGGTAGATGAGATGCCATCAAAGGCTTGGAGGGCTAGTCGTCCACTAGTGGCATTCTACGTTCACGAGGGAGCTTCTAATACCTATAACTTACTCGACTCGGTGTGGGGGGTTGCACCATTTCCCTAGGATAACGGTAGGGTTATGAGCCTCACTGTTTGACATTGTTCTCCAGAGAAACCTACGATGGGAAACCTCCATAGGTTCCATCTGGCTGTGGGGGATGTCTAGGGAAAAATATGTTGGTGTGAACAATACGTTAACTGAGATTTCGGTGTCTACGAGGATTCTTCTAACCTCTATTCCGTGTATAGTGGTCGTGATTACAAGGGGTCCTCATCGGGATGCACGATGCCTAACAGGTCGTCGGGCCCAAAATAGATGACCGACTGGTCTGCCCATCGCACATCATAGACCTTTAACTTGTTATCCGCGTTTCTAGCCTTCTTGATATAGTTATGATTTTCCTTTTTGGTAATAGACAGTACCCTTCATTCAATCATATTAACCACGTGGCTGGTAGGAGCGTTTTCGCGATAGGTCCGAGAGGGTGGAGGTAACTGCTCCTCCTCTAGAGGCTCATGTTCATTGTCCTCGGAAGTGTCGGAGCACTATTTATTGCTTTTGGGTGCTTCCTCTCTTCCCCGTTTTCCTATAAACATTCCCTGTCGGGCATCACGTATATTTCCAGAAAGCCCAACCCTCAGAGATTGGAGATCTCCTGTTGAAGGTCGTAACAGTCATTTTTTAGATGTCCGTAGGCTCAATGGTAAGTGCAAAACTTTTTCAAACTTTTGAACCTTTGGGAATACTTGGGGCCTAGTGGCCATTTGAAGACATGCTCTTCTCCCACGATGCTCATGACTTTAGTGGGCGTTATCGTCATGGGGGGTAAGGGCATTGGCTCCAAATTCTTATTGACTCTCTCCTTCCTTCCTTCATCATTTTCATCTTTTTTTTCCTTTTCTTTGCCCGTGGAGGAGATCAGTGCTTGGGAGGCCTCCACACCTTCCGGGACCTTCGAATTCTCTTATAGTTCCATGAAGGACTCGACCTTTTGCATCAAATCTTCCAAGTTAATCGCTCAATTCCTGATGAGGTGAGTGGCAAAATCTCCTGGCAGGAGTTCCCTGGCGAAGATATCAGAGAGCATACTGGGATAGAGGTGGGTAACCTCGACGATGGCGTGCAAAAATTGTCTCTTGTGAACCCTGAGTGACTCGTTTGCCTTTTGTCGTACATTGAACAAGTGCCTACACGTCAAAACAGATGCCCACACGTCTTAGGAAAGACTGTGTGGCATACAAACTATCTTACGAACATCAAGGTTAGATGTTCAAAATTATGTATCGTCCCCGGGGTGAGCTGGGAGAACCAGGATTGTGCTCGACCACTGAGGGTCATCCGAAATACTCGTAATAGGACATGATCAGGAGGCGACACGAGATCCATCCATGCCATGTATTGGTTGATGTGATTGCGGGGGTCGCGGTTGTTACTCTTTCCAGCATAAGTCAGGAGTCTTGCAAGCTTAATTCCAAGAGGGACGAGGGCGTCATCTATGTGAGGTGCGAATACTAACCCACAATACGTTGCTCCCTCCCCGGGGTTGAGATTGCGACGAAGTTCAAGAAACTCTCTCTGCATTTACTCAATTATCCCCTTCAAGGGTCTGTCGGGGGATGTTGAGCGTAGGGGCCTACAACGGGCTCGGGATAGTAAAGCTTGTGTAGTTCTAAAGGATTCTAGGCTGCCTCACGAGGGCGTGGTGGACGCCGTGGTGGCCATACTTTTGGGGGCACATCCATTGATCTCACCATGTGCAACGATGGTGGTCTTCTTCTATAGCGAGAGGGAGAGGCATTGGCATTGCTGCAGGGTGAGCATTCAGACATGGCATGTGGAGGGGGAGTGAATTAATGGCAATGAGGATTCCTCTATTCCTATGGGCAGTCCCTGTTACGACCATGACCATTCTCTGAGGCCGTTCTTCCGTTTCTGTTACGATACATGTCCCAATGTACTTGTATAAAACCCATGGAGGGTACCTCCTCCCACGGGGCCAGGGCGGTGGCAGGTTGAGGAATGAGAAATGTCTGTAGCCTTGGCATGGGAGCACCCATAGCATAAGGTTTGGGTACGTCAGGATTTAGTGCAGGACCGTCGTGCTCTGATGCTTCTTCCTAAGGGGGCGGAGGACTCTGCTGCGTCTCCGTTTCAGTGTCGTGATTCTCAATTTACTTGCGTTCCAGATTTGATCGGGATGATGCACGTACAAGTGCTCTTCTATCCCTTTTTTCTGTGCATAGAATTTTCCTCAAATTATACCAGAGAACATACGGCATTCCCACAGATGGCACTATTTGGTGATGCAATATCGTCTAGGCCCGTGAGGTCGGGAATTTTGAGGATATCGTCTCTTAATTTTATTCGGAATGCCTATCTCGAATTAGAGGAAAAAAGGAGGCAATATTACTAAGAATTTTAACTGAATTACAAGTGGGGTCGTAAAATGAGATAGCTAATGCTAGTGTAGTGTTATTTTGCTAAGTAAAATTGCGGCAAAAAATTTGACATAACTTGTACAGATTTTGTGTTGTGTAAAACCTGTCCTTTGATTCTGAAATGAGGGGCTATTAATAGTGCTAGCCCTTGGGGTCTTCACCCAATAGGGGTTGGTCTATCTTTCTTAACTATGGGTGGCGTTGGTGGCCAATAGTGGAAAGATCTTCTGCGCCATTGGGGATCGTGTGTCAGTGGATGACCAATGTGTGGGTTTGACTAATTTTTATCTTTTCTTGTAGTGATGGCATCTGCACTAATGGTCTTCTATGGTGGCTCTGGACCAATAAGAGAGAGCTGGTCTGCCCTAATCGTTGGTCTTAACCGAAAAGAATTTCGCTTTCTGCTCCAATGGCTGACTTCGGCCAATGAGGCACGGTCTTCTGTTATAATGAGGGTGGTTGTGAGCTATGTTGAATGGGTTGGTTGGCAGGTCTTTCGAATATGGTTGTGTCTGGGTTTCACCTAGGGGATCGGGTGCCTCTCTTTGTTGTGCATTTAGAGAGGGACCCGTGAGTCGTTATTCATTATTGTATGGTAATCCGAGCTATGTTTTCAGCTATCTCCTAGATCATGATTTGAGCGGTCTCGGCCCTTCCTTGTATTCACTTGTGTCCTAAGTGTTTTGTATTGTCCTCCTTCTTCCATGGTATTCTGGCTAAGTGTTGTATCACCACCCGGAGGTCCACTATCGTGGGTTAGTGATATCCGAGGGGTGTCCAGCCAATCGGGGAATTAACCACATCAGTCTAGGGGTTCCCTGTAATCTTTCCTCGTGGGTACCCGCAGTTTTGACCAGCTTTTTGGGCCTTTTGGGAGAGTTCTTCGTGATTCTTTAGGTCTTAGCCGTACTCCCTTGTTGAGGCATTAGTCGTGATCTGGGCGTACCTTCTCCTAGTGTTTAGTTCCCTGATAGTGGGTATCATCTGGTCACGACCCAGGGGTACCTTCTCCGGATGTCTGGGCCGTGGTGCTTTTATTAGGGTAATAGCAGGCCATAACCCGGTGGTACCGTTCCTCTGGCCATTGGTCGTTTTTGTGGGGTACCTTTTTTGCCTGTTTCCGGAGTCGTGGCGGATTATGCATCATCACTTTCTTTTCTGTTTCCATTGAAAATATTGTTTTAAGATTGTTAGGAAATGGGAATACAAAAAAGAATAATTTACAGAATATTTGTGAGTTTCCATGAGGGCATGAACTTAAAACACTTTCTAAAAGAAATATTTTTATTGTATATTAAGAAACTCTGCTTCCCAGGATACAATAAAAAACTTAAGAATATTATGAGATGCAAAAAATGTTACTTGAATAAAAATGATCAGTCACATTCATATTTGTAAAACATGAAAAGTCTTATTGAACATACATGTTTATTCACAATGGCTATGTCCCATATGATAGATTTGCACTATTTCTCTAATTATATCAAATTTTAAATAAAACAGAATCTGAAAATAAAAATACTACGGGTTGCAACTCTTCACTAATTTATTTCCAATTAAACAAAATAAAATAAAAAAATTAATTATTATGACATTCTAAGTCTTGACCTTTCATAATGCCCCAAGGCCCAAGGTGCCCCAAGCACATATCATAGACTCATAATATATATTGATATATATGAAGCCCAAATATACCTAGATCAACACAAGAACTAATATCAGGATTAACTTTTAAGAACTAATATCAGGATTAACTTTTTAAAAGTTCAATTCTAAATAGGGTTTTCAAGACTCTTATCTCCTATCAATGTGGGATATTGTACATTGTTCCCAACTACGAATTCAAGACATAGACCTCCACCAATTCGTGAAATCCAAAACTTGATCTATTTGATTATTCCTTTTTCTTTTTTCCTTTACTTGTGGATTAGATTTCCAAGTCTTCCTCATTTCCAAAGTCTAATCCCGCTTTGTTTTTCTTAATTTTTCAAATCCAAGTCTATCAATTCAAATATTCCAAGTCTTTCATGAATTACTAATCAGTAAATCTACTTTTTCTTATTTCCGTTTTTTTAATCAACAATATCTTAAAAGTTTGGACTTTAAGTTTTAAAAGTTATGTGGTGAGGCAATATCGTCCGGGCCCGGATAGTCGGGGTGTTTGGGGATATTGTTACTCAAGTATTTGTGTTCGGAACGTCAATCTCGAGTTTGAAGAAAGGAGGCACAATATTTTTATTACGGACTTTGAGTAAAGTACAAGGAGTCGTGTGGAGTACACGAGTTACAGCTAGAAAAATGTGATAAATTCTAAGTAGAGTGTATGACAATGAAGAATATTGTTGTTTTCGTGTGGATTGATTAGGGCTTGAGTTGGAGGCCTCTCCATTTACTGCGAAATGGGGACTATTTATAGGGTAAGTTCAAGGGTCTTTAGCCAATGAGGTCCGGTCTTGCCGCTTTTGCTGGTGCCCAATGGTGTGGGAGTCTTCTGCTCCAATGGTCTTCGGGGATAGTCTGATCCAATGCATGCAGTCTGGTCTGCATCAATGAAATGTCTACATCAATGATATTTGTTGCTTTCTACCCTAATGAATAAGTTGGACCAATGGGGGGATGGTCTTTCATTATTATTAGGGTAGTCGCGACGTTGGGAGAGTTGGACCAATGGGGGATGGTCTTTCATCGTTATTAGGGTGGTTGTGAAGTTGGGAGTGATGATGACGAATGGTGTGTCTTTGGAAGTGAGTCGGAGGTCATGGTTGATTTGGTACGTCCTTGCGGGTCGTCTTGTTGATCATGAGTTGAGTATGGTGTGTCTTTGACCTTGCTTTGTCTTTACTCGTGTCCCTAATGTTGGTTATGAGCTCCTATTTCCTCAATTTTGGCTAAGTGTTGGTGACGGCTCTTTGGGCGCCTCGTGGGGTGTCGATTGCTTCGAAGGCATTTATTTTTTCAGGCTGGGATGTCTCAGGTCATTTTGTTGTGGGTACCATGATCTTAGGTAGGTATTAGGTCATGGAGGGGGGGGGGGGCAACGTGTTCGAGCCTTTGTGGCCTCACCCCATCCTGTCTAAGAGGCATTGGCCGGGTCTGGGAGTACCTTCCTCTCAGGGTTTAGACCGAGTACCTTTGGTGGGTGTTTTCGGGTCGTGACTCAAAGGTACCTTCTCCAGAGTTTGGACCGTCCACCTTTATTTGGCTGGAGGCGGGTCGTGGCTATTACGTAGTTTCCCGCAAGACCATGGTTAATTTTTTTGTAGGGTACCCACTTTTTTGCCCTTTTCCGAGGGTGGGGCAGATTATGCATCATCAGAAGTCCCTCCAATTCCGAGTGTATTTTGTAGAAATCACTTGGAACTCATTAAATAAGTCTATGTGCTATGGAGTTTTTCTTGAAGATGTGGTCCATCTTTCCCCACGTGGCACTGAGTTGGCCACGTGTCAAGGGCGTCATCTGAGCAGCTCCGCCTATAAATTGAGGTGACTTGTAGTGATTTGTCTTCATTCTCCCGAGTCTTCTAGTTTTTCCCTCTCTTTTCTCTCTCTTTGGTACTTTGAATTTTTGTCAGCAATCTGATGGCTTCTGCGAGCAGTACCGGCGAGGAGACGTCCGGTATGGTACGACAACGGGTGGCGTCTGATGTGGCGGCGGGAGGCGCTGCGGTGTCGCCTTATAATGAGGAAGCGCCGTGACGGTGTCACATTGGTTGTGGTTCAGCAAAAACTTCTGCCAAAAAGGCGAAAATGTGATGGCGGCAGCGGCACCACCTAAGGTTTTGGCTGGTGGTGTACGAAGTTCAGTGAAATCTATGGACAAGATCGAGGCCGAATTTTCCAAGTATGGGACAAGTAATGATGGTCTGGAGCTTGCGGTACCTTGAGGTCACGAGAGGGCGATTTATCCTCGCTCCGACTACTACATCGCCTATTTCGTGCATATCAAGGCGGGGGTTTAGATATTTCCTCACTGTTTTCTATCGGGAGGTGTTCAAGGCCTGCATTCTCTACCCCATTCAGTGGTCGGCTCTGGTGGCGTGGACGACATACTGGCTTTAGAGTCTTCGGTGGGGAACCATCGTCCCGAGATTAGTACGTATTTTTGATGTTTTTGGTAGATATTTCTTCTTCGAGTTTTTCTTCCCTTTTTGAGTTGGAATTTTGATCTTGCAAAGACTATCATGGAGACGCTAAAATGTGATGCTCCTCCTCCTCGTCCTACCAAGAAGAAGAGGAAGAAGGCCATTGCTCCTAAACCTCGGAGGGCAAGGGGGTCGGCTACTTTGGCGGCATCAGCTAACGAGCCTTCTGGAGAGAAGAGCGCTTCGGCAGAGGACCCCTCTCGTAAAAGCCTGTCGAGTGAGAAAGTGATCAAACTAGTCAGAAGAAAGAGGCATCGGGAGCAGGCCGACGTCTTCTCTAAAAGTAAGGTGATCTTGGTTCAGGATTCTAAGGACGAGGGTCCGGTTCTGGCGCAGGTGGGAGATAGTCCCACCACCTCTTGTCTTTCCCCAGCCACGCAATATGATTCTGGTGCAGTCAGAGACTAGTTCACGCTGCACTATTCTTCGGCCATGCGGGCTAACATTGGTGGTACCCCTTCGAGCCATCCATCTACTCCCCAACGCCCGACCGCGCGAATAGAATTGGTGGCTGAGAAGTCTTCTTTGTCCCTTCCCCAACATCATGGAGTTGGGTCTACGGACTTCCAGGTCACTCCTACTGAGGAAGTCAGGAGTTGGGGTCAGGTCACCTTTTCTCCAGTGAAATCGCTTAGGAACTCAAACTCTGGGTCTTTTGGATGAGTTAGCTCATCTTGGCTCTTTTCTGACCCCCTCACGGCTAAATGCCCAGGAGATGGGCTTGGTTGCACAACTGTACGCGACCTTGGTAAGTGATGCTGTTGTAAGTATGTTTATTTTTTCATTTCGAGTTTCTTCGACTAACACCTTTTTTTCTCGGCAGGCCCCTGTTGGAATGAGAGGTATGTCTCAGTTCTACGAGAAGGCAGCCCGAGAGAGGTATGCTGTGAAGGGATTGGAACAACAGTTGAAAGATCGTCTGGCGGCTTCAAAGAAGGTAAAGGAGGCCTTAGGGATAGATACTTGTAGGGACCCTTGTGGCCGTGTCAGCCTTAGTTTGTTTAGTTTTTTTTTTTTGTCTTTTGTTTCCTAGAGTTGTACTGGGTCATCACCTCCCAGAGTTCTTGATTATGAAGGGAAGTTTTGAAGTTTTCCGTATACTCTGTCGTCGTAATTTTTGTTCTTAACCTTTCGAGTGGGCTTTTCCTTTCTTTATACATGGGAGGAACTCTTCCCCTTCTTGTTTAACTTTTCCGCCCTAACCATGACCATAGGGTGTTTGAGTTTGTGCCAAGTGATCACGCTCATCGAGGCTCGTGGTTCTCATGGGACCATTTTGCGTGACTTTTTTTTGTGTAACCCATTTTGGGGGGAGGTCTGTCGAGCTTTCCCCTAATGGGCCTCAAAGCATCGCAGTGGGTACCAGGCGTTAGTTCTGACGATGGATCTCTAATTAGGAAAATTTTCAAAACTTATAAGTTTCCCTTGTGGTCGTGGGAGGCGTCTTCTGATGGGGGTGGTCGGGCGTCGGCAACTAACAGGGTAGTCGTGGATTTGAATTGGCCTGCCTTTTCGTTTCCTAACTACCCACATTGGGAAGAGGTGCCTCATTTATTGTGAAGAGACATGGGGAATTGGTGCGCCGGTCTAGTTCCCGTATGGTGGCGTCTGACATGCTATGGTTATAGTTATTAGGGGAAGGTGGCGGTTCGTCCGGGTCGTGAGTGGGGAGCCGAAAGGTCCCACCTTTTGAACTGGGGGCATGGAAGCGAGATGACTCAGAATATGAACTGTCTTTTCGCGCTTATATAAACATAGCCACCGTTGTTCTTCTTGTTCATCACTTCAAAACCCCTCTTTGCTCTGTAAAAAATACTTGTTTTTTTTCTTCCTTTTCATAACCATAGTTTCTCAGACCACCAGTGTTTTTTCTAGCGATGAAGAGTCTCATAACTCTCCTATTTCTCCTCCTCTGCCACAGTGGGGCAGTGCCTCTGCTTTTCGCTGGAGAAGGGTTGCGCGTTCTTCTCCTGCCCGTTCTGACTCACAGTGGCAGGAGCAAGGTGGTGATGCTGCCGTTCTGCAGATGACCACGGCGAATCGTATTTCCGTGGTTTTCAACCGGCGGGATCCTTACCAGAACGCGAAGGAGGGAGCTTTTTTTCAGAGCGAGCATCTAGACCCAAAGCGCATGACCGGTAGACTTCGGGTTGGTTCTACACCTTCCGTGATGAACATGGTGGAGATTAGCTCTTTGATGGCAGTGTATAGCAATCCCTTTGAGCAGTTGCACATCATCATTCCCTCGGAGACGCATAGGGCTTTTGACCCTCCCGACGGTTACATGACGGTATATGTGAAACAAGTGCATTGCGAATTTTGCTATTTTTTCCATCCGGTGGTGAGAAAGCTCTTTGAGTTCTCGCAACTGTGTCCGAGCCAACTAACTCCAGCTTCTTATCGCCAACTAGTGGGGTTTATCCTTTGCTTCCATCTGTTAAACCTCCCATGCACCCCTGCGACCGTGGCGGAGGTTGTTACCTTGCGGGCCACCGCGGTTGGTTCGCCCTCCTTTTCCATCTTGGTGCGGGATAGCAAGCTGGTGCGTCTGATTGTAGCGACCAACGATCCTGCGAGCAACGGTGATTGGAATCGGAGATACATTTTCATGGCTCCCCTGTGAGATTCATCGACTCTTTGGGAAGGTGTGCCCCGAGTTTGAGGGTTGGGTTATGTTTACCCATCCTTGTTGGTGGCTTCAGAGGCTGCTTCCTCTATGACATATCATCGATGTTGAGCAATTCCATGGTCTTGCTTCTGGCCGTTCTACAAGACGGGCTGGTGGATTAGCGTCAGGACCCACCGACACTTCAACAACACTCAGAGTATCGTTAGTGCCTTCAAGTTATTTTTTGTACAAAAAAAATTGAATGTTCCTCGAAACCCTTTATCTGAGTATATGGAGTATACTTTTTTTTTTTTGTTTTACTAACCCTTCATGATGTTTGTCTGTAGGTGCAGAGATGGCATCCCATGCTCGTCGACCCTTTATAGGTGACGTGCTAGCGTTATCCGACGGAGGCTTGGACTTGTCTAGGTCGGACGATCGGGGTATGCCCGCCTCTTCGGAGTCTGCTGATGCGTATGTTTTGATGGTGGATACTAACGAGGGGGTTAGCTCTGAAGGTATGCCTCAACCTATGGACCCTGTGATGGCTGAACACTTTGCCTATCATTTTATGCCTCCGTTTGGTACGAAGCTTGACTTTGAGCCCTTGCCAATATCGTCATTTAATCTGATAGACAAGACGTATGCTATTAGTGGTCCCTCGAAGAAGAGAGGGGGGTCGAGATGTAGGCGCATCTTCCTCATGGAAGGATAAGGGAAAAGGGGTGATCGACCCCTTCCCGGCCGTAAAGAACTGACGCCCTAGTCTCCCCCTAAGAAGAGTAAGTTTAAGCTCACCCCGGAGGAGGAAGGGTTTCTTCGTACTCTTGCCATGCCTTCGGTTTTTAATGAGGGATACTAGGACCCTAACCACTATAGGTTTTTTGTTAGCGAGATCTTGAATCCTGGGGATTGTGAGCATTATTCAGGTCACTGAATTCTATGCACATGCGCCACATACCTCCTACTTTTGGCACTAGGACCACATTGGCCAGCAAACCTGGGTACCTGACTTGACGGATCTGGTGGAGGTCTATGAGCCATTGGACCTCGGCTCGAATCATTTTTTTCAACTCTGGTTCCATGTTTCTCTTTCGCAGTTGGACGGGCTTGGCGGTAGGGTATACGTTGAGCTCGTTTATTCATATTTCTTGACTAATTCTCCCAAGGGGTCCGTCCTTCCAGGCAAAAAGGTGGTGGAATGATCTGAGGGTGGCGATGATGGCTTTTTTTATGTCTTCCCCTACATGGGCACCGATTTTCACTATTTTGCCCTCAGCACCTTCCACTAATTCTATTATTTTGAGTTATTCGGCAGGCTGGACACAGATCTCCTCCGAGCGAGCTGTCTTGTCGGGGGGTCGTAGCTTAGGCGGGTCGGACACGATTGGCAAGACGTTCATGTGGCATTCTCGCCCAAGGGTCTGATCCCCCTTGAGCACTCCTATTATCGACGAGGTCAGAAATTGGACCTTCAGATGGTGAGTAGACGAAACCGCTTCGAAGGTTCGAAGGGCGGGTCGGCTGCATATAACATTGTACGTTTGTGAGGGGCGTCCACCACCAAAACTTTTGGGGGCTCGGTACAACGTATGTCCCCTTGCTCCCCGGAGAAACCTACGAGGGGTACCTCGATCGTCTTCATCTAACACTGTGAAATTCCAAGAGCCATGTATGTAGGTAGGAAAAGAACAGTGGCTGAACTTCTCGTGTCTACGAGTACTCTTCTGACTTCGGTTCCGAGTATGATAACTGTGACCACGAGGGCATCTTTGTGGGGGTATATGATTCCCAGGAGATCGTCGAGGCCAAAGGTGGTAACCGATTGGGTAGCTATTCTAGCGGCGAAGACTTCCAACTTGTTGTTCGCATTGCGAGCTTTCCGAATGTAGTTTCGTCTTTGTTCAAGGGTTACAGATAGTACTCCACCTTAGATAATATTCACGGTGCGACCTTTAGGGGTGTTATCACGATATGTATGAGGGGGTGGGGGGAGCTGTCCCTGCTCGGTGGACTCTGACTCATTGTCTTCTTCGGGTGATCCTGACCTGCATTTTTTCTTCTTGGGTGCTTACTCGCGCCCTTTTTTTTCACGGGGTCACGATCATCGGACACCACATATTCCTCCAAATAGCCCAGCTTCAGGAGCCTGGCTATCTCCATTTGGAGGTGGACGCAGTTGTTTGTCAAATGCCTGTACGTTCGGTTGTACATGCTGGATTTTCCTGTGTGCTAAAGCCTCTGGGCATCCCTTGTGGCCCAAGGCCACTTGAAGTAGCGTTCTTCCCCCCCATTATTGTCATGATTTCCATGGGGGATATCTTCATGCTCGGCAAGGGTACCGGGTCCAATTCCTTCTTGGCCCTTTCCCTCTTGCCTCTTCCTTGTCTTTGCATTTTTCATTCCCCTTAGTCGGGGCCCTCGTGGTTTCGGCAGCTTCCAAGATCTTGTGTGTTTCCTTCATTTCTATGAAGGATACAAACTTTTGTAATAGGTACTCCAGGTTGATGGCACGATTCCTCATGAGGTAATTGGTGAAGTCCCTTGAAAGCAATTCTCGAACGATGATATTGGAGAGCACTCTTGGGTTGAACCGGTGCACTTCCCTTACTGCTTGAGAGAATCGACGCATGTAGTCTCAAAGGGGTTCATCCGTGTTCTGTCGGACGTTGAAAATGTGACCGCAAGTCTTTGGGAAGACCATGTTGTAGGCAAACTGCCTTACAAACATCTAGGTTAGCTGGTCCAAGCTATGGATGGTCCCCAGAGGTAGATGAGAGAACCAGGATTGGGCCCTTCTAGTGAGGGTTGTGCGGAAGATTTGGCACATGGCATAGTCCAGGGCTGACGACAAGTCCATGCATGCTAGGTACTAGCTGATGTGGTCACATGGATCATGATTAGTGCTCTCTCCAGTGTAGCTTGGAAGTCCGGTGGGCTTCATGGACAGGGGAATCTAATGTTCGGCGATGGCGGGCACAAATAGCGACCCCTAATAGGCCGATTCATCACTCGAGTTCAGATTGCGACAGAGTTCCCACAATTCTCTCTGCATTTGATCCATCATGCCTCGTAATGGGGCATCGGGTGTCGGCAAGCACCTGCGTCTTGATACGGGCTCTAGATAATATGGCTCATGGAGGTCGGGCGCAACCCACGTTGCCCCTTACGGATGGGGTGGCCAAGGGGGTTCACTTCCTCATGGTGCACATACCGAGCTGGCAGTATCTGGTGAGGGTTATCTTCTTATTCGTCGTGGAGGGGAAGCTCGAGTGTCGTTTTTTGACAGTCCCTCTGATCGAGCCCTAGGGGGTGGGACTAATTGGCAACGCGGGGGGTTTCCCCTCTCCTCAGACCTCAATGTTATGACCTCGATCGTGTTCGGATGCCGTGGCACCGCGTTAGTTGAATCGATTGAACATGTTGTAATACGTGTCCAACGACACCTGCACGTAATCCATAGCGAGTCCCGTTCCCAGAGGTACCTTCTGGTGGCCCGGCGGTATAGGAGCTTCAGCTGCAGGTGGTGTTGGGGCTTCAGGGGAGTCACTGGACCATCTGGTTGTGGGACCTCTGCATGAGGAAGTGGAAGGCTCTGCTCCCTCTCTGTTTCATCGTTGTGATTCTCCATGGATTCGACTTCAGTTTGGGATCATGAGGACTGTGAGGATACTCGAACTGGTACTATTAGAGGTCTTTTTCTGGCCATGCAACTTTCCTCAAGCTTTTCTCAGAGAACCTTTAAGGTGTTCCCACAGATGACGCCATTTGGTGAGGCAATATCGTCCGAGCCCGGATAGTCGGGGTATTTGGGGATATTATTACTCAAGTATTTGTGTTCAAAACGTCAATCTCGAATTTGACGAAAGGAGGCACAATATTTTTATTAAGGACTTTGAGTAAAGTACAATGGGTCGTGTGGAGTACACGAGTTAGAGCTAGAAAAATACGTTAAATTCTAAGTACAAGTAGAGTGTATGACAATGGAGAATATTGCCATTTTCGTGTGGGGAGGATTAGTGCTTGAGTTGGAGTCCTCCCCCTTTGCTGAGAATGGGGGACTATTTATAGTGTAAGTTCAAGGGTCTTTGGCCAATGAGGGCCGGTCGTGCCGCTTTTTCTGATGCCTAATGGTGTGGGAGTCTTCTGTGCCAATGGTCTTCGGGGATAGTCTGAGCCAATGCATGCAGTCCGGTCTGCACCAATGAATAGTCTACACCAATGATATTTGTTGCTTTCTGCCCCAATGAATGAGTTGGACCAATGGGGAGATGGTCTTTCCTCGTTATTAGGGTAGTCACGACGTTGGGAGAGTTGGACCAATGGGGGATGGTCTTTGCTCGTTATTAGGGTGGTTGTGACGTTAGGAGCGGTGATGACGAATTGTGCATCTTTCGAGGTGAGTTGGAGGTCGTGGTCGATTTGGTACGTCCTTGTGGGTCGTCTTGTTTATCATGACTTGATTATGGTGGGTCTTTGAACTTACCTTATTTTTACTCGTATCCGTAATGTTGATTATGTGTTATTGTTTCCTCAATTTTGACTAAGTGTTGGTGACGGCTCCTTGGGCGCCTCGTGGGGTGTCAATTACTCCGAGGGCGGTTATTCTTTCGTACTGGGGAGTCTCAGGTCGTTTTGTCGTGGGTACCCTGATCTTAGGTAGGTCTTAGGTCGTTGGGGGGGGGGGAACGTGTTTAAGCCTCCGTGGCCTCATCCCATCCCGTCTAAGAGGCATTGGTCGGGTCTGGGGGTACCTTTCTCTGAGTGTTTAGACTTAGTACCCTTGGTGGGTGTTTTCGGGTCGTAACTCGGAGGTACCGTCTCCAAAGTTAGGACCGCCCACCTTTATTTGGGCGGGGGCGAGACGTGATCGTTACGTAGTTTCCCGTAAGACCGTTGCTAATTTTTTGTAGGGTACCTGCTTTTCCGCCCCTCTCCGAAGGTGTGGCAGATTATGCATCATCATTATAAAATAGTTCATGATATCCACGAGGAGCAATTTGCAGCAAAATCTATTCAAATAGAGATTTGAAATTCACAACGAACGCCATGAGAAAAAATAATTTAAAATTTGGGCTTTTTTTTTTCAGCAATTAAATCGTTTAAATGATTTGAAATTCACAACGCTTTCTTTTTTCAGCAATTAAATTGTTTAAATGAAGGAGATGATATGATGTGTAATTTTTTTCCACTTGACGTAGTTCAGCTCGGCAACAAATAATTTCTCAAGAGTTGGTGTTATGGTTAATTTCGCTGTGCAATAACGAAATGATGCAATTTACCAAATTTGTAAAAGGAAATCTTTCGTACCAAAAACATTATGAAGAATCGTTGAAAGATTGCAAGTGATATTCCTACTTCTCTTGGGCAATTAAATAAACAACATATTTGTATGCAATAAAGCCCGTGGCATTGTAATTATGGAATTGAGTTTTAATTTGACTTTAAAAACATTATTTGTTATTGTATTGTTTTAGTATTCACAAAATTCTCTTTAAGAGGGCGAAAGTCCTTCGCATGAGGGTAGAGCTTCCCTAACTTTAGGGCAAAGTCTTCTCGAGTAAGGTCTTCTCCGATCTCAGTAAGGCATCGTCGACGGATTTTCAGCGGCATTGACATCGCGTCCCTGCTCTTTTTCGTTCTCCTGTCATAATCGCGAGTCACCAGGGTTCTTGGTGGTTTTTTGTTTCCTTTTAGGGTTTCTTTTTTCCAGTTTTTTTCAGGGTTTCGTTTTTCCAGATTTGTTTCTTTCGTTCGAACTATCGGGTCGCTAGGGTTTTTTTGCGCTACTAACTTTGTTTGTCTCTTTATTTCTTCTTCGGTGTACGTGTGTATCGAAGTTGGAATTCGGCTGCATCTCTTGACTAACTCGCATGACTCACCCGCACCACGTTAATAACGGTTGCTTCTCGGGGTACTCATGGACGAAGCATGTAACTTGATGCGAAAAAGGGCTTACTCTTAAAGACGATGAGGGTGGGGGAGACGAGTTCCTTCTTCCTGATGCAACATGGGAACAGAATAATGAGGGGTCGGACATGATTGTTGTGGGTAGATTGTTGTCGGGGAAAGCAGCGAGTTTTGTCTCGTTTTGCACCATGATCAAGATGCTTTTTAAGGAATGTCAAGGTATTGACATTGCACATATTACTGAGGACCGTTTCCTCTTCCAATTCTACCATAGGATTGATAAGAATTGCGCTCTTGAGGGCTGCCCTTTGTCCTTCGATAAGAATGTTTTGGTTTTGGCGAGTGTGCATACGCATGAAAATCCGAGGGATACCAACCTTGACTACTGCTGCTTTTTGTCCGTATTTATGATATCCCAGTAATTCATCAAACGTCTGCGACAGCCAAGGCTATTGGATATTTGATTGGTATAGTAGAGGACGTCGATCTTGCGGAATCTATAACACTTAGCATGCGTATTCGTGTGAAGATTATTGTGACAAGGCCACTTTTGTGTTGCATGAAACTTTGGGGAAATGAGGGGCAGGAGATGCTTGTTTCTTTTAAATATGAACACCTTCTGAATTTATGTTATCTCTGTGGGATGCTTGGCCATATTATGGCAGATTTCGAGGAGAAATACAATATCGAGTTGGAGAATGATTCTGAAAATATTGGACCGTTGATTGACACAACACTTTTGAGAGTTAAGCTGGAATTGCCTTAACTCTGTTTTGATCTTCTTGATACTAATAATATGCAGCGGAAGTAAGAACACAAGAAGATATAATTTTAAGAAGTTTTCAATATTATTAAAAACTTTCGAGCCTTAGGCGAAATAACTATAAAGGTTTTATCAAAAACGTTCCTCACAACAATTCACTCACGCTCTTTGTTGATCGGACTCAACGAACTAGACAAGTAAGAACTACTTAACTTCTATGAACTAGACTTACGCAGTTGATACAAAAATTTCGCAAAACAAGACGAAGACAATACAAAGAATAATTAATCTCTCGGATTATTGGCACGATTGTCTTGTCTTCATCTTGATGAACTTCACATCTTTTAGAGATTTCTTGAGTCTTGAACGCCAAGATGTGTTGTTCACAGTTTTGGTAACTCTTGTTGTTTCCTTGTTGAAATTTGCCTTCTTTGCGAACTTCAAATCTTTCCTGATAATGTGTTTCCATTGTTACCGATTTAACAAGGTAACACATCTTCTTCAATTAGTAGAATCCTGGAAAGAATCGCGTCGCATAGAACAGCTCGCTTGTTTCCTTATTTTGAAACCGTGTTGTGTTGACTAATTCAACTTAGCTTGAATTATGGAAACTTCAAGTAAGGAATCTTTCATAGCTCTTCCTTATGCTTAAGATACCTTCCTGGACATAAACATAAACAACTAAAACCGTGGAACTTGATTAATATGTGAATAAAGGCAAAACTTAAATTTGGCAACTAAATAACAGTTTTCGCACAGACTCTCGGCTTTCAATGTTATCCACAATGTTAACCCAACATCGTCTAACATTGATTCCAGAAAGCCCTGCACTTTCAATCTCCCCCTTTTTGTCTTTCTTCACAAAACCAACACATGTTCCAATCAAGTCTTATATCCAGAAAGTTAAAATCAACAAGAAACACATTAAACTACTAAACTGCTCCCCCTCAATACAAGCTAATATATTCAAAATTAATTAACAAAGACAAGCATTAAGGTCATCACTACATCCACATATGTACATATGTTCAGGCCTCAACATTCATCAATGTTGCCTCAACATTGAAACCAATGAGTTTCCTGCACAGAAGGTTAACTAGACAAGCAGTTCAAAATGCACTTTCATAAGTAATAGCAGTTAGAGCAGTTCACCAGTAGTACTTAGAGTTACAGGCCATAACTAGATATCAAGGACATGTCCCTTGATCAAATAAAACCAATTAGAGATTAATGTACCAACAGTTCAAAGATATTTGCAGTTCATAAGAAACAAACCAAAAAATAGAAGACTAAAATTTAAAATTGGAACTACTCTCCCCCTTTTTGTGAAGAAGAGAGTTTCTCCAAGTTTTTCACCATGTCCTCCAGCTCTTTAAGGTGTTCCTTTCTCTCCTCGATCTCTCTCTGAGTATCAGCAATCTGCCCCCTGTACGAATTCAGCATATGATCCAAAAAGTAGAGATTATGACCATGCAGTCTTCTTCTTTGGACATTGTCACTAAAGTTCCAGCAAACTTCTGAGCCTTCTTCTTTTCAGCCCTTGGTCTCACCACTCCTTTTGGGTTCCATGGAAGGTCTCTCACTCTTGATCCAGACAAGTAGCTTGGGAGAATTGTCAGTTCAGAATCATTCTTCCTCCAGCCCACAGTCACACTTGTCTTTAATCCTTGCTTGCTAAGGATTTTGCAGATCAGTGAGGGAAAAGGCAGCATGCCATTTTTCCTTCGAGCAACTTCAGACATAGGCTTCACAATCCTCTCCCCCATGTTCACAGCTAGCCCATTCTTGATTTTGTAGACTAAGATTGCTGATTCCTTAGTCAAAACAGTGACATTTTTGCTTGGCAGCCAGTTGAAGCAAGCTATCTTATGCAAGACAACACTAAGGGAGGTAAGTTTTGTGGTTGGCAGAGCATCTCTCCAAATTTTGACCAACCCTCCAGTCAAGTCCTCAATCACATCATCATAATAGGGGTCCTCAGATTCATCACCAGTAGGGAAGCCACAGATCTTGTTGATGGTGTAAGGGTCAATGTTGAAGACTCTCCCCCTCACCTAAGCCTTTCCAAATTTTGGAGATCTGTAGTCCCTGATCCACTTGGAGAGATTTAGGTAGAACTACATGACAATCTCAGGAGCATAGTCACTCAGCTCCATCACTGATTATTGCAACCCTCTTGCCTCAAGCAAGTCCATTACCTTGTTCTCTTTGAAACTGGCCATCTCTATAGCTCTTTCAGTGTGAATTTCCCTTCTCTTGAAGGAATCCCACTTCTTCTCCAATTCTTGTGAAAGATAGAAAGGAGAATAACAGTCCTCCTCCATCTCAGGGAAGATCACATACAGCCCATCTGTATACTCCTCTGTCCCTGATGTTGCCTCAACATCAACAACAACATCAGCAGCACCATCCTGCTCTTCCTCAGTCTCCTCTTCCTTCTCCTATTCTTCTTCTTCATCCTCAACATCTACTACCTCAGTTTCCTCTTCCATTACTTGCTTTCCTTTCATCTTTCTCTCAGCAGCAGCAGCAGCAACCTTCTTCTCTTCCTCAGCCTTCTTCTTATCCTTAGCAGCCCTCTTCCTAGCTGATCTCTCAGCCTGTCTTTTCCTAACCTCAGCCCTTGCCTTAGCAGACTCAGACATATTTTTCAATTTCTCCCTATTGCCCTTTCTCTTTTTCTTTTGCGCTAATCCACTTCTTCACCATCTTGTCCACAGACGCATCCACGGATTTCTCCACAGATTTTTCAACGGATTCACTACCCTCCCCCTCAACAGTTAAGTCAACATCAAGTTCAGGGTTGGGTTCAGCAGTGTTTACCTCAATTTTAGGCTCATTGGTGATGGGAGTGGTTAAATCAGCAGTTGGCTCAATACTGGAGGTCGATTCTCCCTGTTTGGACTTTTTCCCACGTCGCACATAGGGGATCGCCTTTCTTTTAGCAACAGGAGCATCATCTGACTTCGCAGCAGCACCCCTAGTGTGTGAACGGGTGCGTGCAGCAGTAGGTTCGCTGTCCAGGGCAACATCTGCAAGAGTTTGCATGAGAGACTTGCTTGCCATTGTTAGTACAGAGATTTTGAGAGAAATCGCAGAGAAGGTCGAGAGAATTTTGAGAGCAATTTTGTAAAATATGCACAGATAAGGAAATTGCAAGTTTAATTAAGGAAAATAGGGTTTTGATTTCAGAAATAACCGTGAATAGGAAAGAGAATGAATGTTAATAATAGGCAGTTACCAAATTTGAACCAAGTAAAACTTTCCCACTATGTTTTCACGGGCACATGCTTTGATGTATATTTAACAGTTAACCACAGCGGTTTTCAGAAAACTGAAAACTTATAAGTTCATGTTTTCAATGTTGACTTGCGACTGTGCACAATGTTGGGATAACATTTGATAACATTCAAAACCGAAGGTGGAGGTACAGGCTTCACCAAGGCAAATTCATGTGAGAGCTTAAGATACATCCAAAAATACATCTGAAACTTAACCAATATAGCAAGTGAGTACCTCAGACATATTGTTCAGATCAAAATCATGAGTAAGCAACATAGATAACAAGAAACACACAGAGATAAGCATTTATGAATTCATGGAAAAATTCACTTCCACATCATAGAAAGTCACAGAAAAGTGTGTCACATGCAGTATGTCACCCAAGTTGTATGCCTCAACACATGAATTATAAATTATACTCCCCCTACGCCTAGACCGACACAACTCAACAACAAGAAAGAAACAACGCAGTTCTACATGATTGCAACAATGTAATGTCAAATAGGCAGATGGTAAACACAAATGAAAAACTCCTCAGACCAGCACATCACACATCTCTTTAAAATCTTTATTATTTTCATAACTCATTTGAACCAAAAACTGAAGGTTGCTAAACACAAAGCTAATGTCACTACTGAATGAGGGCAGCCTAAACTCCACACACCTCAGTAACAACATTAATAGGAGCAAGTTAGGCAAGTACAAAGGCCTTGAATGTTGGCAATTCATTTATCATGCACCCCAACACCCCAATTCCTTATGAATACTTGTTTACCAACCTGTATTCAAGAGAATCACCAAGTGATCAGTGCTACTAAATGTAAGAAATCTAAACCTCAAACACCCTAGTAGAAAAGATCACCCTCATGTGTTCCTTGGCCAAACAAACAGAAACATGTAAATAAGCACAACTGAGTAACACTGAAGCTGTCAACATCATGCACCCCAGCTTCTCCACATGTCCTGTACACCTTCCATATGAATAAGACACAACTGAATAGACATCAAAGTAGTGAACTTTGTGTACCCCAACTTCTTCATATGTTAGGCAATCACAACCTCAGACAATAGAAGAGTTTTATTACTTTTTCAAAACAAATATGTGAAACTGATAACTAGAAAGAGTTGTTAATCAAAGAGTTCAACCACATAAGCCACATATGACAAAACACAGATGATATGAGACTCACAAGGAAATGAATTCAAAAAAGGAAAACAACAGAATACCTACTACACCACAACCAATATACCAGTGCTAGTAAGTGGTGTTATGACAACACTGGTTTCCTCAACATTTTCACATATTGCACATGCTAAGAGATTTCCTCAAACTGAAGAATCTCTCACTATCTAAAGGTTTTGTAAACATGTAAGCAAGCTGATTTGTTGTCTCAATATGTTCAATGTTGATCACTTTGTCCTCTACCATATCTCTTAGGAAATGATGTCTTATGTCTATATGCTTAGTTCTCGAATGTTGGACAGGACTCCTAGAGATACTTATGGCACTTAGATTGTCACAGAACATGAGAAGTGTATCACTATCTAGCCCGTAATCTGAAAGCATGTGTTTGAGCCACACAAGTTGGGTAACACAGCTGCCAGCTGCTACATATTCTGATTCAGCAGTTTATAATGAAACACAGTTCTGCTTCTTGCTATACCAGGAGACCAAATTATTCACCAAATAAAAACAGCCCCCACTTGTTGATTTCCTGTCATCCACATCACCTGCCCAGACAGAGTCACTGAAACCAACCAAGTTAGTGTTAGTGTCATAAGAATACCAAATGCCTAAAGGTGAAATTCCAGAGATATATCTAAGAATTCTCTTCATAGCAATCAAGTGAGATTACCTTGGCTCAGCTTGGTACCTAGCACAAACACATACTGAAAACATGATGTCAGGTCTAGAGGCAGAGAGATATAGCAAACTACCAATCATGGATCTGTACAATGTTGGATCAACATTGCTGCCAGTGCCATCTTTTGTTATCTTCACTGAAGAGGACATAGGATTTTTGCAAGGCTTAGACTCTTGTAGCTCAAATCTCTTCACCAGATTCTTTGCATACTTCTCCTGGTTCAGGAAGATACCATTCTCCAGCTGCTTAACTTGTAGTCCCAGAAAGTAGTTGAGCTCACCAATCATGCTCATCTCAAATGTTCCCGTCATAGACTCAACAAATTTGTCTAAGGTAGACTTGTTAGTAGAGCCAAATACAATATCATCCACATAAATTTGAGCAATGCATATATCAGAGCTTTTTCTAAGGACAAACAAAGTTCTATCTCCATCTCCTCTATTGAAACCTAGGCATAACAGAAAATCAGTTAGCCTCTCATACCAATCTCTAGGAGCCTGTTTTAAGCCATACAAAGCCTTCTCAAGTTTGTACACATGGTCAGGATGTTTAGGGTCAGCAAAGCGTTTAGGTTGTTCTACATAAACCTCTTTGTCAATTAAACCATTCAGAAAGGCACCTTTAACATCCATTTGGTAAAGTTTAATCCTAAGACAGCAAGCAATAGCAAGAAGTAATCTAATTGATTCAATCCTAGCTACTGGAGCAAAAGTCTCATCAAAATCTATACCTTCTAGCTGAGTATAACCTTGTGCAACCAACCTAGCTTTGTTCATCATAATTACACCATTCTCATCATATTTTTGAAAATCCATTTTGTACCTATTACATTCACATGTGATGGCCTAGGTGCTAGATTCCAAACTCTGTTTTTGGTGAATTGTAAGAGTTCTTCTTGCATGGCATTAATCCAGTAACTATCCTTAAGGGTTTCAGTTACATTCTTAGGTTCAATGGAGGAAACAAAACAAGATGCATTATCAATAGTACATGAAGAAGACATGCAAACACACAACTTAGCCATATCCTTGTAATTGACCCTTTCTTTGTTGCGTGTTCTAACTCTTTCAGTAATTTGTCCAATTACTTGAGAGGTTGGATGATCTCTTTGTATTCTAAGAGGGGGGTCTCTTCTGGATACAGGAACCACTTCATCTTCAGAATCTGACAACACCGATGTTGGCCTATAATTGGGGGTTTCTGGTGTTAAGTCAACATTTGTTCCAGTTTCCAGTTCAGCATCTCCAGCGTATGTGTTCAATGTTGAGTCCAATGTTGGAGTAACATCTGAAGCACTGACTTCTTCAGTACCTGTAGAAACAGTTAAATCATCAAAAATGACATTCACTAATTCTTGAACAGTATGCAATCTTGGATTGTAGACCCTGAAAGCAGCACTATTAGGAGAATATCCAACAAATATACACTTTTCACTTTTGGGATCAAATTTGCTCAAATAATCTTTATCTTTTAGCAAATAACAGTTAATACCAAATTCATGAAAGTGTGCTACTGTTGGTTTTGAACTTTTCAAGATTTCATAAGGTGTCATAGTAGTACCAGGTCTAAGATAAACTATATTACTAATATGACATGCAGTATTCAAAGCTTCAACCCAGAGTTTCTTAGATAGGTTTTTAGAATTCAACATAACTCTAGCCGTCTCTTGAAGTGTTCTATTCTTCCTCTCAGCAATCCCATTTTGCTGAGGTGTCTTAGGTGCTGAAAACTCATGGGAAATGCCTTTAGATTCATAGAAATTAGCAAAGCTTACATTTCCAAACTCCTTTCCATGGTCAGGCCTAATTCTTCATACAGAAGTACCATAGAGATTCTTAATACTAGCATGCAAAATCTTGAATGTGTTGAATGCCTCTGATTTTTCTTTCAAAAACTTAATCCATGTATATCTTGAAAAATCATCAACAATAACAAAAGCATACTTCTTACCATTCATGCTACTAACCTCAATAGGACCCATGAGATCCATGTGTAGCAAATCAAAGCACTTATTAGTTCTAGAGTTAGTACTCTATACCTGAAGTGGTGGATGGACAACTTTTGTTTGTTTACCTTTCAGGTAGTCTTCACAAACAATTTTTCCTGAGCTAGTCAACTTAGGTAGTCCTCTTACAGCCTCTAACTTCTGTAGTTTCTCCAGATTTCTATAGTGCACATGTCCTAACTTCTTGTGCCACATGACAGATTCATCTACCTTGGCATGGTAGCATTCTGCTTCATCTTGAGCAAGATAGCAGTTATCCTTTGATCTTGTACCTGTCATGATACGAACATTGTCACTATTAAACACATCCCATGAACTTTTATCAAAAGTAACTAGCAAGTTAACATCACAAAGTTGACTTATGCTAATTAAATTTGCTTTCAATCCTTCAACCAACAGCACATCCTTGAGTGGTGGAAATCCTTCAACATCCAGTACTCATTTTCCAATGATTTTCCTTTTTGTGCCTCCTCTATAGTAACTGTTCCAACAGTCAAAGGTATTACCTCTTTCAGGTTGTCAATGTTTCCAGTCATGTGCCTTGAACATCCACTGTCAAAATACCACTTACCTGCAAGGTTAGAGTAAATAACAGAAAAGACAACATTGCAAACAATTTTAACCTTAGGAGTTTTTAACTTTTCAATCCAAGTTCTACTTTTATGTCCTTCAGCTTTGTTACCTAATGTTGGGATAACATTAAGATCAGAGGTTCTCCTAACATTGGTATTGCAATTAATTACTGTTTTCTTCTCAATCACAATTTTATATTTTTTACAATAAGGCTTAATGTGACCAGGTTGAAAACAATATTGACAGATAAAAGTAGGCTTTCTCACAGTGTTGGAAGGGATTCCACAACTCAAGTTATTGCTTTCCTTGATAAAACCATCTTTCAAATAGGCAGAGTTAACATCTTCAGAGGGAGGTTTCTCAACATAACCCAAACCATTTTTACCTTGATTTCCCATACTCAGCACTTCATCAAGCAGAGATGTAGACGAGTTCCATTTGTCAATGGTATGTTCAGCTTTATTTAGTTTTACCTTTACCTCTTTCAGCCCAGCCTCAGTTTTGTCAAGGTCTTTCTCATACAGTTTCAGCATCTCCTTCATGCATCCAATATCTTCCTTCAACTTTTGTTGCTCTTGATGAGTTTGTGATTCTCAAGCAGTAGTTTGTGGTAGATAGACTTAAGGTCTTCAATGATTTCCTCCTGGGACATTTCACCTTCAAAGAAATATTCTTCATCTAGATCCACTGTGCCATGAAAACAATCAAAGTTAGATTCATCAAAGTAGGACACAAGATAAGGTTCAGAATCAGTATCATATTCATCCCAATCTGCAAAGAAGGTCTCCTGTTCTGATGTTGGATCCTGAATGTTGGGATAACAATCAGAATCAGTTCAGGGAGTCTTCTGGCGTCCAGTCAATATGAGTGAGTAGCGCAGCAATTTGAACCTCTTCTGATTGTTCTTCAGCTTCTCCAGAACTAAAGTCATCTTCATTGAAATCATCTACACAAACCCAATGAGAATTTCCTTTTTTTCTAAGAGTGTTAGCACATTCATTAGCCATATGACCATATTCTTTACATTCATAACATTGAACATCTTTTAACTTATCAGCTTCTAAAGGAGTAGGTTTTGATGCCATGTACTTCACAAACTTAGGAGGTAATTTCTTATAACCTGCGGAAATATTACTAAGATTCTTTTCTTTACCTTTTCCTTTAAGATTCAACTTATTGAACTTCTTAGTAATTTTCCCATAATTTGAAGAAATTATTTCAAAATCATCATCACTTTCATTGTCAAGATTTGAACCTCTTAAAGCAACAGCCCTATGTTTGCTAGGTTGTGAGGCAAGCTCCATCTCAAATTCTCTAAGAGTATTCATCAAGACTTGAAACTGTAGATTGACAAGGTTTCTAGATTCACTCATTGCAATTTTCTTGAGAGCAAATTTAGATGACACTGTTCTCATAGCTTTATAAACTATTTCTTGATTAGTCATAGCAAAACCTGGGTTTTTACATTGGTTAGCAATATCAAGAATTTTCTCAAAATAACTGTCAACACTTTCATCTTCACCCATCTCAAGTTTTTCAAATTGCAAAAGCAGTTGTCTATATTTAGAATTTTTAACAGCAGAATCTCCTTCACAATGTAATTCAAGTATATCCCAAGCATGTTTGGCTTTTGTACAATTCTGGATTAACTTGAATATGTGATGATTAACCTAACTAAAGATAACATTAAGAGATTTTTCATTATAGTTATAGAGACTTACCTCTGCTGTTGTCCAGTCTGCTTCTGGTTTTGGAACTAGATCACATTCACCATCTCTCGGTAATGTTGGAAGAGAGTATCCATTGATCACGGATTGCCAGGCTCGAATATCAATAGTTTTGATGTGAGACCTCATCCTGATCTTCCAGTATGCATAATTGGAGCCATCCAAAACTAGAATCCTGTTGGTATTAGGATTGACATTGTCCATGGTGTTGTATCACCTCCAAACCACCAGTGTAGTCGGTGTTTGGCTCTGACGCCAATTGAAAATATTGGACCGTGGATTGACACAACACTTTTGAGAGTTAAGCTGGAATTGCCTTAACTCTATTTTGATCTTCTTGATACTAATAATATGCAGCGGAAGTAAGAACACAAGAAGATATAATTTTAAGAAGTTTTCAATATTATTAAAAACTTCCGAGCCTTAGGCGAAATAACCATAAAGGTTGTATCAAAAACGTTCCTCACAACAATTCACTCACGCTCTTTGTTGATCGGACTCAACAAACCAGACAAGTAAGAACTACTTAACTTCGATAAACTAGACTTAAGCACTTGATACAAAAACTTCGCAAAACAAGACGAAGACAATACAAAGAATAATTAATCTCTCGGATTATTGGCACGATTGTCTTGTCTTCATCTTGATGAACTTCACATCTTTTAGAGATTTCTTGAGTCTTGAACGCCAAGATGTGTTGTTCACAGTTTTGGTAACTCTTGTTGTTTCCTTGTTGAAATTTGCCTTCTTTGTGAACATCAAATCTTTCCTGAGAACATGTTTCCATTGTTATCGATTTAACAAGGTATCACATCTTCTTCAATTCGCAGAATCCTAGAAAGAATTGCGTCGCAGAGAACAACTCGTTTGTTTCCTTATTTTGAAACCGTGTTGTGTTGACTAATTCAACTTAGCTTGAATTATGGAAACTTCAAGTAAGGAATCTTCCATAGCTCTTCCTTATGCTTAAGATACCTTCCTGTACATAAACATAAACAACTAAAACCGTGGAACTTGATTAATATGTGAATAAAGGCAAAACTTAAATTTGGCAACTAAATAACAGTTTTCGCACAGACTCTCGGCTTTCAATGTTATCCACAATGTTAACCCAGCATCGTCTAACATTGCATCGTCTAACATTGATTCCAGAAAGCCCTGCAATTTCAGGTTTCTAACCGCCTTAAACTTATTTTGCCGAATATTATTTCTCTATCTCAATCTGCTTTTGTTCTAGGGCGCTTTATCACGGATAATATCCTGGTGGCGTTTGAGGTTAACCATTGTCTAAAAAATAAAAGAACAGGGAAACGATGTCATATGATGCTGAAGCTAGATATGAGTAAGGCCTATGACCAAGTCGAGTGGCTTTTTCTGAAGAAGGTAATGCTCAGGTTACGTTTTTCTTCTGATTTTGTTTCTCTTATAATGCTTGGGGTTAGATCGGTTTCATACTCAATTTTCCTGAATGGGCGGGAGTCGAGTGTTTTTTTCCCCGAAAGGGGCATTAGGCAGCGGGATCCGCTATCCCCCTACCTATTTTTATTTGTTTCGAAAGTTTTTTCAACCATGATTTCGAAGGCAGAGGCACGGGAATAGCCGCGAGGGGTTCAGGTTTGTCGCACGGTGCCGGTCGTGTCCCACTTATTGTTTGCTGATGATACACTATTATTTTGAGGCGCGAACGTGGCCACGGCAGGGTTTAACCGCAGTATATTGGAAAAATATGAGGCAGCGTCGGGGAAAACAATTAATCTTGATAAGTCAGTGGTGGTTTTTAGCAAGAATACGAATGATCAAACTCAAACCATGGTTGGTGGAGTATTAGGTGTGGCGATAGAAGATAAGCATGATAAATATTTGGGTATGCCGTCGGTGGTGGGGAAATCTAAGAAGGAGTTGTTTGATTATATTAGAGAGCGTATTTGGAAGCGAGAACAGGGGTACAAAGGTAAGACTTTATCAGGAGCGGGTAAGGAGATCCTTGTCAAGGCGGTCATGCAATCCATTCTCACTTTTATTATGAGTTGTTTTCGCCTTCCGGATTCACTAATTCGGGAAGTTGAGTCAATTATCAGCAACTATTGGTGGAGTAGTGGGGCACAAAATAAGATTCATTGGGTAGCTTGGGAGAAGATTTGTCGACGGAAGGTTGATAGGGGACTTGGGTTTCAAAATCTGAAGGCTTTTAACTTGGCGTTGCTTACAAAACAAGCATGGAGAATTATGATGCATCCGACGAGCTTGGTAAGTCAAGTTTATAAAGCGAAGTATTTCCCTAATTCGGACATTTTTCGTGCACGGTAGGGGAATGCGCCTTCCTTCTCATGGTGGTGTATTTGGGAGTCGATCAAGGTCTTGCAACATGGGGTGCGTTGGCAAGTGGGGAACGGAGAGTTGATTTCAGTTTGGCATGATGCGTGGCTACCTAGACCAATTTCTTTCAAACCGATCACCCCGACCAACGTGGATTAGCCGTTTTTCTGGGTTAGCGACTTGATTGATCCAGTGACGGGTTGGTGGAATGTGGATAGGATGCGCGAGGTGTTGTGGGAAGTGGAAGTTGAACTTATCCTCACTATACCACTTCGGGATTCTTGCAATGCGGATCGTCGGGTTTGGCATTTTGAAAAAGAGGCGTATTTACCGTGCACAGTGCGTATCACATGATTCTTGAGTAAGGACTGGGGCATAATGGTATGGAGGTGACTGTGGGGTCTGCACCTCACGCAGCATAGGTGAACATTTGGAGAGTGCAATGCGCGAGAAAAATTAAATTATTTATGTGGCAGTGTTGCATGGATATACTCCCGACGTAATAGAAGCTAGAGTGACGGGGGATTTGCACGGAGATGCCATGCGTAGTTTGTAATGAGGGGGAGGAGACGATCCTAATGCACTGTTCGAGTGCCCTTTGTAACGACAAGTATGGGCTTTGTCTAATATTTCGTCGCACCTTTGGATTCGGGAGTTGGAAACCGTGTGTGATTGACTGGTGCGTGTGGTTTCAATAGCAACACCGCGAGATTGTAGCCTGGTGGGAACGGTGGGCTGGACAATTTAGGGGAATAGAAACGGTGTGCTTGCTGGGGAGAAAGAATGGGGGTCGATCGAGATGGCTATGTTTGCACAATTATATTCGCAGACATGGGAGACTCATAATAGGAAGAAGGGGCGAAAGCCGGGGTGTGATGAAATGGAAGGATGGCAAAAACCAGTGGGGGATATGATTAAAATCAACTTCGATGTCGTGCAATTTATTGATCTGGGAGGAGTGGGGATTGGGCTTGTTGGACATGATAGGCATGGGTATTTGATTGGGTGGAGACAACGTTATTACACTTCGTTCATGGAGACGGTTTGTTTCAAGGCTTTGGCTGCAGCGGACGCGGTCCGTTGGGCGTCGAAGAAGGGATGGAGTGATGTTGTGTTTGAGAGAGATTGTTTGAGTATAATCCACGACATTATCTCTGGTACTATGGAGGATGCTAGGATTGTGAACATCTTGAGTGATGTGCGGAGAATGATACGGGACCACAAGGGCTTTTACTTTCGTTGGGTAAGATGTGAGTCTTATGCCTTCGCGTACGCACTTGTTAAAAACGTCGTGGACGACGCCGATGGTTTAGACATACCATAATCGCGTTAGTATTAGTATATGTTTTGGCACGTATTAGTTTTTTTCTTTTTGGTTTGTATTGACTTTGCTCCTGGGAAGCTTTTTTGAGGTTTTTATGAGAGTATCTTGTTCAAAACAAAATAAAAAGCTCGTGGCATTTACACCATCTACAACTAAACAAAAGGTTATTACCTCTGATTTTATAATATTACTACATTCCCAATATATATAATATAAGCAAACATTATCTCCAATTTTACCCTCTAGTTTGACAATGGATCGTATATATATAACAAGGTGGATATGACAAGTGTGGTGCTACGATTCTATTACAAACTAGACTTACTTCGACTATGGCTAGTGCTAAGTAGACTTGGTCCAGAACACCTCGAACTGAATGTTAACCGGTTTAGAATTATAACCCATTTAACTGAATTATTTAGGGTTGTAACGCCCTGCCCGTAATTCAAAAAGCAATGATATTATAAAAGAGAACAAAGATACGAGAATATTCCTTCCTTTATTCACTGAACTTCACTTCCAAGTTTCTTATGTATGATTGTGTGTAAAAGTCTCCTCCTCCTCTTTTTATTGTGAGATCACCTCCCTTTATATAGAGTTTGTTAGGGACAGGTGTCGTTATGCATGTGTTTTAATAAGGTACATCTGTCGCAATATGTGTAAAAGGATAAGATAAGGTATATCTTTAATCTACTAGGCGCTGACTAGAATGATCTTTGTTTCTTCCGGTAGCTCCTCGGATCTTCGATGGGTTGCTTTTGCGGACTCTATTTTCCGAGGGGTCTTATATTGGGTAGTGACTTGATGGACAAGTTAGGACGTTCTTCTGGTGGTGTTGTTGCTCCGATATGGGTTCATTATGGTGTAGTAGTTTATGGATATGCTCTCCGAGGGGTGTTTCCGCCCGTGACTTGGACTCCGAGGGCTCTTTTGTCCTCGCGGAGTAGTGCTTTCTAGTCCAGGTCCTCGTAGTGTGCCTTCCCGTGGCTTCTGTTATTTAGATCGGGTTTTGTTCTTCAGATTCGGCCATAGAAGTGATGTTCTGAGGGTGGTTTACATTGAGGAGTGTTCAGCAAGGAAGTGTTCTCGTGAGATTCCGGGACTTTGGGTCCGTTGGGGTCCCTCTTGGCGCATTAATGGATATCAGAGTCGTGTGGATCCATCGGGTCTTACTCTTTTTCCGATGCCGCATCGATATCTTATCTTTAATTCATCGTGACTTTCCAAGGACGCTTAGGTGCCTCCTCGTGTGATCCTTCATACCGCTTCGGGTCAATGACTGAGAAGTGTGGTAACATCCGATGGGCCTCCTCATCGGGAGCGGGTACATCTCATCGGAAGTACTCGTGACAATAGTATTGTCCATATATTAATTACTATATTTATGACTAATATTCTCTTTAATCTCGTATTTATTTTTCCCGGTTAACACTAGCCCCCTCAAATTTCGGTCGCCCTCGTAGGGGCGAGGAAAGTTTTATTTCGTGGCCTCTATGAGGCAAGGAGCCTTTCCTTCGTTTATTTGCAAAATTTCGGTATTCTTACGAGGGAGATAGGTATATATTTTTTCCACCCCTTTTTCTTTTTTGTCCTTGGTGTGGAGAGGGGTTTTCTTATTTTTTTGAAGAGCTTAGGTATATATTACATGTGTATGTAAAAATTTCTAAAGAAATTACCTTTTCGGTCCTCGGGTATGTAAAAATTTCTAGAGAAATTACCTTTCGGATGAGTAGTGGTTTTAAACTTTTATTGCAGATAATGATGACGGAGAGATAACGTCCGATGATGTCGCAATGGTTCCTTTATCTGACCGTTAGTAACGCTAAATGCCGCAACGACTATTTTCCAGGAAACGTGCAGGGTGGCACGCATCAGGTGAGGGGTGACGTGGGGCGTTAAACGCGCTCCACGTTCAATAAGCCGACCGTTGTAATCATCGGCTATAAATAGTTATCTCCTTCATTCTTTCTTCTCACTTTCAACCTTCAATATTTTTTAGCACAATTTCGACGAGCAAAACAAATCCTTCCGCGTTCTTTCTCCTTTTCGCGATCTTTCAAGATTTTTTTTTTTTTTGCAAACACTTTCCCTTCCCTTTTTAATTAAGCACGATGGCCTCCTCTACCGCTACTGATCCCATTACTGCTGCTTCCACCTCGGGAGCCGTAGCTTTCACTTCTGCCACTGATTCGCTGGCGGTTACTGAGGGTATTGCTACAGGGGAGGGGTGATACTAGTAAGAGGAGGGGTGATACTTCCCCGATGGCAGAAGAGGGTAACGTTGGGCCTTCTAAAAAGTCTAGGGTTTCCAAAACGAAAAAGCCAGTGGTTCCCGTTGCTCGTGATTTTCACAAGATTGAGGGGATTCGGAGTACCGCTACTTGAGGGCAAGTGTCTGCTTTGTTCAAGTGTTTGGGAGCTTTTAAGAAGAATATGACGTTCTGAATTCCGACGAAGGATGAAAGGGCGTGCAATCCTCCCAAGGGCTGGCTTACAGTTTATTTTGCACAAATGCGATTGGGGTGGCGATCTTTCATGCCCCCTTCTTCTGTGAGCTTTTTAAGGCGTGCAACATAAGTCCGAGTCAGCTGACTCCGAATGGGTTCACGGTCTTATGTATTTTCATATTTTGGTGCCACATGAATGGTTTGGATTGCAAAGTTGACCGCTTCTTCTCTATTTTTGATATGGTAATTTCGCCCGGGAGGTTTCCCTTTTACCATCTCCGCCATCGGGACAACGCCAAGAATAAGAGGATTCTGGAGGGGTCACTTAGCTCCCATAGCACCTGGAAGGATAAATACTTCTTCATGTAGCCTGAGAAGGGAGTGTGGATACGCCTTTCGACTGGATGGAGGGTGAAGCTCCAGTATATACTTTGGATCCGGAGGTAAGCTTATCTCCGATAATTTCACAGAAGGCCTTGATGGAATCAGAGGACTTCATGATGTTATTTGAGATGTCTAGACTACAACATGTGGTGTTTGCCGATGCCGCCCTCGAGGATCCATTATCTCTAAGCTCTAATGCGTTGGTTCCTTTCAGTAAGTAATTTTGTACTTATTTTTTATTTCTCTTTTTCTACATGAGAGTAGGTTTAAGAGATACTTATTTGCTTTTTCGTAATGTAGGGGACACTTTGGCGAATTACCATTAGCGTCAAGGTAATTCGGT
This sequence comes from Linaria vulgaris, assembly GCA_948329865.1. Classification (NCBI taxonomy): domain Eukaryota; kingdom Viridiplantae; phylum Streptophyta; class Magnoliopsida; order Lamiales; family Plantaginaceae; genus Linaria; species Linaria vulgaris. The sequence goes on from OX415252.1 coordinate 37,237,255, forward strand.
CTCTGTTCCGCGTGGTTGGAAGAGATCAAAAGTTTCTACAACATCTTCAGCTCGTTCTTCGAGTGTTACCTCTGATGCTCCCGATGAGGAGGATCCTGCTGATGAGCAGGTTGATGCACCCGGGGACACAGACATGCCTCCGAGGGAGGAGAAAGAGGAGGATCACTCACCTTTTATCATCGGAGCATATGGCAATAATATACGATGCCGTGCCCCTTACTTTGGTGGATCCTCAATCAGCTATAGTGATGGCGCAGGTCCCAGCATATAACACCGAGAGTTCTTCTAAGGGTTCGGAGGAGGGACTCGCATCGGAGGGCGGTTCTTTTCCGAAAGCTGCTGAGGAGGAGCCCGTGCCAGCCTTGGTGATTTTTTCCTGTGAAGATCCATCGCCACCTCCTTCCCACGTGGTCAGGGTTCCTCCATCAGCCCCCTCGACGATTCCTGAGTCCTCGGAGAGAACAGTTTTTGAGTCTCATCTTCCTGGTAAGTTCTTCTTGATATTAGGTTCTTAGGGGCATAAAGAAAATTTCTTATGTACTAAGATTCTTTTTTCTGTGTAGATATAGTAGATAAGGGGAAAGCTCTGATGGCAGAAGGGCCTTCTCTTTTTGGTAATCCACCTTTACCCATCTCTTTCTTTTCTGCCCCTTTATTGCTTGATGACTTTTCTGGGTTCATCGTCTCTCCTTATATATATATATATATATATATACATTCTTTGCAGGAGAGGAGTTTTTAGCGTAGTTTCTCCAGCCCGACTCGGAGGCTTCGTTGGGGGATTCTGAGGATATTCACGAGGAGTTTGACGCACCCTCCCATGAGAAAGATGTGAAGGTCGAGTTTCTAAGCTCACTGATCGAGGAAGTGGGCCCTTCTATTGCTGCGGGGGGTCCTCGTGCTTTGTTTACCGACGCGGATGTTATGACTCCAACTCCGGGGACCCTTCCTCCGAGGAGCCATGTCCCCGTCACTCTTTCTCCGATGGGTCTAACCTTTCAGCCTTCGATAGCTCCTCGTAGGCTGGAGGATTTGCCCTCGTTGCAGGTTTTAGAGGGGGCTTTTCAAGAGATTCTTCGTTTCTTCGCCTCTTCAAATGCAACCCCTACCGACGAGTCTCATTTCATGCACACGAGTCTTAACTGGATGGCCCTTATGGTAAGCTCAACTTCTTTTCTTTCTCTCTTTCTTTTCATCCTTCTTTTAAGTATTCTGCTTTAAACTCTTATGCCTTTCTTACTTTATCGTAGGTCGGGAAGACTCGGAATGCTGCTGCTGCGGTATAGCAAGGGTATCAAAGGGAGGGAGAAGAAGTAAAACTTCTCCGAGCTCAAGTGGCGTCTCTTCTGTCCAATGAGAAGGAAGATCAGATGAAGATAGAGGTACTTCAGACGAAGATTTCTGCCTACGACTTCCGATGGGAAGAGGATCAAAAGGAGAAGGATTCCTTGTATCTTCAGATGAAGCGCTTGCAATCTTCATACGAGGTGATGGAAGCATCGGAGAGGGCTTCTAAAGACCGAATTGCCCTTCTCGAGGAGGAATTGGAGGCGAGTCAGGCCGGGGAGGCCAAACTTCAAGGGTTGTTGGGTAAGCTATGGACAGGGCAGAATTGGCCGAGGAGAAATTGACTAAGGCCATTTCTCTCGAGGATGTGCAAGCGCATGTTGATACGGCAGTCCGGTTCGCTCAGCATGAGATCCTTCGACAGCACTCGGAGACTTCACATAGGCCGCCACAAGAGCTCTTGATAGGCCACATGTTGTGGGGCTATTTGAAATGTGCTTGGCTTGAACAGACGTTGGTGCGGTCGGATGTAGATTTTCCCAAGTCCTTTGACATTCATAGGCTGAAGAAGCCTACTCCCGAGGAGTGTCGCGTTCTTTTCGAGAGATTCAAGGGCTTGCTGTCTCCTCGGGCTTCCCCAGCGCCTTCTCCCATGCGGTCAGTGAGTAGTCCATGTCCGAGGCCCAGTAGCTCTGGAGGGGTACTGTCACCAACCTCTCGCCTGGCTCCAATGAATCTTCCCTCTGAGGCGACGACCTTTTCGCCTTCAGCCCCGCATTCGTCAACCACGGGGGCATAACTTAGGACTTGCATTTTCTTTTTTTTAGCTTTAGTATTTTTAAACTTTTAATTTAGTATTTTTTGCAATGTACAGTTAGTCTCCGAGTATTTCTCGGGTTCTACTCATGAACAATTTATTTCATCCTTGCTTACTTTTGTCTTTTCCTCTTTTGAGCAACAGTGAATGTTTAGCAACTATAAGTGTCTAACTCTTTCATTATTGCTTAAGGATAAGTACGGTTAATTCTTGCTGGCCAAGTAAAATCTTAGCAGAACGTGTCTTTATGCATGAGATTTCACTATCCTTATTAGGATTTTTACAGGACACGTACCCTTAATAATTAAATGACTTGGGCAACTCATGCTTTTATCCATTTTGTTAATGAAATGAGCAAAAGTATATATATAGGTGCTTAGTAAATACTGTTGTACTGACTTCAAAATTTCACTTTACTTGCAGTATTTGATTCTTTATAAAGCCATACCTTGCTCGTTGTTCTAGTGAGATTAATTAAGGAAGAGTAAGTTACTTACCTTGTCGCGATGATGCCTCAATATTATAAGAAAGGCGGTTTAGTCTCTTCACGTAATTTTCCTCGGAATTCTGCTCGGAATCCTTCCCTGCTGCTGGGAGTTTGTCATGCCTCCTCGGAGAGTTCCGCTGTAGGGTCACGAGATAAGCTCAGTGGGGGAGGTACACCGACGGGGGCAACGTCTAGGCCTTTGCCTGTAAATCCCCATCGGATGAATCATATTCGTGAAGTGTTTGTGAGCCGAGAGTCCTATTCTCTGATTGATGAGTCCTCAATGTTTGATGTGCTTCCGCTGGAGCCATCGAGGTTATTGGGACAAGGGCGTGTTGGTTCCGCCGTCGGTAATGAATATGATGAGTCTGTTATGACTCTCTTCACTGAATGTAATCTGGATTTTGATAAGTATGATATTGTAATACCACATTCCGAGCAGAAGGCTTACGATCCCCCTTCGGGTTATCTTACTATTTATCGAGAGCGGATGCGGTGCGAGATGCGGGTGTTCTTCCACCCCTTTCTTCAAACTCTTTTTCAATACTAGCAAATATGGCCGAGTCAGTTGACACCCAACTCCTACCGCTATCTGGTGGGGTATATTTTTTGTTGTGAACTTTGGAATTTGCCAACGTCTCCTCATCGGGTGGAGGCAATATTCGCTTTACGCCCCTGCTCGGGTGGTCCTCCCTTCTTTAGCCTAGCCCATCGAGACAAGAGTAAGGCCTTCGTTCATGTGTCCAATTCCCGCTCTGGTATAGAGGATTGGAGATGAGAGATTTTCTTTGTCCGTCTGAGGGGTTTGTCGGCTAGATTATGGAGGGTACCACTCCGATGGGGTTTGGGTTATATTACTCCCAACGATGCAACTTTGAGGAGGGATTGAGAGGTACTGTCCGGTACCGAACTATTCTCGGGGACATATGATATAAATAGTTTATTGGAGTTTCCCGAGACTCATCATGGCTGGTTTGCAGGAGGGGGCAGAGATTTTTAATCTCCCGCATCAGCCTCTTTACAAACACTTCTTTTTCCGTAAGTTCTTCTCTTCGTCTTTTGCTCGTATGTGTTTTTGAAGCCTTTGGAGTTATTGTATCTTTTGCTTCTTGATAGGTACGGAGATGGAAGCGTTTGCTATTAGGCCTTTTGAAAGGGCTTTTTAGGTGAGGTTGTGAATAGAGGGTATGCGTTGTCAGATGGTGGAAGTTCTGACTACTTGAGTTTTAAGGCATTAACAAGCCTTTCGGAGGTGAGGGATTTAGGGGCTTCACCCGTGGCGGCCCCCCAGTTGATTTTTTGGCCCCGGTTGTAGAAGATCCGATTGCTGTACTTGCTCGAATGAGTCTTCCAATGCCGCCATTGGCGCCTTGTTCTCCTCCTCAAGGAGATATGAGCATTGTGTATTTAGTTGAGGAAGGTTCCCTTTCTCCGGTCACTGATGGTTCTCGGTCCCTTGGAGGGAGTCTTGATCGGGTTTCTGCGCCACCACTTGAGGAAAACCCTCTTCTTGGGGAGTTTCCACCCCTCGGGGAAGGTAGTATCTTTTCTCAGGCAGCTTCAGCTGTTAGTTTTTACCGCAATTACTTGAGTGCTCTGCTGAATGCGATCGATTGTGAGTTGATGAAGACTTTACCTTTGTCTAGTCTTCAAGGTTTAGCCTGCAAGGATTTGTGCGAGGTATGGTAGTGATTTATTCTGTTTAATACTGACCTTTAAGTAGCAATAAACTTGGCTTTTGTAGATCTACATGGTGTTGAGCGCCATCGGATCTAGGGGGAATCCTCTTCGGACACTGATTTAGTGTACCGTCGTAGAGATGAATTGGAGCAAAGTTTGCTGGAGGCACAAGAGGAGATTGCCCAATTGAAGGGGGATCGTGAAACTGCTCAAGATGTTCACGAATAGATCTTGCAGGCCGAGCAGGACAAGTCGTGGGACTTCGAGCGCCGTTTAATGTTAGAGAGAGCCCGTGTGTTGGGTTTGGAAGAAAGATTGGGGGAGTTGAGGGACCAGATCCGTTCCTCCGATGAGAAACTGTTGCGCGTCCCGAGGGAGCGAGACGCGATTAACCGGAAGGTGTTGGAGATGACCCGTAGTCACGGGGCGGCTTTGGTTGTGGCCTGAGTCCAAGCCGTTTTGGACAATGCTGGCCCGTCACTTCTTCGAGATTCGACTAGGAGATGCGTGACTTAGTTCACAGATGGTATCGGTTGTGCCGGGATGCCATGCAATGTTTGCCAGAGTTTCCTTCGGGTCTGGCTATTCCTGAGCTGAGCCTTCGCCAGGTATTTCCAGAGGTTTCTCCAATGGAGCATCCGGTCGTATCACTAGATGACCCCCTCAGTTTGTCCGTGGAGAAACGTCGTCGTATAATCAAAGAAGGAAAGCGTCCGATGGGGGGCACTTAGTTTGAATAAGAGTTTTTTGTTGGCATAAGGGCCTTTGTATAGGTTATGGTCTGATATACCTATAGTGTGTGGGGCTTTGTTGTTTGTATCAAATGGCCCCTCGGGTTAGGTTGCTAAGATGACTTACATATAGAGTCATCATTTTGTCGGGCAACCCTATTTCCTTTTGTATTGTAATGGAACCATCTATATACAAACAACTTTTTTATTTATGTACAAACTTTTGCATTACATCCAGCATAGTATTTTCTAAGATTGAGTGAGTTCCAGGTGTTGTGGAGCACTGCGCCTTTGGAGTTGGCGAGAAGATAGGTTACGGGTCCGACGATTCCCGCTATCTTGTAGGGTCCTTCCCATCGGGGATCGAGCTTACCTATGTTCTTGGAGGCTTCGACCCGTTTTATCAATAAATCTCGAACTTCAAAAGTTTAGGTTTTACCTTAGCGTTGTACTATTGTGACATCCGGGCCTTGTACTCTTCAATCCGGATGACGGCTCGTGCCCTCCTTTCTTCGAGGAGATCAAGGGTCGGGGCTAGGTTGGAGCTGTTGGTGACTTCCTCGTATTCTCAAACTCGCCAGCTCTCTATGGAAACTTCCGATGGCACAACCACTTTGCAACCGTAGGCCAGGCTGAGAGGAGTTTCGCCTGTAGCAGTGCTTTGCGTGGTCCGATAGGCCCACAGTATGCCAGGTATTTCTTCAACCCACTTGGCCTTATGCCAGTGAGAGTCGGGCCTTCATGTTCTTCAGGAGCGTTCGGTTGGTTCTTTCCACTTGTCCATTTACTTGGGGGTATCCCACCGAGGCAAAGCGGTGTTTGATTTCCCAGTGGTCAAACCACTTTTCTAATTCTTGGTTCGTGAATTGCAGGCCGTTATCGCTTACTAGGTTCCGAGGGATGCCAAAACGGCACATAATATTCCTCCATAGGAAGTTGAGGATGGCGCCCGCGGTGATTTGGGTTAGGGGTTCCGCCTCTACCCATTTGGTGAAGTAGTCAACCGCTACGAGTAGTCAACCGCTTATTTTGGCCGGCGTCGGGGATGAGTGGGCCCACTATATCTATGCCCCATTTGGAGAACATACAAGGGGTCAGATGGGGTTCCCACGGGGCTGCGAGCTGATGGACCCGAGTGATGTAAGCTTGGCAAGGTTTAAACCCTTTTGGCATCGCTTTTGCTATGTTTAGCCATCGTGGGCCAGTAATAGCCTTGCAGAATCAGGCGCCCGGCCATGCTTTCACCGTCGGTATGGCTTTTGCATGTCCCCTCGTGAGTTTCCACTAGAGCTAGTTGGGCTTCTTCTTCATTTAGGCATCGGGCGTGGGGACAAGAATATGTCCTTTGAAATAGTACTCCATCCTTAAGGAAGTATCGAATGATTTTCTTGGACATTATCCGTTGTACGACCTTGTCCGTGGAGTTTCCCTGTGGATCCTCCAAGTAGGCTTTGATTGGAGTCACCCCACTGGATGGGGGATCCATAGTGGCTTTACTTCTTTGCCCTCGGTTTTCTCGGATTCGTTGACATAGAGTAGGGTGATCCTGCGGGTATGGATGGTGGCCATTTGAGTGACCATTTTAGACAAGGCGTCCGCCTCTTGGTTTTCTTTTCGGGGAATTTGGACTATCTTATACACATCAAACCACTCTTGCCTTTGGTGGACCGTCCGAAGGTATTCTTGCATTCTCTTGTCTTTGGCTTCGTATGAGCCATTAACTTGTTGCACGATCAACTGTGAGTCGCTATGAATGAGCACTCTTCTCATCCCACCTTCCCGAGCGAGTCTCATCCCAATGAGTAGGGATTCGTACTTTGCTTCATTGTTGGATAATGGATAGTCAATTCGGACCGCGAAGTGAAGTATTTCATCCTCCACTTCTTTGTTTGCCAAGACTATTCCTGCTCCTCCGTGTGTTCTTACAGAGGACCCGTCCACGTAGATATGCCACATGGGAGCCTTCTTTTCGGCTCCGATGCCCATCAACTCTGTCACAAAGTCTGCTAGGACTTGCGCTTTGATGGAAGGCCTCGGGGCGTAGGAGATATCATACTCCGTGAGCTCCACGGCCCATTTTATTAATCTTCCGGACGACTCGGGCTTGTTGAGGATTGCCCGCAACGGGTGCTTGGTTAGGATAGTGATCGGGTGGGATAGTAAGTATGGGCGCAGCTTCCGTGCTGTAGTGACCAAAGTTAGGACAAGTTTTTCAGTTAGGGTATACCTAGTTTCTGCTCCGAGGAGAGTCTTGCTGACGTAGTAAACTGGGTGATGTTCTCTATCATGTTCTTTGACTAACACGGCACTGACAACCTCTTCTCCGACGGACAGGTATACGAAGAGCTCTTCTTGGGGTGAAGGTTTTACCAACAAGGGCGGGTTCACCATATATCTCTTTAATTCTTCGAGGGCTTCTTCGCACTGGGGGGTCCATTGGAAATCCTTGATGTCGGGAGTATCTTAAAAAGAGAAGTCCTTTTTCTGCCGACTTAGAAACAAATCGGCTCAATTAGGCCATCCGGCCAGTTAGCTTTTGAACATCTTTAACCGTCTTCGGAGTGGGGAGTCCCACGATGGCCTCAGCCTTTTCGGGGTTGACTTCTATCCCCTCATCCGTGACCATGAACCCCAAGAACTTTCCTCCTCGAATGCCAAAAGAGCATTTTCTAGGGTTGACTTTCATCCCAAAATTATTCATAATAACCATCATGTTAACAGGTTTAGAATTATAACCCATTTAACTGAATTATTTAGGGTTGGAACGCCCTGCCCGTGATTCAAAAAGCGATGATATTATAAAAGAGAACAAAGATACGAGAATATTCCTTCCTTTATTCACTGAACTTCACTCCCAAGTTTCTTATGTATGATTGTGTGTAAAAGTCTCCTCCTCCTCTTTTTATTGTGAGATCACCTCCATTTATATAGAGTTTGTTATGGACAGGTGTCGTTATGCATGTGTTTTAATAAGGTACATGTGTCGCAATATGTGTAAAAAGATAAGATAAGGTATATCTTTAATCTACTAGGTGCTGACGAGGATGATCTTTGTTTCTTCCGATAGCTCCTCAGATCTCCGATGGGTTGCTTTTCCAGACTCTATTTTCTGAGGGGTCTTATATTGGGTAGTGACTTGATGGACAAGTTAGGACGTTCTTTTAGTGGTGGTGTTACTCCGATATGGGTTCATCATGGTGTAGTAGTTTATGGATATGTTCTCCGAGGGGTGTTTCCGCCCGTGACTTGGACTCCGAGGGATCTTTTGTCCTCGTGGAGTAGTGCTTTCTTGTCCAGGTCCTCGTAGTGTGCCTTCCCTTGGCTTTTGTTATTTAGAACGGGCTTTGTTCTTCAGATTCGGCCATAGGAGTGATGTTCTAAGGGTCGTTTACATTGAGGAGTGTTCAGCAAGGAAGTGTTCTTGTGAGATTATGGAACTTGGGGTCCGTCGTGGTCCTTCTTGGTGCATTCATGGATATCGGAGTCGCGCGGATCCATCAGATCTTACTCTTTTTTCGATGCCGCATTGATATCTTTTCTTTAATTCATCGTGACTTTCCAAGGGACGATTAGGTGCCTCCTCGTGTGTTCCTTCATACCACTTCGGGTTAATGACCGAGGGGTGTGGTAACATCAGATGTGCCTCCTCACCGGGAGTGGGTACATCTCATCGGAAGTACTCGTGATAATAGTATTGTCCATATATTAATTCCTATATTTAGGACTAATATTCTCTTTAATCTCGTATTTATTTTTCACGGTTAACACAGTGCGTTTTGCAGATCCTTGGGATGAGTGGCAGATTTGGGATACCGCCGACTACATGCAAACTGTCGCACGAATAAATGGGCCAATCTGTCGAAGCTCGTTATCGAGTTAGGGGGAAGGTGGGTAAACCAAGCTTGTGCTCGTCCTCCGAGGGTGACGGGGAACAGACGGCATAGGACATGGTCGGGGGCGGAGGATAGGTCCATTCCAACCAAGTATTGGTGGATATGATCATGTGGATCTCTTCCATCAGCATCCTCGGTGTATAAGGGAACATTAACGGGCCGCATCCCCGAATTAACGGATGCCAAAGAAATTTCAAGAATGAAAGGGGAGGTTTTGAATGTAGGATCCTCCTTGGGGGCCATGGTTTTCTTGATGTCGCTAATTTCTTTGCGCAAGCCATCTAGCATCCTCCACAAGGTATGATCATCACCCCTATGGTATTCCAATGGACGGGGTATTTCTTCTCCTTGACCCCTCCTCGGAGTTCTTTTGTAATTATCATACCTTGGTGATTCTTTCAGAGGTTTGTGAAGCCAGGAGACGGGAGTGGGGCTCCATCTATCGCGGGATGCACCTTCTTCTAAAGGGGGATTTCTCCGTCAGAGGGATTCGGAGGGCTGGTTCTCGAAATTTATCCATCCTCGTAATGTTCTCCGTGCCGTAGCTTCTACGAGTATCTCGAAAACAGAGTGGGGAACGTTGATGAAATCTCTCGTCCCGGATTGGTGGTTCGACAAAGTCTCTTCAAAATCACCTTGTCGGGTCTTAAAACTTTCACTATTGAATAAATTATCCGTAATAGACAATGCTTATTGAACACGCTCCAGGACAGATTTTATGGCGTTCCCACAGACGGTGCCATTTTGTTAACAGGTTTAGAATTATAACCCATTTAACTAAATTATTTAGGGTTGGAACGCCTTGCCCGTGATTCAAAAAGTGATGATATAATAAAAGAGAACAAAGATACGAGAATATTCCTTCCTTTATTCACTGAACTTCACTTCCAAGTTTCTTATGTATGATTGTGTGTAAAAGGTGTTGCTCCGATATGGGTTCATCATGGTGTAGTAGTTTATGGATATGTTCTCCGAGGGGTGTTTCCGCCCGTGACTTGGACTCCGAGGGCTCTTTTGTCCTCGTGGAGTAGTGCTTTCTTGTCCAGGTCCACGTAGTGTGCCTTCCTGTGGCTTCCGTTATTTAGATCGGGCTTTGTTCTTCAGATTCGGCCATCGGAGTGATGTTCTGAGGGTAGGTTACATTGAGGAGTGTTCAGCAAGGAAGTGTTCTTGTGAGATTCTGGGACTTGGGGTCCGTCGTGGTCCTTCTTGGCGCATTCATGGATATCGGAGTCGCGCGGATCCATCGGGTCTTACTCTTTTTTCGATGCCGCATTGATATCTTATCTTTAATTCATCGTGACTTTCCAAGGGACGCTTAGGTGCCTCCTCGTGTGTTCCTTCATACCGCTTCGGGTTAATGACCGAGGGGTGTGGTAACATCCGATGGGCCTCCTCATCGGGAGCGGGTACATCTCATCGGACGTACTCGTGACAATAGTATTGTCCATATATTAATTCCTATATTTAGGACTAATATTCTCTTTAATCTCGTATTTATTTTTCACGGTTAACACAGTGCGTTTTGCAGATCCTCGGGATGAGTGGCAGATTTGGGATACCGCCGATTACATGCAAATTCTCGCACGAATAAATGGGCCAATCTGTCGAAGCACGTTATCGAGTTAGGGGAAAGGTGGGTAAACCAAGTTTGTTCTCGTCCTCCGAGGGTGACGGGGAACAGACGACATAGGACATGGTCGGGGGAGGAGGATAGGTCCATTCCAATCAAGTATTGGTCGATATGATCATGTGGATCTCTTCCATCAGCATCCCCGGTGTAAAAGGGAATCTTCACGGGCCGCATCCCCGAATTAACGGATGCCAAAGAAATTTCAAGAATGAAAGGGGAGGTTTTGAATGTAGGATCCTCCTTGGGGGCCATGGTTTTCTTGATGTCGCTCATTTCTTTGTGCAAGCCATCTAACATCCTCCACAAGGTATGATCATCACCCCTATGGTATTCCAATGGACGGGGTATTTCTTGTCCTTGACCCCTCCTCGGAGTTCTTTCGTAATTATCATACCTTGGTGATTCTTGCAGAGGTTTGCGACGCCAAGAGACGGGAGTAGGGCTCCATCTATCGCGGGATGCACCTTCTTCTAAAGGGGGATTTCTCCGTCGGAGGGATTCGGAGGGCCGGTTCTTGAAATTTGTCCATCCTTGTGATGTTCTCCATGTCGTAGCTTCTACGAGTCTCTCGAAGACAGAGTGGGGAACGTTGATGAAATCTCTCGTCCCGGATTGGTGGTTCGACAAAGTCTCTTCAAAATCACATTGTGGGGTCTGAAAATTTCACGATTGAATAAATTATCCGTAATAGAGAATGCTTATGGAACACGCTCAAGGACAGATTCTATGACGTTCCCACAGACGGTGCCATTTTGTTAACAGCTTTAGAATTATAACCCATTTAACTGAATTATTTAGGGTTGGAACGTCCTGCCCGTGATTCAAAAAGTGATGATATTATAAAAGACAACAAAGATACGAGAATATTCCTTCCTTTATTCACTGAACTTGCACTTCCAAGTTTGTTATGTACGATTGTGTGTAAAAGGTGTTGCTCCGATATGGGTTCATCATGGTGTAGTAGTTTATGGATATGTTCTCCGAGGGGTGTTTCCGCCTGTGACTTGGACTTCGAGGGCTCTTTTGTCCTCATGGAGTAGTGTTTTCTTGTCCAGGTCCTCGTAGTATGCCTTCCCGTGGCTTCTGTTATTTAGATCGGGCTTTGTTTTTCAGATTCGGCCATCGGAGTGATGTTCTGAGGGTAGTTTACATTGAGGAGTGTTCAGCAAGGAAGTGTTCTTGTGAGATTCTGGGACTTGGGGTCCGTCGTGGTCCTTCTTGGCGCATTCATGGATATCGGAGTCGCGCAGATCCATCGGGTCTTACTCTTTTTTCGATGCCGCATTGATATCTTATCTTTAATTCATCGTGACTTTCCAAGGGACGCTTAGGTGCCTCCTCGTGTGTTCCTTCATACCGCTTGGGGTTAATGACCAAGGCGTGTAGTAACATCCGATGGGCCTCCTCATCGGGAGCGGGTACATCTCATCGGAAGTACTCGTGACAATAGTATTGTCCATATATTAATTCCTATATTTAGGACTAATATTCTCTTTAATCTCGTATTTATTTTTCACGGTTAACACAATGCGTTTTGCAGATCCTCGTGATGAGTGGTAGATTTGGGATACCGCCGATTACATGCAAACTGTCGTACGAATAAATGGGCCAATCTGTCGAAGCTCGTTATCGAGTTAGGGGGAGGTGGGTAAACCAAGCTTGTGCTCGTCCTCCGAGGGTGACGGGGAACAGACGGCATAGGACATGGTCGGGGGCGGAGGATAGGTCCATTCCAACCAAGTATTGGTGGATATGATCATGTGGATCTCTTTTATCAGCATCACTGGTGTATAAGGGAACATTGATGGGCCGCATCCCCGAATTAACGGATGCCAAAGAAATCTCAAGAATGAAAGGGGAGGTTTTAAATGTAGGATCCTCCTTGGGGGCCATGGTTTTCTTGATGTCGCTCATTTCTTTGCGCAAGCCATCTAGCATCCTCCACAAGGTATGATCAGCACCCCTATGGTATTCCAATGGACGGGGTATTTCTTCTCCTTGACCCCTCCTCGGAGTTCTTTCGTAATTATCATACCTTGGTGATTCTTGCAGAGGTTTGCGACGCCAGGAGACGGGAGTAGGGCTTCATCTATCGCGGGATGCACCTTCTTCTAAAGGGGGATTTCTCCGTCGGAGGGATTCGGAGGGCCGGTTCTCGTAATTTCTCCATCCTCGTGATGTTCTCCGTGGCGTAACTTCTACGAGTCTCTCGAAGACAGAGCGCGGAACGTTAATGAAATCTCTCGTCCCGGATTGGTGGTTCGACAAAGTCTCTTCAAAATCACCTTGTCGGGTCTGAAAACTTTCACTATTGAATAAATTATCCGTAATAGACAATGCTTATTGAACACGCTCTAGGACAGATTCTATGGCGTTCCCACAGACAGTGCCATTTTGTTAACAGCTTTAGAATTATAACCCATTTAACTGAATTATTTAGGGTTGGAACGTCCTGCCCGTGATTCAAAAAGTGATGATATTATAAAAGACAACAAAGATACGAGAATATTCCTTCCTTTATTCACTGAACTTTCACTTCCAAGTTTCTTATGTACGATTGTGTGTAAAAGGTGTTGCTCCGATATGGGTTCATCATGGTGTAGTAGTTTATGGATATGTTCTCCGAGGGGTGTTTCCGCCTGTGACTTGGACTTCGAGGGCTCTTTTGTCCTCATGGAGTAGTGTTTTCTTGTCCAGGTCCTCGTAGTGTGCCTTCCCGTGGCTTCTGTTATTTAGATCGGGCTTTGTTTTTCAGATTCGGCCATCGGAGTGATGTTCTGAGGGTAGTTTACATTGAGGAGTGTTCAACAAGGAAGTGTTCTTGTGAGATTCTGGGACTTGGGGTCCGTCGTGGTCCTTCTTGGCGCATTCATGGATATCGGAGTCACGCAGATCCATCGGGTCTTACTCTTTTTTCGATGCCGCATTGATATCTTATCTTTAATTCATCGTGACTTTCCAAGGGACGCTTAGGTGCCTCCTCGTGTGTTCCTTCATACCGCTTCGGGTTAATGACCAAGGGGTGTAGTAACATCCGATGGGCCTCCTCATCGGGAGCGGGTACATCTCATCGGAAGTACTCGTGACAATAGTATTGTCCATATATTAATTCCTATATTTAGGACTAATATTCTCTTTAATCTCGTATTTATTTTTCACGGTTAACACAATGCGTTTTGCAGATCCTCGGGATGAGTGGCAGATTTGGGATACCGCCGATTACATGCAAACTGTCGTACGAATAAATGGGCCAATCTGTCGAAGCTCGTTATCGAGTTAGGGGGAGGTGGGTAAACCAAGCTTGTGCTCGTCCTCCGAGGGTGACGGGGAACAGACGGCATAGGACATGGTCGGGGGCGGAGGATAGGTCCATTCCAACCAAGTATTGGTGGATATGATCATGTGGATCTCTTCTATCAGCATCACTGGTGTATAAGGGAACATTGATGGGCCGCATCCCCGAATTAACGGATGCCAAAGAAATTTCAAGAATGAAAGGGGAGGTTTTGAATGTAGGATCCTCCTTGGGGGCCATGGTTTTCTTGATGTCGCTCATTTCTTTGCGCAAGCCATCTAGCATCCTCCACAAGGTATGATCAGCACCCCTATGGTATTCCAATGGACGGGGTATTTCTTCTCCTTGACCCCTCCTCGGAGTTCTTTCGTAATTATCATACCTTGGTGATTCTTGCAGAGGTTTGCGACGCCAGGAGACGGGAGTAGGGCTTCATCTATCGCGGGATGCACCTTCTTCTAAAGGGGGATTTCTCCGTCGGAGGGATTCGGAGGGCCGGTTCTCGTAATTTCTCCATCCTCGTGATGTTCTCCGTGGCGTAACTTCTACGAGTCTCTCGAAGACAGAGCGCGGAACGTTAATGAAATCTCTCGTCCCGGATTGGTGGTTCGACAAAGTCTCTTCAAAATCACCTTGTCGGGTCTGAAAACTTTCACTATTGAATAAATTATCCGTAATAGACAATGCTTATTGAACACGCTCTAGGACAGATTCTATGGCGTTCCCACAGACAGTGCCATTTTGTTAACAGCTTTAGAATTATAACCCATTTAACTGAATTATTTAGGGTTGGAACGTCCTGCCCGTGATTCAAAAAGTGATGATATTATAAAAGACAACAAAGATACGAGAATATTCCTTCCTTTATTCACTGAACTTTCACTTCCAAGTTTCTTATGTACGATTGTGTGTAAAAGGTGTTGCTCCGATATGGGTTCATCATGGTGTAGTAGTTTATGGATATGTTCTCCGAGGGGTGTTTCCGCCTGTGACTTGGACTTCGAGGGCTCTTTTGTCCTCATGGAGTAGTGTTTTCTTGTCCAGGTCCTCGTAGTGTGCCTTCCCGTGGCTTCTGTTATTTAGATCGGGCTTTGTTTTTCAGATTCGGCCATCGGAGTGATGTTCTGAGGGTAGTTTACATTGAGGAGTGTTCAGCAAGGAAGTGTTCTTGTGAGATTCTGGGACTTGGGGTCCGTCGTGGTCCTTCTTGGCGCATTCATGGATATCTGAGTCACGCAGATCCATCGGGTCTTACTCTTTTTTCGATGCCGCATTGATATCTTATCTTTAATTCATCGTGACTTTCCAAGGGACGCTTAGGTGCCTCCTCGTGTGTTCCTTCATACCGCTTCGGGTTAATGACCAAGGGGTGTAGTAACATCCGATGGGCCTCCTCATCGGGAGTGGGTACATCTCATCGGAAGTACTCGTGACAATAGTATTGTCTATATATTAATTCCTATATTTAGGACTAATATTCTCTTTAATCTCGTATTTATTTTTCACGGTTAACACAATGCGTTTTGCAGATCCTCGGGATGAGTGGCAGATTTGGGATACCGCCGATTACATGCAAACTGTCGTACGAATAAATGGGCCAATCTGTCGAAGCTCGTTATCGAGTTAGGGGGAGGTGGGTAAACCAAGCTTGTGCTCGTCCTCCGAGGGTGACGGGGAACAGACGGCATAGGACATGGTCGGGGGCGGAGGATAGGTCCATTCCAACCAAGTATTGGTGGATATGATCATGTGGATCTCTTCTATCAGCATCACTGGTGTATAAGGGAACATTGATGGGCCGCATCCCCGAATTAACGGATGCCAAAGAAATTTCAAGAATGAAAGGGGAGGTTTTGAATGTAGGATCCTCCTTGGGGGCCATGGTTTTCTTGATGTCGCTCATTTCTTTGCGCAAGCCATCTAGCATCCTCCACAAGGTATGATCAGCACCCCTATGGTATTCCAATGGACGGGGTATTTCTTCTCCTTGACCCCTCCTCGGAGTTCTTTCGTAATTATCATACCTTGGTGATTCTTGCAGAGGTTTGCGACGCCAGGAGACGGGAGTAGGGCTTCATCTATCGCGGGATGCACCTTCTTCTAAAGGGGGATTTCTCCGTCGGAGGGATTCGGAGGGCCGGTTCTCGTAATTTCTCCATCCTCGTGATGTTCTCCGTGGCGTAACTTCTACGAGTCTCTCGAAGACAGAGCGCGGAACGTTAATGAAATCTCTCGTCCCGGATTGGTGGTTCGACAAAGTCTCTTCAAAATCACCTTGTCGGGTCTGAAAACTTTCACTATTGAATAAATTATCCGTAATAGACAATGCTTATTGAACACGCTCTAGGACAGATTCTATGGCGTTCCCACAGACAGTGCCATTTTGTTAACAGCTTTAGAATTATAACCCATTTAACTGAATTATTTAGGGTTGGAACGTCCTGCCCGTGATTCAAAAAGTGATGATATTATAAAAGACAACAAAGATACGAGAATATTCCTTCCTTTATTCACTGAACTTTCACTTCCAAGTTTCTTATGTACGATTGTGTGTAAAAGGTGTTGCTCCGATATGGGTTCATCATGGTGTAGTAGTTTATGGATATGTTCTCCGAGGGGTGTTTCCGCCTGTGACTTGGACTTCGAGGGCTCTTTTGTCCTCATGGAGTAGTGTTTTCTTGTCCAGGTCCTCGTAGTGTGCCTTCCCGTGGCTTCTGTTATTTAGATCGGGCTTTGTTTTTCAGATTCGGCCATCGGAGTGATGTTCTGAGGGTAGTTTACATTGAGGAGTGTTCAACAAGGAAGTGTTCTTGTGAGATTCTGGGACTTGGGGTCCGTCGTGGTCCTTCTTGGCGCATTCATGGATATCGGAGTCACGCAGATCCATCGGGTCTTACTCTTTTTTCGATGCCGCATTGATATCTTATCTTTAATTCATCGTGACTTTCCAAGGGACGCTTAGGTGCCTCCTCGTGTGTTCCTTCATACCGCTTCGGGTTAATGACCAAGGGGTGTAGTAACATCCGATGGGCCTCCTCATCGGGAGCGGGTACATCTCATCGGAAGTACTCGTGACAATAGTATTGTCCATATATTAATTCCTATATTTAGGACTAATATTCTCTTTAATCTCGTATTTATTTTTCACGGTTAACACAATGCGTTTTGCAGATCCTCGGGATGAGTGGCAGATTTGGGATACCGCCGATTACATGCAAACTGTCGTACGAATAAATGGGCCAATCTGTCGAAGCTCGTTATCGAGTTAGGGGGAGGTGGGTAAACCAAGCTTGTGCTCGTCCTCCGAGGGTGACGGGGAACAGACGGCATAGGACATGGTCGGGGGCGGAGGATAGGTCCATTCCAACCAAGTATTGGTGGATATGATCATGTGGATCTCTTCTATCAGCATCACTGGTGTATAAGGGAACATTGATGGGCCGCATCCCCGAATTAACGGATGCCAAAGAAATTTCAAGAATGAAAGGGGAGGTTTTGAATGTAGGATCCTCCTTGGGGGCCATGGTTTTCTTGATGTCGCTCATTTCTTTGCGCAAGCCATCTAGCATCCTCCACAAGGTATGATCAGCACCCCTATGGTATTCCAATGGACGGGGTATTTCTTCTCCTTGACCCCTCCTCGGAGTTCTTTCGTAATTATCATACCTTGGTGATTCTTGCAGAGGTTTGCGACGCCAGGAGACGGGAGTAGGGCTTCATCTATCGCGGGATGCACCTTCTTCTAAAGGGGGATTTCTCCGTCGGAGGGATTCGGAGGGCCGGTTCTCGTAATTTCTCCATCCTCGTGATGTTCTCCGTGGCGTAACTTCTACGAGTCTCTCGAAGACAGAGCGCGGAACGTTAATGAAATCTCTCGTCCCGGATTGGTGGTTCGACAAAGTCTCTTCAAAATCACCTTGTCGGGTCTGAAAACTTTCACTATTGAATAAATTATCCGTAATAGACAATGCTTATTGAACACGCTCTAGGACAGATTCTATGGCGTTCCCACAGACAGTGCCATTTTGTTAACAGCTTTAGAATTATAACCCATTTAACTGAATTATTTAGGGTTGGAACGTCCTGCCCGTGATTCAAAAAGTGATGATATTATAAAAGACAACAAAGATACGAGAATATTCCTTCCTTTATTCACTGAACTTTCACTTCCAAGTTTCTTATGTACGATTGTGTGTAAAAGGTGTTGCTCCGATATGGGTTCATCATGGTGTAGTAGTTTATGGATATGTTCTCCGAGGGGTGTTTCCGCCTGTGACTTGGACTTCGAGGGCTCTTTTGTCCTCATGGAGTAGTGTTTTCTTGTCCAGGTCCTCGTAGTGTGCCTTCCCGTGGCTTCTGTTATTTAGATCGGGCTTTGTTTTTCAGATTCGGCCATCGGAGTGATGTTCTGAGGGTAGTTTACATTGAGGAGTGTTCAACAAGGAAGTGTTCTTGTGAGATTCTGGGACTTGGGGTCCGTCGTGGTCCTTCTTGGCGCATTCATGGATATCGGAGTCACGCAGATCCATCGGGTCTTACTCTTTTTTCGATGCCGCATTGATATCTTATCTTTAATTCATCGTGACTTTCCAAGGGACGCTTAGGTGCCTCCTCGTGTGTTCCTTCATACCGCTTCGGGTTAATGACCAAGGGGTGTAGTAACATCCGATGGGCCTCCTCATCGGGAGCGGGTACATCTCATCGGAAGTACTCGTGACAATAGTATTGTCCATATATTAATTCCTATATTTAGGACTAATATTCTCTTTAATCTCGTATTTATTTTTCACGGTTAACACAATGCGTTTTGCAGATCCTCGGGATGAGTGGCAGATTTGGGATACCGCCGATTACATGCAAACTGTCGTACGAATAAATGGGCCAATCTGTCGAAGCTCGTTATCGAGTTAGGGGGAGGTGGGTAAACCAAGCTTGTGCTCGTCCTCCGAGGGTGACGGGGAACAGACGGCATAGGACATGGTCGGGGGCGGAGGATAGGTCCATTCCAACCAAGTATTGGTGGATATGATCATGTGGATCTCTTCTATCAGCATCACTGGTGTATAAGGTAACATTGATGGGCCGCATCCCCGAATTAACGGATGCCAAAGAAATTTCAAGAATGAAAGGGGAGGTTTTGAATGTAGGATCCTCCTTGGGGGCCATGGTTTTCTTGATGTCGCTCATTTCTTTGCGCAAGCCATCTAGCATCCTCCACAAGGTATGATCAGCACCCCTATGGTATTCCAATGGACGGGGTATTTCTTCTCCTTGACCCCTCCTCGGAGTTCTTTCGTAATTATCATACCTTGGTGATTCTTGCAGAGGTTTGCGACGGCAGGAGACGGGAGTAGGGCTTCATCTATCGCGGGATGCACCTTCTTCTAAAGGGGGATTTCTCCGTCGGAGGGATTCGGAGGGCCGGTTCTTGTAATTTCTCCATCCTCGTGATGTTCTCCGTGGCGTAACTTCTACGAGTCTCTCGAAGACAGAGCGGGGAACGTTAATGAAATCTCTCGTCCCGAATTGGTGGTTCGACAAAGTCTCTTCAAAATCACCTTATCGGGTCTGAAAACTTTCACTATTGAATAAATTATCCGTAATAGACAATGCTTATTGAACACGCTCTAGGACAGATTCTATGGCGTTCCCACAGACAGTGCCATTTTGTTAACAGCTTTAGAATTATAACCCATTTAACTGAATTATTTAGGGTTGGAACGTCCTGCCCGTGATTCAAAAAGTGATGATATTATAAAAGACAACAAAGATACGAGAATATTCCTTCCTTTATTCACTGAACTTTCACTTCCAAGTTTCTTATGTACGATTGTGTGTAAAAGGTGTTGCTCCGATATGGGTTCATCATGGTGTAGTAGTTTATGGATATGTTCTCCGAGGGGTGTTTCCGCCTGTGACTTGGACTTCGAGGGCTCTTTTGTCCTCATGGAATAGTGTTTTCTTGTCCAGGTCCTCGTAGTGTGCCTTCCCGGTTCTGTTATTTAGATCGGGCTTTGTTTTTCAGATTCGGCCATCGGAGTGATGTTCTGAGTGTAGTTTACATTGAGGAGTGTTCAGCAAGGAAGTGTTCTTGTGAGATTCTGGAACTTGGGGTCCGTCGTTGTCCTTCTTGGTGCATTCATGGATATCGGAGTCGCGCGGATCCATCAGGTCTTACTCTTTTTTCGATGCCACATTGATATCTTATCTTTAATTCATCGTGACTTTCCAAGGGACGATTAGGTGCCTCCTCGTGTGTTCCTTCATACCGCTTCGGGTTAATGACCGAGAGGTGTGGTAACATCAGATGGGCCTCCTCATCGGGAGCGGGTACATCTCATCAGAAGTACTCGTGACAATAGTATTGTCCATATATTAATTCCTATATTTAGGACTAATATTCTCTTTAATCTCGTATTTATTTTTCACGATTAACACAGTGCGTTTTGCAGATCCTCGGGATGAGTGGCAGATTTGGGATACCGCCGATTACATGCAAACTGTCGCACGAATAAATGGGCCAATCTGTCGAAGCTCGTTATCGAGTTAGGGGGAAGGTGGGTAAGCCAAGCTTGTGCTCGTCCTCCGAGGGTGACGGGGAACAGACGGCATAGGACATGGTCGGGGGCGGAGGATAGGTCCATTCCAACCAAGTATTGGTGGATATGATCATGTGGATCTCTTCCATCAGCATCCTCGGTGTATAAGGGAACATTGACGGGCCGCATCCCCGAATTAACGGATGCCAAAGAAATTTCAAGAATGAAATGGAAGGTTTCGAATGTAGGATCCTCCTTGGAGGCCATGGTTTTCTTGATGTCGCTCATTTCTTTGCGCAAGACATCTAGCATCCTCCACAAGGTATGATCATCACCCCTATGGTATTCCAATGGACGGGGTATTTCTTCTCCTTGACCCCTCCTCGGAGTTCTTTAGTAATTATCATACCTTGGTGATTCTTGCAGAGGTTTGCGACGCCAGGAGACGGGAGTGGGGCTCCATCTATCGCGGGATGCACCTTCTTCTAAAGGGGGATTTCTCCGTCGGAGGGATTTGGAGGGCCGGTTCTCGAAATTTATCCATCCTCGTAATGTTCTCCGTGCCGTAGCTTCTACCAGTATCTCGAAGACAGAGCGGGGAACGTTGATGAAATCTCTCGTCCCGGATTGGTGGTTCGACAAAGTCTCTTCAAAATCACTTTGTCGGGTCTGAAAACTTTCACTATTGAATAAATTATCCATAATAGACAATGCTTATTGAACACGCTCAAGGATAGATTTTATGGCGTTCCCACAGACGGTGCCATTTTGTTAACAGGTTTAGAATTATAACCCATTTAATTGAATTATTTAGGGTTGGAACGCCCTGCCCGTGATTCAAAAAGTGATGATATTATAAAAGAGAACAAAGATACGAGAATATTCCTTCCTTTATTCACTGAACTTCACTTCCAAGTTTCTTATGTATGATTGTGTGTAAAAGGTGTTGCTCCGATATGGGTTCATCATGGTGTAGTAGTTTATGAATATGTTCTCCGAGGGGTGTTTCCGCCCGTGACTTGGACTCCGAGGGCTCTTTTGTCCTCGTGGAGTAGTGCTTTCTTGTCCAGGTCCTCGTAGTGTGCCTTCCCGTGGCTTCTGTTATTTAGATCGGGCTTTGTTCTTCAGATTCGGCCATCGGAGTGATGTTCTGAGTGTAGTTTACATTGAGGAGTGTTCAGCAAGGAAGTGTTCTTGTGAGATTCTGGAACTTGGGGTCCGTCGTGGTCCTTTTTGGTGCATTCATGGATATCGGAGTCGCGCGGATCCATCAGGTCTTACTCTTTTTTCGATGCCACATTGATATCTTATCTTTAATTCATCGTGACTTTCCAAGGGACGATTAGGTGCCTCCTCGTGTGTTCCTTCATACCGCTTCGGGTTAATGACCGAGAGGTGTGGTAACATCAGATGGGCCTCCTCATCGGGAGCGGGTACATCTCATCAGAAGTACTCGTGACAATAGTATTGTCCATATATTAATTCCTATATTTAGGACTAATATTCTCTTTAATCTCGTATTTATTTTTCACGGTTAACACAGTGCGTTTTGCAGATCCTCGGGATGAGTGGCAGATTTGGGATACCGCCGATTACATGCAAACTGTCGCACGAATAAATGGGCCAATCTGTCGAAGCTCGTTATCGAGTTAGGGGAAAGGTGGGTAAACCAAGCTTGTGCTCGTCCTCCGAGGGTGACGGGGAACAGACGACATAGGACTTGGTCGGGGGCGGAGGATAGGTCCATTCCAACCAAGTATTGGTGGATATGATCATGTGGATCTCTTCCATCAGCATCCTCAGTGTATAAGGGAACATTGACGGGCCGCATCCCCGAATTAACGGATGCCAAAGAAATTTCAAGAATGAAATGGAAGGTTTCGAATGTAGGATCCTCCTTGGAGGCCATGGTTTTCTTGATGTCGCTCATTTCTTTGCGCAAGACATCTAGCATCCTCCACGAGGTATGATCATCACCCCTATGGTATTCCAATGGACGGGGTATTTCTTCTCCTTGACCCCTCCTCGGAGTTCTTTAGTAATTATCATACCTTGGTGATTCTTGCAGAGGTTTGCGACGCCAGGAGACGGGAGTGGGGCTCCATCTATCGCGGGATGCACCTTCTTCTAAAGGGGGATTTCTCCGTCGGAGGGATTTGGAGGGCCGGTTCTCGAAATTTATCCATCCTCGTAATGTTCTCCGTGCCGTAGCTTCTACCAGTATCTCGAAGACAGAGCGGGGAACGTTGATGAAATCTCTCGTCCCGGATTGGTGGTTCGACAAAGTCTCTTCAAAATCACCTTGTCGGGTCTGAAAACTTTCACTATTGAATAAATTATCCATAATAGACAATGCTTATTGAACACGCTCAAGGACAGATTTTATGGCGTTCCCACAGACGGTGCCATTTTGTTAACAGGTTTAGAATTATAACCCATTTAACTGAATTATTTAGGGTTGGCACGCCCTGCCCGTGATTCAAAAAGTGATGATATTATAAAAGAGAACAAAGATACGAGAATATTCCTTCCTTTATTCACTGAACTTCACTTCCAAGTTTCTTATGTATGATTATGTGTAAAAGGTGTTGCTCCGATATGGGTTCATCATGGTGTAGTAGTTTATGGATATGTTCTCCGAGGAGTGTTTCCGCCCGTGACTTGGACTCCGAGGGCTCTTTTGTCCTCGTGGAGTAGTGCTTTCTTGTCCAGGTCCTCGTAGTGTGCCTTCCCGTGGCTTCTGTTATTTAGATCGGGCTTTGTTCTTCAGATTCGGCCATCGGAGTGATGTTCTGAGTGTAGTTTACATTGAGGAGTGTTCAGCAAGGAAGTGTTCTTGTGAGATTCTGGAACTTGGGGTCCGTCGTGGTCCTTTTTGGTGCATTCATGGATATCGGAGTCGCGCGGATCCATCAGGTCTTACTCTTTTTTCGATGCCACATTGATATCTTATCTTTAATTCATCGTGACTTTCCAAGGGACGATTAGGTGCCTCCTCGTGTGTTCCTTCATACCGCTTCGGGTTAATGACCGAGAGGTGTGGTAACATCAGATGGGCCTCCTCATCGGGAGCGGGTACATCTCATCAGAAGTACTCGTGACAATAGTATTGTCCATATATTAATTCCTATATTTAGGACTAATATTCTCTTTAATCTCGTATTTATTTTTCACGGTTAACATAGTGCGTTTTGCAGATCCTCGGGATGAGTGGCAGATTTGGGATACCGCCGATTACATGCAAACTGTCGCACGAATAAATGGGCCAATCTGTCGAAGCTCGTTATCGAGTTAGGGGAAAGGTGGGTAAACCAAGCTTGTGCTCGTCCTCCGAGGGTGACGGGGAACAGACGACATAGGACATGGTCGGGGGCGGAGGATAGGTCCATTCCAACCAAGTATTGGTGGATATGATCATGTGGATCTCTTCCATCAGCATCCTCAGTGTATAAGGGAACATTGACGGGCTGCATCCCCGAATTAACGGATGCCAAAGAAATTTCAAGAATGAAATGGAAGGTTTCGAATGTAGGATCCTCCTTGGAGGCCATGGTTTTCTTGATGTCGCTCATTTCTTTGCGCAAGACATCTAGCATCCTCCACAAGGTATGATCATCACCCCTATGGTATTCCAATGGACGGGGTATTTCTTCTCCTTGACCCCTCCTCGGAGTTCTTTAGTAATTATCATACCTTGGTGATTCTTGCAGAGGTTTGCGACGCCAGGAGACGGGAGTGGGGCTCCATCTA
The DNA here is from genome assembly GCA_948329865.1 of Linaria vulgaris. Taxonomy (NCBI): domain Eukaryota; kingdom Viridiplantae; phylum Streptophyta; class Magnoliopsida; order Lamiales; family Plantaginaceae; genus Linaria; species Linaria vulgaris. Next base: position 37,261,367 of record OX415252.1, read on the forward strand.
TCGCGGGATGCACCTTCTTCTAAAGGGGGATTTCTCCGTCGGAGGGATTTGGAGGGCCGGTTCTCGAAATTTATCCATCCTCGTAATGTTCTCTGTGCCGTAGCTTCTACCAGTATCTCGAAGACAGAGCGGGGAACGTTGATGAAATCTCTCGTCCCGGATTGGTGGTTCGACAAAGTCTCTTCAAAATCACCTTGTCGGGTCTGAAAACTTTCACTATTGAATAAATTATCCATAATAGACAATGCTTATTGAACACGCTCAAGGACAGATTTTATGGCGTTCCCACAGACGGTGCCATTTTGTTAACAGGTTTAGAATTATAACCCATTTAACTGAATTATTTAGGGTTGGCACGCCCTGCCCGTGATTCAAAAAGTGATGATATTATAAAAGAGAACAAAGATACGAGAATATTCCTTCCTTTATTCACTGAACTTCACTTCCAAGTTTCTTATGTATGATTGTGTGTAAAAGGTGTTGCTCCGATATGGGTTCATCATGGTGTAGTAGTTTATGAATATGTTCTCCGAGGGGTGTTTCCGCCCGTGACTTGGACTCCGAGGGCTCTTTTGTCCTCGTGGAGTAGTGCTTTCTTGTCCAGGTCCTCGTAGTGTGCCTTCCCGTGGCTTCTGTTATTTAGATCGGGCTTTGTTCTTCAGATTCGGCCATCGGAGTGATGTTCTGAGTGTAGTTTACATTGAGGAGTGTTCAGCAAGGAAGTGTTCTTGTGAGATTCTGGAACTTGGGGTCCGTCGTGGTCCTTTTTGGTGCATTCATGGATATCGGAGTCGCGCGGATCCATCAGGTCTTACTCTTTTTTCGATGCCACATTGATATCTTATCTTTAATTCATCGTGACTTTCCAAGGGACGATTAGGTGCCTCCTCGTGTGTCCCTTCATACCGCTTCGGGTTAATGACCGAGAGGTGTGGTAACATCAGATGGGCCTCCTCATCGGGAGCGGGTACATCTCATCGGAAGTACTCGTGACAATAGTATTGTCCATATATTAATTCCTATATTTAGGACTAATATTCTCTTTAATCTCGTATTTATTTTTCACGGTTAACACAGTGCGTTTTGCAGATCCTCGGGATGAGTGGCAGATTTGGGATACCGCCGATTACATGCAAACTGTCGCACGAATAAATGGGCCAATCTGTCGAAGCTCGTTATCGAGTTAGGGGAAAGGTGGGTAAACCAAGCTTGTGCTCGTCCTCCGAGGGTGACGGGGAACAGACGACATAGGACTTGGTCGGGGGCGGAGGATAGGTCCATTCCAACCAAGTATTGGTGGATATGATCATGTGTATCTCTTCCATCAGCATCCTCAGTGTATAAGGGAACATTGACGGGCCGCATCCCCGAATTAACGGATGCCAAAGAAATTTCAAGAATGAAAGGGGAGGTTTTGAATGTAGGATCCTCCTTGGGGGCCATGGTTTTCTTGATGTCGCTCATTTCTTTGCGCAAGCCATCTAGCATCCTCCACAAGGTATGATCAGCACCCCTATGGTATTCCAATGGACGGGGTATTTCTTCTCCTTGACCCCTCCTCGGAGTTCTTTCGTAATTATCATACCTTGGTGATTCTTGCAGAGGTTTGCGAAGCCAGGAGACGGGAGTAGGGCTTCATCTATCGCGGGATGCACCTTCTTCTAAAGGGGGATTTCTCCGTCGGAGGGATTCGGAGGGCCGGTTCTTGTAATTTCTCCATCCTCGTGATGTTCTCCGTGGCGTAACTTCTACGAGTCTCTCGAAGACAGAGCGGGGAACGTTAATGAAATCTCTCGTCCCGAATTGGTGGTTCGACAAAGTCTCTTCAAAATCACCTTGTCGGGTCTGAAAACTTTCACTATTGAATAAATTATCCGTAATAGACAATGCTTATTGAACACGCTCTAGGACATATTCTATGGCGTTCCCACAGACAGTGCCATTTTGTTAACAGCTTTAGAATTATAACCCATTTAACTGAATTATTTAGGGTTGGAACGTCCTGCCCGTGATTCAAAAAGTGATGATATTATAAACGACAACAAAGATACGAGAATATTCCTTCCTTTATTCACTGAACTTTCACTTCCAAGTTTCTTATGTACGATTGTGTGTAAAAGGTGTTGCTCCGATATGGGTTCATCATGGTGTAGTAGTTTATGGATATGTTCTCCGAGGGGTGTTTCCGCCTGTGACTTGGACTTCGAGGGCCCTTTTGTCCTCATGGAGTAGTGTTTTCTTGTCCAGGTCCTCGTAGTGTGCCTTCCCGTGGCTTCTGTTATTTAGATCGGGCTTTGTTTTTCAGATTCGGCCATCGGAGTGATGTTCTGAGGGTAGTTTACATTGAGGAGTGTTCAGCAAGGAAGTGTTCTTGTGAGATTCTGGGACTTGGGGTCCGTCGTGGTCCTTCTTGGCGCATTCATGGATATCGGAGTCACGCAGATCCATCGGATCTTACTCTTTTTTCGATGCCGCATTGATATCTTATCTTTAATTCATCGTGACTTTCCAAGGGACGCTTAGGTGCCTCCTCGTGTGTTCCTTCATACCGCTTCGGGTTAATGACCAAGGGGTGTAGTAACATCAGATGGGCCTCCTCATCGGGAGCGGGTACATCTCATCGCAAGTACTCGTGACAATAGTATTGTCCATATATTAATTCCTATATTTAGGACTAATATTCTCTTTAATCTCGTATTTATTTTTCACGGTTAACACAATGCGTTTTGCAGATCCTCGGGATGAGTGGCAGATTTGGGATACCGCCGATTACATGCAAACTGTCGTACGAATAAATGGGCCAATCTGTCGAAGCTCTTTATCGAGTTAGGGGGAGGTGGGTAAACCAAGCTTGTGCTCGTCCTCCGAGGGTGACGGGGAACAGACGGCATAGGACATGGTCGGGGGCGGAGGATAGGTCCATTCCAACCAAGTATTGGTGGATATGATCATGTGGATCTCTTCTATCAGCATCACTGGTGTATAAGGGAACATTGATGGGCCTCATCCCCGAATTAACGGATGCCAAAGAAATTTCAAGAATGAAAGGGGAGGTTTTGAATGTAGGATCCTCCTTGGGGGCCATGGTTTTCTTGATGTCGCTCATTTCTTTGCGCAAGCCATCTAGCATCCTTCACAAGGTATGATCAGCACCCCTATGGTATTCCAATGGACGGGGTATTTCTTCTCCTTGACCCCTCCTCGGAGTTCTTTCGTAATTATCATACCTTGGTGATTCTTGCAGAGGTTTGCGACGCCAGGAGACGGGAGTAGGGCTTCATCTATCGCGGGATGCACCTTCTTCTAAAGGGGGATTTCTCCGTCGGAGGGATTCGGAGGGCCGGTTCTTGTAATTTCTCCATCCTCGTGATGTTCTCCGTGGCGTAACTTCTACGAGTCTCTCGAAGACAGAGCGGGGAACGTTAATGAAATCTCTCGTCCCGAATTGGTGGTTCGACAAAGTCTCTTCAAAATCACCTTGTCGGGTCTGAAAACTTTCACTATTGAATAAATTATCCGTAATAGACAATGCTTATTGAACACGCTCTAGGACAGATTCTATGGCGTTCCCACAGACAGTGCCATTTTGTTAACAGATTTAGAATTATAACCCATTTAACTGAATTATTTAGGGTTGGAACGCCCTGCCCGTGATTCAAAAAGTGATGATATTATAAAAGAGAACAAAGATACGAGAATATTCCTTCCTTTATTCACTGAACTTCACTTCCAAGTTTCTTATGTATGATTGTGTGTAAAAGGTGTTGCTCCAATATGGGTTCATCATGGTGTAGTAGTTTATGGATATGTTCTCCGAAGAGTGTTTCCGCCCGTGACTTGGACTCCGAGGGCTCTTTTGTCCTCGTGGAGTAGTGCTTTCTTGTCCAGGTCCTCGTAGTGTGCCTTCCCGTGGCTTCTGTTATTTAGATCGGGCTTTGTTCTTCAGATTCGGCCGTCGAAGTGATGTTCTGAGTGTAGTTTACATTGAGGAGTGTTCAGCAAGGAAGTGTTCTTGTGAGATTCTGGAACTTGGGGTCCGTCGTTGTCCTTCTTGGTGCATTCATGGATATCGGAGTCACGCGGATCCATCAGGTCTTACTCTTTTTTCGATGCCACATTGATATCTTATCTTTAATTCATCGTGACTTTCCAAGGGACGATTAGGTGCCTCCTCGTGTGTTCCTTCATACCGCTTCGGGTTAATGACCGAGAGGTGTGGTAACATGAGATGGGCCTCCTCATCGGGAGCGGGTACATCTCATCAGAAGTACTCGTGACAATAGTATTGTCCATATATTAATTCCTATATTTAGGACTAATATTCTCTTTAATCTCGTATTTATTTTTCACGATTAACACAGTGCGTTTTGCAGATCCTCGAAATGAGTGGCAGATTTGGGATACCGCCGATTACATGCAAACTGTCGCACGAATAAATGGGCCAATCTGTCGAAGCTCGTTATCGAGTTAGGGGGAAGGTGGGTAAGCCAAGCTTGTGCTCGTCCTCCGAGGGTGACGGGGAACAGACGGCATAGGACATGGTCGGGGGCGGAGGATAGGTCCATTCCAACCAAGTATTGGTGGATATGATCATGTGGATCTCTTCCATCAGCATCCTCGGTGTATAAGGGAACATTGACGGGCCGCATCCCCGAATTAACGGATGCCAAAGAAATTTCAAGAATGAAATGGAAGGTTTCGAATGTAGGATCCTCCTTGGAGGCCATGGTTTTCTTGATGTCGCTCATTTCTTTGCGCAAGACATCTAGCATCCTCCACAAGGTATGATCATCACCCCTATGGTATTCCAATGGACGGGGTATTTCTTCTCCTTGACCCCTCCTCGGAGTTCTTTAGTAATTATCATACCTTGGTGATTCTTGCAGAGGTTTGCGACGCCAGGAGACGGGAGTGGGGCTCCATCTATCGCGGGATGCACCTTCTTCTAAAGGGGGATTTCTCCGTCGGAGGGATTTGGAGGGCCGGTTCTCGAAATTTATCCATCCTCGTAATGTTCTCCGTGCCGTAGCTTCTACCAGTATCTCGAAGACAGAGCGGGGAACGTTGATGAAATCTCTCGTCCCGGATTGGTGGTTCGACAAAGTCTCTTCAAAATCACTTTGTCGGGTCTGAAAACTTTCACTATTGAATAAATTATCCATAATAGACAATGCTTATTGAACACGCTCAAGGATAGATTTTATGGCGTTCCCACAGACGGTGCCATTTTGTTAACAGGTTTAGAATTATAACCCATTTAATTGAATTATTTAGGGTTGGAACGCCCTGCCCGTGATTCAAAAAGTGATGATATTATAAAAGAGAACAAAGATACGAGAATATTCCTTCCTTTATTCACTGAACTTCACTTCCAAGTTTCTTATGTATGATTGTGTGTAAAAGGTGTTGCTCCGATATGGGTTCATCATGGTGTAGTAGTTTATGAATATGTTCTCCGAGGGGTGTTTCCGCCCGTGACTTGGACTCCGAGGGCTCTTTTGTCCTCGTGGAGTAGTGCTTTCTTGTCCAGGTCCTCGTAGTGTGCCTTCCCGTGGCTTCTGTTATTTAGATCGGGCTTTGTTCTTCAGATTCGGCCATCGGAGTGATGTTCTGAGTGTAGTTTACATTGAGGAGTGTTCAGCAAGGAAGTGTTCTTGTGAGATTCTGGAACTTGGGGTCCGTCGTGGTCCTTTTTGGTGCATTCATGGATATCGGAGTCGCGCGGATCCATCAGGTCTTACTCTTTTTTCGATGCCACATTGATATCTTATCTTTAATTCATCGTGACTTTCCAAGGGACGATTAGGTGCCTCCTCGTGTGTTCCTTCATACCGCTTCGGGTTAATGACCGAGAGGTGTGGTAACATCAGATGGGCCTCCTCATCGGGAGCGGGTACATCTCATCAGAAGTACTCGTGACAATAGTATTGTCCATATATTAATTCCTATATTTAGGACTAATATTCTCTTTAATATCGTATTTATTTTTCACGGTTAACACAGTGCGTTTTGCAGATCCTCGGGATGAGTGGCAGATTTGGGATACCGCCGATTACATGCAAACTGTCGCACGAATAAATGGGCCAATCTGTCGAAGCTCGTTATCGAGTTAGGGGAAAGGTGGGTAAACCAAGCTTGTGCTCGTCCTCCGAGGGTGACGGGGAACAGACGACATAGGACTTGGTCGGGGGCGGAGGATAGGTCCATTCCAACCAAGTATTGATGGATATGATCATGTGGATCTCTTCCATCAGCATCCTCAGTGTATAAGGGAACATTGACGGGCCGCATCCCGAATTAACGGATGCCAAAGAAATTTCAAGAATGAAATGGAAGGTTTCGAATGTAGGATCCTCCTTGGAGGCCATGGTTTTCTTGATGTCGCTCATTTCTTTGCGCAAGACATCTAGCATCCTCTACGAGGTATGATCATCACCCCTATGGTATTCCAATGGACGGGGTATTTCTTCTCCTTGACCCCTCCTCGGAGTTCTTTAGTAATTATCATACCTTGGTGATTTTTGCAGAGGTTTGCGACGCCAGGAGACGGGAGTGGGGCTCCATCTATCGCAGGATGCACCTTCTTCTAAAGGGGGATTTCTCCGTCGGAGGGATTTGGAGGGCCGGTTCTCGAAATTTATCCATCCTCGTAATGTTCTCCGTGCCGTAACTTCTACCAGTATCTCGAAGACAGAGCGGGGAACGTTGATGAAATCTCTCGTCCCGGATTGGTGGTTCGACAAAGTCTCTTCAAAATCACTTTGTCGGGTCTGAAAACTTTCACTATTGAACAAATTATCCATAATAGACAATGCTTATTGAACACGCTCAAGGATAGATTTTATGGCGTTCCCACAGACGGTGCCATTTTGTTAACAGGTTTAGAATTATAACCCATTTAACTGAATTATTTAGGGTTGGAACGCCCTGCCCGTGATTCAAAAAGTGATGATATTATAAAAGAGAACAAAGATACGAGAATATTCCTTCCTTTATTCACTGAACTTCACTTCCAAGTTTCTTATGTATGATTGTGTGTAAAAGGTGTTGCTCCGATATGGGTTCATCATGGTGTAGTAGTTTATGAATATGTTCTCCGAGGGGTGTTTCCGCCCGTGACTTGGACTCCGAGGGCTCTTTTGTCCTCGTGGAGTAGTGCTTTCTTGTCCAGGTCCTCGTAGTGTGCCTTCCCGTGGCTTCTGTTATTTAGATCGGGCTTTGTTCTTCAGATTCGGCCATCGGAGTGATGTTCTGAGTGTAGTTTACATTGAGGAGTGTTCAGCAAGGAAGTGTTCTTGTGAGATTCTGGAACTTGGGGTCCGTCGTGGTCCTTTTTGGTGCATTCATGGATATCGGAGTCGCGCGGATCCATCAGGTCTTACTCTTTTTTCGATGCCACATTGATATCTTATCTTTAATTCATCGTGACTTTCCAAGGGACGATTAGGTGCCTCCTCGTGTGTTCCTTCATACCGCTTCGGGTTAATGACCGAGAGGTGTGGTAACATCAGATGGGCCTCCTCATCGGGAGCGGGTACATCTCATCAGAAGTACTCGTGACAATAGTATTGTCCATATATTAATTCCTATATTTAGGACTAATATTCTCTTTAATCTCGTATTTATTTTTCACGGTTAACACAGTGCGTTTTGCAGATCCTCGGGATGAGTGGCAGATTTGGGATACCGCCGATTACATGCAAACTGTCGCACGAATAAATGGGCCAATCTGTCGAAGCTCGTTATCGAGTTAGGGGAAAGGTGGGTAAACCAAGCTTGTGCTCGTCCTCCGAGGGTGACGGGGAACAGACGACATAGGACTTGGTCGGGGGCGGAGGATAGGTCCATTCCAACCAAGTATTGGTGGATATGATCATGTGGATCTCTTCCATCAGCATCCTCAGTGTATAAGGGAACATTGATGGGCCGCATCCCCGAATTAACGGATGCCAAAGAAATTTCAAGAATGAAATGGAAGGTTTCGAATGTAGGATCCTCCTTGGAGGCCATGGTTTTCTTGATGTCGCTCATTTCTTTGCGCAAGACATCTAGCATCCTCTACGAGGTATGATCATCACCCCTATGGTATTCCAATGGACGGGGTATTTCTTCTCCTTGACCCCTCCTCGGAGTTCTTTAGTAATTATCATACCTTGGTGATTCTTGCAGAGGTTTGCGACGCCAGGAGATGGGAGTGGGGCTCCATCTATCGCGGGATGCACCTTCTTCTAAAGGGGGATTTCTCCGTCGGAGGGATTTGGAGGGCCGGTTCTCGAAATTTATCAATCCTCGTAATGTTCTCCGTGCCGTAGCTTCTACCAGTATCTCGAAGACAGAGCGGGGAACGTTGATGAAATCTCTCGTCCCGGATTGGTGGTTCGACAAAGTCTCTTCAAAATCACCTTGTCGGGTCTGAAAACTTTCACTATTGAATAAATTATCCATAATAGACAATGCTTATTGAACACGCTCAAGGACAGATTTTATGGCGTTCCCACAGACGGTGCCATTTTGTTAACAGGTTTAGAATTATAACCCATTTAACTGAATTATTTAGGGTTGGAACGCCCTGCCCGTGATTCAAAAAGTGATGATATTATAAAAGAGAACAAAGATACGAGAATATTCCTTCCTTTATTCACTAAACTTCACTTCCAAGTTTCTTATGTATGATTGTGTGTAAAAGGTGTTGCTCCGATATGGGTTCATCATGGTGTAGTAGTTTATGGATATGTTCTCCGAGGAGTGTTTCCGCCCGTGACTTGGACTCCGAGGGCTCTTTTGTCCTCGTGGAGTAGTGCTTTCTTGTCTAGGTCCTCGTAGTGTGCCTTCCCGTGGCTTCTGTTATTTAGATCGGGCTTTGTTCTTCAGATTCGGCCATCGGAGTGATGTTCTGAGTGTAGTTTACATTGAGGAGTGTTCAGCAAGGAAGTGTTCTTGTGAGATTCTGGAACTTGGGGTCCGTCGTGGTCCTTTTTGGTGCATTCATGGATATCGGAGTCGCGCGGATCCATCAGGTCTTACTCTTTTTTCGATGCCACATTGATATCTTATCTTTAATTCATCGTGACTTTCCAAGGGACGATTAGGTGCCTCCTCGTGTGTTCCTTCATACCGCTTCGGGTTAATGACCGAGAGGTGTGGTAACATCAGATGGGCCTCCTCATCGGGAGCGGGTACATCTCATCAGAAGTACTCGTGACAATAGTATTGTCCATATATTAATTCCTATATTTAGGACTAATATTCTCTTTAATCTCGTATTTATTTTTCACGGTTAACACAGTGCGTTTTGCAGATCCTCGGGATGAGTGGCAGATTTGGGATACCGCCGATTACATGCAAACTGTCGCACGAATAAATGGGCCAATCTGTCGAAGCTCGTTATCGAGTTAGGGGAAAGGTGGGTAAACCAAGCTTGTGCTCGTCCTCCGAGGGTGACGGGGAACAGACGACATAGGACTTGGTCGGGGGCGGAGGATAGGTCCATTCCAACCAAGTATTGGTGGATATGATCATGTGGATCTCTTCCATCAGCATCCTCAGTGTATAAGGGAACATTGATGGGCCGCATCCCCGAATTAACGGATGCCAAAGAAATTTCAAGAATGAAATGGAAGGTTTCGAATGTAGGATCCTCCTTGGAGGCCATGGTTTTCTTGATGTCGCTCATTTCTTTGCGCAAGACATCTAGCATCCTCTACGAGGTATGATCATCACCCCTATGGTATTCCAATGGACGGGGTATTTCTTCTCCTTGACCCCTCCTCGGAGTTCTTTAGTAATTATCATACCTTGGTGATTCTTGCAGAGGTTTGTGACGCCAGGAGATGGGAGTGGGGCTCCATCTATCGCGGGATGCACCTTCTTCTAAAGGGGGATTTCTCCGTCGGAGGGATTTGGAGGGCCGGTTCTCGAAATTTATCAATCCTCGTAATGTTCTCCGTGCCGTAGCTTCTACCAGTATCTCGAAGACAGAGCGGGGAACGTTGATGAAATCTCTCGTCCCGGATTGGTGGTTCGACAAAGTCTCTTCAAAATCACCTTGTCGGGTCTGAAAACTTTCACTATTGAATAAATTATCCATAATAGACAATGCTTATTGAACACGCTCAAGGACAGATTTTATGGCGTTCCCACAGACGGTGCCATTTTGTTAACAGGTTTAGAATTATAACCCATTTAACTGAATTATTTAGGGTTGGAACGCCCTGCCCGTGATTCAAAAAGTGATGATATTATAAAAGAGAACAAAGATACGAGAATATTCCTTCCTTTATTCACTAAACTTCACTTCCAAGTTTCTTATGTATGATTGTGTGTAAAAGGTGTTGCTCCGATATGGGTTCATCATGGTGTAGTAGTTTATGGATATGTTCTCCGAGGAGTGTTTCCGCCCGTGACTTGGACTCCGAGGGCTCTTTTGTCCTCGTGGAGTAGTGCTTTCTTGTCTAGGTTCTCGTAGTGTGCCTTCCCGTGGCTTCTGTTATTTAGATCGGGCTTTGTTCTTCAGATTCGGCCATCGGAGTGATGTTCTGAGTGTAGTTTACATTGAGGAGTGTTCAGCAAGGAAGTGTTCTTGTGAGATTCTGGAACTTGGGGTCCGTCGTGGTCCTTTTTGGTGCATTCATGGATATCGGAGTCGCGCGGATCCATCAGGTCTTACTCTTTTTTCGATGCCACATTGATATCTTATCTTTAATTCATCGTGACTTTCCAAGGGACGATTAGGTGCCTCCTCGTGTGTTCCTTCATACCGCTTCGGGTTAATGACCGAGAGGTGTGGTAACATCAGATGGGCCTCCTCATCGGGAGCGGGTACATCTCATCAGAAGTACTCGTGACAATAGTATTGTCCATATATTAATTCCTATATTTAGGACTAATATTCTCTTTAATCTCGTATTTATTTTTCACGGTTAACACAGTGCGTTTTGCAGATCCTCGGGATGAGTGGCAGATTTGGGATACCGCCGATTACATGCAAACTGTCGCACGAATAAATGGGCCAATCTGTCGAAGCTCGTTATCGAGTTAGGGGGAAGGTGGGTAAACCAAGCTTGTGCTCGTCCTCCGAGGGTGACGGGGAACAGACGACATAGGACATGGTCGGGGGCGGAGGATAGGTCCATTCCAACCAAGTATTGGTGGATATGATCATGTGGATCTCTTCCATCAGCATCCTCAGTGTATAAGGGAACATTGACGGGCCGCATCCCCGAATTAACGGATGCCAAAGAAATTTCAAGAATGAAATGGAAGGTTTCGAATGTAGGATCCTCCTTGGAGGCCATGGTTTTCTTGATGTCGCTCATTTCTTTGCGCAAGACATCTAGCATCCTCCACAAGGTATGATCATCACCCCTATGGTATTCCAATGGACGGGGTATTTCTTCTCCTTGACCCCTCCTCGGAGTTCTTTAGTAATTATCATACCTTGGTGATTCTTGCAGAGGTTTGCGACGCCAGGAGACGGGAGTGGGGCTCCATCTATCGCGGGATGCACCTTCTTCTAAAGGGGGATTTCTCCGTCGGAGGGATTTGGAGGGCCGGTTCTCGAAATTTATCAATCCTCGTAATGTTCTCCGTGCCGTAGCTTCTACCAGTATCTCGAAGACAGAGCGGGGAACGTTGATGAAATCTCTCGTCCCGGATTGGTGGTTCGACAAAGTCTCTTCAAAATCACCTTGTCGGGTCTGAAAACTTTCACTATTGAATAAATTATCCATAATAGACAATGCTTATTGAACACGCTCAAGGATAGATTTTATGGCGTTCCCACAGACGGTGCCATTTTGTTAACAGGTTTAGAATTATAACCCATTTAACTGAATTATTTAGGGTTGGAACGCCCTGCCCGTGATTCAAAAAGTGATGATATTATAAAAGAGAACAAAGATACGAGAATATTCCTTCCTTTATTCACTGAACTTCACTTCCAAGTTTCTTATGTATGATTGTGTGTAAAAGGTGTTGCTCCGATATGGGTTCATCATGGTGTAGTAGTTTATGAATATGTTCTCCGAGGGGTGTTTCCGCCCGTGACTTGGACTCCGAGGGCTCTTTTGTCCTCGTGGAGTAGTGCTTTCTTGTCTAGGTCCTCGTAGTGTGCCTTCCCGTGGCTTCTGTTATTTAGATCGGGCTTTGTTCTTCAGATTCGGCCATCGGAGTGATGTTCTGAGTGTAGTTTACATTGAGGAGTGTTCAGCAAGGAAGTGTTCTTGTGAGATTCTGGAACTTGGGGTCCGTCGTGGTCCTTTTTGGTGCATTCATGGATATCGGAGTTGCGCGGATCCATCAGGTCTTACTCTTTTTTCGATGCCACATTGATATCTTATCTTTAATTCATCGTGACTTTCCAAGGGACGATTAGGTGCCTCCTCGTGTGTTCCTTCATACCGCTTCGGGTTAATGACCGAGAGGTGTGGTAACATCAGATGGGCCTCCTCATCGGGAGCGGGTACATCTCATCAGAAGTACTCGTGACAATAGTATTGTCCATATATTAATTCCTATATTTAGGACTAATATTCTCTTTAATCTCGTATTTATTTTTCACGGTTAACACAGTGCGTTTTGCAGATCCTCGGGATGAGTGGCAGATTTGGGATACCGCCGATTACATGCAAACTGTCGCACGAATAAATGGGCCAATCTGTCGAAGCTCGTTATCGAGTTAGGGGGAAGGTGGGTAAACCAAGCTTGTGCTCGTCCTCCGAGGGTGACGGGGAACAGACGACATAGGACATGGTCGGGGGCGGAGGATAGGTCCATTCCAACCAAGTATTGGTGGATATGATCATGTGGATCTCTTCCATCAGCATCCTCAGTGTATAAGGGAACATTGACGGGCCGCATCCCCGAATTAACGGATGCCAAAGAAATTTCAAGAATGAAATGGAAGGTTTCGAATGTAGGATCCTCCTTGGAGGCCATGGTTTTCTTGATGTCGCTCATTTCTTTGCGCAAGACATCTAGCATCCTCCACAAGGTATGATCATCACCCCTATGGTATTCCAATGGACGGGGTATTTCTTCTCCTTGACCCCTCCTCGGAGTTCTTTAGTAATTATCATACCTTGGTGATTCTTGCAGAGGTTTGCGACGCCAGGAGACGGGAGTGGGGCTCCATCTATCGCGGGATGCACCTTCTTCTAAAGGGGGATTTCTCCGTCGGAGGGATTTGGAGGGCCGGTTCTCGAAATTTATCCATCCTCGTAATGTTCTCCGTGCCGTAGCTTCTACCAGTATCTCGAAGACAGAGCGGGGAACGTTGATGAAATCTCTCGTCCCGGATTGGTGGTTCGACAAAGTCTCTTCAAAATCACCTTGTCGGGTCTGAAAACTTTCACTATTGAATAAATTATCCATAATAGACAATGCTTATTGAACACGCTCAAGGATAGATTTTATGGCGTTCCCACAGACGGTGCCATTTTGTTAACAGGTTTAGAATTATAACCCATTTAACTGAATTATTTAGGGTTGGAACGCCCATGCCCGTGATTTAAAAAGTGATGATATTATAAAAGAGAACAAAGATACGAGAATATTCCTTCCTTTATTCACTGAACTTCACTTCCAAGTTTCTTATGTATGATTGTGTGTAAAAGGTGTTGCTCCGATATGGGTTCATCATGGTGTAGTAGTTTATGAATATGTTCTCCGAGGGGTGTTTCCGCCCGTGACTTGGACTCCGAGGGCTCTTTTGTCCTCGTGGAGTAGTGCTTTCTTGTCCAGGTCCTCGTAGTGTGCCTTCCCGTGGCTTCTGTTATTTAGATCGGGCTTTGTTCTTCAGATTCGGCCATCGGAGTGATGTTCTGAGTGTAGTTTACATTGAGGAGTGTTCAGCAAGGAAGTGTTCTTGTGAGATTCTGGAACTTGGGGTCCGTCGTGGTCCTTTTTGGTGCATTCATGGATATCGGAGTCGCGCGGATCCATCAGGTCTTACTCTTTTTTCGATGCCACATTGATATCTTATCTTTAATTCATCGTGACTTTCCAAGGGACGATTAGGTGCCTCCTCGTGTGTTCCTTCATACCGCTTCGGGTTAATGACCGAGAGGTGTGGTAACATCAGATGGGCCTCCTCATCATCAGAAGTACTCGTGACAATAGTATTGTCCATATATTAATTCCTATATTTAGGACTAATATTCTCTTTAATCTCGTATTTATTTTTCACGGTTAACACAGTGCGTTTTGCAGATCCTCGGGATGAGTGGCAGATTTGGGATACCGCCGATTACATGCAAACTGTCGCACGAATAAATGGGCCAATCTGTCGAAGCTCGTTATCGAGTTAGGGGAAAGGTGGGTAAACCAAGCTTGTGCTCGTCCTCCGAGGGTGACGGGGAACAGACGACATAAGACTTGGTCGGGGGCGGAGGATAGGTCCATTCCAACCAAGTATTGGTGGATATGATCATGTGTATCTCTTCCATCAGCATCCTCAGTGTATAAGGGAACATTGACGGGCCGCATCCCCGAATTAACGGATGCCAAAGAAATTTCAAGAATGAAATGGAAGGTTTCGAATGTAGGATCCTCCTTGGAGGCCATGGTTTTCTTGATGTCGCTCATTTCTTTGCGCAAGACATCTAGCATCCTCCACGAGGTATGATCATCACCCCTATGGTATTCCAATGGACGGGGTATTTCTTCTCCTTGACCCCTCCTCGGAGTTCTTTAGTAATTATCATACCTTGGTGATTCTTGCAGAGGTTTGCGACGCCAGGAGACGGGAGTGGGGCTCCATCTATCGCGAGATGCACCTTCTTCTAAATGGGGGTTTCTCCGTCGGAGGGATCTGGAGGGCCGGTTCTCGAAATTTATCCATCCTCGTAATGTTCTCCGTGCCGTAGCTTCTACCAGTATCTCGAAGACAGAGCAGGGAACGTTGATGAAATCTCTCGTCCCGGATTGGTGGTTCGACAAAGTCTCTTCAAAATCACCTTGTCGGGTCTGAAAACTTTCACTATTGAATAAATTATCCATAATAGACAATGCTTATTGAACACGCTCAATGACAGATTTTATGGCGTTCCCACAGACGGTGCCATTTTGTTAACAGGTTTAGAATTATAACCCATTTAACTGAATTATTTAGGGTTGGAACGCCCTGCCCGTGATTCAAAAAGTGATGATATTATAAAAGAGAACAAAGATACGAGAATATCCCTTCCTTTATTCACTGAACTTCACTTCCAAGTTTCTTATGTATGATTATGTGTAAAAGGTGTTGCTCCGATATGGGTTCATCATGGTGTAGTAGTTTATGGATATGTTCTCCGAGGAGTGTTTTCGCCCGTGACTTGGACTCCGAGGGCTCTTTTGTCCTCGTGGAGTAGTGATTTATTGTCCAGGTCCTCGTAGTGTGCCTTCCCGTGGCTTCTGTTATTTAGATCGGGCTTTGTTCTTCAGATTCGGCCATCGGAGTGATGTTCTGAGTGTAGTTTACATTGAGGAGTGTTCAGCAAGGAAGTGTTCTTGTGAGATTCTGGAACTTGGGGTCCGTCGTGGTCCTTTTTGGTGCATTCATGGATATCGGAGTCGCGCGGATCCATCAGGTCTTACTCTTTTTTCGATGCCACATTGATATCTTATCTTTAATTCATCGTGACTTTCCAAGGGACGATTAGGTGCCTCCTCGTGTGTTCCTTCATACCGCTTCGGGTTAATGACCGAGAGGTGTGGTAACATCAGATGGGCCTCCTCATCATCAGAAGTACTCGTGACAATAGTATTGTCCATATATTAATTCCTATATTTAGGACTAATATTCTCTTTAATCTCGTATTTATTTTTCACGGTTAACACAGTGCGTTTTGCAGATCCTCGGGATGAGTGGCAGATTTGGGATACCGCCGATTACATGCAAACTGTCGCACGAATAAATGGGCCAATCTGTCGAAGCTCGTTATCGAGTTAGGGGAAAGGTGGGTAAACCAAGCTTGTGCTCGTCCTCCGAGGGTGACGGGGAACAGACGACATAAGACTTGGTCGGGGGCGGAGGATAGGTCCATTCCAACCAAGTATTGGTGGATATGATCATGTGTATCTCTTCCATCAGCATCCTCAGTGTATAAGGGAACATTGACGGGCCGCATCCCCGAATTAACGGATGCCAAAGAAATTTCAAGAATGAAATGGAAGGTTTCGAATGTAGGATCCTCCTTGGAGGCCATGGTTTTCTTGATGTCGCTCATTTCTTTGCGCAAGACATCTAGCATCCTCCACGAGGTATGATCATCACCCCTATGGTATTCCAATGGACGGGGTATTTCTTCTCCTTGACCCCTCCTCGGAGTTCTTTAGTAATTATCATACCTTGGTGATTCTTGCAGAGGTTTGCGACGCCAGGAGACGGGAGTGGGGCTCCATCTATCGCGAGATGCACCTTCTTCTAAATGGGGGTTTCTCCGTCGGAGGGATCTGGAGGGCCGGTTCTCGAAATTTATCCATCCTCGTAATGTTCTCCGTGCCGTAGCTTCTACCAGTATCTCGAAGACAGAGCAGGGAACGTTGATGAAATCTCTCGTCCCGGATTGGTGGTTCGACAAAGTCTCTTCAAAATCACCTTGTCGGGTCTGAAAACTTTCACTATTGAATAAATTATCCATAATAGACAATGCTTATTGAACACGCTCAATGACAGATTTTATGGCGTTCCCACAGACGGTGCCATTTTGTTAACAGGTTTAGAATTATAACCCATTTAACTGAATTATTTAGGGTTGGAACGCCCTGCCCGTGATTCAAAAAGTGATGATATTATAAAAGAGAACAAAGATACGAGAATATCCCTTCCTTTATTCACTGAACTTCACTTCCAAGTTTCTTATGTATGATTATGTGTAAAAGGTGTTGCTCCGATATGGGTTCATCATGGTGTAGTAGTTTATGGATATGTTCTCCGAGGAGTGTTTTCGCCCGTGACTTGGACTCCGAGGGCTCTTTTGTCCTCGTGGAGTAGTGCTTTCTTGTCCAGGTCCTCGTAGTGTGCCTTCCCGTGGCTTCTGTTATTTAGATCGGGCTTTGTTCTTCAGATTCGGCCATCGGAGTGATGTTCTGAGTGTAGTTTACATTGAGGAGTGTTCAGCAAAGAAGTGTTCTTGTGAGATTCTGGAACTTGGGGTCCGTCGTGGTCCTTTTTGGTGCATTCATGGATATCGGAGTCGCGCGGATCCATCAGGTCTTACTCTTTTTTCGATGCCACATTGATATCTTATCTTTAATTCATCGTGACTTTCCAAGGGACGATTAGGTGCCTCCTCGTGTGTTCCTTCATACCGCTTCGGGTTAATGACCGAGAGGTGTGGTAACATCAGATGGGCCTCCTCATCATCAGAAGTACTCGTGACAATAGTATTGTCCATATATTAATTCCTATATTTAGGACTAATATTCTCTTTAATCTCGTATTTATTTTTCACGGTTAACACAGTGCGTTTTGCAGATCCTCGGGATGAGTGGCAGATTTGGGATACCGCCGATTACATGCAAACTGTCGCACGAATAAATGGGCCAATCTGTCGAAGCTCGTTATCGAGTTAGGGGAAAGGTGGGTAAACCAAGCTTGTGCTCGTCCTCCGAGGGTGATGGGGAACAGACGACATAAGACTTGGTCGGGGGCGGAGGATAGGTCCATTCCAACCAAGTATTGGTGGATATGATCATGTGTATCTCTTCCATCAGCATCCTCAGTGTATAAGGGAACATTGACGGGCCGCATCCCCGAATTAACGGATGCCAAAGAAATTTCAAGAATGAAATGGAAGGTTTCGAATGTAGGATCCTCCTTGGAGGCCATGGTTTTCTTGATGTCGCTCATTTCTTTGCGCAAGACATCTAGCATCCTCCACGAGGTATGATCATCACCCCTATGGTATTCCAATGGACGGGGTATTTCTTCTCCTTGACCCCTCCTCGGAGTTCTTTAGTAATTATCATACCTTGGTGATTCTTGCAGAGGTTTGCGACGCCAGGAGACGGGAGTGGGGCTCCATCTATCGCGAGATGCACCTTCTTCTAAATGGGGGTTTCTCCGTCGGAGGGATCTGGAGGGCCGGTTCTCGAAATTTATCCATCCTCGTAATGTTCTCCGTGCCGTAGCTTCTACCAGTATCTCGAAGACAGAGCAGGGAACGTTGATGAAATCTCTCGTCCCGGATTGGTGGTTCGACAAAGTCTCTTCAAAATCACCTTGTCGGGTCTGAAAACTTTCACTATTGAATAAATTATCCATAATAGACAATGCTTATTGAACACGCTCAATGACAGATTTTATGGCGTTCCCACAGACGGTGCCATTTTGTTAACAGGTTTAGAATTATAACCCATTTAACTGAATTATTTAGGGTTGGAACGCCCTGCCCGTGATTCAAAAAGTGATGATATTATAAAAGAGAACAAAGATACGAGAATATCCCTTCCTTTATTCACTGAACTTCACTTCCAAGTTTCTTATGTATGATTATGTGTAAAAGGTGTTGCTCCGATATGGGTTCATCATGGTGTAGTAGTTTATGGATATGTTCTCCGAGGAGTGTTTTCGCCCGTGACTTGGACTCCGAGGGCTCTTTTGTCCTCGTGGAGTAGTGATTTATTGTCCAGGTCCTCGTAGTGTGCCTTCCCGTGGCTTCTGTTATTTAGATCGGGCTTTGTTCTTCAGATTCGGCCATCGGAGTGATGTTCTGAGTGTAGTTTACATTGAGGAGTGTTCAGCAAGGAAGTGTTCTTGTGAGATTCTGGAACTTGGGGTCCGTCGTGGTCCTTTTTGGTGCATTCATGGATATCGGAGTCGCGCGGATCCATCAGGTCTTATTCTTTTTTCGATGCCACATTGATATCTTATCTTTAATTCATCGTGACTTTCCAAGGGACGATTAGGTGCCTCCTCGTGTGTTCCTTCATACCGCTTCGGGTTAATGACCGAGAGGTGTGGTAACATCAGATGGGCCTCCTCATCGGGAGCGGGTACATCTCATCAGAAGTACTCGTGACAATAGTATTGTCCATATATTAATTCCTATATTTAGGACTAATATTCTCTTTAATCTCGTATTTATTTTTCACGGTTAACATAGTGCGTTTTGCAGATCCTCGGGATGAGTGGCAGATTTGGGATACCGCCGATTACATGCAAACTGTCGCACGAATAAATGGGCCAATCTGTCGAAGCTCGTTATCGAGTTAGGGGGAAGGTGGGTAAACCAAGCTTGTGCTCGTCCTCCGAGGGTGACGGGGAACAGACGACATAGGACATGGTCGGGGGCGGAGGATAGGTCCATTCCAACCAAGTATTGGTGGATATGATCATGTGGATCTCTTCCATCAGCATCCTCAGTGTATAAGGGAACATTGACGGGCCGCATCCCCGAATTAACGGATGCCAAAGAAATTTCAAGAATGAAATGGAAGGTTTCGAATGTAGGATCCTCCTTGGAGGCCATGGTTTTCTTGATGTCGCTCATTTCTTTGCGCAAGACATCTAGCATCCTCCACGAGGTATGATCATCACCCCTATGGTATTCCAACGGACGGGGTATTTCTTCTCCTTGACCCCTCCTCGGAGTTCTTTTGTAATTATCATACCTTGGTGATTCTTGCAGAGGTTTGCGACGCCAGGAGACGGGAGTGGGGCTCCATCTATCGCGGGATGAACCTTCTTCTAAAGGGGGATTTCTCCGTCGAAGGGATTTGGAGGGCCGGTTCTCGAAATTTATCCATCCTCGTAATGTTCTCCGTGCCGTAGCTTCTACCAGTATCTCGAAGACAGAGCGGGGAACATTGATGAAATCTCTCGTCCCGGATTGGTGGTTCGACAAAGTCTCTTCAAAATCACCTTGTCGGGTCTGAAAACTTTCACTATTGAATAAATTATCCATAATAGACAATGCTTATTGAACACGCTCAAGGACAGATTTTATGGCGTTCCCACAGACGGTGCCATTTTGTTAACAGGTTTAGAATTATAACCCATTTAACTGAATTATTTAGGGTTGGAACGCCCTGCCCGTGATTCAAAAAGTGATGATATTATAAAAGAGAACAAAGATACGAGAATATTCCTTCCTTTATTCACTGAACTTCACTTCCAAGTTTCTTATGTATGATTGTGTGTAAAAGGTGTTGCTCCGATATGGGTTCATCATGGTGTAGTAGTTTATGGATATGTTCTCCGAGTAGTGTTTCCGCCCGTGACTTGGACTCCGAGGGCTCTTTTGTCCTCGTGGAGTAGTGATTTCTTGTCCAGGTCCTCGTAGTGTGCCTTCCCGTGGCTTCTGTTATTTAGATCGGGCTTTGTTCTTCAGATTCGGCCATCGGAGTGATGTTCTGAGTGTAGTTTACATTGAGGAGTGTTCAGCAAGGAAGTGTTCTTGTGAGATTCTGGAACTTGGGGTCCGTCGTGGTCCTTTTTGGTGCATTCATGGATATCGGAGTCGCGCGGATCCATCAGGTCTTACTCTTTTTTCGATGCCACATTGATATCTTATCTTTAATTCATCGTGACTTTCCAAGGGACGATTAGGTGCCTCCTCGTGTGTTCCTTCATACCGCTTCGGGTTAATGACCGAGAGGTGTGGTAACATCAGATGGGCCTCCTCATCATCAGAAGTACTCGTGACAATAGTATTGTCCATATATTAATTCCTATATTTAGGACTAATATTCTCTTTAATCTCGTATTTATTTTTCACGGTTAACACAGTGCGTTTTGCAGATCCTCGGGATGAGTGGCAGATTTGGGATACCGCCGATTACATGCAAACTGTCGCACGAATAAATGGGCCAATCTGTCGAAGCTCGTTATCGAGTTAGGGGAAAGGTGGGTAAACCAAGCTTGTGCTCGTCCTCCGAGGGTGACGGGGAACAGACGACATAAGACTTGGTCGGGGGCGGAGGATAGGTCCATTCCAACCAAGTATTGGTGGATATGATCATGTGTATCTCTTCCATCAGCATCCTCAGTGTATAAGGGAACATTGACGGGCCGCATCCCCGAATTAACGGATGCCAAAGAAATTTCAAGAATGAAATGGAAGGTTTCGAATGTAGGATCCTCCTTGGAGGCCATGGTTTTCTTGATGTCGCTCATTTCTTTGCGCAAGACATCTAGCATCCTCCACGAGGTATGATCATCACCCCTATGGTATTCCAATGGACGGGGTATTTCTTCTCCTTGACCCCTCCTCGGAGTTCTTTAGTAATTATCATACCTTGGTGATTCTTGCAGAGGTTTGCGACGCCAGGAGACGGGAGTGGGGCTCCATCTATCGCGAGATGCACCTTCTTCTAAATGGGGGTTTCTCCGTCGGAGGGATCTGGAGGGCCGGTTCTCGAAATTTATCCATCCTCGTAATGTTCTCCGTGCCGTAGCTTCTACCAGTATCTCGAAGACAGAGCAGGGAACGTTGATGAAATCTCTCGTCCCGGATTGGTGGTTCGACAAAGTCTCTTCAAAATCACCTTGTCGGGTCTGAAAACTTTCACTATTGAATAAATTATCCATAATAGACAATGCTTATTGAACACGCTCAATGACAGATTTTATGGCGTTCCCACAGACGGTGCCATTTTGTTAACAGGTTTAGAATTATAACCCATTTAACTGAATTATTTAGGGTTGGAACGCCCTGCCCGTGATTCAAAAAGTGATGATATTATAAAAGAGAACAAAGATACGAGAATATCCCTTCCTTTATTCACTGAACTTCACTTCCAAGTTTCTTATGTATGATTATGTGTAAAAGGTGTTGCTCCGATATGGGTTCATCATGGTGTAGTAGTTTATGGATATGTTCTCCGAGGAGTGTTTTCGCCCGTGACTTGGACTCCGAGGGCTCTTTTGTCCTCGTGGAGTAGTGCTTTCTTGTCCAGGTCCTCGTAGTGTGCCTTCCCGTGGCTTCTGTTATTTAGATCGGGCTTTGTTCTTCAGATTCGGCCATCGGAGTGATGTTCTGAGTGTAGTTTACATTGAGGAGTGTTCAGCAAAGAAGTGTTCTTGTGAGATTCTGGAACTTGGGGTCCGTCGTGGTCCTTTTTGGTGCATTCATGGATATCGGAGTCGCGCGGATCCATCAGGTCTTACTCTTTTTTCGATGCCACATTGATATCTTATCTTTAATTCATCGTGACTTTCCAAGGGACGATTAGGTGCCTCCTCGTGTGTTCCTTCATACCGCTTCGGGTTAATGACCGAGAGGTGTGGTAACATCAGATGGGCCTCCTCATCATCAGAAGTACTCGTGACAATAGTATTGTCCATATATTAATTCCTATATTTAGGACTAATATTCTCTTTAATCTCGTATTTATTTTTCACGGTTAACACAGTGCGTTTTGCAGATCCTCGGGATGAGTGGCAGATTTGGGATACCGCCGATTACATGCAAACTGTCGCACGAATAAATGGGCCAATCTGTCGAAGCTCGTTATCGAGTTAGGGGAAAGGTGGGTAAACCAAGCTTGTGCTCGTCCTCCGAGGGTGACGGGGAACAGACGACATAAGACTTGGTCGGGGGCGGAGGATAGGTCCATTCCAACCAAGTATTGGTGGATATGATCATGTGTATCTCTTCCATCAGCATCCTCAGTGTATAAGGGAACATTGACGGGCCGCATCCCCGAATTAACGGATGCCAAAGAAATTTCAAGAATGAAATGGAAGGTTTCGAATGTAGGATCCTCCTTGGAGGCCATGGTTTTCTTGATGTCGCTCATTTCTTTGCGCAAGACATCTAGCATCCTCCACGAGGTATGATCATCACCCCTATGGTATTCCAATGGACGGGGTATTTCTTCTCCTTGACCCCTCCTCGGAGTTCTTTAGTAATTATCATACCTTGGTGATTCTTGCAGAGGTTTGCGACGCCAGGAGACGGGAGTGGGGCTCCATCTATCGCGAGATGCACCTTCTTCTAAATGGGGGTTTCTCCGTCGGAGGGATCTGGAGGGCCGGTTCTCGAAATTTATCCATCCTCGTAATGTTCTCCGTGCCGTAGCTTCTACCAGTATCTCGAAGACAGAGCAGGGAACGTTGATGAAATCTCTCGTCCCGGATTGGTGGTTCGACAAAGTCTCTTCAAAATCACCTTGTCGGGTCTGAAAACTTTCACTATTGAATAAATTATCCATAATAGACAATGCTTATTGAACACGCTCAATGACAGATTTTATGGCGTTCCCACAGACGGTGCCATTTTGTTAACAGGTTTAGAATTATAACCCATTTAACTGAATTATTTAGGGTTGGAACGCCCTGCCCGTGATTCAAAAAGTGATGATATTATAAAAGAGAACAAAGATACGAGAATATCCCTTCCTTTATTCACTGAACTTCACTTCCAAGTTTCTTATGTATGATTATGTGTAAAAGGTGTTGCTCCGATATGGGTTCATCATGGTGTAGTAGTTTATGGATATGTTCTCCGAGGAGTGTTTTCGCCCGTGACTTGGACTCCGAGGGCTCTTTTGTCCTCGTGGAGTAGTGATTTATTGTCCAGGTCCTCGTAGTGTGCCTTCCCGTGGCTTCTGTTATTTAGATCGGGCTTTGTTCTTCAGATTCGGCCATCGGAGTGATGTTCTGAGTGTAGTTTACATTGAGGAGTGTTCAGCAAGGAAGTGTTCTTGTGAGATTCTGGAACTTGGGGTCCGTCGTGGTCCTTTTTGGTGCATTCATGGATATCGGAGTCGCGCGGATCCATCAGGTCTTATTCTTTTTTCGATGCCACATTGATATCTTATCTTTAATTCATCGTGACTTTCCAAGGGACGATTAGGTGCCTCCTCGTGTGTTCCTTCATACCGCTTCGGGTTAATGACCGAGAGGTGTGGTAACATCAGATGGGCCTCCTCATCGGGAGCGGGTACATCTCATCAGAAGTACTCGTGACAATAGTATTGTCCATATATTAATTCCTATATTTAGGACTAATATTCTCTTTAATCTCGTATTTATTTTTCACGGTTAACATAGTGCGTTTTGCAGATCCTCGGGATGAGTGGCAGATTTGGGATACCGCCGATTACATGCAAACTGTCGCACGAATAAATGGGCCAATCTGTCGAAGCTCGTTATCGAGTTAGGGGGAAGGTGGGTAAACCAAGCTTGTGCTCGTCCTCCGAGGGTGACGGGGAACAGACGACATAGGACATGGTCGGGGGCGGAGGATAGGTCCATTCCAACCAAGTATTGGTGGATATGATCATGTGGATCTCTTCCATCAGCATCCTCAGTGTATAAGGGAACATTGACGGGCCGCATCCCCGAATTAACGGATGCCAAAGAAATTTCAAGAATGAAATGGAAGGTTTCGAATGTAGGATCCTCCTTGGAGGCCATGGTTTTCTTGATGTCGCTCATTTCTTTGCGCAAGACATCTAGCATCCTCCACGAGGTATGATCATCACCCCTATGGTATTCCAACGGACGGGGTATTTCTTCTCCTTGACCCCTCCTCGGAGTTCTTTTGTAATTATCATACCTTGGTGATTCTTGCAGAGGTTTGCGACGCCAGGAGACGGGAGTGGGGCTCCATCTATCGCGGGATGAACCTTCTTCTAAAGGGGGATTTCTCCGTCGAAGGGATTTGGAGGGCCGGTTCTCGAAATTTATCCATCCTCGTAATGTTCTCCGTGCCGTAGCTTCTACCAGTATCTCGAAGACAGAGCGGGGAACATTGATGAAATCTCTCGTCCCGGATTGGTGGTTCGACAAAGTCTCTTCAAAATCACCTTGTCGGGTCTGAAAACTTTCACTATTGAATAAATTATCCATAATAGACAATGCTTATTGAACACGCTCAAGGACAGATTTTATGGCGTTCCCACAGACGGTGCCATTTTGTTAACAGGTTTAGAATTATAACCCATTTAACTGAATTATTTAGGGTTGGAACGCCCTGCCCGTGATTCAAAAAGTGATGATATTATAAAAGAGAACAAAGATACGAGAATATTCCTTCCTTTATTCACTGAACTTCACTTCCAAGTTTCTTATGTATGATTGTGTGTAAAAGGTGTTGCTCCGATATGGGTTCATCATGGTGTAGTAGTTTATGGATATGTTCTCCGAGTAGTGTTTCCGCCCGTGACTTGGACTCCGAGGGCTCTTTTGTCCTCGTGGAGTAGTGATTTCTTGTCCAGGTCCTCGTAGTGTGCCTTCCCGTGGCTTCTGTTATTTAGATCGGGCTTTGTTCTTCAGATTCGGCCATCGGAGTGATGTTCTGAGTGTAGTTTACATTGAGGAGTGTTCAGCAAAGAAGTGTTCTTGTGAGATTCTGGAACTTGGGGTCCGTCGTGGTCCTTTTTGGTGCATTCATGGATATCGGAGTCGCGCGGATCCATCAGGTCTTACTCTTTTTTCGATGCCACATTGATATCTTATCTTTAATTCATCGTGACTTTCCAAGGGACGATTAGGTGCCTCCTCGTGTGTTCCTTCATACCGCTTCGGGTTAATGACCGAGAGGTGTGGTAACATCAGATGGGCCTCCTCATCAGGAGCGGGTACATCTCATCAGAAGTACTCGTGACAATAGTATTGTCCATATATTAATTCCTCTATTTAGGACTAATATTCTCTTTAATCTCGTATTTATTTTTCACGGTTAACACAGTGCGTTTTGCAGATCCTCGGGATGAGTGGCAGATTTGGGATACCGCCGATTACATGCAAACTGTCGCACGAATAAATGGGCCAATCTGTCGAAGCTCGTTATCGAGTTAGGGGGAAGGTGGGTAAACCAAGCTTGTGCTCGTCCTCCGAGGGTGACGGGGAACAAACGACATAGGACATGGTCGGGGGCGGAGGATAGGTCCATTCCAACCAAGTATTAGTGGATATGATCATGTGGATCTCTTCCATCAGCATCCTCAGTGTATAAGGGAACATTGACGGGCCGCATCCCCGAATTAACGGATGCCAAAGAAATTTCAAGAATGAAATGGAAGGTTTCGAATGTAGGATCCTCCTTGGAGGCCATGGTTTTCTTGATGTCGCTCATTTCTTTGCGCAAGACATCTAGCATCCTCCACGAGGTATGATCATCACCCCTATGGTATTCCAATGGACGGGGTATTTCTTCTCCTTGACCCCTCCTCGGAGTTCTTTAGTAATTATCATACCTTGGTGATTCTTGCAGAGGTTTGCGACGCCAGGAGACGGGAGTGGGGCTCCATCTATCGCGGGATGCACCTTCTTCTAAAGGGGATTTCTCCGTCGGAGGGATTTGGAGGGCCGGTTCTCGAAATTTATCCATCCTCGTAATGTTCTCCGTGCCGTAGCTTCTACCAGTATCTCGAAGACAGAGCGGGGAACGTTGATGAAATCTCTCGTCCCGGATTGGTGGTTCGACAAAGTCTCTTCAAAATCACCTTGTCGGGTCTGAAAACTTTCACTATTGAATAAATTATCCATAATAGACAATGCTTATTGAACACGCTCAAGGACAGATTTTATGGCGTTCCCACAGACGGTGCCATTTTGTTAACAGGTTTAGAATTATAACCCATTTAACTGAATTATTTAGGGTTGGAACACCCTGCCCGTGATTCAAAAAGTGATGATATTATAAAAGAGAACAAAGATACGAGAATATTCCTTCCTTTATTCACTGAACTTCACTTCCAAGTTTCTTATGTATGATTATGTGTAAAAGGTGTTGCTCCGATATGGGTTCATCATGGTGTAGTAGTTTATGGATATGTTCTCCGAGGAGTGTTTTCGCCCGTGACTTGGACTCCGAGGGCTCTTTTGTCCTCGTGGAGTAGTGCTTTCTTGTCCAGGTCCTCGTAGTGTGCCTTCCCGTGGCTTCTGTTATTTAGATCGGGCTTTGTTCTTCAGATTCGGCCATTGGAGTGATGTTCTGAGTGTAGTTTACATTGAGGAGTGTTCAGCAAAGAAGTGTTCTTGTGAGATTCTGGAACTTGGGGTCCGTCGTGGTCCTTTTTGGTGCATTCATGGATATCGGAGTCGCGCGGATCCATCAGGTCTTACTCTTTTTTCGATGCCACATTGATATCTTATCTTTAATTCATCGTGACTTTCCAAGGGACGATTAGGTGCCTCCTCGTGTGTTCCTTCATACCGCTTCGGGTTAATGACCGAGAGGTGTGGTAACATCAGATGGGCCTCCTCATCAGGAGCGGGTACATCTCATCAGAAGTACTCGTGACAATAGTATTGTCCATATATTAATTCCTATATTTAGGACTAATATTCTCTTTAATCTCGTATTTATTTTTCACGGTTAACACAGTGCGTTTTGCAGATCCTCGGGATGAGTGGCAGATTTGGGATACCGCCGATTACATGCAAACTGTCGTACGAATAAATGGGCCAATCTGTCGAAGCTCGTTATCGAGTTAGGGGGAAGGTGGGTAAACCAAGCTTGTGCTCGTCCTCCGAGGGTGACGGGGAACAAACGACATAGGACATGGTCGGGGGCGGAGGATAGGTCCATTCCAACCAAGTATTAGTGGATATGATCATGTGGATCTCTTCCATCAGCATCCTCAGTGTATAAGGGAACATTGACGGGCCGCATCCCCGAATTAACGGATGCCAAAGAAATTTCAAGAATGAAATGGAAGGTTTCGAATGTAGGATCCTCCTTGGAGGCCATGGTTTTCTTGATGTCGCTCATTTCTTTGCGCAAGACATCTAGCATCCTCCACGAGGTATGATCATCACCCCTATGGTATTCCAATGGACGGGGTATTTCTTCTCCTTGACCCCTCCTCGGAGTTCTTTAGTAATTATCATACCTTGGTGATTCTTGCAGAGGTTTGCGACGCCAGGAGACGGGAGTGGGGCTCCATCTATCGCGGGATGCACCTTCTTCTAAAGGGGGATTTCTCCGTCGGAGGGATTTGGAGGGCCGGTTCTCGAAATTTATCCATCCTCGTAATGTTCTCCGTGCCGTAGCTTCTACCAGTATCTCGAAGACAGAGCGGGGAACGTTGATGAAATCTCTCGTCCCGGATTGGTGGTTCGACAAAGTCTCTTCAAAATCACCTTGTCGGGTCTGAAAACTTTCACTATTGAATAAATTATCCATAATAGACAATGCTTATTGAACACGCTCAAGGACAGATTTTATGGCGTTCCCACAGACGGTGCCATTTTGTTAACAGGTTTAGAATTATAACCCATTTAACTGAATTATTTAGGGTTGGAACGCCCTGCCCGTGATTCAAAAAGTGACGATATTATAAAAGAGAACAAAGATACGAGAATATTCCTTCCTTTATTCACTGAACTTCACTTCCAAGTTTCTTATGTATGATTGTGTGTAAAAGGTGTTGCTCCGATATGGGTTCATCATGGTGTAGTAGTTTATGGATATGTTCTCCGAGTAGTGTTTCCGCCCGTGACTTGGACTCCGAGGGCTCTTTTGTCCTCGTGGAGTAGTGCTTTCTTGTCCAGGTCCTCGTAGTGTGCCTTCCCGTGGCTTCTGTTATTTAGATCGGGCTTTGTTCTTCAGATTCGGCCATCGGAGTGATGTTCTGAGTGTAGTTTACATTGAGGAGTGTTCAGCAAAGAAGTGTTCTTGTGAGATTCTGGAACTTGGGGTCCGTCGTGGTCCTTTTTGGTGCATTCATGGATATCGGAGTCGCGCGGATCCATCAGGTCTTACTCTTTTTTCGATGCCACATTGATATCTTATCTTTAATTCATCGTGACTTTCCAAGGGACGATTAGGTGCCTCCTCGTGTGTTCCTTCATACCGCTTCGGGTTAATGACCGAGAGGTGTGGTAACATCAGATGGGCCTCCTCATCGGGAGCGGGTACATCTCATCAGAAGTACTCGTGACAATAGTATTGTCCATATATTAATTCCTATATTTAGGACTAATATTCTCTTTAATCTCGTATTTATTTTTCACGGTTAACACAGTGCGTTTTGCAGATCCTCGGGATGAGTGGCAGATTTGGGATACCGCCGATTACATGCAAACTGTCGCACGAATAAATGGGCCAATATGTCGAAGCTCGTTATCGAGTTAGGGGGAAGGTGGGTAAACCAAGCTTGTGCTTGTCCTCCGAGGGTGACGGGGAACAGACGGCATAGGACATGGTCAGGGGCGGAGGATAGGTCCATTCCAACCAAGTATTGGTGGATATGATCATGTGGATCTCTTCCATCAGCATCCTCAGTGTATAAGGGAACATTGACGGGCCGCATCCCCGAATTAACGGATGCCAAAGAAATTTCAAGAATGAAATGGAAGGTTTCGAATGTAGGATCCTCCTTGGAGGCCATGGTTTTCTTGATGTCGCTCATTTCTTTGCGCAAGACATCTAGCATCCTCCACGAGGTATGATCATCACCCCTATGGTATTCCAATGGACGGGGTATTTCTTCTCCTTGACCCCTCCTCGGAGTTCTTTAGTAATTATCATACCTTGGTGATTCTTGCAGAGGTTTGCGACGCCAGGAGACGGGAGTGGGGCTCCATCTATCGCGGGATGCACCTTCTTCTCAAGGGGGATTTCTCCGTCGGAGGGATTTGGAGGGCCGGTTCTCGAAATTTATCCATCCTCGTAATGTTCTCCGTGCCGTAGCTTCTACCAGTATCTCGAAGACAGAGCGGGGAATGTTGATGAAATCTCTCGTCCCGGATTGGTGGTTCGACAAAGTCTCTTGAAAATCACCTTGTCGGGTCTGAAAACTTTCACTATTGAATAAATTATCCATAATAGACAATGCTTATTGAACACGCTCAAGGACAGATTTTATGGCGTTCCCACAGACGGTGCCATTTTGTTAACAGGTTTAGAATTATAACCCATTTAACTGAATTATTTAGGGTTGGAACGCCCTGCCCGTGATTCAAAAAGTGATGATATTATAAAAGAGAACAAAGATACGAGAATATTCCTTCCTTTATTCACTGAACTTCACTTCCAAGTTTCTTATGTATGATTGTGTGTAAAAGGTGTTGCTCCGATATGGGTTCATCATGGTGTAGTAGTTTATGGATATGTTCTCCGAGGAGTGTTTCCGCCCGTGACTTGGACTCCGAGGGCTCTTTTGTCCTCGTGGAGTAGTGCTTTCTTGTCCAGGTCCTCGTAGTGTGCCTTCCCGTGGCTTCTGTTATTTAGATCGGGCTTTGTTCTTCAGATTCGGCCATCGGAGTGATGTTCTGAGTGTAGTTTATATTGAGGAGTGTTCAGCAAAGAAGTGTTCTTGTGAGATTCTGGAACTTGGGGTCCGTCGTGGTCCTTTTTGGTGCATTCATGGATATCGGAGTCGCGCGGATCCATCAGGTGTTACTCTTTTTTCGATGCCACATTGATATCTTATCTTTAATTCATCGTGACTTTCCAAGGGACGATTAGGTGCCTCCTCGTGTGTTCCTTCATACCGCTTCGGGTTAATGACCGAGAGGTGTGGTAACATCAGATGGGCCTCCTCATCGGGAGCGGGTACATCTCATCAGAAGTACTCGTGACAATAGTATTGTCCATATATTAATTCCTATATTTAGGACTAATATTCTCTTTAATCTCGTATTTATTTTTCACGGTTAACACAGTGCGTTTTGCAGATCCTCGGGATGAGTGGCAGATTTGGGATACCGCCGATTACATGCAAACTGTCGCACGAATAAATGGGCCAATCTGTCGAAGCTCGTTATCGAGTTAGGGGGAAGGTGGGTAAACCAAGCTTGTGCTTGTCCTCCGAGGGTGACGGGGAACAGACGGCATAGGACATGGTCAGGGGCGGAGGATAGGTCCATTCCAACCAAGTATTGGTGGATATGATCATGTGGATCTCTTCCATCAGCATCCTCAGTGTATAAGGGAACATTGACGGGCCGCATCCCCGAATTAACGGATGCCAAAGAAATTTCAAGAATGAAATGGAAGGTTTCGAATGTAGGATCCTCCTTGGAGGCCATGGTTTTCTTGATGTCGCTCATTTCTTTGCGCAAGACATCTAGCATCCTCCACGAGGTATGATCATCACCCCTATGGTATTCCAATGGACGGGGTATTTCTTCTCCTTGACCCCTCCTCGGAGTTCTTTAGTAATTATCATACCTTGGTGATTCTTGCAGAGGTTTGCGACGCCAGGAGACGGGAGTGGGGCTCCATCTATCGCGGGATGCACCTTCTTCTCAAGGGGGATTTCTCCGTCGGAGGGATTTGGAGGTCCGGTTCTCGAAATTTATCCATCCTCGTAATGTTCTCCGTGCCGTAGCTTCTACCAGTATCGCGAAGACAGAGCGGGGAACGTTGATGAAATCTCTCGTCCCGGATTGGTGGTTCGACAAAGTCTCTTCAAAATCACCTTGTCGGGTCTGAAAACTTTCACTATTGAATAAATTATCCATAATAGACAATGCTTATTGAACACGCTCAAGGACAGATTTTATGGCGTTCCCACAGACGGTGCCATTTTGTTAACAGGTTTAGAATTATAACCCATTTAACTGAATTATTTAGGGTTGGAACGCCCTGCCCGTGATTCAAAAAGTGATGATATTATAAAAGAGAACAAAGATACGAGAATATTCCTTCCTTTATTCACTGAACTTCACTTCCAAGTTTCTTATGTATGATTGTGTGTAAAAGGTGTTGCTCCGATATGGGTTCATCATGGTGTAGTAGTTTATGGATATGTTCTCCGAGGAGTGTTTCTGCCCGTGACTTGGACTCCGAGGGCTCTTTTGTCCTCGTGGAGTAGTGCTTTCTTGTCCAGGTCCTCGTAGTGTGCCTTCCCGTGGCTTCTGTTATTTAGATCGGGCTTTGTTCTTCAGATTCGGCCATCGGAGTGATGTTCTGAGGGTAGTTTACATTGAGGAGTGTTCAGCAAGGAAGTGTTCTTGTGAGATTCTGGGACTTGGGATCTGTCGTGGTCCTTCTTGGTGCATTCATGGATATCGGAGTCACGCGGATCCATCGGGTCTTACTCTTTTTTCGATGCCGCATTGATATCTTATCTTTAATTCATCGTGACTTTCCTAGGGACGCTTAGGTGCCTCCTCGTGTGTTCCTTCATACCGCTTCGAGTTAATGACCGAGGGGTGTGGTAACATCCGATAGGCCTCCTCATCGGGAGTGGGTACATCTCATCGGACGTACTCGTGACAATAGTATTGTCCATATATTAATTTCTATATTTAGGACTAATATTCTCTTTAATCTCGTATTTATTTTTCACGGTTAACACAGTGCGTTTTGCAGATCCTCGGGATGAGTGGCAGATTTGGGATACCGCCGATTACATGCAAATTGTCGCACGAATAAATGGGCCAATCTGTCGAAGCTCGTTATCGAGTTAGGGGAAAGGTGGGTAAACCAAGTTTGTTCTCGTCCTCGGAGGGTGACGGGGAACAGACGGCATAGGACATGGTCGGGGGAGGAGGATAGGTCCATTCCAACCAAGTATTGGTGGATATGGTCATGTGGATCTCTTCCATCAGCATCCCCGGTGTAAAAGGGAATCTTGACGGGCCGCATCCCCGAATTAACGGATGCCAAAGAAATTTCAAGAATGAAAGGGGAGGTTTTGAATGTAGGATCCTCCTTGGGGGCCATGGTTTTCTTGATGTCGCTCATTTCTTTGCGCAAGCCATCTAGCATCCTCCACAAGGTATGATCAGCACCCCTATGGTATTCCAATGGACGGGGTATTTCTTCTCCTTGACCCCTCCTCGGAGTTCTTTCGTAATTATCATACCTTGGTGATTCTTGCAGAGGTTTGCAACGCCAGGAGATTGGATTAGGGCTTCATCTATCGCGGGATGCACCTTCTTCTAAAGGGGGATTTCTCCGTCGGAGGGATTCGGAGGGCCGGTTCTCGTAATTTCTCCATCCTCGTGATGTTCTCCGTGGCGTAGCTTCTACGAGTCTCTCGAAGACAGAGCGGGGAACGTTAATGAAATCTCTCGTCCCGGATTGGTGGTTCGACAAAGTCTCTTCAAAATCACCTTGTCGGGTCTGAAAACTTTCACTATTGAATAAATTATCCGTAATAGACATTGCTTATTGAACACGATCAAGGACAGATTTTATGGCGTTCCCACAGACGGTGCCATTTTGTTAACAGGTTTAGAATTATAACGCATTTAACTGAATTATTTAGGGTTGGAACGCCCTGCCCGTGATTCAAAAAGTGATGATATTATAAAAGAGAACAAAGATACGAGAATATTCCTTCCTTTATTCACTGAACTTCACTTCCAAGTTTCTTATGTATGATTATGTGTAAAAGGTGTTGCTCCGATATGGGTTCATCATGGTGTAGTAGTTTATGGATATGTTCTCCGAGGAGTGTTTCCGCCCGTGACTTGGACTCCGAGGGCTCTTTTGTCCTCGTGGAGTAGTGCTTTCTTGTCCAGGTCCTCGTAGTGTGCCTTCCCGTGGCTTCTGTTATTTAGATCGGGCTTTGTTCTTCAGATTCGGCCATCGGAGTGATGTTCTGAGGGTAGTTTACATTGAGGAGTGTTCAGCAAGGAAGTGTTCTTGTGAGATTCTGGGACTTGGGATCCGTCGTGGTCCTTCTTGGTGCATTCATGGATATCGGAGTCACGCGGATCCATCGGGTCTTACTCTTTTTTCGATGCCGCATTGATATCTTATCTTTAATTCATCACGACTTTCCAAGGGACGCTTAGGTGCCTCCTCGTGTGTTCCTTCATACCGCTTCGAATTAATGACCGAGGGGTGTGGTAACATCCGATAGGCCTCCTCATCGGGAGTGGGTACATCTCATCGGATGTACTCGTGACAATAGTATTGTCCATATATTAATTCCTATATTTAGGACTAATATTCTCTTTAATCTCGTATTTATTTTTCACGGTTAACACAGTGCGTTTTGCAGATCCTCGGGATGAGTGGCAGATTTGGGATACCGCCGATTACATGCAAATTGTCGCACGAATAAATGGGCCAATCTGTCGAAGCTCGTTATCGAGTTAGGGGAAAGGTGGGTAAACCAAGTTTGTTCTCGTCCTCGGAGGGTGACGGGGAACAGACGGCATAGGACATGGTCGGGGGAGGAGGATAGGTCCATTCCAACCAAGTATTGGTGGATATGGTCATGTGGATCTCTTCCATCAGCATCCCCGGTGTAAAAGGGAATCTTGACGGGCCGCATCCCCGAATTAACGGATGCCAAAGAAATTTCAAGAATGAAATGGGAGGTTTTGAATGTCGGATCCTCCTTGGGGGCCATGGTTTTCTTGATGTCGCTCATTTCTTTGCGCAAGCCATCTAGCATCCTCCACAAGGTATGATCAGCACCCCTATGGTATTCCAATGGACGGGGTATTTCTTCTCCTTGACCCCTCCTTGGAGTTCTTTCGTAATTATCATACATTGGTGATTCTTGCAGAGGTTTGCGACGCCAGGAGATTGGATTAGGGCTTCATCTATCGCGGGATGCACCTTCTTCTAAAGGGGGATTTCTCCGTCGGAGGGATTCGGAGGGCCGGTTCTCGTAATTTCTCCATCCTCGTGATGTTCTCCGTGGCGTAGCTTCTACGAGTCTCTCGAAGACAGAGCGGGGAACGTTAATGAAATCTCTCGTCCCGGATTGGTGGTTCGACAAAGTCTCTTCAAAATCACCTTGTCGGGTCTGAAAACTTTCACTATTGAATAAGTTATCCGTAATAGACATTGCTTATTGAACACGATCAAGGACAGATTTTATGGCGTTCCCACAGACGGTGCCATTTTGTTAACAGGTTTAGAATTATAACGCATTTAACTGAATTATTTAGGGTTGGAACGCCCTGCCCGTGATTCAAAAAGTGATGATATTATAAAAGAGAACAAAGATACGAGAATATTCCTTCCTTTATCCACTGAACTTCACTTCCAAGTTTCTTATGTATGATTGTGTGTAAAAGGTGTTGCTCCGATATGGGTTCATCATGGTGTAGTAGTTTATGGATATGTTCTCCGAGGGGTGTTTCCGCCCGTGACTTGGACTCCGAGGGCTCTTTTGTCCTCGTGGAGTAGTGCTTTCTTGTCCAGGTCCACGTAGTGTGCCTTCCTGTGGCTTCTGTTATTTAGATCGGGCTTTGTTCTTCAGATTCGGCCACCGGAGTGATGTTCTGAGGGTAGTTTACATTGAGGAGTGTTCAGCAAGGAAGTGTTCTTGTGAGATTCTGGGACTTGGGATCCGTCGTGGTCCTTCTTGGTGCATTCATGGATATCGGAGTCACGCGGATCCATCGGGTCTTACTCTTTTTTCGATGCCGCATTGATATCTTATCTTTAATTCATCACGACTTTCCAAGGGACGCTTAGGTGCCTCCTCGTGTGTTCCTTCATACCGCTTCGAATTAATGACCGAGGGGTGTGGTAACATCCGATAGGCCTCCTCATCGGGAGTGGGTACATCTCATCGGATGTACTCGTGACAATAGTATTGTCCATATATTAATTCCTATATTTAGGACTAATATTCTCTTTAATCTCGTATTTATTTTTCACGGTTAACACAGTGCGTTTTGCAGATCCTCGGGATGAGTGGCAGATTTGGGATACCGCCGAT
The DNA here is from genome assembly GCA_948329865.1 of Linaria vulgaris. NCBI lineage: Eukaryota > Viridiplantae > Streptophyta > Magnoliopsida > Lamiales > Plantaginaceae > Linaria > Linaria vulgaris. The sequence goes on from OX415252.1 coordinate 37,296,890, forward strand.
TACATGCAAATTGTCGCACGAATAAATGGGCCAATCTGTCGAAGCTCGTTATCGAGTTAGGGGAAAGGTGGGTAAACCAAGTTTGTTCTCGTCCTCGGAGGGTGACGGGGAACAGACGGCATAGGACATGGTCGGGGGAGGAGGATAGGTCCATTCCAACCAAGTATTGGTGGATATGGTCATGTGGATCTCTTCCATCAGCATCCCCGGTGTAAAAGGGAATCTTGACGGGCCGCATCCCCGAATTAACGGATGCCAAAGAAATTTCAAGAATGAAATGGGAGGTTTTGAATGTCGGATCCTCCTTGGGGGCCATGGTTTTCTTGATGTCGCTCATTTCTTTGCGCAAGCCATCTAGCATCCTCCACAAGGTATGATCAGCACCCCTATGGTATTCCAATGGACGGGGTATTTCTTCTCCTTGACCCCTCCTTGGAGTTCTTTCGTAATTATCATACCTTGGTGATTCTTGCAGAGGTTTGCGACGCCAGGAGATTGGATTAGGGCTTCATCTATCGCGGGATGCACCTTCTTCTAAAGGGGGATTTCTCCGTCGGAGGGATTCGGAGGGCCGGTTCTCGTAATTTCTCCATCCTCGTGATGTTCTCCGTGGCGTAGCTTCTACGAGTCTCTCGAAGACAGAGCGGGGAACGTTAATGAAATCTCTCGTCCCGGATTGGTGGTTCGACAAAGTCTCTTCAAAATCACCTTGTCGGGTCTGAAAACTTTCACTATTGAATAAGTTATCCGTAATAGACATTGCTTATTGAACACGATCAAGGACAGATTTTATGGCGTTCCCACAGACGGTGCCATTTTGTTAACAGGTTTAGAATTATAACGCATTTAACTGAATTATTTAGGGTTGGAACGCCCTGCCCGTGATTCAAAAAGTGATGATATTATAAAAGAGAACAAAGATACGAGAATATTCCTTCCTTTATCCACTGAACTTCACTTCCAAGTTTCTTATGTATGATTGTGTGTAAAAGGTGTTGCTCCGATATGGGTTCATCATGGTGTAGTAGTTTATGGATATGTTCTCCGAGGGGTGTTTCCGCCCGTGACTTGGACTCCGAGGGCTCTTTTGTCCTCGTGGAGTAGTGCTTTCTTGTCCAGGTCCACGTAGTGTGCCTTCCTGTGGCTTCTGTTATTTAGATCGGGCTTTGTTCTTCAGATTCGGCCACCGGAGTGATGTTCTGAGGGTAGTTTACATTGAGGAGTGTTCAGCAAGGAAGTGTTCTTGTGAGATTCTGGGACTTGGGATCCGTCGTGGTCCTTCTTGGTGCATTCATGGATATCGGAGTCACGCGGATCCATCGGGTCTTACTCTTTTTTCGATGCCGCATTGATATCTTATCTTTAATTCATCGTGACTTTCCAAGGGACGCTTAGGTGCCTCCTCGTGTGTTCCTTCATACCGCTTCGAGTTAATGACCGAGGGGTGTGGTAACATCCGATAGGCCTCCTCATCGGGAGTGGGTACATATCATCGGACGTACTCGTGACAATAGTATTGTCCATATATTAATTCCTATATTTAGGACTAATATTCTCTTTAATCTCGTATTTATTTTTCACGGTTAACACAGTGCGTTTTGCAGATCCTCGGGATGAGTGGCAGATTTGGGATACCGCCGATTACATGCAAATTGTCGCACGAATAAATGGGCCAATCTGTCGAAGCTCGTTATCGAGTTAGGGGAAAGGTGGGTAAACCAAGTTTGTTCTCGTCCTCGGAGGGTGACGGGGAACAGACGGCATAGGACATGGTCGGGGGAGGAGGATAGGTCCATTCCAACCAAGTATTGGTGGATATGGTCATGTGGATCTCTTCCATCAGCATCCCCGGTGTAAAAGGGAATCTTGACGGGCCGCATCCCCGAATTAACGGATGCCAAAGAAATTTCAAGAATGAAAGGGTAGGTTTTGAATGTAGGATCCTCCTTGGGGGCCATGGTTTTCTTGATGTCGCTCATTTCTTTGCGCAAGCCATCTAGCATCCTCCACAAGGTATGATCAGCACCCCTATGGTATTCCAATGGACGGGGTATTTCTTCTCCTTGACCCCTCCTCGGAGTTCTTTCGTAATTATCATACCTTGGTGATTCTTGCAGAGGTTTGCGACGCCAGGAGATTAGATTAGGGCTTCATCTATCGCGGGATGCACCTTCTTCTAAAGGGGGATTTCTCTGTCGGAGGGATTCGGAGGGCCCGTTCTCGTAATTTCTCCATCCTCGTGATGTTCTCCGTGGCGTAGCTTCTACGAGTCTCTCGAAGACAGAGCGGGGAACGTTAATGAAATCTCTCGTCCCGGATTGGTGGTTCGACAAAGTCTCTTCAAAATCACCTTGTCGGGTCTGAAAACTTTCACTATTGAATAAGTTATCCGTAATAGACATTGCTTATTGAACACGATCAAGGACAGATTTTATGGCGTTCCCACAGACGGTGCCATTTTGTTAACAGGTTTAGAATTATAACGCATTTAACTGAATTATTTAGGGTTCGAACGCCCTGCCCGTGATTCAAAAAGTGATGATATTATAAAAGAGAACAAAGATACGAGAATATTCCTTCCTTTATCCACTGAACTTCACTTCCAAGTTTCTTATGTATGATTGTGTGTAAAAGGTGTTGCTCCGATATGGGTTCATCATGGTGTAGTAGTTTATGGATATGTTCTCCGAGGGGTGTTTCCGCCCGTGACTTGGACTCCGAGGGCTCTTTTGTCCTCGTGGAGTAGTGCTTTCTTGTCCAGGTCCACGTAGTGTGCCTTCCTGTGGCTTCTGTTATTTAGATCAGGCTTTGTTCTTCAGATTCGGCCACCGGAGTGATGTTCTGAGGGTAGTTTACATTGAGGAGTGTTCAGCAAGGAAGTGTTCTTGTGAGATTCTGGGACTTGGGATCCGTCGTGGTCCTTCTTGGTGCATTCATGGATATCGGAGTCACGCGGATCCATCGGGTCTTACTCTTTTTTCGATGCCGCATTGATATCTTATCTTTAATTCATCGTGACTTTCCAAGGGACGCTTAGGTGCCTCCTCGTGTGGTCCTTCATACCGCTTCGAGTTAATGACCGAGGGGTGTGGTAACATCCGATGGGCCTCCTCATCGGGAGTGGGTACATCTCATCGGACGTACTTGTGACAATAGTATTGTCCATATATTAATTCCTATATTTAGGACTAATATTCTCTTTAATCTCGTATTTATTTTTCACGGTTAACACAGTGCATTTTGCAGATCCTCGGGATGGGTGGCATATTTGGGATACCGCCGATTACATGCAAATTGTCGCACGAATAAATGGGCCAATCTGTCGAAGCTCGTTATCGAGTTAGGGGAAAGGTGGGTAAACCAAGTTTGTTCTCGTCCTCCGAGGGTGACGGGGAACAGACGGCATAGGACATGGTCGGGGGAGGAGGATAGGTCCATTCCAACCAAGTATTGGTGGATATGATCATGTGGATCTCTTCCACCAGCATCCCCGGTGTAAAAGGGAATCTTGACGGGCCGCATCCCCGAATTAACGGATGCCAAAGAAATTTCAAGAATGAAAGGGGAGGTTTTGAATTTAGGATCCTCCTTGGGGGCCATGGTTTTCTTGATGTCGCTCATTTCTTTGGCACCCCTATGGTATGATCAGCACCCCTATGGTATTCCAATGGACGGGGTATTTCTTCTCCTTGACCCCTCCTCGGAGTTCTTTCGTAATTATCATACCTTGGTGATTCTTGCAGAGGTTTGCGACGCCAGGAGACGGGAGTAGGGCTTCATCTATCGCGGGATGCACCTTCTTCTAAAGGGGGATTTCTCCGTCGGAGGGATTCGGAGGGCCGGTTCTCGTAATTTCTCCATCCTCGTGATGTTCTCCGTGGCGTAGCTTCTACGAGTCTCTCGAAGACAGAGCGGGGAACGTTAATGAAATCTCTCGTCCCGGATTGGTGGTTCGACAAAGTCTCTTCAAAATCACCTTGTCGGGTCTGAAAACTTTCACTATTGAATAAATTATCCGTAATAGACAATGCTTATTGAACACGCTCTAGGACAGATTCTATGGCGTTCCCACAGACAGTGCCATTTTGTTAACAGATTTAGAATTATAACCCATTTAACTGAATTATTTAGGGTTGGAACCCCCTGCCCGTGATTCAAAAAGTGATGATATTATAAAAGAGAACAAAGATACGAGAATATTCCTTCCTTTATTCACTAAACTTCACTTCCAAGTTTCTTATGTATGATTGTGTGTAAAAGGTGTTGCTCCGATATGGGTTCATCATGGTGTAGTAGTTTATGGATATGTTCTCCGAGGGGTGTTTCCGCCCGTGACTTGGACTCCGAGGGCTCTTTTGTCCTCGTGGAGTAGTGCTTTCTTGTCCAGGTCCTCGTAGTGTGCCTTCCCGTGGCTTCTTTATTTAGATCGGGCTTTGTTCTTCAGATTCGGCCATCGGAGTGATGTTCTGAGTGTAGTTTACATTGAGGAGTGTTCAACAAGGAAGTGTTCTTGTGAGATTCTGGAACTTGGGGTCCGTCATGGTCCTTCTTGGTGCATTCATGGATATCGGAGTCGCGCGGATCCATCAGGTCTTACTCTTTTTTCGATGCCACATTGATATCTTATCTTTATTTCATCGTGACTTTCCAAGGGACGATTAGGTGCCTCCTCGTGTGTTCCTTCATACCGCTTCGGGTTAATGACCGAGGGGTGTGGTAACATCAGATTGGCCTCCTCATCGGGAGCGGGTACATCCCATCGGAAGTACTCGTGACAATAGTATTGTCCATATATTAATTCCTATATTTAGGACTAATATTCTCTTTAATCTCGTATTTATTTTTCACGGTTAACACAGTGCGTTTTGCAGATCCTCGGGATGAGTGGCAGATTTAGGATACCTCCGATTACATGCAAACTGTCGCACGAATAAATGGGCCAATTTGTCGAAGCTCGTTATCGAGTTAGGGGAAAGGTGGGTAAACCAAGCTTGTTCTCGTCCTCCGAGGGTGACGGGGAACAGACGGCATAGGACATGGTCGGGGGCGGAGGATAGGTCCATTCCGACCAAGTATTGGTGGATATGATCATGTGGATCTCTTCCATCAGCATCCTCGGTGTATAAGGGAACATTGACGGGCCGCATCCCCGAATTAACGGATGCCAAAGAAATTTCAAGAATGAAATGGGAGGTTTCGAATGTAGGATCCTCCTTGGGGGCCATGGTTTTCTTGATGTCGCTCATTTCTTTGCGCAAGCCATCTAGCATCCTCCACAAGGTATGATCATCACCCCTATGGTATTCCAATGGACGGGGTATTTCTTCTCCTTGACCCCTCCTCGAAGTTCTTTCGTAATTATCATACCTTGGTGATTCTTGCAGATGTTTGCGACGCCAGGAGACGGGAGTGGGGCTCCATCTATCGCGGGATGCACCTTCTTCTAAAGGGGGATTTCTCCGTCGGAGGGATTCGGAGGGCCGGTTCTCGAAATTTATCCATCCTCGTAATGTTCTTCGTGCCGTAGCTTCTACCAGTATCTCGAAGACAGAACGGGGAACGTTGATGAAATCTCTCGTCCCGGATTGGTGGTTCGACAAAGTCTCTTCAAAATCACCTTGTCGGGTCTGAAAACTTTCACTATTGAATAAATTATCCGTAATAGACAATGCTTATTGAACACGCTCAAGGACAGATTTTATGGCGTTCCCACAGACGGTGCCATTTTGTTAACCGATTTAGAATTATAACCCATTTAACTGAATTATTTAGGGTTCGAACGCCCTGCCCGTGATTCAAAAAGTGATGATATTATAAAAGAGAACAAAGATATGAGAATATTCCTTCCTTTATTCACTAAACTTCACTTCCAAGGTTCTTATGTGTATGATTGTGTGTAAAAGGTGTTGCTCCGATATGGGTTCATCATGGTGTAGTAGTTTATGGATATGTTCTCCGAGGGGTGTTTCCGCCCGTGACTTGGACTCCGAGGGCCCTTTTGTCCTCGTGGAGTAGTGCTTTCTTGTCCAGGTCCACGTAGTGTGCCTTCCTGTGGCTTCTGTTATTTAGATCGGGCTTTGTTCTTCAGATTCGGCCATCGGAGTGATGTTCTGAGGGTAGTTTACATTGAGGAGTGTTCAGCAAGGAAGTGTTCTTGTGAGATTCTGGGACTTGGGGTCCGTCGTGGTCCTTCTTGGCGCATTCATGGATATTGGAGTCGCGCGGATCCATCGGGTCTTACTCTTTTTTCGATGCCGCATTGATATCTTATCTTTAATTCATCGTGACTTTCCAAGGGACGCTTAGGTGCCTCCTCGTGTGTTCCTTCATACCGCTTCGAGTTAATGACCGAGGGGTGTTGTAACATCCGATGGGCCTCCTCATCGGGAGTGGGTACATCTCATCGGACGTACTCGTGACAATAGTATTGTCCATATATTAATTCCTATATTTAGGGCTAATATTCTCTTTAATCTCGTATTTATTTTTCACGGTTAACACAGTGAGTTTTGCAGATCCTCGGGATGAGTGGCAGATTTGGGATACCGCCGATTACATGCAAATTGTCGCACGAATAAATGGGCCAATCTGTCGAAGCTCATTATCGAGTTAGGGGAAAGGTGGGTAAACCAAGTTTGTTCTCGTCCTCCGAGGGTGACGGGGAACAAATGGCATAGGACATGGTCGGGGGAGGAGGATAGGTCCATTCCAACCAAGTATTGGTGGATATGATCATGTGGATCTCTTCCATCAGCATCCCCGGTGTAAAAGGGAATCTTGACGGGCCGCATCCCCGAATTAACGGATGCCAAAGAAATTTCAAGAATGAAAGGGGAGGTTTTGAATGTAGGATCCTCTTTGGGGGCCATGGTTTTCTTGATGTCGCTCATTTCTTTGCGCAAGCCATCTAGCATCCTCCACAAGGTATGATCAGCACCCCTATTGTATTCCAATGGACGGGGTATTTCTTCTCCTTGACCCCTCCTCGGAATTCTTTCGTAATTTTCATACCTTGGTGATTCTTGCAGAGGTTTGCAACGCCAGGAGACGGGAGTAGGGCTTCATCTATCGTGGGATGCACCTTTTTCTAAAGGGGGATTTCTCCGTCGGAGGGATTCGGAGGGCCGGTTCTCGTAATTTCTCCATCCTCGTGATGTTCTCCGTGGCGTAGCTTCTACGAGTCTCTTGAAGACAGAGCGGGGAACGTTAATGAAATCTCTCGTCCCGGATTGGTGGTTCGACAAAGTCTCTTCAAAATCACCTCGTCGGGTCTGAAAACTTTCACTATTGAATAAATTATCCGTAATAGACAATGCTTATAGAACACGCTCAATGACAGATTTTATGGCGTTCCCACAGACGGTGCCATTTTGTTAACAGGTTTAGAATTATAACCCATTTAACTAAATTATTTAGGGTTGGAACGCCCTGCCCGTGATTCAAAAAGTGATGATATTATAAAAGAGAACAAAGATCCGAGAATATTCCTTCCTTTATTCACTGAACTTCACTTCCAAGTTTCTTATGTATGATTGTGTGTAAAAGGTGTTGCTCCGATATGGGTTCATCATGGTGTAGTAGTTTATGGATATGTTCTCCGAGGGGTGTTTCCGCCCGTGACTTGGACTCCGGGGGCTCTTTTGTCCTCGTGGAGTAGTGCTTTCTTGTCCAGGTCCTCGTAGTGTGCCTTCTCGTGGCTTCTGTTATTTAGATCGGGCTTTGTTCTTCAGATTCGGCCATCGGAGTGATGTTCTGAGTGTAGTTTACATTGAGGAGTGTTCAGCAAGGAAGTGTTCTTGTGAGATTCTGGAACTTGGGGTCCGGCATGGTCCTTCTTGGTGCATTCATGGATATCGGAGTCGCGCGGATCCATCAGGTCTTACTCTTTTTTCGATGCCACATTGATATCTTATCTTTATTTCATCGTGACTTTCCAAGGGACGATTAGGTGCCTCCTCGTGTGTTCCTTCATACCGCTTCGGGTTAATGACCGAGGGGTGTGGTAACATCAGATTGGCCTCCTCATCGGGAGCGGGTACATCTCATCGGAAGTACTCGTGACAATAGTATTGTCCATATATTAATTCCTATATTTAGGACTAATATTCTCTTTAATCTCGTATTTATTTTTCACGGTTAACACAGTGCGTTTTGCAGTCCTCGGGATGAGTGGCAGATTTGGGATACCGCCGATTACATGCAAACTGTCGCACGAATAAATGGGCCAATCTGTCGAAGCTCGTTATCGAGTTAGGGGAAAGGTGGGTAAACCAAGCTTGTTCTCGTCCTCCGAGGGTGACGGGGAACAGACGGCATAGGACATGGTCGGGGGCGGAGGATAGGTCCATTCCGACCAAGTATTGGTGGATATGATCATGTGGATCTCTTCCATCAGCATCCTCGGTGTATAAGGGAACATTGACGGGCCGCATCCCCGAATTAACGGATGCCAAAGCAATTTCAAGAATGAAATGGGAGGTTTCGAATGTAGGATCCTCCTTGGGGGCCATGGTTTTCTTGATGTCGCTCATTTCTTTGCGCAAGCCATCTAGCATCCTCCACAAGGTATGATCATCACCCCTATGGTATTCCAATGGACGGCGTATTTCTTCTCCTTGACCCCTCCTCGGAGTTCTTTCGTAATTATCATACCTTGGTGATTCTTGCAGAGGTTTGCGACGCCAGGAGACGGGAGTGGGGCTCCATCTATCGCGGGATGCACCTTCTTCTAAAGGGGGATTTCTCCGTCGGAGGGATTCGGAGGGCCGGTTCGCGAAATTTATCCATCCTCGTAATGTTCTTCGTGCCGTAGCTTCTACCAGTATCTCGAAGACCGAACGGGGAACGTTGATGAAATTTTCTCATCCCGGATTGGTGGTTCGACAAAGTCTCTTCAAAATCACCTTGTCGGGTCTGAAAACTTTCACTATTGAATAAATTATCCGTAATACACAATGCTTATTGAACACGCTCAAGGACATATTTTATGGCGTTCCCACAGACGGTGCCATTTTGTTAACAGATTTAGAATTATAACCCATTTAACTGAATTATTTAGGGTTCGAACGCCCTGCCCGTGATTCAAAAAGTGATGATATTATAAAAGAGAACAAAGATATGAGAATATTCCTTCCTTTATTCACTAAACTTCACTTCCAAGTTTCTTATGTATGATTGTGTGTAAAAGGTGTTGCTCCGATATGGGTTCATCATGGTGTAGTAGTTTATGGATATGTTCTCCGAGGGGTGTTTCCGCCCGTGACTTGGACTCCGAGGGCTCTTTTTTCCTCGTGGAGTAGTGCTTTCTTGTCCAGGTCCACGTAGTGTGCCTTCCTGTGGCTTCTGTTATTTAGATCGGGCTTTGTTCTTCAGATTCGGCCATCGGAGTGATGTTCTGAGGGTAGTTTACATTGAGGAGTGTTCAGCAAGGAAGTGTTCTTGTGAGATTCTGGGACTTGGGGTCCGTCGTGGTCCTTCTTGGCGCATTCATGGATATCGGAGTCGCGCGGATCCATCGGGTCTTACTCTTTTTTCGATGCCGCATTGATATCTTATCTTTAATTCATCGTGACTTTCCAAGGGACGCTTAGGTGCCTCCTCGTGTGTTCCTTCATACCGCTTCGAGTTAATGACCGAGGGGTGTTGTAACATCCGATGGGCCTCCTTCCTCGTGTGTTCCTTCATACCGCTTCGAGTTAATAACCGAGGGGTGTTGTAACATCCGATGGGCCTCCTCATCGGGAGTGGGTACATCTCATCGGACGTACTCGTGACAATAGTATTGTCCATATATTAATTCCTATATTTAGGGCTAATATTCTCTTTAATCTCGTATTTATTTTTCACGGTTAACACAGTGAGTTTTGCAGATCCTCGGGATGAGTGGCAGATTTGGGATACCGCCGATTACATGCAAATTGTCGCACGAATAAATGGGCCAATCTGTCGAAGCTCGTTATCGAGTTAGGGGAAAGGTGGGTAAACCAAGTTTGTTCTCGTCCTCCGAGGGTGACGGGGAACAGACGGCATAGGACATGGTCGAGGGAGGAGGATAGGTCCATTCCAACCAAGTATTGGTGGATATGATCATGTGGATCTCTTCCATCAGCATCCCCGGTGTAAAAGGGAATCTTGACGGGCCGCATCCCCGAATTAACGGATGCCAAAGAAATTTCAAGAATGAAAGGGGAGGTTTTGAATGTAGGATCCTCCTTGGGGGCCATGGTTTTCTTGATGTCGCTCATTTCTTTGCGCAAGCCATCTAGCATCCTCCACAAGGTATGATCATCACCCCTATGGTATTCCAATGGACGGGGTATTTCTTCTCCTTGACCCCTCCTCGGAGTTCTTTCGTAATTATCATACCTTGGTGATTCTTGCAGAGGTTTGCGACGCCAGGAGACGGGAGTGGGGCTCCATCTATCGCGGGATGCACCTTCTTCTAAAGGGGGATTTCTCCGTCGGAGGGATTCGGAGGGCCGGTTCTCGTAATTTCTCCATCCTCGTGATGTTCTTCGTGGCGTAGCTTCTACGAGTCTCTTGAAGACAGAGCGGGGAACGTTAATGAAATCTCTCGTCCCGGATTGGTGGTTCGACAAAGTCTCTTCAAAATCACCTTGTCGGGTCTGAAAACTTTCACTATTGAATAAATTATCCGTAATAGACAATGCTTATAGAACACGCTCAAGGACAGATTTTATGGCGTTCCCACAGACGGTGCCATTTTGTTAACAGGTTTAGAATTATAACCCATTTAACTAAATTATTTAGGGTTGGAACGCCCTGCCCGTGATTTAAAAAGTGATGATATTATAAAAGAGAACAAAGATACGAGAATATTCCTTCCTTTATTCACTAAACTTCACTTCCAAGTTTCTTATGTATGATTGTGTGTAAAAGGTGTTGCTCCGATATGGGTTCATCATGGTGTAGTAGTTTATGGATATGTTCTCCGAGGGGTGTTTCCGCCCGTGACTTGGACTCCGGGGGCTCTTTTGTCCTCGTGGAGTAGTGCTTTCTTATCCAGGTCCTCGTAGTGTGCCTTCCCGTGGCTTCTGTTATTTAGATCGGGCTTTGTTCTTCAGATTCGGCCATCGGAGTGATGTTCTGAGTGTAGTTTACATTGAGGAGTGTTCAGCAAGGAAGTATTCTTGTGAGATTCTGGAACTTGGGGTCCGCCATGGTCCTTCTTGGTGCATTCATGGATATCGGAGTCGCGCGGATCCATCAGGTCTTACTCTTTTTTCGATGCCACATTGATATCTTATTTTTAATTCATCGTGACTTTCCAAGGGACGATTAGGTACCTCCTCGTGTGTTCCTTCATACCGCTTCGAGTTAATGACCGAGGGCTGTGGTAACATCAGATTGGCCTCCTCATCGGGAGCAGGTACATCTCATCGGAAGTACTCGTGACAATAGTATTGTCCATGTATTAATTCCTATATTTAGGACTAATATTCTCTTTAATCTCGTATTTATTTTTCACGGTTAACACAGTGCGTTTTGCAGATCCTCGGGATGAGTGGCAGATTTGGGATACCGTCGATTACATGCAAATTGTCGCACGAATAATTGGGCCAATATGTCGAAGCTCGTTGTCGAGTTAGGGGAAAGGTGGGTAAACCAAGCTTGTTCTCGTCCTCCGAGGGTGACGGGGAACAGACGGCATAGGACATGGTCGGGGGCGGAGGATAGGTCCATTCTAACCAAGTATTGGTGGATATGATCATGTGGATCTCTTCCATCAGCATCCTCGGTGTATAAGGGAATCTTGACGCGCCGCATCCCCGAATTAACGGATGCCAAAGAAATTTCAAGAATGAAAGGGGAGGTTTTGAATGTAGGATCCTCCTTGGGGGCCATGGTTTTCTTGATGTCGCTTATTTCTTTGCGCAAGCCATCTAGCATCCTCCACAAGGTATGATCAGCACCCCTATGGTATTCCAATGGACGGGGTTGAAAGTGTAAGATGTTCTGAAATCAATGTTGGATGGATGTTGTGCCAACATCCAGAGAACATTGAAACCGGAGAACATTCTTAACCTGAAACATTGTTCCAAAATTCGAGAACATATTCGGGAATAAATGTTGGATGGATGTTGAGCCAACATCAGGACAACATTTAAACCAGAGAGTATTCTGTCAATCTGTCTTTAACTGCTTTATTTTAGTTTTGCCTTTATTCACCTATTAATCAAGTTCCACGATTTTAGTTGTCTTTGTTTATGTCCAGGAACATCTCTTAATCATAAGGAAGAACATTACAAGTTTCCTAAGTTGAAGTTTCCATAATTCAAGAGGAGGAGATCGGTCAAGTCAACACGGTTTCAAATAAGGAAAGTTTTGGAGTTCAAGTGCAACTAGGAATCTTTCCAAGATCAACTCTGAATTGAAGAAGGAGTATTTCCTTATTAGAACTCAATCTAATAAAGGGAACTATTATTCAAGAAGGAGATCGAGTTCAAGAAGGAAAGTAGAGTTCAACAAGGAAACAACATAAGTTACCAAAACTGTGTACAACACACCTTGGAGATCAAGTTTGAAGAAACCTATATATAGGGTGTGAAGTACATCAAGATACATAGAGAAAAAATAGAGCTTATAAATCCGTAGAGATTATATCTTAAGCATTGTTGTTGTGTTTCTTGTTTTGCAAAGTTTGTGAGTTTTCGAGTTAAGTCTAGGATTAGATTTAAGGAGAAAATTCTTGTCTGCTTTGCTGAGTCCAATCTACAAAAGAGCGAGAGTGATTTTGTGGTGAGGAACATCTTTGGTAAAACCTGCGTGGTTATTTTGCCGTAAGGCTAGATGGTTGATTATTTATAATAAACCATTGAAAATTTATCTTCTTGTGTTCTTTAATTCCGCTGCACATTACTCTATCAAGAAGATTGTTTGAGATCAAGTTAAGGCAACGCCAGCTTAACTTGAGCTCTGAAACTTGGAAAAGTTGTATCAATCCCGATCCAACAATTTCAATTGGCGTCAGAGCCAAGCACCGATTTCACTGGTGTTTGGAGGTGATACAACGCGATGGACAACATCAATCCCAATTCTGGCAGACTCCCAGTCTTAGAAGGATCCATCAATTATGCTTACTGGAAGACCAGGCTCAGAGTTAACATCAAATCCATTGACATGAAAGCATGGGATGCCGTTCTAGATGGATATTCTGTCCCAAAGATTGAGAACGACCGAGATGCAGATATTGTACCAAAACCGAAGTCACAATGGACAGCAAACGAGGTAACACTGTATAACTACAATGAGAAAGCTCTTAATGCTATTTTTAGTTATGTTACCAATCAGATGTTTAAGTTAATTCAGAACTGCACCACAGCTAAATCAGCTTGGGATATCCTTGAGCTTCATTGTGAAGGAGATATAGCAGTTAGAAACTCTAAACATAGACAATTGCTTAAAGATTTTGAAAAACTTGAGATGGGTGATGAAGAGAGTATAGATAGTTATTTTGAGAAAATCCTTGACATTACAAATCAATGTGAAAATCTAGGATTTCCTGTTTCAAATCAAACTATGGTTTATAAAGCCTTTAGATCTTTGTCACCTAGATTTGCTCTCAAGAGAATTGCCATGGGAGAGACAAGAGATATTGCTAACATGGAATTTCAATCCTTGTTAAACACTCTTAGAGAATTTGAGCTAGAGTTTCCTGCTAGGACTACCAAACAACAAGTTATTGCTTTGTTAGGAACAAATTATCATGAGAGTGAAGATGAGGATGAAATTATTTCTTCTAACTATGGAAATATTAGCAAGAAACTCAGTAGGTTGAACTTTAAAGATAAATCTAAAGAGAAACAACCTAGCAATACTTCCACTAGTTATAGAAAATTGCCTCCCAAGTTTGTTAAATATATGGCAACAAAATCTAGTCCTGAAGAAATTGAAAAGCTGAAAACTACTCAATGTTATGAATGTAAAGGTTATGGTCATATTGCTGTTGAATGTGCTAACACCCTCCACAAGAAGGGAAAGTCTCATTGGGTTTGTGTAGATGATTTCAATGAAGAGGATTATAACTCTGGATCAAGTGCTGAAGAAAACCTTGAAGAGATTCATACAGCTGCGCTATTTACTCATGTCAACTGGACAGAAGAAGATCTCCATAACTGGCACGGGTCCCAATGTTGCTCCAACATCCAGGACTCAACATTTGAACAGAAGACTTTCTTTGGGAATTGGACTGAATATGATACCCATATTGATCTCAATTCTTTGTCTGATAATGATGAATCTAATTTTGAATGTTTTCATGGCTCAGTTGATCTAGATGAAGAGTATTACTTTGAAGGTGAGATGTCCCAGGAGGAAATCATTGAAGACTTGAAGTCTACTTTTCATAATCTTCTGAAAGAAAATCAAAAACTCACCAAGAAAAATGAAGCTCAGAGACTGGAGATTGATGGACTGAAGAAATTGATGAGGATGTTTGAAAGAGACCTTGACGAGACAGAAGCTGAACTTAAAGAGGTAAAAGGAAAGCTTGGAAAAGATAATCAGATCATTGCTAAATGGAACTCAGGTACATCTAAACTTGATGAGGTACTGAGTATGGGTAATCAAGGAACAAATGGTCTTGGATATATTGAGAAACCTACCTCTAAAGTTGCTAATCCTGTTTTTATTAAAGAAGGTTTTGTTAAGGAATCAAAAGACTTGAGCTGTGCTAATCCCAACAAAAGTAAACCTACTTATATCTGTCAATTTTGTTTTCAACCAGGTCACATAAAACCTTATTGTAAGAAATATTTGAAAGAAAATGTGAAGAAAACAGAAACTGTCTCTAATGTTGAGTTGGTCAGTGGTACATATGTTATCCCAACATTAGGAACAGGACAGAAAAGTAGAACTTGGATTGAAAAATTAAAGACTCCTAAGATGAAACTTGTATGCAATGTTGTGTTTTCTGCTGTGTACTCTAACCTTGCAGGTAAGTGGTACTTTGACAGTGGATGCTCAAGACACATGACAGGAGACAAGGAAAATCTTAAAGAATTGATTCCTCTCAATGTTGGAACTGTCACCTATGGTGGAGGCACCAAGGGAAGAATCATTGGAAAGGGAGTACTAGATGTTGAAGGATTTCCACCTCTCAAAGATGTTCTGCTAGTTGAAGGATTGAAAGCAAATCTAATAAGCATTAGTCAACTCTGTGATGATAACTTGCTTGTTACATTTGATAAAAGTTCTTGTGATGTATTTAATAGTGATAATGTCCTTGTTATGACAGGTACCAGATCTAAAGATAATTGCTACCTTGCTCAGGAAGAAGCAGATTGCTTTCATGCTAAAGTTGATGATGCTGTTCTGTGGCATAGGAAGCTAGGACATGTTCACTATAGGAACCTTGAAAAGCTACAGAAAGTTGATGCTGTAAGAGGCTTACCAAAGATATCCAGCCCAGGTAAGGTTGTATGTGGGGACTGCCTGAAGGGTAAGCAAACCAAAGCTATTCATACACCCCTCCAGGTACAAAGTACAATTCCCAGGACTGGTAAGTGTTTTGAATTATTACACATGGATCTCATGGGTCCTATTGAGGTGAGCAGCCTAAGTGGTAAGAGATATGCCTTTGTTATTGTAGATGATTTCTCTAGATATACATGGGTTAAGTTTCTTAAAGAAAAATCTGATGCATTCAACACATTTAGGATCTTACATGCTAGCATCAAAAATCTGTATGGTTCCTCTGTTTGTAAAATTAGGTCTGATCATGGGAAAGAATTTGAAAATGCTAGTTTCAGTGATTTCTGTGATAAGAATGGAATTTTCCATGAGTTTTCAGCACCTAAGACAACTCAGCAAAATGGGATAGCTGAGAGGAAAAATAGGACACTTCAAGAGATGGCCAGAGTTATGCTTAATGCTAGAAATCTATCTAAAAGACTTTGGGCTGAAGCTTTAAGTACTGCATGTCATATAAGTAATAGGGCATATCTTAGACCTGGTACAAATATGACACCATATGAAATCTTGAAGGGTTTGAAACCAAATATTGCTCATTTTCATGAATTTGGATGTGATTGTTACTTGTTGAAAGATAGAGACTATCTTAGTAAGTTTGATCCAAAGAGTGAAAAGTGCATATTTGTTGGTTATTCTGTGAATAGTTCTGCTTTCAGGGTTTACAATCCAAGATTGAAGACTATTCAAGAATCAGTAAATATAGTGTTTGATGATTCCACCTTTGATTCAGGTACTGATGAAGTTACTGTCTCTGATGTTGCCCCAACATTGGAAACAGAGACTGTCCCAACATCAGGAGCAGAAGCTGAAGACACTGAAATTGTGACTGGTTCTAATGTTGAGCTGACACCTGCTGATGTTAGGCCAACATCCCATCAGTCAAATTCAGAGGATGACATGGTTGATGAACCTAGGAGAGATCCCCCTACTAGGATTCAAAAGGATCATCCAGCTTCACAAGTGATAGGTGAAATCACTGGACGCATGAAGACTCGCAACAAAGACAGGGTAAACTATAAAAATATGGTAAGGTTGTGTGTCTGCATGGCTTCCACTTGCACTGTAAGTAATGCTTCCTGTTTTGTCTCAAATATTGAACCTAAGAATGTGACTGAAGCTCTTAAGGATAGTAAATGGATAAATGCTATGCAAGATGAACTGTTGCAATTCACCAAAAATCATGTTTGGAATCTAGTGCCTAGACCTTCTAATGTGAATGTTATAGGAACTAAGTGGATTTTCAAGAACAAAACTAATGAAGATGGTGTAATTGTAAGAAACAAAGCTAGGCTTGTTGCACAAGGTTATACTCAGGTAGAAGGAATTGACTTTGATGAGACATTTGCTCCAGTAGCTAGGATAGAATCTATTAGATTACTTCTTGCTATTGCATGTTGTCTTAAGATTAAGCTCTACCAGATGGATGTGAAGGGTGCTTTCCTTAATGGTTTGATAGACAAAGAAGTATATGTTGAACAACCTAAAGGTTTTGCTGATCCTAAACATCCTAATTATGTGTATAAACTTGAGAAAGCTTTGTATGGTTTAAAACAGGCACCTAGAGCTTGGTATGAAAGACTAACTCAATTTTTGTTAAGTTTTGGGTTCAGTAGAGGAGATGGAGACAGAACCTTGTTTATTCTAAGAAAGAGTTCTGATGTTTGTATTGCTCATATCTATGTGGATGATATTGTATTTGGTTCTACTAACAATTCTACTCTAGACAAGTTTGTTGAGTCAATGACAGGGACATTTGAGATGAGCATGATTGGAGAGCTGAACTACTTTCTGGGATTGCAAGTGAAGCAACTGGAGAATGGTATGTTCTTAATCCAGGAGAAGTATGCAAGGAACCTGGTAAAGAGATTTGAGCTACATGAGTCAAAACCTTGCAAAACTCCCATGTCTTCTTCTATGAAGATTACTAAGGATGGCACTGGAGACAATGTTGACCCAACATTGTACAGATCTATGATTGGTAGTCTTCTATATCTCTCTGCCTCTAGACCAGATATTATCTTTTCTGTTTGTGTTTGTGCTAGGTACCAAGCTGATCCAAAGCAATCTCACTTGATTGCTGTGAAGAGAATATTAAGATATATAGCTGGAACTTCATCATTGGGCATTTGGTATTCTTTTGATACAAATACAAATCTTGTTGGTTTTAGTGATTCTGATTGGGCAGGTGATATAGATGACAGAAAATCCACAAGTGGGGGATGTTTCTACTTGGGAAACAATCTAGTTTCATGGTATAGTAGGAAACGGAATTGTGTGTCATTATCTACAGTTGAATTTGAATATATAGCTGCTGGCAGTTGTGTTACCCAGCTAGTATGGCTTAAACACATGTTGCTGGACTATGGGTTAGATAGTGATACTCTCCTCATGTTTTGTGACAATCTTAGTGCCATTAGTATCTCAAGGAATCCTGTTCAGCATTCTAGGACTAAGCATATAGATATAAGACATCATTACTTGAGAGACATGGTTGAGGATAAAGTGATTAACATTGAGCATATTGAGACAAATAATCAGCTTGCTGATATGTTTACTAAACCTTTAGATAGTGAGAGATTCTTCAGTTTGAGGAAATCTCTCGGCATGTGCAATATGTGAGAATGTTATGATCCTAGTGTTGACATAACACCACTGTCTAGCACTGGTTAATGTTTGTGGTGTAGGGTGTAACTTTTTGTTTTTCTGTTTGTTTCTTTTCTTTTCTTTTTGAGTCACATTGATCTTTGTTTTGGCATATTTGATTGTGTGGTTGATCACTGTGTTTTACTAATCTTTCTAGCTTGCAGATTCACATCTAAGTTTTGGAAAGTATAAATCTCTAAAGTGTGTCTGAGGTTGTGTTAGCCTAACATATGAAGAAGCTGGGGTACACAAAGTTCACTACTTTGATGTCTATTCAGTTGTGTCTTATTCATATGAAAAGGTTTTACAGGACATGTGGAGAAGCTGGGGTTCATGATGTTGACAGCTTCAATGATATTCAGTTGTGCTTATTTGCATGTCTCTGTTTGTTTTTTTTTTGGCCAAGGGGTACATAAGAGTGGTTCTTTCTACTAGGGTGTTTGGGGTTTCGATTGCCTTCACTTGGTAGCATTGATCACTTAGTGCTCTCTTGTATGCAGGTTGGTAAACAAGTATGCATAAAGAATTGGGGTATTGGGGTGCATGATAAATGTGTTGCCAGTATTCAAGGCCTTTGTACTTGCCTAACTTGCTGCTGATAATGTTGTTACTGGGGTGTGTGGAGTCTTGTGCTGCCCTCATTCAGTAATGTCATTATCCTTTTTTAATCAACCCTCAGTTTTTGTTCTAAAGAGATAATGAAAATAGTGAAGATTTGAAGTGATGTGAACTGTTGCTGGTTTGAAAAGTGATTCACTGTGGATACCATCTGTCAATGTTGTCATAACATTGTTGCATTCATTCTAGAACTGCATTGTCTTTCATCTTTGGTTAGTGTGGTTGGCTAGGTAGTCCCTTTCATGTGTTGAGGCATACTCTTTGGGTGACATTCTGCAGGTGACACACTATTTGTGACCTTCTATGCTGTGGAAGTGGATTAGTTCTCTAATTCATGACTGCTTATCTCTGTGTGTTTTCTGTTTGATATGTTACTTATTCATGATTTTGATCTAAAACTTATGTTTTTTATACTCACTTGCTACTTTGGTGAAGTTTCAGATATAAGTTTGGATATATCTCACGCTCTCACATGAAATTGCCTTGAAGAAGCCCAAAACCTCAAATATTATGGTTTGAAAACCTACTGGTTTGAATGTTACTCTACTCTCTGATCTGAATGTTAGTCCAACATTGCCACACGGTCTGCACAACATTGAAGTCAGTAACTTATAAGTTTGTTTAAAATTTTAAAAACTGAGTTTTTATTGTTTTATTGTGAACTGCTCTGGTTACTTGTTGTGTTTAAGTGACACGTGGTGAAGTTCTTACGCGGGAATAGAGGAGTGGGAAAATTTAATTGATCATATTCCATAATCTCACTTACATTCTTTCCTTCTCTCTCCACTCTTCACAACTTAAAAGAACAACTTGCCCTAATTTCTGTCACTTGTGCAATTTGTCTTTCTCTTTGCAAATAATTATCTAAAAATCTCTCATATTTTTTCTCAATTCTCAAAACTAACATGGCAAGCAAGACTCCTTTAGACACTCTTGCAGATTTGGCCGTGAATGTCAAGCAAACAACAACACGCACCAGGGCTGCTGCGCGTGAGGATCAAGGACGACCTACTGCTCAAGTTGCTGCAAAACGACCAACGATTCCTTATCAACAACGGGTAAAGCGAGCTAAGAATGTGGAATCTGAGTCGAATGTTGGCGCAACATCAGAAGCACATGCTCCTCAAACCAATGAATCTGAATCTGAGGTAAATGTGGCTAACCCTAAACCCCAAGTGAATAATGTTGATGATATAATTGAGGGGGAGGGATCTGGAGCTGGTTCTGGTAGAAAAAGTACACCTATTGGGTCTAGGCCAATGAGTAAAATAGCCTTACAAAGAGCTGAGGCTAGAAGAGCTCAAAGAGAGAGACTTGAGAAGAAAAAGGCAGAGGATAAGGCTAAGGCTGAGGCTGAGAAAGTGAGGAAAGGGAAAAAGGTTGTGGATGAGGAAGTTGAGGTAGTTGATATAGAAGAAGAGGAGAAAGAGGAAGAGGAAACTGTTGTTGATGAGTCTGAAGCTAGTGGTGATGATGATGAGAATGAAGAAAAGTACTGTGACACTCTTGCGTTATCCTATTTTAGTAAGGAAGCTAGGTCTAGATACTATCTTAATAAGGAGATAGAGGACAAGGCTTATGAGTTTAGAAAGAGGGATTTTCACAAAGAGAGGGTCATGGACATGGACAGCTTTAAAAGAAACAGAGTTTTTGAGTTGTTGAAAGCAAGAGGGGTTCAGAATTCAATGAAGAAGCATGGTGATTATGCTCCTGAACTTGTACAAGAATTCTACCTGAATCTCTCAAAGTATATCACTTGTGAGTTGTCTCCCAAATATGGTCAAGCATGGGTAAGAGGACAAGTGTTTGACATTAGTCCTCAGAAGATAAATAAGATTTGGGGACTGCCACATGTTGAGGAATCTGAAGATCCAAAGCCAGATGAGGTGATTGAGGATATCACAGGTGGTCTAGAGAGAACCTGGGTTGAACAATTACCAACAACAAAGCTCACTGCCCTAAATGCTGTTCTGCACAAATGTGCATCTTATAATTGGCTGCCTACTAAAAATTCTACTGTTTTGACTAAGGAGTCAGCTTACTTGGTCTACAAGCTGAAGAATGGGCTTGCTGTGAATATTGGGGTGAGAATTTTAAAGGCTATGGAAGATGCTGCTGGGAGGAAGCAAGGGATTCTACCATTTCCTTCTTTGATCACTACTCTGCTGCTGCTAAAACAGAAGATGAACAAGAAAGAGTTTGGAGGAATGTCAGAGAACAAGGCTAGGTTCACCATCACTCAATCCTACTTGTCTAGCACAAGAGTGAAGGACTTGCCTTGGAATCCTGAAGATGAAGTTGCACCTGGAGAGGAAAATGAGGCTCAACAATTTGTTGGAGCTTCAGTGCCTCAATCTGATGAGGAAGAAACCAGGGTAACAACAAAATCTTTTGTTGATCAGCAGTTGACTTGGTATAGAAGTGCTTATGCCAATCTTCAGAGGGAAATTGCTTTCAAGGAAAAACAAATGCAGGAGCTGGATGTCTTGATTAAGAACATGGAGGAGCTTTCTTCACAAAAAGGGGAAGAGTGATCTCTAGTTTTTAATTTTTGATTTCTGGTTTTTATGTTTTTCTTTTTGATATGTTTTGAACTGTTTCTATTTTGATGCTAGTTCTTCTTATTTGTTTTGGTTTGTAATGGTAATGCTACTTAGCTTTAACTGCTCTTGATGCTTTTGCTTATGAAGATAGTCTATATCTGTTGTTTCTGCTGATAAACTGATGTGCAGGTACATTATGGTCTTAATGTTGAGACAACATTGATGAGTTAAATGTCTGAACAACTTGTTTTGAGTTGTGGTGATGACTTTAATGAATAATCTTTGTTATGCCAAGTTAATACTTGATAGTTTGCATTAAGGGGGAGCAGTTTGAGTAGTTTTGATTATTATGCTTAATTGATATTTGGACATATTATCTGTTATGTGAACATGTTGATTGGTTTTGTGAAGAAAGGCAAAAAGGTGGAGATTGAAAGTGTAAGATGTTCTGGAATCAATGTTGGATGGATGTTGTGCCAACATCCAGAGAACATTGAAACCCGAGAACATTCTTAACCTGAAACATTGTTCCAAAATTCGAGAACATATTCGGGAATAAATGTTGGATGGATGTTGAGCCAACATCAGGACAACATTTAAACCAGAGAGTATTCTGTCAATCTGTCTTTAACTGCTTTATTTTAGTTTTGCCTTTATTCACCTATTAATCAAGTTCCACGATTTTAGTTGTCTTTGTTTATGTCCAGGAACATCTCTTAATCATAAGGAAGAACATTACAAGTTTCCTAAGTTGAAGTTTCCATAATTCAAGAGGAGGAGATCGGTCAAGTCAACACGGTTTCAAATAAGGAAAGTTTTGGAGTTCAAGTGCAACTAGGAATCTTTCCAAGATCAACTCTGAATTGAAGAAGGAGTATTTCCTTATTAGAACTCAATCTAATAAAGGGAACTATTATTCAAGAAGGAGATCGAGTTCAAGAAGGAAAGTAGAGTTCAACAAGGAAACAACATAAGTTACCAAAACTGTGTACAACACACCTTGGAGATCAAGTTTGAAGAAACCTATATATAGGGTGTGAAGTACATCAAGATACATAGAGAAACAATAGAGCTTATAAATCCGTAGAGATTATATCTTAAGCATTGTTGCTGTGTTTCTTGTTTTGCAAAGTTTGTGAGTTTTCGAGTTAAGTCTAGGATTAGTTTTAAGGAGAAAATTCTTGTCTGCTTTGCTGAGTCCAATCTACAAAAGAGCGAGAGTGATTTTGTGGTGAAGAACATCTTTGGTAAAACCTGCGTGGTTATTTTGCCGTAAGGCTAGATGGTTGATTATTTATAATAAACCATTGAAAATTTATCTTCTTGTGTTCTTTAATTCCGCTGCACATTACTCTATCAAGAAGATTGTTTGAGATCAAGTTAAGGCAACGCCAGCTTAACTTGAGCTCTGAAACTTGGAAAAGTTGTATCAATCCCGATCCAACAATTTCAGGGGTATTTCTTCTCCTTGACGCCTCCTCGGAGTTCTTTCGTAATTATCATACCTTGGTGATTCTTGCAGAGGTTTGCGACGCCAGGAGACGGGAGTAGGGCTTCATCTATCGCGGGATGCACCTTCTTCTAAAGGGGGATTTCTCCGTCGGAGGGATTCGGAGGGCCGGTTCTCGTAATTTCTCCATCCTCGTAATGTTCTCCGTGGCGTAGCTTCTACGAGTCTCTCGAAGACAGAGCGGGGAACGTTAATGAAATCTCTCGTCCCGGATTGGTGGTTCGACAAAGTCTCTTCAAAATCACCTTGTCGGGTCTGAAAACTTTCACTATTGAATAAATTATCCGTAATAGACATTGCTTATTGAACACGCTCAAGGACAGATTTTATGGCGTTCCCACAGACGGTGCCATTTTGTTAACAGGTTTAGAATTATAACCCATTTAACTGAATTATTTAGGTTTGGAACGCCCTGCCCGTGATTCAAAAAGTGATGATATTATAAAAGAGAACAAAGATACGAGAATATTCCTTCCTTTATTCACTGAACTTCACTTCCAAGTTTCTTATGTATGATTGTGTGTAAAAGGTGTTGCTCCGATATGGGTTCATCATGGTGTAGTAGTTTATGGATATGTTCTCCGAGGGGTGTTTCCGCCCATGACTTGGACTCCGAGGGCTCTTTTGTCCTCGTGGAGTAGTGCTTTCTTGTCCAGGTCCACGTAGTGTGCCTTCCTGTGGCTTCTGTTATTTAGATCGGGCTTTGTTCTTCAGATTCGGCCACCGGAGTGATGTTCTGAGGGTAGTTTACATTGAGGAGTGTTCAGCAAGGAAGTGTTCTTGTGAGATTCTGGGACTTGGGATCCGTCGTGGTCCTTCTTGGTGCATTCATGGATATCGGAGTCGCGCGGATCCATCGGGTCTTACTCTTTTTTCGATGCCGCATTGATATCTTATCTTTAATTCATCGTGACTTTCCAAGGGACGCTTAGGTGCCTCATCGTGTGTTCCTTCATACCGCTTCGAGTTAATGACCGAGGGGTGTGGTAACATCCGATGGGCCTCCTCATCGGGAGTGGGTACATCTCATCGGACGTACTCGTGACAATAGTATTGTCCATATATTAATTCCTATATTTAGGACTAATATTCTCTTTAATCTCGTATTTATTTTTCACGGTTAACACAGTGCGTTTTGCAGATCCTCGGGATGAGTGGCAGATTTGGGATACCGCCGATTACATGCAAATTGTCGCACGAATAAATGGGCCAATCTGTCGAAGCTCGTTATCGAGTTAGGGGAAAGGTGGGTAAACCAAGTTTGTTCTCGTCCTCCGAGGGTGACGGGGAACAGACGGCATAGGACATGGTCGGGGGAGGAGGATAGGTCCATTCCAACCAAGTATTGGTGGATATGATCATGTGGATCTCTTCCATCAGCATCCCCGGTGTAAAAGGGAATCTTGACGGGCCGCATCCCCGAATTAACGGATGCCAAAGAAATTTCAAGAATGAAAGGGGAGGTTTTGAATGTAGGATCCTCCTTGGGGGCCATGGTTTTCTTGATGTCGCTCATTTCTTTGCGCAAGCCATCTAGCATCCTCCACAAGGTATGATCAGCACCCCTATGGTATTCCAATGGACGGGGTATTTCTTCTCCTTGACCCCTCCTCGGAGTTCTTTCGTAATTATCATACCTTGGTGATTCTTGCAGAGGTTTGCGACGCCAGGAGACGGGAGTAGGGCTTCATCTATCGCGGGATGCACCTTCTTCTAAAGGGGGATTTCTCCGTCGGAGGGATTCGGAGGGCCGGTTCTCATAATTTCTCCATCCTCGTGATGTTCTCCGTGCCGTAGCTTCTACCAGTATCTCGAAGATAGAACGGGGAACGTTGATGAAATCTCTCGTCCCGGATTGGTGGTTCGACAAAGTCTCTTCAAAATCACCTTGTCGGGTCTGAAAACTTTCACTATTGAATAAATTATCCGTAATAGACAATGCTTATTGAACACGCTCAAGGACAGATTTTATGGCGTTCCCACAGACGGTGCCATTTTGTTAACAGATTTAGAATTATAACCCATTTAACTGAATTATTTAGGGTTGGAACGCCCTGCCCGTGATTCAAAAAGTGATGATATTATAAAAGAGAACAAAGATACGAGAATATTCCTTCCTTTATTCACTAAACTTCACTTCCAAGTTTCTTATGTATGATTGTGTGTAAAAGGTGTTGCTCCGATATGGGTTCATCATGGTGTAGTAGTTTATGGATATGTTCTCCGAGGGGTGTTTCCGCCCGTGACTTGGACTCCGAGGGCTCTTTTGTCCTCGTGGAGTAGTGCTTTCTTGTCCAGGTCCACGTAGTGTGCCTTCTTGTGGCTTCTGTTATTTAGATCGGGCTTTGTTCTTCAGATTCGGCCATCGGAGTGATGTTCTGAGGGTAGTTTACATTGAGGAGTGTTCAGCAAGGAAGTGTTCTTGTGAGATTCTGGGACTTGGGGTCCGTCGTGGTCCTTCTTGGCGCATTCATGGATATCGGAGTCGCGCGGATCCATCGGGTCTTACTCTTTTTTCGATGCCGCATTGATATCTTATCTTTAATTCATCGTGACTTTCCAAGGGACGCTTAGGTGCCTCCTCGTGTGTTCCTTCATACCGCTTCGAGTTAATGACCGAGGGGTGTGGTAACATCCGATGGGCCTCCTCATCGAGAGTGGGTACATCTCATCGGACGTACTCGTGACAATAGTATTGTCCATATATTAATTCCTATATTTAGGACTAAGATTCTCTTTAATCTCGTATTTATTTTTCACGGTTAACACAGTGCGTTTTGCAGATCCTCGGGATGAGTGGCAGATTTGGGATACCGCCGATTACATGCAAATTGTCGCACGAAATAAATGGGCCAATCTGTCGAAGCTCGTTATCGAGCTAGGGGAAAGGTGGGTAAACCAAGTTTGTTCTCGTCCTCCGAGGGTGACGGGGAACAGACGACATAGGACATGGTCGGGGGAGGAGGATAGGTCCATTCCAACCAAGTATTGGTGGATATGATCATGTGGATCTCTTCCATCAGCATCCCCGGTGTAAAAGGGAATCTTGACGGGCCGCATCCCCGAATTAACGGATGCCAAAGAAATTTCAAGAATGAAAGGGGAGGTTTTGAATGTAGGATCCTTCTTGGGGGCCATGGTTTTCTTGATGTCGCTCATTTCTTTGCGCAAGCCATCTAGCATCCTCCACAAGGTATGATCAGCACCCCTATGGTATTCCAATGGACGGGGTATTTCTTCTCCTTGACCCCTCCTCGGAGTTCTTTCGTAATTATCATACCTTGGTGATTCTTGCAGAGGTTTGCGACGCCAGGAGATGGGAGTAGGGCTTCATCTATCGTGGGATGCACCTTCTTCTAAAGGGGGATTTCTCCGTCGGAGGGATTCGGAGGGCCGGTTCTCGTAATTTCTCCATCCTCTTAATGTTCTCCGTGGCGTAGCTTCTACGAGTCTCTCGAAGACAGAGCGGGGAACGTTAATGAAATCTCTCGTCCCGGATTGGTGGTTCGACAAAGTCTCTTCAAAATTACCTTGTCGGGTCTGAAAACTTTCACTATTGAATAAATTATCCGTAATAGACAATGCTTATTGAACACGCTCAAGGACAAATTTTATGGCGTTCCCACAGACGGTGCCATTTTGTTAACAGGTTTAGAATTATAACCCATTTAACTGAATTATTTAGGGTTGGAACGCCCTGCCCGTGATTCAAAAAGTGATGATATTATAAAAGAGAACAAAGATACGAGAATATTCCTTCCTTTATTCACTGAACTTCACTTCCAAGTTTCTTATGTATGATTGTGTGTAAAAGGTGTTGCTCCGATATGGGTTCATCATGGTGTAGTAGTTTATGGATATGTTCTCCGAGGGGTGTTTCCGCCCGTGACTTGGACTCCGAGGGCTCTTTTTTCCTCGTTGAGTAGTGCTTTCTTGTCCAGGTCCTCGTAGTGTGCCTTCCCGTGGCTTCTGTTATTTAGATCGGGCTTTGTTCTTCAGATTCGGCCATCGGAGTGATGTTCTGAGTGTAGTTTACATTGAGGAGTGTTCAGCAAGGAAGTGTTCTTGTGAGATTTTGGAACTTGGGGTCCGTCATGGTCCTTTTTGGTGCATTCATGGATATCGGAGTCGCGCGGATCCATCAGGTCTTACTCTTTTTTCGATGCCACATTGATATCTTATCTTTAATTCATCGTGACTTTCCAAGGGACGATTAGGTGCCTCCTCGTATGTTCCTTCATACCGCTTCGGGTTAATGACCGAGGGGTGTGGTAACATCAGATTGGCCTCCTCATCGGGAGCGGGTACATCTCATCGGAAGTACTCGTGACAATAGTATTGTCCATATATTAATTCCTATATTTAGGACTAATATTCTCTTTAATCTCGTATTTATTTTTCATGGTTAACACAGTGCGTTTTGCAGATCCTCGGGATGAGTGGCAGATTTGGGATACCGCCGATTACATGCAAACTGTCGCACGAATAAATGGGCCAATCTGTCGAAGCTCGTTATCGAGTTAGGGGAAAGGTGGGTAAACCAAGCTTGTTCTCGTCCTCCGAGGGTGACGGGGAACAGACGGCATAGGACATGGTCGGGGGCGGAGGATAGGTCCATTCCAACAAAGTATTGGTGGATATGATCATGTGGATCTCTTCCATCAGCATCCTCGGTGTATAAGGGAACATTGACGGGACGCATCCCCGAATTAACGGATGCCAAAGAAATTTCAAGAATGAAATGGGAGGTTTCGAATGTAGGATCCTCCTTGGGGGCCATGGTTTTCTTGATGTCGCTCATTTCTTTGCGCAAGCCATCTAGCATCCTCCACAAGGTATGATCATCACCCCTATGGTATTCCAATGGACGGGGTATTTCTTCTCCTTGACCCCTCCTCGGAGTTCTTTAGTAATTATCATACCTTGGTGATTCTTGCAGAGGTTTGCGACGCCAGGAGACGGGAGTGGGGCTCCATCTATCGCGGGATGCACCTTCTTCTAAAGGGGGATTTCTCCGTCAGAGGGATTCGGAGGGCCGGTTCTCGAAATTTATCCATCCTCTTGATGTTCCCCGTGTCGTAGCTTCTACCAGTATCTCGAAGACAGAGCGGGGAACGTTGATGAAATCTCTCGTCCCGGATTGGTGGTTCGACAAAGTCTCTTCAAAATCACCTTGTCGGGTCTGAAAACTTTCACTATTGAATAAATTATCCGTAATAGACAATGCTTATTGAACACGCTCAATGACAGATTTTATGGCGTTCCCACAGACGGTGCCATTTTGTTAACAGGTTTAGAATTATAACCCATTTAACTGAATTATTTAGGGTTGGAACGCCCTGCCCGTGAGTCAAAAAGTGATGATATTATAAAAGAGAACAAAGATACGAGAATATTCCTTCCTTTATTCACTGAACTTCACTTCCAAGTTTCTTATGTATGATTGTGTGTAAAAGGTGTTGCTCCGATATGGGTTCATCATGGTGTAGTAGTTTATGGATATGTTCTCCGAGGGGTGTTTCCGCCCGTGACTTGGACTCCGAGGGCTCTTTTGTCCTCGTGGAGTAGTGCTTTCTTGTCCAGGTCCACGTAGTGTGCCTTCTTGTGGCTTCTGTTATTTAGATCGGGCTTTGTTCTTCAGATTCGGCCACCGGAGTGATGTTCTGAGGGTAGTTTACATTGAGGAGTGTTCAGCAAGGAAGTGTTCTTGTGAGATTCTGGGACTTGGGATCCGTCGTGGTCCTTCTTGGTGCATTCATGGATATCGGAGTCGCGCGGATCCATCAGGTCTTACTCTTTTTTCGATGCCACATTGATATCTTATCTTTAATTCATCGTGACTTTCCAAGGGACGATTAGGTGCCTCCTCGTATGTTCCTTCATACCGCTTCGGGTTAATGACCGAGGGGTGTGGTAACATCAGATTGGCCTCCTCATCGGGAGCGGGTACATCTCATCGGAAGTACTCGTGACAATAGTATTGTCCATATATTAATTCCTATATTTAGGACTAATATTCTCTTTAATCTCGTATTTATTTTTCACGGTTAACACAGTGCGTTTTGCAGATCCTCGGGATGAGTGGCAGATTTGGGATACCGCCGATTACATGCAAACTGTCGCACGAATAAATGGGCCAATCTGTCGAAGCTCGTTATCGAGTTGGGGGAAAGGTGGGTAAACCAAGCTTGTTCTCGTCCTCCGAGGGTGACGGGGAACAGACGGCATAGGACATGGTCGGGGGCGGAGGATAGGTCCATTCCAACAAAGTATTGGTGGATATGATCATGTGGATCTCTTCCATCAGCATCCTCGGTGTATAAGGGAACATTGACGGGCCGCATCCCCGAATTAACGGATGCCAAAGAAATTTCAAGAATGAAATGGGAGGTTTCGAATGTAGGATCCTCCTTGGGGGCCATGGTTTTCTTGATGTCGCTCATTTCTTTGCGCAAGCCATCTAGCATCCTCCACAAGGTATGATCATCACCCCTATGGTATTCCAATGGACGGGGTATTTCTTCTCCTTGACCCCTCCTCGGAGTTCTTTAGTAATTATCATACCTTGGTGATTCTTGCAGAGGTTTGCGACGCCAGGAGACGGGAGTGGGGCTCCATCTATCGCGGGATGCACCTTCTTCTAAAGGGGGATTTCTCCGTCGGAGGGATTCGGAGGGCCGGTTCTCGAAATTTATCCATCCTCTTGATGTTCCCCGTGCCGTAGCTTCTACCAGTATCTCGAAGACAGAGCGGGGAACGTTGATGAAATCTCTCGTCCCGGATTGGTGGTTCGACAAAGTCTCTTCAAAATCACCTTGTCGGGTCTAAAAACTTTCACTATTGAATAAATTATCCGTAATAGACAATGCTTATTGAACACGCTCAATGACAGATTTTATGGCGTTCCCACAGACGGTGCCATTTTGTTAACAGGTTTAGAATTATAACCCATTTAACTGAATTATTTAGGGTTGGAACGCCCTGCCCGTGAGTCAAAAAGTGATGATATTATAAAAGAGAACAAAGATACGAGAATATTCCTTCCTTTATTCACTGAACTTCACTTCCAAGTTTCTTATGTATGATTGTGTGTAAAAGGTGTTGCTCCGATATGGGTTCATCATGGTGTAGTAGTTTATGGATATGTTCTCCGAGGGGTGTTTCCGCCCGTGACTTGGACTCCGAGGGCTCTTTTGTCCTCGTGGAGTAGTGCTTTCTTGTCCAGGTCCACGTAGTGTGCCTTCTTGTGGCTTCTGTTATTTAGATCGGGCTTTGTTCTTCAGATTCGGCCACCGGAGTGATGTTCTGAGGGTAGTTTACATTGAGGAGTGTTCAGCAAGGAAGTGTTCTTGTGAGATTCTGGGACTTGGGATCCGTCGTGGTCCTTCTTGGTGCATTCATGGATATCGGAGTCGCGCGGATCCATCAGGTCTTACTCTTTTTTCGATGCCACATTGATATCTTATCTTTAATTCATCGTGACTTTCCAAGGGACGATTAGGTGCCTCCTCGTATGTTCCTTCATACCGCTTCGGGTTAATGACCGAGGGGTGTGGTAACATCAGATTGGCCTCCTCATCGGGAGCGGGTACATCTCATCGGAAGTACTCGTGACAATAGTATTGTCCATATATTAATTCCTATATTTAGGACTAATATTCTCTTTAATCTCGTATTTATTTTTCACGGTTAACACAGTGCGTTTTGCAGATCCTCGGGATGAGTGGCAGATTTGGGATACCGCCGATTACATGCAAACTGTCGCACGAATAAATGGGCCAATCTGTCGAAGCTCGTTATCGAGTTGGGGGAAAGGTGGGTAAACCAAGCTTGTTCTCGTCCTCCGAGGGTGACGGGGAACAGACGGCATAGGACATGGTCGGGGGCGGAGGATAGGTCCATTCCAACAAAGTATTGGTGGATATGATCATGTGGATCTCTTCCATCAGCATCCTCGGTGTATAAGGGAACATTGACGGGCCGCATCCCCGAATTAACGGATGCCAAAGAAATTTCAAGAATGAAATGGGAGGTTTCGAATGTAGGATCCTCCTTGGGGGCCATGGTTTTCTTGATGTCGCTCATTTCTTTGCGCAAGCCATCTAGCATCCTCCACAAGGTATGATCATCACCCCTATGGTATTCCAATGGACGGGGTATTTCTTCTCCTTGACCCCTCCTCGGAGTTCTTTAGTAATTATCATACCTTGGTGATTCTTGCAGAGGTTTGCGACGCCAGGAGACGGGAGTGGGGCTCCATCTATCGCGGGATGCACCTTCTTCTAAAGGGGGATTTCTCCGTCGGAGGGATTCGGAGGGCCGGTTCTCGAAATTTATCCATCCTCTTGATGTTCCCCGTGCCGTAGCTTCTACCAGTATCTCGAAGACAGAGCGGGGAACGTTGATGAAATCTCTCGTCCCGGATTGGTGGTTCGACAAAGTCTCTTCAAAATCACGTTGTCGGGTCTGAAAACTTTAACTATTGAATAAATTATCCGTAATAGACAATGCTTATTGAACACGCTCAATGACAGATTTTATGGCGTTCCCACAGACGGTGCCATTTTGTTAACAGGTTTAGAATTATAACCCATTTAACTGAATTATTTAGGGTTGGAACGCCCTGCCCGTGAGTCAAAAAGTGATGATATTATAAAAGAGAACAAAGATACGAGAATATTCCTTCCTTTATTCACTGAACTTCACTTCCAAGTTTCTTATGTATGATTGTGTGTAAAAGGTGTTGCTCCGATATGGGTTCATCATGGTGTAGTAGTTTATGGATATGTTCTCCGAGGGGTGTTTCCGCCCGTGACTTGGACTCCGAGGGCTCTTTTGTCCTCGTGGAGTAGTGCTTTCTTGTCCAGGTCCACGTAGTGTGCCTTCCTGTGGCTTCTGTTATTTAGATCGGGCTTTGTTCTTCATATTCGGCCACCGGAGTGATGTTCTGAGGGTAGTTTACATTGAGGAGTGTTCAGCAAGGAAGTGTTCTTGTGAGATTCTGGGACTTGGGATCCGTCGTGGTCCTTCTTGGTGCATTCATGGATATCGGAGTCGCGCGGATCCATCGGGTCTTACTCTTTTTTCGATGCCGCATTGATATCTTATCTTTAATTCATCGTGACTTTCCAAGGGACGCTTAGGTGCCTCCTCGTGTGTTCCTTCATACCGCTTCGAGTTAATGACCGAGGGGTGTGGTAACATCCGATGGGCCTCCTCATCGGGAGTGGGTACATCTCATCGGACGTACTCGTGACAATAGTATTGTCCATATATTAATTCCTATATTTAGGACTAATATTCTCTTTAATCTCGTATTTATTTTTCACGGTTAACACAGTGCGTTTTGCAGATCCTCGGGATGAGTGGCAGATTTGGGATACCGCCGATTACATGCAAACTGTCGCACGAATAAATGGGCCAATCTGTCGAAGCTCGTTATCGAGTTAGGGGGAAGGTGGGTAAACCAAGCTTGTTCTCGTCCTCCGAGGGTGACGGGGAACAGACGGCATAGGTCATGGTCGGGGGCGGAGGATAGGTCCATTCCAACCAAGTATTGGTGGATATGATCATGTAGATCTCTTCCATCAGCATCCTCGGTGTATAAGGGAACATTGACGGGCCGCATCCCCGAATTAACGGATGCCAAAGAAATTTCAAGAATGAAATGGGAGGTTTCGAATGTAGGATCCTCCTTGGGGGCCATGGTTTTCTTGATGTCTCTCATTTCTTTGCGCAAACCATCTAGCATCCTCTACAAGGTATGATCATCACCCCTATGGTATTCCAATGGACGGGGTATTTCTTCTCCTTGACCCCTCCTCGGAGTTCTTTAGTAATTATCATACCTTGGTGATTCTTGCAGAGGTTTGCGACGCCAGGAGACGGGAGTGGGGCTCCATCTATCGCGGGATGCACCTTCTTCTAAAGGGGGATTTCTCCGTCGGAGGGATTCGGAGGGCCGGTTCTCGAAATTTATTCATCCTCGTAATGTTCTCCGTGCCGTAGCTTCTACCAGTATCTCGAAGACAGAGCGGGTAACGTTGATGAAATCTCTCGTCCAGGATTGGTGGTTCGACAAAGTCTCTTCAAAATCACCTTGTCGGGTCTGAAAACTTTCACTATTGAATAAATTATCCGTAATAGACAATGCTTATTGAACACGCTCAAGGACAAATTTTATGGCGTTCCCACAGACGGTGCCATTTTGTTAACAGATTTAGAATTATAACCCATTTAACTGAATTAGTTAGGGTTGGAACGCCCTGCCCGTGATTCAAAAAGTGATGATATTATAAAAGAGAACAAAGATACGAGAATATTCCTTCCTTTATTCACTGAACTTCACTTCCAAGTTTCTTATGTATGATTGTGTGTAAAAGGTGTTGCTCCGATATGGGTTCATCATGGTGTAGTAGTTTATGGATATGTTCTCCGAGGGGTGTTTCCGCCCGTGACTTGGACTCCGAGGGCTCTTTTGTCCTCGTGGAGTAGTGCTTTCTTGTCCAGGTCCACGTAGTGTGCCTTCATGTAGCTTCTGTTATTTAGATCGGGCTTTGTTCTTCAGATTCGGCCATCGGAGTGATGTTCTGAGGGTAGTTTACATTGAGGAGTGTTCAGCAAGGAAGTGTTCTTGTGAGATTCTGGGACTTGGGGTCAGTCGTGGTCCTTATTGGCGCATTCATGGATATCGGAGTCGCGCGGATCCATTGGGTCTTACTCTTTTTTCGATGCCGCATTGATATCTTATCTTTAATTCATCGTGACTTTCCAAGGGACGCTTAGGTGCCTCCTCGTGTGTTCCTTCATACCGCTTCGAGTTAATGACCGAGGGGTGTGGTAACATCCGATGGGCCTCCTCATCGGGAGTGGGTACATCTCATCGGACGTACTCGTGACAATAGTATTGTCCATATATTAATTCCTATATTTAGGACTAATATTCTCTTTAATCTCGTATTTATTTTTCACGGTTAACACAGTGCGTTTTGCAGATCCTCGGGATGAGTGGCAGATTTGGGATACCGCCGATTACATGCAAACTGTCGCACGAATAAATGGGCCAATCTGCCGAAGCTCGTTATCGAGTTAGGGGGAAGGTGGGTAAACCAAGCTTGTTCTCGTCCTCCGAGGGTGACGGGGAACAGACGGCATAGGTCATGGTCGGGGGCGGAGGATAGGTCCATTCCAACCAAGTATTGGTGGATATGATCATGTAGATCTCTTCCATCAGCATCCTCGGTGTATAAGGGAACATTGACGGGCCGCATCCCCGAATTAACGGATGCCAAAGAAATTTCAAGAATGAAATGGGAGGTTTCGAATGTAGGATCCTCCTTGGGGGCCATGGTTTTCTTGATGTCTCTCATTTTTTTGCGCAAACCATCTAGCATCCTCTACAAGGTATGATCATCACCCCTATGGTATTCCAATGGACGGGGTATTTCTTCTCCTTGACCCCTCCTCGGAGTTCTTTAGTAATTATCATACCTTGGTGATTCTTGCAGAGGTTTGCGACGCCAGGAGACGGGAGTGGGGCTTCATCTATCGCGGGATGCACCTTCTTCTAAAGGGGGATTTCTCCGTCGGAGGGATTCGGAGGGCCGGTTCTCGAAATTTATTCATCCTCGTAATGTTCTCCGTGCCGTAGCTTCTACCAGTATCTCGAAGACAGAGCGGGTAACGTTGATGAAATCTCTCGTCCAGGATTGGTGGTTCGACAAAGTCTCTTCAAAATCACCTTGTCGGGTCTGAAAACTTTCACTATTGAATAAATTATCCGTAATAGACAATGCTTATTGAACACGCTCAAGGACAAATTTTATGGCGTTCCCACAGACGGTGCCATTTTGTTAACAGGTTTAGAATTATAACCCATTTAACTGAATTACTTAGGGTTGCAACGCCCTGCCCGTGATTCAAAAAGTGATGATATTATAAAAGAGAACAAAGATACGAGAATATTCCTTCCTTTATTCACTGAACTTCACTTCCAAGTTTCTTATGTATGATTGTGTGTAAAAGGTGTTGCTCCGATATGGGTTCATCATGGTGTAGTAGTTTATGGATATGTTCTCCGAGGGGTGTTTCCGCCCGTGACTTGGACTCCGAGGGCTCTTTTGTCCTCGTGGAGTAGTGCTTTCTTGTCCAGGTCCACGTAGTGTGCCTTCATGTAGCTTCTGTTATTTAGATCGGGCTTTGTTCTTCAGATTCGGCCATCGGAGTGATGTTCTGAGGGTGGTTTACATTGAGGAGTGTTCAGCAAGGAAGTGTTCTTGTGAGATTCTGGGACTTGGGGTCAGTCGTGGTCCTTATTGGCGCATTCATGGATATCGGAGTCGCGCGGATCCATTGGGTCTTACTCTTTTTTCGATGCCGCATTGATATCTTATCTTTAATTCATCGTGACTTTCCAAGGGACGCTTAGGTGCCTCCTCGTGTGTTCCTTCATACCGCTTCGAGTTAATGACCGAGGGGTGTGGTAACATCCGATGGGCCTCCTCATCGGGAGTGGGTACATCTCATCGGACGTACTCGTGACAATAGTATTGTCCATATATTAATTCCTATATTTAGGACTAATATTCTCTTTAATCTCGTATTTATTTTTCACGGTTAACACAGTGCGTTTTGCAGATCCTCGGGATGAGTGGCAGATTTGGGATACCGCCGATTACATGCAAACTGTCGCACGAATAAATGGGCCAATCTGTCGAAGCTCGTTATCGAGTTAGGGGGAAGTTGGGTAAACCAAGCTTGTTCTCGTCCTCCGAGGGTGACGGGGAACAGACGGCATAGGTCATGGTCGGGGGCGGAGGATAGGTCCATTCCAACCAAGTATTGGTGGATATGATCATGTGGATCTCTTCCATCAGCATCCTCGGTGTATAAGGGAACATTGACGGGCCGCATCCCCGAATTAACGGATGCCAAAGAAATTTCAAGAATGAAATGGGAGGTTTCGAATGTAGGATCCTCCTTGGAGGCCATGGTTTTCTTGATGTCTCTCATTTCTTTGCGCACGCCATCTAGCATCCTCTACAAGGTATGATCATCACCCCTATGGTATTCCAATGGACGGGGTATTTCTTCTCCTTGACCCCTCCTCGGAGTTCTTTAGTAATTATCATACCTTGGTGATTCTTGCAGAGGTTTGCGACGCCAGGAGACGGGAGTGGGGCTCCATCTATCGCGGGATGCACCTTCTTCTAAAGGGGGATTTCTCCGTCGGAGGGATTCGGAGGGCCAGTTCTCGAAATTTATTCATCCTCGTAATGTTCTCCGTGCCGTAGCTTCTACCAGTATCTCGAAGACAGAGCGGGGAACGTTGATGAAATCGCTCGTCCCGGATTGGTGGTTCGACAAAGTCTCTTCAAAATCACCTTGTCGGGTCTGAAAACTTTCACTATTGAATAAATTATCCGTAATAGACAATGCTTATTGAACACGCTCAAGGACAAATTTTATGGCGTTCCCACAGACGGTGCCATTTTGTTAACAGGTTTAGAATTATAACCCATTTAACTGAATTATTTAGGGTTGGAACGCCCTGCCCGTGATTTAAAAAGTGATGATATTATAAAAGAGAACAAAGATACGAGAATATTCCTTCCTTTATTCACTGAACTTCACTTCCAAGTTTCTTATGTATGATTGTGTGTAAAAGGTGTTGCTCCGATATGGGTTCATCATGGTGTAGTAGTTTATGGATATGTTCTCCGAGGGGTGTTTCCGCCCGTGACTTGGACTCCGAGGGCTCTTTTGTCCTCGTGGAGTAGTGCTTTCTTGTCCAGGTCCACGTAGTGTGCCTTCCTATGGCTTATGTTATTTAGATCGGGCTTTGTTCTTCAGATTCGGCCATCGGAGTGATGTTTTGAGGGTAGTTTACATTGAGGAGTGTTCAGCAAGGAAGTGTTCTTGTGAGATTCTGGGACTTGGGGTCCATCGTGGTCCTTCTTGGCGCATTCATGGATATCGGAGTCGCGCGGATCCATCAGGTCTTACTCTTTTTTCGATGCCGCATTGATATCTTATCTTTAATTCATCGTGACTTTCCAAGGGACGCTTAGGTGCCTCCTCGTGTGTTCCTTCATACCGCTTCGAGTTAATGACCGAGGGGTGTGGTAACATCCGATAGGCCTTCTCATCGGGAGCGAGTACATCTCATCGGACGTACTCGTTACAATAGTATTGTCCATATATTAATTCGTATATTTAGGACTAATATTATCTTTAATCTCGTATTTATTTTTCACGGTTAACACAGTGCGTTTTGCAGATCCTCGGGATGAGTGGCATATTTGGGATACCGCCGATTACATGCAAATTGTCGCACGAATAAATGGGCCAATCTGTCGAAGCTCGTTATCGAGTTAGGGGAAAGGTGGGTAAACCAAGTTTGTTCTCGTCCTCCGAGGGTGACGGGGAACAGACGGCATAGGACATGGTTCGGGGAGGAGGATAGGTCTATTCCAACCAAGTATTGGTGGATATGATCATGTGGATCTCTTCCATCAGCATCCCCGGTGTAAAAGGGAATCTTGACGGGCCGCATCCCCGAATTACCGAATGCCAAAGAAATTTCAAGAATGAAAGGGGAGGTTTCGAATGTAGGATCCTCCTTGGGGGCCATGGTTTTCTTGATGTCGCTAATTTCTTTGCGCAAGCCATCTAGCATCCTCCACAAGGTATGATCATCACCCCTATGGTATTCCAATGGACGGGGTATTTCTTCTCCTTGACCCCTACTCGGAGTTCTTTCGTAATTATCATACCTTGGTGATTCTTGCAGAGGTTTGCGACGCCAGGAGACGGGAGTGGGGCTCCATCTATCGAGGGATGCACGTTCTTCTAAAGGGGGATTTCTCCGTCGGAGGGATTCGGAGGGCCGGTTCTCAAAATTTCTCCATCCTCGTGATGTTCTCCGTGCCGTAGCTTCTACGAGTCTCTCGAAGACAGAGCGGGGAACGTTGATGAAATCTCTCGTCCCGGATTGGTGGTTCGACAAAGTCTCTTCAAAATCACCTTGTCGGGTCTGAAAACTTTCAATATTGAATAAATTATCCGTAATAGACAATGCTTATTGAACACGCTCAAGGACAGATTATATGACGTTCCCACAGACGGTGCCATTTTGTTAACAGCTTTAGAATTATAACCCATTTAACTGAATTATTTAGGGTTGGAACGTCCTGCCCGTGATTCAAAAAGTGATGATATTATAAAAGAGAACAAAGATACGAGAATATTCCTTCCTTTATTCACTGAACTTCACTTCCAAGTTTCTTATCTATGATTGTGTGTAAAAGGTGTTGCTCCGATATGGGTTCATCATGGTGTAGTAGTTTATGGATATGTTCTCCGAGGGGTGTTTCCGCCCGTGACTTGGACTCCGAGGGCTCTTTTGTCCTCGTGGAGTAGTGCTTTCTTGTCCAGGTCCTCGTAGTGTGCCTTCCTATGGCTTCTGTTATTTAGATCGGGCTTTGTTCTTCAGATTCGGCCATCGGAGTGATGTTTTGAGGGTAGTTTACATTGAGGAGTGTTCAGCAAGGAAGTGTTCTTGTGAGATTCTGGGACTTGGGGTCCGTCGTGGTCCTTCTTGGTGCATTCATGGATATCGGAGTCGCGCAGATCCATCGGGTCTTACTCTTTTTTCGATGCCGCATTGGTATCTTATCTTTAATTCATCGTGACTTTCCAAGGGACGCTTAGGTGCCTCCTCGTGTGTTCCTTCATACCGCTTCGGGTTAATGACCGAGGGGTGTAGTAACATCCGATGGGCCTCCTCATCGGGAGTGGGTACAACTCATCGGAAGTACTCGTGATAATAGTATTGTCCATATATTAATTCCTATATTTAGGACTAATATTCTCTTTAATCTCGTATTTATTTTTCACGGTTAACAAAGTGCGTTTTGCAGATCCTCGGGATGAGTGGCAGACATGCAAACTGTCGCACGAATAAATGGGCCAATCTGTCGAAGCTCGTTATCGAGTTAGGGGGAAGGTGGGTAAACCAAGCTTGTGCTCGTGCTCCGAGGGTGACGGGGAACAGACGGCATAGGACATGGTCGGGGGCGGAGGATAGGTCCATTCTAACCAAGTATTGGTGGATATGATCATGTGGATCTCTTCCATCAGCATCACTGGTGTATAAGGGAACATTGACGGGCCGCATCCCCGAATTAACGGATGCCAAAGAAATTTCAAGAATGAAAGGGGAGGTTTTGAATGAAGGATCCTCCTTGGGGGCCATGGTTTTCTTGATGTCGCTCATTTCTTTGCACAAGCCATCTAGCATCCTCCACAAGGTATGATCATCACCCCTATGGTATTCCAATGGACGGGGTATTTCTTCTCCTTGACCCCTCCTCGGAGTTCTTTCGTAATTATCATACCTTGGTGATTCTTGCACAGGTTTGCGACGCCAGGAGACGGGAGTAGGGCTTCATCTATCGTGGGATGCACCTTCTTCTAAAGGGGGATTTCTCCGTCGGAGGGATTCGGAGGGCCGGTTCTCGAAATTTCTCCATCCTCGTGATGTTCTCCGTGCCGTAGCTTCTACGAGTCTCTCGAAGACAGAGCGGGGAACGTTGATGAAATCTCTCGTCCCAGATTGGTGGTTCGACAAAGTCTCTTCAAAATCACCTTGTCGGGTCTGAAAACTTTCACTATTGAATAAATTATCCGTAATAGACAATGCTTATTGAACACGCTCAAGGACAGATTCTATGGAGTTCCCGCAGACAGTGCTATTTTGTTAACAGATTTAGAATTATAACCCATTTAACTGAATTATTTAGGGTTGGAACGCCCTGCCCGTGATTCAAAAAGTGATGATATTATAAAAGAGAACAAAGATACGAGAATATTCCTTCCTTTATTCACTGAACTTCACTTCCAAATTTCTTATGTATGATTGTGTGTAAAAGGTGTTGATGCGATATGGGTTCATCATGGTGTAGTAGTTTATGGATATGTTCTCCGAGGGGTGTTTCCGCCCGTGACTTGGACTCCGAGGGCTCTTTTGTCCTCGTGGAGTAGTGCTTTCTTTTCCAGGTCCACGTAGTGTGCCTTTCTGTGGCTTCTGTTATTTAGATCGGGCTTTGTTCTTCAGATTCGGCCATCGGAGTGATGTTCTGAGGGTAGTTTACATTGAGGAGTGTTCAGCAAGGAAGTGTTC
The DNA here is from genome assembly GCA_948329865.1 of Linaria vulgaris. Lineage (NCBI taxonomy): Eukaryota > Viridiplantae > Streptophyta > Magnoliopsida > Lamiales > Plantaginaceae > Linaria > Linaria vulgaris. The sequence continues at coordinate 37,336,878 of OX415252.1, forward strand.
TTGTGAGATTCTGGGACTTGGGGTCCGTCGTGGTCCTTCTTGGCGCATTCATGGATATTGGAGTCGCGCGGATCCATCGGGTCTTACTCTTTTTTCGATGCCGCATTGATATCTTATCTTTAATTCATCGTGACTTTCCAAGGGACGCTTAGGTGCCTCCTCGTGTGTTCCTTTATACCGCTTCGAGTTAATGACCGAGGGGTGTGGTAACATCCGATGGGCCTTCTCATCGGGAGCGGGTACATCTCATCGGACGTACTCGTTACAATAGTATTGTCCATATATTAATTCCTATATTTAGGACTAATATTATCTTTAATCTCGTATTTATTTTTCACGGTTAACACAGTGCGTTTTGCAGATCCTTGGGATGAGTGGCAGATTTGGGATACCGCCGATTACATGCAAATTGTCGCACGAATAAATGGGCCAATCTGTCGAAGCTCGTTATCGAGTTAGGGGAAAGCTGGGTAAACCAAGTTTGTTCTCGTCCTCCGAGGGTGACGGGGAACAGACGGCATAGGACATGGTTCGGGGAGGAGGATAGGTCCATTCCAACCAAGTATTGGTGGATATGATCATGTGGATCTCTTCCATCAGCATCCCCGGTGTAAAAGGGAATCTTGACGGGCCGCATCCCCGAATTACCGGATGCCAAAGAAATTTCAAGAATGAAAGGGGAGGTTTTGAATGTAGGATCCTCCTTTGGGGCCATGGTTTTCTTGATGTCGCTAATTTCTTTGCGCAAGCTATCTAGCATCCTCCACAAGGTATGATCATCACCCCTATGGTATTCCAATGGACGGGGTATTTCTTCTCCTTGACCCCTACTCGGAGTTCTTTCGTAATTATCATACCTTGGTGATTCTTGCAGAGGTTTGCGACGCCAGGAGACGGGAGTGGGGCTCCATCTATCGAGGGATGCACCTTCTTCTAAAGGGGGATTTCTCCGTCGGAGGGATTCGGAGGGCCGGTTCTCAAAATTTCTCCATCCTCGTGATGTTCTCCGTGCCGTAGCTTTTACGAGTCTCTCGAAGACAGAGCGGGGAACGTTGATGAAATCTCTCGTCCCGGATTGGTGGTTCGACAAAGTCTCTTCAAAATCACCTTGTCGGGTCTGAAAACTTTCAATATTGAATAAATTATCCGTAATAGACAATGCTTATTGAACACGCTCAAGGACAGATTATATGACGTTCCCACAGACGGTGCCATTTTGTTAACAGATTTAGAATTATAACCCATTTAACTGAATTATTTAGGGTTGGAACGTCCTGCCCGTGATTCAAAAAGTGATGATATTATAAAAGAGAACAAAGATACGAGAATATTCCTTCCTTTATTCACTGAACTTTCACTTCCAAGTTTCTTATGTACGATTGTGTGTAAAAGGTGTTGCTCCGATATGGGTTCATCATGGTGTAGTAGTTTATGGATATGTTCTCCGAAGGGTGTTTCCGCCCGTGACTTGGACTCCGAGGGCTCTTTTGTCCTCGTGGAGTAGTGCTTTCTTGTCCAGGTCCTCGTAGTGTGCCTTCCCGTGGCTTCTGTTATTTAGATCGGGCTTTGTTCTTCAGATTCGGCCATCGGAGTGATGTTCTGAGGGTAGTTTACATTGAGGAGTGTTCAGCAAGGAAGTGTTCTTGTGAGATTCTGGGACTTGGGGTCCGTCGTGGTCCTTCTTGGCGCATTCATGGATATCGCGGTCGCGCAGATCCATCGGGTCTTACTCTTTTTTCGATGCCGCATTGATATATTATCTTTAATTCATCGTGACTTTCCAAGGGACGCTTAGGTGCCTCCTCGTGTGTTCTTTCATACCGCTTCGGGTTAATGACCGAGGGGTGTGGTAACATCCGATGGGCCTCCTCATCGGGAGCGGGTACATCTCATCGGAAGTACTCGTGAAAATAGTATTGTCCATATATTAATTCCTATATTTAGGACTAATATTCTCTTTAATCTCGTATTTATTTCTCACGGTTAACAAAGTGTGTTTTGCAGATCCTCGGGATGAGTGGCAGATTTGGGATACCGCCGATTACATGCAAAGTGTCGCACGAATAAATGGGCCAATCTGTCGAAGCTTGTTAATGTGTTAGGGGGAAGGTGGGTAAACCAAGCTTGTGCTCGTCCTCCGAGGGTGACGGGGAACAGACGGCATAGGACATGGTCGGGGGCGGAGGATAGGTCCATTCCAACCAAGTATTGGTGGATATGATCATGTGGATCTCTTCCATCAGCATCCCCGGTGTATAAGGGAACATTGACGGGTCGCATCCCCGAATTAACGGATGCCAAAGAAATTTCAAAAATGAAAGGGGAGGTTTTGAACGTAGGATCATCCTTGGGGGCCATGGTTTTCTTGATGTCGCTCATTTCTTTGCGCAAGCCATCTAGCATCCTCCACAAGGTATGATCATCACCCCTATGGTATTCCAATGGACGAGGTATTTCTTCTCCTTGACCCCTCCTCGGAGTTCTTTCGTAATTATCATACCTTGGTGATTCTTGCAGAGGTTTGCGACGCCAGGAGACGGGAGTGGGGATCCATCTATCGCGGGATGAACCTTCTTCTAAAGGGGGATTTCTCCGTCGGAGGGATTCCGAGGGGCGGTTCTCGAAATTTCTCCATCCTCGTGATGTTCACCGTGTCGTAGCTTCTACGAGTCTCTCGAAGACAGAGCGGGGAACGTTGATGAAATCTCTCATCCCGGATTGGTGGTTCGACAAAGTCTCTTCAAAATCACCTTGTCGGGTCTGAAAACATTCACTATTGAATAAATTATCCGTAATAGACAATGCTTATTGAACACGCTCAAGGACAGATTCTATGGCGTTCCCACTGACGGTGCCATTTTGTTAACATGTTTAGAATTATAACCCATTTAACTGAATTATTTAGGGTTGGAACGCCATGCCCGTGATTCAAAAAGTGATGATATTATAAAAGAGAACAAAGATACGAGAATATTCCTTCCTTTATTCACCGAACTTCACTTCCAAGTTTCTTATGTATGATTGTGTGTAAAAGGTGTTGCTCCGATATGGGTTCATCATGGTGTAGTAGTTTATGGATATGTTCTCCGAGGGGTGTTTTCGCCCGTGACTTGGACTCCGGGGGCTCTTTTGTCCTTATGGAGTAGTGCTTTCTTGTCCAGGTCCTCGTAGTGTGCCTTCCCGTGGCTTCTGTTATTTAGATTGGGCTTTGTTCTTCAGATTCGGCCATCGGAGTGATGTTCTGAGGGTAGTTTACATTGAGGAGTGTTCAGCAAGGAAGTGTTCTTGTGAGATTCTGGGACTTGGGGTCCGTCTTGGTACTTCTTGGCGCATTCATGGATATCGGAGTCGCGCGGATCCATCGGGTCTTACTTTTTTTCGATGCCGCATTGATATCTTATCTTTAATTCATCGTGACTTTCCAAGGGACGCTTAGGTGCCTCCTCGTGTGTTCCTTCATATCGCTTCGGGTTAATGACCGAGGGGTGTGGTAACATCCGATGGGCCTCTTCATCGGGAGCGGGTATATCTCATCGGAAGTACTCGTGACAATAGTATTGTCCATATATTAATTCCTATATTTAGGACTAATATTCTCTTTAATCTCGTATTTATTTTTCACGGTTAACACAATGCGTTTTGCAGATCCTCGGGGTGGTCTTCCGCTCTGTTACTTTTAACTACCATGTCATCTACATAGACTTCCACTGTCTTTCCGATGAGGCCAGCGAACATGAGGCTTACCAGTCTTTGGTAAGTTGCGCCGGCATTTTTGAGTCCCAAGAGCATTACGAAGTAACATAAAGTGCTTGTGTCGGTGATAAAACTAGTTTTATCCTGGTCAACGGTTGCCATCGGTATTGGTTGTATCCCTGGTCTCCATCTAGGGTTGATATTAGTGCGCACCCAGCGGTGGCGTCTACCTGTTGATCTATACTGGGCAGGGGATAGCAATCTTTTGGGACAAGCTTCGTTAAGATTGGTGAAGTCCACGCACATCCTCCACCTTCCTCCATGTTTGGGGACTAAAACTACATTTGCCAGCCACTCGGGGTATCTGACCTCCCTAATTTGCCTTAGGCTAAGGAGTCGTTGTATCTCTGATTGAATAATTTTGTTGCTCTCTGGCCCCATCTTTCTCCTTTTTGTTGGACCGGTTTAACCCCTGGTTTAACATTAAGAAAATGTTGACATACCTTGTCACTGATTCGCCCAGGCAGTCCTCCCTCCCAGGCAAAGAGGTGATGAAATGTTTTGAGGACAGAAGTCAGTTGAGCTTCTATCGCTGGTTCCATGTGGGTACCCATCTTAATCGCCTTCTTGGGACTTCCTTCTACCAACTCCACCATCTTTAATTCTTCTACGGGTTGAACTCGTGCCTCTTCAATTTTGCGATTTTGATTATTCCCGAGGGTAAGCTCATCCTCTTACGAGGGGATAGCATTCATGCGGCATTCTCTAGCCTTAGATTGACTTTCTCGGACTTCTCCAATACCTGAGAAGGTAGGAAAGTTTACGTTAATATGAAGGGTAAAGGGGATGGCTTCAAACGTTCGGATGGACGGCCTTCCACATATGGCGTTGTACGTCCGTATCGAGGCTTCCACCACCCAGAATTTGGTGGGCTCCGTTCTTCGAAGGGCTCCCTCTCCCCATGACATCGGAAGGGTCACAGTTCCGAGGGTATGGCAGGCATAGAAACCTACTAGGGGGACCTCAGCCATCTCCAACCATTCTTTTTTCAACCCCATGGCAAGGTAGGTAGGAAAGAAGAGTACGTCCACGGTGCTACCCGTGTAGATGAGGATCTGTTGGATTTCACATCCGTAGATAACGGCTGAAATAACCAAGGGGTATCCGTGGGGGTAAATTATACTTGTAAGGTCCTCGGGTCCGAAGGTGATACTAGATAACTTTGACCCTTGAACAGAGCATACATGGAGTCCTTATTCTGCTCGTGTGGCCTCTTTCAGATATTTCTTCTTCTTACCCTGGGGCGTTATCGAGATATCTCCTCCTTCTATCATATTGATCGTTCGGCAGGACGGGGCATTATCCTCAGACGAGTATGAGGGAGGGGGTAAATTCCACTATCCTGTAGTCCTTTCTCAGGAGCTCCTTCTATCATATTGCTCTCTTCGTGACCTTTTCCGCACATTTGACTTGGGCTCCTCGGGATTATTCTCCTTGAGATAGTTCTTCAGATATCTTGCTTCTAGAAGGCGGAGCACTTCCCTGCGTAGGGTAGTGCATTCCTCGGTAGTGTGTCCATAGGTTTTATGATATTTGCAATATTTTCCCGTGTTCCTTTCCCTATTGGGAAATTTGGCCGGTGTGGGCCAGTGTAACTCATCATTACCTCTCATCATGTTGAGCACTTCTTGGGGAGCGATGGTCATCGGGGGCAACGGTACAGGCCGAAGGAATTTTTTGACCACACCTCCATCGTCTTTGCGTTGGGCAGGTTTTCCTTCCTTGCCCTTCTCCTTAGCTTTCCCCGGGCGGGTTTTCCTTCCTTGCCCTTCTCCTTAGCTTTCCCCTCTCGTTCGGCGCGCTCATGGTGCTCGTTGTCGTCATGCTCCATGCGCCTTTTCATGCCTTCCGTTTCCTCCATGAGGATGTAAACTTCTGCCTTTTGCATAAGTTCGTTCATGTCCGTGGCATGATTTCCCATGAGGTATCGGAAAAATCCCTTGTTCGAAGTCCCTGTGTTAATATGTCCGCTAGGATGGTTGGACTGACATTAGGGACATCTAAATCTTCATCTGTGAAATGTTTTATGTATCCTCGCAGGGGCTCATCCTTCTGTTGTTTGACCGTGAAGAGATGAGTGGCAGATTTGGGATGACCGAGGGGTGCGGTAACATCCGATGGGCCTCCTCATCGGGAGCGAGTACATCTCATCGGAAGTACTTGTGATAATTGTATTGTCCATATATTAATTCCTATATTTAGGACTAATATTCTCTTTAATATCATATTTATTTTTGACGGTTAACACTGACGATAAGATGCTCTGCTGGTATCGAGGGTGATGTCGAATGGGACGTCGGAGATATCGGACCTTCTACGTCGAGTATGATCTTTTGGTGCATGTCCGGGGTACGTCGGATAGTATGTCGATGGGTGTATCGATGATATATATCAAAGCTATATATCGAGTATTATATCGGGTGTGATATCGGGGATGCTCGATATCGGTGTACAGTAACTTAGGATAATTAAAGCTTACCTTGATTAGCAGAATCTGGGTATTTATAGGCCTCTAGAAGCGAGAACTGCGCACGTGATGTAATGTGAGTTGTACCATATCGAATGTAAAATTCCATATGTATATCGAGAGTGCTTTAATTTTGCGGGGATGTTTTAGTGTACCGGGCTGCCCCCTTTTTTTATATCGGGAGTGACCCCTCATATAAGACAAATATGGGCATGGTCCATGGGCCGGCCTAATACGGGTGATGGGCGTATTTTATGAAAGACCCAATATTTATATTGGGTCAGCCCACGAAGAGAGGCCCACAAAATTGTACATCGAACATGAGTATTCGATGTTAAATGGGTATCGAATGCCAAGGATTCGATCCAATTAATAGATCGAATCAACCTGATTCGATACTCATTTCCCAACTAGCACTGGGGCCTGCGGGACGGGGCCTATAAATACCCCATCCTCTAACATTCTCAGCACACATTCAAGACCAGCGCTCACCTACTCTATATCGAAGCTCTCTGATTCGATACTCGTCATTGGATCGAAGCAGCCCGATTCGATACTCAGCGCTCGATGGAAGCAACTGAATTCGATACTCAACAACTTCAATTATTCTTATATCGAAACATCTAGATTCGATATTGGACATTCGACATTCCTAGTGTCGAAGTCACCCAATTCGATACTCCTTGGATCGAATCTCTGTGATTTGACGTACTTTAGGATACTGTAATTTCACTTGTACTGCCTAGTCAGCTTGTAATAGGTGTTCCGGACCAAGCTAGTTCGATTTATATTTGATTAGCATTATTTTGGAATTTATCAGGCCTATTGTAACAGTTAAGGTTGTTTTATGACCTAGACGAAATAGGACCAAAATATTGGCGTCGTCTGTGGGAACACCTTATTTTCCTGTTTATTAGGCATGACATCTAGAGTTACCAGAGCGCGAAGTAGAGCAGTGGAGAGCAACAATGCTGAAATTGAAGGAGCAACGGCGAGCAAGACTATCCCAGTAGCTGAGGGACCGACAACATTACCCGTCAAAGAGATGCTTGGACCACTAGGAGAGGATCGCCCTGCGCTAGGCTGAGGCGCAAAAGGGGAGACAACTACGACAACATTACTTACAAGTAATTTGAAAGACGAAATTATGGCAATGGTCTGATTTATGGTGGCTGCAGCACTGCTCGTCGCACCACCAGTGCAAACACGGCCACCCGCGAGGTGCACTGAAGCCCTGCAGGAGCAGGGATATGTGGCCAAGGGCCCAGATGGGGGAAACAAGGACAAAGCTCATGTAGATGATCGTGGGGGGAGACTTAACTCGTTGAAGGTGCAATAAAACCGGCACGACGAACCGAAAAGGCAAGAGGATAACAATATTCGCGGCCTCGTTCTCCGCAGCCAATGCTCGACTTATGGGGGCTTGACGGTTCATCATGAATTCGCCTGAGAAAAGAAAAATAGCCGTTATTAACATAATTAAATTGAAAGCAGGACAACATCATCAACTAAAGACGCAGAATCTTCCGTTATACCGAACTGGAGACAACCCATCTATTGACAACACGCGATTCTCAAGAACTTTTTTAAGATAAAACTGGTGATTATGTATCAGATTTTCCCTAAAATCTCCACCCCATCTAGGGGCACCTACCCCCCGAGGAATCGAAACTTTCGGAATGTCTACCCAATCCCGATGATATACAGAGAATTCATCCGCATAACTCTCCTCGATATACAAATATTGTCTCTTCCAATCTTTACCGTAACTAGAGGCCTCGCCTCTCAGAAACTTATGATGTCTCAGTGCTTTAATATGGTAGAAGCCTACCTCGCTCTTACACACCTCAAATAGCGCCCAAAACCCGTTAGGACTGCACGATTGGCCTAAACCATTCATCACGGTAAGGAAACCAATTATATGCCCAAACGATTTCGGTGTCAGCTTGCTCGGCACAAGTCCGGTAGACCTAAGGATGAGACTAACTTCGACTGGTATGGGAAACTATAACCCGTTAGCTAACTGACCCACAAACACAGTGAGATGATCAGGGGAGCAGTATCCATGCGCTCATCCGGACCGAGAATCACTAACTTATAATTATTCCCTATGTTGTACGTTTTGCACATAAAAGGGTGACTATGCTGCAACTGTGACACATAAGCATTGTACACCATTTTCGGGACTTCTACGTAGTCGTCAATCTTCCAAGCATTAGATCTAATGATTTTCGTTCGATACACCCAACATCGAATCAATCACATTTGAAGCTGAGTGTATCGAACCGTGTCTGTTCGATGTTACTCACATGTAAGACTGGACTCTGCGAAATGAAGAGTGAAGTCCTCAAACCCCTTTTCTCTTTATCTAGGGTGAAGAAAAGCCCATTAGGCCCAGCAAAGCGAATGTCGAATCGCACCATTCGACATTGCATACAGCATTGAACGATGGCAATTCAGTCGACCCCAGGAAAAAAGGCAAAATGAAGATCAAATCCCCTCCATTCGACATAGAACCTACCATCGAATCCAACCCATTCGATCGATAACATCAACCTAAAAAATTTGAACTCAGTAGATCGAAAGAAAATATATTTGGGACCCACATTCTTCGAATCCTGGCTCCCAATCGGGGGCATGATTTTCAACATTATCGAGACCGAATGACATGCAGCGGCGTAATCACTGGAGTTTTTAAAGTTTGGCACCCACTCTCTGGTCGAGACTGCCTCATAAACTGGGGGGGACTATATGATGGGGGCATTTTAGGAAAGACTGAATATTTATATTGGGCCAGCCCACGAAGAAAGGCTCATAAAATTGTACATCGAACAGGGGTAATTCAATGTTAAATGAGTATCGAATGCCAATGATCCGATCCAATAGATAGATCGAATCAGCCCGATTCAATACCCATTTCCCAGCTGTCACTGGCACCCGTGGGACGGGGCCTATAAATGCCCCGTCCTCTGACATTCTCAGCACACATTCAAGATCGGCACTCACCTACTCTATATCGATGCTCTCCGATTCGATACTCGCCTTTCGATCGAAGCAACCCGATTCGATACTCAGTGCTCGATCGAAGCAACTGAAAACAACTTCAATTATTCCTATATCGAAGCATCGAGACTCGATATTGGACATTAGACATTCCAAGTATCGAAGTCACCCAAGTCGATACTCCCTAGATTGAATCTCTGTGATTCGACATACATTAGGTTACTTTTATTTCACTTGTACTGCCTAGTCAGCTTGTAATAGGTGTTCCGCACCAAGCTAGTCCACTTTATATTTGATTAGCATTATTTTGGCATTTATCAATCACATTGTAACAGTTAAGGGTGTTTTATGACCCGAACGAAATAAGACCAAAATAACGGGAAACGCCCATATCACTCTTCCTTACCTATTTAATTAAAAGAAGATTAAAATCGTGCTATATCATCTATTTTCTTAACTTCCAAATTTAAACTGTGAATTCCCATAATCTTAGCAATTTTTGAATATGAATGTGACTCAATTTGTAAGTTACCCCCACTACGCCCCCTAATCAGTTATTATCTGTTATTATAATCAATCACTCCTTGACTTAAGGTAACTTAATTCTAAAAACTTCCCTTCATTTAATTTTAAACATTTCCGACTTCGCCTCTAAGCAAGGAAGGTCAGGTTTAATCCAATCCCTGCTCTAATTAGAATTTTAGATCGAAATAATTTTGCATCTCATCATGAAGTCCTAAATCTTGAAAGAATCTGTTTTTCCTTTTTCGTTTGTCATTCGTCATTTTCTTTTCTCTAAGGCCTAGTTTGTTTCCCCGAAAAATAGGAAAATTTTGAAGGAAACTCTTTTTTTCCTACTGTTTGGTTTTAAGATTTTCTTGGAAAATAAATGAAATCTTGGAAGAGAGAGAAAAATATGGAGAAATCTTGGAAAGGAGAGGAAAACCAGCGTGTGAAATTTTATTTCCCATTTTCAAATTTTATCTCACCTCCTAAAAGAAGGGGGGAAATTTTCATCAAAACTTTCTCAATCTCTTCTAAAAATTTAAAAAGTTTTGTTTTCCCACCAATTTAAACAAAATTTTCGTTTGTTAGTCTCTATATAAACTAAGTTGTATCTTGTTAATTATACATATCAATCTTCTTCATCTACACAAGGTGAGTAAATATCTCAATTTTATTTTTATTTCTGTTGCACAATTTTTCTTTTTTAATTATATTATATATAATACATATATTTAAAGATAATTATCATAGTACGTATGAAATAAAGTTATTCAAGTTATTGATATTTTACATAAAGTAGTTTCAAGGAGAACTTCAAAAATAAAAATATTGACGAAATTAATATAACTTCTTTTTTTGTTTTTAATGCATATTTCAAAGTATAAAGTATAATTATGAATTTTAAACGGTTAGATTATAAGAAATACAAAAAAGCTTAAGAATTTTCCCTAAAAAGTCATTATGAGCCAAACACAGAAGAAGAAAGGAAAATATTTTATTTTCCCTAAGAAATTTCCTGGAAAACCTTGTTTTTCCTTATTTTTCTTATTTTTTTTTCTTTTTCCCCCATCTTTTGGGGAAACAAACTAGGCCTAAAATTACTTTGTAAAATTTACTATTTCATTTTATTATTTGTCGTTCCGGGTATGATTTCACGTTAGGCTACAGGTATTTCAATTGTTATTCAGTTTGTATACAGTGAGCAATTATTTTCTCTCTTTAATGTATCTTTATATATCTTTTATCGGACCTTTTATGATTTTTTTTGCTCTTATTATATGGATGAAACTTTTGGATTATGCAGGTGGTCGACGATATTCATATCATATAACTTATTGAAGTACTCTTTCATGAGTAATTTTTTCTATTTAGTTTTTTCATTAGTAATACTGTGCACACTCTTTCATGTGTTGTTGTCGATTCGGTGGATATGCACAGTATTTAACTTATTTGTGTTTTTTCTTTACTATTTAATCGATTTGCTAGGATTTTATTTCCATGTTTTAGATCTTATTACACGCATTTAAATGACTCAATTGCTGGATTTTATGAGATATTTTCGGAACTCCTAATGTCTAATATAATTATAGTAGCAAAGTTTTAAATGACTTATTTTATCTTTATTTATTTCTGACTTTGCCCTCACTTTTATGAAATTTATTAAATCCAACAAATACATGGAGTTGGCTCAGTATAATAACGTGGAATTCCAATTTTCTTGCCTTTAAGTTTTTAAGAACAATGATATGGGTATTTCCCGTATTGGGTCAGCCCATGGGCCAAGCCCATATTTTACCTATGTCGGGGGTCATCCCCAACATGCATATGGAGTATGACCTTCGATATACGTTTTTATCACGAGAGTGGTCCCCGCATCCCGGTAATCAAAGTAAGCTTTAATTATTCGCAATTGTTGTACACCTAATATACCCGATATAGAGCTCGACATAACACTTCTTCGATATATATCATCGATCTAGGATCCGACATCATACCCGACGTCAGCAGAGTAGTATCCCCGACGTGGAAGGCTCCCGATATCATCCACGATATTACCTTCAACGTCACCCTCAATATACATTCGATATCCGCCATTACATCTAACGTCAGTTTGAGGTATTCCGGACCAAGCCTACTCGACGCTAGCATAGTTAAGTAAGCCTAGTTTAGTGATAGGTTCGTTGTACCGCACTTGTAACCGACATTATTCTATATATACGGTCTATTGTTAAATTAGTGGCGCCGTCTGTGGGACACCTAGTTCCCGGATGAAGACGTCAAGATGCAACGAAGGATGACCCGCTCACAGTCTAATAGGATAGTGGTTGACAACACACAAGTTTTCACACAACATCAAGGCAAAGTTCTTAGCCACGACCCTAACTGGGGCAGCCTTGGATTGGTTCACAAGGATGGATGCGGGATCAATAAAGAGCTATGAGCAGACGAGACAAAAATTTGAGAGTCAATTCTCCAGACAGAGAAGGATGAGGACCAACATGAATCATCTAAATGCAATGAAACAGAGGGACAAAAAGAGTCTGGAGGATTTCATCAAGAGGTTTAATGGCAAACTGCTCAAAGTTGACGAGCCGAGAGGGGATCAGGTGGTCCTCATCTTGTTTAATGCAACAACCCATTGGAGATTGCAAACGATAGATCAAATCAATACACTCGCTTATAACATCGTCAATGAGGACAACATGATGCAACAAAGCAGAGCCCGAATCAGGCACAGAACAGGCCACCAGGGAAAGAACGATACGGGAACCGATCCCCAAGAAGATACACCACGTTGAATAGAGGGATCTTGGAGGTGTTCGTAGTGGCACAAAAGAACAAGTGGCTCAATCAACCGAGGAAGCTGAAGGAGAGCAAAGGGATGAAATACTCCGGGAAATATTGCGAATACCACCAACAGATGGGACATGAAATGGTAGATTGTACTGATCTAAAGAATGAAATTGAGAGACTTATTAAAGAGGGCAAGCTAGTGGCGTTTGTGAAAAACTCAAAGAATGAGAGTAGCAGAGATGACAAATCCCGCTCACCTCGTAGGGATAAGCAGAAGGCCATTGAGGCTTTGTTGGAGCGTGGAAGGGCTATTGTCAATGCCCCGATTAGAGGAAAGTGCATGGGTTTTAAAACCCTAGCTGAAGAGGACAACTTCCTAAACCAGGAGATATCTTTCACAATGGAGGATTTTGAGCAGCTCACGCCACAGGTGCTAGAGGCAGGTAAACTTGATTGCCCACTCGTTGTTAAAATTATCATAGCTGAATATCAGGTGTGGAAAGTACTCATCGACAACAGAAGCTCTTCCAACGTCATCTTTGCACACGCTCTCGAAAAAATGGCGTTGGCCCAGAACATTATAGCAACAGTTTCCACCACACTGACCGGATTTGGTGGCACGGAGGTGATTCCATTAGGCCAAATTGTACTACCCACATTATTCGGGGAGAGCCTACATAAAAGGACGATCAGAGTCAAATACACAGTGGTCGATCTCCATTTTCGCTACAATGTCGTCATTGGGCGTCCCGCCCTCAATGAAATGAGAGCGGTGGTATCTACTTACCACCAGAAAGTAAAATTTCCTACCATAGGGGGGATAGGGGAGATCGTAGGTGACCAGAAAGAGGGTTGGATGTGCCATGTGGCCTCATTGATACTTCCCAGGATTAGGGAGATACAGGAGGTGGAAGTAGTCGAGCAAGAGTACGTGCCAGACACGGAGTAATCACTTTGCAGCGACTAGGGGTTCTAACCTTCGGTCTATTTCCTGTTTTACTATTTATGGAACAATACTTTATGTCTTTTCGAACAATTTTATTTCCGTAAATTGCGCCATCGTTGGGCTGGACTGTAACTAATACAATAGGAACTACATCGGTCTGATTCCTGTACTACGGGATACGTATGCGGGTTAGAATTTCCGTAGCCCTCGGTCGTTATCTATCGTTGACTCTTATCATTTAAATTGATATATGGTTGCACTACAGCATTTAAGAACTTCTGCAGGTACACATCCTACGAGATATGATACTAGCGTACCTCACCATGAGAACCAAGTGATACATTCCAAAAAGGCACACGTATTATGTGATATTTCTCATTACCGCACTACAATATTATTATATCTCGTATCGGCAGGTTAATTCCACCTCTCTAAGGCAGGTACAATGATAATCCCTGCGTACACTCAGGGACGGTCGCATATCCCACGCAACAGGATACCATGTATAGATTGGAATTTGAATTCCAAGCCCGCTTTATCAAATGTTCATTGTACACTTGTATTACCTTGTTTATATAAAAGGAAGTGAAGATTTACAAATCCTAAACGGATATTGACCAGCCAAAGAAGGATGATAGTTTACAAATCCTACTGGGTCATAACACCCATATCTACTGCGACAGTTAGGAGGGCACCCGGACGGAGCAAATATCTACAATTCATAAGGGATAACTCCCCTATCCACCGCGATAGGCAGGAGAGAACCCGACGAAGACGAATATCAACCATTTGTAAGGGATAACTCCCCTATCCACCGCGATAGGCAGGAGAGAACCCGACGAAGATGAATATCTACAATGTGTAAGGGATAACTCCCTTATCTACCGCGATAGGCAAGAGAGAACCCGACGAAGATGAGAATTTACAATTCGTAAGGGATAACTCCCATATCCACTGTGATAGGCGGGAGAGAACCCGACGAAGATGAACCTACAAATCCTATGGAATCATGAGTCTCTTATCCACTGCGATAGGCAGGAGAGCACCTGAAAGGTGTGAACATCTACAATTCCTAAGGAATAACTCATGTATCCACCACGATAGGCAGGAGAGAACCTAACAGGGAAAGAACGAACCTACAAATCCTATAGGATCATAAGTCCCCTATCCACCGTGATAGGAAGGTGAGAACCCAACATAAGGTAGCAATCTACACATCTAACAAAATATCAAAAAAATGAAGGGAGTATAGTAGGGGTGGGTAATCGAAGATTCGGTTAGGGTACCCGATTTTTCGTGTAGGGTACCCGTATATTTGGGTAGGGTAAAACCCCGACCCGATACCCTATCAATTTTTGGGGTACCCGACTCAAATCGGGTACCCGAATTTCATCCAGTGGCCAAAAAATGGCCACTGGATGACCGGTTACCCGATACCCGATCGGGTAGGGTACCCCAAAATTCGGGTAGGGTACCCCAAACTTTGGGGTACCAGAAATCTGTCCAGATTTAAAAAATCGGGTATTCGGGTACCCCAAAATTTTTTTTTTTATTTATAATCGGATATTCGGGTACCCTAATTTTTTCGAAATCCCTACCCGAACCCGTACCCGAAATACCCTAATCGGTTAGGGTACCCGAATATTCGGGTACGGTTCGGGTATTAATACCCGAAATTTGGGTAGAACTCGACCGGGTAGGGTAGGGTACCCGAATTTCGGGTTTACTTACCCACCCCTAGAGTATAGATCCAAAAATCATATCGCAAATACCCTACTCATGGGACATGGAGGAATGTAATTTTAGAAATCATTCGAACGCGAAATAGAGCGAAATAAGTCTTTAAGGTCAAAATAGCATTATTTAGACAATTATTACACAACCAAATGAACAACTGGGCGGTGCAACGCTAATGAGAAAACAAGCGACTCAGCTCTGACAAGACCCTTCTCTTTCAAGAGGGAAGAAAACGGGTTGGGCTGCTTAGAAACAGCGTCCATAGACTCATGGTCTTCAAGGGGCAACCCATCCAGGCCACACACGGTATTGAGCTCCATAAACTTGAACCCATCCTTGAACCCCTTCTTAGCGGTTACTTGCCCAAGCAATGAATCAAAGGCCTCTCTCGCTCTATAACGGCATGCTCCATGAGGAGCTCCTGATAGGTCCTGCGTAACGCCTCCTCCTTATCATCCTCGAGCTTCTCCAAGGCCATAGGGTTAAAATCGGCCATTTTCTCAATGTCAGCCTCGAGCAGAGCAATAACGGCATCCTTGTTGCCCTTAAAGTGATCGAATGTCCACATACACGTAACTAGCATTTTCCCAATCTGCAGATGTGACGACCACAAACAGGAAGAACTTGAGAAAAAAATGTAAATAAAATACTATAAGACATCGGCAACTTACATGTGAAGAGGGCACCTGTGAACCACCGTTGGTAGCGGGACCCTTTCCTTTAGCTGCAGTAATGGCCGAATCAGAAGACTCTTCATCTAGCGATATAGGTACCTCAGACGAACGTCCCAATTCTACCTCACCAGTTGCGACCGCAGGATTAGCTCGGGTTGCAACTCTTACAATCGGAGGATTACCCTCCGCAAGATCACGAGCTACAGCTGGCTTTCAAGAAGTGTCTCCAACTGCTTCGTTATCCTCGGCAGGGGGACGGATTTCAATTTTCCCCATCGGCGGAGGCCGATCTTGTGAAGACCCAGTAGCATCCACAGCCATAGATACTGCCTTAAGTAACGCATCTACTCCAGCTACACTCCCGACAATGCCCAGGACCCTCTCCCCTCCAATTTCGGCAGCAACCAGAGCAACCTTCTCCATTACACTAACACTCCTTTGAGGATGAGGAATATAACCGTTTGTTGAGACTCCAATAGTTGGGACAGTTTGTTTCAGTGTCGCAGGAGGGGCAACCCCTCCTTTTGGAATCATAGCTCCCATACCAGAAGCAAACGAAGTTCCTTCTTGACCCACCACTAAAGCAGCAGCTTACTCCGCCCGACATTCCAAAATTATTTGCATACGGGCACGAATACCATCTATGTCTTTCAAAAGAAGGAAACGTATGACAAGTGAACAAGTAAGAAGCTTCGAAATCTGCAAAAACAATAAACAATTTGAAAGTCTAAATCGAAATACATGTTGAAATAGATATCGAAATACATATCGAAAAACATATCGAACAAGTATCGAATACTCGTATCGAGGTCGAATATCGAAGTCTATATCGAGTATCCCTGGCATACCTGTCTGAAGAAAATTTGGATACGCTAGAAGACAAAATGAACTCTTCTCTCTCCAAGCATCCTACTATTTATAGGCGCAAACATACGGCTATGCATTAAATACCTGCCATATCGAATTTCACATTCGACATATACATCGGAAAATATTCGATATCAAACTAAGAACATTCCGATTTCCCATCATGGTGACCATTTGCTTACAGCACGCACAGATCATGGTAAAATTTGAATACGGACCTCGCGAATACGCCAATTATACTGGGCCCCACCAGCATCTTTAAGTAAATTCCCGTATCCGGGTTTCGTAATCCGAACTGGCGGGACGTGAGGTATTGGTAATTCAAAACTCAGATTTAATTTGCAAATTATTGTTCTCGAATAATAATTCCCAAATTGAGGAACTACATGATATGGGTATTTCTCGTATTGGGTCAGCCCATGGGCCAGGCCCATATTTTACCTATGTCGGGGGTCATCCCCGACATGCATATCGAATATGACATTCGACATAGTACAGCTTGCGTGTTTATCACGTGAGTGGTCCCCGCATCCCGAGTCCTATAAATGCCCTCATCCCGGTAATCAAGGTAAGCTTTAATAATCCGCAATTACTGTACACCTATATCGAACATACCCGATATAGAGCTCAACATAATACTCGATATATAGCTTCGATATATATCATCGATCTAGGATCCGACATCAGACTCCACGTCAGCAGAATAGTATTCCCGACGTGAAAGACTCCCGATATCATCCCCGATATTACCTTCGACGTCACCTCCGATATACATTTGACATCCTTCATTGCATATAACGTTAGTTCGAGGTATTCCGGACCAAGCCTACTCGACATTAGCATAGTTCAAGTAGGTCTAGTTTGGTGATAGATTTGTTGTACCGCACTTGTAACATACCTTATTCAATATATACGATCTATTGTTGTTAAATTAAACAAGATAATCTCTTTGGTTTTTACTTCAGGAAATATAATATGAAGATTCACTTTCTTGATATGGTTTTGCAGGCCACATGGATTCATTCACTTAACAAAAGTACAATGGAAGTGTTGATGTTCAATCCACAACGACTGTTCCGGTGAGAGTTGCATGCTAAAAGGTAGGAAAATAATATAAGTTTTGTTTAAATTTATTTGCTTTGCTTGAGAGTTTGTTCTAGAAGGAATCAATAAGCTTTTTCTTCTTATCTATATTTCAGCAGCGTGTGATTAGCATTCATGTTCCAAAAATAATTTCTCAATGCACATCCATATATTGTCTTCATTTCCTATTTTTTATGTGTTACACGATCTGAATGATCGTATTTGAGACACATACATACGTATAACTATTTGCATGCAGAATTATAGGTCTTTATATTTCCTTTACAATATTAAAAAGACTTGACGGTTTTTTTTTCAAGATCTGCTCACTTTTGAGGACATTCATTCGAAGCATATTAGTTCTTTGGCATTGTAATCTATAATAGTAAATTTTCAATATAAATACTGGATATTACTTCTTAAGTGAGTATTACATCATAATATTAAAACTATTTTCTTGGCATATTGAAAGTATATTTTTTTTTTCTGGTATGTTGAACATGCATATATCTCATGTTTTCTTTGGCATCCACTTACAATTTCAAGTGGATTTGTCCAAAACTATTTGGAAAAATAGTGTAGCAATTATAGGCTGTTAGTTTTGTGTGCCAGTTGGTGACTAGATATTGAAAAGTCATTGCACGCTTTTCATCCTTCTTAATTACTCAAAATCCATCTCTAATTTCTTCAAGAGTTATGTGATGCAATTAATTCTTATACTTTAACTACAAGTTTCTTATGTGACCCGCTTTAATATTCCTCTATGTTCACTACAAGGTTGCAAAAGGCCCAAATCCAGTTGCAGATAGTCATTTGCAATCGCGATGCGGTTGCAGATGACGAGGTCTCGTAAAGCCTCGGTTACTTGTCATTCGCGACCGCATCGCGGTTGCAGATGCGTATCTGCGACCAGATAATGCGGTTGCAGATTTTGCAACCGCGAAGCAGTTGCAATTTGTTATTGGACTTTCTGCAACCGCCTCGCGGTTGCAGAAAGTAGGATAAGCATCTGCAACCGCATTGCGGTTGCAGAAAGTACAGTAAGCATCTACAACCGCGTTGCGGTTGCAGAAAATATTCAAACCATTTGCAACCGCGTTGCAGTTGCAAATGACCTGCGAACGAAAAAAAAAAAACAATAATATTCCGGTAATTTATCGAAATATTATTGGTTTTTGTTAAAATTACAAATAGATAATGGCAGCAAATTAATATAGTGAATATACAAGAACAAATGTAATTAAATAACGAAAAACAATGAATAAAATGAAATGAAAAATGAAAAAAAGTTGAACAAAAAAACATAAAGAAGAAGAGAAATGAAAAAGCAAAAAATGAAGTGTTAGGAGTTATTTGTTTTGAATTTGAAAAAGAGAAGAAGAGAAGTGTTGGTGTTTTTTTATTTTTTGGATTTGGAAAAGAAAAGAAGAAAAGTGTTGGTTTGTTTTTTATTTTTTGGATTTGGAAAAAGAAGAGAAGTGTTGGTGATTTTTTGGATTTGGAAAAAGAAGTGAAGTGTTGGTGATTTTTTGGATTTGGAAAAAAAAGAGAAGTGTTGGTGATTTTTTGGATTTGGAAAAAGAAGAGAAGTGTTGGTGATTTTTTGGATTTGGAAAAAGAAGAGAAGTGTTGGTGGGTATATATAGAAAATGGGGTGAAAATTTGAATTTTCGCGAAAATTCAAATTTCCTCCCCTAGGCCGCCCAAATTTTCAAAAATTTTGAACAATTTGCAACCGCAAAGCGGTTGCTAAAGTTTTTAAAATTTAAAAAAATAGTATCTGCAACCGCAATCCGGTTGCAGAAAGTATGAACACTTTCTGCAACCGCGATGCGGTTGCAGAAAGTATGAATCTTTTCAGCAACCGCGTTGCGGTTGCAAATACTAGCTTTTGCAACCGCTTTGCGGTCCCAATAGCCTCTTGCGGTTGCAAAAAATATTCATACATTAAAATCGCAATTTTATGGGACTTTTTCACTGCGTTTCTGATTTTTAACAACAAACGTCAATGCTACATGTGATATAAAATAATAAATGGTTACAAAACAAGTAATTGAGGAATGAAAGAGTAGATTGAATGTGAAATGATCGAAGGAGTTATTAGACCATGCATGAACATATGGTATGTTCTATTTACTACTCATCATCATATTTCTTCTTGTTATTATGATTTGCTTCACTAATAATATGATTAATTGGTTTAATTAGTAGATAAATTTTTCACATTATGGTTATTTCTATATGTTTTTAGGGATGATATTTATATATATATATATATATGTATGTGTGTGTATACGAACATTATCGTTTGAAATCATAGATATCACGGCCTGTCCCACATATATAACGCTTGAAATTGTTATAAGAATTGTAATTATGGTTGTTTTTACCATTATTAGGATAGTTATCAACCAAAATAACAATGTGGCACCTCAAATCATCAAAAAACGGCATTTTGAAAGTATGAATTTTTCAGCAACCGCATTGCGGTTGCAGAAACTAACGTATACTAGTTTTTGCAACCGCAAAATGCTAAATCCTATAGGAATTTGCAACCGCATTGCGGTTGCAAAGTATTTGCAACCGCATTGCGGTTGCAAAGTATTTGCAACCGCATTGCGGTTGCAAAGTATTTGCAACCGCATTGCGGTTGCAAATGCTAAACCCTATAGGAATTTGCAACCACATTGCGATTGCAAAGTATCGCGGTTGCAAATTCCTATAACCTATAGAAATTTGCAACCGCGATGCGGTGCAAATGCTAAACCCTATAGGAATTTGCAACCGCATTGCGGTTGCAAATGTCGTCCTCAACGTTTTTGCAACCGCACAGATTTCCGGTCGCAAAAGACCTGAAAATCTTGTAGTGGTTGTTCAATAGCTTGCCTAGATGCTCGATCAAATACAATATTTTGAAGCTGGAAGCTCTGGAGTTTGTTGATAATAACGTAGCAGAAATACTGTTGCCAGGGTGAAAGATTTGGACGGTGTAATTATGAGATTTTGTTTCCTATTCTATTTCTTTCGACATAGGGCCTTGCTTTTTGAGAAATTTTAACGTCAATTTTTTTCTCAATAAGACTGTCTTTTGGTTGACTTCTATTATTGACTTTTTCATATCATCAAATTTTCTCTCGTAATGTGTTGTTTACCCATACTAAGTTTTTAAGTTTGACCTATTAAAAGAATGAAATCTTGCTGCTTCATGCACTCAGCGTTCAAATATTTTCTTTTCAAAATTCACCAAATTTAATTTATAAGGCCTAATTAGATAGGTAGAATTGATAGCATAAATTATGATCATGAAAAAGAATAGCATAAAAAAGAGTATATGATGCGGGGTGCTTTTGTCCTGCTAACTAGGCACTCCACGTCAGACTAACCCAAGCTCCGTACTGGTGTTGGGTTAGTTTTGAGTTCGAGAAACCTGCACTGAAAAACACGAAAAGTATATACCTGAGTGAACTTGGAGTTTGTTGATTTCGGACTGAACTTGGGCTGGGCCAAGCTGCCTACGTATCCCGTATAGGGAATCAAGCCGAACGTAGTTCATTGTTTCTCCGTGATAGCCATTGTTGCGCGTTGGGCTATTGGACCGTGCTGAACGGGTATGCCTTATGTTGGGCTCGAGGCTTGTTGGGCCGTGTTGAACGGGTGTGCCTTGTGTTGGGCTTGAAGCTTGTTGGGCCAAAGCGAGTCAGATGGGCCTCCAATCCGTACTGGATTGTGCGTCCACGAGAGCTTGATGGACCATGTCGCATAAGACGTCGTCGGACCGAGCGGGTCGGACGGAATTTGAGCTCTCAAAGTCTAGAGAGAGAAAGCTCTGACTTAGAGAGAGAAAGCTCTGACTTAGAGAGAGAAAGTCAAATGTGAATTGTGTGTCTTTTGCATCCAATTGAGGGGGTATTTATAGGTACTTCATGGGCTTGTTGATGGGCTTGGCCCATCATTGATGGACTTATGTTGAACCTAAGAAGGCGATGATTCGAGGAGGCGACAACCCAAGAAGGCGATGACCTGAGAAGGCGATGACCCGATGAGGTGATGACCTGAGAAGGCGAAAACCCGAGAAGGCGACAACCTGAGGAGGCGATGACCTGAGAAGACGATGACCCGTTGAGGCGATGACCTGAGAAGGCGACAACCCGAGAAGGCGACAACCTGAGAAGGCGATGACCTGAGAAGACGATGACCCGATGAGGCGATGACCTGAGAAGGCGACAACCCGAGAAAGCGACAACCATAGAAGGTGACAAGACGA
The DNA here is from genome assembly GCA_948329865.1 of Linaria vulgaris. Classification (NCBI taxonomy): domain Eukaryota; kingdom Viridiplantae; phylum Streptophyta; class Magnoliopsida; order Lamiales; family Plantaginaceae; genus Linaria; species Linaria vulgaris. The sequence continues at coordinate 37,358,972 of OX415252.1, forward strand.
CATTCTGAGAAGCTAACGACTTTCAATCCTTATCTCTTTAAGATACTAAAGGAACACCAATGACTTAGTACTTTTACAGAACTTGTCATTTATATACTTCAAGGTGTGACACGTTGTCGAGTGAGAGGTTGCCAAATATCAATACCAAAGTATGGTACAACAGTAAACCCCCCACTTCGCAGTGTGTTATCTGAAGGAGAAGACATTGTGAAGTAGATTAGGCATTCCTTGGTTCATATTTCGCTCATCTTCTTGTTCTTGCTTGTCTTTGCCTCCAAATGTCATTATTTGGTTCTTGTCTTCATGACTTACGATGATGGCCTACCTTAATAGGCTCTTTACCTAGTTTATTTCGGTAGGGCTTACATTATTCGCCTACTTTATGGGATATTCGCCCAATAGGCTCTTCACCTAGTTTATTTCGGTAGGGCTTACGTTGTTGGCCTACTTTATGGGATATTCGCCCAATAGGCTCTTCACCTAGTTTATTTCGGCAGGGCTTACATTATTGGCCTACTTTATGGGATATTCACCCAATAGGCTCTTCACCTAGTTTATTTTGGTAGGGCTTACATTGTTTGCCTACTTTATGGGATATTCGCCCAATAGGCTCTTCACCTAGTTTATTTCGGTAGGGCTTACATTATTGGCCTACTTTATGGGATATTCGCCCAATAGGCTCTTCACCTAGTTTATTTCGGTAGGGCTTACATTATTGGCCTACTTTATGGGATATTCGCCCAATAGGCTCTTCACCTAGTTTATTTCGGTAGGGCTTATATTATTGGCCTACTTTATGGGATATTCGCCCAATAGGCTCTTCACCTAGTTTATTTTGCGCTTTGGCTTATATTGTTCCTCGACTTAGCTTGTCCAAGATTTGATTTGTTCCATGCCTTGTTTCTCATTCTCATCGTGTCCCCTCTGTAAGGGTTGGATGATCCGTGTTGTGCCTTATGCAGTGTGTGTGACTATGCTCTATCACATTGTGTAGAGTGACGAGGTAGTGAGACACCTCTTGATTGTTGCGAGATCATGTATCTTGACTTGAGCTCTTTTTCTTGATTAGTTGATCATCGTGAATAACTTTGATAGTTGATTTATTCTCTGGAACATTGTACCCCACTTAAGTGTATTATAGGTACATAACAGGTGATGTCATAGTAGGCGTTCAGCGCCTTGAAAGGCATTCGGTGTTGTGAGAGGCGTTCAACGCCTTGAGATGCGATCAAAACCTTAAAATGTGTTTAGCGCTATAAGAGGCATTCTTTTGGTGTAGTCGCTTCTTGAAGCGATATTGACGCGTAAGTCGCTGAATGTAGCACTATTTTGTGATAAATCTTAACGAAGCATTGTTGACGCTAAGTCGCCTAATAAAGCGTTATTTTATAAGTTACTTAATAAAGCATGAAGCATTGCTGACTTGTAAGTCGCTTCATGAGGCTCTTTGTAGTTTGATGAAGAGATGCTAGTTTGTAGCTTGATGTAGTTTGATCCAACCTTTTCTTTTATTCTTGGAGGTAGTTGATCCATCGACATGCAACAACCATGCCATACTGGCTTTTCTTGAGTTGAGGCATGCGTCTATAATAAAAGCATGAGCAACATCCCTTACTTATTTGCTTCACATTTAGGGGTCGCTTTTAATTTTTGATATGCATGCCCTCTATGAGGTTAAGCTTAATCTTCATTCTGCACATTCTCTTTGCGTCGCATTCATTCTTCAAAAGTGCATACCGCATGGAAGTCACATTCGAATTTTATGAAGCTATTCTTGAGCATCTTGGCTATTGGTTAAGCTAAGTCGTTACTAGTTGAGATTTAAAAAATCTAACTCTTTATGAGCTTTGGAGAATGACAAGTGTTCTTCAGCTTCGGGAAGCTATGTCTTTAGTTCTTGAGCATGACGGTTTAATCTTGACCTCCACTACGTTGTATTGATTTGACCTTGTATTTGGGCGGTTGTATGAAAGCGGGATCGTGCTGGTCGGACAACTAAGGTCAAAGATTTGGGATCTCAATTGATGGAAAATTTGAATCTTCATCGGTGCGAACTCTCTTGAAGCCGCATTCAATCTTTAACCGCGCATACCCTCTCGTGATCAAATTAATCAGTGATGGTGCTTACCTTCTCGGGGCTAACTTTCAACCTTTATGAAGCTATTCTTGAGCATCGTAGCTTTTGAAAAAACTGAGTCGCAATTGGTTGAGGTTCGAGAAATTAGCTCTTCATAAGCTTGGGTGCCATCATGTACTTCTTGAAGCTTTGTGAAAGAAAATTTCTCATTGCTTGAGTCTTCACGAGTTTTTCGAAACCAATAAAAGCTGGAATTATTAAGGAGAGTACTCTGCGCAATTCCAGGAAAATAGCCATAACTCCCTCTAGAAAATTCCAAATGACTTCTAGTTTGTTGCATTAAAACCATGACTCATAGAGCTTTCCATCTATATATGACGCACTTTCTGGAATTGTCTCAATATGAGCAGTCTTTTGAAAGAGCTTGAGCATCGTAACTTTAACTTGATGGATTTTGAAGTTGTCTGCGCAATCTCGGAAACAAATCCATAACCTCTTCTACAAAATTCCAAATGATCTCTAGTTTGTTGCATTAACTAGAAGACTCATAGATCTTTCCATTCGTATATGGCGCACTTTCTGGAACTGTCTCAATAGGAGCAGTTTTTTGAACGAACTTGAGCATCGTAACTTTAACTTGATGGATTTTGAAGCTGTCTGCGCAATCTCGGAAACAAATCCATAACTTCTTCTACAAAATACCAAATGACCTCTAGTTTGTTGCATTAACTAGAAGACTCATAGATATTTCCATTCGTATATGGCGCACTTTCTGGAACTGTCTCAATAGGAGCAGTTTTGTAAAATAATTTGAGCTTTTGTTGGGTCGTAAGCTGAAAATTGAAGCCCTTTCCCCATGCTTTGAGTTACTTTAAATATTTTTCAATCTTCTTCCAAGCTAGAAGATATTTTCCAGATTTGGATAACGGTTCTTCCCAATAATCACGCTTAATAATTATGATGAAACGGAAATTTTCCTTCCCATATTCACGCTAATTAAATAGATGAAACATAAATCATGGATTTTTGCCATTTCAAAATTTTCTTTTCAGCAGTAGTAACTTTCTTCCTCCTATATACATATACCGCTGACTCACTCTTCCCTCTTTCAAAATTCCAGCCGCCCACAAACCGTTCGTCTAGGAGCAACTCGATGGAGGAAGAGTTCGCATGTACGAGTTCGCACGCTAAGGAAGATCACACGCCGTGGGGGTTTGCCGTTTCTGTTCGTTCGTTAGCGACAAGGGAGATCGAATGGTGAGAGTTCTAGCAAGATGATCAGTCCGTACATTTTCCACGACTACTAGTAGTTCGCCGGCGCTGGGAGTTCGCTCTTGTTCGTCGATGGGAGGAGTTCCGACGTGCTGCCATTCATCACCGGGAGGAGTTCATGCGTGCTGCTGTTCATCGGCGCGAGGAGTTCCGACGATGCTGTTTTTCGTGCAAAGAATTCATGCAGGGCTGCTGTTCGTGCAAGGAGTTCCGGCGGGCTGCGCGCTGTTCGCGCAAAGAGTTCGTGGGAGTTTGGTTGCTTAGTTGTTCGCCGGTGAAGAGATGATTCATGCGGAGGAGATTGTTAGTAGCAATTCGGGTAAGCTCTTCCATTCGCAGCGAGGAGTTTGGATGACGAGATTTTTACGGATCTGTTTGTAGGTGAGGCGGAGCTGATCAGTTCGTGCACAACGAGGAGTTCGGGTGAAGGAGAAGAGATCGGGCTAGCATATCAGTTTTGTTCTTGCGCCAGGAGTTCGTGCACGACAGAGGAGAAGAATTCGTGAACTGTTTGTGAACTGTTGGCCGGCGCAAAGTTGCTTGTTCGTGTAAAGAGTCGGAGCTGCTGTTAGTGCAAAGAGTTTTTGCAGAACTGCTGAACCGTGCAAGGAGTTCAGTCGCGTTGCTGTTCGCCGATGAAGAGTGCTCGAGCGAGCAAATCTGTTTCATGCAATGACGCTGGATCAATTCGTGCACGAAGAGGTTGGACGGTGATCAGTTCAAGAGGCTGATTCGACTCATCAACTGTGTGTAGCGCCGACTCCTTCTTTGTCTTGTTTCATGGGGATTAAGCCTTGATAAATGGATCCGCCTCTTTGCCTTGATTAATATATTCTTTTCTCTTAGCCTTGATGGATTTAAGTTCGCCTATGTGGAACCATGATAGAATAACATCATACTCCAACTGTTAAATGCCTCCCAATGTTGAATTGGTATTTTGTTGTAAACGTGATCAGAATTGATTCTCCTTAATTGAATGAATTCAAATAAAGAATTCATCAATGTCATTATAGCATTAGACTCTAATTGTTGAATTTACATTATGTCATAGACTTGATTCGCCTTGATGAATGAATTTCCCTTGCTAGCCTTAATAATTAATCTTTATTTTCTTCGTTCTGTTTCAGGTTTTTGCAACGAGGTAAAGAGTTCACGTGAAAAATCATTTTGCACGAGCAGAGCTTACTCAAAGAGAGTTTAGTTGTAGGACTGGTCCAACTTTTGACAAGAATTAATGGGGTTGGCCCTTTGATTGCTCTCGTAGACCTTGCCATGGTGATGAACACGCGCGTTTCCTTCATAGCGTACACCCAAGGGGCGATGATCGTCGCTCGAAAGAAGGAAAAGGACCAAGTAAGAGCCAAAGGGACTCGTGGTGGCATAGCTCTTAATCAAGATTCAAGGTGTTAAACACGATGATGCTAGCATGGCATCTCGCATCCCTTTGACTGGGAAGGATGACGGTGCCAACCATGAAGCTCGTCGATTGCATGAAAGAAGAGGACCAAATGAAAGTCAAGGGACTCTTGGTGGCGTGGCTCTCAATCAAGACTCTAGGCGCCAAACACACGATGATGCTAGCATGGCATCTCGCGTTCCTTTGACTAGCAAGGATGATGGTGCCAACCATGAAGCTCGTCGAGTGCATGAAAGAAGAGGACCAAATGAAAGTCAAGGGACTCTTGGTGGCGTGGCTCTCAATCAAGACTCTAGGCGCCAAACACACGATGATGCTAGCATGGCATCTCGCGTTCCTTTAAGTGGTTTATCCATCGTTGGGTCTAGTAAGGCTTCTACATTTAAGAGGAGCGACGTGTCATGTTGCTGCAACTCTCTTAGAAGCTCTTGTCGTAAATTCCTCTCTCTGCTGAGTAGGTTTATTGATGATGGTGCTCTCAGATGCTCTGAAGACCTTGCCATCGTGATGGACACGTGTGATTCTTCTACAATGCACTTAGTGTTTTTCCACAGAGCTTCATGTTGTAGTGGTTGCAAATCCTAAAGTGGTGCCGATGCATTTGCCGACTTGTCGCGGGTGCACGTTGCTCCGTCAGGATCGTTCCAAAGTTATTCGCCAATGAAGAGATCGTGCAAGGACGTCGTGCGTGCTTCTGTTCATTGATGCGGGGAAGATCGTCTCAAAGTTGTTCGTCAATGAAGAGGTTGTACATGTCTTGAGTTCGTGGTGCTCTTAGAGGCTTGCAAAGCTTGAATGGGTTGAGCCACATGCTTTGGCGATAGCAAGTCCTGAAGTGGTCTTGCTGCGATTGTTAACTTGTCGCGGGTGCATGTTGCTGCATTCGGATCGTTGCATCAACTCTCCTAGTAGCTCTAGCAGAAGGTTCTTCTCGTTGCTGAGTAGTGGTGTTAATCCTCTCAGTTGCTTTCGTATACCTTGTAATGGTGCATGTGTTTCTTCTACAGTGCATTGAGTGGTTTCCCACAGACGGTGCCACTGATGCGGGGTGCTTTTGTCCTGCTAACTAGGCACTGGATTACTGTTGTACCATACTTTGGTATTGATATTTGGCAACCTCTCACTCGACAACGTGTCACGCCTTGAAGTATATAAATGACAAGTTCTGTAAAAGTACTAAGTCATTGGTGTTCCTTTAGTATCTTAAAGAGATAAGGATTGAAAGTCGTTGGCTTCTCAGAATGTCGTCTTGTCACCTTCTATGGTTGTCGCTTTCTCGGGTTGTCGCCTTCTCAGGTCATCGCCTCATCGGGTCATCGTCTTCTCAGGTCATCGCCTTCTCAGGTTGTCGCCTTCTCGGGTTGTCGCCTTCTCAGGTCATCGCCTCAACGGGTCATCGTCTTCTCAGGTCATCGCCTCCTCAGGTTGTCGCCTTCTCGGATTTTCGCCTTCTCAGGTCATCACCTCATCGGGTCATCGCCTTCTCAGGTCATCGCCTTCTCGGGTTGTCGCCTCCTCGAATCATCGCCTTCTTAGGTTCAACATAAGTCCATCAATGATGGGCCAAGCCCATCAACAAGCCCATGAAGTACCTATAAATACCCCCTCAATTGGATGCAAAAGACACACAATTCACATCTGACTTTCTCTCTCTAAGTCAGAGCTTTCTCTCTCTAAGTCAGAGCTTTCTCTCTCTAGACTTTGAGAGCTCAAATTCCGTCCGACCCGCTCGGTCCGACGACGTCTTATGCGACATGGTCCATCAAGCTCTCGTGGACGCACAATCCAGTACGGATTGGAGGCCCATCTGACTCGCTTTGGCCCAACAAGCTTCAAGCCCAACACAAGGCACACCCGTTCAACACGGCCCAACAAGCCTCGAGCCCAACATAAGGCATACCCGTTCAGCACGGTCCAATAGCCCAACGCGCAACAATGGCTATCACGGAGAAACAATGAACTACGTTCGGCTTGATTCCATATACGGGATACGTAGGCAGCTTGGCCCAGCCCAAGTTCAGTCCGAAATCAACAAACTCCAAGTTCACTCAGGTATATACTTTTCGTGTTTTTCAGTGTAGGTTTCTCGAACTCAAAACTAACCCAACACCAGTACGAAGCTTGGGTTAGTCTGACGTGGAGTGCCTAGTTAGCAGGACAAAAGCACCCCGCATCAGTATACAATGATGTAAATGAGCCACATATTGATTTGCAAAACTTTATTTTTTAATTTATTTATACGCATTCTTTAGCTATAATTAAAATCTATTAATAAGCATATATCTTTTGAAAGGAAACATCTAAGCATATAGGAACGTGTATATATATATATATATATATATATATATATATATATATATATATTTCTTGGATGACATTATTTTTGTAGAAATAAGTAATTTAAATCAAGTAAAATTTTAAACTAATAGAAGTTTGCACGCGGTCCTGCGTGCGCTTTTTTGCTAGTATATATATATATATATATATATATATATATATATATATATATATATATATTGTTTGGAGAAGTCATTATATGACTTATAAGACACGTCGCGATACAACCTAGGTGAATAACACAACTTATAAGATTACTTTTCCATATTTCCCACTCTCTTCATTAATTAATAATTCATAAGCATTGCATCACATATTAAGATACCAAAAGGGAGGAGAAGTGAAAAAATGCCGCTTCGAGTGGGATGGACGAATTGTCTTTTTGCTGTGCTTGGATGTTACTTATGGTTGGTTTTTGCGGGATTACTTTTAGCTTGTTTTGTGTCAATGCTAATGGGATTTTGTTGGGATGGGGTGGTATTGGTACTGTTTTCGTTTCTTTGATGTAAAAGATCCATCTCAAATTATTTTTCTTGTTTCTTAATATAATTACTTTTGTCGATCAAAAAAACTACCATTTTCTTTGAAGTAGCGAAACATATAAAAACGGACTCATGATCAAATACTACTTCAAGATTTGCATTCAACTCCCGTAGTATCCTGAATATGACTCAAAGTCTCAAAACACAAATCTCTGAGGAAACTAAAAACCTGAACTAAGACACCCGAGCTCCCGAAGAAGCCTCGGCTATCACTTCAACCTAATTAAATTTGGTCGAAGGTAAGAATCGCCACACGAAGTCTCGATAGTCCCATCAGAAGAAATTGCCAGACAGTTGCCATAAGAAAATTCGACACTCTCGTTTGAAGAAAGGGATGATTCATCGCTGCTAATGTCAATGGTCGGTAGATCATCTATTTCTTCGTCTGCTTCTTCATATATTGTTCGATATACGCAACAGGCTACCCAATCTCCAAGTTGCACATATAGATTCTGCGAATGAACAAACATTTGTATGACAAAATGAGCAATATGTTACATAAGCATTAAAAACAATGTTCTTATACTACATAGAGGACTATTGGGTAAGGGATCCACACCTTGGGTATGTCGAGCATGTCAACCGAGCCGACAAGACAGAACCGATCCATACACCAATTTGTTTTTGACAATCCATTTACACTGTCGTCTCTTTCGTAATATTGCAAAGTACTCTTCATCCCCAAAACTCTTTTAGTTTGACAATTCTCAATTTGTTCGTCTAGCTCGCCTATGGGTATCCAGTGCCCACCACCTGAACTCAACATGCTTGTGAAACCTTTCGCAATGTTCCACTTTCCCTTGCAGAAAAAGTATCTCTTCTCCTCTAAGTCACCTTCGTCAAATAAAAAAGAGAAATACTGGTAAGTTTTATCAAATAAGTTGTTGCCACCGGGTTCCAACAATTACGTTTACATATAAATCGTTTGAGCTTTATGCCATTCTAACTCAATCTACAGATTTCCTTCAATACAAAATCTCGCGGATCCAAGAAATTCATTAAATACATCGTTTGTGCTTTAAATTGCACCAAAGATTCACAATGTACATCGACTTGTATTTGAACAAAATCACCGGTCATTAGTGGAGCCTTATAATGAGGTCTTTTTATAAGCAAAGTGAGATTTATCAAAAAAATTAGTAGAGAGTACAACACATAGTCAATAGCAGGAAAAAACAAAACATGCGTCAAAAACCTCTAATACCCATGAGAGGTTCTTGAAAAATATTTTTTTTCTAGGAGCCTTAATCCAAATCTACGACTTTGCTTCGATCAAATCTTACAACTTGCCTTTGCCAAATATCTCTTTCCTTGTTTCTAATCATCCAGATATACCAAAGAGTACAGAACTACATATAACTCGAGAGTATTTTTCCTTGCTTATGTGTGAAAAGCTCCAATTTTTTAAATAAAAAGAAAAAAAAAAGTGCTTCTCAATCCCTTAGTTGATGAATGTATAGAGGCCTAAACTATTTATAATTACTCATCCACTCGCCTACGATGAGGTGACTCGCTTAAACAATTTGATCATAGAAATAGTTTGTTCCTTTTAAGGCAATAGACGTGCAAACCTAAGACCCCACTCATAGAAATTATGACGTAAGCTCGACCTCTTGGGCTGACCTTAGGCATGCGTTCCTCCGTATTAACCTATGCCACCGGACATTCATGCTTACGCATTGAATCCATACTACTTTCATGATGCTTCTTCAAAGTTCCATTATACTCAAATAAATTTCAATCAGAGATCAGATATTCAATACTAGATCTGAAAAATCTTGGCCTCAAACTATCTTAAACCAAAAATTTTATCGCTCAAAAATATCCATGAATACAAAACGAACAAATGGTACATATATATATATATATATATATATATATAGGCACAAAGACTTACCGGGTAAATCCCAAGGATTGAACTGAAAAACGTTCCATTCTAGTATAGGAACATTCGGCATGATCCGACAATGAATCTTTAGCCACAAATACATCAACAGTTGTTCCGCATTGGGTAAAAATCGATATCCATCCGGAAGTCGGCAACGCGCTTGTTGTTGTAACATTTTTTCGAGGTCAAACAAGAGTAGAAGATGATGAGATCTCTAACAAGCGAATAAGTTAGGAGTTAGATGCAAATATTGCTTATGAGGTACAAGTGCGTATATATAATATAAGTTGATATGTGAATATACTTTTGAGGTGAAGGGTATATATAGAAGAATCATGAAAGCTGATTCTATAATTACTTTCCTGCCTTAATTAAGGACTTTGTAATCCTAGTCGTACTACAACTCTTATTATGATAACCTTTAACCTTCTTTGGGGCTTACATATTTTTTCTTAACCTGAAAATCCTTTACAATCTCAAAGCTAGTATGTAGGTGTTTCCGCAACAGTAATAATTTTTAAATAAATAATCTAAATCCTTCAACTACTATTATTATCTTTTAGATTAAATCTACCTTTAAAATTAATTTAGACTTTGAACTTTTTATATCATGGAAAAGAGTCTGAAATACCACTATATGTTATGGTATTTGAAAACTTCAAATTTGTGTCGCAATATATAAGGTGCGTGCAATTAACTTTTATAAAGTATACTAGTAATTGATCGTGAGAGACATAAGGTTCATTAGTTAAGCAAATATTCTTTGTAAAAACTATATATAAATTTCTAACTTGATTTACGAGTTTCTTATAGTGTAGATATTTAATATAATTAAAATAAAATTCTAAACTATTTATGGACTTATAATTTCTTGAAATTTCAAACTTTTACTAATTACTATTACTAAAATTCTGTGGAACGATTTGATCCAAAAACAATAAAAAAGTTGTGGAACGATTGTACGTAACTACGTATCTATACATGATATAGTTTTCACAAGCGAACATATCACTGGGGTACTTTCCTTTTTCCAAGAATGTACCTATATATGTGGAACCAAAATGCGTAATGCTTAATAATATTCGAGCTATTGATGCATGAAGGAAATAAATTAAATAGAATATGAAAGTTTTATTTTCATTTTTTCTTTTTAGATTCCTTGTTTTTGAAGGTTAAATGTGATGCCAAAATCAGCTTTTGCCTTTTAAAAATAACAATAAATATGGGAAGGTTAAGGAGTTGTCATTGTATTTAACTAAACTAATGGTTTAGAGTATTTAATGTCTTCTATTTTGTAGAACTCCAAATTTTCTTTACTTACTATACTAAAATTATATTGAACGGTTCTATCCAATAATGAATTCGTTTGTAGGTGGAGAATAACTTTTAACTTAGTTTTAATTATTTAGATTAGTAAAGCTTTTTAAAAATAGCTTATTAGTTGTTTTGTCATTTGCGTGAAACTGGAGCTACTATTCCACACAAATAGGATAGGACACCTGTACGAATAAGCATTTGTAATTTTAATCATAACTAATAACTATTATCTAGGGTCTAGGGATAATTATACAGATGAATCCTAAATTACAAAAAACTTTTCCATAAGCTTGAAATTGTAATGAGCTCCCTTGAAACAAATTAGATGAATTTGTTCATGTCATGACTCATGATAATATATTCGGTTGCAGAAAGCCTTCGGCATCCGCAAAGCGATCTCTGTTGCGCGATCTCGGATGAACTCGGTCGCTTCTCATCCGAGACCGCGAAGCGATCCTAAATAACCTTAACTGCAACCGGAGTAACTGGAAATACAGGGACCGCAGTGCGGTCCCACATACTTGAAGAACAATTGCAACCGCAACGCGGTCTCATATAGTGAAAAGGGTAATTGAGACCGCGTCGTGGTCTAAGTAAATATTCAAACTCTGGGACCGCAACGCGGTCCTAGATAGTATGGATATTAACTGAGACCGCGGCGCGTTCTCTGATACTCTGCAAACAAAAAAAACAATAATATTCTGGTAAATTATCGGAATATTATTTACTTTTGTAGAAATTACATATAAATAATAGAAACAAAGCAATATACAAGAACAATTAATAAAATAAAATGAAAATATTGATAAATAAATAAATATTCCAAAAATGAAGTTAGGTAAAAAAGATGAACAAAAAACCAAATGAAAGATAAATTAATGAAATGGGAAAAGAAGAAGAAAAATAAAGTTTGTGGAAAAGAAAGTGGTGAGGGAGTATCATTCTGACCCGTATAGTCGGGGTGTTTAGAGATATTGTTACTCAAGTATTTGTGCTCGGAACGCCAATCTCGAGCTTGAGGAAAGGAGGCACACTATTTTTATTAAGGACTTTGAGTAAAGTACAAGTGGTCGTGTGGGGTGCACGAGTTAGAGATAGAAAAATGCGATAAATTCTAAGCACAAGTGGAGTGTATGACAATGGAGAATATTGATGCTTCCATTTGAAGTGGATTAGTGCTTGAGTTTGAGCTTGTCCTTCTTCTCCTCCTTTTTTTTTCCCTCCCCTCCTCTTGCTGAGAAAAGGGAACTACTTATAGTATAAGCTCAAGGGTCTTTGGCCAATGAGGGCTGGTCCTGTCGCTTTTGCTGGTGTTTAATGGTGTGGGAGTCTTCTGTGCCAATGGTCTTCGGGGATAATCTGCGCCAATGCATGCAGTCTGGTCTGCACCAATGAATAGTCTGCACCAATGATGTTTGTTGTTTTTCTGCCCCAATAAATGAGTTGGACCAATGGGGGGATGGTCTTTCCTTGTTATTAGGGTAGTCATGGCGTTGGGAGAGTTGAACCAATGAGGGATGGTCTTTCCTCGTTATTAGGGTAGTTGTGACGTTGGGAGTGGTGATGACGAATAGTGCATCCTTCGAGGTGAGTCGGAGGTCATGGTCGATTTGGGGCTGTCTTTGCGGGTCGTTCGTCGTAAAGGAGACCCAAGGCTGTTCTTCGATCATGGACTGCTAATATGAGATTATGGTGGGTCCTTGACCGTGCCTTGTCTTTACTCGTGTCCTTGATGTTTGTTGTGTGCTCTTGTTTCCTCAGTTTTGGCTAAGTGTTGGTGACGGCTCCTTGGGTGCCTCCTCGGATGTCGATTGCTCCGAGGGCGGTTATTCTTTCAGACTGGGGTCTCAGGTCATTTTTTTGTGGGTACTCTGATCTTAGGTAGGTCTTAGGTCGTTGGTGCGGGGGGGGGGGGGTAACATGTTCGAGCCTTCGTGGCCTCAGCACATCCCGTCTAAGAGGTATTGGCCGGGTTTGGGGGTACGTTTCTCCGAGTGTTTAGACCGAGTACCCTTGGAGGGTGTTTTCGGGTCGTGACTCGGGGGTATCGTCTCCATAGTTTGGACCATCTACCTTTATTTGGACGGAGGTGGGTCGTGGCCGTTACGTATTTTCCCGCAAGACCGTGAACAATTTTTTTTATACGGTACCCTCTTTTCTACCCCTCTCGGGGGGAGGGGCAGATTATGCTTCATTAGAAAGGAATAGAAGAGTTTTTTGTTTTGAATTTGGGAAAAAAAAAAAAGAAGAGTTGGTGTTGTTGGTGTTCGGTGTTCGGTGTTTTTTTCTTTTAGATTTGGAAAAGAAAATAAGAGAGGAGTTGGTGTTTTTTTTTTGTGTGTTTAGTATTTTTTGTTTTAGATTTGGAAAATAAAAGAAGAGAAGAGTTGGTGTTTTTTTTGTGTGTGTGTTTGTTGTTTTTTTGTTTTGGATTTGGAAAAGAAAAGAAGAGAAGAGTTGGTGCTTTTTTTGTTTTGTATTTGAAAAAATGAGAGGGTAGGGGAGGGTATATATAAAAGATTGGGTGAAAATTTATATTTTCATCAAAATTCAAATTTTCGTCAAAATTCAAATTTCTCCCCATAACTCACCGAAAAATTTAAATTTTTGGGGCGCAGGCTACCGCAATGCGGTTGCTAAATGTTTTTTTATGATGCATAATCTGCCCCATTCTCGGAGAAGGGCGACAAAGTGGGTACCCTACAAAAATAATTCCACGCTATTGTGGAAAGGTACATAATGGCCACGACCTGCCTCAGCCTGGATAGAGGTAGACGGCCCGGACTCCGGATGGTGTGGGAATATCGTCCGGGCTCGTATAGTCAGGGTGTTTGGAGATATTATTACTCAAGTATCTGTGTTCGGAACGCCAATCTCGAGCTTGAGGAATGGAGGCACAATATTCTTATTAAGGACTTTGAGTAAAGTATAAGGGATCATGTGGAATGCACGAGTTAGAGCTATAATAATACGATAAAATCTAAGTACAGGTGAAGTGTATGATGATGGAGAATATTGTTGCTTTCTTCTGGAGAGGTTTAGTGTTTTTATCCGAGTCTCTCTTGCGAAGTTAATAAGCTTGTGGATCGCGAAAGTGGCCTCCCCTCTTTGCTAAAAATGGGGGCTATTTATAGTGTAAGCCCAATGTTCTTTGGCCAATGGTCTTTCTCGTTATTAGGGTAGTCATGGGGTTGGGAGTGGTGATGATGAATAATGCGTCCTTCGAGGTGAGTTGGAGGTCGATGTCGATTTGGGCTGTCTTTGCGGATCGTTCATCGTGAAGGGGACCCTAGATTGTTCTTTAATCATGGACTGCTGATATGAGATTCTGATGGGTCTTTGATCATGCCTTCTTTACTCGTGTCCTTGATGTTTGTTTTGTGCTCCTGTTTCCTCAATTTTGGCTAAGGATTAGTGGGGGTTCCTCGGGCGTCTCGAGGGTCGTCGAAGGCTCCGAAGAGAGTTATTCTTCGGGCTGGGGGGTTTCGGGGGGATAGTTGTGGGTTCCCTGTTTTTAGATAGTGCCCCTGGGTTGTTGGTGGGTCGTGTTTAAGCCTTTGTGTGTATTCCCTTAAGAAGTGTTGGTCAGATTGGGGGGTACCTTTCTCCGAGTGTTTAGACCGAGTACCCTTGGTGGGTGTTTTCTAGTCGTACTTGGGGGTACCGTCTACCTCTATCCAGGCGGAGGCGGGTCGTGGCCGTTATGTACATACCCAATCTTAGGTAGGTCTTAGGGCGTTATGGGGTCGTGTTTAAGCCTTTATGACCACACCGTATTTCCATAAGAGGTGTTGGTCGGATCCGCGGGGTACCTTTCTCCGAGTGTGTGGACCGAGTACCCTTGGTGGGTGTTTTCTTTTCGTACTCAGAAGTACCATCTCTGGAGTATGGGCCATCTACCACTATCCAGGCGGAGGCGGGTCGTGGCTGTTGCATACCTCTTCGCAAGACCGTTGACAATTTTTTGTAGGGTACCCACTTTTCCGCCTTTCTCTGAGAGTAGGTTAGATTATGCATCATCAGGAGGCCCGCCAGTTCCGATTGTATTTTGTACAAATTATTTGGAACTCATTTAATGAGTCTATGTGTTGTCGAGTTTTTTCTGAAATTGTGGTCATGCATGCTCCACATGGTGTTGGGCTGTCCACGCATCGAGGGCGTCGCTTAGGCTGCTCTGCCTATAACTTGAGCGGGCTCGTAGTGCTTTGGCTTTATTCACTCGAGCTTTTCTGTTTTCACTCTCTTTTCTCTCTCTTTGGTGTTTTGAATTTTCATCGACGATCTGATGGCTTCCATGAGCAGTTCTGGTCAGGAGGCGTCTGGTATGGTAAGGCGGCGGATGGAGTCTACTGCGATGGTGGGTGGTGTTGTAGCATCCCCTTCCACTAAGGAGACATCGCGACACTGTCGCGTTGTTTCTGGTACAGCGGAAGCTTTCGCTCAAAAGGCAAAGAAGGCGATGGCGGCGGCGGCGCCACCTAGTATTTCGTCTGGTGGTGTACGGAGTTCAGTGAGATCTGTGGATGAGATTAGTGCTGGATTTTCCAAGTACGGGACGAGCAGTAATGGTATGAAACTCGTGGTGCCCCAGGGTCACGAGAAGGCTACTTCTCCTTGCTCCGGCTATTTTACCGCTTATTTTGTACAGATCAAGGCGGGGTTGAGATCTTTCCTCGTTGTATTTTACCGAGAGGTCTTCAAGGCATGCTTGATTTGTCCAAGCTAACTTTCCCATAACAGATGGTCAGCTTTGGAGGCATTTGTCTTTATTTGTTTGGCCTCCGGGTATCGCTGCACGGTGGACAGGTTCTTTGGGCCTTCGATTTGGCGAGCTCCTCGTCGAACAAGCTCTTTTATACTTTCACCATGTGAAAGTCGACAAAGAGTATTCTTCACGACCTCCCGGGTTCCCACAACAGCGGGAAGGAGAAGTTTTTCTTCGTCCGTCCTACCGTAGCGGGTCTTTTGCAAGATCCCCAAATTCCTGCTAACTTGGACCATGCAAAGGCTAAGTAGGAGTTAATGGAATAGCGTTTCTTTGATCAAGGATTTAGCTGGAACAAGATGTCCCAGGTTTGTGTGTTTTTGGCCATTTACCAGAAGTGTGGCATGAACGACCTACTGGCTTCGGAGTCCTCGGAGGGAAACAACCGCCCTGAGATCAGTAAGTGTTTTCATAGGTATTTTTTCTTCCTTTTTCTAAATAGGAATCTTGATTCTATAGGGACTATCATGGAGACGCTGAGATGCGATGCTCTCCCCCCCCCCCTCCCCCCACCCCATGCCCTTCGAAGAAGAAGAACAACAAAGCCATTGCTCTCAAGCCTCGAAGGACAAGGGTCGGGGACTTCTACTGCATCGGCAAACGAGCCTTGTAAAGAGAAGAGTGCTTCAACCAAGGCCCCATCTCACGTGAGTCGGTCGAGCGAGAGGGAGGTCGTCCTGGTAGGAAGGAAGCAACAATGGGAACAAGTCGAGGTCTCCTCTCAGAACAAGGTGATCTTGCTTCAGGATTCCGAGGACGAAGGTCATGTTCTGGCACAAGTGGGCGATAGTCCTACTGCCTCTCGTCTTTCCCCCATTGGGTCAGGAGTGCCCGGAGATTGGTTTGCGGCGCACTACCCTTCGACAACGTTGGCAGACCTGGGGGTGTTTTTCCGGGTCAGCCTTCTACTCCCAGCCCCCGACCGCAGGAACAGAGTCAGTGGCTGAGAGGACTTATTTGCCACTTCCCAAGTGTCGAGAGATGGGACCTTTGGATTTCCAGGTCACCCTTATTCAGAAAGCAGGAGCTTGAGGTCAGATTACTTTTCCTCCAGTGCAATTGCTTTTGAGGAGTGTTGCGATCCTAGGAGGCCAAACTGTGGGTTTTTTTGACGAGTTGGCTTATCTTGGTGCTTTTCCGACCCCTTCCCTACTTGATGCCCAGGAGTTGGGCTTAGTTGCGCAATTGTGTGCGCCCTTGGCAAGTGATGTTGGGAATATGCTTTACTTTTTCTCGCATTTGTTTTACTAAAGTTTGTCTCTTCTGACAGCCCCCATGGGAGTGAGAGGTTTGTCTCAATTATACGAGGAGGCGGCCCGAGAGAGGGATGCCCTAAAGGGATCGGAGTAACAGTTGAGAAAGCGCCTGGCGGCCTTGGAAAAGACAAGGGAAGCCTTGGCCGAGAGGGAAGCTGAGTTGGTCGGGAAGCTTGAGGACTCTGAGAAGCTGGTGACTTCGCTTTCGGGGCTTGTGGAGAAGACCATAATGGAGCGAGACGAATGTCTAGCTGCTCACGAGAGGAAGATAAAGAAGCGGCTCAACCCCTTGTTTGAGGGTCACCTTTTGTGGGGTTTCCGAGCTTGCCAATAAATTGGCATTACGAAGAACGTCTTCCGCCCCGAGGTTGATCCCCAAAGACTGTCCTTCTCCTGCCCCTTCCACTATAGCAGGCCCCAGCCACACTCCTCAGGCGTAGATAGCTGTAGGGAGCTTTGCGGCCGTGTTGGCTTTAGCTTGTTTTGACTATTTTTTGCTTTTCCTTTTCTGGGGTTGTACCGAGTCGTCCCTGCCCGGAATTCTTGATTATGAATGAAAAAAAAAATTGGAAGTCCCCATATGTTTTTCTTTGCACTTTTCTATGCCCAATCCTTCGAGAGTATTTTCCATTTGTACTGCTCAATTTTTCTGCACTTACCATGACCATAGGGTTTTTGAGTTTGCTATAAGTATTTGCGGTCTTCGAAGCTCATGGTTGCCATGGTACCATTTTATGCGACCTATATGAGGGTATTCCGTAGGCGGGGGTGTCGTGCGAGCTTTCCCCTTTACGAACCTCGAAAAATCACAATGGGTACCAGTCGTTCATTCCGATAGTTGATCTGTACTTAGAAAAATTTTCGAAACTTTTGAGTTGCCCTTGTTGTCCTATTAGGCGTCTTCGGATGGGGGTGGTCGGGCATCGACGACTGACGGGGTAGTCGTGGATTTGAATTGGCCCGCCTTTTCGTCTCCCAACTACCCGCCTTGGGAAGATGTGCCTTATTTATTGTGAAAAGACGTGGGGAATTGGTGCGCTGATCTAGCTCCCCTTATGGTGACGTCTGACATGCTAGGGTTATAGTGATTCGGGGAAGGTGGCAGTTTGTTTGGGTCATTAATGGGGAGTCGAACGGTCCCACATTTTGAACCGAGGGCATGGAAGCAAGATAACTTGGGATATGAACCGTCTCTCTCCGCCTATATAAACATGGCCACCTTCATCCTTCTTTCTCATCACTTCCAAACACATCTTTGCTTTTATAAAAAAAATTCTTTCTTGGCAATGGTTTCTCAAGTCACCACCGTCTTTTACAGTGATGAAGAGTCTCGTGATTCTTCTGTTTCTCGTCCTCCCACACAGCGGAGTAGCACTTCTGCTGCTCACCGTAATCGGCGGAGAAGGGCAACGCGTTCCCCCCATCTGTTCAGACTCGCGGCGGCAAGAGTGGGGTGGTAATGCTGTCGTTCTGCAGATAACGACGGTGGAACGTATTCTTGCAATTTTCAATCGTCGGGCTCCTTATCAGAATGCGGAGAAAGGTGCCATATTCTGGAGCGAGCACCTGGACCCAAAGCGTATGACTAGTAGGTTTAGGGTTGGATCCACGCCCTCCGTGATGAATATAGTGGAGGTCGGCTCTTTACTGGCAGAGTATAACATTCCCCTCGAGCAGTTTCACATCATCATCCCCTCGGAGACTCATAGGGCATTTGACTCTCCCGAGGGTCACATGATGGTGTATGCGGAGCAGGTGCGTTGCGGACTCCGCTACTTCTTCCATCCCATGGTGAGGAAGCTTTTTGGGTTCTTGCAATTGTGCCCCAGCCAATTGACTATGGCCTCGTACCGTTAGCTGATGGGTTTCATTCTTTACTACCATTTGTTGAACATCCCCTGCACTCCTGCGACTGTGGCGGGGGTGTTTATACTGCGGACCACCACGACTAGCTCACCCCTATTCTCGCTTTCAGTTCGGGATAACAAGCGGGTGTTTCTGACTGTCGCGACCAATGGTCCTGCGAGTAATGGTGATTGGCGTCGAAGATACTTCTTCATGGCTCCTTTGGGAGAGTCGTCGACTCTTTGGGAAGGCATGCCCCGAGTTTGGGGGTTAGGTTGTGTTTACCCATCCCCGTCGACAGCTTCAGAGGCTGGTTCCTATTTGGAGGAGAGGGGTTTTCTCGACGGCCTCTATGATGTGTCGTCGATGTTAAAAAAACCCCATGGTTCTGCTTCTGGCTGGTCTCCAGGACGGATTGGTGGAGGAACGCCCTGAGCTGCTAATGCTTTGACAACACGTAAGTGTCTTTAAAGATTTATTTTTGTTTTAAAAAAAATTCGAATGTTCATCGAAACCTCTTGTGCAGGTATATAGAGTATACTCCCTCTTTTTTTTTTCTTTTTTTTTGGAACCTTTACGGTGCTGGTCTATAGGTGCGAAGGTGACATTCCATGCTCGTCGACCCTTTAGAGGTGACATGCTCGCACTATCTGATAGAGACTCGGAGTTGTCTGCATCGGGGGGTCGTGGCATGACTACCTTCTCGGAGCTAGTTTAGCTCTCGAGTTCTCTAGACAGCGAGTGCTGCCCTAAGGCTCTTGGCAGCCCATTTGTTGTCGATGCGGACGTTGTGATGGCGGAAGCTGACGAGGGTGTTAGCTCCAAAGGTATGCCTCCCCCTAAAAAGAGCAAGTTTAAGCTCACCCCGGAGGAGGAAGAGTTTCTTCGTACTTCTGTAGTGCCTTCGATTTTTGCTGAGGGGTACAAGGATTCGGACCACTATAGGTCTTTTGTCAGTGGAATTTTGAATCACGGGAATCGTGAGATCCAAGGAGGTAACACCCCCCCCCCTTTTATTTTTTGTTTTGCTTGTGCTTTTCTTGTAACATTTGTTAGGTTGACGACTTGTTTGTTTTTCTAGCTTACTGTGCTTGGGGATGCGTTTGGCACGTATAGGGCCAGCCCTAGTGTCCTAAATGCTGTGGTGGAGGAACATAATGCTCTTCATGCCTCGTTTAGGCATACTCGTGAAGAGAATGCATCACTAGAGGCAACTATAAAGGAGACTCGTGGGCGCATGGCGGAGTTGAGAGCGTCCTCGAATCGGGACTTGGGGGACTTGAATGGTAACCTGAAGGATGTTGTAGCTAAGTCTGATGCTAAGGCCACGTGGTGGGAGCAGAGGGCTAAAGAAGCCACCTAGATTGCGGAGGAGGTCAACCCACTTCGAGAGGAATGGGATCGATTAACTCGCCAACTCGAGGACACGAGAAGAGAGCTTCAGGTGGGTGTTGCCAGTGCCCACCTTGACCCGGCCGGGGTGCCCCAGAACCATATTCTAGCGTCCAAGATGAGGGGCTTGTCAGGATCGGATATGGTATGGCAGTGTCCTCCTTTGTTTCTCTCCCCGGCGTCCCTCGTGGGCTAGTTCTTCCCAAGTTGGAGTTCTTTTCTATCTCCTCTGGTTCTGCCTCGTTGGACCCTCGTAGAGCCCCTTCCAGAGGGTTCATGATGCTTGACCCGACAGAGTTATCTGTTGAAGAGCATCGGGCCTGGATCAAGGCCTATAAATGCCCTGCAAAGGAGTAGTCATAGACGGGTGTTGCCCTTGTTTCTTTTTATGTGCCGCTATGGGCGTGACATAGCCGCTTTGTATGGGCATTGTTTTTTTTGTTTTGCCGCTATGTACGGGCGAAGTCCCCTCAATTCTCTTTTTTATTTTGTTGGTCGTTTTAGACCTGTTAATGGAAGATTACCTTTTGGGCTCTTTTTGAGGCATAAGACTGAAATTTTTATCGAACGTAGTTATTTTATTGTCGATGGTATGTTTACTTTTCCACGGGTATAACCGCTAAGTCAAAATACAAGCATATTAACTATGTGAGTAAAATTGAATTGCCGCAAGAGGTCGACTACAGAGCGCATTTTAAAGGTAATACTTCTGGAGGTTAAGGTTGTTCCAAGCTCGTGTGAGCTCTTGGCCTTTCATGTCCTTAAGTAGATAGGTGGCAGGCATGAGGATCTTAGAGATCTGATATGGGACTTCCCATTTTGGATCCAACTTTCCGACGTTCTTGGAGGCCTCTTCCCTTCTAAGTACGAGGTCTCCGACTTGGAACGAATGGGGTCGAACATTGGTGTTGTAGTACTTGGCCATGCGGGCCTTGTAAAATTATGCATGGGTAGTAGCTCTTATTCACTTTTCTTCCAAGAGGTCAAGGGCTAGGGCAAGGTTGGAACTGTTTTGGGCTTCCTCGTATTCCTGGACCCTTAGACTTTGTTTCACCACCTCAGAAGAGACTATTGATTTGGTACCAAAAACAAGGTTGTAGGGGGTTTCACCCGTAGCAGCTCGTGGGGTAGTACGATAGGCCCACAGTATACCGGGGACTTATTTGACCCACTTCGACTGGTATTGGTCAAGATGGGCTTTTAACATTTTGAGGAGGGTTTTGTTGGTTCCCTCTACTTGGTCGTTTCCTTGGGGGTATCCGACCTCTGTGAAGCGGTGTCTGATTCCCCATTTGTCGCACCATTTTCCGACGCAATCGTTGCAAAACTACAACCCGTTGTCGCTCAACATCTGTAGGGGGACTCCAAATCGAGTCAAGATATTTCTCCAGAGGAAGGTTATCACCACTTGGGTGGTGATCTTAGAGAGGGGTTCCGCCTCGACCCACTTGGTGAAGTAATCGACCGCTACTAGAAGGAACTTCTTTTTCCCCTATTAGGGACTATAGCTCTGACGATGTCAATTCCTCATAGAGCTAATGAACAAGGGACTTGTTGGGTTCCCAAGGGGCGGCAAGCTGGTGCCTTATGGGGGTGTGCAGCTGACATTTTCGACACTTTCGAGCGTAATTTTTGCAATTTGCTGCCATGGTCGGCTAGTAATACCCTTGACGATAATTTTGGCGGCTATGCTTCTTCCGTCGGAGTGAATGCCACAGCATTCATCTTGAATCTCTTTCAGGATTAATTGCACATCTTGCTTGTTTACACAT
Source organism: Linaria vulgaris (assembly GCA_948329865.1). Taxonomy (NCBI): domain Eukaryota; kingdom Viridiplantae; phylum Streptophyta; class Magnoliopsida; order Lamiales; family Plantaginaceae; genus Linaria; species Linaria vulgaris. The sequence goes on from OX415252.1 coordinate 37,380,852, forward strand.
CAGGAGGTCGGATACTACCATGACCTTCGGAACAGAACCCCATTCTATATGTAATACTGGGCAGAACGTCGGTACATGGCGCATTGCTTGGCTCGGTCGTGAGCAAATTTTATGGGGTTCGTGATGAAGTCGATGATCTCGGCCATCCAGTCCTCCTCCATGGGGGCTATCATTTGAACCTCCTCGTCTTGGGCCTGTCTTTCAGGCCTTAGGGTCGAGAAGAAGGTTATCCTCCCACTACTGATGGTTTGAGCCTGGCTAGCCAGCTTAGAGAGGACGTCGGCATCTTGATTCTCTGATCTCGGGATCTATTTAATCGAGAATTCTTGGAACAAGGTCGTTCATGCCATGACAGTTTCTAGGCACTTTTTTATGTTTTCTTCACGGGCCTCATAGATTCCATGGATCTGTTGAACCACGAGTTGTGAATCGCTGTGAACCAACATTCTTTGTATTTTTGCCTCATCAGCTAGGCGCATTCCTAATAAGAGGGCTTCATATTCAGCCTCGTTATTAGAAAAGGGGTACTCCAGTCGTACAGGGAATTCTATGACGGTCTGTGGCTCGTCTGGAGCTATTTTTTTGAAGATTATGCCTACTCCCCCATGGGTATTAGTGGAGGATCCATCAATATATAGGTGCCCGACCTCCATGAGCCATATTATCCAGAGCCCATAGCTAGACGACGGCGCTCGCCGACACCCGATGCCTCGTTACAAGGCATGACGGAACAAATGCAGAATGAATTGCTGGAACTCTTTCACAATCTCAACCCGGGCGAAGCACCAGCCTATCAAAGGTCACCATTCGCGTCCGCTATCGCCGAACCTCAGGTCCCCCTAACCATGAAGCCCACCAGACTTCTGAGCTACGCTCAAAAAAGCACTAATCGTGATCCCCGTGATCACATCAGCCAGTACCTAGCATGCATGGACTTGTCCTCAGTCCCGGACTATGCCATGTGCCAAATCTTCCGCACAACCCTTATCCAAAAGGCCCAATCCTGGTTCTCTCATCTTCCTCTAGGTATCATCCATAGTTTCGACCAGCTAACCCAGATGTTTGTAAGGTAGTTTTCCTGCAATAGGGTCTTTCTAAAGACTTGCGGTCACCTGTTCAACGTCCGACAAAATGTGGACGAACCCCTTCGGGACTACATGCATTGATTCTCTTAGGCAGTATGGGAAGTGGTCCGGTTCTATCCAGGAGTGCTCTCCGATATAATCATTTGAGCAAGATCTGTTGCAAAAGTCATCAACCTGGAAGACGTGTTGCAAAAGTCAGAATCCTTCATAGAAACAGAGGAGACGCGCAAGATCTTGGAAGCTGCCAAAACCAGGAAGGCCCCGCCAAGGGAAAGAAATGCCCGAAGACAAGCAAAGAGGCAAGAGAGAAAGGGCGAAGAAAGAACTGGACTCGGTACCCTTGCCTAGCATGACGGTATCCCCGGTAGAAATCATGACCAACGTTGGGGAATAACGCTACTTCAAGTGGTCTCAGGCTGCAAGGGACACCTAGAGCCTCAACCGTACAAGAAAGTCTGCACGTACCATCGAACGTACGGGCTTTTGATGAACAACTACATCCACCTCCAAAGGGAGATAGCTAGGCTCCTGAAGCTGGGCTACTTGGACAAGTACGTGATGTCTGATGTGCGCGACCCTGCAAGAATGAAAGGGCATGAAGAGGCGCCCAGGAAAAAGAAACAGAGGTCTGAATCACCTGACTAGGACGACGATTCAGAGTCCACTGAGTAGGAGCAGCTTCCTCTGCCACCTCGAAAGTACCACGATAATCCCCATATGGGTCGCACCAATGATGTCCGTAACTCTCGAGCAAAGACAAAACTATATACGAAAGGCCCGCAATATGGGCAACAAGTTAGAAGTCTTTGCCACTAAGGTAGCTAACCAACCAGTTATCTCCTTCGGCCCCGAGGATCTCCTAGAAATCGTGTACCCCCACGAAACCCCCTCGTAGTCACGGCTACCATATTGGGGACCGAAGTTAGAAGAGTGCTCGTAGACACGGGAAGTTCAGTTAATGTTCTTTTCCTACCAACGTAACTAGCTCTGGGAATTACACAGAGTCAAATGGATTCGATCAAGGTCCCCCTCGTAGGATTCTCCGGAGAACAATGCCAAACAGTGAGAATTATAGTTCTACCAATGTCGTGGGGAGAAGGTGCCACTCGTCGTACTGAGCCCACAGAATTTTGGGTAGTGGACGCCCCCTCGCGAATGTATAATGCCATATGTAGACGACCTGCCCTTCGTACCTTTGAACCCGTTCCGTCCACTCTCCACCTGGAGGTCAAATTTTCGACCATGGCCGAAATTGAAGTACTCAAAGGAGATCAGACCCTCGGACGGGAATGCCACATGAATGCATTGCCAATTGCATCTGGTCACCGTGAGTCGCAGCTCCCCAACAAAGAGCCCGCTTGGAGGAAATCCGAGTCCAGTCCGCTGAAGATCTCAAAATGATAAAATTAGTGGAAGGCGCCGAGGGCAAAACTGTGAAAATTGGTACCCAGGTCAGAGTAGATGTTGCAAAGGCCATCGTTGCCACCCTCAGGTCTTTCCAAAAATTCTTCCTTTGGAAGGACGGGCCCCTTAGGTGAATCAGCCAAGAAATATGTGTGCACAAGCTCAATGTATATCCCACAGCGAAGCCCGTCCAACAGAGAAAGATGAACATGGGGCTGAAGCGAAACAAAGTAATCTGAGCCGAGGTCCAAAGGCTCATAAACCCCCACCAGATCCGTGAAGTCAGGTACCCCGAATGGCTGGCCAACGAGGTCCTAGTCCCAAAAATAAGAGGCATGTGGCATATGTGCGTTGATTCCCCGACCTCAACAGCGTCTGTCCAAAGGACTACTATCCTTTACCAAGCATCGACATGTTAGTCGATTCCATCGCTGTGTGCAACCTCTTATCCACCATGGATGGGGACCAAGGCTACAATCAGATCCCAATGGCAAGCCACGACCAGGAAAAAACTAGCTTCATCATAGGTATCAGCACTTTTTGCTAACTAGTCATGTCGTTCGGCCTTAAAAATGCGGGCGCCACAAATCAAAGGTTAGTCAACCTCATGTTCGAGGGATTAATCAGCAACACGATGGAAGTCTACGTCGATTGTATGATCGTAAAAAGTCAGAGGGAGGAGGATCACGCTCGTGACCTCGCTTGAGCCTTCGAGATCATGAAAACATTTGGAATGAAGATCAACCCTTGGAAGTGCTCTTTCGATATCCAAGGGGGAAATTTTCTAGGGTACATGGTTACCCAGAGGGGGATCAAGGTTAACCCAGAAAAAGCTGAGGCCATACTCAACATAGAGTCACCAAAGACCGTGCGAGACGTTCAGAAGCTAATAGGCAGAATGTCCTCACTAAGCAGGTTCATTTCCCGCTCTTCCGAGAAGGGCCTTCCCTTCTTTAAAATTCTCAGGAACAAAAAAGAGTTTCAGTGGACAGACCAGTGTGAAGAAGCCTTCAAATCGCTGAAAGAATACTTGGTCCGTCCGCCCCTTCTAGTAAAACCCGTCCCCAAAGAAATGATCTTCTTATGCCTAGCCGTGGGAAAAGAGTCGGTTAGTGCAGTTCTGGTCTGAGCTGAAAGAAGGGAAAATCTGCATGTGTATTACGTTAGCAAAACCCTCCTCGACGCTGAGATTCGGTACTCCCGCATAGAAAAGGTCGGGTTAGCCCTCGTTTCTACAGCCCTAGCCCATCCGATCACAGTTCTTTCCGAGCATCCTCTCCGAACTATCCTCAATAACCCGGAGTGTCTGGACGAATAATCAAATGGACCATCAAATTAGGGGAATTTGATATTATGTATTCCCCCCGACCCGTGATCAAGGCCCTAGTGTTGGCCGATTTCATCACTGAAATGCACGAGGAGCTTGAAGAGGATGAGTGGAAACCCCTGTGGCACCTATATATTGATGAATCCTCCACTAATACCCAAGGGGGAGTAGGCATAATCTTCAGAAAAATAGCTCTAGACGAGCCAGAGACCGTCTTCGAATTCGTCGTACGTCTGGAGTACCCCATTTCTAATAACGAGGCCGAATATGAAGCCCTCTTATTAGGAATGTACCTAGCTAACGAGGCAAAAATACGAAGGATATTGGTGCACAGTGATTCATAGCTCGTGGTTCAACAGATCCATGGAACCTACGAGGCCCATGAAGAAAACATGAAAAAGTGCTTGGAAGCGGTCATGGCAGGAATGACCTTGTTCCAAGAATTCTCGATCAAACAGATTCCAAGATTGGAGAATCAAGATGCTGATGCCCTATCTAAGCAGGCCAGCCAGGCCCAAACCATCAGCTGTCGGAGGATGAAATTGTAGGACCGTGGATTGACACAACACTTTTTGAGAGTTAAGCTGAAATTGCCTTAACTCTATTTTGATCTTCTTGATAATAATAATGTGCAGCGGAAGTAAGAACACAAGAAGATATAATTTTAAGAAGTTTTCAATATTATTAAAAACTTCCGAGCCTTAGGCGAAATAACTATAAAGGTTTTATCAAAAACGTTCTCACAACAATTCAATCACGCTCTTTGTTGATCGGACTCAACGAAGCAGATAAGTAAGAACTACTTAACTTCTATGAACTAGACTTAAGCAGTTGATACAAAAACTGTGCAAAACAAAATGAAGACAATACAAAGTATGATTAGTCTCTTGGATTATTGGCACGATTGTCTTGTCTTAATCTTGATGAACTTCACATCTTTTATAGATTTCTTGAGTCTTGAACGCCAAGATGTGTTGTTCACAGTTTTGGTAACTCTTGTTGTTTCCTTGTTGAAATTTGCCTTCTTTGTGAACTTCATATCTTTCCAGAATATGTGTTTCCTTCATTACTGATTTAGCAAGGTAACACATCTTCTTCAATTCGGAGAATCCTGGAAAGAATCGCGTTGCAAAGAACAGCTCACTTGTTTCCTTCTTTTGAAAGCGTGTGAGTTGACTATTCAACTTAGCTTGAATTATGGAAACTTCAAGTAAGGAATCTTCCAAAGCTCTTCCTTATGTTTAAGATATTTTCCTGGACATAAACATAAACAACCAAAACCGTGGAACTTGATTAATAAGTGAATAAAGGCAAAACTTAATTTTGGCAACTAAAGAACAGTTTTCGCACAAGCTCTCGGCTTTCAATGTTATCCTCAATGTTATCTCAACATCGTCTAACATTTCACTGTCTAACATTGATTCCAGAAAACCTGCACTTTCAGAGGATAACCTTTTTCTCGACCCCAAGGCCTGAAAGACATACCGAAGGCGAGGAGGATCAAATGACAGCCCCCATTGAGGAGGACTGGATGGCCGAGATCATCGACTTCATCTGAAACCCCAGAAAATTTGCTCATGACCGAGCCAAGCAACGCGTCATGTACTGTCCGGTATTACATACAGAATGGGGTTCTGTTTCGAAGGTCGTGGTCCTATCCGACCTCCCGATGTGTAAACAAGCAAGATATACAGTTGATCCTGAAAGAGATTCACGATGGATGCTGGGACAATCACTTCGGTGGAAGAAGCATGGCTGCCAAAATTATCCGTTAGGGGTATTACTGGCCGACCATTGCTGCAAATTATGAACATTACGCCTGAAAGTGTCAAAAATGTCAGCTGCACGCCCCCATGAGGTACCAGTATGCCGCTCCTTGGGGACCCCACAACGTCCCTTATCCATTCGCTCAATGGGGAATCGACATCGTCAGAGCTATGGTCCATGATAGGGGAAATAAGAAGTTCCTTCTAGTAATGGTCGATTACTTCACCAAGTGGGTCGAGACGGAACCCCTCTCTAAGATTCCCATCCAAGTGGTGATAAACTTCCTCTGGAGAAATATCTTGACTCGATTTGGAGTCCCTCTACAACTGTTGAGCGACAACGGGTTACAGTTTTGCAACGATCTCGTTGGAAAATGGTGCGACAAATGGGGAATCAGACACCGCTTCACAGGGTCAGATACCCCCAAGGAAACGGCCAAGTAGATGTTACCAACAAAACCCTCCTCAAAATATTAAAAGCCCGTCTCGACCAATATCAGTCGAAGTGGGTCAAAATAGTCCCCGGTGTACTGTGGGCCTATCATACTACCCCACGAGTTGCGACGGGTGAAACCCCCTACAGCCTCGTTTTTGGTATCGAATCAATAGTCCCTTCCGAGGTGGTGAAACAAAGTCTACGGGTCTAGGAATACGGGGAAGCCCAAAATAGTGTCGACCTCACCCTAGCCTTAGACCTCTTGGAAGAAAAGCGAATTAGAGCTGCCACCCATGCGGAATTTTACAAGGCCTGCATGGCCAAGTACTACAACACCAATGTTCAACCCCGTTCGTTCCAAGTCGAAAACCGCGTCCTTAAAAGGGAAGAGGCCTCCAAGAAGGTTAGAAAGTTGGATCCAAAATGGGAAGGCCCCTATCAGATCTCTAAGATCCTCGGGCCTGCCACCTATCTACTTAAGGACGTGAACGGTCAAGAGCTCACACGAGCTTGGAACAGCCTTAACCTCCGAAAGTATTACCTTTAAAAGGCGCTCTGTAGTCGGCCCCTTGCGGCGACTCAATTTTGCTCACGTAGTTAGTATGCTTGTATTTTGACTTAGTGGTTATACACGTTGAAAAGTAAATATACCATCGGCAATAAAATAACTATGTTCGATAAAAATTTAAGTCTTACAACTCACAAAGAGCCCAAAAGGTAATCTTCCATTAATAGGTCTAAAACGACCAACAAAAGAAAAACGAGAATTGTGGGGACTTTGTCGTACATAGCAGCAAAACAAAAAAAAATGCCCATTCAAAGCATCTACGTCACGCCCTAAGTGGACCCATAGCGGCACATAAAAAGAAACAAGGGCAATGCCAGGCTATGACTACTCCTTTGTAGGGCGCTTTCTGGCCTTGATCCAGGCTCGACGCTCTTCAGCAGATAACTCTTTGGGTCAGGTTACATCAACACTCCGGAAGGGGCCCTACGATGGTCCGACGAGACAGCACTGGAGGAGGTAGAAAATGGGATGTCGTGGAGAGAAACAAATGAGGACACTGCCATCCTGTATCTGATCTTGATGAGGTCCCTCGTCTCGGATGCCAGAATATGGATTTGGGGCGCCCCGACCGGGTCAAGGCAGGCGCTGGCAACACCCACCTGAAGCTCTCTCCTCGTATCCTCGAGTTGGCGAGCTAATCGATCTCGTTCCTCTTGAAGCGATTGACCTCCTCCACTATCTGGTTGGCTTCTTTAGCCCTCTGCTCCCACCTCGTGGTCTTAGCATCGGACTTAGCTACAGCCGCAACTTTTCAAGTCCCCCAAGTCCCGATCCGAGGACGCTCTCAACTCTGCCATGTGCTCACGAGTCTCCTTTAAGGTAGCATGCAACGATGCATTCTCTTCACGAGCCTGACTAAGCGAGGCTCGAAGAGCATTACGCTCCTCCACCACAGCCTTTAGGACACTAACGCTGGCCTTATACGTGCCAAGCGCGTCTCCAAGCACAGTAAGCTGCAAAACACAAACAAGTCGTGAGCCCAATGATTGTTACAAGAAAATCACGGGCAAAATAAAGATTAAAAGGGGGTGCTACCTCGCAAAGGCTTTGACCAAAATGCTCCCACAAAACAGCATCACCGTAACCCCCTAGGATCTCACGATCCCCGCAATTCAAAATTTCACTGACAAAAGACCTATAGTGGTCCGGATCCATGTACCCCTCAGCAAAAATCGAAGGCACTGCAGGAGTACAAAGAAACTCTTCCTCCTCCGGGGTGAGCTTAAACTTGCTCTTCTTGGGGGGGACTTGGGGCAGTAGTCCTTTACAGCCGAGAAAGGGTCAATCACCACTCTCCCCTTATCCCTTCTCGAGGAAGACGCGCTTACATCTCGACCCCCTCCCTCCTCTTCGAGAGACCACCAACAGCATGCACCTTGTCTGTCAGATTCAATGACGATGTTGACAAGGGCCCAAAGTCAAGCTTCGTGCCAAATGGAGGTATAAAATACAATGTAAAGTGTTAACGAGGTCGATATGTTGAGGCATACCTTACCCTCGTTAGCTTTCGCCATCACAACATCTGCATCGGCAGCAGATGGGCTCCTAGGAGCCTTGGGACAGTACTCGCTATCTACAGAACCCGAGGGCTCAGTTGGCTCTAAGGAGGCGGCCATGCCACGAACCCCCGATGCAGACGACTCCGAGTCTTCGCCGGATAGAGCGAGCACGTCACCTCTAAAGGGTCAACGAGCATGGGACACCATCTTCGTACCTACAGACCAGCACCATGAAGGGTCAAAAAAAAGAGTGAGTATACTCTATATACCTGCATAAGAGGTTTCGATGAACATTCGAAAAAAAATTACAAAAAAAATCCTAAGACCATTTACGAAACTCCAAGTGTTGTCGAAGCGTTAGCGGCTCAGGGTGTTCCTCCACTAATCCGTCCTTGAAACCAGCCAAAAGTAGAACTATAGGGCTGTTCAGCATCGGCAGACATCATAGAGGCTGTCGAACAGACCCCTCTCCTCCAAATAGGAAGCAGCCTCCGAAGCTGTCGACGGGGATGGGTAAACATAACCTAACCCCCAAACTCGAGGCACGCGCTGCCCTTCTCCGCCGATTATGGTGAGCAGCGGAAGCGCTATTCCGCTGTGAGGGAGGACGAGAAACAGAAGAATCACGAGACTCTTCATCAGTGGAAAAGACGGTGGTAGCTTGAGAAACCATTGCCAAGAAAGAAAGAATTTTTTTAACAAAAGGAAAGATGTGTTTGGAAGTGATGAGGAAGAAGGATTAAGGTGGTCGTGTTTATATAGGTGGGAAGACACGGTTCCTATCTCGAGTTATCTTGCTTCCACGCCCTCGGTTCGAAAGGTGGGACCGTTAAACTCCCCACTCACGACTCAGACGAACCGCCACCTTCTTCGAATCACTGTAACCTTAGCATGTCATACGTCACCATAGGGGAGCTAGATCGGCGTACCAATTCCCCACGTCTTTTCATAATAAATGAGGAACCTCTTCCCAAGGTGGGTAGTTGGAAGATGAAAAGGCGAGCCAATTCAAATCCATGACTACCCCGTCAGTCACTGACGCCCTACCAACCCCATCCGAAGATGCCTACCACGACCACAAGGGTAACTTGAAAGTTTCAACAAAAAAATTTAAGCATAGATCAATTGTCGGAGTGAACGCCTGGTACCCACTGTGATTTTTTGAGGTCCATAAAAGGGAAAGCTCAACCGACACCCCCGCAAAACAGAATACCCTCGTATACGTCGCATAAAACGGTACTATGGCAACCACGAGCTCCGACGACCGCAGATACTTATAGCAAACTTAAAAACCCTATAGTCGTGGTAAGTGCAGAAAAAATGAGCAGACAAAAGCAAAATCCTCTCAATGGGTTAGACATAGAAAAGCGCAAATAAAGAGTATATGGAGGCTTCCAAAATAATTTTCATTCATAATCAAGAATTCTGGGCGGGGACGACCCGGTACAACCCCAGAAAAGGAAAAACAAAAAATAGTCTAAACAAGATAAGGCCAACACTGTCGCAAAACTCTCTACAGATATCTACGCCTGAGGAGTGTGGATGGGGCCTGCTATAGTGGAAAGGACATGAGAGCTTCGTACCACCGCACTACGACCAGAGAAGAGATTCAGAGTATCCTCCGGCTTCTCTGGACGGAACATTCGGGTCAAGGATAGTCTTTGGGGATCAACCTTGGGGCGGAAGAAGTTCTTCGTAATGCCAATTTGTCGGCAAGATCAGAAATCCCACAAAAGGTGACCCTCAAACAAGGGGTCGAGCCGCTCATTTATCTTCATCTCGTGAGCAGCTAGACATTCGTCTCGCTCTATTATGGTCTTCTCCACAAGACCCTGAAGCGAAGTCACCAGCTTCTCAGAGTCCTCGAGCTTCCCGACCAACTCAGCTTCCCTCCCGTCCAAGGCTTCCCTTGCCTTTTCTGAGGCCGCCAGGCGCTCTCTCAACTGTTGCTCTGATCCCTTCAGGGCATCCCTCTCTTTGGCTGCCTCCTCGTATAACAGAGATAGACCTCTCACTCCCACGGGGGCTTGTCAGAAGAAACAAACTCCAGTAATATAAACTTGAGAAGAAGTAAAGCATATTCTTAACAACATCACTTACCAAGGTCACACGCAATTGCACAACCAAGCCCAACTCTTGGGCATCAAGCAAGGAAGCGGTCTGAGAAGCACCAAGACAAGCCAACTCGTCGGCAAAACCCACAGTTTGGGCTCCTAGGCTCGTATCACTCCTCAAAAGCGATTGCACTGGAGGAAAAGTAATTTGACCCCAAGTTCCGGCTTCCCGAGTAGGGGCGACTTGGGAATCCAAAGTTCCCATCTCTCAACGCTTGGGAAGTGGCAAAGAAGACCTCTAAACCACTGACTCCGTTCTTGCAGTCGGGGGCTGAGGAGTAGAAGGCTGACCTGGAGAAACACCCCCAAGGTCCGCCAACGTTTTTGAAGGGTAGTGCGCCACGAACCAATCTATGGCCGCTCCCGACCCAACGGGGGAAAGACGAGAGGCAGTAGGACTATCACCCACTTGCACCAGAACAAGACCCTCGTCCTCGGAATCCTGAACTAAGATCACCTTGTTCTGGGAGGAGACCTCAACCTGTTCCTATTGTTGCTGCCTTCCTACCAGACCGACCTCCCTCTCGCTCAACCGACTCGCGTGAGAAGAAGCCTCGGCTGAAGCACTCTTTTTCTCAGAAGGCTCATTCGTCGATGCAGCAGAAGTCGTCGACCCACCTGTCCTTCGAAGCTTGGAAGCAATGGCTTTCTTCTTCTTCTTGGAAGGGCGTGGGGGGAGCATCGCATCTCAGCGTCTCCATGATAGTCCCTGCAGAATTAAGATTCCGATTCAGCAAAAGGAAGAAAAACCCGAAGAAAAAATACCTACGAAAACTATCCAAGAACACTTACTGATCTCAAGGTGGTTGTTTCCCACTAAGGACTTCAAAGCCAGTAGGTCGTTCAGGCCACATTTTCGGTAAAGGGCCAAAAACACACTAACATGGGACATCTTGTTCTAGCTAAAGCCTTGATCAAAGAACCCATCTTCCGTTAACTCCTCATTGGCCTTTGCATGGTCCAAGTTAGCAGGAATTTGGGGATCTTGGTTCCACTCCATCGGAACGTCATCCAAAAGACTCGCTACGGTAGGTCGAACGAAGAAAAACTTCTCTTTCCAGCTGTTGTGGGAACCCAGAAGGTCGTGAAGACTTCTCTTTGTCGACTTATGCATGGTGAAACTATAAAAGAGCTTGTCCGATGACGAGCTCGCCAAATGGAAGGCCCCAAAGAACCTGTCCACCATGCAGCGATAGCCGTAGGCCCAACAGATAAAGACAAATGCCGCCAAAACTGACCATCCGTTTGGGGGGAGTTGGCTCGGACAAAGCAAGCATGCCTTGAAGACCTCTCAGTAAAAAGCAAGGAGGAAAGATCTCAACCCCGCCTTGATCTGTTTGAAATAGGCGGTGTAACAGCCAGAGCAAGGAGAAGTAGCCATCTCGTGACCCTGGGGCACCACAAGCTCTAGACCATCACTGCTCGCCCCGTACTTGGAAAATTCAGCACTAATCTCATCCAGAGATCTCACTGAAATCCTTACACCACCAGCCGAAACCTTAGGTGGCGATGTCGCCGCCATCGCCTTTTTGCCTTTTGAGCGAAAGCTTCTGTTGTACCAAAAACAACGATACGGCATCGCGATGTCTCCTTAGCGGAAGGCGACGCTACAGAAATTTCCCGCCACTGCAGCAGACTCCATCCGCCGCCTTACCATACCAGGCGCCTCCTCACCGGAAGTGCTCATGGAAGCCATCGGATCGCCGATGAAAATTCAAAACACCAAAGAGAGAGAAAAGAAAGGGAAAACATAAAAGCTCGTGTGAATAAAGCGAAAGCACTATGAGTCCCCTCAATTTATAGGCGGAGCAGCCAAAATGATGCCCTCGACGCATGGCCAGCCCAGCGCCATGTGGATCATGCAGGACCACAATTTCAGAAAAACCTCGACAGTACAAAGACTCATTAAATGAGTTCCAAGTGATTTATACAAAATACACTCGGAACTGGCCATGCGATCTCAAATAATATTCATACTTCAAAACCGCTATTTTATGAAACTATCTCAATGTGTTTGTGATTTTTAGCAACAAACATCAATAATACATGTGAAATGAACTAATAAATGGTCACAAAGCAAGTGATTGAGGTATGAAATAGTAGATTGAATGTGATCGAGCGAGTTATTAGCGTTGAACTTATTTTTAGTTCTATCTACAACTCCTCATCGTACACACCTTGTTGATTTGTTATTATGATTTTCTTCACAAATTAAAGTATAAATATCATTAATCGGTTTAATTAGTAGATCATCTTACATATTACGTTTATATCTATATGTATCTATGCATGATATATATATATATGATCGTTGTCGTTCAATATCGTGGGAATATTCATAACGGCTTGTCCTACATATATAATGCTCGAAATTTATAATTAGACATTGAAATTATGGTTGTTTTTACTATTATTAGGATAGTAATCAACTAAACTAACAACGTGGTACCTCAAATCATCGAAAACGCGTCACTTTGAAGTATGAATATTATTTGTGACCGCGCGGCAGTCATGAATAGTTGCAATTGCAACCGCAAAGCGGTCTTAATTAGTACTATTTGTGACCGCCACGCGGTCTCAAATAATAGTCATACTTCAAAATCGATATATGAAACGATCTCAATGTGTTTGTGATTTTTAGCAACAAACATCAATACTACATGTGAAATGAATTAATAAATGGTCACAAAACAAGTAATTGAGGTATGAAATAGTAGATTGAATGTGATCGAGCGAGTTATTCGTGTTGAACTTATTTTATGTTCTATTACAACTCATACCCATACACACCTTGTTGATTTGGTACTATGATTTCCTTCACAAATTAAAGTATAAATATCATTAATTGGTTTAATTAGTAGATCATCTTACACATTACATTTATATCTATATGTATCTAGGCATGATATATATATATATAATTGATCGTTGTCGTTTGAAATCATGAGAATCTTCAAAACGGCTTGTCCCACATATATAATGCTCGGGTTTATAATGAGACATTGAAATTATGGTTGTTTTTACTATTATTAGGATAGTAATCAACTACGCTAACAACGTGGTACCTCAAATCATCGAAAACACGTCACTTTGAAGTATGAATATTATTCGTGATAGTGCGTCGGTCACAAATAACTGCAATTGCAACCGCCATGCGATTTCAAAAATCAATGGATAGTCTCAATTGCAACCGTCTCGCGGTTGCTGAAACTGAGACATAAATTGTGATTGCGATGCAGTCCCAATTGAGTTCGGATCGCAACTGAGATCGCGATGCGGTCCCAATTAACTTGGGACCGCAACACGATTGTTGGGTAGTCTCAAATGTCCAGCAACCGCGTTGCGGTTGCTAAGGGGCGGTCTCAAAAACCACCTCAATCTTGTAGTGTAACGCTATACAACAAAAGGTGTATTAATATATTTTTTAATATATTTGTTAAGTTTTTAGATGATAGTAGTATACACAAAAATATTGTAACTAAAAAGAATTTCATGGTCGGCTATATAAATTGGGTAGGCTATATAAACATGAACGAATAACATTGAGTCGTGAACATAAATTTTTTCTTTACATACGTTTCGGTTGAAGAGCATATCTTCATTTAGATATTTGAGCTTCATGTCCTTCCGTATGACCTCCATCCACGTCTTCTTTGGTCTCCCCCAAGCTCTAGTCGTCTGTCCTAAGTCGAGATTTTCAACACGTCTTAAGCGGTTTTTTCGCATCTTTTCGTCGATGGACACCACACCTAATTTATGTCGAATATCTTCATTGCGCACCTTATCTCTCCTAGTGTTACCGCACATCCATCGTTGCATGCGCATCTATGTAACGTTCATTTTCTATGCATGACTTTGTTTAATACCCCAACACTTGGAGGCGTAAAGCAAAGCATGTTATTTGCAACCAACATTAGTTTGAAAGTTTTGCTTTTACAAATTTGGTAGGTTAGAATTCATTTGGATATTATAGTATAGCAAGATTACCAAAATATAATCTTTCTTCTACCAGGACTCCTGGTTTACTAAACCCATCAATAAATTAGTTTCTAATCTTCACACACCTACTTGTTTATCTTTTATAAATTTGGTATGTTAGTAAACTTTTCAAAATAGCATTCCTAGTCTAGATAAGAGAATCTAAGTATGTAACAAGAATTCTAGTTGATCTAATTACAATTTACTAGCTAAGATATCCTTATTTTCTTGTTTCCTTTATGTGCTCAGATTAAACAATCATCTCGTTCCAAAAATAACATGGACAGTTTGCATGTTTGAGAGAAATAAAAATGGTGTGCTGAAATTCGCTGGTTAATACCTGCGGACCACATGACACAGACTAAATTTTTTTGCGGTCATACGACCAGTTTGAGTTACTTTCATACCTCAATTTGCATGTTCATAAAATAAACGATAATTGTCTCGCCTAACAATATAATAATATCAAAGAGACCCAATTTTATATATGTAATTTGTAACATAAATAATTAACTCATAAACCTAAAAAATTACTGAACCACCTGAAATCATAAATCACATTAATCAAAACTTCAATTTTTATAAAATTTCATTGCCATATGCATGGAGTGTCTTTTTTCATTAACAAAATTAGCAATTTCACATACTATGTTGTGTTATTTCTTGCAAAACTTATAAAACTATTTTAATTGAAACTTTCCGTCAAATAAGCATTTTTCACTATTTTATCACCCAAAATGTTGATACGCAGCCCACAAACTATCGTGTGACTTAATTTGACAATCTAAGTCACTTAAAAGTGATTTAGTGAGACAGAGACAAATATAAACAAAAAGAAATGTGAGCTAAAAGTTTTCTTTTAATTGTTTCGTTTAGAGAAATCGCTCAATGGAACGCAAAATTTATCGAATTCAAATCACAATTGAATCGCACAAATCGAACAAACAAAATATGAATAACAATCACAGCAAAGAAAATAACCAATCACGAACAACACACGCAATTTACTTGGTTCGGCGTTCTAGCATCAATGTGATGAAGAACCATAATCCAAGGGAGAAATGGATGTCCAATTTTATTGATTTTTTTAAGAGTACAAAGTTGTGTCAAAAACCATTATGAAATCGGCTGCGTAACAGATTATATATACTGAGGCTGTTATAACTAACTTGCGTGAAGCCCACGGCCCACTTGAATTAACTGTCTGCCCTAATCTGACTCTTGTCGCCCAGTTGCAACAACTATACAAGCTTTCACTGCTACTAAAGCTGCCCTAGTTGCAATTACATTCAAGATGGTAGAATTATGGAAATACCACTGAGCCAAAGTCGCTAATTCCCACAATTCTCCACCTTATTTTTGTAACTCTACCTCAATCACAAAATCAGCAACCCAACTCCTCCAAACCAGTCCTGAACACCAGGACTAACAACCCTTCAGCTGAATCAAATCCAGACAATGATCGAACTTGCTGCTAGACAAGACTTTGGTGATCATATACGCTGGATTTTCCTCAGTTACAACCTTCTTTACCATCACAGAGCCGCATGTTATCACTTCTCTCACAAAGTAAAGTTTGATATCCACATGTTTAGTCCTTTCATGATAAACTTGGTTCTTCGACAAATGTATTGCACTTTGATTGTCACAATGAACTGTGATCACATCATCTTAAATCTTCAGCTCCTTGGCAAACCCATCTAACCATAGAGCCTCATTGATTGCTTCTGCCAATGCAATATACTCTGCCTCAGTAGTTGATAATGCAACTACTCTCTGCAAGCTAGCCTTCCAACTAACAGCAGTTCCAAATGTTGTAAAAACATATCCATTAAGTGATTTTTTGGAGTCCAAACATCCAGCATAATCAGAATCAACAAATCCTTGATTGCCAGGCTGATTCTCCATCATATGTTGCAACTCATCAAACACCAAAACTTTGTTGATGGTGTGTTTCACATACCTCATCATCCATTCCAATGCCTTACAATGCACCCTTCCAGGATTAGCCATGAACCTACTGATCATGCTAACTGAGTAAGCCAAATCAGGTCTAGTGCAGACCATGGCATACATTAAAGATCCAACAGCATTTGCATAAGGAATTTCTGCCATATACTCCTTATCTTCATCAGTGTTGGGATACTGATCAGCACTCAATTTGAATTGTTGAGATAATGGAGTTGTAACTCCCTTAGCTTCAGACATTCCAAATTTCTCTAGTATATTCTTAAGATACTCCACCTGAGACAAGTACAACAAACCTTTAGCTCTGTCTCTTCTTATCTCCATACCCAGAATCTTCTTAGCTGCTTCTAAATCCTTCATTTCAAACTCTCCTTTAAGTTTGGATTTCACAGTTGCAACTTCGATCTTGGTATTACTGATGATCAGAATATAATCAACATACAACAACAAGAATGTAAACTGCTTTTCATCTTTGAACTTAAAGTAGACACAATTGTCATACTTACTCCTCACAAAGCCAATCTTCATCATGAACTCATCAAATCTCATATTCCTCTATCTTGGAGATTGCTTCAGACCATACAGAGATTTATTGAGTTTACACACATGATCCTCCTTACCTTTGATCTCAAATCCTTCTGGTTGCTTCATTAGAATGATCTCATCTAAGTTTCCATACAGAAATGCAGTTTTAACATTCATTTGTTCCAACTCCAGGTTATACTTTGCCACAAGAGAAAGAAATATTCTGATAGACCTGTGTTTTACCACAGGAGAGAAAACTTCATTATAATCAATGCCCTCCCTTTGAGTAAACTCTCTTGCAACTGACCTTGCTTTGAACCTTCCCTTCTCAACACCAGGGATTCCTTCCTTTTGCTTAAAGATCCATCTACATCCAACCAACCTAGATCCCTTTGGTCTTTTAACAAGATCCCAAGTATTGTTATCCTTCAGAGACTTCATTTCTTCAGACATAGCATCAAGCCAATCATGTCTATCATTGCTATTCACTACAGCCTCGTAGTCTTTTGGATCGTCACCTAATACACTCCTTACTGTCATTAGTGAATATGCAAACAAGTCTTTATAACCATACTTCACTTACCATGAATTCCAACTCTTTCTCTGGTCAGCATGTAGTTGAATACAGCCTGATCCACAGGCTCAGTTGCACCTGGTTCTTCTTCAAGTAACCAATTGCCAGGATGTTATGGTTACCTAACAGCCATAAGCTCCACCTCAAGCTCGTAACCACTAAATTCCTCATTTCCTGAGTTAACACAATTGTTAATCTCAACAGCTTGCCCAAGTAAATCACCATTGCATTTAACAGCCATAGTGCCCTCATTTACCCTGCAACACTCACTGAAGTCAGTTGAACAAAACTCCAGACATTGTCTGTTCTTAGTCTTTTCAGTTGCAATTCAGTCTTCTCCATCATGGTCCTTTAGCTCTTGAATGTTCCAACAGTCTGTTCCTTGGTCTTCAACACAAATAGCCACATCTTCCTGGAATAACCATCCATCAGTGACAAAAAGTGCCTTACAACTAAGTTTGAAACAGTTCATGAGGGTTCCAGATCAGCATGAACATAATCACAATGTTCACAACAGCTAATCTTCTCCAGCTTTTCAGCTCCCAACAGAAAAAGCTTCCCCAACTTGAACAAACCTCTTTCACTCACATGTGCTAATCTCTTGTGCTCCAACCCAGACTTAGAAACAACCCTCTGGACAGCTGCTGTTGCAACTATACCCATGACAGACTTTCCTTCTAGTATGTAAAGGCCATTTTCCCTTACTCTTGTCATCACCACATGTGATCTTTTGAGAACCTTTACCATACTATTATCTCCCAAGAACTTGTAACCTATCTTCTCTAATAAACCAAGAGATGTCAAGTTTCTCTTGAGATCAAGGACATATCTCACCAATCTCAACAGTTTCTCAGATCCATTGTGGAGGCTGAACCTTACAGATCCTATACCTTTCACCTTACAAGGTTTGTTATCTCCCAAGTACACTGTTCCACCATCAATCTCCTCATATTCTTCAAATATAGATCGATGTGGAGTCATTTGAAAGGAACAACCAGAATCTAACACCCACACATTATTTGGATCCCTGACAGAAGCCATTAGAGCATCAGCAGACTCATACCCCTCTTGTACACTTGCAACAGTGCTAGACTCCTTAGTCTTGTCACCACCATTATTCTATCTTTCAGGACAAAACTTCCTGGTATGACCCTCTTTCTCACAGTGGTAACAAATGAATGGTTTCTTCCCATTCTTTCCCTGTGACTTGGACTTATTCTCTTTCTTCCTACTTTCCTTTTTTCTGATTCTGTGCCTTCACTATTAGTCCCTCACCATTATGTTATTTCTTTGCATTCCCTCTCTCATTCAATTCTTTTGAATTTAGATCAGATTGCACCTCATCAAGTGTTAAAGAATCCCTTCCATATATAAGAGTTTCCTTAAAATTAGCATGAGATTTTGGTAGATCACTTACAATAGTAAAGCTTGATCTTCATCATCAATTGCAACATCAATGTTCTCAAGATCCAAAATCAACTTGTTAAACATAATATGTTCCTCTATCGATTTGTCATCATGCATCTTGAAAGAATACAGAGCTTGTTTAAGATACAAACGATTTACCAATGATTTGGTCATGTACAAGCTTTCAAGCTTCAACCAAACACCAGCAGCAGTTTTCTCCTTCGAGACCTGTCGCAACGCCTTATTACCTAAACTCAGGATCACAGCACTATGAGCCTTCTCCATCATACCCTTCTTCGATTTTTCATCAAGATCCTTATCGATGTTCGTCTCATCCAGTGCATCAACCAATCCTTGTTGAACTAATAGTGCTCGCATCTTCAACCGCCACAAACCAAAATCGTTTTGCCCCGTAAACTTTTCTAAGTCAAATTTTGACATCGCCATGATCGACTCCACGTTCACCGCACCAATTTGTAGTGAAATCGCTCAATTGAACTAATTTACCGAATTCAAATCACAATTGAATCGCACAAATCGAACAAACAAAATATGAATAACAATCACATCAAAGAAAGTAACCAATCACGAACAACACACGAAATTTACTTGGTTCGGTGTTCTAGCATCAATGTGATGAAGAACACTAATCCAAGGGAAAAATCGAGGTCCAATTTTAATGATTTTTTTATGAGTACAAAGGTGTGTCGAAAACCATTATGAAATCGGTTGCATAACAGAGTATATATACTGAGACCATCATAACTAACTCGCGTGAAGCCCACAGCCCACTTGAATTAACTGTCTGCCCTAATCTGACTCTCGCCGCCCAGTTGCAACAGTCGCTCTCTCAGTTGCAACAGCTATACAAGCTTTCACTGCTACTCAAGCTGCCCCAGTTGCAACTACGTTCATGATGGTAGAATTATGGAAATACCACTGAGCCAAAGTCGTTAATTCCCACATTTCGAAAAATACACGAGTGGGCTATATACACAAGCAGGAAGGTCCAACCGAAGGTCCAGATCAATTTGATCATACAGCTTTGCTAAGAGTTCTCACTTTTCTATTAACAAAACAATCGTGGCTAATGGTAACCTGATTCTAGTGAAACTATACTAGTGTGGAAGCCTCTAGGCTATAACCTTTACACGGTAGTGACTGAGGTGATAACAACATTAAAACTGCCCCCAAACTCTTAAGTGTCGGACTAGCCTACCCATGTTCAGGGAACGATCACAGGGCGCAAGCTGACGGACAGCACCCTCGAGCGTTGGGCGCATGTCTCAGCTTGCGGCATATGTTCAGCGCGTGGTTTTTGTGATTGTTTGGGAGCCTGGGTTCTAGGTTGGCACGAGAGCTTTGTCCTTTATGGGACGAGTATTTGAGTGTACATGTTTAGGATATCTGGTTCTACCTTTTCTTAAAACAAATAAATTAATTTATAGATACTATCTTTTTCGAGTTAAATTTTGGAGAAAAAAAAAGTAGATGAATGCTTTCGTATTACCTTAGTTGAGACTTGAGAGGGGGCACATTTGACCATAACTTCTCCTTTTTCTAACTTATCATAGTACTAAAATCCAATCTCCGTTATTTCACCCCTAATCTTTTTGCTATTAAGCTCAACTTGCCCAAAGTAATAGGAATTCGAAGGTAATGCGTTTATTTCCCAACATTAAATCATACATCAGGAAATATACAAAATATAGCACATTGGTTACTATAATTAATAATATGTGGGTATCAAAACCTAAAGTCTTTGATCAAATTGTAATTTTGCTTTATATAATCAATCCTAGGTTAACTTTGAGTGTTGCGTATGATCGTGAATTACAAAATGTATCTCTTCGGGGGGGCCTCGGTTCCCAAATTTATGTCACGTCACTCTTACTAAATTATTAAAATAAATTACATATTTATTAGAGTGGGTATCTAACATGGTGTGGAAAATGGTGAGTGAATACCAAACCCAACCTCTTCTTTATCCTACCTCAATTCTTGCGCGTAACAATAATTTGGGTATCCATATTCAAACGATCCCAGCCTGATCTAATTTTCCAATCGAGTGGGAATGGGACTACATACCCACACCAGTTACCCACGATTATGGGCTAGGTTACGAACTTGAATTTAATCTACCTTCGGAATATCGTTTCCATTCAATACAAGTTATTGGTGGATAGTACATCCAAGCCACTCAAATGTCACAAGGGAAGATAAGGTAGAGAATTATTAGAACTATTAGTGCACGGTTGGTTGCAACAGGCACTAATATGTAAATATTATGATCAATTTATGACCTTTGGTTTGACATTTTGTACCCTCTTCATCATGTGGACCCATTTCTAGCCTTTCCTTTGATTGCACTTCTTAATTACTTGGATTATAACTAAGATTCCTTTAATGCCATTAAATATATACCATGAAATATAACCAAAACAAGGATAGAGGCATAACACATGAAAGTTCCAAAGTAAAAATCCATGGATTTAAAAAAAATTCCATATATATTACTTTTTAATACCCATATATATTTTTACGATATATATATATATATTACTTCTTAATACATATATTATTTTTATGATATATTACTTTTAGTTATTAAAAAACAAAAATCCATGGATTAGTAATAAGTTCATGGATTAAAATGCAAAAATACATGGATTAGAAAACAAAATTCCATATATATTACTTCTTATACCCATATATATTTTTAGGGAGAATTACACAAACTACCCCTGAAGTATGTGGTAATTACACAAACTACCCCTCATATTTGAGAAATTACACAAACTACCCTTATGGCCGATTTCTCGTATAAAAATTATTAACTTTTGTTGAATGAAAATTCATCCTACTTATTTATGTTGCACAAGAAATAAGAAATAAATTAAAATAACTCAGAAAACATGCATTTATTTCTTTTTAAAAGACAAAAAAAAAACAAAAATATGTAATATCTTTAAAATAAGGCTCTACTATGATTTCAAGTTGTACGGTTGTGTTAGTTATTTTTATTTTTTTTTACATAAGGGTAGTTTGTGTAATTTCCTAAATATGAGGGGTGATTCGTGCAATTACCCCATACTTCAGGGATAGTTTGTGTAATTCTTCCATATTTTTATGATATATTACTTTTAGTGATTATGAACAAAAATCTATGGATTAGTAATAAGTTCGTGGATTAAAAAGCAAAAATCCATGGATTAGTAATAGATTCATAGATTAAAAAGCAAAGTCCATGGATTAAAAAACAAAATTTCAAAAAGAGTCCCGTTTCATTCAATCACACTTCAACAAATAGTTACATGATCAAAATGACATTAAATCTGGATAAAAGATAATTAAATCTGAAAATAAATCATTAAATCTGGATAATTCCAACAACTATTCCATTATGATCATCATTTCTCTCTCTTCTCTCTCTTTCTCTCTTTGTAAGCTCTTCAATGGCGGAAGAAGGTCATTTCTCCTCAACTACATAACAACGCGCACCTATTACCCGCCCAAATCAAAACCCAATTCGACGACGATTACTACTTCACAAAGCCTAACACCTAAATCATTACTCCTTCGAAAAGATTTCATGGACCGTCAAGAACACTCGCCTCTTTTGCCAGCTAACTTACGCTCAAGTTCTGTATATACAATTGCAGTAACATTTTGCAATCCGCTCATGAAATTCATCGATTGTTTATTCGTCGTCTCCAAGATGAGTGAGTCTGCTCACAGGATCCATACGACGTCCAGCCTCGCCCATATAGCAGATCGAGAATTTGGCATCGTGTTAAGTACTTTACGGAAAAATTGAATTCTTTCATGATGGGGAAATGGGACTGGTATGTGCCCTTTTGTTATTTTTTTCCCCTCTGTTTAGGGAGGACAAAAAAACACGGGAGATTTGAGAAACAGAGGAGATCAGTTAATTTGGTGCTTGATTTGTGATCAAGAACTCAAGATTAGATTGGATCTCAGATTTGTTTTTCATGAAATGGATTTGAAGCCAGTGGAAATTGATAATGGTACCATTAAATTAAGGGACAATTAAGTCATTTAATTACAGCATCTTTATAGGGCCTTATAGGGCCTATAAGGTCAAAAAACGACCCCTTAATTTTACTTAAAAAGAAACAACGAAACTGGTCACTGCTGCTAGCCTGCTATTAACTGAACTGAAAAAAGAAAGCCTCGTTTACTTGGTTAGACACTTTCCAAATGCATAGCCTGCTATTAACTGAACTGAAAAAAGAAAGCCTCGTTTACTTGGTTAGACACTTTCCAAATGCATAGCCTGAGATTTCTCATTTTTGTTAACCGTTCATTTGTAAATATAATATTTATAACTAACAGAAAAGATCAATAGAATTCTTGCTTCTAAATACCTGATAGGCAGCTAATTCTCACAAGTATTTCCCTTCTTGATTCGAAACAGTGTTTTTACAGCTAAAATACATTTTGGTATCCATTCATACATGGTAGTATGCTACATCACAAAAGAATCAACTAATGCACAATACAACAGCTAACGTGGGAGAATGTCAATCACAGACAGGGGCGAGCCGCCATAATCCCAATAAATATTGGTCGTTAGATAATTGAAAGACTTACCACTGGATTTTTCTTTGAAAAGCAGACATCATTCAACTGTTTATAGTCGAAAGTCCCCAATCCTGACAATCTGATGCCATATGCATTCATCCTTCGAACATCTCGTGCTATAGGCGACTGCCAGAGCCCATCCCACCATGCAGGGGGAAGGACAGGCGTTAGAGCACATTGGTTAGGCTGCCCGTGACAACTTAAGGAACCTGCAAATCTGTTCCAGACATGACCCCAACCAACTTGATTGCTTAAACCGTCAGAAATCAAATTACTTTGGAAGCTGCTAAGAAATGTAATGCTCGAATTGCTAGATGATATGTTGTCTGCAGATGAAGGAAAGATATTGTGAGAGAGGTGCTTTCGAAAGGCGATTAAGGATAAGTTTTTTGCAAACTACCAAGTCTATATGCTGCTGCAAGTGCCGCAATCAACTGGGCATAGGTTGTTCCAACACGACGGTGAGCTCCAGAAATAATAGCATGCTTAGCACGAGAGGCGAGAAAGAAATCAACAAAGGCTACCCATCGGGGCGCTGGACCCCAGTCCTTTTTTCTGAAGTTTAGGATGTTGAATTTGCTCGAGTTGCCAGATATATTTCCGCCGAAGTGTTTGTAATCAAAGTGAAGAACCTGGAACGAGAAAACTTCAAAGCTCAGAATATCTGAAGCCATCGTTTGCATTTCTAAAGTACTACTATATATTGAATTACATGTAGAGAACATTTAAAACCTGCTGAAATTTTTTCTTATACTCCAGCAATATCATTTCTCAATAAACTTATTTTACAAAATCATTCCACATTGAACTAGTAGGGCTGTGCAAAAAGAATCGGATCGATTGAATCGGGTGAAAATCGATCGAATGATCCGATCTGAGGATCGCATCGAATATTTGAACCGACTTTTGATTTTTGCCTTAGGATCGAACCCCCATTTGATTCGATTCTCGATTTTAAAGGCTGAGAATCGAATCGGATCGAATACTTATCTTATTTTTTAAAAATAAATAAATATATAATAATATATATAATATTATATTTTTATCTATAAAGCTAAGCCTATTAATGCTACTAAGATATTTCTATATATAATGTTAATATTATATTTTTATGTATACACATACCTAACATCTTTTTCTTGGTCCATTTGAAGGCCACGTTTCTGTCTTTGAGAAACATATACAATTGTAAATTTGTAACACTTTTCTCTCACCATATGAAAGTGAACTTTGTAATTCAGTAACTCTGTTTGAATGTTGTGGTTGGTCCCATTGATATTAAATTAAATAAGAAAAAAAAAAGAAAAAAGGATCGAAATCGAATGATTTTGGATCGAATCGGATCGTTTTAAATTGATTCGATTTCGATCCTCATTTCTCCAGGATCAAAATCGACTTCCAGCCTCGATTCAATCCGATTCGATCCGATCCGATCCAAATGCACACCCCTATGAACTAGTATGCTTACTAAATATAAATTCGTTGTAAGAAAAGACAGAAGGGACAAGATGAGAATAATTACTTCTGTGAATTCCTCTAAACTTGGTGTAATGTCTTTAATATGATCCGGGTTATCTGAAACCAAAACAACTTTAGGTTTCGATATCACGGGAAGATTTTGGACAGCTTTTTTTATGCAATTGACTGCAGCCTGCCCTGCTCTCACAGACCTGCAAACAATAAAGATTGGAAAATTTCCCATCACTTCTCTAATAAAAGGCAGACGATCATGGTAACATGCGGGTGTTCAACTTACTTTTTATACGCAAGCAGAATAATGATAAGAAGCAAGAGAAGCACGAATGAAATTTAGCGATGCTTATGCAAATACTTTCCTTGGCAAAAGGCTTTTACCTTCCTAGGTTGCTTTTATTGGGCCATTTGAAGGCTATTGAAAGACAAATACATATGATTTTGTAATTTTCTACAAGGCAGTCTAACATCATTGAATGCTTTCCAACACGGAAAAAATAGCAATAGTAACTTTAAAACTAACTTACAACAATTTCTAGCAAAAATTATACGATTACAGAAGGAATCAAAGCCCTTCCTACAAATAAAAGGAAATTGGGAAAAATTGATGTGCTGAAGATAAGGTGTAAATGACTACAACATGCTAGCAGGGAAAAAACTCAAGTACATAATCACACTTTTGGAAAAAGCCTAAAATTTATAAGAAATTCGGGAATTCATTTCTTTTTCTCTCATACTCTAATGACACAGAGTGAAAACAAAGCAAAACAAACGAAGTTTTTGCTACTTTCATTACATTAAAGTCTCTGATTTATGGATAATATATATTGTCATTTGTCAAGCTGCAGTACCTATTCATCATCATCCGCATATGCAGTGCAATGTCAGGGTCCTTCCCACCTTTGAGAGCCCAATTTACAGCCTGTTCCACATCTCTCGATGGAGAAATTAAAATCCTCATCAGCTCCCCAAACACATTAGCTCTGTACTGTAGATTTTCTGGCCTCCCAAAGAGACCAGAAGCAGCTTCCCTCATTTCAGAATGTATATTCTTCAAGAAAAACTGAGCAGCAACAGCATCTGTAGTGTTTTGTAACCTGTTGGAACTCGACTCAAAAATTCTGTAGCATTTACAAGGAAAATATCAAAAAACAATCATCTACATACCATATGATAGGTTCCTGCCATTCTTTCCAATTGCTACAGAGAACATTCGTTTGCACAGGCTTAAGAAAATCATCAATTCTCATTGTGAGATGCCTTCCATATTTCTTTAGGCAATGATTCTGTCTCCACAGATGCTTGACTTCTTCCAATGTAAAGGAACTGTTGGAATAAGAGATGTAATCACCAAAAGGATATTTGTCCCTGAAAGTGATGGAAAATTGACAATATAAATATATAAACAAGGAGAGCTCTTCTTTTATTCTGAAACCGACAAACACATACATGACTTTGAGATGTGACGGATGGGGGTCGCGATTCAGTGGCTGTGTTTACATCTCTACATCAACTCCACTCTAGAATTTAATTCATTTCGTCACATTGCTTCACCAAATTAAGGTATTTTACAGCATGATGAACAGCACATGCCCCTTAGTTAAATTCTCACAGAAAAGATTCGAAAGGATAAAGACATAAAGCAACGTGTAAACAAGTCAAATAATGTGTGTTGTTCTTTCTTTTTCTCCATTTATCATCTTGGAGTTTGGTAAGCACA
Source organism: Linaria vulgaris (assembly GCA_948329865.1). NCBI lineage: Eukaryota > Viridiplantae > Streptophyta > Magnoliopsida > Lamiales > Plantaginaceae > Linaria > Linaria vulgaris. The sequence continues at coordinate 37,407,301 of OX415252.1, forward strand.
ATCGTATTTTTACTATCTTTTAAATAGAAGACAAGATCAAGAGCTTAGACATCAAACAAAAAGTAAATCCAAAAGGAAAGGCTTGAGAGTAGAACCAATATGCCTGGTTTGGCCAATTATCAGCGACCGGTTCAACATGACACTCAGGGCAGCAGCAGTTAAGATCTTGTACATTTCGTTGCCAAAACCAGCTTCTGATGCTTTTGCAATTACAAATCCATGTTTGCAAAATTCATCTGGAGAGAGTTGTCGTACTCGTGCAGCCCCTGAAAAGATGAAATACCCATTGATATCACATTACTGAATCTTTTCTCAACTTCTCGTTCCAACAAGGCACTATATTTTGTTTTTGCCTGTGTTGTGTGAATCACTAGTCTTGGTCATGCACATATCATTGTTATTGACTCATTTTCTCACAATATATAAAAAAAAAAAAAAAAAACTACCAGCAGTAACATCATCTTGACATAGAGTATAGCTATAACATACAAAATGCATGATGGTACAACAACCTTCAATTTCGTGGTGTTATATTGCGGTATGTCTATATTGTGTTGACAGACAGTTGCATCAATTAGCCCACACCCAATCCAAACAACAAACAACCATCCTGTTCCTGTCTATCATAATTCATTCATTCCTTAATTAGCATCGTAAATAGCAAAAAGCAAGTATGGCGTAATTAGCATCGTAAATTACCGTAAGCGAATAAGCATCAATAATAATAACTCATGCAGATCTATTAGGCTTTTCACCAACACGCTTGATTGATATAATATAACCTTCACTGGTTAGTAAAATTTGCCATTTCGACCTATTACAATTAACACAGGCTGGATCCAAATCATAAAGAATTCGCTAATCAAAAATAATAAAAAAAGCGAGATCTGAATTGCAATAAGTGTGTGGCTTAACCAAGCAGTAAGTATTATTACTCGTGCAAGATTGAATAAAGTACCATTAACGGCAAAGTGATTTTGAAGAATTCCTCTGACTCGAAGACTTTCTTCCGCATAACCTCTAGTGAAGATTTCACCCATTTCCTCAACCGTGGCGCATTTCGCTACTTGGTTCGAGGTCGTATTAGTTGAGGAGGAGGAGGAGGAGGAGGAGGATTCGGTTACAAGTGATTTATGGTCGATTGCGGATGGAGATGGACTAATGGAGCTGAGTTCGAGCACCAGTAAGGCGATAGCCGTGAGTATAGCGATCGGAATTAGGAACAACGGGATGGGAGTTCGCCGGCGGCGATACGCTGTTGTTTTCGAGCTCATTTTGCAGAGGTAATTAATTGATTTGAGCTGGATGGGGATTTCTTCACTTTTTACTTTTTTAGTCATCCATTCCATAGTGATAGTATCTATCTATCTATATTTTAAAATTAAAATTAGTTTTTAAGATATTTCGGATTTTTTGGTTTTTCTTTTCTAAAATAATAACGACAGAGTTGTATTTTTGGTTCTCCGGCCACTAATTTTACCAGAGTTAATTTTTATTTTTTTACAAAATATTTTTGATGAGTTCACTTCATATGTGCAGGAAGTGCGTGTGAACCATCAGACTATGAAATCGCATTTCTATAATAATTAATAAAAAAAAGTTAAATATAAACCAAAATTCATTTACCTTTTTTTTAAAGGGATAATTCTATCAAACCCCCCAAACTATGGTACCTTTTACCGGACGAGGCCAAAACTTTTATTTTAGCATCAGTGCCCCCTAAACTTTAGTCGTTTGTTCGAATTTCTCCATTTTCTAGTTTTTTTCAATTTTTCCACCAAAAATTACCGAAAAAATTATTTAAAGTTTGACTAAAACCTTCGTCTCGATGAGACGGTTCCAATGGTGGTGACGGTGATGCAAAATTCAAAGTTATAAGATGGGAATTCTAATTTAAGTGAATACACTTAAATTAAATTTTCCGTGTATTGGTTTTGAATTTTGCGACACCGTCACCACCATCGGAACCGTCTCATCGAGACGAAGGTTTTAGTCAAACTGTAAATAATTTTTTCGATGATTTTTTGTGGAAAAATTGCAAAAAACTGGAAAATGGAGAAATTCGAACAAACGACTAAAGTTTAGGGGGCACTAATGCTAAAATAAAAGTTCTGACCTCGTCCGGTAAAAGGTACCATAGTTTGGGGAGTTTGATAGAATTATCCCTTTTTTAAATATCAAAATTTCAACTACCTGATTGTTTATTTAATGATATATGTGACTTAGCCCAATTCATAACACACAATAGAAAACCAAATCACCAGCAGCAAATCTTAAATTCTCTCAAAACCCCTAATTTCACAAGAACCTCAAAAATCCAACTAGCGTAAATATGATTCGCACCAACCCGATTTGTATCAAAATCGAGTTTTAAAATGGATTGGAGGCAAAAACAGGATCAATTCGTGCGTGAAATTTTGGAGGGGAGATGATAGCAGGCATTTACAATAGTCGTGTGTTTGAGAAAACGACCGAATTCTGTCGTGAATGGAGTGAGAGAGAGAACAGACAAGGTGGGCAGGCCGGCGGGGCGGGGTGTGGGTGTGTATAATTTGTGTTTTTTATGTTTTTAACATTTTTATTATTATTAGTTTGTTTAATTAAATTATTTTCTTTAGTTTTAATTTTACCAGATTTGTTTATTTTTTTTTCGGAACCCATAAGAATGGCCCCATGGTGGCGGGATTGGGTGTGTTTGGAGGGGGCGGCGGAGAGGCGAGTTTGGGTGTTATTGTTGGTAGTGGTGGTGGTAGTGGGGGGTGGGGAAGAAGAAGTGGTTTCTTATTTTATTTTTTAAAAATTATAAAAAAAAACCTCTAATTATTACTTATTGAAGAAGAAAATATAACTAACATAAGTTTACATTAGATTAGTAATTGAATATAATTAAAATATTTTTCTTTCTTTTTGGTTATTTTGCTAATAAAAGAAAACACAAATATTTTAATGTGGATTGAAAAAATTGAAGTTTAGTTTATTGAAATTGTAATTAATAAGTATTTGTACTCGAACTAATATATTATATAATTGGAGGGTTTTTATACTTTTTAATATATCTTTTGAAATTTTGGCTTAGTTGGCATGTCTGTGTGTCAAAATAGAATAAAAATTAATATTTTTGATCAAAACACGAGAAAATCAAGCAACTCGGTGCAAACTAGACATTTTTGGCCAATTTTAAAAATTCGGGCAAAAATTGACTAAATTGGTGTAAAGTTTCAGATTTCAAGGCCGAAACTAGTGGAGTCACTAATCAATGGACCACGTTGACAAGGGTACTAAGTTAATGGACCAGACAAATTTTTTCCCCTAAAAAGTCAAAAATCCCATCAATATGAAATCCAATTTTTTTGCCCATATTCTTTTAAAACTTTTGCTTCGACTTTCAAAGCTATTAGTTGGGTCTTACAAACTTGTTAAATATTCTGAAGATTCTTGATATTTGTGGAAGCTTTTTAAGAATATAGTCAGAACACCCCGAGAATGGGAATGGTGAGCCTCGTGGAAAGATCATCAAAGAACCATGAATTGTATACTAGTTTGATTTTATTTCGAGGGAGTGAATGGACCCTATCCTTTAAAGTAAAGCTAGTCAGTGTCAGTCAATTTCGGAGCGAAGAAGTTAGAAGTTATAACATATCTCAATGTCGAGGTGAGACGTCCAACTCTTTAAGAAAGAAGGTTCGGCATAGCTTAGTCGAAGTCTAAGGCAAAACCAGAATCCCAACAGTGTTATGCGCCCAAGAAATAGAGAATGCATTGAATTCAGTCTATAATATTTAATTTACATATCATCTTTAAGCTTGTAAAAAGATTGAGTATTTTAAGAGTCTGAAGAAAAAAGAGGCATAACCACCCTCTGCTATCTATAATTGAATTGTAATTAGCAAAATCCCGTTGTGTTATAAAGTTCTGAAGCAAAGACCTCTCTCTAAAACAGAAAATCATCCACATTTACTGTTTGATGTAGTTGGGATATATTTTTTAACGAGAAATCACTTTATTGCCCTCAAACTGATATTATAGTAAAATATTCTAAAGATAACTAAAAAATAATTATTTGAATCTGCCTACCATTACCCACATGTACCTCTACAACTCCAATCAGCCCTCTATGCTCTTTCCTGATGTAGGACAAGAAACCCTCAATTTTGAAGAAAACTCAAATAAAAGCAGGCATGTGCAAAAACCGCCATATTTTGTGATTGAGTACTCCGTGTTTAGCTCATGAGATATCAAATCTACAATCAAGTTTTAATTTGTTTAATGCACTTAGTGGATCGAGTCTAGAAAGTGTGTTTCAGTGTGTGTACGCTAAAAGGTTCCTGTCAGAGCCTCGCCTGACAAAGAAATACGAGGAAGAACAGAATAATGACCATGCAAGAAGAAGTTGTTCTGGCACTTAGTCATGTCCATAAATGGTCCACTTTGCGAAAAGTCACATGTATCTTAATGACATGTCAGACTTTATTAGCACAAAATCCTCCATTAACTTATGGGTGACCCATATTAATATAATGTCAACAGATCCATCTACCACGGGGTAGTAGTAACAAGAGTGAAAGTGCAAGTTTTCTGGATGTTAGGATAACATTGAGATTTTCAATGTTAGAGTAACATTGCACGTCCAGAAACTGTTTTACAATCTAGTTATTATTATTATTATTGTTTTGCCTTATTCACTTAACTAACTGAGTTCCACAGTTGTAGTTGTCTTTGATTATTATTCAGGAAACAAACTTGCATTAGGTTGGACGCTCAAAGTTTCCAAGATGAGAAGTTTCCTTAATTAAGGCAAACGGCTTATAAAAGGAAAGAAGAAGTCTAGTGCGACTAGGAAAGCTTCCAAGGGAAAGTCCTGAATTGAAGAAGGAGTCTTTCCTTAGCTAGATCACTGGCGAAGGAACTTTTATTCAAGAAGGACTGCGAGAACAAGGAAGAGGAGTTCGAGAAGGAAACAAAGAGAATTACCAACCGTGTACAACACACCTTGAAGTCGAAGATCAAGAACCTATATATAGGTGTGAAGTACATCAAGACAAACAACGAGACAAGAGCTAATCAATCCGAGAGATTAATTTATAGTTGTTGAGTGTTGTCTTGCTTTAGCAAAGTTTTTAAGTTGTTAGAATAGATCTAAGAGTGAGGAGCTTTTAGAGATAGTCGAAGCAACTCTTGTGTGCTTTGCTTAGTTTGAAAAATTCGAGAGTGAGGAGCTTGAGAGTTGTGAGAACGCCTTTGTTAAACCCTTGTGGTATTTTGCCTACGGCTCGGAAGTTAATATAATCCTATATTCACTTCTTAAATTCGTGTTTGTTTATTCCGCTGCAAACTGTTACTCTGGTCTGCTGTTAAAGTAACATCGTCGAACTAACAGCGAACACAAACTGCTGTTAGAACTTCAGTGTTAAGTTAACATCAACAACGTATCAACCTGATCCACAATTTCAAAGAGACATGAAGGACAAATGGTTGTTCCCTCACCTCTACGTAGGTCCTATAAATAGAGTAGAAACAACCTTATTGTAACCAACTCAAGATAAAATACAACGATTTTACTCTAAATTTTCTATAAGCAATACACTTATCTTTGTTCATTTGTCGAGTTATTTCACACATAAAGAAACTTCATTGTCCAAAGATCTCCCTCGTATAAACCTTTATATCCATACACTTTCTCTCTACTAATAGAACGAATTTTATTTCGAACCACATCTTCCGATAATTAAAGAATTATTCAACCCTAATAATTTTGTGTTATCATTTTGGTATCGTCTGTGGGAACACAAAAGAAGCATTCTAAGTAGATGATTCTAGAGGAAAACAAAAAAGCCATCATGTACCCCAAAATCACCTCTAGAAGAGCACATCCGCACATCTTGATCTCGAATCAGAAATAAGTCGCAAGAGTCGGGCCACGCCTTTCACGATAGACGACCACCAAACTTTTGACTATGTAATCCATAGAGCTACCGAGAGGGGACCCAAAAGGTCCATTGGACATAGGAGCCCAAATCACCTAAGAGGAAGAAAATTTATACAACACACGTGGGATCACTCATCGCCCGAAGGACAAATATCGGACACCAGTTAGGCCCCCTATCCCCAAAGAAGAAACGCCCAAGGAAGGTTCCATGACCTCGGAAAGGAGAATATGGAGTAGAAAGGGGGCAACTCACAACGCGCAACATGGAATCGAAGAGGGTGAACCGGAGGACACCTCAAGGCCAAGATGTGGCTGTGAGGGATTCTAAGTATAGGAAACTTTTGAGAGACTTTGAGAAGATTGAGATGGGAGAAGAGGAAACTATTGATAGTTATTTTGAGAAACTTCTTGATATATCTAATCAATGTCAGAACTTAGGTTTTGTGATTCCTAATCAGACCATGGTGTATAAAGCCTTTAGAACACTATCTTCTAAGTTTACAGTCAAAAGAATTGCTATGAATGAGTCTAAAGATCTTGCCAACATGAGTTTCCAGACCTTGATGAACACTATGAAAGAATTTGAATTAGAATTCCTAGGAAAGTCTAGCAAGCAATTAGCTTTAGCCCTTCTTGGAACTAGTTCAGATTCTGCAGGTAGTGATGAGGATGAATATGAGTTGATCTCTTCTAACTATGGCAATATTACCAAAAAGTTTAGTAAATTAGGTTTCAAAGGTAAACAGAAAGAAAAACTAACTGGTAATGATGGCCCCGGTTACAAGAAATTGCCCCCTAAATTTGTTAAGTACATGGCATCTAAGAGCACACCTCAAGATGTAGAAAAATTAAAGGATGTTCAGTGCTAGGAATGTAAGGGGTATGGTCACTATAAACATGAATGTGCTAACACCCTCAGAACAAGAGGGAATTCTCATTGGGTTTGTGTAGATGACTTCAATGAAGATGATTTTGAATCTGGAACAAGTACCAAAGAACACTCAGAGGAAATCAAAACTGCTGCGCTATGCACAAGGATCACCTGGACCAATGAAGACTCCAGAAATTGCCTAGGATCACAATGTTACTCTAACATTGGTGAACCAACAGCAAAGCAGGAAATCTTTTTTGGAGACTGGAACAGCAATGATTCCCAGGTTATCTCTGATGAACTCTCTGATTGTGATGATACTAACTTTGACTGTTTTCATGGTATAGTTGATCTAGAAGAAGAGTACTCCCAAGAAGAAGAATTATCCCAGGAGGAGATTCTTGATGATCTGCACACAACATTCCTCAGGCTTGAGAGAGAGAATGTGAAACTCATAAAGAAGAACAAAGCACTGACTCATGACATCGAGTGTCTGAAAAACATGTTGAAACTCTATGAAAGAGATCTTGACAAAGCTGAAGCTGAGTTGAAAGAGGTAAAGGATAAACTCAAGAAAGACACACAGATCATAGCTAAATGGAATGCGGGTACTTCCAAACTTGATGAGGTACTAAGCATGGGAAATTCAGGTTCATGTGGTCTGGGATTTGTTGAGAAACCTTCCTCTTCTATTGTAAATTCTGCCTATCTATCTTCTAGCTTTGTTAAAGAATCTGATTCTAAGAGTTTAGGTACCATCAACACTGTGAGAAGTAAACCTACTTTTATCTGTCAATACTGTTACCAACCAGGCCACATAAAACCATTCTGTAGAAAATTTATAAGAGAATGTGGTAAGAAAACAGTTACTGAACCCAATGTTAGAACAACAGCAGTTTCTGATGTTAGACTAACATTAGGTTCAGGACAGAAAGGTAGAACTTGGGTAGAAAAAGTTAAGACCCCTAAGATTAATGTTGTTTGCAATGTTGTTTTCTCTGCTGTGTATTCTAACCTTTCAGGTAAGTGGTACTTCGACAGTGGATGCTCAAGACACATGACAGGCAACATTGACAATCTTGTGAATATGGTTTCCTTGAGTACTGGCACTGTGACCTATGGTGGTGGTACAAAAGGGAAAATCATTGGAAAGGGGACACTGAATGTTGATGGATTTCCACCCCTGAAGGATGTGTTGTTGGTTGATGGGCTACAGGCAAACTTAATCAGCATCAGTTAACTATGTGATGATGACTTGCTGGCTACATTTGACAGTTCATCTTGTGATGTTTATGATAGTGATAATGTACTTGTTATGACAGGTACTCGGTCCAAGGACAACTGCTACCTAGCTCAAGAGGAAGCAGAGTGTTTCCATGCTAAAATAGATGAAGCATCTATATGGCATAGGAAACTTGGACATGTTCACTACAGGAACCTTGAGAAATTGCAAAAAGTTGATGCTGTAAGAGGCTTACCTAAGCTATCTTGCCCAGGTAAGCTTGTCTGTGGTGATTGTCTCAAGGGTAAACAAACTAGAGCAGTTCATGCCCCCCTACAGGTACAGAATGCTAATCCTAGATCTAGTAGGTGCTTTGAACTGTTACATATGGACTTGATGGGTCCCATTGAGGTGAGTAGTCTGAATGGTAAGAAATTTGCCTTTGTTATTGTAGATGACTTCTCTAGATATACTTGGGTAAAGTTTCTTAAAGAAAAGTCAGAAGCTTTTGATCAGTTCAAAATTCTTTGTGCTAGTATTAAAAACTTATATGGCTCTTCTGTGACTAAAATTAGGTCTGACCATGGTAAAGAATTTGAGAATGCTAGTTTTGATAACTATTGCAATGTTAAAGGAATTTTCCATGAATACTCAGCACCTAAGACACCTCAGCAGAATGGGATTGCTGAAAGGAAGAACATGACACTTCAAGAGATGGCCAGAGTCATGCTGAATGCCAAAAATATATCCAAGAGACTCTGGGCTGAAGCTTTAAACACTGCTTGTCATATTAGTAACCGGGTGTACCTCAGACCTGGAACTAACATGACTCCATATGAACTCTTGAAGGGTGTGAAACCAAATATTGCACATTTTCATGAATTTGGATGTGACTGTTATCTGCTAAATGACAGGGATTATCTTAATAAATTTGATCCAAAAAGTGAAAAATGCATCTTTGTAGGATACTCTGCCAATAGTACTTCCTTTAGAGTCTACAATCCTAGATTGAAGACAATTCAGGAATCAGTGAATGTTGTGTTTGATGATTTCATACTTGATACAGGTACTGGTAATATTAATGTCTCCAATGTTGAACCAACAGTGGAGATTGATGATGTTACTCCTTCCAATGGTACTCCAACATTGGACCATGAAGCTGGAAATGCAGAACAGGAGACAGAACCCAATGTTAGACTAACACCAGCTAGATCTGATGTTAGACTAACAGCAGAAGATTCTGACTCTGAAGTTGAAGCTGTCACTGGATCTAGAAGGGACTCTCCAGCTAGGATTCAGAAAGATCATCCAGCATCACAGGTAATAGGTGAGATCACTGAACGGGTAAGGACACGCAACAAAGAAAGAATTGACTATAGTGATATGGTCAAGATGTGTGTCTGCATGAATTTCACTTGTACTGTTGACAATGCCTCATGTTTTGTTTCCTCTATTGAACCTAAGAATGTGACTGAAGCCCTTCTTGATAACTTTTGGATTAATGCCATGCAGGATGAACTATTACAGTTTACTAAGAACTGTGTTTGGAAGTTGGTACCTAGACCACCTAGTGTAAATGTAATAGGAACTAAATGGATCTTTAAAAACAAAAGTAATGAGGAAGGAGTCATAGTTAGGAACAAAGCTAGACTGGTTGCTCAGGGATACACTCAGGTTGAAGGTGTAGATTTTGATGAGACTTTTGCTCCAGTTGCTAGGATAGAATCTATTAGATTACTCTTAGCCATTGCATGCTGTCTTAAGATAAAACTATACCAAATGGATGTTAAGGGTGCTTTTCTTAATGGGCTGATTGATAAGGAAGTATATGTTGAACAGCCTAAGGGATTCACAGATCCTAAGTATCCAAACCATGTGTACAAGCTTGAAAAAGCCCTTTATGGTCTTAAACAAGCACCTAGAGCATGGTATGAAAGGCTTACAGAATTTCTATTAAGTCTTGGTTTTGTTAGAGGTGGAGGAGATAGAACTCTGTTTGTTTTAAAGAAAGATTCTCATATCTGTATTGCTCAAATCTATGTTGATGATATTGTGTTTGGCTCAACTAACAATTCTATGTTAGAAAAGTTTGTTGAATCAATGACAGGGCAGTTTGAAATGAGTATGATGGGAGAATTGAATTTCTTCCTTGGTCTTCAAGTGAAACAAATAGGTACTGGCATATTCCTTTGTCAGGAAAAGTATGCAAAGAATTTGGTAAAAAGGTTTGAATTAGCAGATTCAAAGACTTGTAAGACTCACATGGCATCTGCAGTGAAGATGGCCAGGGATGATACTGGTGTCAATGTTGATCCAACATTGTACCGTTCAATGATAGGAAGCTTGTTATACTTGTCTGCTTCAAGACCTGATATTATGTTCTCTGTGTGTGTATGTGCAAGGTACCAGGCATGTCCAAAGCAGTCACATCTGATTGCTGTGAAGAGAATACTTAGATACATATCTGGCACTTTGGCCCTTGGCATATGGTACTCTTATGATACTAACACAAATCTTGTAGGTTTCAGTGACTCAGATTGGGCAGGTGATACTGATGACAGGAAGTCTACAAGTGGAGGATGTTTTTATCTGGGGAACAACTTGGTCTCATGGTACAGTAGAAAGCAAAACTGTGTGTCACTATCCACTGCTGAGGCTGAATACATTGCAGCAGGTAGTTGTGTCACCCAGTTGGTATGGCTCAAACATATGCTACTGGACTATGGGTTGGACAGTGATACCTTACTTATGTTTTGTGATAACCTTAGTGCTATAAGCATCTCTAAGAATCCTGTTCAGCATTCTAGGACAAAACATATAGACATTAGGCATCACTTTCTGAGAAACATGGTAGAAGACAAGCTTATTGACATTGAACATATAGAAACTAACAATCAGCTTGCTGATATGTTCACTAAACCATTAGATACTGAGAGGTTCTTCAGTCTGAGGAACTCTCTTGGCATGTGCATTGTTTAGAGATGTTAGTTCACCAGTGTTGACATAACACCACTGTCTAGCATTGGTTATTGGTTGTGGTGTAGCTGTAATTCTTTTATGTTCCTTTTTTTGCATTCTTCTTTCTTGCATATTACATCTTTGTTAGAGAAACTGTTGGTTGTGTGGTTAATCTGTATGAATAGCTAAGGTGATTGGTGAACAGGTACATATCAAGAGTTTTGGAAAGAAATAACTCTGATGTTAGTCTGTGAATGTTAACCTAACATCATGGGAGAAGCTGGGATACACAGAGCTCACTACTCTGATGCTATTCAGTTGTGACTTATCCATGTTAGGTTTGACAAGGTATGAAGAGAAGCTGGGGTACATGATATTGAAGGCCTCATTGTCATTCAGTTGTGCTTATTTTCATATTTTTGTCTATGGCCAAGGTTTTTACATGATAGTGATCTTTCCTACTGGGGTGTATAAAGTTTAGACTGTGTGCATTCAGTAGCATTGATTACTTAGTATTTCCTTGATAAACAGGTTAGTAAACAAGTATGCATGAGGAGTTGGGGTGGAGAAATATTTGATAAAAGTGTTGTCTTCATTCAATTTCTTTGTACTTGCCTGGTCTGTAGCTGATAGTTAAGTTGCTGGGGTGTGTGGAGACCTGTGCTGCCCACATTCAGTGATGAGACTGTCCTTTAACATTCATCAGTTTTTTTTATTCAAAAGAGTTTCTAAAAATAGTGAAAGTTAAAGATAAATTGATATGTCCTGATCCCAGTTACCAAGGCGGTTTGTATGTGGTTACCATCTCTCAAATGTTAATCTAACATGGTTGCATTCATTCTAGTTCTGCATATTTCCTTTTGTCGGTTTGGGCTTAGGGGGAGTAGTTAAGTATCTTGTGTTGAGGCATACTTCTTGGGTGACCAGCTACAGGTAAAAGCACTATGTTTTGTGATCTTCTTGCTGTGGGAAAATCCTTTCCCTGGATAAGTATATCCTCTGTGTTTTTCCCTGTTTGATTTGTCACTTGCTTATACTGATGATCTTAAGCTTTGTCATTGTACCTGTGTACGTGGTTGAAGCTTCAGATTAGTACAGGAATATCTCACGCTCTCACAAGATGATGCTACTTTGGATGAAGCACTGCACCTCCTACTTCCCTCCCTGATGTTAACTTGCCAATGTTAGTCCAACATTGTAACAGTGTAACTTATAAGTTTTCAGGTATGAAGACTGCTCTGGTTACGTGTTAACCTAACACTGACACGTGGTAAGAATAACATGTAGGGGACGTGTGATAGTGGTCAGATTATTATGGTAACATGTTACAACTCCACTATTCCATGCTCTTCATCTGAATCATATATGTAATTTGCCCTAATTTCTTCTTCATTCTAACGCTAACAACTGTGCAAAGCAAATTACTCTCTAAATTTTCAAAATCTTCAATCTTTTATCTCAAAGTTACTCTAACAATGGCACGCAAGTCCAATATTGATGCTCTTGCAGAAGCAGCTGCGCAAATCGAGCGAGCGCCACGACGCAGTACCAGACGCACCGCCGCTGAAACCACAGTCGCCGCCTCTCCAAAGAGGAAAGCTACCACTCAACGGCGCAAGGGCAAAAAGATTTCAAAGAAAGATGTTGGTTCAACATCAGATGCTGTCGAGCAAGCCCCTGCTCCCACCAATCCTGAAATCGAGGTAACAATGGCTAACCCTACTCCGAGTATACCTGCTGATGTTGATGTTGGTATTGAGGGGGAGAATGAGGCCTCTGTGATTGGGTTGGGTAGTGCTGTGATTGAGCCAGCTGAGGCTAATGTGGTTGAGGAAGTGGTGGAGCCAACTGTGGCTAGTTCTGTTGAGCCTAATGAGGCTAATGATGATGAGCTTGCTGCTGATGAGGAGAGTGGACATGCTACTGGTGAGCATGATGAGGATTTGTCTGAGGAGATTGCTGCTGATGGAAATCTTGGTGTAAATAATGGGGTTACTACTGAAGGTAACCAAGCTGTTGTGAGTGATCAACCAGCTGAGGTTGAAGGAGAAGAAGAGGATGAGGATGAAAACCTTTCCTTGGCTGCCCTTGCAAATGCTGCCAGGAAGAGGAAGGGTAAGGAGGTGATGGCTGAGTCTTCTGAGGATGAGTCAGAAGAAGAAAAAGAAGAAGAAGAGGTTGAGGAGGAAGATGAAGAGGAAGTTGAGGAAGAAGAGCTTGTGGCTGATGAGCCAGAGGAAGCTGATGTTACTCTAACATCAGATGATGATCAGTTTACTGATCTGATGATGAAAGAGTATCCACATGAAGCTTACTCTGACTTCTATGTGTCTCCTGATGCTGAGGAGCAATGGGAGGCATACCAAGCCAGGGTAATCCACAAGGAAAGGGCTATTGAGGAGGGTATTTTCAAAGAAAACAGGGTGTTTGAGTTGCTTGAGGCTAGAGGAGTCTTGGGCTCTGTGCAGAATATGTCTGCATATGTTCCTGATGTAGTGAGAGAGTTCTACATGAATCTCTCTGAGTGGGTGATCAACCTGGATTCTCCTAAGTATGGGAAGGCTTGGGTTAGGAAGAAGATCTATGACATCACTCCTGCCATGATCAATGAGGCTTGGGGGCTTCCTGATCCTGAAGAGTCTGAGGATCCTACTATGGAGGAGATCATCACTGATCTTACAGGTGGTCTCACTAGGCAATGGAGAGAGAGCTTTCCCACAACCAGACTGACTTCTCTTAGTGACATCCTTCACAAAATCAGCACTTACAATTGGCTTCCTTCTTCCAACACTACTGTGATGACAAAAGAGTCAGCAAAGTTGGTGTACAAGCTGAAGAATGGACTGAGTGTAAACATTGGTGAAAAAGTGCTGAGACACATGAAGGAAGTCACTACAAAGCCCAAAGGAATCCTTCCCTATCCCTCTCTGATCTCATGCCTATTGGTGAAGCAAGGCTTCAAAACCAAGAAGACTGAAGGATGGATCAGCAACAAGGCTGTAATGTCAATCACCAGGAGCTACTTCACTAATGTGAGGATCCAGGATTTGCCTTGGAACCCTCAAGGAGAAGCTGGTCCCAGCAGGAAGAAGAAGAAGAAGACACACAAGTTTGCTGCTTCTTCAGTTCCAGTGAGCAGTGGTGACAGCTGCTCAGTGATTGCAGATGCTTTTGTTGAGGAAACCTTGGTCTGGCTGGATAGGGAGTACAAGGACACCCAGAGGGAAATAGCTGACAAGCAAGTCAGACTGCAGGAACTGGACAGCTTGAGGAAACACTTGAAGGATCTGCCTTCCTCACAAAAAGGGGGAGAGTAGATCAAATTTCAAAATTTCCTGCAAGTTTTTTAGTTTCTGTTTCTAATGCCTTTTGAACAATTGTTTTCTTTTTATTCTGATCAAGGAGTTTGTTCCTTGCTGCTAGTATGGACTGTAATTAAGTACTTTTTAATTTTGGGTACTTAGTGTTTCTGCTTATGCTATTATTGAACTGTGATTACTGGTACTAACTCTGTTTTGCAGGTGTTAACTTTCTGATGTTAAACCAACATTGATAAAGCTGGATGTTATAACATCGAGAGTATCAGTGTTAGAATAACATTGGATTAGTCCCTTCTGATATTCAGGGGGAGAGTACTTAGTTTTTCATTGTTATGATATAATGAAGTTTTTCTGAATAATTTGATCTGATAAGAACTGTTTCTTAGGTTTTGTGATTAAGGCAAAAAGGGGGAGATTGAAAGTGCAAGTTTTCTGGATGTTAGGATAACATTGAGATTTTCAATGTTAGAGTAACATTGCACGTCCAGAAACTGTTTTACAATCTAGTTATTATTATTATTATTGTTTTGCCTTATTCACTTAACTAACTGAGTTCCACAGTTGTAGTTGTCTTTGATTATTATTCAGGAAACAAACTTGCATTAGGTTGGACGCTCAAAGTTTCCAAGATGAGAAGTTTCCTTAATTAAAGCAAACGGCTTATAAAACGAAAAAAGAAGTCTAGTGCGACTAGGAAAGCTTCCAAGGGAAAGTCCTGAATTGAAGAAGGAGTCTTTCCTTAGCTAGATCACTGGCGAAGGAACTTTTATTCAAGAAGGACTGCGAGAACAAGGAAGAGGAGTTCGAGAAGGAAACAAAGAGAATTACCAACCGTGTACAACACACCTTGAAGTCGAAGATCAAGAACCTATATATAGGTGTGAAGTACATCAAGACAAACAACGAGACAAGAGCTAATCAATCCGAGAGATTAATTTACAGTTGTTGAGTGTTGTCTTGCTTTAGCAAAGTTTTTAAGTTGTTAGAATAGATCTAAGAGTGAGGAGCTTTTAGAGATAGTCGAAGCAACTCTTGTGTGCTTTGCTTAGTTTGAACAATTCGAGAGTGAGGAGCTTGAGAGTTGTGAGAACGTCTTTGTTAAACCCTTGTGGTATTTTGCCTACGGCTCGGAAGTTAATATAATCCTATATTCACTTCTTAAATTCGTGTTTGTTTATTCCGCTGCAAACTGTTACTCTGGTCTGCTGTTAAAGTAACATCGTCGAACTAACAGCGAACACAAACTGCTGTTAGAACTTCAGTGTTAAGTTAACATCAACAACGTATCAACCTGATCCACAATTTCAAAGAGACATGAAGGACAAATGGTTGTTCCCTCACCTCTACGTAGGTCCTATAAATAGAGTAGAAACAACCTTATTGTAACCAACTCAAGATAAAATACAACGATTTTACTCTAAATTTTCTATAAGCAATACACTTATCTTTGTTCATTTGTCGAGTTATTTCACACATAAAGAAACTTCATTGTCCAAAGATCTCCCTCGTATAAACCTTTATATCCATACACTTTCTCTCTACTAATAGAACGAATTTTATTTCGAACCACATCTTCCGATAATTAAAGAATTATTCAACCCTAATAATTTTGTGTTATCATTTTGGTATCGTCTGTGGGAACACAAAAGAAGCATTCTAAGTAGATGATTCTAGAGGAAAACAAAAAAGCCATCATGTACCCCAAAATCACCTCTAGAAGAGCACATCCGCACATCTTGATCTCGAATCAGAAATAAGTCGCAAGAGTCGGGCCACGCCTTTCACGATAGACGACCACCAAACTTTTGACTATGTAATCCATAGAGCTACCGAGAGGGGACCCAAAAGGTCCATTGGACATAGGAGCCCAAATCACCTAAGAGGAAGAAAATTTATACAACACACGTGGGATCACTCATCGCCCGAAGGACAAATATCGGACACCAGTTAGGCCCCCTATCCCCAAAGAAGAAACGCCCAAGGAAGGTTCCATGACCTCGGAAAGGAGAATATGGAGTAGAAAGGGGGCAACTCACAACGCGCAACATGGAATCGAAGAGGGTGAACCGGAGGACACCTCAAGGCCAAGATGAAACAATGAAAGTGATGATGCATTATATCATATTATTATTCTCTTACAAGAGAATGAATCGGGAGCAACGACTGATATCTTAGGGGAGAGGATAAGGTGCTTGGAACTCAACCGACGACCACACCCAATGAAACTTGTCAAGTCACGCCCATTGCACTACCCTCGCCTTCTCCAAGCAAGTGGGGCTGTCAGAATCTCCGTCGTGGTAACGCTCTATGACTCCACCCGAATGGGGGATATATTCAAGCACGCCATTGGCGTTTGACAAACTAAGTCCCATCCACTTCCCACACCCACCCCTCCGACAAAGAACGACCTCAAGAATCATGCACACTCATACTACCCATATGGTATCACCCCTCTATAACACTCGTACCCTGAGTCACACCTAAGATACTATCGCATCTACCTCACGAGGTCAATTTCCTAGAAAACCTCTTCTTGTTGCGCCCTCTTTCGAGCCTAACATCATATCTTTGTCCACTCAGATGAATCCCTCGGCAAAAACTGATTATGAGTAATCCCACACTTCGAATATATTTCACTAACATTCTATTTCTCCTCTTGACAGGAACAAGAGAAGCCATGATGCCAGTTAACATGAAAACTAAAAGGAGCTACGAGAGGTTTCAAATAAGAACTCAGTGCGAATTTATTTCCTAACCCCCGATTATCCACCATAAATATGGAGAAGTTCAAACTTCATTGACCAACACATGTAAAACCCCAACGATTGGATTAGAAGACCAGACCACTTAGTGGTTCATAGAAGTCAACCATCCTTATTGGTAGCAGAAGATCTCACTCCATTGGCTCCATAAACTAACGATCCCTGATAATGCAGAGGAAATCATACCATGACGGTTCTTGGTATACGAGCCCATTGGTGCATAAGAACTCTCCCGATTGATAGGACATACCCTCATAACTACCCTTCAGCAAAAAAGGCCCTCTCCCACTAGCGTCCTTGGTCAAAACAATTACTTTCGGCAGAAGACTCCCGTCTATTGGTCGAAGACCCCCATGAGAGTCCTATAAATAGGGGTTTGTTAGCACTTCCACAATAAACAAGAAGAGAAAAAGGAGAATAACACTATCACTCACTTCCATTGAGCACTTTAGTATGAGCATCTCTTATCACACACTCTCACACACAGACATAGGCCCTTCATTGGGCTCTAAAAGATAGGCCATATTTGTAATACAGTAGGTACCACTCGTAACAGCTCTCCCTTTCCCGACTGAGTTCCCCTTGTGTAAGCTCTCTCCCCTCGTGGTTGTTAATAAAAGTCATCATTTGCTCTTTTTGAGCTCGAGATCAGCGTTTTGAACAAAATAAATACGATTATATCCTCGGGTGTATCTAACTCGTGAGGTTGGACGATATTGTATCATCTATGTGAAAACATTTTAGAATCCCTAAGGAAGTCATAAAAGAACGTATTAAGTTAGATATCACAACTCGGAGATAGAATCACGCATCGACAGACAATAGATAATCATGTTCCTACCTTTGAACCCCCTGATGCACAGCCGGTCCCATCTCATCAAACGCCGGCTCTACCGCCCCCCACTACAGAAGAACCAAGCGTAGAGTACGTCCATATCCCAAGGAATGTTTACGATAACTTGATCAACAGTCTCCTCAGTCGAGTGCAAGGGCTGTCCGAGAAGAGGGAGGATACTATGCATGTGCTAGCTTTAACTTACCCTCTCAAAACACCAAATCGACAAGTTTCGGTCTTAGTCGAGCCCTAAGTCGTCCTCCCCACTAAACTACACGAGTGTCACCACAACATTCAAAATCCACTGCGAATAGCCGCCCAAGGGCGCCAACCCCCAACCGTCATCCCCGAAGGAGGACAAACAAAGAGAAAAAATGAAATTCGGCCAACGAAGGGCAACCGCAAAACTGACCGCATTGTATGAATGCCTCCAAGGGCGTCGTACATCAGATCGTAGAGGAAATGCAGAAGGAGTTGCGCAAGCTCCAATGCAATCTGAACCTAGGGGAATAAGTTGCCTTCAAAGGCTCTTCTTTCGCGCTACACGTAGCGCAAGCTCAAATTCTCCCCCGGAATGAAACACGTAGAACTACCTACTTATGCATGCGATAAGAATGACTGAGATCTTCACGACCATATTAGCTAGTATATGGCTGCATGAACCTGGAGTCCGCTCCTTACTACGCTCTATGCCGAATCTTTTGCACTAACTTATTGGAAGAGCCCAAGCCTGGTTCTCTCGGTTTCCCACATGATCTATTTACACCTTCAAACAACTTACCTAGTTGTTTGCAAGACAATTTGCCTGCAACTATCATTTATCAAAAAAAATGTAGGATACCTCTCCAACATTAAGCAAGCCAAAGACGAGCCCCTCCGAGATTTCATGAGGAGGTTTGTCGATAGGGTCCTCAACGTCCCCCAGGTTGATCCGTGAATGCTATTAGACATACTGGTGAACGGTCTCCGTACCGGGGTTTTCTCGAGTTACCTGATGAGGACCCCAATAAAGTACCTTGAGGATCTAATGCGAAGGGCCAAATCAGTCAAGAAGTATGTCAGCATGAGCTTAACGTCTACCCTTTGGCAAAACCCGTACAACTGAAGAAACGACTTATGGGACCCGAGAGAAATAAGATCATTTGATATGAGGTGCAACGACTTCTGGACCTCCATCAGACCAGGGAAGTATGATACCCTGAATGTCTCGCTAATGTCATTCTCGTGCCTAACACCGCTAGAACGTGGCGTATGCGCATGGATTTTATTGATCTCAACAACGTTTGTCCAAAAGATTGTTATCCCCTGCCAAGTATCGACAAGCTCGTCGATTCTACCACCGGGTGCACCCTACTCTCAACTATGGACGAAGATCATGGTTACAATCAAGTTGTTATAGCCACAAATAATCATGAGAAAACCAGCTTCATCATTGACGTTGAAACTTTCTGCTACTTGGCTATGCCTTTTGGGCTTTAAAACGTTGGTGCCACATACCAAAGGTTGGTGAATGTAATGTTTCAAGGTGTCATCAGAGACACTATAGAAGTTTACATGATGATATCATAGTGAAAAGCAAGAAAGCCGAAGACCACGCGCAGAATCTGGCTCGATCCTTTCAAATCATGGAGCAATTCGGAATGAAGATCAACCCATGAAAATGCTCCTTCGTAATCCGAGGAGGGAATTTCTTAAGTTACCTCGTGATCAAGAAAGGAATAGAGGTTAACCCCAAAAAATCACAAGCCATCATTAACATAGAGGCACCAAAAACCATACGTGAAGTGTAAAAATTGACCGGAAGGATAGGCTCCCTAAGCCGATTCATTTCCCAATCCTCGGAAAAAGGTTTCATGTTCTTAAAAATACTCCAAAACGTGAAGAACTTCCAATAGAACGACCAGTGTGATGGGGCCTTGCGACCGCTTAAGGAGTACCTTACAAGACCCATCTCCTTGTAAAGTCAGTACCTGGGGAAATGATGTCCTTCTATCAAGCCGCGAGAAGAGAGTACATTAGCACCGTACTAGTATGAGCAGTGAGAAGGGAGCGCCTGCCCATCTATTATGTCACCAAGACATTACAAGACGTGGAGACTTGCTACACTAGAATGGAAAAGATCGATTTGGCCCTAATCACCGCAGCACGCAAGCTACCAGCGTATCTCCTCGCACATACCATAAATTTATGCTTACACGACACCCTCTACGGGTCATTCTTGATCACCCCGAAGCCTCAGGTCGGATGGTGAAATGGGCTATAGAGCTAGGAGAGTTCGACATCACCTATGCCCCAAGGCTCGCTACCAAAGCTCAAGTTCTGGCAGATTTCATCGTAGAAAATGTATGAGGGACCTAACAAAGAAGACGAAGAACCCTCACGCATATATTCATTGATGGATCTCTTGGAGACTCCCACAGAGGAGCATGCATTGTATTCCAAAAAGTAAACACCCCCAAATACGAGAAAGTACTACATTTTGTCGCACGATTGGATTACCTCGTGTCCAACAAGAAGGTAGAACATGAAGCACTCCTTATTGTGTGAATAGCTCGAGAAGCTAGAATCCGTAAAATTCTAGTCCGTAAGGATTCTCAACTAGTAGTTCAAACTAATACGTGGAGCCTACGAGGCTCAAGAGGAAAGAATGAAAGAATATTTAGATGCCATTTTGACTGACAAGACCACTTTCCTCGATTTTAGTGTCCAACAAGTTCCTCGTCCTGAGAATCAAGACGTCGATGACCTATCCAAGTTGGCTAGCTAGGGACAACCCGTGAACACTCAGAAAATCACCTTTCTCACCCTCTAGAAATCCGAGCGAGAAGAAGAAAGTACCGTTGCAATCACTCCCGATGAGCGAGGATGGATGACATAAATTGTTGAATTTCTCTAAGCACCCAAGAAGTTTGCAAATGATAAAGAAAAATACCGAGCTATGAGCAAGCGGACAACCCAGTATTTTGTATGGAACGACAGGCTCTATGGGAGATCTTTCTCCCAACGTAATCTACGTTGCATCAACGAGCAAGAAGCCCAACATATTCTATAGGAGATCTTGAAGGATGTTATGGCAACCACGTCGGGGCAAGAAGCACGGCGGCCAAAATCCTCCGACAGGGTCACTATTGATCTACCATGACATCTGACTGTGAAGAGTACACTCAAAAATGCAAAAAGTGCTAGATCCACACCCCAATGATACACCGGCCATCGGCCCCATGTCAGCCCCACGTGGTCCCCTGCCCCTTTAATAAATGGGAAATTGATATCATTGGCACCCTAGTCCCTAATAAAGGCCAAAAGAAGTGCGCACTTATCACGGTTGACTATTTTATCAAATGGGTCAAGGTTGAACCTATGGCCAAAATCACGAAGTGGCGCTCTCATTAACCTTTTATGGCGGGATATCTTTTGCCAGTTCAGAGTCCCCTAAAGATTGGTTAGCGCTAACGGGTTACAGTTTCAGAACGAGCATCTCCAAAAATGGTGTGACCGATGGGGAGTCAAACACCGATTTGCGTTGGTTGGATACCCACAAGACTGGTCTTTTCGTTTTAACTCTGGGTGGCTCTCGCGTCCAATGGTGCGAGGGTCTTCTGCACCAATGGGGGTCATGTGTTAGGGGACGACCAATGTCGTGAGTTGACTTCAGTTCATCTGAGCGGAAATTGAAGGTGTCTGCTCCAATGGTCTTTAAAGGTGGTTCCGAACCAGTGAGAGAGAATTAGTATGCCCCAATCATTGGTATGCACCGGTAAGAGTTGTCGCTTTCTTCTCCAATAAATGGTTCTGGCCAATGAGGCGTGGTCTTTGGTTATACTGAGGGTGGTTGAGAGCTATGTTGAGTAAGAGTAGTTGGCACATCTTCCGAGCCTGGTCGTGCTTGAGGCTCTGCCATGTGATCAGACGATTCTCTTGGCCGTCTGTCTTGAACGCGACCTGTGGGATCGTTCTTCGTAGTTGCATGATTATCAAGTTATCTCATTAGACCATACTCTGAGTGGTCTTGAACCTTCCTTATATTCACTTGTGTCCTTAATGTTTTATTATTGTCCTCCTTCTTCCTTGATATTTTGGCTAAGTGTTGGATATTACCACCCGGGAGTCCTCCACGGTGAGGCTCGGGAGGTCTGAGTGGTACTTAGCCGCTTGGGAAGTGTCTACTCATCGGCCTGGGGGTTCTGTGGTCTTTCTTTGTGGGTACCCGAGATTTAAACTGACTTTTAGGTCGTGGTAAAAGGTGTGTCTGAGCCTTTAGATCCGAGTTGTATTCCCTTTTTGGGGCATTGACCAGTTGGGACCGAGGGTACTTTCTTCGGGTGTCTGGACCGAATACCCTCTTTGGGGTGTTACTTAGTCGTGACTTGGGGGTACCTTCTCCGGATACTGGATCGTATGCCTTTATTTGGGTAATAGCTGGTCGTGACCTGGGTGTGCCCTTCCTCCAAACCTTAGTCGTTTTGTGGGTTACCCTTTTTCTGCCCATGTCTGAGGCGTGGAGGATTATGCATCATCAACTATCGTGGCAACATAAGCAGCAAAACCTGCGAGTGCGGCAAAAATAGTAGATTGGTCAACGACATGATTAGCAGCAACCGGAGTCGGCTCTGCCTCATGAGTGCTGGTAGCAGCAGAGAACGAAGTTAAATTGTTAAAAGTGGCCATGGTTGAAAAATTGAAAAGTGATGAATAAAAATGAAAGAAACTTGCACTAGTTGCATGGAGAATTCAAAGTCTTCTGATGAAAGGAAAATATAGTGTGAAGACGATGAGTGACCCATGTCCCTCAATTATACTAATGAGTAGCAATACATTACGGCACACGATCGCTCTCAGGCATAAAGTATTATTTCAGATTAAGGCACGTGTCACGCGTGTCCTGCACTAGCTCGAAATGAGAGGAATTGGTAGTTGCTTTGACGACCACTCGCGCAATGCGTATACATTGCATTTATGTACGAAGGGATGTGAGCACGTTCCCCACATCCCTAATCATTGCATAACAGACGAATTTAAAGTAACGTTATATCAACGAGAGAAAAGCGACAAAAATAACTAGAGTTTTTCTCCCCTAAGCACCCCCTCGGAAAAAGCATGCATCGATACGAGGAAAAGCTTACAACACACTCCTATCAAAGAATCACAACTTACAAGTCCCGGGCCTTGTGTATCACGATCCAACAGACTAGGGGACATCTGGAAATGCGTAAATAGTCCAGGTACTTAAAAGGCCAAAATATCGTATTGTTTCTAGAAGAACCCACGAGTAGAGTGCCTCGACAACAAAGTGAGATAGACTCGCAAAGAGTTCACCACGACGTTCTTATTCTGAGTAAGGTATTGCCTTGTGGATACAGGCCTCGTACAACATGAACATAAGTACATTGATCCAGGTCTGAAGCCATAAATAGCACAGTTGAAGGAATCGTGTGTAATTAATGACCGGACAATCATAATTGGTCCAACCACCATTAAACCACGACCAATATATATTAAATAACGATCAGCAGGACCATCCGCACGAGGCAGCATTAAAGGACACATGTCCCTCAGCATTAAGGGAAAACAAGTTGCCACGAGCATAACCTCGCAAAATTTTTAGGGAATTCTTCATTGTAAACTATCTAAAAAATCATTATTATACTTGTACTCTTGGTATTAGAAGCAATACGATAATATTGTATATTTACTTTACCTCTTTATTCGAGAAGGGCCAATGGAGCCCCTCGTAAAGCACTTAAATCTTAAGAAAAATCTCTTTGAATTACAGAAAGTATGTTCCGAACAACATTTTATTGCGATATTTACAAGAGTTACCCCTCGTGCTAATATTGTGTTATCATACATTTTTAATTTCCTATGTAATACAATATCAAAGACATGTTAGAATAAATTAACTTTAAAAGTCGTTCAATTAATTATCACATAAATTTGAATTGTTAACCTCATCAACAAAATATACATATCTTTCTATCTATATACCAGGAACATTGGCACGCGATATCCCGCATGATTATTATGTTTGAGTGCAATGTCATTAGTTTTATGATAAAGAAAATAATTTAAATATATAAAAAACATGAAAGGATAGAGAAAACTTCTTGTTATGTAAAGAGAATCAAGTAGCAGTTTTTTTTTCTCTAATGAGAAGATTTGAATCATGAAAAAGTTAAAAAAATTCACGATTATAACTCAATTTAAGGGTGTGTTTGCAAGAGCTTGTGAAAGATTTTTTTTTTTTGGATTGTTACTTAAAGTTGCATTTGACTTAAAGCTATGAGTGTTTGCAAATCATTCTTTGAAAGTAACTTAAAGCAGATAAAATTAATTTTGTGGTGCTTGCAATATGTGGATAGTTATATATTAAAAACTAAAATAATTTAAATTTTAATATAGTGTAATATATATATATATATATATTATAAAATATACAAGTTATTTAGTATAATTACATCACGCGTATATCTTATAGAAATAATAACTATATCTAAAAGATGTTCATATAATAATGTCGTACATGTTGTTGTTAAGTAAATCATCTTTAAAAAAAAATTCTATTCTTTTTCATTATTTTTTTTCTTTAATTGCTTTTTGTAAATTATATTTTTTACTATAAAAATATAAAATATGAAGAAGAAGATCGCGTTGATAAGAAAAGAGGGAAATCATGAGATTTATTTGAGGATAAAATTGGATATTTAAGAAATATACGGGATTGATAAATCTAAATAAGATATTCAATAAAATTTGTGGGAGAACATCCTTATGGAAGCACCCCATGACATGTTTTTGGGTTTTTTTTCCCTTTTTTTGACATTTTTTAAGAGAAGGAGAAGCAAAAGCTGCAATTGCAAACACTTATTAAATATTTTTCAGTGATTTAAAGCCTATAAGAGACTTATCGAAGCTCTTGCAAACACACCTAAATAAGTAAAACAAAATTTAGTTGTGTGTTGGAGAAAACATTATCATATATGTTTATTGTACTAATGAAATGGTGAGATTAAAAATATTTGATAAAATTAAAGGAAATAATCATTTTGTAACTCTATTTTCTACAATAGAAATAACCAACTTGATGTACTACGTTATCATGCACCGATTGCACATCATAATTCCTCAATTGGAGGGTAAAGAAAATAATCATCCATAACTCTATTTTCTACGCTAGAAATAATCAGCTCGATGTACTACGTCATCATAAACCGATTGCACATAATATTCCTCGATTGGAGGGGGTACAAATGAAAATCATAAGATTCATGTGACAATATGTAATGGAAATTGCAAGAAAAGCTAATCGAAATTGCAAGACAAACAAAACTCCTTAGGTAATTCCACGTTCACATCTGACACCTTCCTTAAAAATCTTGTGAAGTACTTACTTGCCTACGTGATACATACACTTTAAAAAACCTCAGTACCTCTAATTGTCAATCCCTTACGTAATTCGCACAACCAAACCCTAAATTCGGACATAAAAGGGGAGCCAAAAATTGAACGTCAATTACGGTTAATTCAGTACCTTTTTCGCACTGTTACTGAGGGTAAGATTCTCCATTACCATGGAAGAATCTAATTTTGGTTTTTAAGCCCAACCTGGTTTTATTCGCCAAAAAGGTTTGGTTTTTAGCTGTGACGCTGTTATCTCTGTTTATTTATCTCATATCTTGTAATTCGATTAGGGTTTTAAATGTGTTGCCTTTTTTATGTTGCTGGTTTTATTTTTTCCGTTTCAATTGTTTAACAGACTGTTGGTTGTGTTGATTAATTAGCTGGTTAGTTCTCTGTTTAGTTAGGAAACGAATTGTTCGAATACTTCCTTCCCGTTCATGGGTTTTCTTGATGACTTGTGCTATCGCGTTTGGTAGTTGGTTTTTGAAAAGCATGAGAAACACTGGAAGAAACTGCATTGTGTTTAGTAAAAATCGAGGGAGAGATGGTGTACGTGTGGTTATGTATTATTGGAATCAGTTAGTTGCTGCATCTATCGAGAGTCCAGCTCTATAATTGAATTTGTTGTTTTGTTTTATCGGAATCTTGAGCTGTGCACGTTGTTAATTAAATTACTAGATTGATAGTTTTTTTTTTTCCCTTAAAGACGAATTTGTAAGCAGCCAAAATCTTCAGTTACCCAGAATTGTTTTCACGGTGAAAACTTGAGTACGTCAATGCGCTTCACCGTCTCTGTCTGTTTTTTGCTCTGGATGATGCAGTATCTTACATGTTGTTTTATCGCGCAGATTCCTTTTTGTTTCCAGTTTTCCATAAGTTTAGGCTTCTTGTTGAGGTCGTTGATCAAGCAGACTTTTTCGTGAGAAACCATGTCGAGCACGTTTAATCCGCAAATACTGGTCGAAAAGCTGGTGAAGCTCAACAACTCGCAGCAGAGCATAGAGAGTATCCTGATAGTATAAATAGTTTTAATATATTTTGCAATGCTTTATATTTGATTAGTATGATGTATGCTTATATGTTATTTAGTAACTGTCTGAATGATGTTTGGTATTCAATTCGGCTTCTTAGTTTCACAAGTATACTAATAAAGTGGGTCTCATACCGTATTCTTTTTCTATACTTATATATCATTTTTTTTATTTTTTTCTGAAAAAAAAAATAGTAAACGTACCTACTTATTGTAACTGTCGTGGTGTAACTGATTGTGTAGCTTCTCCAACAATTTTCTTTGACATTATTAGCTCTATCACACTGGTGCATTTTTCATATGCACAAAGCTAAACAAGTTGTAGAAACGTGGGCTAGGCAATATCATTCCTCTCCTCGTGATCAGCGGTTGGCCTTTCTGTATCTTGCAAATGATATTCTCCAGAATAGTAGGAGGAAGGGAGTGGAGTTTGTTGCAGAGTTCTGGAAAGTTCTTCCAGATGCTCTCCGTGACGTAATTGCAAATGGAGATGAGTTCGGAAAGAATGCTGCTTTACGACTGGTATGTTTTTATTTCTCTCTCCAAAAGGTTACGTGAGGGAGATGTCTTACCTGTTTGAGTTATGGAAGGATTTTAATAGTGTCATCGACTTGGAAGAGAATGTTGATTGTTTCACGTGATGAAGAAAAGCATTTAAACACCTAATTAACAAAGAAAGAAGCTTTAAGAAAAAATATTGTACCATTTCTCGTTGAACTTATTGTTAGCTATTGTTTCCGCCTCCTATACCGTTGCAATGCTCAGTCATCCTGATCCACTTCAATGTAAATTAATTTTTGAGGTCTCTTATCAAGTACTCTACTATTTTTCAGGAAGTTCTCAATTCGTAAGGGCTTTGTGTTTATAGATTTCTCTATATATGTGTAGTTGCAAGTGATTTTTTTTTTTTGGGTCATTATGTTTCTTTCTTTTTCTTTTAATAAAATGAACAATTATATCCTTTCTGGGATACTTTTTTAACTTAGGCTCAGCATATTTGAAATTTATACTTTTGTTGGAGTTTTTTTTTTTTTTTTGATCATTACTTTTGTTGGAGTTAGCATGTTTATATGATGCATATTTATGATAATAGTGTCCTATTTATTTATTTATTTATTTAGGATGGAAGGTGGCAGGGTGGTTCTGACATAGGGATTACAATATACGCGAAAATCCTCTTTTAAATTTTTTCACCCTTGTTGGAATTAATTTCTGAACCACAGGAAATCCTTCCCTCCAACCTCCAATCGCTACCCTTTTGTCCTGCCATTGCTTCATTTATTGGTTTAATTAACAGATGTAGGGGCAGTTGTGATACTATATTATTAGCTTAGCCAGTGTGGAAGGAGACATCCTCCAAAATTGAAGAGAACTCATTAAAACGTCAAGAAACCCCAATAAAAATCAACTTCCCATAGGAACTAAATCTGTTCTCACGTTGTTTTCTCATTGAAAACAAAGTCTAGATGGTAGCATCTTCTTGAAAGGGTGCTCAAATTTATGGGTTTAGAATTCATTTAATACCTACTACTTCAGAAGCAAGAACGGTTATTAGAGAAGTATGTTGTATGTCATCGAGTTAGCGTTAGGACAACACATGTTTTCAACAATGTAATATTTTTTTCTCTGCTACATTCAGATCAATATTTGGGAGGAGCGCAAAGTATTTGGCTCAAGGGGTCAAATTCTGAAGGAAGAGTTTGTGAAAAGACCATTGGACAATGGCAATAAAATGAAGCCCGCCGGGTTTAAATTGGTAATTTCATTCATTTGATGAATATCTTTCGGTATCCATGAGACTTTTGAATTCAATATAGATGATTGCTTCTGTTCTTTGTAAACAGAAACCTTTGGGTGGAAATGCGCTGGACAAATTAGTATCAGGTTATGAAGCTGTCTGTGGCAGCCAACTGGATGAAGATGCCATCTTTAACAAATGCAGAAGTTCGGTTAGCTTTGTTCGGAACGTGGATAAAGACATTGAAGGTGACTGGAGATTAAGTGCATAATTGTCTTTTTCATACTATTTGCTCTTCAACTCATGCCATGCATATCTGATGGAGTAATGTTATGTTATATATTCTCGACATTTATAAACTCAGTTTTTGCCCACAGTTTTTCTTCTTTTATTTTTATTTTTTATTTTTTTTAACATGAGCTGCACTCATTTGGAATGCTATAATAATATTGTTCAGCGACGCGAGTCCTTGACCCCTATCATAATCGACTTTATGACCATTTTCACTACATTTGAGTTCAAGAAAGACTAATCCATTACATTGTTGCTGAATGATGCTAGAGGAATTCCTTTCATTCGCTTTCCTAAGTAGTTTTTGTTTTACTTTGTTTAAGTAGCTTTTGGATTCCATCTTATTGGGTTCGTTTTTTGCCCAATACGTAAACTCTTTTTCTTTGATTCATAAAGTATTGCCGGGTTTGAAACATATTATATATATAATATATATATATATTACACACACTTTCAAGATAGAAATTTGAAGACTATTCCCAGAAGTCGCTAACTAGTGAATTTTAGGAGTGGGTTTCCTATTTAAGTATGATACGATCAACTGGCTTGGCCTCCATTCATAAAAAAAAAAAAGAACAAACTGGTTTGCCCTCCAATTTGCTATGCATGCAAGCTCCGGATTTTGGCCGACATCTTTTCATAAATTAGTTTTATTTTGAGCCCCCTCCCCACCGCACAGGATTGGAAATGGATAGTGAAGACTGATAGTTGATTCTTTTTTCTTTTCTCCTTTCTGTTGGAACTTTTTATGTTGGCAATATCAAGTAGGCGGGCATGTCAATGGTAGCATTGCGGATGAACTGAAGGGGCACCGTGCAATATTAAGAGACTGCATTGAGCAGTTATCAGTTGTTCAATCTTCTAGAGCAAACCTTGTAACTCTCCTGCGTGAAGCTCTGCAGGAGCAGGTAATTCCTTATGAAGCTTACATAGCCATGGATTTGACCTTTTTTCCATTTATGCTTCTTTGGCTAACAATGATAAGCATTTTTTTTTTAAAATAGGAATATAAGCTCGATCAAGTCCGCAATCAACTTCAGGTAAAAACCAAAATTATTTTCTGTTTTTCTTTTCCTATAGAACTCACGATAACTGCCGATTTAGGCCCATTTCATCTTTTGCACCGTGTATAACTGCTCAGAAGAGTCGAAACTGGTTTCGTTTAGCTTCATTTCTTTTACAAACGATAGAAACTTTTATTTGCTGACTCTTTGTTTTCTTATAAAAAAACAACTCGCATACGTTAAAGCAAGAAGACAAAGTTGAACCAGAAAGTTCGTCTCTTACTCCGAAGCGACCCATAGAACTTTGTGTTATGCTTGTTTTCTGAAAGAGACAAAAAGTTGTATGTTTTTAGAAAAGTGAATCAGCATCCTGATGTAAGCTCCTTAACATCGAAAATCTTCTAACAAAAAATTCCACAATTTTGATTTCTTAGGATGCACAGACGCATTCCGAGCAGATAGATGGTTATTACAAGCATATACTTGGTGGAAACAGTGATGGTCGGGTTCTGACCGAGCAGAATCAAAATGTTACTCCACCCTCTCACACCCCTCAAAGTTTTACACCTATAGCTAGGGAGCCGTCAACCTCAGTAATCTACACACCAAAAATCCCCTTTCCCCAGAACTCCATCCATGTTGAAGAAGATCCCAAATCTGCAGCAGCAGCAGTGGCGGCAAAACTCACGGCGTCAACATCTTCGGCGGAGATGCTAACTTACGTCCTCTCTTCGCTCGCATCAGGAGGAGTCATAGGTAACACCAGTAAAGAATCATCCGGTGATTATCCTTCGGAAAAGAAGCCTAAACTTGAAAATGTCAACTCAGGGGAGTCGAATCCCAATGGACCCGCTCCACCACTATCGCCGCCACCGCCAATCCCGTCATCGCCACCACCTATGCAGCCACTTATGCAACCATACCCCATGCCCCAATATATGCCAATGTCAATGCCAATGCCAAGTGGACCATACGGGTATAATCCAAACCAACCACCAATGCCAGGAATGGGTCCTAGTTACCGTCCGTTTGCCCCACCAACCAATGGCGTTCCAACATTTTCCCCAGCATCGAATTTTAGTAATGTATATCCGACAGAAGGGGGTTTCTACAACCAGGCGTCGTCCCTGCCTATGACTCCCATGGGCCATCAGTAGAATTATAGTGGCTGTGTTCCTGCTAGTTTTACTGTTAGAGTCTAGATATTAACTTGATGATATGCAGAATTATATGGTTGTGATATTGTAGTTGGATGCAAGTAAGTTAAAATGTTGATGCATTTCATGGAGCTGCCATGATTTATTTATTTTTAGTTGATTCTGGAAGATGAGATAAGGGGGTTGATTAATGGTGTAGGGGTCACTTCTGAACCTGTGTTTTTATTTGTTATTTCTTTTTTGGTTGGTTTTAGGGTAGTCCGATACGGTAACGTGCCACTGGTTACATTATTGTCAACTCTATGTGAAAACGATTATTAGAATTTATTGCCGTTTCTACTTTCTATTGATTGCTATTGCGTTGTTGCTTTGTTTAAAACAGTGTAAAAGAAATTTAGGTTATTAAAATATTACACTAGTATTGGTAAATGGCATACATTAATATTTAAAGGGTGTATGGTACGTAGTACCTAATGTACTCCTATTTGGAGCAATGTGACATGGTGTTAATATGCAATTAATTGGGAAGTTAATTATAGTAACTAGCGCACGGATGTTAGAATTCAATTTAATTAACTCGATACTACATATATAAACAGCATCATTTTCCTAATATTGGTGTGTTATATTATAATCAACTTATTTTGGGTGTATTATTAGGGCACATTTAGTTGAGAGTTATAGGATCTATAAGGGATTATTATCCGGATTCAACAGTACCATTAATAGGTTTGGTTGCATGTTATTAATCCAGTGTCACTCATCCTTAATATGACTGGCCCGGTACTGATGAGGCAAATTAGTACAGGCTCGGGACTTCGCTTTCGAAAAATGGATTCAACTTTGTAAATGACATCCTTCGTGAAAAGTCAGATTTGCCCCTCAAATTACATGGAATTTTCCAACAATATCCTCGAAGTAATTTAAAATAACAAATCCAACAGATTTCATTCCTCCCAAATTTCATACTACTCATAACCGTAAAATCAGCTGCAAAGGAGGTGGTGTTTATTTATGTTGGCTCACGGCTACTGCTCCAGGTAAGTACTACCTCTCAGCGACTTCAATTTGTTGTTTTCGATTCAATTTTATGCAATCAAAATTAATGACCTAACGAACGTAGTAAATCTCGTATCTGTTTTCGCAAGCAGATAGTATATAAGCCAAAATAGATCTAGGGAAGGTTTATATTATCAAATAAAAGATATAATTATACCACTGTAAGTACTAAAATATCGCCTACGTATGTACTTGAACGCTATAAGGATAACTACCCATCATGTTAGCTCTAGGTACTAGTGGTGACCCCCCCGCTAATGAACATTTTCAAGTTGGTCTTTGACTACAACTGGACAAATAGACCTGTATTGGAAAACCTTAAAATTTGGTCTTAACATTTTTCTTTTCATATATAAATTTAGGTAATTAGAAGTGAAAATTCAAAACTTTAGAAGTATTAATTACAGGGGTATATATATAAGGAGACTATTCCATGATGAAACAACTTTATGATGACTTCATGTAAATAGTCGTTTTTACTAAGGTTATGGTTGAGATAAAATTATGGGATTATCATTGGTTATAACTAAATATTTACTTTAATTTTTAGACTTCGATTGCACCACGCTAGAAATTAAATACCAATTAAATCAAGTTCAAAGGCAGGGATGACATTTTACATAAAGTGAAAATTGATTTTTGGGTGTAGTAATAATAATAATAATAATAATAGAGCAACACATGAGTTCGCTGATTAGAAACTACACGATAGTTTTTGTATCTTACTCATAGCATTCACCACCAAAAAAGTTTATCATAATTAAAATAAAAATAATCAGGGAACAATAGGTGAAATCAGCGAAGTTTTTGCCGTTAATAGAATTAGTGATTATAATTTGTACACTATCATTATTGTAAGAGTCATCGAACCATGATATTATAAGTACATAGAATTTTTTTGTTGACTTAACTGAAGCCAACATCTTCCGGACAGAGCAAGTTTTGCATTTCTTGTAATTTGTGCGAATAATGATTTATTGTGCTTTTAAATTAATCAAAATTAGTCAAGTACTATGATGTAAAGGTTAATAATATAGTTAAACATTAAAGTGCGGTGTTTAACTATCAAAAAAAAAGTGCTGTGTTTCGTGTATATTATGTTACAAAATGTACGACGTGTTTATTGTATTATACTACAACAAAAATATATATTGTTAAGTAATTAAAACCAAAAATAATAAAAACATCATGTGCACATTCCTGGCAAAAAGTAAAGATCGTCTTGATCACCGGATCATTAGCTTCATGTTTAGCAAATACATCATATATAATAATTATTTTATAGGAACGTACATTATTGAAAGAAACATCTAGCTAGTCCCGAAATTAATACCATGCTTGATACTTTGTGATTCACAACTCATTTGTAGTTTGTGCATTTTATTTCTATAAATACCATCTCTCCATAACATCAATCTTCAAACCCTACACACATATAACATATAACATATTTTACCAAAAAATGCCTTACTACCAAAGAAATCCCTACAACTTCCCACGTGATGTTGCCAACCCGTGGCAGATCATACATCGAGTGGCGTCACAAAATGCGGTGGTGATATTTAGCCGGAGCACGTGTTGCATGTGCCTCACCATGAAGAGGCTGTTTTGTGGCATGGGCGTAAGTGCTATGGTATGCGATCTCGACCATGAATCATCCGGTAAAGAAGTGGAGACAACATTGAGGGGGTTGCATATCGGTGGTGTGCCGATGGTGTTCCTTGCTTATGCCGTCAATCAACTCTGGTTTCTTGCAGTATTGCACCATTTCACGGCTGGATATTGCTTATGCCGTCAATCAACTCTGGTTTCTTGCAGTATTGCACCATTTCACGGCTGGATATTGCTTATGCCGTCAATCAACTCTGTCACTTTATGCATACACCGCGAGAACCTCATTGGATGGCGGTGAAAAGAGTTCTGCGATATCTAAAGAGCACTATTACATTTGGGCTTTATTACACTCAATGCTTTTTGTGATAGTGATTGGGCGGGAAATCCGGATGACAGGAAAAGCACAAGTGGCTATGGTGTTTTCTTAGCTAAAAGCCTTATCTCTTGGACTGCAAAGAAGCAAAATGTCGTTTCTAGATCTAGTACAGAAGCTGAGTACAGATCTATGGCCTTGGCAACAGCAGAATTATATTGGTTGCGTATGTTATTCAAAGAACTCGGGGTAACACTCTCTAATGCTCCTAAGTTATGGTGCGACAATGTTGGTGCAATTGCCTTGGCGTCAAACCCTGTGTTCCATGCAAGAACTAAGCATGTGGAAATAGACTATCACTTCATTAGAGAGAAGGTGTTGAATAAAGATATACAAGTGAAGTTCATATCTACCCAAGATCAGTTGGCAGATGTGTTTACAAATGGGCAATCTGCAACACGTTTTGGCGTTCTTCGTAACAAACTGTTGGTCCGCTCTCTACCCAACAGTTTGAATGGAGTGTTAGAGTTAGTGAAGACTTATCCAAAGAACAAGTCAACACAAAAGAGAGTTCACCTACTTCCACGGAGATTAGTTAGTTATCATTCTTCCACTCCAGATTATAGATTAGATAAATCTGAATCATCATTAGATAAATCTGAATCATCATTGTTTCAATCTTAGTTTTAATTCTGCTGAAAGATAGACTTTTTGTTATGTTGTAAGTGTATATATATTCTTGGTACCAATACAGATGAACATAAGTGTTTTGCCAAAACCTATTGCCTTTCTTTTATTTCTATGTGGTGATTGCAACTTTACATTTTATGCAAGTTAGCGATTAGTCTATCTCGTTAATTGCATCCAAAACTAAACTCTACATCCACTAAACTCAATTGCTTCTTTCTGTTTGTTTTGTTTGTTTTTTCCAAAGTCAAAAGGACTCGTGAGGAGGACAAAGCCCGACCGTAACACACACTAAAGATTCAGAAGCTCACATACAATAATCAAATTGAGGAGCAACTCACGCAATGGATGTACTTTTTCGTCATCCAATTTCAAAGTAATTTTAGTTCACGTCGACTTGATTCCTTCAAGAGAGTATCAGCTTGCGACGGGTGGAATTCAAGAACATAAATACAACTTGATGTACTTTTTTTGTTTCTCGGCGCTTTGTGTCAAAGTAGATTTTCTTAGCTCTGTCGAACAAGACAACTAATGCATCACTCCACGTAACCATTTTCTTGGTAAGTTTACCAATTAGTACGTAGCACCATACTTACACCACTTAATCCTATAGTAGTAAGATTAGTACAATATATGTTTAAGGCATGCGGTAAAAAAGAAGGAACACGGCTCACTTGACAAAAACCGCGAGAAGGATGGACAAAGCTCAACGTAGACGGGGGGAGGGTGGGTGTCGATGCTATGAACAATAAGGGTGCGATTGGCGGAGTGCTACACAATGAGAAGGGTGAATGGTTGTGGGGTTTTTACGCACCATTGCCATGCCCAACGGTGCTAGAAGCCGTACTCGAGGCCATTAGGAAGGGATTTATGCTAGCGTGGGAGAGAAGAGTGGAACGCATTTGTGTGGAGACCGACTCACTTGATGCTTTCAAAAGAATTACGGGCAAAGGGAACCATGAGCCAAACTTGAACGAGAAAATCGAAGAATGCCGTGAACTTATTCATAAGCCTTAGACATGAACTTATTCATAAGCCTTAGACGTGTGAGTTCATTGGATCGCGCGCGACCAAAATAAAGTGGCCAACCTACTAGTTAGACTTAGGTAGAGAGGAGGGAGGTTTTTGTTTTCTACAATCGCCTCCATCCGATGTTATTTCTTATTTGTCAAACGATGTAGTCTAAGGGCTCTAGTTTCCGTTTTAATCATAAAAAAAAATAGATGCAAAACCTTAAACCACTTAACCAATTTAGTATCCTACAAAGTTGTACCACTAGTTTCTTGAAACACTTGTATTCAAATCAATCCGACATACTCCATTTCCAGAGAGTAGAAAAACCAATCATTGTCATTGAAACTTTTTACACCCAAATCAAATTTCAAACAAGACAGTGTCTAGAACAGTTCTATTGCTATTCCACGCTAGCAAGAAGAAACGCAGGGATATAAATTAATTTCTTGGACAACAATTCAGATGGAATAAATACTATCCATATTTCTTGGACTCCACGATGATGATTAATAGTATTTGTGGACTTACACAAATGGTGTTATAGAGCTGTAAAACCTAAAATTATACTGGGCCATATGAATGCACAACAACGGAGCAAAAAGTAGTTTTAGGCCTAAATTCATGAATGTTAAGAACATAATTTATACAATAACACAAATATCTTGGGCCACATTTCAAATTATATAAAGCAAAAGCTATACTTAATCAAAAATATTGTATGTTATGATTGGAATATGATCAAAGAAAATATCAGAAATATGAGGGATTTACGATCAAATGAAACTTAACTTAATAATTAGCAGTGTACTGGGCCATAAAGCACAACAACAGAACATCAAATAGTTTTAGGCCAAAATTCTTGAACGTTAAGAACATAACTTAAACAATAACAGACATTAATCTTAGACCACATTTCAAATTATATAAAGCAAAGGCCGTATATTATCAAAAACATTGTATGATATGATTGGAAAATGATCAAGAAAGAGCAGAAGATGAGGTTTTACGATCAAAGGAAGGAAACGTAACTTAATAAAGTAGGAAGCAAAATAAAGAACATAACTAACGCAAAACTGGCAACAATTATCTGGTTCAAATTGCCCTTCAAAAGTAGATTTAGACATCAATTGTAAAAAGTCTAATGAACCTCACTAAACAAGATTGAAATTACTGTAATTCAAAGGTTCTTACTAATCAAAAAATATAGAGTAACTTAATTCATCCTTTGGGCGGCCTCCTTAGCAAGAACTCTATTTTTGGCCTTGGTCTTCGCTTGAGACTTGGAGCCCATTACACCACCTCCCCACTTCTTCCTTGTCTCATCATACTTGTCGTTGAAGTTGGCCTAAAACAACACAATAAGATAGAAAATCACAATTACAAATTGAAATTGCTAAAAAGCCACAGTAAAAAGGAATGGATTTATGATATGAGCCGTACCTTGATGGCTTCCAAGATCCTGCTGAACTCCATCTTGTCATCGTTCTTAACAGAGGTCAGGCACAAAACTGAGGCACTCTTCTTGTGGACAATCTGTAAAAAAATCATCAAAATTTATAAAAGAGAGGGCTAAAATTATTACTGCACAAATTATTACTACACAACCTTATCAAAGGAAAAATGAAGACAAAATGCTTACAGTTCCCAATCTGGCTCTCCCTTTAACAATACAGTAGGGAATCTCCATCTTCCTGCAGAGTGCTGGGAGCCAAACAACCAACTCAATGGGATCAACATCGTGAGCAATTACCACTAACTGGGCTTTTTGCTGCAGATGAAGATTCATTTGAGCTAAATTAAATACAGTCATTACAGATAAACAATCAGGGGTTTGAAAGAAAGGCACAGACCTGCTCAATGAGATAAGTGACATGGTTGAGGCCGTATTTAACCACAATAGGCTTCTTGGTCTCAACAGTTTTTCCCTCAGTCTCAGCCTGAGCTCTTTTCAGAAGACGCTCTTTCTTTTGTGCCTTATCTTCAGGTCTGTATTTCAAGAACATCTTAAAGAGGTTCGTTGCTGCCGATAGACAAGAAACATAATGAGAAAATAACAAAAATGTAGAGCACATAACTTAACACAACACAGAATCGCTACAAATAGTTCGTGTTGTAATCAAATAGAAGCAAAATGGACACAGGAAATGCCTCTCAATAATGCATAAAAAAAGATTAGTGTTTCAATCATCGACCATGTAATACAACATCTGAAAGTATGTATGATAGCAACTATTATTAGTATGAAGTTCTGGGTACCAAATCTAGCAGAACCAGACCGACCTAAACAAACGCCGTCAACACTAAAACTTTGAGCCGCATGGTCATTATATATAAATAAATATATTCTACACCACCGAACAACAACAGCTAGAAAGATGAATGCACCCAAATTTTACGCGGACAAGCAAGCATATTAAAAGTAAACATCTCAAAATTAAGAAGCAATCCAGCTAACAACACCAGCATTGCATTACATTGTAATTAATTAATAAATAAACAAACAAACAAAAAACATACCCAAATTCTTATCGAGAGTCTTTGAGAACTGGTGGATTGGTGGTGGAACCTTCAACCTCTGCTTCAAGATCATCTTTTTCCTCTGAATCCTGACAACCTGCGGCCATTTCACGAAGCGGTGGAGATCTCTCTTCGGCGGCAGAGCACCTCCGATTCCGAACTGCTTCGGCCTCTTCTCGTACAAAGGATTCACCACCTTCTCCGCCGTCTTCTTCTTCGATCCAACTGCCAACTTCGCGCCCTTCTTTGGTGCCTGCACACAAAGAGTCAGTAACATAACAACAACAACAACATAGTGAGAAGGATTCAATTACAGATACAAATCGACGAGGACACTATTATTACTACTAACTCACCATTTTCTCTGGTTTGGCTGCTGCTCCGAAAATCCCGAATTAGGGTTTTGGTTATTCAGACCTGACACTGAAGGTGGAACAAGGATCACGTTAACTTATTATATATTGCTGTGTGAAAAAACCCTTAGTGGGCCTCAGCCACATCAGTATATGTTGTGGGCTGAGTTATTGTTAGCCCAATCTTGGGACTTAGGATTTTAGGAGTTGTTTAACTTTATACTTTATATACTTTATAGTTCAAGCCTTCATTCAAGGGTGGGTTAATTTAGAATTTAAAGATAGATAAAATATAATAAAATAAATGATGTGTCGGAAACTGAATTCCATATTAATTCAATCTAATTATCTATCAACAAATGATTTATTATCAGTGGAATAAAATTGCAAAAGAGTTTAAATACTTCAGATTTGACAATTCTTTTTCAATGTATATCTAATGTTATTTCATTGTGTTTTTTTCTTTTTTTTAATCTTCATAGTTCACAGTAGTCAAATTAACGTCCATTAGTTTCTTACAAGATTTGCTGATCATTAACATTAGGAGTATTTGGTGTAAATTTTGAGATGTTAAGGAACTATGTTGCTGATTAAATTCAAAATGTGACGTAGCCAAGTGTAAATGTGATTGAATGAACAAATAAATATACTTTCCCTCCCTTTTAATCCCAACACCTACTTTAGTCTTTTCCCCCTCAAGTTTAGAATCATTCTCACTTCTATATCAGTCAAAACAAAATTCCATCACTACAATTATAAAAGATCAAACCAACAAAAGAATAAGACAAGTAACATTTTAAGAGTTGCAAAAGTCGGAAGAATGAGCGTCAATTGGGGGAAAGTTGGAAAACCGAGCGTCGATTGGGGACCGGTGGTGGTGGCAGTGTCTGCATTCATCCTTCTGTCGCCGGGGCTGCTCTTCCAGTTTCCGGCAAGGACGAGGGTGATTGAGTTTGGTAACATGTACACTAGTGGGATCTCCATACTTGTTCATGCTGTTTTGTATTTTGTTATCTACACCTTAATGGTTGTTGCCATTGGAATTCATATACATCTAAACTAGTAAGTAGTTTCAATCATCAAAAA
This sequence comes from Linaria vulgaris, assembly GCA_948329865.1. NCBI lineage: Eukaryota > Viridiplantae > Streptophyta > Magnoliopsida > Lamiales > Plantaginaceae > Linaria > Linaria vulgaris. The sequence goes on from OX415252.1 coordinate 37,446,456, forward strand.
GCACGAGATGCTACACCTTTTAGTTGCATCTTTGCAGCTTCTTGCAAAACTTAAACTTTAGTTTACGCTAATCTTGAACAATGCTTTTCATATTCTAAGGTTGTATGGCAACAATGATTGTTATTGGAATCTGATATTAAGCCAAATTTTGGAATATATTCGCTCCTTACAGTGTTATATTTATATGTACTGACTCTTGTAAGAAAAAAAGAAAACAAAACTTGCATGATTGTGAATTATCCACCGCACTTTTACAGAATTTAAACCCTCCAAAGACATAACAGAATAGACATTATATGGGCACTTAAAAGTGGTTATTTGTTACTTAATTTTGCGTAACTATTGTTGAAAATATGCATGAAGTGTCTTACTCTCGTGTCGGTCTTTTGGTGTTAATCACAAACGTATGGAATGTAGTCCTTCTAACGAATTCAGTCATTACAATCACACTATTACATGTGCTCTTTGTGGCTTTGTATGTGCATTTCTCTAATCATCTAATCTTTGTGAAACAATCATATCATAGAGAGAGAGAGAGAGAGAGAGAGAGAGAGAGAGAGAGAGAGAGAGAACTAAGCAAGCAATGATTCCATTTTCTGAAAGGCAAATAATTTGTACAATTTGAACTATAAAATGAAGAAAAAATAAAACAAGACAAAACCCTCCGATTTCTCGAAAACTCTATGGCCCAGATTAAAAAAGAAGACGAAACACGACCCATCAACAATAAGTGACAAACTGACAATAACCAAATACCACTCCTTTATTTGAAACGGCAAAAGTTAAGTTGATTCTTTTACTTCGATCATCCAACTATCTAATAATAGCTCAAACAAATTAACTACTTTAAATTTAATCAATCGAAAATTTTGGGAAAGGATAAGAAAAAGTACAACTTAACCAGTAATTGCAAAGCACAAGCTACTTCTACTTATGCTCAATTATCGCAGCTTTGGGCGAAGAAAATAGCAGTGATTGAGTTACGATTTTTTACTTATGTTGTAGCTTAAATTAATCAGACACTTCATAACATTTAATTAAAGCTGTGAGATTGCAAGCAAAATTAAGATTTCCACAAACCCTAAAAAGAACCAACAGTTAAATTTACTGATATAATAGACAATAAACAGATCCTGGCTCCGTTTTTAAAATACAAACAAACTGGCAACCGGATCAGCCGGTATAGATGTGAACATGAACGGCCAGGATTAGAATAGCGTACAAAGCAAAGAAGATAAGCGTGTGAACCGCAATCGCCTTGCCGTTGGTCTTCAGGGTGCCGAACTCCAGCTGTCGGTTGTTACCCGGTAACTGGAAGAGCAGACCCGGTTGCAGGAGTATGAAGAGAACCACTCCGATCAGTACGGGACCCCAATCGGCCATTGTTTTTGCTGTTGATGTTCCTTTTTTGGTGTGGACAAATGGAAAAATGGAGTGGCGATAGTGATTGTTGCTTTTGAGATTTGTGGAGATTAGATGAAAAAGAGTCAAGCGTGCGTGGAGGTTTTGTAATTTTCAAGGTTTTAAGGGGACAAGGGCATGTGGGATTTTGGAATTATTTGTGAGCACAATGCGTCTTTTTTTTTTTTTTTTTTTTTTTTGGTATACAAAGGAGAAGCAGGCCTATCAGGCTACATCAGAATGTAAAAAAGAGACAAGTTCTGGTGGAGGACTGAGTAGAAGACAAGGCCCACTCACTGCTCCATGTTGAAACTTTGCAATTGCATCAGCCAAATAGTTTTTCTTTCGAGGGATCCATCTGAAAACAATATCCCACGGCTTGTGAATTAGAATTCTGCATTCTTCAGTCAGTTGGTACAGGCAATGGGCTGGATTTGCACCATTATTGATGAGTTGAAACGCTTCTTCCGAGTCCGTCTCAACTTCAAGCTTCTGGATTCTTTTGCTCCACGCAATTTCCAAACCTTTGTGTATGGCTCTCATCTCCGTCTCTAAAACAGTCGGACTAGATATATATTCTGCGAATCCCCACATCCATGCGCCTTTGCTATCTCTCAAAACACCACCAATTGCTCCTCGGTTCAGGTCATGGCGAACACTCCCATCGACATTTAATTTGTCCCATCCTAATTGAGGTTTCTCCCAGCTGAATTTTGATTCTTTCTTTTTCCCGCACGGCATCTTTCTCATGTCCTCACATAATAGTTTAATCTGACAGATAACAGCATGTGTACTCAAAGATTTTCCTTTAAAAACTCGATGGTTCCGCGCCTTCCATATGTGCCAAATGCTGGCAGCAAAAATTAGATTCCACGGCAAACCCGGACTAATACTGCAGCCCTCCTCGCGATTGCAAAGGTTTCCCCGCAGCCACTTGTCGTCCGCAATATCTACAAATTCACGCCATCTTGAAGCGGGAATAAGTTTGCGCCAAATCAGGTGTGCCGGTTTGCAAAAACGAGTTCCTTTAGGGCTTGTTTGGTTGCAGAGACAATTATATATGTAGATTAACTATTACTCAGTTAAAATAGTCTTTTATTTCATATGCGTAACAGTAACCGTGTTTGGTTGGAGAGTTGAATAAATTTACTATTTTATCTTAATTTATAAAACGTGTTTGGTTCATGTTATGTGCAACGGCTATTTCTGGATATTGCAGGTAATTACCTTATTGCCCCCATTTTATTAAGAAAATATACACTAAAAATATTTTCGAAAAATATTACGTTCACCTCCCAAGCAATATTCACAATTAATTATGTCCTTAACTAATTTGAAGTAAAACATTTTTTTTAATTACATTTCTATAATTACATTTTTTAATTACATTTTTAATTACATTTTTTAATTACATTTTTTAATTAAATTTTTTTAAATACGTTTTTTAATTACATTTTTTAATTATATTTTCTAATTACATTTTTTTAATTACATTTTTTAATTACATTTTTTATTACATTTTTTAATTACATTTTGTTAATTACATTTTTTTAATTATATTTTTTAATTACATTTTTTAATTAAAATTTTTTAATTACATTTTTTAATTACATTTTTTAATTACATTTTCTAATTACATTTTTTTATTACATTTTTTAATTGCATTTTTTTAATTACATTTTTTAATTACATTTTTTAATTAAATTTTTTTAATTACATTTTTTAATTATATTTTTTAATTACATTTTTTTTAATTACATTTTGTTAATTACATTTTTTAATTACATTTTTTTAATTACATTTTTTAATTACATTTTTTTAATTACATTTTTTTAATTATGCCTTGTTGCTGCATAAAAAGATTAAAAATGAAGAAACAGGGGTAAATAAGTCATTTCGTCGGGTGAGCTGGATGACTAAAAAGTGAGATAAAATAATAACAGGGGGTAGATATTATTTAAGTTGAGAAAGTGAGTTGTGGAGGGGGCCTCGGCTATTAAATCAAAAAGCTCATTTGAATAATCATTCAAACCAAACTGGTTTTAAGTGAGATGAGGGCAGTCATCTATCCTCATCTCAGCAACCAAACACCCCCTTATGTGATTGTTGAATTTAGGCCTCCTAAGACTATGATAAAAAAAAAAAAAAAAAAAAAAAAAAAGTTGTTCCTTTTATTTAAAAAATAGAAAAAGAGATAGATAGCCTTCACTCGAAGAACAGTGTCTTACAATAATTAGTTAATTAATAATTGCATCAATTTGGCTTACATTTGAGGAGAGAGGAAAAGTTGAAGGAGGAAGAAAAATATCTCTAAAATCTCACGAAATCGAAGAAAGGAAACGAGAGAATGTGCTAGATTAAAAAAGCTCAAAGAGGTCTGATAATAAGAGAATGAAGAGGACGGAAATAAAGGCTATATTTATAGCCAAAAGAGTAACGACGTGGGTTTGTAATAACACCCCGCGTCGCCCTATAATGACACCACGTGTCCCAGACACGTTACGAGGCAACTAGCCGTTGAAATCAGCCCGTTGCCAACGATCTAACGGTATACCGTTACTCTGCCAAAAAAAAAACTATAAATGTCACCCGAGGACGGACCGTTACCCCACCCGAGGATGGCTCTGACGAAGATACCCTCCGAAGACCTGATTCCCGAGGATCAAAACGTAATATCCTTGATAAATAAATACTTGTCACATATATGATATATATATATATGTGTACCTACCGTCCCATCGTAAAAAAAAAAAAAAAAAAAAAAAAAAGAGAGAGAGAAAACCCCTCACCTCACCGAAGGCAAAAAATCGAAGGAATAAAATTACTCTCACCTCTACGATGGCGATCGAAATTTGGGGGGGCTAGTGTTAACCCTAAGAAAATAATATAGGGATTAACCGAAGCGTAAACCCTAAAAAACATGGATTAACATAAGGATGGTACTACCATTATCTAACTTTCGATGCCACGTAGTATCGGGAAGGCCCACCGAGTGTCGCAAGCCCAAAGTGGTAAAAAGTGACACCCGCGAAGAGGCATCAATGCGTCCCTTGGAAAGTCACGATGATTAAAAATAAAATATACATGTGGCATCGAAAAAAGAACAAATCACGATAAGTCCGCGAGGACTCGATATCCATCAAGACGCCAAGAGGGACCACTGCAAATATAAGGATACCGAGTCCCTGAAAACGAGAACATCCTCGCACTGAGTAACCCGACGGCCACAGACCATCGGAGTACATAATATGAAGAATAGAACACAAAAATGAACCCCTATCGGGATCAAGAAGATATCGCGCGAGCACCCAACCTCACCTATGAAGCTCTCCCCAAAGCCCTAGCCTATCGGAGAAAGAATCCAAAAGACTCCTTATCAGAGCCCTCTAAAAGCTATTAGAAAGTCCTATCGGAGAAAGAATCCAAGAGACTCCTTATCAGAGCCCCCTAAAAGCTATCGGAAAGTCCTATCGGAGAAATAATCCAAGAGACTCTTTATCAGAGTCCCTTAAAAGCTATCGGAAAGTCCTATCGGAGAAAGAATCCAAGAGTCTTCTTATCAGAGCCCCTGAAAGCTATCAGAGAGGATAAAAGTTCAACCTAGTCATGTCCTACTAGATAAAGAATCTCGAGATAAAGTATAACTTATTCACTCACGCACATTGCGACACCTGTACTCTACTAAATTCATGCATATAACACATGTCCCCAAATACCTCTATACAAAGGGGTACCCCCATGTCAATAGAACACACACTCAATTCAACTCAACATAAGCAAGACATACAATTCTCAGTGAATAAAAAGAGAGATGTTTTCGTCATAAGCAAGCTTCTGAACTTTCGAACACAGAGTTTCAACCCTTATTAACTCGTTAATTAGGTTAAAATAACCAACATGTTAACAAATATCATCAATCCTTTTTTCTGTCGTTAAGGTGGAGACCTGAACCAAGAATTCTCTTTCATCATCAATCAAATCGTTGTTCAAGATCCTAGACTCGATTTTATCATCAACCCAATCCCCGTTCACGTTTTTTCTTTTTCTTAGGAATGAATAGATCTCTTTACTTGTATGACTTAGATGTCTCGTATTTCTCAAAAAGGTGATTTGATTGATGGGATTTGGTATGAGATCGATGATATCGATGATATTTATATTCAAATATTTCTTCTTAGAACGTATTGATCAGACCCTATAAGCGGGACCAAGCATGTTGCCGCCAGAAGCCCGTATTTCTTCTAGAGAACCTCATAATTGTTCTAGAGCAACTAGAAAGAGATTCTTTAACCAGAAAGAATTCGGTTCAAATGTAGGATACTTATCTAGAAGTCTTCGCAACTCAGTCAGAGATGATGGAATCATCAAAGATTTGACCTTTTCGAACTCTTTCTGTAACTCACTAGAGGCCCAGGAAACATAGAGAATATAAAATTGAATTGAAGGTTGATACAAAATCGGTCTATTTCCGGCATCATATCCATATTTAGCGCACTCATCATAGTTAGCAGTTCCAGCTCCGTATCAAGGTCACGATCGATATCGTCACTAGCATCAATATCATCACTAGCATTAATATCATCACTAACATCAATATCGTCACTAGCATCAATATCGGTATCATTATTAAGAAACCATTTAGGCTTGTTATCCATAAACTTATTCAGAAATATCGTAATGAAAGAAAGATAGAAGTTTGTCATTAGGTATTTAACCAAATAAGAGCGTCCAGTTTCCAGGATGATTTGGTAGAAAAAGTGCCACTCGGGTGCAACTTCCAAAGCATAAGATCATTTCCCCCTTGCCAAATAGGACGCTCAAGTACACGAAGCATATCATTTTCATAAAGGACCTGATCCAATTTAGGTCGATCCCACTCTATATCAAGCCAAGAATCACTGACGCGTTTGTTAGAACGAACTTCAACATCCACCCTCGGAATCAGCGAATTTCCCTTAAGCCATGAATCAAACCAAAAGAACGCCTCCCCATTTTTAAGGTGCCAGTATATATGTGGTTGTGTAATAGATTTAGCCCTCAGAACCCGTTTCCAACCAGGAGTCTCCCACCCAACAACCTCTAAACCACGTGGTCGTGTGGTATAACGAAGCACCATATATCTCGCCCACAGAGATTCATGTGAGCAAAATTTCCACCACAATTTTATTCCAATGCCGTAATTATATTTGCCAAAGATTTAACATTATGACCCCTTATTATCATAGGGCTGACAGATTTGCGCCCAACTGCGCCAATGTAACTTGCGTCTTTCATCAGCCGTACCCCAAAGAAATATGGCAAAAATATTTCAATATCCTCAATAACCCCCTTCGGAGGAGGTTCCAACACTTGGCACAAACAAATAGGGATAGCACATAGCACATTTTTAATCAGAGGAAGACACCCCCAAAATTCAAGAACTTTATTTCCTAACCGCTAATAAGAGATCTAGTCTTATCAATCAACTTTTAAAAATAACTGCACAAGATTTGACCCCGAATAAGCGAAGCACCAAGATAAGTAAGAGGGAAAGTACCTCGTGAGAATCCCGTAAGATTAATTATATTCTGATTGTGCCCAACAGGAACAAAATTGGAGGCGATGAAACAGCTTTTGGCCGAATTAATATGTTGCCCAACCATCTCGTAGAGGTGGAGAAACTCCATCAGAACAGCCATATTTCCCACCGTAGCTCGAATAAAAATAATGCAATTATTGGCATAGGAAATACGAGATGGTGGTAGACCGCCAGCCGTAGCAAGAAAAAGTCTTTGATTCTGATCATAAAGGTAGTCAAGTTCCTGTGAGAAAAAGTTTGCGGCAATAATATAAAGAGAGGGAGAAATCGGATCCCCCTGCCGCACCCCGTGCTTTGATTCAAAGATGCCATTGGTTTCTTCATTAACATAAGCGTGAAAAAATAATTTCCCACACAATTCTTCATATGACAAATCCAAGATCTAGATAAACCAAACTTCGCCAAGCACTAATAAAGATAAGACCAATCAAGCCTATCGTAGCATTTTCCCATATCAAATTTGACCACAGTATTAAACTTGTCTCAACTCTTTAGCAGATGATAAACTATTTCTTGTGCAAGTAAAATATTATCACCAATAAGGCGACCTTTAACAAACCCAATTTGCGACAAAGAAATAATTTTAGGCAAAATAGATGAAAAACTATCATTCAGGAGCTTCGAAATGATTTTGTAACTGACATTACACAAGCTAATAGGCCGGTAATCCTTCCATTCTCGAGGATCAACTTTTTTTGGTATCAAAACAATATTAGTAGCTTTAAACATCCCGGGGAAAGCCGTCCCTCTAAATAAATCAAGCACCGCAGAGAAAATATCTGAATAAATAATATCCCAACAATGCTGATAAAATAATGCATTAAAACCATCCGGACCAGCCACACTATCAGGAGAAAACTCAAAAACCACTTTTTTAACTTCCTACAACAAGGGTTCTCGACACAACCAATTATTATCATCAGAAGTAACCAATTGCGGAATAAAATTGAGATTATGACAAACAAGTACCTCAACAAGGGATGACAAAAGATGCTCAAAGTATCTTGCAGAGCCCACCTGATTACGATCATCCATAAGAACTCCATTTTCTACAAATTTTGAAAATACGGACCTAGATTTCTACTTTTTCACCATAGCTTGAAAAATGCGAGTAGTTCTCTCACCTTCGACCGCCCATTTGCATGTAGCCCGTTGTTGCCAAAAGGCCGACTCCATTTTCCGAGTAAGAGTATACTCGGCCAAGCACCTGTGAAAAATAGTACGAGAAGCCGGAGAAAGATTTTGATCATGCTCGATCTCAGCAAGTCGGAGAGATTCCTCTTTATCAAGTAATTTCTGAAAAAAATTCCCAAAAGTATTCTTTTTCCAAGATTTAAGACCCTTCTTTAACCAAAGCAGTTTAGCACCTGAATCATAAAGACCAACACACGGAGTAGACTGATTCCAACTATGTGCCACAATATCAAGAAAAGAATGGTGCTTCACCCACATATTCAAGAATCTAAAAGAAGACGGTTTCCTTCTCGATTTCCTCTCAACAGAAATAGATAGAGGACAATGATCAGATTGCAAACGAGGAGGTTGAACCACCCTCGTAGTAGCAAAATAGGCACTCTAAAAAAAATTTATCAAAGCACGGTCAATGCACGTTGTTGTACCACGAGCCGACCACGTAAAAGGATTACCCTCATACCTCACATGCTGAAGAGAACAATCATCTACACATTCATTAAAATCCTCCATATCCCCCAAAAGCAAACGGCCGCGACCCTGTTTTTCTTCAGGCTTAAGAATAGTATTAAAATCACCCGCGACCATGCAATGATTCTGAGTATCATTACTCTGCAAACCATCCCAAAGAGAGTGTTTAAGGACACGAGATTGGACAGCATAAACAAAAGTACACATAATATGTTGCGGTAAAGTAACGAAAGTGATAGAACAATGAAGAAACTGCTCGTTATTCTCAATGACCTCAACACCAATATCAATATCACCAAAAACCTAAATAGTATCATTCACAATACCAAACACTTTGTCGTAACGAAAAAGAGGCAAATACTCAGCTTTATCTTTCTCCAAACCCATCATAGGTTCAATAAGCACCAAAAATTTTGATTTATGAATTAAAACCAAGTTTTGCACAATAGCACAAGCATTGTCATTACCAATACCCAGAATATTCCAACATAAAATCAACATAATCAACGACGGGGGTGGGAGACGTACCATCACGGCTTCGCAGATTACGAGCTGATTTTTCAACATTTTTTGTTGTACGTTTCTTTGGCAACAAAGTATTCCCCGTCATGACAACTGGAACTTCCAAGTAATGATCACGTGATTTAATGAACTTTTGGTTGAACCTCCGTCGGCTGACTAAGATAAGGTCGGGCCTCACTTTCATCGTCACCATCCGAGTGATGACTTTCCTCAACGACCCCACTAACACACCAAGATCAGCCCTCGGTGATTCCAACGTATCACAAGAAAAATACTTTGCATCAATAGATTTAACCCCAGACAAACGTGGAGATAAGACACGAGATCTCTGCTGAATATTAGAATCAAAATGTTGTGGAGAATCACCAAACGTACTTCAAAATATCATTTTCCTGAGCATTTGGATCAAAAGAAGTATCAACAGTGGAAGACATCAACGCCACAGATGTTTTTTTTAATATTCTTTGATGAAGAAATAATATCATCATTAACCACATTTTTTCCAACCTCAACAACATCATCAGAAATATTCACAACAGTCAAAGTAGTAGCCAAATTATCACCACCCAAGTTACCAACAAGATTATGCGAATCATCAACATCATTAGAAACCAAAACAACTTTTTCTTTATCAATTAAACTCGTACCTACGGATTGGTATCAAACACAATATTAATCACCTCAACACAGTCAATCCGATCATTCAATTCATCCGTAACAAGAGCATCAAAAGAATTTTCGTTACCTCATTTCAATATTTTAACTAGAGAAGACGAGCCACTACCAGTCGCATTCGCACCTTTCTTACCACGAACCAAAACCCAAGCTTGTTTCGAACCTTTCGGATTCTCTTTTTCAATAGGCACTTTAGCAGTTTTTTCAACCTTTTTTTATGTCTTTTTCTCTACGCTACAATCTTCCGCGAGGTGGCCTAAACGTTGACATTTCTAACAAAAGCAGGGGAAGTTTTCATAGACACCCCATTCTATTTCATCCTGAATTGGCTCCAATAAGTTCAATTCGACACAAACACAAGGATAATCCGAGCGAGACAAATTAACAACCCATTCATCTAACCCCAACGGTTTGCCAATATATTGTGCCAAAGACATAAGCACGCTTCGTTCGCAATATCTCAAATTCAAACTCGGAAAACCTATCCAAGCAGACACAGTAAGGTAGTTTTGTTTCCGGATTGAAAGAAGACGTCCATTTAAACACCTTAGACACAACCCCTTGGAAATCAATAGAGTTATTCATCCTTAACCTCGTATAATCCTCTTCTTTAGCGACTTAAAGCATTATGTGATGTGGACCAATTAGGCCAATAGTGTATGTTCCTTTAAGACCAAATTTCTCCATCATACGGTGCATGGAAAAATATCTCGGTTTAGCAATCAAAACCCGGATAATAAGTACCAAATTAAGTTTAGCATCAAGTTTTTAATCTCTTTTTCTTCAAAGACTATCATCGGTTTGCCTTTGAGATTATGGGACTTTTTTGGAACAAGTAATGGATCATCAACAAGGGATCGATTAAGATCATAACTTCTCTTAGGATCCACCATTTGAGCAAACAAGACCCCTTTCAAAGGTTGGCGTTAGTCGAAGCCGCATTCAAAGGATTATGCTTAGTTACTGTTGCATGCTCTTTAACCGACGAAACTAAAGGAACAAGGTTACGACGCAGTGCAAAATTAGATGAGATGGACGGGAAGAAACCCTTGCCATGCAAAGTCGTGGACGAAGTTGGAGGAACCACGAACGCATTAGCCAAGTCCACGGTTGAATTTCCCTGCGGCGCCATTTTGACCACGGCCAGAACGTCGTCCGCCGCTGCTCCGCTAGTGACAACCACCGTGGGGGTGGCCGGACTACCATCGCCTCCAACATTGGTGTCGGTCATAACATGGCTTGGTCAACCATGCAAGACAAGGTAGTAAAGAGAAAACACCACAATAAAGTGTATTCACACTTGTCTCCACAAAAAAGCGGGCTAATGAATATGGAAATAAATCCAGCCCCTATCCGAATTAAATACACCCCTACCACCCCCTAAGTTGACCATGGGTGAGCAAGGAGGAGGGAGGAGGTGTCCGCGGTGGTTCCAGTGTGGTTGGGCGCCGGAAAATGACCAGAAAACACAAAAAGAAGTCAAAGTGCGAATTAGAAGCACACTCAGACTCAGAGTGAAACCGCAAAGCAAATAACAACACAAACACAAGTCAAATTGTGAAAAAGCAACCACAATGAAGAAAACCAAGAAGAGACACGGATAACACCTCAAACAATGAACCGAACGAAAGCAAAGCACAACTCAAAAGGTGTGCTACGAGATTCCGCGAACCCGGTCAAACTGTAGTCCGAATCAACAACAAAAGAGAGATCTTACAGATGAAGAAGAACAAGAAGAAGACGAACCAATCTTCAAACAAATAACAATGGAGGAAAGCTTAACCCAATCCCGTGAACTCCATGGCCGTGAATGATCGTTCCACGAGTTCGCCGACGCCCTCGAGAGGATGACGCCATGCTCTGATGAATGATCAAGAAAATCGAAAGTGTAGAGAGGGATGAAAGCGTTTAGAGAGAGAGAGAGTTGAGTTGAATTGAGTTGAGTTACGTTCAACGAAATCATGGGGATAACACAACGAAAGCGTCAATAGACAGATTCAACCACCGCATATTGATCACGCCTTCATCCACTTAAACTAACAACCCTATCAACACCAGGAGAAAAAAACACCAGCACCAGTTCATAACAATTGTTTCATATTAGAATGCAAAGATTAACATGTAATCTAAACTAATACACATGTTTAAAAAATAAAAATAAAAAAAACATCCCTTTAACATGACCCTTTGCGGCTTAGCCAACAAAAAGCAGGGAATCTTGTTAAGAAAATCAACATAAATCTCGAGTACCACATTTCTCCTATAACAATTCTCCTTTTCCCAATCATGTACAGATCAGTCATATGCTTCATATTCATGGATATATTCACATCAACAAAGTGGTATTGACCATTTCAAGAATCAAACAACTTTAGAGATAATGACAAAATTCCAGCCAAAAAAAAGAAAAGAATGACAACCCCATCAAAAATCAGACGACACATGAGATGGGATTCAACCATTTTGTACCAAACAACATTTTTGGCCTTGCAGAGCAGTATTCAAGTTAGAATGTTAACCATATTACAGAAAAAATATTAGAGCTCGTTTGGTTACTAGGTTGGGATTGGGTCATACTCAACAAGAAATCTAATAAGATCCATATTATTTGTGTTAGCATTAGCTTTGGTTGCAAAAAAATCGAGTCATATTAACATCAGTGGCTAACTTTATCCACAACTTTGGTTGTCCTGTTTTGTTGTATGTGTCATACTTGTTTGGTTAAAATATCAATTGTACCCTTAAAATAAACCATCAAAACTCCCCTTTCCAACAACATTCCCATTACGACTTGTTTCTGATTTTTGCAAGTTTCTTTCAAATTTTTTCCCCAAATTTTTTTAGGGCAATTTCGCGACCAACAACGTTTAATATTTCCAGAAGCTCCGATCTTTGGACGGTGTTCACTAGGTACGTAAATCCGATCTAAATATATAGTTTTTCCTGTCAATTAGTCATTGAATTCTGGCGTTTCAACTTTGTATGATCTGAGTTACACATCCCAATTTCGACTCACATTAACCTATGGCGTCGTTGGGAGCATTCGTTACATTAATTGCAGAATTATTAGGTTACTAATTCCTTGTGTTAATTGAACTCGATAAAATTTATGAATAAAATCAATATTGTGTTTAGGAAAGGTTATACTGACTTATATTCCTTATTTTTTTTCCTTGTTGCTATAATGGCATTGAGCATATATCTTGATTTCCAGAATATATTTGGATTGGTCGAGGAAGCATGCAAAGGCGAGGTAAATCTCGTATATTAAATACATTACTAATTTCTACAATCGACCTTGTACGATTGTTGATTGTACTGCTACTCTGTATCAGATAATTATTGTAGGAAAGTATTAACACATGTGCCCTATTTGTTTTAAAACGTGTACGTGAAAATATTTCGCTTTAGGACGAAACCAATTACCGCAGAGGGGACGAGTATGGACATCAGATGAAGAAGAACTCTTAGTTGGTGTGGTTATTGATCTTCGATTTAGCGGTTGGTGAATTGGTAACGCATGGAAGGCGGGGTTCTACAATAAAATACTTTCTGTTACAGCGTTTGATTTTACCAAGGACGGGGGGTATGATGGATTGATTGAAATCCGTTTAAAACTCATTGGGTGGCAGCGGAAATTTAATTTATTACAGGGATACAACAACTTCCACGGTTTTATTGGTATGGATCCGTTAACACACACTTTAATCACAGTTGATGAATCTGCATGGCAAGCCTATATCATTGTACGTAATCAACAACTCCACTAATGAATTGAAGGGTTATTAACTTAGGTTACAAATTTTAGTTGGTGGTAACTGTATCTATACATTTGCAGGGTGTTCCACAAATTTCTCCACTGCGCAACATCGGATTCCCACTATACAATGACTGGCAAGTTATATTTTCGTAGGTTTCATCATCTAAACCGGGAAACTATAACCTCATCTACTTAATCCAAATACCAATGAGGGGATCATTACATCCGTAATGGCAAAATATATAGTCCCATCATGATTTATAAACTCTATATCTAAAATATATTATTTGTGAGTTATATTATCCGTATTATTCCAAAAAGCAGACGATTAACCGTTGCCATACATCTTGCTTCATATGTACTGCAATATGCGTAATATATATTGTTTTCAAGACTTTTTCTAGTCATGCACTCCTAACACATTGTCTCATGGCACTGATTATATGTTGTATGCTTTGCTAAACATTTTATTGCGGAACATGATCTGTATATGAACTTACAATAATTTATTTTTCGTATAAATTGTCTTGTCTGTAAATTTTTTTTGGCTATTATTTGTGCATGCTCGGTATATAACTATACCATTTGAACTTCCTTAATTATTACATAGATTTGCTAATGATCATTGGATTATTTTCTGGTAATCAACCACATCATCAACAACCTAGTAATGGCCAGTATAATTAATAACATGTGAATCTTCATTTTCCCTACTAGAGACGATGAGTTATTTGTTATTCCGAACTCATTTCCAATTAGCAACATTTGATTTGTCACCCGCATTTGCGATAAGGAATACAAGAAGATATACAATGCTTTATGGCGTTTGAGGGGTTACTATCAAATACCACCTAAGTAATGTTTTTATATATATATATATATATATATTAGTAAGTTTATTTATTATTAGTTGTTTGTGAAATTGTTGGATCGGGATTGATACAACTTTTCCAAAGTTTCAAAGCTCAAGTTAAGCTGGCGTTGTCTTAACTTGATCTTAAACAATCTTCTTGATAGAGTATAATGTGCAGCGGAATTAAAGAACACAAGAAGATAAATTTTCAATGGTTTATTATAAATAATCAACCATCTAGCCTTACGGCAAAATAACCACGCAGGTTTTACCAAAGACGTTCCTTTATAAGATTGAGTTCTAATAAGGAAATACTCCTTCTTCAATTCAGAGTTGATCTTGGAAAGATTCCTAGTTGCACTTGAACTCCAAAACTTTCCATCTTTGAAACCGCGTTGACTTGACCGATCTCCTCCTCTTGAATTATGGAAACTTCAACTTACGAAACATGTAATGCTCTTCCTTATGATTAAGAGATGTTCCTGGACATAAATAAAGACAACTAAAATCGTGGAACTCGATTAATAGGTGAATAAAGACAATACTAAAATAAAGCAGTTAAAGACAGATTGACAGACTATTCTCTGGTTTAAATGTCGTCCTGATGTTGGCTCAACATCCATCCAACATGTAATCCAGAATATGTTCTCGAATTTTGGAACAATGTTTCAGGTTAAGAATGTTTCGGGTTTCAATGTTCTTTAGATGTTGGCACAACATCCATCCAACATTGATTCCAGACCATCTTACACTTTCAGTTTGTGTGCTCCTTGGATTGTGTCCGTTGATCTAATTGCGGGTTAAATACTTTTGTGTTTCGAGAATAGGCGCGGCATGTAGTTTTCAACAAAAACATGCCCAAAATTCTTGAGCATCCTTCATCAGAAAGACCACAAGGCTTGTAGCCAATATTCTAGTTTTGATTCGGATCCGTTTAATGAAGTGCGCATGTTAATATATGACACAATGTGTTTTTAGTAAGTTGCGGTGTATTATATTAGGTAAAAATTGTGTTATATCGTTGATTGATTAGTTTTTTTTTCTGTTTGGTAATATTAAAGAAGTAAAGTTGTACTCTGATTTGCACTTCCACCGTATTATTACTAATTAATGGTTATCGCTTTTTTTTTTTATCATCACGCTAGTGATATACAAATTCCAAGAAAGAAACCAAAACTCTAAACAATGCATAATAACAATACTCGTCCTCATACATGCACGCAAATAACAAGTCATAATAAGCACAAAGCGCACGAATACAACACCAAATACACATAGGGATGGACACACATCCATCCATTGTCACAAATACATATTAGCCGTTACAGACATTACCATCTTAAATATTACAAAATAACACTAGGTAAGTATTTCCAAAGAGCAGAACATCACCATCTTTGGAAATATTACAAAACTAATGAATAACCAATTGTTTCAGCACCTCCTGACATAGACAAGATTACAAAACATTACCACAAGTACTTGTTCCAGTAGTAACTCTAATAAGAAACCAACTAAATGGTCTATTGGCAAGAGAAAATCCACCTTATATCAAAATCAGCAGTGCAACATCGCCCAACCAAAGTATATTGGATATTAGCGATTAGTAGGGTGGTAACTATAGTTAATGTTTGGTCACACGCTTGTTGTAGTAGTAGTTGAGTTTTACTCGGCTAGAATACTCCTCACAAATTCGCATCGCCCTTCTAAGTCCAAACTAAAGAAAAGGGCAACATGAGTTTGTGACGAAACTATCTTCTTTGCAGCGCGGATCCTGGTGGTCATGGTGAAATCAGGCAGATCATGTAGGGCCGCAAATATTTGAGTAACATGTGGGTCGACCTCTTTCAGTGAACGAATTGCACCCGATAGTTCAGATATAGCAACGTTTGTCTTCTCTAGTGAGTCCGTCACTTTCAACAACAATTCATCCTCAGCAATGGTAGAGCGTGCCTTCCTTTTTTTGATACCAGAAGTCTTCCACGGACCACCACCTTCTGAAAGAGGGGTTTGAGATGACTCATCTGCCGCTTCTGAGGTAAGGTCCTCAACTCCAATTGTAGGTTCATTAATAGTGGGATTGTTGTTTGATGACCGGGAATTGTTCACTCGTTCTTTAGCAGCGTTGAAGTCAACGGCATGATCACCCGTGCCTTTTGAGAAACCAAACATCACATCCCAGGCATCATAGTAAGGAAAAGGCTTTGTCTTCATTTTATCCAGTTCAGGATTAACCTTATTAACGACAAAAGTTAGACAAAGTTAATATATATATATATATATATATAATCATGAACTATTTGATGACAAGTGCTATTTATTTAAAGTTTGTACCTTAACCCCAACTTCCCATATTTCTGAGCCAACAATGGTAATTGTATGAGATAGAGGGTCCAATGCAATATAGTTACTTCCAGTACGACCAAAAAGGCGAGATAAAGCACCGTAGTCCTTGCGCCATGCCGTCATTTTGGAAATAACATGGGGGTCCCCTTGTACATCACTGTTGGGGACCCTATTCTTAATTCGATATGCAACCTGATTGTTAAATCCAGGTTTCCATCCATTCCCAGACTGCCATCCCTCTATAATAAGCTCTTTAACGGCTTCTATTAAAGCCTCCTCCTCAATTTTACTCCAATATTTGCGACTAGAATTGCCTGCTGATTTTTTGTTTTTGGGTTTCTTGCTAGTGGCAGTGTGCTCCATCCTGGGGAAATAACCATGTTAGTAACATAGGATTACAATCAAAAATAAATATATTTATGGGTACCACTCTACATAAAATTTGAATTTATAACATCTGATCTGTATTATAATGTAAACCACCGAAATAAAGAAAAATGTGGTTCAAATACATATACCTGAACAAAGTAATATATATTTATGTACGCTACCTTAACTGAAAGTGTTTTTGTATTCAAGGCTGACCATTCGGACAATAAAACTAAATAACCAAAGTACTCTTGATTAACTGTTATGGTCATCATTTATTTAACCAACGGGGAGATAATATGGTATACAATAATGTTTTATGAAACATTTAAAGATCAAATACAACACAGTGTTCATGAATAGTAACATGAATTAAGTATAGTACATAGGTGTTTATTTATGGTGATACAAACTGGAATGGAATGTTATGAAGGAGCATTTAACAACTTAGGATAATACATTACTACTAAGGTCTTGTAATGTAATAAGGTGGTAACAGCGCAATAGCATTTCAAGAAGGACCTTTACAGTGAGACATTAATAGAAATTTCAATAAGAGAACAATTTAAAAATTACAATAACAAAGTTATGGGGGAAACTAGATAAAGTCAAGCACTCTGATCCAAATTACAAATAAGTACTTAGTTATAAAGCTACTTTCCACGCATTAAGTAGTACAACAAGCTAGTTTGTCTGGCGTCGCAAGCGCCAATTGTTAAACATTTCCCCGGCCATATCATTACGTTTAGAATGCCAAGCATTTGTGTGGACAACCGTGTCAATGTACTCTGTTTCATCATGTGGCCCAAGCACAAGTTCTACACCGTTAACTTCTAGAGGATCGACTTCCATGTGTAATCGAATGAAGTTATGTAACAATGCGCACGCCAATACAATATTACACTTTGACTTGATAGAAAAATGGGTAGGATGATCCAGTAGTGGCCATCTAATCTTCAACAGCCCAAAAGCACACTCTATTACGTTACGTGCTTTGCTATGCTTCATGTTGAAAAATTCCTCGCGGTCAACTGGTCGGTTCCTACCAGTACTCCACTCATTTAAGTGGTACCTCCTACCCTTGAACGGAGCTAAAAAACCATCACCATTCATATAACCTAGGTCACAAAGGTAGTAATTACCTGCCCAAATCAATTTATACTAATTAGTCACATTTGTTGTACCAACTTTTTAATGTAATTTCAACTACAATATTGAATTCTACTTACCAGTAGGGACTTTGAGTCCTCGTGGCCTCACTAAAGCCTCCCTGAGAACCATACTGTCAGCTACATGGCCTTCCCATCCCGCAAGGATATAAACAAAATTTTTAGTAATGTCACAAACGCCTAGAACGTTCGTTGAAACAAAACCCTTGCGTGTACGGTAACGTTCTTTATCGATTAGAGGGGCTCGAACTGCAATATGCGTACCGTCTAGTGCACCTAGACACCCCTATTACGTATTCAATCAACGTAAGTATATTAGTATCCTAATTGATAAGGAAAGTCATAGTGGATTGTTTCGCGAAATTAAATTCTTACCGGAAAAGGTTTCCACCTTTCGTCAGTACAATCTGAGCTTACTGGTGTGGGGGTTACCAAGAGATGGTCCGAGATCTTGAACAAAGCATCCAGTGTCTTATGAAAATAATGACTTACTGTTTGCCCAGATCTTTTAAAGTTAAAACGGACAACACGGTTCTTATCGTGATGAGCTAAGGTTTGCAAAAAAAACAGCAGTCATCTCTTGGACATTAACGTATTTACAACAAGTTAAGCCACCACCATGTTCTAGGAGATAATACAACTTGTGGAAGCTGTTCCTATCCATGCGTAGGATGTCGACGCAGTCCTTATCATTAATGTGTACCAAATCTCTCATATGTTCTACTTGTTTTGGTAGCCTACCAAGCATGATATAAGAATACCCTCTTTTACGTTTGTTTCTGTCATTGATACGTCTCTTCGCAATCAAGCAAGTAATTAACAACAAATTTAATCTAAGTCGTAACAAAACTAATTGAGCCGAAGCAATGATCGTGGCACGTGCTGTCAAATCCATCCTACGATAGATTAAATATTATTAATCGTTAAGGTATGTGTTTGTTAAATAATAATTAAGCAGAATCATATTATTACTTAAGAATCAAATCCACTTATGAGCACACCTTTACAATCAGTAATAAACACAGATTTATAGTAATTGTACAATTCCAACAGGATACAATGCAGTGAAAAAAACTAGACAAATACCAATTTGTGGTACTGTTATAGAGCTTATATATTAATAAAGCCATTCATTTACTTTTGTTTTGCATAATTACATGCATATTATTTGACTATCCAATACACAATTTCTTTTCCAGAAACTATGTGGCAGTGGTTATTACATGCTTACAGTAAAAAACAATGCAAATACCATTTAACAATGGAATTAAATACTGTAGCCATTAACTGTATATAACATTTTAAGTTAGTTGTTAATTGCCACATACCTGCAAAAGTGATGTTTAACTAAATTAAATTCGCAAAAAGATCGGAAAAACTCGGTTCTGCATCCACGAATGAATAATTTCCCCACTAGGTACCAACATGCAAAGATTAAAATCACATTATAGAAATTAGTAAATTGTGATTCAATGCGTTTGGCCCAAAAAAAAAGCCTCAAAATTAACCAACAACTGAAATGGTGCCAAATATTGTACCTGTTATGAAGAGAAACCTAAACACAACCAAAATCAGACCTGCATTATAGAATAGTTAAATTACAATCAAATTCGCCCAAAATTTGTATGAACAACCTAATAATGTACACTGAATCGACCCTCCTACGGGCCATACCTTTAACGAAATTAATCGAAGGACCAAGAAAATCAGAGTTTCCGAGTCAGGGACACCTGATAGATCCCATAAACCAAATACAAAATTACTGGTTCGATTTAGATAGATTACCAAAACCAACCAAATTAATTTCGGGTCACGATAGTAAATGACAGGGATGAAGAACATAAGTTACCTGTTGCTAACGTTGTAACGCCGAATCGTATGGAACAAGATCGGAAACTAGGGTTTACTTACTATTTAGAGCCGCGGGAAAAGTGAAAATGAGATTGATTATGTGGTCTGCTGAGATTTGGATTTGTTTTGTCCACGTAATAGATACGTTAGTGATAAGGGGTATTTTAGATATTGAACATCCGTTGCCAAATTCACTGTAGAAGTCAGTTTCTAATAAACTACTCCTCACCCCCGTTTCAAATTCGGATTGAGTCTCGAGTTAGTCATATTCAATATGATTGACCCGGGATTGACTCTTAACAACCAAAGGGGAGTTAATTACTGTTCAATCCAGTTTGAAACACCCTTATAGGGCCTTAAAGGCCCAACCAAACGAGCCCTTAGTCTTTTCCTTTAAAAAAACAACTTTCAAAGGATTAAAGTTGGGAAATTACTCTCTAAAGTAGCGAAGGGGTTTGACGAACTAACAGATCGTGGTACGGTGAAGAGTTTAGTTACGGCATGTGGTGGTATAGTACAAATGGGTTGGAGAAGAGAGGATGAACAGTAGCAACAGTAGTGGTGTGGATTGCAGTAGAAGTGTACATTAAATTTTAGGGTAAATAAGTCATTTGAGCGAAGCAGCATTTGCAACTACTATTCAAGTCTGATTCAGAAAACGAACTGGTGATGGCATATTGAAAATGCTGATGAAGGCCGGGTCAATCATATTAAGAACTGGAGACCTTGGATTAATAATGGACAACCAAACCTGCAAAAGTTACTGTTGAACACTCATAAAAATGGCCTTAAAGGACCTACAAGGCCCAACCAATCGAGCCCTAGCTAGATAGGTCGGATGACAAGATCAGAGAGTTGGAAAGGTTTCGGCTCTAATCTCGATGTAAAGCTTGATAAAATATCCTACAATATGCGTGGCTTAAAACCGAAACATTAATGATTACTTACATATTTTATTTTCACAAAATGAAAGTTAAAAACCCACATTTGTTTTAGTCTCACTTCAATATGCAGCAAAAAGAGTCCCACGTCTCATCACCACTGCAAGGGCTCGTTTGGTTGTTGGGATGGGATTGAGTCATTTAGAATATAGATCCTATTAAGATCCACATTTGTAAACTGAATATCATCTTTGGTTGTTAAAAAAAGGGGAGCTATTAGGGAGTTGTGTTAGATACAATAACACCTTTGGTTGTGCAGTTTTCATAATGAGTATTACATATTACATTTGAAAAGACTCATTTGCCCTTAAATTGATTGCTCTCAATTCATATATAAAAGGGCAAAATCATATCGTTTTTCCCCCAAATTGGGAATCGCATTCAAATCCCCGCACTGGTAATTCGGCCATTTCGATCCGTTAATCACGATTACTTGGTGAGTAATTACGCTCACTCATATTCCATACGAATATAAAGCTATAATTTTGGCTAAAATACCTGTCCCTACTTCAATAAGCTTTTTGGCTAAAATATTGTTATAGTTAATATATATATATATATATATATATATATATCAGTATTTGGTTTGATGAATGTATCTGATCAAAAAAAAGAATTAACTCATCTTTACACACTCCAATGAAATTGACATACACTTGTCCTAATCAGTGGTATAGAATTTTTGATAGCCAATATTTGTTACAAGGAAACAAGGCATTTAATAGAATTTGAATCAAACTGTACCACATTATATTAATTCTTGTTAATTAGCGTTAAAGTCACCTATATATTTTATAGACATACACAACAAATAACAAACAATACCATTTTCCAACAGAAAGGGAGATCATTAACTCGATTACAAATTCAAAATTCAGTTAACACAGAGAATACACATACAACATAATAACTAAACAACAATTGTTTCAAAATAAACACCAAACATTAATTTGAGGAAAAAATGTATCTTTGTATTATTTTGGCCCACAAACCGTAAGAAGAGTTTTGCAATTTTTAACCTTGTTAATCTCATGTTGAAATTAGATTTTTTTCCGATAATTCTTTATCTGTTTTTAAAAATGTTGGGATACAGTCGATATATATATGGAAAAATGGATAGACCGTTGTGGATTTATAATTTATATTATAATCCGGTTATTACGCAAAACTTGAGGTCGAAATTTAATATATGCCCAAATAAATATACAATTTGTTATCTAGTGCTGTGAAATAAAATTTGAAACATGGGTGGTATTTAGTCCAATTCGCCTGTGATATACATTTTCTGTAGCACAGAACAACACTATCAATTATATTCAATATAAAATAGGAGTGGAAATAATTTTGTATGCCAAATACTGACAACATACTGCACACCATACAAATACAACCATTATGAAACAAACCTTCATTAAAATAGCTGATATGTTTGCGTGTCACATCAGTGTTCAAAATGATGCCAGAGTTTTTGAGCAACATATCAGGGTCTAGCACAGAAACATCACAAAAGCATTAAAAACATATAAATCAGTTAACCATCCCCCCAACACTCCAAAATAAGCCTGCTAATACAAAATTCCAAGTTCACAAGGCTTTTACCAATAAATGAATGTGGAGGTTTTAGTACTAATTGATGGTTAAAGGATTGGTAGTAGATGCATCTGCTCACTCGGCGAGAATAGTGCGAACAAACTCCTTCATATTCTCCTCGTCCATGCTGAAGAACAATGCCACATGAGTTTGTGATTGAACAATGATTTTTGCGGCCCTTACTCTAGTAGTCATAGTAAACTCCGGCAATTCTTGTAGTGCCGCAAAAATCATAGTTACTTGGGGGTCAACTTCTTTCAAGGAACTTATTGCACTCGACAGCTCAGTTATGGCAATTTCGGTTCTTTCAAGTGAAGAAGTCATTTTCAACAATACCTCATCCTCCAGTCCCGGAGTTCTGTTTTTGCGCTTCTTAATTCCCGATGGTTTTCAAGGTCCAACTCCTTCTGAATTTTGTGCGGCCGAGGACTCATCTCCAGCCTCAGATGTTAGGTCCTCAAGTCCGGTAGTTGGCTCCGCAGGTGGTGGTGCATTTGGGATGGGCAGATTGTTGTTGGCGCGTTGTCTTGCGGCATTGAAATCCACCGCATGATCACCGGTCCCCTTAGAAAAGCCAAAAATTATATCCCAGTCATCATAAAAAGGATATGATTTATGTTGCATTTTCAGCAAATCCGGATTCACCTACGAAGAGTTACAAAAAATTATATTATTTTTCCCAATTGTGTTAACGATAATAATTTATTGAAAATGATGCAGATAAAACTGGTTAATTACCGTTACTCCAGCATCCCAAATTTCAGTTCCAACAATTGTGATATTATGTTTCAAGGGGTCTAAAGCAACGAAGTTGCTGCCAGTGCGCCCAAATAGCCTTGATAATGCACCGTAGTCTTTGCGCCACGATGACATTTTGGAGATGACATGAGGATCACCCAATATATCACTACCGGAAACCTTGTTCTGGATTCGTAATTGCCACCTGGCCATTAAAACCGGGTTTCCAGCCATTGCCGGATTGCCACCCCTCCATTATTAGCTCTTTCACTACTTCTATCAAAGCTTCTTCCTCGACCCGACTCCAGAATTTTCTACTACCATTACCTTTGCTTTTTTCGTTTTTGTTTGCTTGTTGTTGATGAGGTTCTCCATTGCAGAACCTGTTATTATGAAAAGTTAGTGGCCAGCAATTAAAAAGTTATGAAAAATGGATGAATGCGGTAATGAATAGAAAATATTAATTAAGTAAAACTATATTTCCCAACAAAACCAATGTAGTATATGATGATAATCAGCAGTATCATTTGCCAAGTCAAGAAATGTTTGGTAAAAAGATATTATATACACTTTTCAATTCTAACAATAAATGTCTACAAGATAAAGATATATGTATCCAGTAATATGTAACTGTAAAATGTCTGAAATAATTGAAGCACCAAGAAAGATAAATTGGTTCCAATGTCAATTCAAAGGGATATATGTACATAATGGGAATGCACTGTTGGCATGGAATATAGTAAATTGCATTACTCTTGTTGGTATGAGTTATTTATAAAGTATGATGGTGAACATCTGTTTGATGTAAAAGTTGCTTATAAATTTTTTTTATAATTGCCAGTACTTACAGAATTTTGAACTAGGTAAGAAGACAAATATGTTATTAATTAACAGGGAAAGTAAATAGGGTGCTCCAACAATTAGAAAAATTGCCTGGTCAAGGTCTGATAATTGTCACAAAATAGAAAGGTTTTACAAACTTAATTGTGAATTACAAAATCTAATTTAAACATATGACTAATACAATGCCGCGTAGCCACCTAATTGCGATTACGGCGCAAACGCCAATTGTTAAACATTTCGCTTGCCATGTTGTTTCGCTTATTATTCCAAGCGTTGGGTGCTATGGAGTCGATGTACACGGTTTCATCGGGGGGTTCAAAAGGTAATTGTACACCACTAGCTTCGAGGGGATCAACTTCCATATGCAAACGAATAAAATTATGTAGTAACGCACACGCTAACACGATATCGCACTTGGTGTCAACGGAATAGTGTGTTGGGTCGTCTAATATGGGCCATCTAATCTTCAAGAGACTGAAAGGACATTCGATTACATTTCGAGCTCTGCTGTGCTTCATGTTAAAAAACTCCTCTCGATCCACGGGACGGTCACGGCCAGTACTCCACTCACTCAAATGATACCTCCTAGCCTTATAAGGCACTAAAAACCCATCACCATTCATGTACCCTAGGTTACAAAGATAATATTGTCCTGTATTCATAAAAATTCTTCGTTAGTTAATTCTGGTGTCAACATAAGGTATATTTAAGTATCTTTCGAATTTAGTACTTTCCAAACACGTACCCGTAGGGACCTTAAGACCACCAGCCCTCACTAAAGATGCTCTGCAATTTTGAACAAGGCGGCCAATGTTTTATGAAAATAGTGGCTGACCGTCTGCCCCGACCGTTTGAAGTTAAAACTAACAACACGATTTTTATCATGGTGGGCTAGTGTTTGCAAGAAAACAACAGTCATCTCTTGCACATTGACATATTTTGAGCTCGTTAAACCACCGCCGTGTTCCAACAAATAGCAAAGTTTATGGAAACTGTTCCTATCCATGCGGAGGATGTCAATGCAGTTCGTGTCATTAATGTTAACTAGGTCTCTCATGTGGACAACTTGTTTAGGTAGTCTAGCAACCATGCTATACGAATAACCTCTCTTACGTTTAGTACCATTACACAAACGTCTCCTTGCTATTAAGTAAGTGATCGACATCAATATAAGCCTTAGACGTATAAGAATTAACTCCGCGCCAGCGATAATCATATCATGTGACCTCCGTTCCATCCTACGAATAATGTAATTTAAGATTTGTGTGCTTTGAATTGGACAGTAATTACATTTAAAACCGCAACAGGCGATTAAAATAGAACTAATGTCATATGTATAGATATGTGTTCGGAAAGGACTGTCTAGTGTATGTATGTATTTATTTTTTACTCATAAGCAGCACTTAAACACCATGCAATAGAAGAAAATTGAAAGGGAATTTTTATAGTGTTAATTAAATGACATAATTTGTAAGAAATTTCCTGTCCATTATACTTGTTTTGATGCGGTCAATTCAGTTTGCCAAAAAGGAAATAAGTGTAACCAATCTTTGGCCACATACAAAGAAATTACAGAATATTTAACTCACAAATGACCAACAATTTTAATGACACACCAAATGTTATCTGTAACATATGAACCAGTATGGTTAAAGACACAAATAAGCATATACACATCCACAACACCTGCTTACTACCTCTAAACCACAATAGGATTCTAGTTGGGCAACTAACTTAATACTTATATAAATGTGTCTTCACCATATAATAAACAATTAACAACAACAATATAACATTATCAAGAACAACATAATTCACCTGATTGCTCCTGTATCAAACAAGGAATTCCTCCCGTAAGCCGTGATAGTAGTACTCCATCCCCGCAAGAAGATAATGAATTAAGTAAAACGTACAAAATCAAAAGACCGATCAAAAGGGGCCACGGCAATTTAGAAAATACAATGAATCAATATAGGAAATTCAGAGATTTTAAGCAGGAGGACTTTAGCAATGAAAACATAACCGAAGAAACCACCAGTAGGTTAAATTGAAGAAAAAACCACTCTTTGCCTACAGCCATTACAAAAGTTTTGATTATAACAAAAAACCAGCTCACAATACAACATAACATATCAAACCCATCAGGAAAAAATTGTGAAATTTAGGTTATGCGATTTAAAAGTACAATAAAATGGCTGTGGGACAAATTCATGGTTGGGCTACCAATTACAACTAATTTGTCCCCCGAACGAGCAATGCAAACACAAAGTTTAGAGTTCTTGGTAATAATTACCTGGGTTCCGAAGAATCGGATGGAAATTGAGGACGAAAATTTAGCCAAGGGTTTACTGTTGAGAGAATTGGTAGGTCGCGATTTTTCCAGTGTGTGTTGAGTGAGCAAATGAGTTGGATTTGTGGTTATGATACGTTATTTTTGGGGGTAGATAAGTAATTTTATGTGGTCATTTTAAATCCCTGTAGAAGTCACATTTGCCAAAACGACTCAGGAGTCCGGATTCAAAATGACCTCTAAGCCCGGGTCAACAAGATTGAGTATGGATGACCCGGGATTGAGTCTTGCCTACCAAATCAACTACTATAACTGTTCAATCCATATTAAAGTACCTTAAAATGACCTATTAGGCCCAACCAAACGAGCCCCAAATATGCAGCAAAAAGTACTACACCAATGGATCAGTTGGTGGCTCAATTTGGCGGAATAAATGTAAGTTTGAAAAGATAGAAGTTGCTCGATAAACTGGCTTCACATAAGAGAAAAGACGTAAACAGAAAAAGAGCTACTTCCCATTCACAAAGAACTTCCTGATCCGCAGGCTGGAGAAATATGCACATAATAAGCTGAAATGACAATTTAGATAACCAAAGTCCTCATGCCTCCCATCCTTTCTGGCACTATGCTCTCAGCATACAAGACCTCACTATATTTAGGGGCAGATCTCAATCTTTTCAATGAATTTCACCATCAATTTGAATTTAAAACCTAAAGATCACAGTTCAGATGACCATATACTTTTTAATCAGGAGCTTGTGAGGCATCTTATACACAAGATCTGTGGCTACAAATAATTCCTCCAACTACAGATAAATTTCAGAACATACACATACAAGAATGCATATAAGTACAACAACAGTAAACAAAACAGCATATATCACAATTCTTTCCATTGAATTTCAAACAGGATAAATTGAAATCAACTGTCTCAACCAGGATCTAGTTTCAAATCTTGATAAAACCCAAAAAGGGAATAAGGAAACAGTCGAACAGATGATTCTAAACTGACACTTTTGACCTCTAAAAGCATATTAACTTCGAAATTCTCAATCTGGGGAATGATTACACCTTTGATCACACATCAGTCCCCATAAACATCAATTAAGCATAGTTCAAACGGAAGATATCGTTTTGCACATAGAAGCTTCCTTGTGGCGTTGGCAGCAAATGGAACATCTGTGAATCAAATAATAATATGATAGGACGTGAGATGAGAACTATAGAAAGAACTAGCTTAATCAGAATATTCTTTCGAACGGAGAAACTTGAATTAGCTGCATAGTGGAAAGAAGAATGTTCAACATCAAACTTAACGGTCACCATCATCAACTAATACAGTATAATATGCAATCCAGTAGATAACCATTACATGTTAAATCACACCACGCCATGTTTCTAAATTTAACTACTCCTAGTGCTTAAATTCTCAAAGAAAAAAGTAAACAAGCCTCCCAAGATAATCTTTGTTACCACAACATATTGTTGTTAGTCTAATACAAGTAAACTGTAAACATATGACATTATCACCAAGAACAAAGATAACTAGGCAATAATTGAGTTTAAGCATCTCCATGGGACAAGGAATCGTTTCTAATTTGTTTACCCGCAGTACGGCAGGCTTTGTGCTGGAAAAAGAGGACAAGATACAGGGAGCAGAAATGACTCCCCGCAGATCTACTTGTCTGTTGTCAAAATTCAAAACCTTCTTTTCAACAATTGTTTATGAACTATGTAATTACCACCTAACGGGCATGTTCAAGTACAGAATTCATAGCTATGATACATAGGGTAGGGTACTTGATAAACACTATTTGTGCACTATGATCAAATTACTAGATTCTTTGCTCCAAAAAATATAGTTCAAGTATCGAGCTAGGGCCCAAAGGTAGGAAGGCAAAACCATAACTCCAACTGTCCAACACAACAATGTGCTGCCTACTAAGATAACACTCACTTCATCATTTGCATTTTGCAAACTTAAGCCGAGAAAATCAATTGACGACTCCTTAAAAGTCACATGAAAGAAAATAGATTACAAGTTTTTTATATCTATTGATCATAAATAACATGCTCTCACATCATGCTTACTAAAAGAAGAATCCCAAGACACGACAAACGCTGAAATATATTAAACAGTAAATGTTGGATTTAAGCAAGCAATATTTTTCTGAGTCTACGACAACATAACGTCAAGTTATGATATACTTTCGCGGATTTTCCGGGGTCAAAGGATCCTTTCAGGAAAGCAACAAAGGATTGAAGAAACGACAACAGGAATTGTATGTTCCTCATTGAATTGCCAACACTAGTTACCATGCTTTTACATCAAACATAATGGTCAGTTCATCCAATTAATATTTATATTTAATGAAAAGAAGATCCAGACAAAAACTAGGAGGAGAAGGGCGTGTTGTCCTACACCTCGAACTCCATAACAACAACAACAACAAGCAAGCAAAACAATATATCTTCCATTACTGGGATCTGAAATAATAAAATGCCCTCCATAATATTTCACAATTTTTATAAACATATCGAATCCATATCAAACAAGATCTATCTACGAGAAGCAGTAGCAGCAAAAACCCTAATTAATAATAAGAGAAAGAAATCATCAGAATTAATTATTTATTACCTGACTGAACTTGAGGGCGTGCTGCTCACCAGCAAGCTGCAGATTACCAGAGACGAAGACGATCATTCCACCAACAGGACCCGAGGTCTGGCAATCAACGGTGGTGATCTGATGCTGGCACTGCTGAAACGGCAAACCGGTGAGCTTGGCAACGATGTTCTGCGCTCCCATGATCTTCTGCCCCTCGAAGGTCAACATCGAACCCTCCTGGTACAGGGTCACCAGACCCGCCCGATTCGCATCGAACGTCGAGTAGTAGTGCTCCACGAATGCCTTTGCTACTGCATCTGGATCCATGGAGATTATATTATTCGGTTCGCCGGTTTTCGGGTTTGCGATTGATGAGGTCAAAATCAGAAATTTATGAATGAAATACACGATTTGGGGATTTATTATTTATGCAGAGGATATATATATATATATAGTAGTGGGCGGGTTTGTTAATTTGTGTTTGCTGCAAACATACGCTAGTTTTGGGGTGTGGGCCACCACGTTGGCAACCCCCTCCCCTTCCCTCCATATGAATGAATGTTCTAGACTAGAGATATGGAGTTTAATTGTTGTTATATTTTTCTTTTTCTTTTTTGGCTTAGTGGCACTTCATTGGTGATTTTTAACCAACTCATTGGTGATATTGTAATAATAATAATAATAATAGGCACACTTTTTGGGTAGAATAATAATAATAGGCACTCTTAGAAATGGCGTGGTTTTGAGAATATTTTGCTCGTTCTAATGTCAAAGGCTAGATCTCATTTTGCATTTATGTATTATTACTTTATTATGAATGATCCACATATGTAATTCCCCGCATTTATTTTTCTTGTATATCTAGCAGAATATTCTTTCAATAAAAGAAAAAATCTAATAGGTCATTGCGCCATCAACTCGTATTGTGATCGATAAGGTTTAACTTAACCGCGTTGTAAATATATAAAAGAAATCAAGTTTTCTTTTAACAAACCCTACCAAGCATCTTATTAGTGCTCAAATTGTTGCTATACCTCATGCGATGTATTTCCTCGTTGACCAAGTTGTCGTAGTCGTTTTCTCAACACTAGCTCTGATATCGCGAATCATGTTGCAGTAGTTCTTAATCCTTCGATGTCCTAGCTCTTTCACAACGTACACTACCATCAACAAGCTTTGTTTTGCTCAGTTACTGGTCGTTGGAATTTTCCTTTTCTTCATAAACCTTTTATGTGTAATATTTCAAGTAAATATTCGATTGGGGGGGGGGGGGGGGGAGTATGGAAGAAGATAAAAGGTGTGATGATTAGGTTTGAATGAGTGGGTTTATTTCATTTGAGCCACTGCTTCATTATGTCAACATACCCCAATATTTGTGGTTGATTTTGGGACTTTCAGTGACTCTTTATCAAGTGAAGAAACACATTGACATGTTGGTCATGGGAGCGTGGATAAGTATATTATAATTTTTTATCTCATTTTTCATAACTTTTGTTGTTCTTTCGTTATATTCAACTATAGAGTTGTAGTTTTGGTTATCGTCGATTGGCAAGTTGGTGCGGTTGTCTCACAGATTAGTGGCATCTCATGCATAGATTGGTCTTTTGATGTTATGTGAATCCAAGTGACCCTCGATCGCATGATGGTTTTGTTGTCAATTATTATTATCACAGCCAAAGTCACGAGTGTTGTTTCGATAAAGATTAGAATTCAAAATGACCTACGAAATCCAGTCGCTTCACATTTCGACTCATGCACTTAATTGAATATCAAATTATTTAGTCTAATTATTTTCAGTGAAGTGTGAGAGTAATTTAGATATTCTAGTCACTACGACTGCTAGGCTACACTTAGTCTTGTATTTATTTGTCACTTAGTTGTGAATGATAAACGTTGCTTGTGATTCAAGCTAAAAAGGACAAAAATTGCTTGTGCTCTCTAGTAGCTCTCTCCTGCTTTTAGTTTCTTGGTCTGGTATTGATTTCTTTAGTATCTTGCATTTGCTTGCTTGCTTTGATTTTGCTTTACAGTGTCTCTTAGTGTTTCCGTCTTGTTGTGTGTGTTGTTCTTGTTGGTCCCTCCATTTCTTTTTTATTTCTGTCATTTTCTTTTGTTTTCTTGTTTTTCCGTCTTGTTGTGTGTACTGTTCTTGTTGGTCCCCCCATTTCCTTTTTCTTTCTGTCCTTTCCCTTTGTTTTCTTGTTTCTTGGTTTCCTTGGAGTTTGTTTATTCTCCTTGAGGGACCACTTTGTGGTATAATGAATAACCCTATTAAAGACCTTACCCTCCAAACTAACAAACTCTAGTGTTCAATTGATCTCGACAATAAATCCTCTTGTCCATCCTCTTCCTGGGCTATCATTGCTCACACAATTGCTGATAAACCTTTCAACTATTTTGCAGCTAAATCTTTCTTCATTCGCATCTGGAACTGTCGACGAGAAGTCTCCGTAAAAGTCCTCCAACAAAATACCATAGCTTTCATCTTTCGTGACCACGCAGATCTCCTCAGGATCCTAAACCTTAACCCCTGGAGATTCAACGGTCTCTGTGTTAACCTAAGAAAGTGGCCAGAATCTCTAGCGTGGGAAGAAGTTGAACTGGCCAAAGTTATCTACTGGATTCAGGCCTCCCGCATCCAGTCTCTCTTTTAACCTTACAAACAGTAATTGAAATTGGGAACAAAGTTGGGACCTTTATTGAAGCCATTTTACCGTTAGACAAATCGGACGAGGAGAAGTGGAACAAAGCTCTTAGAATTAAAGTTGAGATTGACTCAACAAAACCCCTGGTCGACAAGGTCATAATATCTAGGCCCTCTGGAGGTGAAGTGATATCTAAAATACGATTTGAGAAATTGAAGGATTTCAAATTCATGTGTGGTAAATAGGGGTACAAAAAAGAACAGTGCTTTGTTGATCCACCAATTTTATCTCCTGAGTTAAAGAATCTCCCTTTTGGACTGTGGCTTATAGTGGAGAGTTTTCCAGTCCATAAACCAAAGAATCGTACCGGAAGCGTGACGAGTCATGTGAACAAAAGCGAACCAGTATTTCAACTCAATCCGAGTCCGACTCAGGGAGACTCGCTCAACTCGGGGGATTCTCTTGCCATCAAATCTTTCGTCTCTGATACGTGGATAGATGACAACCCTCAGATTTCACCATCGACTCTTTCTAATCCTAAGGCCCAGATCAATTATGCAGCATCAACGGCTATCAGTAACCCGGTGTCAGCTCACCAGAATAGTGGTCACCCTCACCTGGTCAAGCTCTGACACAAGGTCAATTGTCAACGCTGTAGCCGCCCCCTTGGCTAATCTTAGCGCCCTTGGCCTAATCCAAAATCTCTCAATTTCCCTAAACACTAACCCAACCCAAACAGAACCCTCCTACTCCAGCCCACATAGTTTAAAAAGAAATAGGCCCGAATAAATCTTTAAAGAAAACTTACCAAAGCCCAATTTCCCTACCCACAATTTTGGGGTACGAAGAAAGCCACGAATTGGATATTTGAGGCCTAGCCTCTATTCACCGCTGTCTACTTCCAGATACTCAAAAAACTGCTCCCCCCCAATTAACACTATACCTTCCCATCCCAAACAGACAGCTCAGAACCACCCCCACCCCAGAACTCCACAAACTTTCACTCCCAAAACTCTCAGTCCCAAAACTTCACCGGCTCACCGGAGCCACACCCTGAAGAATAAAAGCTATTGCGTGGAACTGCCAGGGCTTGGGGAAGCCCGAAGCAGTGGAGGGTTTAAGGAATCTGTTGAGGGACTTCTCGCCTGACCTTCTCTTCCTCAGTGAAATTAAAACAAAAAAAAAACAAAATCTATTTTTCGAGCCCTTGACCGAGCATCCCTTCCTAACCACCACTTCGTTCCTCCTGTTGGGCTTGGTGGAGGTCTCATTTTGGCTTGGTCAACCTCTCTTCCCCTCTCTATATCTTTTTCCTCTTTTTGGAATATTACGACTTCCGTTAATTTTGGGTCTAATGATTGCTGGTTCTTCTCGGGTATCTACTGCCTCCGATTAACATCCTTAAACCGGATTTTTTGGATCAATTGAACTCTTTAGTTTGTGTTTGTGTGGGTCCTTGGTTGGTGATGGGGGATTTCAATGATATTCTATACCAATCGGAAAAACAAGGTGGTCACCTCTTCACTCCTCCTTTATCAGACTATTTCAACTCCCGTCTACTCGCCCTTGGTCTTTCTGACCTAGGTGCCAAAGGTATGACTTTTACTTGGAACAATCATAGATTAGGAGGGGCCAACATTCGTAAACGTTTGGATAGGGGAGTCGCAAACCCTGGATGGATTTTTTTGTTTCCTAATGCTAATGTCACTAATTTGCCTGCCATTGGCTCGGATCACTCCCTTATTCTTTTATGTTCTGACTCCTACTCTTTGGCGGGTAAAAAAAACGTTTAGATTTGAACACATGTGGATTTTTCACCCCTCTCTACCTTGATGTGGTTCAAAAAGCTTGGTCCACTAATTTTTCTGGTTCTAATCAATTTATCCTTGCTTCAAAATTGTCTTACACCAAGAATAAATTAAAGACTTGGAATAAGGAAGTTTTTGGACACTGTCAATCTAAAGTCAAAGCTCTTAAAAGTCAAATTGGTGTGCTTCAGAATCTTGATCAGACCTATGATAACTGTACTGAGGAGGAGAGATTAGCCTCTGAACTAAAAGCTACCCTTGCCCATATTGAAATTATGTGGAAACAGAAATCCAAAAATAAATGGTTGAGTGAGGGTGATTCTAATTCTAGATTTTTCCATCTGACAACAGTGTTTCATGCTAAAAGAAATAGAACTCACTTTTTGAAAAAAGAAAATGGAAGTTTTGTTTTTAATTGGAAAGGGATTGACAATTGTTTTCTGAATTATTATGAGGATTTGTTTTGCTCTAACTTTGTGAATGCAGAGAATCTTCCTTTCTCGTTAGATCTTGAAAATTTGTTCCCAGAAGTAATCACTGAAGCTGACAATTCCAGACTGTGTAGACACCCTTCTCCCAAGGAAATCAAGCAAGTTCTATTTGATATGAACTCCTTAAAGAGCCCAGGTCCACATGGTTTCTCACCTGAATTCTTCAAGAGGTTTTGGAACACAACAGGGAAAGAAGTGGTTAAGGTCGTGAGAGATTTTTTTAAAAGAGGTAATCTCCTTAAATCTTCTAACCACTGTTTTATTGCTCTTATACCAATGAATGATAACGCCTCCAAAGTAGAGAATTATAGGTCCATTAGTTTATGCAATGTGACTTTAAAAGTTATATCTAAAATCCTTGCAAATGGACTTAAATTGTGCCTTGATAAATGCATCAGCCCTAACCAATCTGCTTTTGTCCCTCGAAGGGATTTAACTGATAATTCCATTATCTCTAATGAGCTCATGAACTATATTGCTAGGAGAAAAGGAAAGAAAGGTGTAATGGCCCTAAAAATGGATCTTTCTAAGGCATATGATAGAGTTGAATGGAAACTGTTGTTCCAAATTTTGCATAATTTAGGCTTCTCTCCTAAGTTTATCAACTGGATTTCTGAATGTGTTACTACTTGCAATTTTTCCTTCATCATTAATGGTACCTCCTTTGGTCATTTCAAACCCTCTAGAGGTTTGAGACAAGGAGACCCCATTTCTCCATATCGGTTCCTCTTTTACAATGAGTTATTATCCATGATTCTCTTTAAAGCTGAAGCAGACTCTTTGTTTAAATGAATAAAGATATCTAGAACCTCTCCTGCTTTCTCTCATATTCTGTTTGATGATGATCTTACTATCTTTTGCAGAGCGAATATTAAAGATGTTGTTTCTGTTTATTAGTGCCTTGAGAAATTCCACTTTTGGTCCTCTCAGTTGATTAACAAATCAAAATCTTTTGTGCATTTTAGCCCTAATGTTGATTCTAACCTTATGCATTCTGTTTTGAGTTTGATGTCCCTCAGCTTCTGTGACCATAAAGCTAAACATTTGGGACAAGCATTCTGCAAACCTCAATCCAAAAGAAGGGCATTCAATGATCTGAGGTGAAAAGTGGCAAGTAAGTTCACTAATTGGAAGGCTTCAAACCTGTCACAGGTAAGTAAATATGTTCTTATCAAATCTGTGGCTCAGCTAATAACAGTTCTTGCTATGCAAACTTGTTTACTCCCTAAATCTATTTGCTCTAAGATTGACCAATTGTGTATGAGGTTCTGGTGGGGGTTAATAGTAATAATAGAGTGTTTGCCCTCAAAGCATGGGATGACCTTTGTCTTCCAAACGATCAGGGGGGTTTAGGTTTTAGAAGAATGGAAGACTTTAACTTTGCTATTCTCTCTAAGAAGGCCTGGAATTTGTTGGCTGCTAAGCATAAAAATTGGGTCAAAATCCTTTTCTCTAAATACCTGCCTAACTCTAACTTACTTGATCCTCCACAATTACCTGGTAATGCTTCATGGTTTTGGAGAGATATTCTAAAATGCAGGGAATTTATAGCTCAAGGAGCCTGTCGCATGGTGTCCTCAACCTCAAAAGTCTCTATCTGGAGCCAACCCTGGGTCCCTGGACTTATGGATCACAAACTTGTCCCTAGATTATTATCTGTCACTCAGCCCACGACTGTGCAAGTAGTGGGTGACCTTGTCCTTCCATTTGCAGATACATGGAACTTAGTCATTCTCAGCCAACTTTTTGACGATATAACTTGTCAAGTTATATGCAAGATTGGGCTATGTGACTCTCCTCTTGATGGAAATCTTTTCTGGACTTACTCTTCGACGGGGGTCCTTATTTCAAAATCCGCCCACAAATTGGTTACTCAATCTAACCTTTTTTTTCTGCAGATGATGCAATCTGGGGCAAGCTTTGGAAATCCAGTCTTCACAATAGACTCAAACTGTTTTTATGGAAAATTCTCCATAACATTCTGCCTACTGCTTTTAGACTAAATTTAAGATTTAATGTGCAGGATATTCAATGCAAAAAAAAATTCTGAAGGAGAAGACTCGGTTGACCATATCTTCATGGAGTGTCCTCTCATCAGAGCTATTTGCTTTGCCTCAAAATGGAGCTTTAAGCTTGATAAAATTTGCTCATCAGGATTTCCTCACTGGATTAGATCATTGTTTGATAAAAGCTCATGCCTCTGGCCTAGTAATGCAATGAGGGAAGAGTATTTAATTTTTTTGCTTGTTGTATGGATTTTATTTGGAAAAGTAGAAACATATCTATTTTTGATGGAATTCATTTTGACCCTAAACAGATTTTGGCTGCTGTCTCATCAAATGCTAAGGAACATACTAAAGCCCAACTTTCCAAGAGATAAGCTAGGAAATCCCCAGAATTCCCAAGAAAGTGGAGACCACCTCGCAAGCCAATTTTCAAATTCAATGTGGATGCGACAATTAAAGATAACAGAGCTATTGTGGCGGGAGTCTGCCGAAACTTTAAAGGGTCCATCCTCTTGTCATTTGTGCATGGTAAAGACACACTTGACGTTCTGATAGCGGAAGTGTTTGCACTCAAAAAAGCCTGCAGTTGGTGTGCTTCCTTGGAGATCAAAAGAGCTTGCTTTGAGTCTGATTGCCTCCATGCAGTGATTCTCATCAATAACCCGAACTTGATTCCAGAATGGTCCATTGCTTCCCTTATAGAGGATATTCATAAATTATGGAACGCTAACCCTTTTTGGCGCTTTGTGTTTGCGCATCGTAACTGTAATGAAGCAGCGCACAATCTGGCCCGTTGGGCCTCTAACGTTGCTATTTTTGGTCCCATTCCCCCCGAAGCCATACCATCCAATGTATTTTGTGATGGAGGCTTCCCTCTCGTTGACTCCTTTATTGTGTAGTTTCACGTTTAACGATCTACGTTTTTTATCTATAAAAAAAATTGTGAATGATAGACAAGAAATTATCTCATTTCTTTTTTTTGAACATACACCACTCACCACTGTGTTCTACATATATAGACACCGTATGGATCTTGATATGGGCATTTCCCGCATATTGGGCCTGGCCCAAACTAGGCCCATATTGGACCATATCGGGGGCCACTTTCGATGTCATATCGGTAATAATCACCGATATGTTACTGTGGTCCCCGGATCCCGAGGTCTATAAATACGCGGTACCCGGATCCCAAAGTAAGCAATTATTATCCCTCAACTACCACGCATCACATCGAAATACATCCCCGATCTCACTCTCGATATCGCATTCGATATCGGGATTACCTCGTGTACCTTTGATACATCACACCACCACATCACCGATATCACGTCGGGGGGCATTCTCGATATCATGTCAAGACAATCACCGACATACATCCGATCTAGTCACCGATATCCCACTGCCATCCAAGCATCGAGATGTTAGTTCGAGGTGTTCCGGACCAAGTCTACGCGAGATACATAGTGTAGGCCTGATTTGAGATAGACTCGTTGTATTACTAGACCATTCACTTGTAACCGACACGCATATATATATATACACATATATATATATATATATAATACGATCTATTGTCAAATCAGTGGCGCCGTCTGTGGGAACACCATTTCACGGACAAGGACGCCAAGATGCAAGGAAGGAGGACCCGATCCGAATTTAACGGAGTTGTGACTAGTAGCGCCAGGATGGAGGACACGCAACTCCCTCAGCACCCAACTGACCAAGAACAGATAGCGACCCAAGCCGAGATGGAGCTTCCTCCAGCGCAGAACGTGCCGCGACGAAGGCGCGAGCCCGGGAGGTCGCTGCGAGCCATGAACGCAGGTCCAACCTTCGCCGCACCAAATACGGCGAAACCCGCGGCTGAGGGCCCGACCACTGAGAACCCCGCGGCAGATGTTCCATTGACCGAGGTGCCGAACACGGATCCTCCCGGCTCAGGGGGGTGAGGGCCGCAGGACGGAGCGCCATTCCCCCCGCCGCCATAACCTCGGAGAAGTTAGCGCAGATCAACGCTTCTGTGAAAGCGGTGCTATACACTACATTGGAGACTTTGTTGCCACACATGGTGGGACGAAGGACAAGGCAAGAGCGGGACGAAGAGGAGAACCCGGAAGGGGGTCGAAGGGACAACGCGGGATAAGGCTGTTGGACAGGAGCCGAAAGTGAAGAGAGGGTAGAATAAGTGACGATACTGAGAATGACCGGAGGACCAGGACATTCAAGGAGGACAGATGTAACACGATAAGGGAAACAGTTAAAGTGACGAAGGGCATGGAAGCCGGGAGAAGGAATGAAAACCGTGGAGTTACAGTAGTTGGATACCAACGGCCGTTGACTCCCTTCTGTTTTGAAATCGAGAAGGAGGTGTTGTGCAGAGGAGACAAGATTCCAACCATAAAACCATATGATGGGAAGAGTGACCCAAGGGATCACATCCACGCCGTGGAGAGTCTCTTGAACCTACAAGATTTTTCCAAGGGTATTAAGGCAAAAATAATGGCAACAACACTGATATGAGCGGCATTAGAATGGTTTAACAGAATCGAAGTGGGATCTATTTCTAGCTTCGAGCAGATGAAGGAGAGGTTGGAGAACCACTTTTCCAGTCAGAAGCGAATGAAGACAAGCATGTACCATCTGGAAGCGTTGAAACAGAAAGAGAGGGAAACTCTCGGTGAGTTCATGAACAGATTCAATGAGGAGCTACTGAAGGTGGACAACCCCTACGGGGGATAAGTGTTGCAGACCATATTCAGGGCAACGACACACAACAGATTTGCCAAAGAGTTGATCAAGGTCGCAGAACCTACCATCAATCGAATAAACGAGTTGGCACATACTGTGATTTACGAAGACGCGATGATGGCAGCTAAATTTAGACCCCAGGAATCCGGCTGAGAAAGGGGTAGAGAGGCATGGAACAAGAGCAGGGGAGGAAGAGACAGGTCTCCAAAAAGATATACCCCCCTCAATCAGGACATTCACACTATCTTGGTCGTCGCGCAAAGCAGGAATTGGCTAAGTGCACCTCGGAAAATCAAGGAGACGGATTCCACCAAGAAATCTAGGCGCTACTGTGAGTACCACTGCCCAAAAGGCCATGACACGAAGGACTGCTATGACCTGAAGGATGAGATCAAGAGATTGATTAAGGACGAGAGGTTAATAGAGTTCGTTAAGGCGAGCGGGTAATATGCTGAATCAAGAGAGCGGGCCCAATCCCCAAGAAGGGAGGGCCTTAAGGCAATTGAGAGTGGACAAGGACGCGATACGATAAATAATGCACCTTCGAGAGGGTGATTAATGTGATAAGCGGTGGGACCGCGGGAGCAGATTCCACCAACCAGAGGAAGAAGATAACTCGTGGATTGAACGAGGACCGATTCGTCGGATTCACGACGTTGACTGAGGAGCTTCCAGATGAGGTTATCACGTTTTCCGGCAGGGACCTCTTGGATCTCAGCCCCGAAGCCATCCAGGCAGGCGAGCTCGACTGCCCCCTGGTTGTTCAGCTTGATATCGCTAACTACGTTGTACACAAGGTACTTATAGACAATGGTAGTTCCACCAATGTTATATTTGCGCATGCTTTGGAGAAGATGGCACTCGGCCACCACGTAGTTGAACAGGTCCGTACGCCACTGGTAGGATTTGGTGGAGCAGAGACAATTCCCCTAGGGCAAGTGAACCTTCCCACATCATTTGGACAAGAACCGCACATGCGAACTATTAATGTTTAATACACAATCGTGGACCAACCATTTGCATACAATGTCATAATCGACAGGCCGGCCCTGAACGCGATAAGAGCGGTGGTATCCACATTCCATCAGAAGATGAAATTCCCAGCAGGAGGAGGGGTCGGAGAAGTGGTCGCTAACCAGGAGGAGGCTTGGTTCTGCTACATCACTTCTCTTACGTTGCCGAGAATTAGAGAAGCGGAGGAAGAAGCAATCGGGCCAAATCAGGATCAGCAAGCTATGGAGTGATCACCATGAGGAACAATAGGACAATATTTTAGATTTTAGTAATTTTTAAATTACGCTTGAACATTTGAAACATTGCCCCATCGCGGGTTAGGTTGTAAACCTAAAACATGGGGAACTACGCCGGTCTGATTCCCCATTCAACGGGATACGTAGGCGGGTTAGGTTTACCTAGCCCTCGACCGTTATCTCTTATTTTGCCCCTTCGTGGGTCGGCATGTAACTTAAAACAGGGGGAACTACGCCGGTCTGATTCCCCATTCAACGGGATACGTAGGCGGGTTAGGTTTACCTAGCCTTCGATCGTTATCCGTCATTACCTTTTTATTTGTTACTTTTTGGAATCTCATATTTCATGCAGGGATATGTCCTAAGCGGACATTACAGAAGTGCAGAGAATGGCACGAAGAATTGGGGAGTATTCCCCTAGATATATGTTTAACACATCGCCCTCTTACAGGTACATGGATCGAAGGATCACACATTACTAAATTCGAAAAGGACATAGGGAATATTAAAAGAGGGATTCAGGGGGCATTGCCCCAGATTATTCAATATTATCCATTTAAACAGATACAACATGTACAAACAGGTACAACATGCACGATGGAACACAATGGAAATACATTTTCTTGTATAAAACTGATATTCCCAGATTGAGGGAACATCCCGCGGATAACACATGCACATCATTTCGTGCTTTCATATTAGCTTTTACATCGAAAATCTTTCTTGTCTGTGATGTTTTACAGGGCTTAATGACCCATAGATTCCACGACGACAGAGTCACCAAGAGACATAGTCAAAAAGACAAAGAAAAGGCTCATACCCTTGAGTGGTAACGGGTCACCTACAACGAGAAGAATATTCCATGTGATAACGGGGTCGACCATAAACATTTCAACGGTAGCGGGTTCCCTGTGATAACGGGATGCGCCCCTACCCACAAGAAAAATATCCCTTGTGATAATGGGGTCGACAAGAAACAGTTCAACGGTAGTGGGTTCCCTGTGATAACGGGATGCGCCCCTACCCACGAGAAAAATATCCCATGTGATAACGGGGTCGATTCTAAACATTTCAACGGTAGCGGGTTCCCTTGGATAACGGGATGCGCCCCTACCCACAAGAAAAATATCCCCTGTGATAACGGGGTCGACAAGATTCAGTTCAACGGTAGTGGGTTCCGTGTGATAACGGGATGCGCCCCTACCCACGAGAAAAATATCCCGTGTGATAACGTGGTCGATTCTAAACATTTCAACGGTAGCTGTTTCCCTGTGATAACGGGATGCGCCCCTACCCACAAGAAAAATATCCCCTGTGATAACGTGGTCGACAAGAAACAGTTCAACGGTAGTGGGTTCCCTGTGATAACGGGATGCGCCCCTACCCACGAGAAAAATATCCCATGTGATAACGAGGTCGATTTTAAACATTTCAACAGTAGCGGGTTCCATGTGATAACAGGATGCGCCCCTACCCACAAGAAAAATATTCCCTGTGATAACGGGGTCGACAATAAACATTGCAACGGTAGCGGGTTCCCTGTGATAACGGGATGCGCTCCTACCCACAATAAAACATCCCTTGTGATAACAAGGTCGACCTTGAAACATGTGAACAATAACGGTTTCCCTGTGATAACGGGGTCGCACTCTAAAGAACAGAGACAGAAGCACCTCCATGCGATTAGCTTGATTAGTCAACATAATCTGGTATAACCGATAAGTGACACAGCAAGGAGGCGTAACAATAACACAAGCAATCATACCATGGAATACGTATGAACAAATATATATCAGGACACGCAGAAAAGATCGATTGAATTAACGGGCAAAACCATGAGTCATATTACAGAGGCAATTGCACCAAAAGAAAAAAATACAGAATCATAAACTCTCAACCGGGATAACGAGGAGCCCCTTTTAATGTGGATTAGCGCCAAACTCTTATGCTCGATAATCTCGCGGTAATCCGCTTCTGGCTCCAAATCTTCGTCGTCATCGTCGGAGTCCTCAGGAAATTTCCCGTCCGGCCCCTTCAACGGATTTATGGCTGAAGGGTCGTAACCGTCCTTGAAACCACCTTCCAGCTGAATTTGACCTATGATAGAGGCATTGGCTTCCTCCCGCTCGAGCAAGCCCCACTCAGCACACATCATCTTGTACGACCGACTCAGAAGGAACTGTTTGGCCGCACTGGTTAATTGGCTTTTGCTTAACGTCATGCATCGCATGTGCCTTTCAGCCTGGGCTAGTTGGTCCTTCAGAATTGCGGCCTCAACTTCAAGTGCCTCTCAACGAGATGCCTCTTGACCAACGATAAGTCGAGACTCATTGAGCTCTGCGATCAACCTTTTATTATCATTTAACAGGCCTCGCACATTATTCTCACTGGCCTTCAAAATATCCATGGCCTCGTCTCTCTCATGCTGGAGCTGTACGGCAGCAACAGGATCGTATTCACCCAGTTTCTCGAGCAAACCATTGGTAACTCGGAGCGACTCGGCGTGATCCGATTGGCCCTTAATAGCCATCGCCAAGAAACCTTTCAAAAAACACGCCACCTGCACATCCACAATAAGGAGTCGATTTCTCAGTCAAATGAAAACCCAAAGGAAATACACATCCAATAGACACAAAGACTACTTACAGAGCGGAAGAAACCGTTGTGATCTCCACTGGAACTACCCTCTTCCTTCTTTTTTGCCCCGTGGACATCCCAACATCAACGTCATGTTGAGACTGCGAAGCACTACCCACCCCGACAGTATTTCCACTCGATGAGGGAACATATTTCTTCGCGTTATTGCGCACGCCCTCACGACCCCTCTTCTTGACGAGTGGAGGTGCGTCATCTGTAGCGGCTTCGGCCCCCGGCTGTCTACGTTCCGCTATCGCATCCAGACTATAGTACTCCACCAAATCGGCTGCGAAACACATAAAATAGAGGATCAAGAAATAAATCGGGAGGAAGATATCAATTTACAAAGATATAACTTTTATCGAGTGTAGATGGACCGTTATACCGTACGGGAGATATCCCACTTGCTCGCAAAACTATGTCACTACAAAGCAGGGTACCGTCGTACGGATGGTTAATCAATTTCCTTAGAAACTCGAGGCTATGTGCAGTAGGCCCGACAGCGGCTCGTCTCTCATACTTGGTGTCTTCACACCACACACTAGGAAGCACATCAAACTCGCCAGCCGTCCTCTCCTGGATGTACATATACTCGCACTTATTTCCAAATCCATAGCTAGATTGAGTATATTGCACGAACCTAAGTCCCGCCTGGGCTCGCATACAGAAGAACCCTCTATCACCACCCTTCCTGTTGACCATGACACTAAAGAGTTCCCATAACTCATTAGCTCCGCAAGGGGCACCCAACGCCCTCATGACACAAATAAAAGCCACA
This sequence comes from Linaria vulgaris, assembly GCA_948329865.1. Taxonomy (NCBI): domain Eukaryota; kingdom Viridiplantae; phylum Streptophyta; class Magnoliopsida; order Lamiales; family Plantaginaceae; genus Linaria; species Linaria vulgaris. The sequence goes on from OX415252.1 coordinate 37,490,015, forward strand.
ATGTACCCTAGAGAATTGGGGGATAGCTGTCCCAAGCAGACCCCGATGCTTGCTATGATAGCACTAACCGCAGGATCAATCGGGAAGCGCAGTCCGTTCTTGAAATGCTTGGCATTAACAGTAATGCAGCCTTTTGGTGGAGTATGCATTCGTTGATCCGCACTGGGGAATATGACCTTATACCCCTCGGGGATGTCATACTCGTCGGAGTAATAACCAACATGATGAGGAACATGAGACGTCATGTCCTCGTACTTCTCTGAGGTCTTATATTTCGGGGGGCTGGCCTCAAAGCCCCATTCATCCACATTGGGGCCGACAGCTTCGGGCGGAGCAGAAAATTCAGCACCGCCCTGTTCGCCAGTCAACTGATCAGGCCCAAACATCTCGTTTTCGGAGTATTCCATTCCGCCCTCTTCGAAATCCATCTCGGGCAAACCTGCGCCAACACTGTCCCCGGCAAACGACATATTAACGCGCTAAAGGATGAAAGTCAAAATCGAAGGAAAATATCAAAACCGAGATCAAAAGCTATATCGGAAGTCAAATTCGATGTGCTTTTCGAAAGAACAACGAAATTTCGCTAAAAGCCAAAGTGGATTTTCACTTTCCTGACAGCCCTATTTATAGATATCGGAGATGCTAGATCGAAACACAGTTTCGATCTCACATCGGTACTGATATTCGATATAGATAAAAGGACATGGGCAAGGACAGACGCACATGGGGGATCACCAAAGTGCATCATAGAGCGCAATCCCGAGATGTGCGGGCAATTTAAAAAAAAATTTGTGTGGCGAACTAAAAATTCAAATACGGACCTCAAATTATACATCCACTTTACTGGAGAGTCCAGCGAAATTTATCACAAACGACATTCCTCGCAAATTTGATCTCCGCCATTTGAACTGGCGGGACGAAGGGTACATGCAACCCAGGAATTTAAAATTAAATTTGCGAATTCTTATCTCTAAGACGAATCCCCAAATTGGGGGACTACATGATATGGGCATTTCCCGCATATTGGGCCTGGCCCAAACCAGGCCCATATTGGACCATATCGGGGGCCACTTTCGATGTCATATCGGTAATATGTTACTGTGGTCCCCGGATCCCAAGGTCTATAAATACACGGTACTCGGATCCCAAAGTAGGCAATTATTATCCCTCAGCTACCACGCATCACATCGAAATACATCCCCGATCTCACTCTCGATATTCCATTTGATATCGGGATTACCTCGTGTACCTTTGATACGTCACACCACCACATCACCGATATCACGTCGGGGGGCATCCTCGATATCATGTCGAAGACAATCACCGACATACATCCGATCTAGTCACCGATATCCCACTGTCATCCAAGCATCGAGACGTTAGTTCGAGGTGTTCCGGACCAAGTCTACGCGAGATACATAGTATAGGCCTGATTTGAGATAGACTCGTTGTATTACTAAACCATTCACTTGTAACCGACACGCATATATATATATATATATATATATATATATATATAATACGATCTATTGTCAAATCAGATCTAGAGACATGAAACGTTTTACAAAAGAAAGACAAAAACTATACCATTATTCCTAAAATTATACAAAAAAGAAAGTGATTTGTACCACATTGTTCGCCACTATATATACTATATGTAATGTGTATAATGAAAAAGTTTGATAATGAATAACAAATTTGCTCCACGGTCAAATTGTTTATATTATGTCTTTTTGACAAATCTAGCCACACGCTACACCATTATTTGATAAAACAAAAGTTACAGTTATAAAGTTAGTGTATGACCTAGAAGACAAAAGTTATGATTGTGAGGAACTCTCTTGCGTCTATATATACCATGAATTATTCCTCTACGCATATTACGTCTTTCTTCTCTAGTATGTCAGTAGTTTAGTACAAGTTTGTTTGGGTTACACGTAAGCAAATACATTACATAGTTAGTAAACTAACTATGTTAATCTAGGTCTTAGGCTCACTCCTCGATTAGCTTTGTCCGAAATACCAGACTCTAATGCTAAAAGACAATCTGAGATGCCGAATTTGAGATGTCGAGTATACTAGGATGTCGAGTACTCTGGAATGTCGAGTGAACTTACGATGTCGAGTGTTCTGTGATTTAAAGTGTCATGAGATGTCAAGTTCAGCGCACGTCGAGTATGTTATGTAGAATGTACTATGTCAATTGCTATGCCGAATATGAATGCTCGACGTGTATGTGTGACTAGTGTTTCATAATTAATGACCTTCTTGAATGGCGAATCAAGGGTATTTATAGATCTTGGGATGTATGGATCATTTATGCATTTCTTTGGTACGAGTATGTTATGTCGAATGTACTATGTCAATTGCTATGCCGAAATGAATGCTCGATGTGTATGTGTGACCAGTGTTTCATAATTAATGACCTTCTTGAATGGCGAATCAAGGGTATTTATAGACCTTGGGATGTATGGATCATTTATGCATTTCCTGGGTATATCGGGTATAAGGGCACAACAAGTATAAATACTTGACATGTTCTAGGGCATGTATAGTTGACATGCCTAAAATAATCAGGCTTTCTTTTGGGTCGGCATAACAACCCATATCATGTCGTTGTCGTAGAAATCGGTTTTCATATTCTTTGCTCGTTTCCTACAATTTATGTTTTTCAAAAACTATCTCCAGAATACCATTCTTTTGCCCCAATTTACAGGCCGGCGGGGGATGGGAAACGGCCCGTAATTTTTTTAATGTCGATTATTCGCGCCCTCAATAATGCGGGTCGTTGACGGGAAAGATCGGCTGCAAATTATGCATTTTGTAGTGAAAAATTGGCATGTCGACTTTTTGAAATTCGACATGTAAAATTATTTGTAAACATGTCGAGTATCATACTCGCCATAGTTTACTCGACATGCTCGCATTAAATGCACTGACATGATTGACTAGGTCAGAAATCCTTATATATATAATCGAAGGGGAACGTTTTTTTTACTGAAAATCGAATACATGTCAAGTTTTTTCCACGTCGAGTTTTAAGTTCGACATTAAATTTTTTCCATGCAAGCCTATTATGACGAGTTTCTAACGCCATTTTTTTTATCGCACGTGTTAAGAAGACCCATCGCAGCAAGCGTGTCGTTTCACCCAGGCCTAGCATGTATGGTGGATATAGTAGGAATGTAGAGCGTGAGGTTCCTATGAAAGGTTTTACGACGCCAAGTAATAGAGCTCACCCTGGAGGTCCTGAAGAACCTTTAATGAGTGAAAATATGGTGGTGTCTGGGGTCTATGCTCATTTTTTGGTGCCGTGATTGCGGTCCTATGAGCGGTAATCAAAATTTAAAAGGAAAAATCTCGTAATTCGCCCATCAGAGACTGGTGGAAGTATTTTTATAGGTAACACAATCGAGATGCGTCGTTACATCTTGATTGATGACTTTGGTCGTTGACTTGCCAATGAGTTATCTGAGTGGAGAATGTGGAGAATGTATAGGGTCGTTCATCCTTAAAGAGAACCTATGTACACTTTCCCATTACGCCCTGATGAGCCGTATAACCAATGGTACCTAAATGCTATAAGGCGGGCCGTTGAGACATGTCAAGTAGGCATAAACCAAGGTCCAGATGTAAGTGTTCCCACACAATTACTGGAAATAACATCTAACATGGATCATGATCCATCTAGTTGGGGCCTACTAGGGTAGTATCCCCATAAGGAAATGCAACTCCCAGAGATCCAAAGCATCTCGCAAGCGCAAGACTGATAGTTGTGCTTGGCGTGTATGTTCAAAGGGCGTCCAAATTATAGCTTCTTGAACAATGACTATTCTGAGAGTTTCATGAAGATAAGCGGTTATACACTTAGAGAGGAGGATGTTGTAGCCTGCCTGAATAGTATATACCTCACTTCGGATTCTCAAGCTTTCATGTGGGATGTTGGTATCAACAACATGTTTCGTATGTGTCGAATGTTGTATTATGTGGTACGATATAGTTTCATTATTTCCTTGGATAATGGTGTGTTCTTGAACTCGACTTGCATTTTGTGTTCTGTTGCAGCTGGGGAACGTATTACATACCATCTGCCATGATCATATAATGTTATCTGAGGTCTAGGTTAAGCATGATGGAATTTTGGAAAAAATGCAAAAGAAATAAAAAATGTGTCGGCTCATTGCGTCTCAATTGAAGGCGCATAAAAGAGCGATGATTGGCGAAGTTACGAAAAATAAGGTTGTGCAGGAATTTGGCTTTGCTCTTAGTGAAGCAGAGAACGCTCGTAAGAAACAAGGAGAGATGAAAGAGGATCGGAATTGGTTACGGCTAGTGGTCGAAGTTGCGAGGAGGGAACATGATGCTTACAAAAGGTTAATTGAGCATAACAAGGTTAAAAATAATGTTCTGGAGGAGCACATCAAATATCTCGAGTCTACGAACTATAAGGTGGAAGTGGCAAGCTTTTCCTCTACATTTAATTATGTTGGGCTTCATCGCAAAATGCGCGATATTGATTTTAGCATGTGGCTGGGTGCCGCACAGAATGGCAACCTTAATTTTCTAATGGATAGTTTAATTGTGGAATGATGAATGCGGAGCTGGGTTCGGATATGCAGGAGCTACCTGATTCTGACAATGAGTAACATGCCTCTGGACCAGAGGATCCTATTTATGGTTGGTTTCAGGCTTTTAGCCCTTCACCTAACAAGGTGGTGGCAGAGGGCCAAGGTGTTATGCCAGACACAGTTGGGAGGGATTCTGAGAAAGATGCTACTTTAACTACACTTGAAGAGGTGTTTGGTTATGATAGTGATATGATTTAGGGCGAGTTCGGCTGCTGACTTGGCAGGCTGACGAAACACTCCACATCATGCTGGTTCGGGGCTACGCTAGAACCAGATGTGTCTTTTGCACACATGTACTCCAAATGACGTGGTGAGGGGACGGATGTAACTTTAATGCTTTAGGACTGGACTCGGGTTATCCCAACCTACCTACATATCCCGTTGAGGGAATCAAGTCGAACGTAGCTCATATATTTATTCTGATGACCGAGCACTAATCGGGCTATTTGATTCACTTATTTCTGCATTGCGCGGCTTCACGGTTTTGACCATGTCTCCATGTAGAAAGGTTCAAACCTTGATCAACTTCTTGATACTAAAAGTAGACCCCCTTAGCTTTCTATGAATATTAGGTACATGTCTAGAAGACATGTCGATTATCCTCTATATCGAATACCATGTCGGGTATTTTGCATGTCGAGTACTTTTGCAAGGCCTCAAGATATCGGTCATATCTCGATGTACGTATATCGAAACCTTAATCCTATTCTTCCTATATAACCGTATCTCAAGTACCTTTCATTCTATATAAGGCAAATATTGATAAGACATGTCGAACATTTCCTATATTGAATATAATATCGTGGATCAGTAGATGTCAAAAGTGACATGTCTGGGATGTTTATTCGATATACATGGGTTGTCGAATATGATATTTGATATAGGAGTTCTAGGGAGATCCCATGGCTTTCTCTCTCTCTCATTTATGGCCACATGAAGGGTATTTAAGGTAAAATGTCAGGGTATGTCGAAAATGACATATCAGAGCTGCATATCGAATATATACGACATGTTGTCTCAGATCTATGCGGTCCCACCGTGTGACGGCCGCGCCCCATGAGCTGCGTTCTAATCCGAGTTGGTTCAGCGTTGGCCAGACACTTTACCCATCTCAGACTAAAACACGTCTCGTAGGAAGGGGTGTCACTATCCAGGATCAACCATACACATAATGATAAAAATTGACTTTAATATACACAACGGCAGTCTGGAAAATACAATTAATTTGACACTTTAATAATTACATACTGATGATTAATTATTTTCAATTACATGAATATTCCAAAAGGCAAGATTGGCAAAATTATTCATGTGATCCATGTTGCCACATCGATCTTATCATGAGGAATGGACAGACAGGAAAAAAACAAGGAATAAGTCTTTGATGACTTAGTGAGATTCATACAAAACAAGTGGCAATGCAATAATTAACAGTGATTCAATTGATATATTTCTATGAGTGATCTTACCGATAGAAACAATTTAATAAGATAATTTGATGTAACAATAGTACCAGAATATTCTGAAAATAGTTTATGAACATGTGCATTAACAGTAAACCAATCCAACCTTATACTTCCAAATACTACCTTATACCTCCCAACGAGGAGCGACCTCGCAAACAAAACAGACGACATGCTTGAATACTTGTCGATCCAGCACGCGGGTTACAGCCAACTCCTGAATGCAAGCGACGTCTAGATAAATGGGTATCAAGCGAAATTACTTAAACCGACAGTCCTTAATGCTCGGTAGTAAATCGACTCAATCATTGGGCCCAACTTTCCTTGGGTTGTGATAATTTTGGATCGTGGATTGACACAACACCTTTGAGAGTTAAGCTGGCGTTGCCTTAACTCTATTGTGATCTTCTTGACTAAAGTAATATGCAGCGGGATTTAAAAACAAGAAGATATAAATTTTAAGAAGTTTTCAATATTATTAAAAACTTCCGAGTCTTAGGACAAATAACCATAAAGGTTTTAACAAAAATGTTCCTCACAACAATTCACTCACGCTCTTTGTTGATCGGACTCAACGAAGCAGACAAGTACGAACTACTTAACTTCTATGAACTAGACGTAAATAGTTGATACAAAAACTTCGCAAAAGCAAAACGAAGACAATACAAAGAATGATTAATCTCTCAGATTATTTTGCACGATTGTCTTGTATTCATCTTGATGAACTTTACATCTTTTATAGATTTCTTGAATCTTGCACGCCAAGATGTGTTGTTCACAACTTTGGTAACTCTTGTTGTTTCCTTGTTGAATTTTGGATTCTTTGTGAACTCGATATCTTTCTTGAATATGTGTTTCCTTTATTACTGATCTAACAAGGTAACACATCTTCTTCAAATCAGAGAATCCTGGAAAGAATCAAGTTGCAGAGAACCGCCAATATTGTTTCCTTCTTTTGCAAACCGTGTTGAGTTGACTATTCAACTTAACTAGAATTATGGAAACTTCAAGTAAGGAATCATCCATAACTCTTCCTTATGATTAATATACTCTCCTGGACATAAACATAAACAACTAAAACCGTGGAACTTGATTAATAAGTGGATAAAGGCAAAACTTAAATTTGGCAATTAAAGAACAGTTTTCGTACAAGCTCTCTGGTTTCAATGTTATCCTCAATGTTGTCCCAACATCGTGTAACATTGATTCCAGAAAACCCTGCACTTTCAATCTCCCCTTTTTTGCCTTTCTTCACAAAATCAACACATGTTCCAATCAAGTCCTATATCCAGAAAGTTAGAATCAACAAGAAACACATTAAACTACTACACTGCTCCCCCTCAATACAAGCTAACATGTTCAAAGTTAAATTAGCAAAGACGAGCATTAAGGTCATCACTACATCAAAAGATGTTCAGACCCCAACATTCATCAATGTTGCCTCAACATTGAAATCGGTGAGTTTCCTGCATAAAAGGTTAACCAAACAAGCAGTTTCAAAATGTGTTTTCATAAGAAATAGCAGTTAGAGCAGTTCAACAGTAGTAGTACTTAGAGTTACAGGCCATAGCAAGATATCAAGGACATGTCCCTTGATCAAAATAAACCAAATAGAGATAAATGTACCAGCAACACAACCATATCAGCAGTTCATAAGAAGCAAAACATAAACTAGAAGACTAAAAATTTTTAAAATAACTTGGAACTATTCTCCCCCTTTTTGTGAAGAAGGGAGTTTCTCCAAATTTTTCACCATGTCCTCCAGTTCTTTGAGGTGCTCCTTCTTTTCCTCAATCTCCCTCTGAGTATCAGCAATTTGCCCCATGTACCAGTTCAGCAGATGATCCACAAAAGCAGAGGTTATGACCATGCACTCTTCCTCTTTGGACATAGGCACTGAAGTTCCAGCAAACTCCTAAGCCTTTTTCTTCTCAGTTCTTGGTCTCACCACTCCTTTTGGGTTCCAATGAAGGTCTCTCACTCTTGATCCAGACTAGTAGCTTGGGAGGATTGTCAGTTCAGCATCATTCTTCCTCCATCCCACATTGACACTTGTCTTTAATCCTTCATTGCTAAGGATTTTGTAGATGAGTGAGGGAAAAGGCAGCATGTCATTCTTCCTTCCAGCAACCTCTGACATTGACTTCAAAATCCTCTCCCCCATATTCACAGCTAGCCCATTCTTGATTTTGTACACCAAGAGTGCTGATTCCTTGGTCAGTACAGTGACATTCTTGCTTGGCAGCCAGTTGAAGCAAGCTATCTTGTGCAAGACAGCACTAAGGGAGGTGAGTTTTGTGGTTGGTAGAGCATCTCTCCAAAATTTGACCAACCCTCCAGTCAAGTCTTCCATCACATCATCATATAGTAGGGGTCATCTGATTCTTCAGTAAGTGGGAATCCACATATCTTGTTGATGGTGTAGGGTTCAATGTTGAAGACTCTCCCCCTCACCCAAACTTGTCCATATTTTGGAGATATGTAGTCCCTGATCCACTTGGAGAGATTCAGATAGAAATCCATGACAATCTCAGGAGCATAGTCACTCAACTCCATCATTGATTGATGCATCCCTATTGCCTCAAGCAAGTCCATCACCTTGTGTTCCTTGAAGCTGGCCATCTCTATAGCCCTTTCAGTGTGAATCTCCCTTCTCTTGAAGGAATCCCACTTCTTCTCCAACTCTTTGGTGAGGTAATAGGGAGAAAAGTAGTCCTCCTTATCCTTAGGGTAGATCACATACAGCCCATCTGTGTACTCTTCTATCCCTGATGTTGCCTTAACATCAGCAGCATCATCAGCAGCAACATCCTGCTCTTCCTCAGTCTTTTCCTCTTCCTTCTCCTCCTCTTCCACTTCATCCTCAACATCCACCACCTCGGTTTCCTCTCATCACTTGCTTTCCTTTCCTTTTTCTCTCAGCAGCAGCAACAACAACAGACTTCCTCTCTTCCTCTTCCTTCTTCTCAGCTTCAGCAGCCTTCTTCCTGGCTAACCTCTCATTTTGCCTCTTCCTAGCCTCAACACGTTCCTTAGCAGTTTCAGACATAGTTCTCAACTTCTCCCTAGTACCCTTACTCTTTTTCTTTTCAGCCCTAATCCACTTCCTCAACAATTTGTCCACAGACTTATCCACGGATTTCTCCACAAATCTATCAGCAGATCCACTACCCTCCCCTTCAACAGTTATATCAGCATCAATTTCAGGTTTGGGTTCAGCAATGTTTACCTCAATCTCAGGCTCATTGATGATGGGAGCGCGGTTGACTCAGCAGTTGGCTCAACATTGGAGGTCGATTCTCCTTGTTTGGACTTCTTTTCTCGTCGTACGTAGGGGATCGCCTTCCTATTAGCTGCAACTGGAGAATCATATGATTTTGCAGCAGCAACCCGAGTGTGAGAACGGGTGCGCGCAACTGTGGGTTCACTGCTCAGAGCAACATCTGCAAGAGTTTGCATGGGCGACTTTCTTGCCATTGTTAGTAAAAGAGATTTGAGAGAGAAATTGCAGAGAAAATCGAGAGACTTTTGAGAGTAGAGAGTAAATTTTGCATAGTAAGCACAAATAGGAAATAATAAGCACAATTAAGGAAATTAGGGCTTTAATTCCTAATCTAACCGTGAATAGTGGAGAGAGAGTGAATGTTAGTGGGCAGTTACTTAATTTAAATCAAATAAAATCTTCCCACTATGTTTTCCCGCGCACACGCTTTGAAGTTTAAGTAACAGGTAACCAGAGCGGTTTTCAAAAATTCGAAAACTTATAAGTTCTTGTTTTCAATGTTGGCATGCTGCAGTGCACAATGTTGGGATAACATTTAATAACATTCAAACCAGAAGGTGGAGGTACAGGCTTTACCAAGGCAAATTCATGTGAGAGCTTGAGATACGTCCAAAAATACATCTGAAACTTAACCAATATAGCAAGTGAGTACCTAAGACATATTGTTCAGATCAAGATCATGAGCAAGAAACATAGATAACAAGAAACACATAAAGATAAGCAGTTATGAATTCAAGAACAAATTCACTTCCACAACATAGAAAGTTACAGAAATGTGTGTCATCTGCAGTATGTCACCCAAATTGTATGCCTCAACACATGAATTATACTTCCCCTAAGCCTAGACCGACACAACTCAACGACAAGAAAGAAAACAATGCAGTTCTACATGAATGCAACAATGTAATGTTAAATAGGCAGATGGTAAACACATATGAAAAACTCCTCAGACCAACAAAGCACACATCTCTTTATAATCTTAATTATTCTCAGAACTCATATGAACCAAAAGTTGAAGGTTGCAAAACACAAGGCTAATGTTACTACTGAATGAGGGCAGCTTGAACTCCACACACCCCAGTAACAACATTAACAGCAGCAGGTTAGGCAAGTACAAAGGCCTTGAATGTTGGCAATTCATTTATCATGCACCCGAACACCCTAATTCCTTATGCATACTTGTTTACCAACCTGCATTCAAGAGAATCACCAGGTGATCAGTGCTACCAAATGTAAGAAATCTAAACCTCAAACACCCTAGTAGAAAGGATCACCCTCATGTGTTCCTTGGCCAAACAAACAAGAACATGTAAATAAGCACAACTGAGTAACACTGAAGTTGTCAACATCATGCACCCCAGCTTCTCCACATGTCATGTACACCTTCCATATGAATAAGACACAACTGAATAGACATCAAAGTAGTGAACTTTGTGTAATTCATATGTTAGGCTATCACAACCTCTGACAAACAGAAGAGTTTTATTACCTTTTTAAAACAAAGATGTGAAACTCATAACTAGAAAGAGTTGTTAATCAAAGAGTTCAACCACACAAACCAAATATGACAAAACATGGATTAAATGAGACTCACAAGGAAATAAATTCAACAAAAGAAAAACAACAGAACACCTACTACACCACAAACAATATACCAATGCTAGACAGTGGTGTTATGTCAACACTGGTTTCCTCAACATTTTCACATATTGCACATGCCAAGAGATTTCCTCAAACTGAAGAATCTCTCACTATCTAAAGGTTTTGTAAACATATCAGCAAACTGATTTGTTGTCTCAATATGTTCAATGTTGATCACTTTTTCCTCTACCATATCTCTCAGGAAATGATGCCTTATGTCTATATGCTTAGTTCTAGAATGTTAGACAGGATTCCTAGAGATACTTATGGCACTTAGATTGTCACAGAACATGAGAAGTGTATCACTATCTAGCCCATAATCTGAAAGCATGTGTTTGAGCCACACAAGTTGGGTAACACATCTGCCAGCACCTACATATTCTGATTCAACTATTAATAGTGAAACACAGTTCTGCTTCTTGCTATACCAGGAGACCAAATTATTCCCCAAATAAAAATAGCCTCCACTTGTGGATTTCCTGTCATCCACATCACCTGCCCAGTCAGAGCCACTAAAACCAACCAAGTTAGTGTTAGTGTTATAAGAATACCAAATGCCTAAAGGTGAAGTTCCAGAGATATATCTAAGAATCCTCTTCACAGCAATCAAGTGAGATTGCCTTGGCTCAGCTTGGTACCTAGCACAAACACATACTGAAAACATGATGTCAGGTCTAGAGGCAGAGAGATATAGCAAACTACCAATCATGGATCTGTACAATGTTGGGTCAACATTGCTGCTAGTGCCATCTTTTGTTATCTTCACTGAAGAGGACATAGGAGTTTTGCAAGGCTTGGACTCTTGTAGCTCAAATCTATTCACCAGATTCCTTGCATACTTCTCCTGGTTCAGGAAGATACCATTCTCCAGCTGCTTAACTTGTAGTCCCATAAAGTAGTTGAGCTCACCAATCATGCTCATCTCAAATGTTCATGTTATAGACTTAACAAACTTGTCTAAAGTAGACTTGTTAGTAGAGCCAAATACAATATCATCCACATAAATTTGAGCAATGCATATATCAGAGCTTTTTCTAAGGACAAACAATGTTCTATCTTCAACTTCTCTATTGAAACCTAGGCCTAACAGAAAATCAGCTAGCCTCTCATACCAAGCTCTAGGGGCCTGTTTTAAGCCATACAAAGCCTTCTAAAGTTTGTACACATGGTCAGGATGTTTAGGATCAGAAAAGCCTTTAGGTTGTTTTACATAAACCTCTTTGTCAATTAAACCATTCAGAAAGACACCTTTAACATCCATTTGGTAAAGTTTAATCCTAAGGCAGCAAGCAATAGCAAGGAGTAATATAATTGATTCTATCCTAGCTACTGGAGCAAAAGTCTCATCAAAATATATACCTTCTACCTGAGTATAACCTTGTGCAACCAACCTAGCTTTGTTCCTCATAATTACACCATTCTCATCAGTTTTATTTTTGAAAATCCATTTTGTACCTATTACATGCACAGGTGATGGCCTAGGCACTAGATTCCAAACTCTGTTTTTGGTGAATTGTAAGAGTTCCTCTTGCATGGCATTAATCCAGTAACTATCCTTAAGAGCTTCAGTTACATTCTTAGGTTCAATGGAGGAAACAAAACAAGATGCATTATCAACAGTACATGAAGAAGACATACAAACACACAATTTAACCATATCCTTGTAATTAACTATTTCTTTATTGTGTGTTCTAACTCTCTCAGTAATTTGTCCAATTACTTGAGTGGCTGGATGATCTCTTTGGATCCTAGCAGGAGAATCTCTTCTGGATACATGAACGACTTCATCTTCAGAATCTGACAGCACAGATGTTGGCCTAACATTGGGGATTTCTGGTGTTAAGTCAGCATTTGCTCCAGTTTCCAGTTCAACATTTCCAGCTTCTGTGTTCAATGTTGGGTCCAATGTTGGAGCAACATCTGAAACAATGACTTCTTCAGTACCTGCAGAAACAGTTAAATCATCAAAAATCACATTCACTGATTCTTGAACAGTATCCAATCATGGATTGTAGACCCTGAAAGCAGCACTATTAGGAGAATATCCAACAAATATGCACTTTTCACTTTTGGGATCAAATTTGCTCAAATAGTATCTATCTTTTAGCAAATAACAGTTAATGCCAAATTCATGAAAGTGTGCTACTGTTGGTTTTGAACCCTTCAAGATTTTATAAGGTGTCATAGTAGTACAAGGTCTAAGATAAACTCTATTACTAATATGATATGCAGTATTCAAAGCTTCAATCCAGAGTTTCTTAGATAGGTTTCTAGAATTTAACATTACTTTAGCCATCTCTTGAAGTGTTCTATTCTTTCTCTCAGCAATCCTATTTTGCTGAGGTGTCGTAGGTGCAGAGAACTCATGGAAAATGCCTTTAGTTTCACAAATTAGCAAAGCTTACATTTTCAAACTCTTTTCCATGGTCAGACCTAATTCTTCCTACAAAAGTGCCATACAGATTTTTAATACTAGCATGCAAAATCTTGAATGTGTTGAATGCCTCTGATTTTTCTTTCAAAAACTTAATCCAGGTATATCTTGAAAAATCATCAACAATAACAAAAGCATACTTCTTACCATTCAGGTTACTAACCTCAATAGGACCCATGAGATCCATATGTAGCAACTCAAAGCACTTATTAGTTCTAGGGTTAGTACTCTGTACCTGAAGTGGTGGATGGACAGCTTTTGTTTGTTTACCTTTCAGGCAGTCTTCACAAATAATTTTACCTGGGCTAGTCAACTTAGGCAGTCCTATCACAGCCTCTAACTTCTGTAGTTTCTCCAAATTTCTATAGTGCACATGTCCTAACTTCTTGTGCCACATGACAAATTCATCTACCTTGGCATTGTAGCATTCAGCTTCATCTTGAGCAATATAGCAGTTGTCCTTTGATCTTGTACCTATCATAACACGAACATTGTCACTATTAAACACGTCACATGAACTTTTATCAAAAGTAACTAGCAAGTTATCATCACAAAGTTGACTTATGCTAATTAAATTTGCTTTCAATCCTTCAACCAACAACACATCCTTGAGTGGTGGAAATCCTTCAACATCCAATACTCATTTTCCAATGATTTACCCTTTAGTGCCTCCTCCATAGGTAACTGTTCCAACAGTCAAAGGGATTACATCTTTCAGATTGTCAATGTTTCCAGTCATATGCCTTGAACATCCACTGTCAAAATACCACTTACCTGCAAGGTTAGAGTAGACAGCAGAAAAGACAACATTGCAAACAATTTTAACCTTAGGAGTTTTTATCTTTTCTATCCAAGTTCTACTTTTATGTCCTTCAGCTTTGTTACCTAATGTTGGGATAACATTCAGATCAGAGGTTCTCCTAACATTGGTACTGCTATTAATTCTTGTTTTCTTCTCAATCACATGTCTGGATTTTTTGCAATAAGGCTTAATGTGACCAGGTTGAAAACAATATTGACAGATAAAAGTAGGCTTTTTCACTGTGTTGACAGTAATTTCACTACTCACACTACTACTTTCCTTGATAAAACCAGCTTTTAAATAGGCAGAATCAATATCTTCAGAGGGAGGTTTCTCAACATAGCCCAAACCACTTTTACCTTGATTTTCCATACTCAGCATCTCATCAAGCATAGATGTAGAAGAGTTCCATTTGGCAATGGTTTGTTCAGCTTTATTTAATTTTACCTTTACCTCCTTCAGCCCAGCCTCAGTTTTGTCAAGGTCTTTCTCATACAGTTTCAGCATCTCCTTCATGCATCTAATCTCTTCCTTCAAGTTTTTATTGCTCTTGATGACTTTGTGATTCTCAAGCAACAGTTTGTGGTAGATAGACTTCAGGTCTTCAATGATTTTTTCCTTCACCTTCAAAGAAATATTCTTCATCTAGATCCATTGAGCCATGAAAACAATCAAAGTTAGATTCATCATAGTAAGACGCAAGATAAGGTTCAGTATCAGTATCATATTCATCCCGATCTGCAAAGAATGTCTCTTGTTCTGATGTTGGATCCTGAATATTGGGGGTAACATTGAGATCCGAAGCAGTTCAGGGAGTCTTCTGGTGTCCAGTCAATCTAAGTGAGTAGCGCATCAGTTTGAATCTCTTCTGATTGTTCTTCAGCTTCTCCAGAACTGAAGTCCTCTTCATTGAATTCACCTACACAAACCCAATGAGAATTTCCTCTTTTTCTAAGAGTGTTAGCACATTCATTAGCCATATGACTATATCCTTTACATTCAAAACACTGAACATCTTTTAACTTATCAGCTTCTAAAGGAGTAGGTTTTGATGCCATGTACTTCACAAACTTAGGAGGTAATTTCTTATAACCTAGGAACTATTACTAAGATTCTTTTCTTTACATTTTCCTTTAAGGTTCAGCTTATTGAACTTCTTAGTAATTTTACCATAGTTTGAAGAAATTAATTCAAATTCATCATCACTTTCATTGTCAAGACTTGATCCTCTTAAAGCAACAACCCTATTTGCTAGGTTGTGAGGCAAGCTCCATCTCAAATTCTCTAAGAGTATTCATCAAGACTTGAAATTGTAGATTAGCAAGGTTCCTAAATTCACTCATTGCAATTTTCTTGAGAGCAAATTTAGATGACAGTGTTCCCATAGCTTTATAAACCATGTCTTGATTAGTCATAGCAAAACCTAGGTTTTCACATTGGTTAGCAATATCAAGAATTTTCTCAAAATAACTGTCAACACTTTCATCTTCACCCATCTCAAGTTTTTCAAATTGCTGAAGCAGTTGTCTATATTTAGAATCTTTAACAGCAGAATCTCCTTCACAATGTAATTCAATTATATCCCAAGCATGTTTGGCTTTTGTACAATTCTGGATTAACTTGAACATGTGATGATTAACCCAACTAAAGATAGCATTAAGTGCCTTTTCATTAGAGTTATAGAGACTTACCTCTGTTGTTGTCCAATTTGCTTCTGGTTTTGGTACTAGATCACCTTCACCATCTCTTGGTAATGTTGGAAGAGAGTATACATTGATCACGGATTGCCAGGCTCGAATATCAATAGCTTTGATGTGAGACCTCATCTTGATCTTCTAGTATGCATAATTGGAGCCATCCAAAACTGGAATCCTGTTGGTATTAGGATTGACATTGTCCATTGTGTTGTATCACCTCCAAACCACCAGTGTAGTCGGTGTTTGGCTCTGACGCCAATTGATAATTTTGGATCGTGGATTGACACAACACCTTTGAGAGTTAAGTTGGTGTTGCCTTAACTCTATTGTGATCTTCTTGACTAAAGTAATATGCAGCGGGATTTAAAAACAAGAAGATATAAATTTTAAGAAGTTTTTAATATTATTAAAAACTTTCGAGCCTTAGGACAAATAACCATAAAGGTTTTAACAAAAATGTTCCTCACAACAATTCACTCACTCTCTTTGTTGATCGGACTCAACGAAGCAGACAAGTACGAACTACTTAACTTCTATGAACTAGACGTAAATAGTTGATACAAAAACTTCGCAAAAGCAAGACGAAGACAATACAAAGAATGATTAATCTATCATATTGTTTTGCACGATTGTCTTGTATTCATCTTGATGAACTTCACATCTTTTATAGATTTCTTGAATCTTGCATGCCAAGATGTGTTGGTCACAGCTTTGGTAACTCTTGTTGTTTCCTTGTTGAATTTTGGATTCTTTGTGAACTCGATATCTTTCTTGAATATGTGTTTTCTTTATTACTGGTCTAACAAGGTAACACATCTTCTTCAAATTGGAGAATCATGGAAAGAATCAAGTTGCAGAGAACCGTCAATATTGTTTCCTTCTTTTGCAAACCGTGTTGAGTTGGCTATTCAACTTAACTTGAATTATGGAAACTTCAAGTAAGGAATCATCCATAGCTCTTCCTTATGATTAATATACTTTCCTGGGCATAAACATAAACAACAAAAATCGTGGAACTTGATTAATAAGTGAATAAAGGCAAAACTTAAATTTGGCAATTAAAGAACAGTTTTCGTACAGGCTCTCTGGTTTCAATGTTATCCTCAATGTTGTCCCAACATAGTGTAACATTGATTCCAGAAAACCCTGCACTTTCAGGTTGTATGCTGCAATGCGATGAGTTGGCATGCCAATTTCTACCAGAATGATGACCTCAAAGTCATAAAATAATATATACGGTGCTTCATTGAGGTATAGGGGTAGTACAATAGGCCCAAAGTATACCTTGGAGTTCATCAATCCAGCTTATCTTTGTGGCGTTGAGGCGCCTTTCCAGGTAGTCATTCAATATCTTACTTGTGGAATCAACTTGTCCATTTGCTTGCGGGTGGGCAACTGAAGTGTAATGCTGAATTATTTAAACTCTTTACACCATTCCACACTTTCTTTCCCTAGGAATTGCCTTCCCATTGTTAAAAATCAAAACTCGTTGTATGCCAAAACGATAAATTATGTTCTTCTATATGAACTCGATCATGTTGTTTCCAGTAATGGTAGCCAGAGCCTCCGCCTCGACCCATTTTGTGAAGTACTCAACTGCTACCAAGAGAGATTTCTTTTGCTCTTTGGCAATAGGAAGGGACCCTGCGATATCAATGCCCCACTGGTCAAACGGACATGATATCTCAAAGGGTTCATAGGATTAGCGGGATGATGGATAAGCCTAGCCTAGTATTGGAAGCTCTCGCGGTTGCGGGAATAGGGTTGCATCATTAAGTAGGGTTGGCTAGTAGTATCCTTGTCGTAGTATCTTTTGAGCTAGGGAACGTCCTCCGAAATAGTTTCCACAACTGCCACCCGTGAATCTCCCCAAGGATGTGCTATGCTTGGTCTGGGGCGAGACATCGCAACAGAGATCCCTAAAGAGCCTCTTGTAAAACTCACCAACATGTATAGTAAACCTAAAGGCCATATACTTTAGACATCTGCAGCGTTGGCGTCAGAGGGTAGTTTTCAATTCGCAAGATATTGGTAAATTTTATCCTTCCAACTTGGTTGCTCACGGGAATAATAAAATCTATGGTGTTCCATACCTTACTGTTCATTTGTTGCTAAGAGTGTGTAATCCACTTTTGTGCAAGAACCAGTGAAGAGCTCGCGAATTTAGACATGTCATCCGTCCTAGCATTTTTTGCTCTGGGAATCTGACAATCTGTGATAGGTTAAAGACAGGAAATTCGCTTGACCAACGACTTAAGCTTGGCTAGATAGAGTAGCATGGTCTCTTTTTTTGCTTCATAAATGCCCAAGAAATGATTAGCCACTAGTGATAAGTCAGTCAACACCTCTATGTGGTTCCCGTTTACGGTCATCACCATCTATACCACTGTTAGGATCTCCTCATACTCTGCTTCGTTGTTAGTGGGGAAAAAGTGCAGGATATCAGAATCAAATTCTTTATGGTCTGGTGATACTAGTTGTATCTCGGCGCCTCCTCCCAACACCGTGGACGACCCATCCACATGTAACAACCATGCGGAGAACTGTCTGTCGGGACCTTGATCTTAAATTGTTGTCCGAACAAAGTTTACGGAGTGCCCCACTATGTTTCCCAATGTTTCTACCATAAAGTTTGCTAAGACTTGCACCTTAATAATTATGCGGGGCTGAAACTCAAGCCCTAATTCACTCAATTCTATAACCCACTTAACTAATCGGCCCGAGGTCTCGGGGTGCGTCACAACCAGTTTTAGCGGTTTGTTTGTGACAATAGTAATCGGGTGGGATTGAAAATAAGCCCTTAGTTTCCTTGCTGTCACCACAATAGCCAAGGCAAACAACTCAATCTTCGAATAATTCCTCTCGACACCTTGCAACACTTTGCTAACATAGTGGATCGACAATTGGCCATTGCCTTTCTCTTTAACGAGGATTGTGCTAACCCCATTAGGAGAGACTGCTAGGTAAAGGTAAAACATCTCCCCCTCTTCTGGTTTTGGCAACAGTGGTGGCAATGTCAAATATCTCTTCATCTGCTGGAACGCGGTTTCACATTCAGTTGTCCACTGAAAGTTGTTGCCTTATTCATGACCTTGAGGAATGGCAGGCTCTTTTCTGATGATGTTGCAATGAAACAACTGAGCGCCACAATACTCCCGACTAGGTACTATACGTTCCTTATAGATCTTAGGGACAATAGCTCCCTGACTGCCTAAGATCCAGACTTGCTTCTTTCCCCCTGTCATTAAATACGTAACCCAATAATTTCCCCACAGTTGTTCGGGTTCAATTTCATCCTGTTGTTGCGCATAATAGAGAAAGACTCTTTTAAATCCCTGATGTGGTCCTCCACCTTCATGCTCTTTACCAGCATATTGTCGATGTAAACCTCCATAGATTTTTTGATCATGTTGTAGAACATCTTGGCCACTAATCTCTGAAAAATTGCCCCAACATTCCTTAACCCGAAGGGCATTACCCTATAACAATAAACTATGGTGTTAGTTTCAAAGGGAGTTTTGTTGTGATTGTGATGTGCCATAAATATCTGATGAAAACTGCTCTTGGCGTCTTTCATACTGAGTATAGCACATCCCGCCGTTGAATCTACCAGCAAGTCTATTTTGGGCAGAGGGAACAAATCTCGCAGCCAGCGCTTGTTCAGGTTCATGTAGTCGACGCACATCCTTTATTCCCTTAAGGTCTGAGACCGTCCATGCAACAATGTCAGCATTGTGCCTGAGGCACTTAGTCAACATCGCATTAATATTGCGAGACATGGTTGCACTAATCTAAATGCGTCTATCCGGGTTTCGCGGGTCAAGCCCCATTGATCTTATTTACCTGGTCAGAGAAAAAGCTTCAGTTAGCTATCTAATAAAGAAAGAACGAAGAATCAAGTAAACTCTCCCAAGGGTTCCATCTTTGACTCCCATTGGTACTGCAGCATGGCTCTTTCTTTCTTTTTCGGCGCCACGTCCTCTACCCTTACAGTTGACTACACGACGACATGTGGGTATTTTGATTTCAGCTTCTTTTGACTATCGTCTATCTGATTTCAGCTTCTTCTCATTGTAGCATACGTTCTGGGTCGTAACCTCTTCATCCTTGCAAACGCACGTCTTGTCAACTATTGAGGATTGGTGTTTCCACAGACAACGCCAATAGTTTGGTACAATCGGTCTTATTCTCTTGTATCTCAACAATGTGTAGAATAGAGAATCACAAGAAGTACACGCCAGTGTGGATTAATAAAATGATTCCACGCCGTTGATCATTATAAATGGCGCAATGTAACGTTTTACTTTGTGTCATTTTGATGTAACTACATATAGGGGTGTGCAGGCCGGGTCGGATCACGGGAATCCGACCCGACCCGATCGGATTTTTCTCGCCCGGGAAAAATTCGATCAATAATCCGACCCGTTGCTGCGGGATTTACTCCCGCAGCAGGTCCCGCAGGTCGGGGTCGGGACCTTGGGTCGAAATCCGATCCGACCCGAGGTCCCGAATTTTCCAGTGGTTCCAGTAGGCAGCAGCAGATTAATACTTACTAAAAAAAAATTGCAGCTTCATTCTTCTATTCAGTCGCGGCCCTTAAGAAAAAAAAAACCAAAAACACTCCCTCACTCCTCTCAAAAGCGGCACCGCTCATCTCCGCCGTTTCGATTCCAACGTTACAGGCGACGGCACCTTCAAGAATAGACCTGAGCGGCAACACATTGCCAACAACGAGGTTCGTCTTCTTACCACAGTAGACGAATTGGTCGGTGTACATTCCCTCGGCGGCGACGAATAGCTCCTTCTGGTGCTGGTGGCGGAAAGGGTGATGGAAAGTGACGCGTGCGAGCGGGGCGCCGCGGTCGGGGTCGTGGATGATCTCGCCCACCACACCCTTTAAGTAGCCGTTACGCTCGCCGAAGTCCAAAGTGCGGAACCTGTGTGTGCGTGAATGTGGAGGGAGGGAGGGAGGCGACGGCGGAGAGTGGTGATGAGGGTGAGTGCATAAAGGGTTAACTTTGGTTGGATGGATACCTTAATGGGTCGGGTATTGAAATGACAAGTAATGATGGGCTTTCAAGTATTGAAAGTTGTTGGTCTTAGTTACCTGATTCCAGTGGGCAGATCGGGATCCCGACTCCCGCGGGACTCCCGCACCAGCGGGAGTTCTGCTACCGCGGGTCGGATCGGGGGCCAGTTTGCTGCTCCCGATCCAGCCAATATCCGTGGGCCGGGGTCCCGATCCCGCGGACTCCCGGCCCAACTCATCCCTAACTACATAGATATCAATTGTAGTTGATGCTTAATAATTGTTTACAGCATTTAGATGTTCTGTCAAAATCGTGGAGTACCCTCTCCAATTGTTTATCAAAAGGCTAAGTTCGGATGATTCACGCGTCTATATATCAGATTCGACCAATTACATTTTCTTTCTATGGTGACTTTTGACCAAAGAGACACACTGCGTAGGCGACTATTCTCTAATATAGAGATTCCTTCATTTTGTAATATTAGATAAACTTTAAAATAAAGTTTCCTTATCTGTTTCAACTTTAATATCAATTTCGGCTTTGGATCCTCTCCTACAAAAGTGTGCTACATCTCCTCCTACATCATTTGGATGATAGCCATGTGGACACAGTTTAATATTCGTTAAGTCCATGTTTGTTTTGAATTAAAAGAACTATAGGTGGCATCTTAATCTTTCCAAACTTAAACATATTTAATTACTTCCAAAAAAATATTTTATTTTCCTAATTTTTGCTAATTCTCTACTAATTGGAAGAGATTTTTTTTTCTAACTATTTTAAATTAAAGAAGAATTTAAACTAATTATCGTAGCACACATTCTTAAGGGATTTGAGGCTTTGTGTTTTGTTAAGAATAAATTCTATTTTTTATTCAAACTAAATTAGAGTACACATAAAATAAGCATATATTCTTTATTATACGAGGGACCTCAAAAGAATATATATTAATAAGTAACAAGACATACACATAGAGATTTTAAAATTTGAATTTCTAAATTTCAAATTATACAAATCTAGTTATTATAATAACTACAATGAAACCTCGTTTATGTTTGCTACTAATTAATTAATTAGTTACTCATAAAAAAATAAAAAATCTGCTTACGTGAAAAATATCAACCTCAATTTATACTCCATGTATTTTAATAATATCTATATATACTCCATATAATATGCTCATAAAAAAAATCAATTTGAATTCTGTTTTTTTATAAATTCACCGCATTGTCTTGAAGGTATAAATATTCTTTTGAGATGCTTATATATAATATTGTGTTTAATATTGTGTGCTTATCTTATGCGTACCTTAAATTAGAAGAGAATTAGCAATAATTAAGAAAATAAAATATTTGTTTGGAAGTAATTAAATATGTTTAAGTTTGGAAAGATTATGATGCCATCTATAATTCTTTTAATTCATTACAAACATGGAATTAAAAAATCTTAAATTATGTCCACATGGCAATCATTCAAATGATGTAGAGGAGATGTAGGAGAAGATCCAAAGCGATCAATTTCAACCAAGCATACTGCGGGTATGAGTTATCTGAGATGGAGGAAGATTTACATATGCCATTGTGAGTTTTTCAATTTACTTATTCACATTGTTAGTTAATTTCAATCACACCCCTAACGAAAAATCTTAGTGGAAATTTCATATTTCTATTTTTCACCTTAGGCCATGTTTGTTTCCCTTAGGAGAATTTCCCTTTTTCTCTGGTTTTCTTCCATTCAGATTTAAGTTACATTCAATAAACTGCTCAACTGATTTCTTGACAAAAAACAACAATACAATAACTATCATCAGACACCAAAAAAAAAAAAAGTAATACAAACCTTAATTAAATGGTTTTCTCAAGATTCAGAACTTTAGAATACAAAGAAAATGGCCTTCAGCAAGCTGGAGCATCTTCAGCAACAGATGCAAGTAGCAGCTGTGGCTCAGCCCCCCGAGCTTCTTTGCGGGCTTTTCGGCGCTCACGTTGTAATCTGAAAGACTCCCTCTTTCGTGCTCTGTAACTATTTGGGTTCTCTGGTATCACTTCACGTGGATAAACACTCACCTGTCATTTTTGTAAGTTGGTGAGTCATCACGGATTATTCATTATGGGAAATGATAAGTTAAGGGTAGATGCAAAGATGATATACCTTTTTCTTATGCTCAGGTCCGAACTTTTCAAATTTGACGAGTCCGTCTATCAAGGAGAAGAGTGTGTGATCCCTGCCGAGCCCAACATTCTTTCCTGGATGAAACTGCATATGTCATGGAAAACATTAATGAGATGCTTCCCAAGAAACATAATTTGGCAGGCATACCTTATATAATCGAGATAAAGTATATGATTCTGCCTAGAAGAATAATTCAAGTCCTAGTCAATCCAATACGCCCCACAGTCCTTAAAACACCAGGATGTTACAAAGATGCATTTATAGAGATGGAGCACTGCAAGCATCACGAAGGTGAAATTGATGTAGCAACGAAGCTAAAAAGTCCTAATCGTGGAACAAAAAGAGTGCCTCCCAAAGGGTCACTATGACGAATTTGATGCATCAAATGAAGCTAAGGACGGAATTACAAGAAAAAAAAATAGTTTGTCTCTGCAGAGGGTACTACAATGATAAAGTCACTATGCAAATGAGTGTATCGAGTTGATAAGCAGCAGGGCTAGCAGAATGCAACTCAATATTGACCCCACCCTAGTTCAGCAATGAAACTGAAGATACACGGTTATGCTTTATTTAATGAAGACACTTATTACTATCCACCAATTTTGCATCTCCAGGCTAGACTCAAACCAGTACCCAATACAAAAGTGTACAGAATACAATTTGACGGATGAACTCATAACCTTTTTTAGAATCTTACAGCTTGGAAATGTAAATAAGTAATATATATTGCAGCTAATGATACAAGATTTGCGGCAAAAGTTACTACACAATTACTTAGGCCACCAGCAACAATATTGGAAGAGGACCCAATTCCCAAATCACTAAGGAGGAGGGGTCATCTATAAAGTATGTTGGCAGAACATGGTACAAGGCAATGATCTCAGGCAGTGACCACTGAATTCGAAGTCTTCACAAAGTGGTTGGGCGTTTCTCGGTAGCTGAATCAATAGTTTGATGTCTTTAAGAAGCTTTACTGTTAGTTTGTCTTGTTCACAATTTTTGGGTTTGAGCTATGAAGATGAGGTGACATGGGATTAGAACTACAGCAATTACGCTGTACGCTTAATTTATACTTCCCCTTACTTGGGCTTTGCCCCCCACTCCCACTCAGCTGATTTTTTTGTTGGTTTAGACATCATCATTGGGAACATATGGCTTATTTTATATGGACCAATGCATACCTAGGCCAACGGCATCTTGACACTATCTGGACATTCACTATCTCAGATAATGCATAGCATTAACTACATAACCTGTGTGGAAAAACGCTTAATAATAATTATGTGAGGCACCATATTCTAAAATGTAACATTATCCTCTTCTACTCCCAAAGATTGCACACACTACCTTCATTTGCGCAAATGAAGTAAACCTCGGATTCGGATAAAACATTGTACAGTTTTATTTTAAGCAACAACAACAACAACAATTTTGTTCCTATATTTCAAGTAGTATAGAGAGGCTTACAAAATCTCGACGTACAGAACACATAAAAATGAAGAGATGTTCCTAAATTAACCAAATTGTTCCGAAATCTCAACTATTATACATAGACTAACAAAATTTTCGACGTGAAACCATAAGAAACAACATTTTCATTAAGTATTTTTAATTCGAAATGCAGAATTAATATAACAGTAGTAAACAAACTAACAAGTATTCATTCATCACAGAGCTACACAAATCACTGAGTAATACTTAAACGTAGCCCTAAATTCCCCATTGAATAAAACGTACGTACGTTTGATTACGAACAATGCTTGAATATCATCAATAATCTGGACTAAGTAAGTAAGTACATATTGCAAACCTTAGTGCCACGCTGGCGGACGATAATAGAGCCAGCCTTGGCCACTTGATCGCCGTAGATTTTGACACCGAGCCTCTGGCCGGGCGAATCTCGGCCGTTCTTGGTGCTTCCGGCTCCTTTCTTGTGGGCCGACTCAATCGTCAGCGGAGTTTTCAAAGGGAACGAAACGGCGACGTTTTGCTTGAGGTGAATCGAAGCGAAATCGCCTCTGGTAAAGGAGCACGAGGAGGCGGAACCAATTGAGAGGCCTTTGAATGCTCCTACTAGAGCGAAGCTCAGTGCCATTATTTGTGTTCGAGTGGATTTTGTTTGTGCTTTGTGAAAAGAAAAATTGTTTTATCTGATTTTCCTCTTTCTTTGTGTGTGGTAACTGGTAAGGGAAAAATAAATCAAACGTTATCGATAAGAGTTATCTTCAGTTCATTTATATTTATTTTTATTATTTTTCTGATTATATCATTTTCAGAAAGATAATATATATATATAAAAAAAAAAAAAAATCATTTATTTGTTGAGAGTGGGATTTGAACCCACGCCCTTTCGGACCAGAACCTTAATCTGGCGCCTTAGACCAACTCGGCCATCTCAACTGATGCCTACTCTCTTACACAAGAATATATATATCTGTAACGCTGGTAACAGCAAAGTGTTTATAATTAATTATGAGGTCATTTGTAGCACGTTGACTATAACTATTGAGCTTATATATAACTCACACCAGCATTTGAGTGATTGCATGGTTGAAATGATATAAAACGTGTGCTAGTTTTACATAGTTTAAGGTATACACATCTGTGGATTTAAAACGAGATTATTATTTTAATGTTTGAGTTATGGTTAGAACTTAGATGCAATGAGATAATATTACTTGTTCATATTAACGATGTAAGATGTATAGATACACAATTTAATCGTCTTGATCCAAAACATGGAGGCATTTTTAAAACTATGTGTAACGACAAATTCTTGAATTCTGAAAATAAAAGACAAGAAAAAGATTACAAAATAGTTTTGATAAAAAAAAAAAATTGAGCAAGAAAAACAACTTCCATTACCAATATGCAAGACATTACAAGAGCCGATCCTTATGATGCAGGCCATCCAAATGACTGAACTGGTCTAAAATATTTACTAATCGTCAACTACAGAACTATAGTCTAGAGCAGTAAGCATTTAGTCTCTCATGGATTTGAGCTCTACATCATATAGTTTGTATTACTGATCTGCTAGATTACTGTCCATTTTTTTTCAAACACTGTTGTATTCCTGCTACACCACACTGCATATATTATCTCTGCTGCTGCAATCTTTAACAGTTTATATTTCATGCTCTTCCCCTTGCATGCCTGGATAATCCATTTCAGCTCTTCCCCCCAACCCCGGGGTATGCTGCACCTTTAGCCATCTTAGAACTTTCCTCCATATTCTGTTTGTCTCTTTACATCTCTAGAACATATGTTCCATGCTTTCTTGGCTTCCACAGAAGCTGCACTTGCCATTTGTACTTATACCAAACTTCAATAGCCAGTCCTTAGTTGCCATTATTTGTTGGCAATCCCATCCATAGAGTGAATAGAGCTCTAGGCCTAGCATGATTCCCATAGAACAGTTTTCTCCAAGTAACAGCTCGCTTTGTCTATCTAATCCCCGTGTATACTTTTTTGGTACTGTATTTACCACTCTTACATGCCTCTTCCCATCCTTTGTTTCTCTCCAGTTGCTCTCTTCTTTTGAAAGTTGCTTTAATTAGCCATGAGCATGTTTGCATGGGCTGGAAGTGTTCAACAGATTGATCCTTGATGTAGTAGGTGTGTATCCAGCACACCCCTAATTTGTCAGTTTTTTTAGTGATATTCCATAGAATCTTAGCTATTGTGGCTTGGTTCCACTCCACCATAGATATTAAATTTAACCCTCATTCCTTCTTTGCATCACATAAGTGATCCCAAGCTACTGGTGCCTTCTTACTCTCAGCATCCTTCCCAGTCCAGAGAAAGGTTCTACACATAGTTTCTATATGTTTTAGGACTCTCTTTGGTAGGGGTATTATTTGCAGCCAGTAATTTGCCATAGCAAAGATGACACTTCTAATGAGCTGGACCCTCCCTGCATAACTAAGAAGTTTAGAACTCCAATGCCTTATTCTCTCCAAGATTCTCTCAATCAAAGCACAACAATTTGCCACTGTCAGCTTTTTATTATCCAGAGGGACTCCCAAATACTTTACTGGTAGTTCACCTTTTGCAAAGCCAGTCATATCCATAATATTCTCTTGAACACTACTCTTTACACCCCCCAAAGTAGATTATGCATTTGGTAGGGCTTGCCTTCAGTCCAGTTGCATTTGAGAAGTAGTGGAATGTCGCATGAGTATCTTTACAGAGCCTTCATGACCTCTGCACATCATCATGAGGTCATCAGCAAAACATAACTTTGTAATTCCTAGGGTTTCACATCTAGGATGGAAGTTAAAATCTGGAATATTCCTCATTTTTTGAAGAACTTTGTGTAAATATTCCATAACAAGAACAAAAACTATGGGAGATATGGGATCTCCTTGTCTGAGCCCTCTCATAGCCTTTAGGATCCTGGATGGCCTTCCATTCACTGAATATCTGTATGATACAGTAGTGACCAGCAACATGATCCAATTCATGAACTTTGGGGGGAATCCCAGTTCCTGCATTATACTCATCAAGGTTATCCAGTTCATTGTGTCATATACCTTTTGTATATCCATCTGGATCATACATCTTGGGGATGTGCTCTTTCTCCCATAAACCCTCACCAATTATTGGGCCAATAATATGTTATCATGTATCATCTTGCCTGGTAGGAATGTTGATTGATTGTCATCCACCACACTATTAATAACTTTTCCAAGTCTATTTGTAAGGAATTTTGAAATGATCTTGAGGGTTGTACGACAACAGGATATAGGTCTCATTTCCTTCATAGTTTGTGCAGTTGGGGATTTTGGAATGAGTGTGACAAGTGTGCAGTTTATAGCTTTGTATATCTTTTCCTCCTGAAAGAATTCCCTTACAGCAGCCTTCACGTCCTCCTTGATTATAGGCCATGCAGCCTTGTAGAATCTAGCATTATATCCATCAATTCCTGAAGCCTTTGTGTCTCATATTTCCTTTAGTTCTTCCCATATTTCTTTATCATTTACTGGACTGATCAGTTACAGGGCATCAACTCTTGCTATGGTCTTTCCACTCCTTATATAGTTGGGATGTCTATTCCTGTCAAATTATCATCATTTCTCCCCACCAGATTCTCATAGAAAGTTACAATCTCCTTCTCAATCTCCTAATGGGTAGTCAGAGTTGTACCATCTTGTATTTTTAGTTTGGAAACACCTTTCTGCTGATTTTTCCTTCTTGTAATTACATGGAAATATGCATTGTTTCCATCCCCCAGTTTTAGCCAATCCATCTTAGCTTTTTGGCTTAAGATCTCCTCATCTATGGTGTGTACTCTCATGAGCTCCTCATTAGCTTTTTTTACTTCCTCCACTAGTTGAGTATTGAATTTGTCCCCCAGTAGCGAATGTTAAAGATGCGAGGTGCATCATATCAACATGAGGCGCCCACGTTGTTGCTCTTATTAGACTTAATCCAGGCACATTTGGTATATATCTGATGCGCCATATTGAGTGTTTTCGATTAAAGCGGTTTGGTTCCAAACTGGGGCTTGTAAAATGGTCATGGAATAGATATTGCAATATTTTAAGGACATTGTATCTGTGCAATCTCTATTTGGTATCTAGAATTGTAGGTGATAATGCATAAACATACCAGATAAGAAAAATACCATATTGCCCTCAGAAGATGCCTCATAATAGGTCCCTCGTATGCAGAGCTCAAAAACATCATGCGATTTGAATGAAGAAGAAGGGTTCATAAAAACACCCATGTTGTACGAAACTATGAAAGGACATGCCGTCATCACATACTTTCATTCATTCATTATCCCATCCATTAGTACAAGAGTGTATACATCTTTAAGCATTTTAGAAAATTCTACATAAAAATGAATGAAGTAAATATTTAGAACAACTACACGTAGTCGCTACTCGTAAGTCGTAAGCAATAACAAATGGGTAAAATTTAACACAATTAAATATACCTTGCTCACAATTCTCCAAATCCAACAAACACCCATCAATTTGAATTGGTGTGTCATCGTCTCGTGACAAGTCTTGTGAGCAAATTTGACCTTGTACTACCCTTGGAGTCAAAGAACTCCTAAAACAATCAAGTGTCCTCCCGCGTGTGCTTAATGCGAACTCTGAAGCGACTATAGAGACGAGTTGTCAATCTATCGTGAGCCATCTTGGAAATAATTGAATATCGACCGATATTGATTTACCACTAACTCAAAACATCAAACATATCACTCTAATCGTTGTGCATATCGTCCAAGTATTTCTCATAATCAGACCCTGGTAGAGACGATTGATTCTACGTCTTAGCCCTAACAATTGTTCAATAGGCACTAAATAATCAATTATTCATTTATTAAAATCCAGGAAGTTGAACTTTTAGCCGCAACAGAGGATGAGACGGTACTTATGGTTGTTGGTGTAAGGCCCTTTGTTTCCACGTACATTGCATTGTACTCATCAGACAATGCCCTAAATCCACTACTAATCTTGATTTTTGGGTCCTCGTCTTCAATCACAGTTTCCATGTATTCTAGTTTGTAACATGGATCTACAATAGCTGCATAGTACAATATATTGTTCGTCTTCATAGATACACGCAATATTTATCGTATTTCTCCTTCATTTTCACCGCAATTGCTTTCAATGGGTCAACTTCATTTTCGTCATCTTGACGAGCTAATCACTTTCTTAAGGCATCATCAATGTTACACATTTATGTTAACACCTTACTCGATGTTACGTAAGTGGTTCCCGAGATAGCTTATATCAACCTCTTGAAGGGCGCCAAGAAATTCACATATATTTGTGCCCTCATCCAAGAAAAGTTGCATGCACCGCATCACCTAACTCTTTTGTAAGTTGTGACCAACTTGCTCATGAGTAATAAATGCCCTCTTCGAGGCATATACAAAAAGAGCATCGTGTACGTCGAGATCCATCGTTTATAAATATTTAGGCTTAACAATGGTCCACCATCTAATTTATGTGCTTTCACGCATTCTTTAAATCTCTTGTACCTAAACACCGAACCCTTCACATATTTGATCACGTCTATCGAAGCCACCTTGAAAAAACGAGGTTCAGAATGCGTGCGATTCATCTAATCTGCAGATAATCACCTTTAGAAAATGTTTCACCTCCTCGCTCCACCCACCTTTTTGTCAATACATCAATCATGGTGCCGTTTGATGTAGCATTGTCAACTATGATCTTAAAAACATTCTTAATGCCCCAATCTTCCAAGTATTTTTAAACATAAATTGTTATCTAAAATTGTGTGGATCGGAATTGATACTTGGCTTCACAGTGTTAAGATGACGTTGTCTTAACACTGATCACCTCTCACAATGTTAAGTTGGTATTGCCTTAACACTGCAAACAATTGACCTTCTTGACCGAGAATATTGCAGCAGAAAATTAAAGAACACAAGAAGATAATTTTCAGAAGATTATAAAGGTTTAAAATCTTCCTATCCTTAGGTGAAATAATCATTATGAGTAATGATATAAAAAAAAATCTCACAACTCTCAAGCCCGCACTCTCAAGTTGTTCGAACTCAATCGAGTAAACAAAGAACAACTCATTAACTCTAGAAACAAGACTTAACTTGTTATTCTCAAACCTCGATAAAACAAGACAAAACCTAAACAACAATTGATCTAATCACTCATATCTTTTAGCTATATTGTCTTGTGTTTGTCTTGATGTACTTTATCTCTTTATGGTAGTCTTGAGACTTTATCTTCAAGGTATGTAGTACACGACTTTTGTAATTCTTCATGCTTTCTTGTTGAATTCTACTTCCATTTAATCTCGAGCTCCTTCTTGAATAATGTTCCCATGATTAGATTGAGTTCTAATTAAGAAAGACACCTTCTTCAATTCAGAGACCATCCTAGAGAGTTTCCGAGCTGCACTTCGACTCCAAACTTTTCTTCTTTAAAGATCTGTTCGGCCAATAAGAAAACTTCTTACCTTAGCTTGTTTAAGCTTGATCCTAAAACATACAAATCACACCAGTGTTGCTCTAACATTGACCAAAAAACTTGCACCCTCAATCTCCCCATTTTTGCCTTTTTTTCACAAAACCAATACACATGCTTCAAAGACGATGTAATATCAAGAAATAAACTTAACCAAAGCCAATGAGACTACTAAACTTCTCCCCTTTAATGCAACATTTTCCAACTCAATGTTGGCATAACATTGATATCTATCAATATTGTCGTAACATCAGACATTCTTCAATGTTAACTTAACATCGAACCTAGAATGTTGTTCTAACATTGACATTTCTCAATGTTGTCTTAATATTGAAACCAAAAAGTACCTGCATCAGAATTCACATAAACTAGTAGTACTAAAATTGAAAGTGCAGGTGTTGTCAGGAAGTGTTGGTACAACATTCTGGTAACTAGTGTTGGCCCAACATTAAACTCAACACTGCATTGTCCGAATTATTTAAGTGAAATATATTATTTTGCCTT
Source organism: Linaria vulgaris (assembly GCA_948329865.1). Taxonomy (NCBI): domain Eukaryota; kingdom Viridiplantae; phylum Streptophyta; class Magnoliopsida; order Lamiales; family Plantaginaceae; genus Linaria; species Linaria vulgaris. Next base: position 37,521,633 of record OX415252.1, read on the forward strand.
TATTCTTAAACCCACATAGTTACACAAGTTGAAGTTATATGTGATATGTTTCAGAATATTAGGACTCTAAGGATCGTGCATACTTATGCCTAAGGAAAGAATATAAGCCGAAGATACATTGGAGATAATATTAGAAGATCTCTTGAAGATAAGCATCAAAGGAGATTTCGGAATTATCTAAAGAAGAAGAGAACGATCACCAACTCGTGTCTATCATGACAATGAAGAAGGACGATCAAATCCTATAAGAAGGCGTACTCAGCATCAAGACTAATCAACGAGATAGAATTAGTTCTGAGAAATTAGAAGAATTCTTGTATTAACTATTAATCTTGTTTTTAATGAGTTTTATCTAGTTAAGTTATAAACTCCATTGCTTATAGATTAGTTAGTGTTAGTATTGAGTTCCCTACTCAGTTGACTTTTGTAAAATCAATAGATTTATATTTAGTGATTATTTGGCCGTGAGACTCGGCAGGTTAATATAACCTACTTAAAATGCATTCACTGTGTATATTATTCCGCTGCAAAATTACTCTACAACAAGTGTTGGGACACACTGAATACAATTGGTGTTGGCACAACACTTAGTGTCAACATAGCGTGTGGATCAAAATGGTACCAATCCCAGGCCATACATTTACAAAAATTCTTTATAAGCATAAGTAATAAGCAAGTAATAAGAGCAGTTATCAGTACCAAAATACTTAGAATTACATACCCATAGTAAAATAACAAGGAACACACTCCTTGATCAAATAAAAACAAGCATAAGTAAATGTATCGGCAAAATCAAAAGAAAAACAGTTCATAATTTCATTCAAACAGAGAAAAAACCAGAAAACCTAAAAAAATGAACTACTCTCCCCATTTTTGTGAAGTAGGGAGTTGCACCAGATTTTTGATCAAGACATTTAGTTCTTGTAGCCGAATTTGCTTGTCTGCAATGGATCTCTAAGTGTTTGCATAAGTTTTCCTATACTAGGCTAGCTGCTGCTCAACAAATGTTGGAGTGATAACCAGACCTTGTTCATCAGCTGAAGGAACCATAATTTTGGTGAACCTATGGACCTTCTTCTTCTTACTCTTGTTGGTCCCAACTCCATCATTTGGATTCCAAGGCAAATCTCTCACCCTTACATTAGTGAAGTAAGCAGTAGAGATAATGAGCTTTGCCTTGTTCTCACTCCACCCCCACATTCTTCTTAGTTTTCAAGCCTTGCTTGACCAGAATATAACAAATCAGTGAGGGGAGTGGTAGAATCTTCTTGTTCTTGGCAACCTCATGAATTTCCCTGAAGACCCTCTTCCCAATGTTAATATCAAGTCCATTCTTTAATTTTATACCAACTAAGCAGGCTCCTTAGTCATCGTTGTGGAGTTAATAGTTGGCAGCCTGTTGTAGGTGGACAACGTATGCAGATCAACACTTAGGGATGTCAACTTGCTGGTAGGAAAACCATCTCTCCACATGGCCAATCCACCTGCCAGGTCCTCAATCACTATATCTTCTAGTCTAGGATCATCATATCCCTCTCGACCTGGTAGTCCTCAAGTATCATTGATAATGGAAGGGTTGATGTCATAAACCTTCCATCTTATCCAGGCATTGCCAAACTTTAAGGACTTAGCATTGCATAACTAGTGAGATAGGTTCATGTAGAACTCCTTCACTATCTCATGGGCATACTCACCATGCTTCAAGACAGACTTCCGTACACCCCTTGCCTCAAGCAACTCAAGAACTTTGTTTTCTCTAAAACTGGTCACATCCACACCCCTCTCATGGTGGATCACCCTGGTGATAAAAGCCTCCCTCTTGCTCTCAATCTTCTTATTCAGATAAAATTCTAAATAATTCAGCCTTTTGGGATACCCTCCATCCGTTAGATCTAAGTACTCGTTCTTATCTGACTCTTCATCAACAATCAACTCATCATTGTCCTGAGCTTCTCCTGGTTTTGATTCAACATCAGTTTGATAAACAACATCATGTTCCTCTTCATTCTCCTCTTTATCTACATCTTCTTCCTTCTCTTCCTCAGCTTCTACATCTTCTTCAGACACAATCCGTTTCCCCTCTCTCATTCTAGCAGCAACCCTAGATGGTTTTGCATCATCAACAACTGTCTCACTAGCCACCACAACCACATAATTCTCAACCTCAACTACATTAGAAACAACCTCACTAACCGAATTTCTAATTTCATCACCCATATACCCACTCATTAACCATCCTTTCAATAGACTCAAACCTCTCCCCCTCAACCACATGATCAGTAACAGTAGTAGGGGTAAGGTTAGCCTTATTTAACTCAGATTTAGGTTGAGTAGCAGTAGGAGTAGTATCCTCTTTCTCCAATGTTGGTTCAACATTGCTGGACACCTCACCCTTCTTAGATTTTGCTTTGCAGCATTGATAAGTGGGTTCCAGCCTTTCGTTTAGCAACATCAGCAGTGGATTCAACTCCCCCACGATAAGTGCTATACTTTTGGGTCGGATTTTGGCCTGCTTCTTGCTTTGGTGAGAGTAACATCTGCAAGATCAGCAGTCAAAGTTTTGCGCGCCATTGTTAGAGTAATTTTGAGAGAGAAAAAGAGAGTTGAGCAAAAAAACATAGAGAAATTTGCACCAATTAAGAGATAACCGTAGATAGTAAGAAACATGAGGGCAAATAATTTGATTAAAAAGTAATAAGAGAGAGTGGAGGTAGTGGGAATATGGGAAGTTGCCAAATTTTATCACATAAAATGTTTCTCGTGTACTTCCTTACCATGTGTTATTGTTGGCTTAACGCGTAACCAGAGTGGTTTCCCATCCTAAAAACTTATAAGTTACAGTGTTGCAATGTTAGACTAGCATTATGATAGGCAATATTGGCTTAACATTCAAATCAAAACAGAGGAGGTGAAGGGCTTATCCTTAGCAATTCATGTGAGAGTGTGAGATAGACCTGTGATATTATATCTAAAACTTTACACCAAGTGAGTACCACAAAAATAGTAAATAGATCAAAATCATTATCAATTGACAAGGAAGCAGAAACACACAGAGATAAGCAGTTGTGAATTATAGAAAATAATCTACTTCCACAGTATATGTAGTCACAAACCAGTGTTTTACCTATAGAATGTTACCCAAAGTGTATGCCTCAACGCATGAATTAGGCTATATATATACTCCCCCTAAGCCCATGCTGACACAAACAAAAGAAGGGTATGCAGTCCTAAGATGAATGCAACAATATTAAATCAACATTGGAATATGACAAGCAATTGTGAAAAACTTTCCAAACCAGCAACAGTTCAAATCAACAAATATTTATCAATTTTTATAAGTCATCTGAACAACAATCGAGGATTGCACAAAAAATGATAATGACACCACTAAATGAGGGCAAGACTGGACTCTACATCTCGGTAACAACATTATGAGCACCAGATCATACAAGTACATAGGCTTTGGATCTTGGCAATACAGGACCCCAACACCCAATTCGTAATGCATACTTGTTTACCAACCTGGGTACAAGGTATTTACACCAAGTGATAAGTGCTACTGAGTGTAGGTAATCGAAACCCCAAAAACCAGTAGAAAGGATCATCATCGTGTGCCCCTTGGCCAAAACATAAACATGTAAATAAGCACAACTGAATATCACTGAAGCTGTCAACATCATGAACCCCAACTTCTCTATATGCCATGTAAAACCTACACATGGATAAGACATAACTGAATAAACATCAAAGCAACGAACTTTGTGTATCCCAGGTTTTCCAAATGTTAGGTTAACACCCTCACACAAACATAAGAGTTTTATCAAATAAGCAAATTTTCAATTAGAAGGATTTGTCAATCACATAGTTCAACTACACTAACCAAATATGACTAACAAGGCCGAATAAGACTCAAAAGAAACAAAGTAAAAATTAAAAATTACAAACTACACCACAAACAGAAACCAGTGCTAGGCAGTGGTTTTATGTCAACACTGAGTGTTCTAACATTCTCACATATTACACATGCCGAGAGACTTCCTCAAACTGAAGAATCTCTCACTATCCAAGTGTTTAATAAACATATCAGCAAGATGATTATTTGTCTCGATATGCTCAATGTAATTAACTTGTCCTCTACCATGTCTCTCAAGTAATGATGCCTTATATCTATATGCTTTGTCCTAGAGTGTTGAACATGATTTTTTTAGATACTAATGGCACTAAGATTGTCACAAAACACAAGACGGGTTTCACTATCCAGCCCATAGTCCAACAATATTTATTTAAGCCATAGAAGTTAGGTAACAAAATTGTTAGTTGCTACATATTCTGATTTAACAATAGATAACAAAAGACAGTTTTGTTTCTTATTATGCCAGGAGACAAGATTATTTACCAAATAGAAACAACCCCCACTTGTTGATTTTCTGTCATCCAAGTCACATGCCCAATCGAAATCACTAAAACCCACAAGATTAGTGTTAGTGTCAAATGAGTACCAAATGCCTAAAGATGAAGTTTCAGAGATATATCTAAGTATTCTCTTCACATCAATCAAATGAGACTGCTTTGGATAAGCTTGGTACCTAGCACAAACACAAACATAGTGCATGATATCGGGTCTAGTAGTAGAGAGATACAATAAGCTACCAATCATAGATATGTACAATGTTGGGTGAACATTGTCTCTGGTGCCATCTTTAGTAATCTTCACAGAAGAAGACATTGGCGTTTTACTTGTCTTTAACTCCTGTAAACCAAATATTTTAACTAGATTCCTTGCATATTTCTCCTGGTTCATGAACTCAACAAACTTGTCTAAAGTAGACTTGTTAGTAGACCTAAAGACAATATCATCAACATATATTTGAGCAATGCAAACATCATATTTGTTCCTCAGAATAAACAAGGTTTTGTCTCCATTTCCTAGAGAATCCTAGACCTAACAGGAATTCAATTAGTCTTTCATACCAAGCTCTTGGCGCTTGTTTCAAACCATACATGGCTTTCTCAAGTTTATACACGTAATTTGGATATTTAGGATCAGCAAAACCTTTTGGTTGTTCAACATAAACTTTTTTATTAATTATAACATTCAGGAAAGCTCCTTTAACATCCATCTGATAGGGTTTTGTTCTAAAACAACAAGCAATAGCCAGTAATAATCTGATCGATTCAATCCTAACTACATGTGAAAATATCTCGTCAAAATCTATCCCTTCTACCTATGTATATTTTTGTGCTACTAACTTAGCTTTGTTTCTTACAATTACACCATCTTCATTACCTTTGTTCTTGAAAACCCATTTTGTTCCTATCACATTCACATTTGAAGGTCTAGGTACAAGATTCCAAACTCTATTTTTGGTGAATAGTAAAAGTTCATCTTGCATAACATTTATCCAGTAGTTATCCTTAAGAGCTTCATTCACGTTCTTAGGTTCAATAGAAGAGACAAAACAAGAAGCATTCTCAACAGTACATGTAATAGATATGCAGACACACAACCTTACCACATCTCTGTAATTTAACCTTTATTTGTTACGTGTCCTCATGCATTCAGAGATTTGACCAATCACTTCAGTAGCTCGATGATTCTTCTGAAATCTAGTAGGAGGGTCTCTTCTAGATTCAGGAACAGTTTCCTCATCAGAATCAGACCGTGCAGATGTTGTCCTAACATTGGATCTTTCTGGTGTTACGACAACATTGGGCTCAGTCTCATGAAGTGATGTTGGGATAACATTCTATGTTTCCATTGCTGTAATAACATCATAAACATATTGTTCCCTCTGTACCTGTATCAACAGTCAAATCATCAAATACCATATTAACTGATTCTTGCATAGTATGCAACCTAGGGTTGTAAATCCTAAATGCAACATTGTTTGGAGAATAACCAACAAATATACACTTTTCACTTTTTGGATCAGGCTTGCTGAAATAATCTCTATCATTCAACAAATAGCAATCACAACCAAATTCATGAAAATGTGCAACATTTAGCTTAATACCCTTCAAGAGTTCATTTGGTGTCATAGTAGTTACCGGTTTAAGATAAACTCTATTACTAATATGACATGCAGTGTTCAAAGCTTCAGCCTAGAGTCTCTCAGAAATCTTTCTAGCATTCAACATGACTGAGACCATCTCTTGAAGTGTTCTGCTCTTTTTTCAGCAATACCATTATGCTGAGGAGTTTTAGGTGATGAAAACTCATGAAATATTCCATTAAATCACAAAAATCAGAAAAATTAGCATTCTCAAATTCTCTTTTTATGGTCATACCTAATTCTATTCACAAAAGTGCCATAAAGATTTTTGATGCTTGTATGCAGAATCTTAAAGTTGTTAAATGCTTTTGACTTTTCTTTCAAAAATCTAACCCATGTATATCTAGAAAAGTCATCAACAATAACAAAAGCATATCTCTTACCATCCAGACTACTGACCTCAATAGGACCAATAAGATCCATATGCAACAGTTCATCACGTTTGTAAGTTCTAGAGATTATACCTTGCACATTAATTGGAGTCTGTACATCTTTGGTTTGTTTACATTTTAGGTAGTCTTCACACACAAGTTTACCTGGACTTGACAACTTTGGAAGTCCTCTAACAACATTCAACTTCTGCAGCTTCTCAAGGTTTCTAAAATGCACATGTCCCAACTTCTTGTGCCACGCTATCTTCATCTTTTGCAAGATAACAATTGTCTTTTGATCTGGTACCTGACATCACATGGACATTGTTACAATCAAACGCTTCACATGAACTTTTATCAAATCTAACAAGCAAATTATCATCACATAATTGACCAATGCTAATTAAATTTGCTTTCAATCCTTCAATCAACTAAACACCCTTCAGTGGTGAAAATCCTTCAACATTTAGAACTCATTTTCCAATGATGTTTTCCTTGTTGCCTTCTTCATAGGAGACAGTTCTAGAAGTCAAAGGACTCACTTTTGTCAGATTATCCTTGTTTCCAGTCACATGTCTTGAACATCCACTGTTAAAGTACCACTTACATGCAAGGTTAGAGTATACAACAGAAAACACAACAATGTAAACAAGTTTAACCTTAGGAGTTTTCAATTTTTCAATCCAATCCCTACTTTTTTGTCTAGTAACTTTATAGCCTAATGTTGGAGTAACATTGACATCAAATGTAGTCTAAACATTAGACTTGTTGTTATCAACTGTTTTCTTCTCTAGCACCTTTTTATATTTTCTGCAATAAGGCTTAATGAATAGTGATAGAAATTGTAGCCTTTATTGCTCCACTTAAATTCCTTGTTAAGTGGAGGAAAACTTCTCTTTATTAAGTATAATCCAAGACCATACCCAAGCGACGTGGGATAATATTTCTCAACATGCCTCCTCACTTGTGGCCTAATAATTTTCTTCGGGGCCATCGCATGGGTAGGTCACGGAGCCCAACATATGTCTTGGGTTGGCTCTAATACCATGATAGAATTTTAAGCCCATATTTCTCCATTTAAAAAGCCTTGTTAAGTGGAGGGGGAACTTATCTTCATTAAGTATAATCCAAGACCATATCCAAGCAATGTGGGATAATATTTCTCAATAACCAGGTTGAAAGCAGTATTGTGAGATATAAGTAGTCTTTTTATCCATGTTCATAGGAATTACACAACTCAAGCTTTTACTTTCCTTGATAAAACCTACTTTTAGATAAACATATGTGACAACTTTAGAGGAAGGTTTTTCAACATACCCTAGACCATTTATACATTGATTGCACATACATAGTACCTCATCAAGTTTAGAAGTACCTGGGTTCCACTTAGCTATGACATGTTCAGCTTTTTTAAGTTTTACCTTTACCTCATCAAGTTCAACCTATTTTTTGTCAAGAACTTTCATACAATTTTAGAATCTTTTAGCCTTGCATTTTCTTCCTTCAGAACTTTATCACTCTTTGAGAGCTTATGATTTTCAAGAAGTAGATTGTGATAGGTAGATTTCGGATCTTCAATGATTTACTCTTGGGTCATCTCTCTTTGAAAGAAGTATTCTTCATCAAGATCAAGTGTGTCATGAAAACAATCAAGGTTAGACTATTTAGTTTCAGACGAGCCATCAGAATAATTACAAGAATTGTATTCATTCCAATCTCCAAAGAAAATCTCATGTTCTGGTAACTGTTCTCAATGTTAGAGTAACATTTAGATTATGTGCAGTTTTGCAGACCTTCTTTTGTCCAGTCAACTTGAGTGAATAGCGCAGTAGTGTGAATCTCCTTTATGTTTTCATCAACATCATCACTTGATCCAGAGTGAAGTCTTCTTCATTGAAATCATCTACACAAACCTAATGAGAAATGCCTTTTTTCGAAGAGTGTTAGCACATTCAACAGCCATATGACCCCAACCTTTGCATTCATAACATGGCACCTCTTTCAATTTTGCAGCTTCTTGAGGAGTAGGTTTAGATGCAATGTACTTTTAGTGATTTTGGGAGGCAATTTCTTAAAACTCGTGGGTGTATTACCAGGATTTTTTTTGCTTCTGATTGACCTTTAAAGTTCAATATGTTACACTTCTTAGTAATATTACCATAGTTAGGAGAAATTAGTTCGGTCTCCTCATCACTTTCATTGTTCCTTGAGTTTGAAGTTACTAATGCAACACTTTTATGTTTACTTGAACTACAATCATTCTCTAATTCAATTTCCCTAAGAGTGTTAAGCAAAACTTGAAAATCTAGTTGAGCAATGTTTCTAGATTCTTCTATAGCAACTTTCTTAACCACAAACCTAGTAGGCAATGTTTTGTAAGCTTTGTAAACCATCTCTTAATTTGTCATGGCCATACCTAAATTCTCACATTGATTTGCTATATCAATAATCTTTTCAAAATAACTATCCACACTTTCATTCTCGCCCATCTCGAGTTTTCAAAAGTATGTAGTAGTTGTCTATGTTTAGATTGTTTTACAACACCATTTCCTTCTTGGTGAAGTTTTAGAATATCCCATGCATGTTTGGCTTTAGTACAATTTTGTATAAGATTAGACATATCATGACTAACCCAACTGAATATATTATTGAGAGCATTTTCATTGAAGTTATAAAGACTTACCTCGACTTCACTACATTCTGATTCTAATTTAGGCACTAGATCATTGTCAGCATCCCTTGGATATGTAGGAGGGGAATAACCGTTGATCAAAGCTTGCCATGCCCTTATATCAATGGACTTGATGTGAGTCTTGATTCTAATCTTCTAGTAGGCATAGTTGGAGCCATTCAAAACTGGTAATATGATGGCATTAGGATTGATGTTGTCCATCACGTAGTATCAAATCCAAGCACCAGTGAAATCGGTGTTTGGCTCTGACGCCAATTAAAATTTTGTGGGTCGGGATTGATACTTATTTTCATAGTGTTAAGGTGATGTTGCATTAATACTGATCACCTCTCACAGTGTTAAGTTTGTGTTGCCTTAACACTGCAAACAATTGATCTTCTTGACAGAGAGTATTGTCGCGGAAAATTAAAGAACATAAGAAGATAATTTTCAGAAGATTATAAGGGTTTATAATCTTCCCAGCCTTAGGCGAAATAATCATTTATGAATAATGATTTTAACAAAACGTTTCTCACAACTCTCAAGCTCGCACTCTCAAGTTGTTCGAACTCAATCGACCAAACAAATAACAAATCATTAACTCTGGAAACAAGACTGAACTTGTTATTCTCAAACATCGATAAATCAAGACAAAAACTAAACAACAATTGATCTAATCATTTGGATTATTTTAGCTCTATTGTTTTGTATTTGTCTTGATGTGCTTCATCCCTTTATATAGTAGTCTTGAGACTTGATCTTCAATGTATGTAGTACACGACTTTGGTAATTCTTCATGCTTCCTTATTGAACTCTACTTCCCTTTAATCTCGGACTCCTTCTTGAATAATGTTCCTATAATTAGATTGAATTCTAATTAGGAAAGACACCTTCTTCAATTCATAGATCATTCTAGAGAGTTTTCTAGTTACACTTCGACTCCAAAACTTTCCTTCTTTAAAGATATGTTCGGCCAATAAGGAAACTTCTAGAACAAGGAAACTTCTTGCCTTAACTTATGTTTATTCTTGATTATGAAACATACAAAATCAACTAAAGCCATGAGACTTGATTAATAGTGAATAAAGGCAAAATATGAATATTCAAAGATGAAAACTCAATGTTAGAAAGTTTATGTTCCAATGTTAAACCAACATTGTTACTCCAATATTGCTCTAACATTGACCAGAGAACTTGCACTTTCATTATCCATTCCCTTGAATGACTAGAAATCAAATTGAATTTTGTGATTCGTTTCTTCAAAATCCACTGTATATAATAAAGTGGACAATGAGACACATGTAAGTATCCATCGTGATCGATGTCTAACTTTATGTGCTTAGGCAAGATTTCTGAGCATTTTCTTTAACGAAAGCCTTTAACTTCGTCATATCAGTTAACATACATCTCACTATATTTCTTGGTTATTGTCTTTTGATAAGGAAATGTAATCAAGGACAATCTCGTGCCGTTATTCTCCTTAAATATTTTTTCATTAATCGTATAATAATGCATCTCGTTCTCTATCAAAAACATAATAACCTCCTCTAGTATCCAGTCTTGGTCAAACCTTTAAGTACCTAGGACATAGCCTAGGATGGAAATTGAGTTTGGTTTGACCATTCTTTTATAGTTGTGGGCTTTTGTTTGCATGAATCAAAATGATTTCCAACCCATGAGTGCCATGTTTTGTACCATCGGTGCAAATCTCTGCCTAACAATACAAGCATCGTCCTTTGACTCAATTATTTATAGGACACTGAAAAGGGTCAAAGTTTTCCCAAGATATAATGGGATGCGATAGTTTGTTCTTTGAACGATATATTGCCCTTTAGGAACACATACTTTGTGCGATGAAGCAAAGTTTTTCTATCATTTTTTTATGTCTTTTACGGCAGTACATGTGGTCGTGTTGGTTGCTGGGTTGCAGTTGGAGTGGGACTTAGAAAACTTGGTCCTGCTCATGCATCTCTCTGTCTTATACTAGGCATGTCATCCTCTCGTGAAATACTCATTCTTGCTTGTAGTGGATAAAGGATATGATGGATAACGGCATGAAGAAGCCCATCTTGGTGGAGTACGGGAAAGCAATGGATAATGGGAAAAAAAGGCACCCACCGAATGATGGCCACGAGCACAGGAAGCGAATCCTTTTGCCATTTCTGAAAGGAGAAAAAGAATAAATAACACAAGGTTTAGTTTCAACATCGACACTCTAGTCTCTCTACACAACTCATGTTTCCACAAAAGAGAGGCATAATTTAAGTATGGGCGATTTATAATTTTTGCCGTTTATTTTACATAAACTTTAAGTTTTGCCCTTTTTCTTACCCGACTTTTTTTTTGCCCGTTAACTTTATTTTTTTGATTTAATTTTGCCCAGTGGGCTTAGCTCAAGGCTGATTCGAAGCCCATATTACGTGGCGTCCCACGTGGCATACACGTGGCGCCACGTCAATTTTTTTTTATTTACTCAACTAATAAAAACTAAAAAAATATTTATATTTACTAGTAAATATTTGTATTTACTAATAAAAAATTATATTTACTAATAAAAGTTTATCAAAAAATGTTTAATAAATTTATATTTACTAATAAAAATTTGTATTTACTAATAAAAATTTATATTTACTAATAAAGGTTTATCAAAAAATGTTTAATAAATTTATATTTACTAGTAAATATTTGTATTTACTAATAAAAATTTATATTTACTAATAAAAGTTTATCAAAACATGTTTAATAAATTTATATTTACTAATAAAAATTTGCATTTACTAATAATAATTTATATTTACTAATAAAAGTTTATCAAAAAATGTTTAATAAATTTATATTTACTAATAAAAATTTGTATTTACTAATAAAAATATATATTTATTAATAAAATAACAAAAAAACAAATAAATTAATCATCATCTTCATCACCACCGCCACTCCCCCCAACCCCCCGCCGCCGCCACCACCACCACCATCTTCATCAGATCCATCACCGAACACCACCCTCACCCACCAAATGCATCGCACTCCTCCACCCCCGCCACCATTCGCACCACCCAACACCACCTCAACCAACAAATGCGCCGCCCTCCTCCACCCCCGCCACCATTTGCACCAACCAACACCACCTCAACCACCAAATGCACCGTCCTCCTCCACCCCGCCACTATTTGCACCACCCAACACCACCTCAACCACCAAATGCGCCGCCCTCCTCCACCCCCGCCACCACTCTCACCACCCAACACCACCTCCTCCACCAAATGCATCGCACTCCTCCACCCCCGCCACCATTCTCACCACCCAACACTACTCTCCTCCGCCCTACTCGTCGTCGCCTTATATCTCTCGAACTCGAGTAATTAATATACCTCGATTAATCAACAACTAAATTCCAAAATCACTTCATATTCGAATTTGTCAATTTCACAGATGATTATTTTGGTGCTGCGGCGGCAAACAAAAATGGCCTCCTCCGATTGGAGGGTGATGGTGGTGGTGGAGAGTGGGGTGAGGTCGGGGGAGGGTTGTGAGAGGAAGAGGGAGGCGGTTGGAGGGTGAGGGTTGGAGGGTGGTGGTGGTGGTGGCGGCGACGGAGGGGCGGAGGAGAGGGGTGGTGGTGGGGGTGGGGGGGGGTTCTTCTTCTTCTTCTTCTTCTTTTTTTGTTTTTTCTTTTTAGTTTAAAAAATGCTGACAGGGGTAATTTGGTAATTACCCCTATTTCTCAAGATTTTTTTTTTAAAAAAATTATTGACGTGGCGCCACGTGGCCGTCGTCTGTACGCCACGTGGGTCGCCACGTCGTCTGGGCTTCGATTCAGCCCTCAGCGAAGCCCATCGGGCAAAATTAAATCAAAAAAATAAAGTTAGCGGGCAAAAAAAAAGCCCGTTAAAAAAAGGGCAAAACTTAAAGTTTATATAAAATAAAGGGCAAAAATAATAAATTGCCCTTTAAGTATTAATATTTTCAAGTATTCAACAGCAACTTCGCATAATTCAACAATAAATTTATATATTTCAACAATTCACTAACAACAACTTAATTCAACAATACAAGTTTTGCACAATCTTAAACATCAATGTATAATATTTTGATTTCAACAACAATAACTACTTTAAAACAATTCAACAAAAGGCTAATTTCAAGTCATGTCCCTAATCACAAATCTCAACCATACTTTGTTAGTTTAGAATTGGAAATTATCCTAAATTACTAAATAAAAAACACTAAGTACTAATTAAACGAACAAACTATGAAAATTATAAGAGGCATTTTATAGAACACGTGGTGGAATTAATTGTTACCTTAGGTGTGAACAGCGGGAAAGAGGGACCAAGAGAGTGAGACTGAGGAGTGGCCAAGAAGAGAGTGAGGAGAGACCAGGAGTTGAGAGCGTTGACTTATGCAATTTAATTTGTTGTCGTGCAAAAATGCTCCTGCTTTTTTTATGCATTTTTTTTCTTTATTGAACTAAAGTCACACCAACAACTTTAGTATTTTTTTTTTATAAAATGGGTACCCGAGCATAGTGCAGGAACCAATATAGAAACTCGATCATGTTCCATCCAAGAACGGGAAGGGAATGTGTACCCATTCCTCAACACAAAATAAAAAACCTTCTCAACCCATACATTTTTTCTTGAAATACAAAAGTTATTACAATCATTAGAATTTAAAAAGTTCATGGTTATTCAATAAGAAAAAAACTCATCCTTACTTTAAAATAATTACCTAATACATTTTTATTTTTTTAATGAGTAAAAATTCATTCGAGAATTAAGATCCAAAAAACTGCTTATCATAGTCTGTACAAACATACAATCACGGTCAACTTACTATCGTGATTAGTTTTGCAGAGCAGTTGTAACATAATAAATTACTTCCAAAACTATAAGCGGTACCTAAATTTACTTAGTAATCTAAACATATTATTACTAGCTCAGCTCAGTACATGTAATAATATAATTATTTGTAGTTAAGTTGGAAATAATATAAAGGAGGATCACCAGAAGAATAGACGCAAAATTTCCATAAATAAAAACAATGCAATATATTCATTTTGAATTTTGAGAAAACTTTGATTTTACGTTTGTAGGCTCAAAATTTTAATGTGGAAAATCCTGATATCGGACAGTTATACATAGACGAAAATTAAAGTTTATAGGCTCAAATATAGTCCACGTATATTTTTGACTTAGATCACATTACTACTTTAATTTCTCATCTCATGTTTGAATTTAAATGGCATTACATAGCGCCAAACAGAACAGCGGCGCCTCCAACCTAAAATTTCTCCCTCCAGCTTCCCTCACAAGTTTTATTTTAAATTTGCTTTATCTAAAGTTTAACCGTTGAAATTCAAAATTTAAAACCACTCCTTATCTTCCACTGTACTCTTCTCCTAGATCTAACCAATATTCCAACCTCCAAGTACATATATTTTAACCAAAACTCCAAAAGGAAAAATTCCAACTTCAATTATCAAAAAAAAAATTATTCCAACTTCACAAGGACACCATAAGATATTTCAAACATACAGTTCTTTGCTATTTTCTTCAACCAAATGGAAATTTTATTTTACAGACCCATACACATGCAAGTTAAATAAGTATCTTTTGCGTTAATTAAAAAGTAACATATCTTTATTTTTTTTAATTAAATAAAAACAACATAATTCGCGCATAATAAACAAAAAATTGTAGACATCCAACAAAAACAAGTGGTTGTGAACATTATATTAGCATCATTTTTTATCTTACTCAAGATTTCCTATAACTTAAAGTCAATCAAACAGTTAAAAGAATTCTTATTTTCTTTGGAACCAAAACCAAATTATAACAATATATCATTGAGGTTTTCCTAGTGCGTCCAAGTCCAACCGTAGCCGTCTCAAATTTCATTACCTTTTAAAAAAACAACAAAACTAACAAGAAAATACTATGCTCCTATTCTTTTTCATGGTTTAATCGGTATAAATATATGATGTACCAATATTTTAAAAAATCACTCGTATTCGTGTCGTGTCGGCGTGTGAAACTTCTCATTAATAGATTTTGATTAAAAAAATCAAGTCGACGTGTTGTGTCGTGTCGTGTCGTTGTCCACGGGCATTGCATCATAGATAAAAAAATACTATACCAAATTGATTATGATTTAACAATAATCTTAAATGCCGACCTAATCTTTTGGTAATAAAAATCCCACCATAAATTAATTTTGAAAATCATCACCTGGCGCCAAATTAAATTAAATCACCTTGAAAACTGAATTCAGTCTCCCGCAAGCTTCCCTTCCCTTCCCCCCAAATTTTTGTTTTTCAAACTCCCGCGCTCGGTCACACATCCCTATTTAAATCCCCCCACCTCTCATTCACAATCACCACACAAAATCCAAAACCCTAATTTCAGTATCAGATCTCAAAAATGCCTTCAATTCCCGAAGAGCCACTCCTCGCCCCCAACCCAGACCGATTCTGTATGTTCCCAATCCAATACCCCCAAATCTGGGAGATGTACAAGAAAGCCGAAGCCTCGTTCTGGACTGCGGAAGAGGTCGATCTCTCCGAGGACCAACGACACTGGGAAGCGCTCACAAACGACGAGAAGCATTTCATCAAACACGTGCTGGCCTTCTTCGCCGCGTCTGACGGCATCGTTTTGGAGAATCTCGCTGGCCGGTTCATGAAGGAGGTCCAAGTGTCTGAAGCCCGTGCATTCTACGGCTTCCAGATCGCCATCGAAAACATCCACTCCGAGATGTACAGCCTTCTATTGGAGACTTATATCAAGGACTCCGAAGAGAAGTCGAATCTCTTTCGAGCAATCGACACGATCCCCTGTGTCCAGAGGAAGGCCAATTGGGCGTTGCGGTGGATCGATGGAGGAGAATCGTTTGCGGAGCGGATAATTGCGTTTGCCTGTGTGGAAGGGATATTCTTCTCTGGCAGCTTTTGCGCCATCTTCTGGTTGAAGAAGCGAGGGTTGATGCCGGGGTTGACCTTTAGCAACGAATTGATCTCGCGAGACGAAGGGTTGCATTGCGATTTTGCGTGTTTGTTGTACAAGCTGTTGAAAATGAAGCCGAGTGAGGAGAAGGTGAAGGGGATTGTGTCGGATGCGGTTGAGATCGAGACGGAGTTTGTTTGCGATGCGTTACCGTGTGCGTTGGTGGGGATGAATGGGGGGTTGATGAGCCAGTATATTAAGTTTGTGGCGGATAGGTTGTTGGTGGCGTTGGGGTATGGGAAGATGTATCATGTTGAGAATCCTTTT
The DNA here is from genome assembly GCA_948329865.1 of Linaria vulgaris. NCBI lineage: Eukaryota > Viridiplantae > Streptophyta > Magnoliopsida > Lamiales > Plantaginaceae > Linaria > Linaria vulgaris. Next base: position 37,537,999 of record OX415252.1, read on the forward strand.
GATTTTATGGAGCTGATTAGTTTGCAGGGGAAGACGAATTTCTTCGAGAAACGAGTTGGGGAGTATCAGAAAGCTTCTGTGATGTCCAGTTTGAACGGGAATGGTGGTGATACGCACGTGTTGAAAATGGATGAAGATTTCTGATTTTACAGTGTGGTTGGTGTGTTGTTGATGTGTTTGAATCATGTGTCGATTACCTGTTCGACGATATGTCTCAGTTGAGAGATAGGGTTGTTGCTGAAGTTGTTTTTAAGTGTCCTAATAATAATCTAATTGCAGCTTATAGATAGGTTAGTGAATGTAGAGTAAGTAGTTTGGTGCTGCTTTAAGTTTGCTTTTGTTCTTCGTTTCACTGTATTGTATTGCACTTCTGTTACTTGTTATATATATTATTGATGAAATTACTCAGAATATGGGCCTTTCTTGTGTTTAATGTAACTCCCTTAGCAAATTACTTGTTTGGTACTTTGGTTTGCATTGAAGAAAATGAAATTTTACGATGAACATCGTGCCTCGTTAATTTGCGGATACTGCACCAATAGTTGTATACAATTGAAATATTATTGAAGAACAAACAACGGAGGACCAAACAATTGTGGAGTATCAAACACATCATAAGCTATTACAGAATCATTTACTATTGGATTTTCTTTTTTAATGATTATTTACAATTTGATCTTGAATTCTGTTATCATACTTAACATTTACATGACATAGTGAAGGTATGACTCCTTATTTTATTTATTATTATTATGAATGAACATTAACTCTAGGTTATGCCTTACATAGAGAGTTTACTAATTGTATACGTTATTTCAAGTTTTCGGTATTATTATTTTAGGATTTAGATAGAAACAAGTGGCACTGAATGTTATTGTTCGTTTATTGACTAGTCAAATTTGGCGTAAAATGCATATTGTTCCATTGAAGGAAATTGTGTTTGAGTTGATGATTGTTTGATGGTTGTGGTGCGCAGTGGTCCGAAGATGGAACTACGACATGTATAATTTTTCGAAGACTTCAATTTTTTTCTTCCACATTATGCGTGTGAAATGTTAAAAGGTATGTTTGCGCCATTACATGATTTCTGGAGCCATACATGGTAGATGATCGCCGCTCATAGCGATGAAAGCACTAATTTACTTGGTGTAGCATATGAATGTTAATAAGTTGTGGCCATAGACTTTGGGGGACTAAAGCGAAATGTACCTAGACTATGTTCTAATGGCAAATGTTCTCTACATATGCCTGACTTATGTAAATTTGAAATTAAAACAAATAATGTTTATTCATCAAAGTAATAAATAATTTGCAATATAACTTTATCGTTCTTGCATGACTATAAAGGACGATATATCAAGCTTTTTAGAAAGACCAACTGATTGCAAAACTTTCAATGACATTGTTATTAGTGTAGCCACTTATTTAAGGTTTTTAGCTTAGCATAGTTTGTTCGGTTGACGTGATTTACAGACTAATGTGTTAACTCGCGGGTTTATCTAGTGTGCACCCGAAATGTAGCAGCCGTGGATTCCCACGTCATCAACCAAACAAACTGCAACAACCCTTTATTTTAAAGTTATAAGATATAATTGGATTTCAATTTCCATCGCTAGTGACACGTTATCTCCTTAAAACCTAATCACCATTGTTACACGACATCGTGTAAAAAAAGCAAAAATAATACTTTATACGATTTACTTGTTAACAAAATAAAGCAGCTAATTTTATCTTTCAAACCAATAAGTAATAGTTTTCTTGGTGTCCAATTACCTCAAGAATCAAACCATAAACAAAACATTTTTAGAGGATGTCTCATATTGAGTGACCATTCTATTAATTTTCGCAATCTTTGCATAATGATATGATGGAACCCTTTAAAAACTACATCAATTGCCAGCTTAGTAAAATTCGTGTTCATTGATTTGTTTTTTATTTCTTTGTAAACAATGAATAAACTACCCTTAGGCTACATCACTCTCTAGCAAAGAACTAGCACTAGGTGGTGGGTTTAGCATGAAGCTATACCCTCCATCTCTATATATTAGATATTTTGCTATTGCATCAGCAAGGGAATTCTTCAATCTCGAAATTCATCTGGATTCATGTATCCATGGTTTACGTAGTAGCACGCGAGACTCGTCGGTTTTTTTTTGAAGACTATGATCCTTAATACTCATCCATGATGGTATTGTAAGCCTTCTTGGAGTTAGTCTCGACCTCGATTCTTTGAACTCTTTTCTTCCATGCAATCTTAAGTCCCATAGGATTGCTTCCACTTTCATTTCCAACACAGACGGGGAAGCAATAACGCCACAAATCCCCATAACCACTGCTCATTCTCATCACACAAAACTTCTCCCACCGAGCCTTGATTTTGAAACACACTCTCATCTACATTCAGTTTAGTCCATTCCCTTTTTGGTTTCTCCCATCGCAGGATCTCCTTCGGGTTTTTCATCTTTTGAACTTGCATAAGATCAATGACAAGCTGTCTAATGCGGGATAAGGTTGCGGCTGATCCTCCTTCTTTTCCTTTTGAACACGCGATGATTTCTAGCTTTCTAGATCTCTTATATGCACGCGACAAAACTGTATTCCAAGGTGTGTTTGGGCTCGATACATCTAAACTCATATCACAACTCAGATTGCATTTAAGCCAGTTTTTCTCATTATAGTGCATGAACGATTCATACCGATTTCCTTCAAGCATCCTCAACCAGATTTTCCTTGCGGCTTTGCTGTATCTAAGTATGTGTATCATAGTCAATCCTACCAAGACATATGTCAAAGCTCGCATCGTTCGTCATTCTCCTACACTTCTGCAGTTCATGGGACGCGATCTTTTCTTACAGCGCCAACCAGACAAAATACTTGATTTAGTTGCTGCATGGGATGTGCTAAACCCAATTAATACGCTATGTGATAACTCAAGGACTTGAATATGCATGGTGTATTTCCTCGTACGAGTCCTGACAAAAAGAATCACCGTTCGCTATCTCACTCCAAACTATATCCTCCTCATAATTCAATATAAATCTTCTATCCCACATCTCTTTCTTCCATTCAACTGAGATGCGTGTTTCAACTTTATAGAGGCTATAGTTACCTGCACCATCAACCAAATAAGCTATAACTAAACCATACTATGAATGATTGATATTGGTAATAACATCGCATAACCTCGTATTGCCGAGCTAATTGTCGAACCAGAACAAGGTAGATTGACAATTACCAACTTTCCAACTGATGAGCGGGGAGATCAACGTCATGCATCTAATAATGCCCTTCCACATTTGACTGTCACTTGGTTTAGCTATGTAGTTGCTAATTCTTGACGATTTAAGATACTTTGCATTAACCAAATACGTCCAAAGACTCGATTTTTGCTTCAAAACTTTCCAACAAAACTTGGACAAGAGCGCTTCATTATTAAATCTATTTGTGCGTAAATTTAAACCATTCTCTTCTTTGTTGCGCATAACTCTGTTCCAGCCGCAAGATGAATTCGCTTCACATCTGAATTACTTGACCATAAAAAATCCCGATATAATTTGCCAAGCCTATTGCATACTTTTTTTGGCAATCAACTTGATTGCATAATATGTATTGGGACTATAGCGGACACAAATTGGATTAACGTCGCTCTCCCTGCAAGAGATAGAGTGTTGCCAAGCTAATTGTCGAACTAGAACAAGGTAGATTGACCATTACCAACTTTCCAACTGATGAACGGGAAGATCAGCGCCACACATCTAATAAGGCCCTTCCACGTTTGACTGTCACTTAGTTGAGCTATGTAGTTGCTAATTCTTGACGATTTAAGATACTTCGTGTTAACCAAAGCCGTCCAAAGAATCAGAGTTTGCTTCAGAACTTTCCAACAAAACTTGAACAAGAGCGCTTCATTATTAAATCTAGATGTGCGCAAATTTAAACCATTCTCTTCTTTGAAGTGCATAACTCTTCTCTAGCCCCAAGATGAGTTCGCTTCACATTTGGATTACTTGACCATAAAAAATTGTAGTTTAATTTGTCAAGCATATTTCATACTTTTTTCGGCAACCAACTTGATTGTATAACATGTATTGGGACTATAGTGGACACAAATTGGATTAACTTCGCTCTCCCTGTAAGAGATAGAGTGTTTCCTTTCCAACTTGAACATCGAGCTAGCAACTTATTGAATAATTCATTAAAATGTTCACTCGCCACTCGTCTAAGAACCAACACTGTGCAAAGATACTTCCCGAGGCTCATAGTTCGTGTGAGTCCCAAGTTCACACAAATCCTCCTTTTAGCGCGTGCATTCTTCGTATTTGAGAAATTAAATTTGGATTTCTCCTTATTCAGTTTCAGCGCCGAGGAATTGTAGATTGCCTCAAGATTTTCTTTCATCGCCTTCGTGGTTTTAAGAGAGGCCTTCCCCATCAAAATGAGATCATCTACAAGAAAAATATGAGATATTCTACACCCCCCCCTGCGGCACGGTATCAAAGGTTCTTAATCACCCACCTCAACTGCCTCCTCATTCATATATACTAGCCTCTCAACACACATGACAAATAAATAGAGATATAAATGATCCCCTTATCGCAAAACGTACTCATGTCGAACTTTTCAAGTGGCTCACCATTCCACAGTATTCTCGTAGAAGCATTATGGACAAAAAACATGATAAAATTTATAATATTCATAGGGAAGTTGAACGCTAGGAGAGTTTTCTCGAGGTACTTTCAACTGATCTTGTCATATGCCTTCTCCAAGTCAAGCTTAAAAATCATGAATCCGATCTTAACCATCTTCTTATTACTCAACGAATGTAAAAACTCATGCATAAGAATTATGTTGTCATGTGTGCTTCGACCTTTAATAAAACTCGATTGTGATGGCACAATAATAGTAGGCATGATGTCTCTCGGTCTTAACATAATACACTTGTAGAAAAAGTTATAGAGTGATTTAGGTCTAATCTGGGAAATAAGAGTTGGGTCATTAATCTCGGGAATTAAACAGAGGTATATGGCACACACATTAGGATCAAAAGCTCCATCCCGCAACGCCTCTTGAACAAACTTCAAGATCGAATCGCTCGTCCATTCCCAGTATCACTGATAAACCATGACTTGGATAACATCCGACACTATGGCTTTACTAGGTGAGTGCACCACACTGTAGCTTTTAGTTCGCCCAAAGTTACCTCATTTCCCACATGTGTCGCGTCCTCCTTAGTTAAACCCCGCTGAAACTTCAAAACCTTGCAGAATGGTGTACGGATATTTTCACCCATGAAAAATGACTCAAAATACCCCTGTAGCATGCGACAGTAACGTGTCCCGATCCTTCATCCATTCCCTGTCATTTTTAGACATTAAAACTAAATTTCTTTTTCTTCGTGCAATCGTCGATCTATGAAACAAGGCCGTGTTATGATTCTCCTGCTTCAAGGCAATTGACCCTAGATTCTGGTGCCAAAAGACTTCCTCTTGTTTAAGGATCACATTATATCCCTTTAGAAGCTTTTTCTCCAAGTTCATTAAAAAATAATTGGATTTTAGCACAATAGCTCGCTGTGAATCCCCTCCAACCGTTTGAGAATTTTCTTCTTCAAAAGATATTATCGAAGTAGTTGGTGCAAAGGACCATTACATCGGGTATATTATTGAAGACATAAGTAAGACCCTTTTTTTCTTCCAAAACACATTTCAATATCCCTTAGCATTCCAGATGATTTAACAAAACGACCTCAAAGAGAAACGGTCTTACCATCATCCGTGCATCAAATCCATCGGTGTTAGTAATGATATGGTAGGGGTCTCCGTGTGTACGGGGGAGGGTGATCACTTCAATATCTGAATACTTTTTGGCAAGAGCTCTGTCACTATATTTCTGAATGATTGCATCCATTTCCTGCTTGTTTGTCCAAGTGAACATAGGCCCGTGAAAACCAAGATCATGCATATTCCACCCATGTAATCTCTATTGAAACTCTCTACATCTTGCATGTACCTTTCTATTTCCCCAAGTTTCTCCTGAGCAAAACAATTTCATTGAAATCACCATTACCAACCAAGGTCTATCAATCGTGCGCGCCATCTGTTCCATTTCATAAAAAAACGTGCATCTTATCCACTTTATTCGGCTTCGCATAAATTCCAGAAATAAATTATTTATCTTGTGTTCTCGATCCCACCAATGCGTTGATACATTGGTCCTCAGAATTTCTACATCCATAAACTCTGGTTTCATAGCATCAGATACCTCTACTCATGCCATCTGTAGGCGCTATGCAAGAATTTTAAAACCCAAAGTGAGGCACAATCTCATATGCGTGAGTCGGTGAAACTCTGATTGTAACTCTAAAGTCTTTATCTGTAGCCCCATGACAATTCCATGATACTATTTTCATCGATGGATTAAAGATATAGGTTGGGTGGATAGGATACTCAACAGTCAACCCCATCCATAATAACATTAGTTGCCTCAGTGTTTTGAGCACTAGGTACTCTGGTATATAAATCTCCTAGTTACTCCTACTCAGATTCCGCCAGTATACTGGGATATTCTCTACCCTTTCCTTTCTTTGAGTATCTATCTCTAGCTCCCAAATCGACGGTGATATTTCGATCACGTTGAAGTCCCAAAATTGTTGATTGATGATGAACACATTGAAAACTCCGTTCTCCATTCTCGTAACCACTCACCATATACGCAAAAAATTAAACAACAAAAAGCACTATTATTTTTTAGAGTTATATATATATATATATTCTATTAATTGTAATGTAAAAGATAATTATTATATGAAATATAAAAGGCCAAAATCCAATGGCCCATTAAGAGAAATTATGCGGGCCCGCTTAATCGGGTCTGGATCGAGATCCGGGTATAACCCGGCCCACAGACCTAAATTCTGTGCAGTAAGTACACAGAAAAAGAATCTGTTGGGTTTGAAAGGTTAAAACCCTAGAAGAAAGACAGTAGCGCTCTCCTTGTCTTGTTCGTTTCATTCAAAGCACACTTTCACTCGCATCAATACAATGGCAGCTATGATGGTAAGATCGATCTACCTTAAGCTTTTTCTTTTTCTTTTTTTGTAAGTTGAAGGAATGTTCGTGGAGTAGAAATGTTAAACTGTGTTTGCCATTTCACATAGTTCGATTAGTTCTGAGAGAATGAATGAGAGTCGAGTTCGAGTTCGAGGTAGTGAAATGTAAACATGATTTGTATTATTGTGCTGGATCATCATTTGCACTTGGTTTAGTGTATCGGTAGTCATTCAGAAATGTTATTTGGTTTGGTAGAGTGGACAGGTTCAGGTTCAGGTTCAGATTCACGTTACTCTAATGTGCTAATAATAGTTTTCTTAGATAGTAAATTCTTCACGACTTTAGGCTGAGTGTTGGTTGTTCCCTTCTCAACGGATGGATCTCTGTCCGTCATCGTAAACAGTTTTGTTATTCATGTAGCAACAATGACAGTGTGGGAGGAGAGACACAATACAATCTTTATGTTATGAATCTATAAAAGAATTCAGTTCTTCTCGGGGTTTTCCTTTTTGCCAATGTTACTATTAATTAAACCCCGTGAATATGAAACATCACATCAGTCAAAGATCATATGCGATTTGTGAACTCAAATGAAATAAAAAAAATAAAATATTATTGCTAAACGCCTAAACCTACACTACTTGAGCTCATTACCTCTTAGAGCAGGAGCTCGACTTTTAGTGAAGTATTTTGTAACATAGTTTCTGTCCTGCTTGCTCCTCTGCTTATCTCTCTTGATTAATTTAATTCTGTGTTACTGGTGTCGTTTGTGTTTTTTTTTTTGACAACAAAGCTTTCTTGTCTTTGTCTATGATAATGTAAAAACAACAGCAACCCCAAATCATACTGCTCAGGGAGGGGACTGATACATCACAAGGCAAGCCACAGTTAATAAGCAACATCAATGCATGCATGGCTGTGGCTGATGTTGTACGTACCACACTCGGTCCAAGGGGCATGGACAAGCTCATCCATGATGATAAGGGGAACACCACTATCTCTAATGATGGAGCCACTATTATGAAGCTTCTTGATATTGTTCACCCTGCTGCCAAAATCCTTGTAGATATTGCAAAGTCCCAAGACTCCGAGGTAGTATACATTTTAAATTTCCTATTCTACTTTGAGTTTCTCCTCTTTGTTTCCCCATAGTTTTTTCAAGTAATGGATGTGAAGAACTATTCTGAGGCTTTCTATTCGATATTGGTATATCATTCAGAAAAGCTCTTGATTTTGATATGTGGTTGCTTAAACTTTTAAATGGTGTTAACGTGCAAACAGAACACCATGAATTTATTGCTATATAGGAGTGGATGGTTTCTGTTTATCTAATTATGTCTAGATGGATTATAATTGCGAAGAGAATTTATGCCGAGTCCATCACGGATTTATGTCGAGCATTTCGTCTTATGGCAGTGATTAGTGACTATAAGGCCAAATCGTTTTTGATTAAATGTATGGTTGTAATCTTCTAAATTAAATACTTTTGATATGGTTCTTTATACTGAATCACTTCATTCATGGGTGCTAGTTTGCATACCTTTTGAAAGAAAAGAAGCAATCTAAACATTAGCTAAGCTTTTATCTGCAAGTGGACAGGTGAAATGTTAGTCGCCCATTCCTATAGGAACTAAATAATGTGTATATGATGCTTGACGAGACTTTGCTGTTCGTCTGTCATTCTTTTACTCTAATATATCTTTGACATACCCTCCTTTGTAAATTACAGACAATGAAGTTCTTATAATGTTTCTGTTTTTATGCAGGTTGGTGATGGAACCACCACTGTAGTTCTGCTTGCAGGGGAATTCATGAAGGAAGCAAAACCCTTCATTGAAGATGGCGTTCATCCTCAAAATCTTATTCGTAGTTACCGGACTGCTTCTTATTTGGTAATGATAGAACCTGATATTGTACTGTTTGAATTTAGGATAGATGGCTAAATTTCCTGCATCCATGTCCCTTTGTGAATTAATAGGCCATCGAGAAGGTCAAAGAATTGGCAGTTAGTATAGAAGGGAAGAGCTTGGAAGAAAAGAAGAATTTACTGGCTAAATGTGCTGCTACAACGCTATCCTCGAAGCTCATTGGTGGTGAAAAGGAATTCTTTGCAACCATGGTGGTGGATGCTGTTCTCGCTATTGGAAATGACGATAGATTAAACATGATTGGAATGAAGAAGGTTATTTGATCTTGTCTTGATATTTTCTGTCAGTCTTGTGTACTTGTACTTGATTAAGAGAGAGATCAGTTTACTTCTCTGATGTTTGTATTTCTTTATCGTTATGTTTGCTTGCTAGCATGTGTTTCTTTGCACGCTGGTTATTTATATGCTTCCGTATTATTTAGCAGTACACAGTTTATATATAGTGGGTCTCTTACTGGAGTTTAATTTACCTTCATGGTTTATCATTTCTGTAAAGTGAGTCTAACTATCTCGCCTTTTAGGTTCCTGGAGGTACCATGAGGGACTCTTTTCTTGTAAATGGTGTGGCTTTTAAGAAGACATTCTCATATGCTGGTTTTGAGCAACAACCGAAGAAATTTGTTAATCCCAAGATACTTTTGCTAAACATAGAATTGGAGCTGAAATCAGAGAAAGAAAATGCAGAGATAAGGTTAGAATTCTAATGTTTGGATTTGATTTCCAACTACAAGGTTGCTTCCATTGCTTAATTGAGTGCTTACTTCCTTTGGTGATTTTTTCTTATGTCACAGGCTGTCAGATCCATTACAGTATCAATCAATTGTGGATGCAGAATGGAATATTATTTACGACAAGTTGGATAAATGTGTGAAGAGTGGAGCTAAAGTTGTTCTGTCACGACTTGCCATAGGAGATCTGGCAACCCAGGTGATGATCTTTCATTTCACATTTAAATGTCAAGGATCTATTCTGGGGATTCACTCATAATTGATGGCATTAGACTTAAGTTCTGCTTAAGTAAAGATACGACGACTATGTATTTAGACGTGAGAAATTTATGGGATTATATATATATATATATATAGAATTGATTGAGACCTGCATTTTCCAACCCCCACAACAGTTTTGACTTCTTCAATCTGCCAGTCTTGTATTTTTTCTCTGTTTTCCATCTCTGAGGAGTTAAATGTCTGAACCTTTGACGCTTTTGTTGAGGCAGTACTTTGCAGATCGTGATATATTTTGCGCTGGTCGTGTTACTGAAGAAGATTTGCAGCGGGTTGCTGCGGCTGCTGGTGGAACTGTGCAGACAACCGTGAATAATGTAATTGATGAGGTAATTCTCTTTCCTTTTGTCAGCCTAAACGCCAGTTTTAGATTTTGCCTCTCTTTAACTTAACATTTATGCTCTATACATGTATATTTTTTCACATCATTGTTCAATTGTGTTTTATAGGTTCTTGGAACTTGTGAGCTATTTGAGGAGAGGCAAGTAGGAAATGAGCGGTTTAATGTATTTAGTGGGTGTCCATCTGGTCGGACTGCCACAATTGTTCTTCGTGGTGGAGCAGATCAGGTTTGTCCTGTTTTTATCTTTCCCCCCGTAATAGGTGATTCAACTTTGGCCCTAATTTTAGTTTCTGATGATGTTAGTTTATTGAAGAGGCCGAGCGGAGTTTGCACGATGCAATTATGATTGTTAGACGGGCCCTGAAAAACTCAACTGTAGTTGCTGGTGGAGGTGCTATTGATGTATGAATTTCTCTTCCCCTCAGAAAAGTGTATATTATCAAATGTTTAACACCACGGTTGAGATTTAAATGTTTATGGTGTTGGCAGATGGAAATAAGCCGATACTTGAGGCAGCATGCCCGCACAATTGCTGGGAAGTCCCAACTCTTTATAAACTCCTATGCAAAAGCCCTTGAGGTATATCCTATGGAAAATTACACTTGTTACTCCCCTGTGGCATCTGTTTCTGAATTCCTTTAAACCCGAAAACCTCGACGGTGGACATAAATATAGTCCTATGCCTATGTATCTTTTTTTAATGCTACAAATTCTGTTTTCATCCCTTTCTAAGATTTCACGCCAACTTCTTGTTGCCTTTCTGTGAGTACTCCTGTTTTCCTAGGATATGCGCCTCGACTGTGATGGCAAGTTGAAATTTAACATGTTGCGGAGTTTCTATTTCTCATTTATTCTCTTCATATATTTACCATTAACTAAATGTCTCATGTAAGCTTGTAGAGGGCTTGTCGTTTATTGCTTCATATATATTCCCGACATATCTTGTCACGTGCATGCTGTAAACTTTTTCTGTTTTGTCCTACTGTGACCCTCTTATACTAAATGGGTGGTGGTGGGATTCAAAACCTGACCTTCATGCTTTTGATACCATGAATAAATTTAGGACCCTGCAGAAAATGCTTTTGATACCATGAATACATTTAGGACCTTTATGCCTGAGGGGAAAAGCTAATCAATAAAATGTCCCAACTTCTATACCATTGTGACCTGCTCGCATAATAGATTCTGCTGATCATTCCGGCCCACACGTTGGGTATGTTGAGATTACCCTGCGATTGTTGAAATGAATATTGGCTTTTTCATATTCATAGATTTTTTAAAGGGAACAGAGGGGTCTTAAACTTTTACAATCACGATAAAGTTTTTTTCTCGCTTCATTGGTATGAAATGATAATTGTAGGGCTTGTGTTGGCTTCTGTGCGGTTTAGATATTAATGATCCTTGCTATATGTCTATCTAATTTACTATTCACTTTCTCTATAGGTGATCCCTCGTCAACTGTGTGATAATGCTGGTTTTGATGCGACTGATGTGCTGAACAAACTGAGACAGAAACATGCACTTCCATCTGGTTAGTCTCTCTTATTTGAATCTTAGCACATACTGTGCCATAGTTATTTTGTAGCCTCTTTAGGTAAATGGAATACTTTTTGTGCTTTAGATCTTTGTTTATGAAAATGGATTAGAAATGGGGTTGGCTTTATTGTTCTTTCCAGTGTCCTACTAATATACAAATGCAAGTCATCACTTTTTAACGATGTCATTGATAAACAGGAGAGGGTGCACCTTATGGCGTGGACATTAACACTGGTGGTATTGCTGATTCATTTGCTAACTTTGTGTGGGAGCCGGCTGTCGTGAAGGTATTTCCAGCTCTTGTTTGTGGACATAGTTAACTTGATGCAACACTCTTACAAGTTATTTTCTCACTTAACAGATTAATGCCATTAATGCTGCTACTGAAGCAGCTTGCCTTGTATTGAGTGTTGACGAGACGGTGAAAAACCCCAAGGTGATTTGAGTTTTTTTTTTCTTTAATTCATTTTTGCGTTAGTCCATCAGTTATGAACACCTCAATGTCTAAAAAACGAGCCTGTTTCAGTAGTAAAAGTACCTGTATCAATTATATATCTGAAAAGCACTTGTATGGTTCTTTCTTAACTATGGATTATCAGTCGCTATAACTATTAAATATGAGATTTAATACGTGTGTGCTATAATGTATGAGAACACTGTTCAGGTGCACAGTAAGCTCGGACAACTGGTGGCTGTATTTTTGTCGTCTTTACTGAGGCGGCACTTATAATTTGATTCACTCTTAATATTAAGAAGTTCCCAAGGAATTTATGTGTGCTTTTATTACTTATTTTTGTGGCTTAAAGTTGAAGCATAAATTGTTCGATAGAGGGCAATTCTCAACCATCACATATTTTTTCCACGGGTCTGATCTTAAACCTTAAATGCAGTCTGAGAGTGCACAAGGAGAGGCTGCTGCTAGTGCTATGGGCGGTAGAGGTCGTGGTGGAGGTCGAGGCCGTGGGCGTGGCATGAGGAGGCGTTAGGCTCTTGGAAATGTTAATTGTACGGTGGAAGCATTTGGCTGAATTTTGGTTCGATGATTGATTTTCTTTTTATTTTTGTCCTTGTAATCCTACCTCGTTGGACAATCGAGCTAAGCAGTATATTTTCTGGTAGTGAATTTTGAGCCTTTTTTGAACGTCATATTGTAGAGAACGCTGTTTTAATGCTTTTAATTTTGTGTGCTTCTTTTGAGTCCTTGTTTGGTTTGCTCATTTGGCTCCTATTGCATTTAGGCCTCATATAGCCTTACTGTATAAGTTGTGGTAAAGATTAGTATATGAATTAAGGATATGATTAGAGCTGTGTATTGCTTTGCGATCAATTGTTGCGGTCTCACCGTGGCACGTGTTACTTATGTATTTTAAATCTGGTGATGGCTTCTACTGATGTCAAAATGAGTGAATAAGTCTCATATAATTTCAGTCGTTGATTAATTCGCTAAACACCATCTTCATACTTTGTGCAAATTAATATTTTGAATTACGTACTAAATTCGCTAAACACTATCTTCATACTTTGTGCAAATTAATATTCTGAATTACGTACTAATTAATACAATTAGCACGAAAACTAAAGCTTTTGATTATTTCGTAAAAAAAGTACAGACTCGATTGCCGGCCCTCATTCCACTGGTATCTACAATTATGGTAATAGATAAGATCAAACCTTAACATTAAAATTAAGTTTCTCGAATGAAAGATGAGATGAGGTTCTTGTGCGCCATTTGCCTTACTAGTTCCAAAGCAATTTTTGAGAACCAACGTTAAAATGACAAACTAATGTTAATATGCCATCAATTTACTAAGATCGATCAAGAAATTTAAAAGAGAGTTTGTTTTCTCTCGAAAAGTAAAATTTTAATTTTTTTTGGTGTTAGTAATTGATGCACTCGTGGCCACCATAGTTTGATCCTCAATCGTTGGTTGTGTTGTTTGATGTAAAATTTACCATGAGGTGTCCTAAACTCGCGTTTTATATTGATCAATTAGAAGTCGGTAACTCCCTACTCCATCCTTTTGGTGACCCATGAATAGTTGATTATTATGATTAATTATTTTAGTTAATCAAATATATATATATATGTATATATTTAGTAGGATCTTCCCTACGAGAATGAATTCATATACGTCGAAGCCTGGTGTTTAGGAGTAGTTTTTGAGAGATTTGTTATGAATTTTGGAACCCAAAAATTGTCTCTGCAGTGTTTTCTAAAATAAAATTTAGAGATTTTTATAGTGATGAGAAAAAATAATTTTACAGAAAAGTAGGTCGAATAACTGAAACGAGTAAAACGTACAAGACATGATAACCTATAAACTACCAAAAAGCTAAAATGAATATGATGAAAGACTACCCAGAAGCTGAAAAAATATGTATGACGAGATCCCATTTTGTTATACTGATATAAGTACACGATGTGTGTTTATATAAAAGCAAATCAAAAGCTTTAATAAAACAAATACTTGCATATATTTTGTTGACCTAACAAGTGATACATTTTTCTTCAACAACTAGTATCAAGCTAAAAAAAATAAAAAGAAACATTTGCAACTTACACCAAAATGGCACACAGATCCCTAAAACTCATATACTAAAACCTGAATTTGAACTCATACACACCTCTAGCTCTTCAGTTCAGCTATCCTTCTGGTATGTCAATTTTAATTTCTTTTAACACTCACACCGAAACCTGAATTTGAACGAGATTAGGGCAATCATTTGTTGATTATTTGCTGTAATATGGTTTTCAAAGACTAATTTCTCAATTTTTTTTATTAGGGTTTTAGTTTCAATTTTAAACATGGGGTAATATATTTCATGATGGGATGTGTGAATCCTCCGATAGCTCTGTATAATTTACAGAAAAAAGATTAAGAAATTTAATTATTTCTTGCTCTGTATTATTTTCTATCTAAAGGCTACAGCTAACAGATTATCAAGTCTTAACTAGTACTTGATTGGATTTCCACATTATTTCACACAACCATTGTATTTTATAGCGTATCGTAACAACTATCGATACACGGTAGGGATGGGTTTATGGTGAGGTTTTATTCCTATATCGGGGGTGGGGGAAGGAGTGGTTAATCCATATAGTTGGTTGCACCACGTTAAATAGTAACTTATTGGACAAATTACTTTCGTTAGCCTTATTCCGAATATTTTTTCTTTCGCTTGAATTATGCTGTCTTGAGAATTAGCGGCGAAATATTATTATGATCAGAGTGTTGCACATTGGCAATACCCCGTTTATTGTTTTGTGTATTTTATTATGTATGATGATCAAAATGTACTTAATTTTCCTAATTTGTAATCGTGTCATTTTTGATATAATTGGTGTAACTTGAAGTATCAAACTAGAACCATAAGAGTTTTGAATTTAAATATTTTTTTGCAATTTAAATTATAAATATATATATATATATATATATATATATATATATATATATATATATATATATATATACGAGGTATTTTTTGCCACAAGATTTCTTCACTTGTTTATTTGCGTGCGATATCACCCTCTTGTATACAGGGTATATTGCCAATTCAGCATACTTGCATAGCAAAATGGTTTTGATGTAAAAAATCTGTTCATCTAAGAACATTTCGTTCCCTCTTTACTCTACAGATCAAATTTACTTCTCTTACTTTACTGGGATGATGTAATGAATATGAAATGCTACTGTAGATGGCGCTAACGAACTTCATACTCACGGTGGCTGGAGTGAGCGCTGTGGTATTGCTTTTGAGGAGTGATGTGAAGCAATCAGCCTCCATTTTTCGCCGAAATGTTCGTCATATACGTAATTGGCTTGAGGAAGAGTCCGCCACTGCTGCTAAGTACGTGTGAATCCTTATTTCACTTTGTTAACATGTGTTATTTTGTATCTTTGCTTTCTCAATTTTGTGTGACATGCTAAACTTCTACTTCGATTTATGTTTTGTTCTGGATTCTCTGTGAATCTCCGTGTTTTTCTGTGAAGTGTTTTTTGGTCTTGCTAGTGTTCACTTTTTTTTTTTGATCGGCAAAGAGAATTTTATTAAAAATGGAGAAGGAGTACAAGAAATACTCCACTTAGGAGTGCGGAAGTGAAACATTTACAAACATTGCAACGGAAAGTTCCACCAATCTACAATTGAGTAATCAAAATCCTTCTTCCAAGATTTAATCCAACTCCATGTTTTGCTCTTGATGATGTCCATCGTGTTTTCGTTATCTCTGTTTAGACCTTTGAACGCCACTTTACTTCTTGTAGCCCAAATTTCAGCAATAACAAAGAACCATATCATCCTCCATTTTTTGCTTCTCTTCACATCAGGGAATAGATTAAAGAATTGGTTATAAAGATCCTTAAGATTACCTTGTATTGCTGTTGGGACCCCAATCCAATTGAGAACCATCATCCATATTCGATGAGCAAATTCACATGTACATAGCAGGTGATCAACAGATTCTTGTAGAAGCCCACACGTGTAGGATATGTTGTTCGATCCATCCAAATTAATGCCTCTTTTGATAAGATTTTCTTTTGTTGCAATCCTATTTTGCAAAGCGCGCCAAGCAAACATTGCCATCTTCGATGAAATATTTATGCTCCAAAATCTGCTCCAAAATTCAGAATGTCCATCCATGTTACCACGGCTAAGTAAGAAATACGCCAAATGTACTGTGTATGAATTAGATGAGTGGCATCTCCATTTCCATTGATCTCTTCGATATGGTCCGGAAGAAAATTATTGAGCAATGAGGTAAGCTCCTGAAGTATCTCTTTCTCCCACTCAAATATCTCTCTTCTCCAATTCCATTCCCACTCCCATTTATCATTCACCCACGTGCCTTTTTCAGCAATCAACACATTTTTATTGTTGGCGATTCTAAAAAGTCTCTTATATCTCGATGGAAGAGGGATATTTTCAGCCCAACAATCAAGCCAAAATCTAGTACTTCTGCCATCTCCAATACATTTAACAACTTTCTCACTAAACCAATCCCTTCCGTTTGTATCAAGGTTTAAAGACTCTCCACCATACGGAACTTTCTTTATCTTTGATTCCGTCGTTCCAATTTGAGTTTACCGGGCAAGTATTCTCATATTTGTATATAATTATTTCTTTCCAGAGGTGGGATTCGTCTTGCAAAAGTTTCCACTTCTACTTCGTCAATAGGGCAACATTAAAAATCTCCAAGTTCTTCACTCCCAAGCCTCCTTCGTCTTTATTTTTGCAGATGTTTTCCCATTTGATCCATGAGATTTTCTTGTTGCCGCCATTTCCTCCCCATAAGAATCTCCTTTGCATCTTTGTCAACTCATTTTAGGTGCTTTGTAAATAGAGAGGTAATAAACGGGAATCCCTGAAAGAACCGAGTTGATGAGAACGGTTTTCCCCCCCATAGAAATGTTTGTTTTACTCCATTCGGATAGCCTGTTCTTATAGGATTCAGCAACTGAAGTCCATGATTCAGACTTGCGTGGGTTTGAGCCTACCAAACACCGAGATATTTGCACGGTATCGTCTCCATTTGGCAATTTGGTATATGTGCTGCTTGGTCGTAAGTTCCTTCCTCACAATTGATTTTGACAATGCTACTTTTGGCAAAATTTATTTTGAGACCAGAGGAGAGTTTGAATAACCGTAGGATTCTTTTAAGAACTCCAACACTTTGCTCAGTATTTTCGCAAAAAAGCACGGTATCATCGGCGTATAGAATATGGCTGACCACAAGACCTCGTCTCCCAACTTGAACGCCTCTAAGGAGGTTCAGTCTTTCTGCCTTTTTAATTAAACCACCTAAGCCTTACGCTGCAATGAGGAAAAGAAAAGGAGATAAGGGATCTCCTTGTCTTGCCAGTGTTCACTGTTTAACTGTAACTGGCATGGACTACTTTAATTTGTGATTTACGGGAGTATATTACTATTTATTTTGGTTTAAAACTTAACGTCAAAAAACTTTTTTTTTTTGTTTTGTCTCCGGACCCTCGCATTGCGGGGATGCTTTCGTGCACCGGGTTGCTTTTTTTTATTTTATGGGTGACCTTCACGAGGAGTGGGGATTATTTCATGAGTGAATGTGACGTGATTTGTTATAAGTGGTTTATTGTTTTAAATAGCTTATTGTTTGACTGTGTTGAGTGGTAAACCAGTCTTTACTTTTCATTAATCTAAGGATGAGTCTTTCTAAATTTAAATTCAGGTAAATAAAAATTGTTCTTTCTCTCAGCTTGATAACAAATTCTGGAGCAACCGAATTCTACTGCTCTATTTTTTCCGTTAAATGAATATTGATTTTGAGCTGCTGTCATTATAGGGAAACGAAGGAGAAAATTAAAGAGATATCCGGGAAAGACATTCCCAAGGACAAGCACTAGGCGTGATCGATGCTACTAAGCCTCAATGGTTGAAGTTTCTTGAAGTTTTATATTATATATGCACATATCTCACTTGATCATGGTATACCCTTTTGTTATCAAATAAAATTCGCTCGTTCTTCTTACTCGTGTTTGTTTTCTCGATATCCACTACTTTATAAAGAGCAAAAGGTCTAACTTACATTTTTTCGCTGTTGGTCGTTGCTATGTTAGATCAGATAGTACGTAGTAGATGAATGCTAATGTCAGTGTAAAGCCTACTTTTTCTGGTTCGATGTATGATTCTTGAGTTTGTGCTGTTGCCCTTAGCGTTTTTAGCAAAGACATTCTTTGCAATCTGTCATAGGCTCTTGTTTGTGAATGCTAATGATTTGATGTTTAGTTGTTCATTGTTTTTGTTTACTTTCAAATTATGTTGGGGAGGCTTATAAATCTCGCTGCATCATGGCTGCTGTTTGATTATTTTGTTAAGAAATGACAATTATAGCTTATGAGGTTTTAACGTCGTCGTAGACTTAATTGGAGTCCTCGTGTCTGAGTCGATAGTTGCTACTTGTTGGCTATGGACTTGAATAATTCTTGGCGTCGAAGTCGGAGTCGGAGTCTCGCGGCACGGAGGTCTACATAGACCTACATAAGTTGAGCTCTGAGCTCTGCTAGCTATTATCTGCTGATTTTCTTAGGTGCCTAACATTTTATTTCGAGAGATACTGGAGTTTTTTTTTTTTTTATGATGAAGTAATATCTAATTTTTGATTTGTTGAATTAAAACCTGAGGTACGATTATTAAGTCATATAAATTTTTTTGAAGTCCTTTATCACATCAAGTCCTGGTTTGAAAGAGTTACGGTACTTCTTTTTCTATATTTTTCCAGAATAAATAAATAACAGATATTTCTTTCGATATAAATTGGTTGTCAATTATGAAACACCACGCCACAGTCCCATTCACCATCAGTCAGTATTTCCTCGCTGAAAGAACATAAACAAATTAATGAATAATGAACAAACGAATCCGGACTTGACACCTCACTGTACCTAAAGTCCTAAACTACTTTTCTGCATTAGTAAAATCTGAATGGGCTGTCGGAGAGAATCTTTTCTTTTTTCGTTTGTGGATAATAAGATTTTTTTTAGTTAAGATGATAACACATATTAGGATTATTACACGTTGCACCTTTCAAAAATCTGTGACACTTCATTAAATTATTCTTGTAGATCTCGCCCTTATAAAATTTACAATTATTTGATATAATTTTCGTCGTACACTTTTGATATTATAATATTAAAAAGTTGTACGTGCATAAATCTATGTTTTACAACTGCGATATACCTACAGTAAAATTACAAATAAAGTTATTCTTTTTATTATAAATAGCTCGTTAACAGTAATCGGTAATCAGTAAAATTTTTAAAAAGTGAAAATTTTTGGTTAACCGATGCAACCAAAACATTACTTTACTGAAAATTGCGAGTGAACAAATTTTGTAGCTTTGATTTCTTTACATTAATTACATCATGTCTATGTTTTATTGCACCATAAAAGATTTACCTACAACCTTTTTTTTTTGGTTTGAATTAAGTCTACCAGTTCTGAATAAATTTATTTCTATTGCATTTGTGCCATTAAAATAGAGGATAAAACTATAAAGGGTATTATAATCTGTTTGCATGACAAAGAAATCTATTTCCCCCCCCCCCCCCCCCCTCCTTTTTATATATAAAAATAGAGAAATTATTGCGCAAAAACAAAATTTTAATATTTTTTTCCCTCTTCACTGAATTTGGACGGTATTCAGACAAGTAGCTGCTGTCACTGTCTCCCAGCTAAACCCCAGTTATTGCAATCTAATTTCAAAATTCTCATCGGACGGCTCACACACAATCGCCCTACCGACATCACTGAAAACCTTAAAATAATTTTATTTATCCAATAAAAGGTGCCCGTGACCGTGAGGGGTGCGTGCATTCACTACTTCACAGTACAACAAATAAAGAAAAAGTAAAACATAATAATGGCATTTCCGTAGATAAAGCAAATCTCGAGGCCCGTTTGGAGTTGGAGCTTTATTTCAGTAGTATAATTTTATTATTGTTATTATTATTGCTAAAATTCTGCTATCGTGGCGCATAGAGCAAGGAGGAGAATTGTGAAAGGTGCGCACTTTCTCTCTCTCTCTCTCTCTAAACTTTCTTTCAGATCTCCAGAAATCTAGGGCTTCATTTGATCTGTTACCTATTTTTGCTAATTTGTTCAATAAAGTCAAAAATTTTCGTTACTTAAGTTATTAACGTCGTTGAATCTCAAATTTTATATATAGTTAGTTGGTGAGTTAAAATGCTGTTTCGAGTTTAGCTGTTTTTTATTTTCTGCTTTCCTTTTTTTGAGTTTAATTTGATGTCAATTGCATCACATGTTACATATGCTTGAGCTTGATGTGCTGATTGTTGGTCAATTCTGAGTAAGTTACTTTCTTATAAAGCCTGAATCTATGAAATAATGGTTATTTTTTTTCCTTTTTGTTCTTCTTGATTTGGTGAATTCTTGATTTTATTTTATTTCATTATTTGATAAAAATATTTTTCCCCCTCGAAAGAAATTTTTATTTTTATTCTTTTAGTTTTTTTTTTTTTGTTGGAATTTGAAAAGATGCTTAAAATGGTACATTTATGATTTAGTTTATTTTGAGGTGATAAAAAATATGAAGTTTAGGCCTTCACACATGGTTAGCCTAGTTTAGTACATTCTAGCAACGACGCCGCGTCAGCCTTTACCCTTGGTGGGGAGTCTGAGGTGCGACTCCACGTTATGAAATAACGACTGAGAGTTGGAATTAAGAAACGATTTACGGAAGCCGGAGAGAACTGATTCAAAACGGCACCGCTTCCGATTGACATCGATACTAGGTCGTAACCTGTCACACATGGTTAGTCTAGTTTGGCCCCGCGTGATTTGTAGGCTAATGCTTCAACTTAGAGGTTTACACACTGCACACATGAAGGGTAGCGGCTGTGGGTTCCTACGTCACAATAAATAAACAAATCAATGAATTATGAACTTTAGGAGAAGATGATATTTTCCGTTTGTTATAGTAATCTATACACTATTTTGGATGAATAGAAATTGTTTCTATTTATTTACCTTGTGAGTGCTCTATGGAGTTTATTAAGGTTTGATGAAATTTGACATTATATTTTTTTGTTCTTGCAGTTCGGATTGGGTTATATCGTTGTTCACTTCTTTTTAATTTATTCATTTTTACTTGTTCTCGAATATCCTCTGTGAACTTCAGTATCTCTTAATGTGTGGTATCGGCACATGATGTTTTAGTTCTTTCTATCATATTCTTTCCTGGTCTGAGATATCTGTTGATATTCAAATATGTATCTATTGCAGTTGAGCATGGAGAGTATTCAGGGCTTTTGGCAGTTGGGAGATGAGCTCCGAGGACAGTCGAGGGCCTCCGAGGATCATCAATGGTTGGTGGCTGCATCAAAACTGGCTGAGCAGACGAGGCTAAAAGCTGAACGAAGAATCAACCTTGATCTTTCAAAGGGTCCTTCTGACGTGAGGCCTAGAGATTTTGGGTACCAGGAGGATAACAAGTTCGATAATTTTAACCTCAACATGCTTAACTTGGATATCAAGTCGAATGATAATATGGCCAAAAGTTCAGTAAGGAATTACAATATGAATGCTGTTTTTCAAAATCCCAGTTTCAACTCTTCTGGACATAACTCGGGGATGAAGTACAACAACAGTAGCAACTTTAAGGACTATGGTAACGGCAACGTGAACAATGGTAACAAGGAGGATAATGCGAGTGCAGTTGAAAAAAGGTTCAAGACTTTGCCTGCGGCGGAGACACTTCCTAGGAATGTGGTCTTGGGAGGATATATTTTTGTGTGCAACAATGATACGATGCTGGAAGATTTGAAGAGACAACTCTTCGGTAAATTCACAGTTTTACCCCTTTTTAGCGTTTGGATTGACTTCGGATAACTGGGATGCGACATTTGAGATATATTAGACCTTAATTCTGTTGCTGGATATGTGTTATAATAGGTATCTTTTGTCAAATTGAAGCTGAGGTAAGTCTTGTTTGGGTTACGATGTCATATTTAAAGCAAAATGTGATTGGACTATTAATGTTTGCAACACAAGTTTATTCTTTAATGACAGTATGTGAGGGCAATTTCATTACATTATTTTGTATAAAGTTATTAGTCTGCTTTGAAAATATAGAAAATTATATTGTCGAGCTTGCTGGTATAAACATGTCTCTGTTTTGTGATAGCCCTTTGTAGAAGAAATGTATTTTGTTAATTTTACATGGTTTCTTATACCTAAAAGGTGATATACACTGATTTGTGTTGATTTTGACTGGTATATATGTTTAGTATTCAATTTACTTTGTTTATTGAGGCTGACCGTTATCGAAATTTTTGTAGGTTTACCACCAAGATATCGAGACTCTGTGAGAGCAATAACGCCTGGTTTACCTTTGTTCCTCTACAATTACACCACTCACCAGCTGCACGGCATCTTTGAGGTATGGTGAAAAAAATGAGACTACAATCTGGGGAAATTGTTCTCTATTTATAGCAAAAAAAAATATCAAAACTTTGGATCTTTCGGCCATTTATTTTGTGATCCAATGCGTGACGAATGCAAGCATGGTTTATACTTGGATCATTTATCTATATAAGTGGGTCATCCCATTCTTTTTATTTTCAACTGATGAAAGAGTGGCTACTTAGTCATCAAGGGTTCGTTTTTTTCTTTTGTCGATCAAGAGCCCATTCTACTTTTGACCTAACGAACCCGATGCAACAATTGTGGCTAATTTTTGTCTGTTCATTCTTGTCTTTGATCCAAATGATAAAAAGTTGACACCTGATGATCTAGTACACCCGATGTCCATATCATATCCAATTTGGTGTTTGGGAATCCTTTTCTGAACCTCAATTTGTGAATTTTATTAATGGGAATGAGGTACCATTAGAATTAGTAACAAACCAGTGGTTTAGGTTGTACGGCAAAGCATATTAATTCTAAATGATTTATTAAGAGTTATCAGACCTCTAAATTTAAAGAGTTTGCTAACCACTAGGTAAAAGAAAGTTTTGCAAGCACAACACTTACTTTAACTAGCACAACATTCAAAACAAAATGAATTTAGTGTTCAACTTGTGCGAAAAACCGTTTCTTTTTTCCGGTTCCGAAACAACTTCGGGGAAATAGGGTTCTACCGGGAAACCATGTAATTTTGAGTTTTCGCCATTGGTTACTGGTTGAGCCACTAGAAAATGATGCGAGAACCCACGGTGAAGAAATAAGGAGATCCTTCTATATCGAAATATCAGTTGAAAAAATCCAATTCATGGCAATAATTTGTAGACCTTCAATTGGATTCTTTGTGTTTCTATTGAAATTCTATTTCTCATTTTCATTCCATTTGTTTCAAATTGGGCTTGTCATCATGATGTATTTGTGCTGTAAGTCATTCTTCATTGCTCTCTCCATTAATGTTGACTAATACATGACTTAATATCATTTGGAATAAAGAACTAGCTGCGTTGGCTTAAAGAACTCTGATATTGTTTCTCAAATTCTGTTTGCACCCACAGGCAACAGGTTTTGGAGGTTCAAACATCGATCCTACTGCTTGGGAAGATAAAAAGTGCAGAGGAGAATCAAGGTTCCCTGCTCAGGTAAACATCACTCAGTTAACTACAATCTTCAGTTTGTTACATGCTATATACGTCATTAATTGTGTTCTCGCCTTGAGTGCTGATTCAGACTTTCCGTTATTGTCAAATAGGTGAAAGCTCGTGTTAGGAAACTCTGCAAGCCCCTGGAGGAAGACGCTTTTAGGCCCGTCTTGCATCATTATGACGGTCCTAAATTTCGTTTGGAGCTCTCTGTTCCAGAGGTGGATTATTAATTTATATATATATATATATATATATATATATATATATCAAATTCAGACGTTATGTTACCTCTCTATAAACTGTCCTGAAAACTATTTCTGTTGTTTTGCAGACGTTAAACTTGCTTGATCTGTGTGAACAAGCCGGTGTCTAAAATTGAAACGTTTGTCTAAAATCAAATTGTTGGTGGCGAGAAATTTGTAGACATGTATGAGTATGGCTGTATGATGCAGAGTGTGCTTTGTGAAGATTGTCGATTGAAGCGCAAGCTTGTGAAGCAGAAAGTAGGATTGATTGGCTTGTTTGTGGCCAAATAAAACTGTAATGGTGTTTGTGTTGAAGTTGCAAGTGGCTTCAGTATTATATGTATTGGTGTAATCTTATGGTAAACATCTTGTATGGATAAGCTTGGTCATTGACCAGGTTAGTCGTAATATAAGAAAAGATTATGTAATGTTTACTTGTATGACCTTTTAATACAAGCGACCTGTAAGGGTAGGTGGTGTATTTTTGTCTACAATTATGCTGCACGGGTATTACGAAGAATTACTCCATTTCTTATCAGTTTATGCCTTGTTGAATTTTCATGTACAGGTGTCATACTTGTTTTAATTTGACAATAAGTTGCATATATATATATATATATATATATGTGTGTGTGTGTGTGTGGGGTATAACGACTCAATTACAAATTAGGTCCACTTAGACTAATGTTAGTTATGAGTAGGCTTGGTTTAGAACACCTCGAACTAAAGTTGTTTTGATGGATGTCTGAAGTATATCGGGTGTAAGGTTGGAGGTGTTATCGGGGATGATATTGGATGCTTTTCACGTCGGGGATGAAGTCTAGGTTGGTGTCAGGGGTATCGTATGTAATGTCGAATAGTGTATCAGTGATATATATCGGAGATATATATTGAGTTTTATGTCGAATGCTATATCGGGTATGCTCGATATAGGTGAACAGTAATTGCAGATACTAAAGCCTACCTTAATTACTGGAATGCGGGTATTTATAGGCATCGAAAAGCGGGGACCGCCCACGTGATTAACACGTGGGCTGTACCATATCGAAGGTAATATTCGATATGCATGTCGGGGATGCCCCCCCCCCCCCCCCCCCCCGACATACCTGAAATATGAGTCTGGCCCATGGGCTAGCCCAATGTGGAAAATACTAATATCATGTAGTCCCCCCAATTTGGAAGTTATTATTGTAAATAATAATTTGTAAATTAAATGTAAGTTTTGAATCACAAGTACCTCTCGTCCTACTAGTTCAAATGGTGGAGCTCGCATGCGAGAATTCATGTTTGAAGAAATGTCGGTGGACCCCCCAATGCAATTAGCGTATCCAAGAGGTCCTCAATTGAATTCTTGTGTTTAGCCAATTTTGTGAATTTCTAGGGTTTTTAAATTTTCAAATTTATATCGAATTATTTTCGACATACATGTCGAATTTGGGTTTCGATATGGTTTTGCCATAAATGCTTATCAGAAGACCCGATGTCTATAAATAGTGAGTCGCTGGAGAGGAGAAGACCATTTGTCTTGTAGCAAAATTTGTCGTCTTTTTGCAGAGGTATGTCGGTGATATTCAACATAACCTTCGATATGCATATTCGATATATGTTTTGTGATTCATTCCCTATTTATCAACTCGTTATCCGGTTTCGATGTCGGTCTTCGACATAACATTCGATATACGGATTCGATATGTCTTTTCGATTTGATTTTCGATATGAGTCTTGTAGTTAACTTCTGCCTTTAATCTTTCTGATTTCGAGGTTGAGTTTGTGCTGTAGCTATAGCCTGTCAAAGAGTTATTTGCGCTCTGTTTTCTGTGCTTCTGTTCGTAATCACTATGTCTAGTGCGAGGGATTTCGATATAGCCGACTTGGGGCGTGAGAATGTAGAGGCCGGGGGGATCTGAGCCTGTTTTCTCTGATTTCGATTTTTTTAGAACAGAGGATTTGGTCGGTGATGACGTGGGGGATGGATTAGATGAAGAGGGTGATGATCTTCACGGGGATGAGGATGTGGAATACAATGAATGGGGTCTCCGCGTGTCTCCTGAAGTGAAGAAGTATAAGACGACTATTAGCTATGAGGACATGATGTCCCACGTGCCTCATCATCCTGGTCATTATGCTGTTACGTATCATGTGGATGTCGGGTGTCAGATTAAGTTTCCTGGGAAGGAGGAACGAATGCATAGGCCTCCCCCGAGTTCCATCACTGTGCACGCGAAGCATTTCGCTAATAGGTTGCGCTTCCATACTGACCAGACCATTGTTGCTATTCTGAAGAGTATTGGTGTCTGCCTTGGGCAGCTTTCTCCCACTTCGTTGGGTATCATAATGGCTTTCGTTTTGGTTATGAAGGCCCTTGGTGTGCCCCACTGGGTAAATGAATTTTGGAATCTCTTCTCTGTTGTCACCAACAAGAAGGGTGAGGATAAGAGCGTCTTCTTCATTAGAGCTCATTCTGGGCGTAAATCCTTACACGGTAGCCAGAGTAGTTATTGGTTTGGTAACAAACATGGATACTTCTACGTCGATGAGATAACTGCTGGGGAGTTCGAGGATCTTCCTCAACGATGGTCGACATTGAGTAAGTACCAGAGGCCTTCTAATGTTGGTGCTCCCCAATGGGCGGCCGGTTTCTTGGGCAATTTGTTGTCCCTTCTGTATGATCTTACAATGCTCTGTGATGAGGATGTGCTTCGCGCAGGTGGTCTTTCTCTAGTCCCTTATCTAGGGTCGTTCGACCTTGGTATGTTCCTTTCTGTATTTTAATTGGATAGTTTCATGTGTTGTTCTGTTTTGATGATACTGTACTTGTCGAATGTAGCAGAACTCGTAAAGTATCGTAGATTGGATATGATTGCACAACGTGACACTGTGGAGAGGGCGGAGGCCGGGACCGATACATCATTGCCCTTGGTTCGCAAGAGACGTCGGCGAGAAGGGCATCGTCTCAAGGAAAAGGTGGGTGGGTCGTCTCAAGGTGAGGAACATGCATAATGTGTTATCCCTGGAGGCGGTGCACTTGTTAGTGTGGAATGTAATTTCCATCACTTGCATCGTAATATGTGATGGGATATGTATTTTGGTGATGGATATCTGTATCAAGCTCTGGACAACCTTCTTTGATAGAGAATGCAGTTATGAGTGCTCTAAAATACATAAAGCATGGAGGACCGTTCATGGTGTGATCCTCGATAACTTTAATTATGATATCCCCTATGTTTTGAGTGTCTCCTCGTTTTATGCATATGATAAATTGTGGGAGTTAGTGACATTGGTTGAGTGGTATTTTTACAATTCTACCAGCTTGGACGTAGTTCCAACTGTGGAAACTTGTATAACAGTGGAAGCTTGTATAGCTGTTGCAACTGGGCGGCGAGAGTTAGTTAAGGCAGGCAGTTAAGTCACATGGGTTGTGGGCTTTACGTGAGTTTGTTATAACGGCCTACAGTATATATGACGTATTTCGCAGCCAATTCTCTTAACGATTTTTCATACCATTGTACTCTGTTCACCCAGTAAAATTGGATCTCGATTTCTCCCTTGGATTAGGGTTCTTCATCACATTGATGAGAGAACGTCGAACCATGTAAATTGCGTGTTATTTTGTGATTGTTTACTTTCTTTGCTGCGATCGTTATTCATATTTGTTACTTCGATTTGTGCGATTCAACAGTGATTGAATTCGGTATATTTTGCATTCCAATCGAGCAATTTCACTACAAATCCGTGCGATGAACGTGGAGTTGATCATGGCAACGGAAAAATTTGATGTAGAAAAGTTTACGGGGCAAAACAATTTTGGTTTGTGGCGGTTGAAGATGCGAGTACTGTTAGTTCAACAAGGATTAGTTGATGCACTAGATGAGACGAACATTGATAAAGATCTCGATGAAAATTCGAAGAAGGTTATAATGGAGAAAACTGTTGTTGGTGTTTGGTTGAAGTTGGAAAGCTTGTACATGACCAAATCGTTTATAAATCGTTTGTATCTTAAACAGGCTATGTATTCTTTTCGTATGGATGATGACAAATCGATAGAGGAACATATTGATGTGTTTAGCAAGTTGATTCTGGATCTTGAGAACATTGATGTTGCAATTGATGATGAAGATCAGTCTTTACTATTGTTAAGTTCATTACCTAGATCTCATGCTAACTTTAAGGAAACTCTCATATATGGAAGGGATTCTTTAACACTTCATGAGGTGCAATCTGATCTATATTCAAAGGAATTGAATGAGAGACGGAATGCAATGAAAGAACAATTAGGTGATTTTCCAACAGTAAGGGGACATAATCAAGAAAGTAGGAAGAAGAAGAAATCCAGGAAACATAATATACATGGGAAGAAAACATTCGTTTGTTACCAATATGAACAGGAGGTCCACACTAGGAGGTCATGTCCTAAAAGACAGAATGGTGGTGGTGACATGACTGAGGAGTTTGTCAATGTTGCAACAGTGAAAGAGGGGGTATGAGTCTGCTGATGCTCTAGTAGCTTATGTGAGAGATTCACATAATGTATGGGTGTTAGATTCTGGTGGTTCTTTTCACATGACTCAACATCATTCTATATTTGAAGAATATAACGAGATTGATGGTGGGTATGTGTTCTTGGGAGACAACAAACCTTGTAAGGTTCAAGGTATAGGATCTCTGGGGTTCACCCTTCACAATGGATCTCAGAAACTGTTGAGATTGGTGAGACATGTCTCTGATCTCAAGAGAAGCCTGATATCTCTTGGTTTATTAGAGAAGACAGGTTACGAGTTATTGGGAGAGAACATCATGGTAAAGGTTCTAAATGGATCACTGGAGGTGATGAGAGGAACATGGGAGAATGGCCTTTATATACTAAAAGGAAAGTCTGTCATGAGAATAGTTGCAACAGCTGCTGTCCATATGGGTTGTCTCTAAGTCTAAGTTGGAGAACAAGAGATTAACACATGTGAGTGAAAGACGT
Source organism: Linaria vulgaris (assembly GCA_948329865.1). Classification (NCBI taxonomy): domain Eukaryota; kingdom Viridiplantae; phylum Streptophyta; class Magnoliopsida; order Lamiales; family Plantaginaceae; genus Linaria; species Linaria vulgaris. Next base: position 37,567,170 of record OX415252.1, read on the forward strand.
TTGTTAGAGTTGGGGAAGCATTGTCTGTTGAGAGCTGAAAAGCTAGAGGAGATTAGCTGTTGTGAACATTGTTATTATGTTCATGCAGATCTGTTGGGACCCTCAAGAACTGCTTCATACTCTGTAGCAAGGCACTTTTTTCCACTGGCTAATGGTTATTCTAGGAAGATATGGTTATTTGTGTTGAAGACCAAGGACCATACAGTTGGAACATTCAAGAGCTAGAGGACCATGATAGAGAAGACTGGATTGCAACTGATAAGACTGAGAACAAACAATGGTCTGGAGTTTTGTTTAGCTGACTTCAAAAATGAGGAAGATAGTGGTGACCAGCTTGAGGTGGAGCCTATGGCTGTTAGGCAACCAGATCATCCTGGCAACTTATTACTTGAAAAAGAACCAGTTGCAACTGAGCCTGTTGATCAGGCTGGATCCAACTACATGTTGACCAGAGAAAGAGCTAGAAGTCAGGGTAAGGGACCAGAGAAGTATGGTTATAAAGACTTGGTTGCATATTCACTAGTGACAATAAGGAGTGTATTGGGTGAAGATCCAAAGGACTACAAGGTTGTAGTGAACAGCTAAGATAGACATGTTTGACTGAAGGCCTGAAGAAGTGAAGTCTTTTAATGATAACAATACTTGGTATCTTAGTGAAAGACCAAATGGCTCATGGTTAGTTGGATGTAGATGGATGGAGTTCGAACAATTGGATGTTATAATTGTTTCCTTGTATGGGAAATTAGTTGAAATCAAAGGCAAGGAGAATCATGTGAAAAAATCTCTGGATTGCCTGAAGCAATCTCCAATGTAGTGGAATTTGAGATTTGATGAGTTCATGATGATGGTTGGCTTTGTGAGGAGTAAGTATGACAAGTGTGTCTACTTTAAGTTCAAGAAAGAAAAGTAGTTTACATCTTTGTTTCTAAATGCTGATGATATTCTGATCATCAGTAATACCAAGATCGAAGTTGTAACTGTGAAATCCAAACTCAATGGAGAGTTTGTAATGAAGGATGTAGGAGCACTTGAGAGAATTCTGGGTATGGAGATAAGAAGAGACAGAACTGAAGGGCTGTTGTACTTGTCTCAGGCGGAGTATCTAATGCTCCTAGTAAGAAATCTCCTTAAGAAGAGAAATAAGTTTAGTTAACAGAAAAAAGCTAAGTGTAAAGATTATGGTAATTGGATGCTAGTTACCAGAAAAAAGAATTCTCCTACTATTAAGAAAGATAGTCTGAATAACAAGAGCTATTCCAAATATCCTTCCAATGAAGTTAATAGACAGAGGAGACCAATGGATTCTTGTGTCAAATCTATTGTGAGACCAGCTTCAAATCCATTGACAAATCCAGCAGGAAGGATTCTCCATCCATCTCTTAATCCTTAATTAAGAAAAGAGGCAGTTACAACTCAACATGGACCAGTTACTAGAATAAAAAGAAAGCCAAAAGTCACAACTTTTCAGAAAGGAAAAGGATCAGTTAACTCTTAGAATTTCAACACATTTGGCATTCTTTCTTCACATAATTCTCTAACGTTTTCTGATACTAGTAGCAGCAAGGAAATATCTGACATCAACAATAACAAGATGGAGAACATATTGGATACCAACGACTAGATTCACCCGTTGGAGTTCCAAACGTTCCCCACCAGGTTCCAGGCACGGGTACAAATTTCAAGCATCAATATATGGGATCGAGTAGTGCTTGTGACATCATTTCCAGCAGCCAACTCGGAGATCAAAGCACATGTTTATAGAGTGGAACATTGGGATGTCAATCACTTGTGGTGGGAGAGATTCGAATTGACATAATGGGAGTTACACAGACAACAACAATTGACTTTGGAGATCATGCGCCAGATTCAGACACAAGGCATGGGAATCACAATTGAAAATCCAGTTATTCCTCCACACCTGTTCAACTCAAAAATGAAAGTAGTTTCATAGAACTGTCAGGGCGCTGGAGATGAGGAGTTCAGAAGGAACTTCAAACAACTAGTAAGTGTTCATCACCCTAATGTTGTGTTTTTTCTTGAGACCAGAGTGAGTGAAGAGCAAGCATGGAACATAGTTCCATATTTAGGATATAATAGTTATGAAATGGCTCCAATTAATGGTATGAATGGGGGAATTTGGATGCCATGGAATGACTATGAGGCGGAACTGGAGATCACAAGTACAAACTTTCAAGCCATCAATGCATTTATTAGACCTAATAGGGTTGATAGTTGGAGACTTTTATAAGATTATGCTCAACTCCGCAAGAAAGCAAAGATTCAAGTGTTTAAGGACCTAACTGAACTTGCTACTGAGCAACCCGTACCATGGTTGGTTACAGGAGACTTTAATGAGGTTGAATTATCTCATGAAAAAAGGGGAGGAAGAACAAGATCAGTTAATAGACTTCAGTTCTTCAAGAGCTTCATGGAACAATGTCATCTTCAAGACCTTATTTTTATTGGTCCTAAATTCACTTGGACCAATAAAAGACTTGATGGAGCATTGATACATGCCATATTGGATAAAGCATTAGCAAATCAGGAGTGGACCCAACTGTTCCGTGATCATGAAGTGGAGAATCTTCCAAGGACTCATTCTGATCATCACCAGGTCAGTACAAGATGCTTAGGAAGAGAACAGTTCACTCGCACAAAACCATTCAGATTTGAGGAGATGTGGTTCTCAAATCCATATTGTGATGTTCTCCTGAGGAAAATATGGGATGAAAAACAAGATCTTCTGGATTCTATTGGAGAGGTTCCCAAAGTTTTGCTCCCCTGGAACAAAACTAAATTTGGAAATATCTGTAAAAGGAAAATATCCATCTGTGCAAGGATTGGAGGTTTTCAGAAAGCTCTCAGTTCTAGACCATATCCCTTTTTTTGTTCACTTGAGGGGAAGCTGCTAAGAGAATATAATGGTGTTCTAAAACAAGAAGAGACCTTTTGGTTCCAGAAATCAAGGGTCCAATAGATCAGATATGGTTAAAGAAACACCAAGTTCTTTCATAAATCTACTCTGACCCACAGGAAAGGAAACAAGATACAACAACTCAAGATTGAAGGAACTTGGGAGAAGTAAGTTGAGGTTCTTCAAGAGCATACCAGGGAGTATTTTATTCAACTTTTCTATGGAACTAGGGGGCAAACTCAATCTAGACAGACCAATACTCTCCAAAGATCTAAATTTCAAATGTATCTTAGCTCTGAGGAGTTTATTAGCTTGGAAGAAAAAATGGAACAAACTGAAATTAAGAAGGCAATGTTCTCAATGCATGCTTTAAAGGCACCAGGGCCTGATGGATTACATGTTGGATTCTATCACAAGGGCAAGAGTTGGCTTGAAGAATCAATGACTAAATTTGTCCAAGATGCCTCTGAAAACATATTCTTTGATAAGACCATCTGTCAAGCTTACCTATGTCTTATTGCTAAGATTGAGAATCTTGAATTCATCACCCAATTCAGACCAATCTCTCTTTGTCATGTTCTATACAAACTGATCACAAAATGCATTAAAACTAGATTGAGGAATCTAAAGCCAAAGCTGGTTGCTCCAACTCAGTCCAGCTTTATAAGAGGCAGAAGTACTCAGGACAACATCTCAGTATTACAAGATGTCCTCCACTCTCTCAGATCCAAGAAGAAAAATAAGGCCGACTCTATGATCATGAAACCTAACTTGGAGAAAGCTTATGACAAGGTTAGCTGGAAATTCCTTGAAGAAACCTTATTAGCTTTCAATTTTCCTTCTTCTCTTTTCAGCTGATAATGTTCTGTGTTAGTAATACTTCTACTAAGATTCTGTGGAATGGCCCTCCACTTGAACCCTTCCAACACAACTGTGGACTAAGACAAGGTGATCCTTTATCACCTTATCTTTTTGTCTTGTGTGTGGAAAGGCTATCTTACATGATTAATGAGGAAGTTGAGAAATGACACTGGAAACCTATTACACCCTGTAGAGGAGGCCCCAACCTCTCTCATCTCTTCTTTGTTAATGACCTAATACTCATGGGGATGGCTACTTCTAACACTGCTCACAACATCAGAAGAACTCTTAACAAGTTCTGTGAAGTTTCTGGTTTGAGATTGAGCCACCAGAAATCTAAGGTATTTTTCTCCAAAACACATGGAGCAAATCTTAAGAGACGTGTCAATGATTTGCTAGGTTTTGTTCAGACTACTAACCTAGGAAAATATCTGGGGAGTAAAACTCATTCATGGAAGAGTTACAAGAGAAGATTTTGCTGAACTTTTTGACAGAGTCGTGAGGAGATTTGGGACATGAAAGAGTAAGCTGCTCTCTCTTGCAGGAAGGGAAACACTAATTAATTCAATGTCTTCAGCATTGCCAGTATATGCTATGCATTCCCAATACTTCCCTCAACATGTTTATCATAGATGACAAACTGAATAGAGACTTCTTATGGTCTACTATTGTTAACCAAAAGAAGATTCATCTGGTGAACTGGAAGAAGGTTTTAAGACCTAAGAAAGAAGGAGGGCTGGGGATCAGATCTTCTAGAATTTGCAATGAATCTCTCCTTGTAAAATTGGCATGGAAGGTTCTGAATAAGAAAAGTTCCATCATCCGGATATCTGGTAAATGCTAAATATCTCAAAAATAAAGGGCTCTCTGAATATATTGTGAAAAGTTTTGATAGCCCCTCATGGAAAGGAGTGGTGAAGTGTATGGATATGATGAAGCCTCATATCAGATGGAAGATGGGAAAGGAGACAAAATCTCCTTTTGGTATGATAATTGGAGAGGTGATGGATGCTTAAAAGATAAATATGTTATCATTCATGAATTAGAAGAGAATCTGAAATTAAAAGATGTTATTGATATTGATGGGGAATGGCTCTTTGATGGGCTTCTTTCTCACATTTCTCATGAAATTCTTGAAGATCTTGAACACATGAGGGTTATTTTACAAGACCGGGAGGATATAATTCTTTGTAATGGAACCTCTAGTGGTTCCTTCACATGTCAATCTACTTACAAGCTTTTCCAAGAACAGGTTTCAGGATCACAGAGAAATTGAGCTTATAATTCTTGGATATGGAAAATTAATGTAAGCAACGAGTTACAATATTTTCTGTGGTTGCTAACTCAAGAAAGACTGGCAACTAACTCAATGAGATTCAGGAGGCAGGCTTCTTTAACAACCATGTGTTCCTTGTGTAATGCTCAAGATGAAACAGGATTACACTTACTGAGATATTGCAAGGATACAAGAGAGGCGTGGATCCAAATTATTCATCCAGATGACATTGTTAAATTTGATGAAGTCCCTGATGAGCAGTTTTTCAAAATAAATCTGGAATCTATTCAGATTAGGAATGTTCTCAATCCTCAAGCTCAATGGAAGTGGATTTTCATGGCTACCTTGTGGGTTAGTTGGAAGCATAGGAACTCTAGAGTGTTCCATCATCAATGTTCAGGGAGGGATTCAGCTAATAAAGAGACTTAGTTTTGATCTCTTATTGGGGCGCATGAAGAATATACAGGAGCAACCTACAATAGCAAAGTGGATCAAGCCAAAGTCTGGTTAGGTCAAGTTAAACTCTGGTGGAAGTCTTCAATAGTTATCTAACAAAGGGAATGCTGCTGGACTACTTCGGACATAAAATGTGAGTTAGTGTTGGGGATATACCAAAGGTATTATGTCTCCTACAATTGATGAAGCTGAGTTAGTTGCATTAAAGCTTGGTCTTGAGATTGCATGGGACAAGAGAATCCTCAACATTGAAGTGGAAATTGATTCTCTTGTGGTGTTCAAGTTAACTACATGGGAGAAAGAGCCACAACCAGACTATGCATGCTTGGTGGAAGAATGCAAGAAGTTACTACTTACTACATATGTCATGGAATCATGTCTTAAAATGGATTCCAAGGAATGCTAACAAAGTTGCCCATGCGTTAACTAAGTTAAATAGTGATTTTAATGAGGAGTTAATCCTTTGGGATTATCCTCCTTCTAGTTTTATTTGTAATTTGATTACTAAGGACATGATGTAATATGTTATCTTTTGACTTTTATTACCAAAAAAAAACAAACGAAAAAAGTGTGTACTTTAACCAATAAAAAAGAATTTACATGTGTGTGTACTGAATCCAGTATGAGTGTATACTGTAGAACAATACAACTATCAACGATTTCCAGAATACTTCTTCTTATATCAAACTTTAGAAATAATACAATAGATTAATCTCAATTGTTGATTCAACGAGCCCATAATGTATGTCAAGTTTTCAGCTGTGACGTTTGTTACAAATTACTCTCCAAGATAAAAACATCAAAGTGGGCTACATGCCCAAACAAAGCTACAGCACCAATGTCATTTTCTTCAACAGCTTGAACAACCCACCCTCATCCTTCCTCGAGCACTATAAGATTATTTTTTCACATTTATAGGTAACACGAGGAATACGAGAAGGTTACAATCATCGCATTGCCTACAGATTTGAGTGACCAATTCGAACTTGAACCCGATGCCACGAGGTGTTTAGTATCCCTCTCAAGTTCCAAATTGCGTCCACGTTCTCCGGCTGGACATTCCCAGCTATATCCACCTGCAAGTAGGATATAAATCAAAGTTAACACCGACGAAAACTGCTTTAAATGAGAAAAACTGGAAAGCAAACATGACTTATACTATTTGAAGGATCATCACTGGACATAAAAGATTCAACTAAAAAGCATTTCTGGTTTCGAACATGAAGCTAGATTCAACTGCTTGTCAAGTGTTTGATTTGAACAATTATTTTAATTTGCACCAAAAAAAAAAATATATATCAAGCCCACCATAAACCTAGATGATTAACATGGGTCTGGTGGCCCCAGATTACTTTATCATATTTCTTGCTTAACAGTGTGTCGAAAAGAGAAAATCGAATGTTACTGCGTATGTTCAATCTTGCTTATCAGTCTTACATGATTTCATTTCCAAACCCCAATTGCGCTCTATCATCTATCTGATTTATAAGTTAACTTTATCAGGAGAATATACAACATACCGCTTTGGCAACTATCTCAGTGTTGTGAGAGATGTCAGCCTCCGCTTCAAAAAGCACCCAAGCCCATTTATCAATATTTTCCTCGTCAGAGATATATGGAACGCCAGCTTTCTGATATTTGGTTGCTTCCACCCAGGTTTTGCCACCATCAAAAGACACATCCACTCTCTCAATGCCCCTGCCACCTCCTGAGGCCGCGTAACCTTTGATAGTTATCTTAAAGACAGTTTTTGAAAATAGTCAGTAGATGCACAAACCAGTGTTTAGGACCCAAAAAGAAAAAAAAAAAAGAAAAAAAAAAGCTACAGCAGGAACCACATTTCATATTGAGATTACATTCATATAGTGGTTACAATAACATAGAGTATTCAAGTGTATTTACAAGTCCTAAGTTTCGCTGTAAAAGAAATCTAAATAAATAAATTCCCCACATCTCTCTTGGTAATATAACATACACGGTGCAAGACAAGATGCAAGTAAATAAGTAACATCACTTAACAAGTAACATGATAATGAATCTCAATTTTCAAAAGCAGCGTTCATTGAACTGGGTAGACTCTGCTCTATTTTCAAAATCAAAGTACCAGAATACTAATCGGGAAGAGAAGAAAAGCAAAGAGATATCAAGATCAAACTGACCTTTCCAGGATTTACCATGTTTACATCCTCCAGAGAGCATATTGCACTCTGCACCAGCGAAGAATACAAACATCACAAACTTCAAGCAAAAGATAATAAACTTACAACATGTAAAGGCTAAGAGTATTTTATTTAAGGTTCATTTACTGAAACAGATCTCCTATGAATGCATAAATCTCTAAAGGAAAATATTGTTCTGTCCTGAAGCTAAGAAGTACAAAACTTACATGTAATAAATGGTAAAAATAACATTTATACTGATAATAGAGAAAAATATTACAATTATTAAGCTGTTTTAAATGATAGATAATCTTCATAAAATTACACCCTTAATAAAAACCTGCTTTGAGTTAATACCTGAACAGGAAAATCCATTTGTGGTCGCCTCGAAGACCAGTTGATATTATCCCAATCGACTGAAGGTGGAAACATTTTATAATCATTTTGCATAAAGAACCCCTACAGACACAATAAGCATAACTTCACAATGTAACGGAATGCTTGTTTGCATACAAAACTAATGACAATGTTTTTTACCTGGCATTCATTTGCAATTAGATTGATAGAATCAAGCCATTTGACAGAACGAGCACCAATAACACCAGGGACAATCACACGCAACGGGTATCCGTGATCCCTGTTAAGAGTCTGCGCAGAAACATATTTGTACAGAGATATCAAGAATGCGGGTAAACTAGAAACTAGAAACACCGTTTACTCCTCATCTAATAGAAAGGCACACGGCTGAATACAATTAATCCATAGGAATATAACTATAACAGAAAAGCTCATCACTCATTGACCAACACAAACACGAATGTGCTGCTATTCGACAAATAAAGAGAAAGTAATACATATTCCATCACATATACAATGAGCAACAAAGAGTAGGTAAACATGAAGTATATCACACCTCTCCATTCATCTCATACGCCAGTAATACATCAAGCTCCGGATTTGTGGCATGACTTAGCGGAATTGAACCTTTATAAGGGCCTCCTTTCTCTTCCTGTAAACAAATTATAACCAATTTCAGTTTCCCTCAGTGAGATAGGGAAACAATAACGAACAATGGAATTTAGTTACCTTACACTTGTCAATGCTTACGAATTCCACATGTTTTGCCCCAGATGGTGTTACACGTGAAAAATGTGGGATTCCAATAAGTTCGAGAACATCGGCTAATTTGGCGCCACCCCAAACAGCTGCAATAGCAAAAGCACAAAGAGTTAAACTAAATAAAATCATGGAGCGGATCTTGCCTCTCATACTGTTAGTTCTCCTGGAGCCAACAAAACCACTCGTGACCATATATCTTCAATCTAGAACAACTTAATAATTCCTCGAACAAAATATTTGAATGGAATGTAAGGAACAGGAATTTTCAGAACTAAAACCGCTCTCTATTTACAGGTATAATGAAGAAAAACGTATAGAAATCATCCCACAATGAACTAACCATTTCCAATTGCAGAAATGTCCCATCCAACACCTTTCACCTTTCGAGTTTGGCTCATAGCAGTCCTTCTATTGCCTGCACACTGTGAATAACACAGATTGTATATGCTATATATTAAACCAATATGCTTGTTTACATCATTGCACTACTCTATTGTTACTTGCTTAGGAGACTTCCAAATTATTTTTTAAAACAAAATTATAATGATAAAAAGAGAGTTGTTTGATCATTGCCACCACAAAAAGGATTATGGCACCCATTCCATTAGGAATAGATGGTCTTTTAACGATATCCTCGAGGAATGGCTAGTTCATGATGCTGAGCGGCAAAGTTGATTTTGGAAAAAAAACATTTTTTCTTTTTTTTTGGAAATACAGAAAGAGAATGTTTAGTAGTGACAAGAGTTCTGGTTGCAGTTGATGTAACCGTAACAAGAATTACCCGAAAAGAAGGAAAAGGAGAGAAAGAAACTGGACCTGTAGAGTGGCAGTTACAGTGTACTTAGGAAGCTTCCTGTAAATAATAATAAGACAACATAAGAATTCCAGTAATCTTCGCTAGCATCCTAAGAAGGCACGTAAAAGATTGACTTACGAAATATCTTTCATGTACAAGTCCCTTTGATTTTCCACTAGACCAGTGATGGTAACACAATACCTGATCAACCAAAAACAATTTTGGCAGCTGAAATCAAATCAAACATTTCTTCATACTAAGACAGAGAAAATAAATATAAGTAAAGTAGCGTCAGACTTGTGGATGTCATCAACTAATGGAATTGGTCCATGGTTCCTCTTGTAGAAGAAGTCGACCGGCGTCACATAAGACGAAACTAAATCTCTACGACGTGGCTCCGCATTGAATGGCTCCTGAATGAAAAGATATGTCACTTCAGTCTTCACCACAATTCAGAAAGAAACCAAAAGATACAGAACGACGGAGACAAAACAAAATCATCATAACATAGAACCTTTCAACACTAAATTGCATCACATCACACCAACACAATTGAATATTATGAGCTTTTTGCACACGAACAATTCAAAATAATAATAATAATAACAATAATAATAATAATAATAATAACAATATTAATAATAGAATACTGCAATGCAAAAACACCTAGCTCCGCTAATAAATCGATTACGAAAAAAAGAATTTAGGCGAACCTTGGAATTGATCGAAAGCGCTGGATGACGAGGCGGCTCGTCCTTGTAATCCGACGGTGCCCTAAGCCCCGGCATTTTCTCTCTCTAAATTCACTGTGTGTGTGTTTGTGTTAATTGTTATGGTGAAAGAGGAAGAAAATTAGAAGCAGAAGGCGAGACTAACGCGACAGCGGTCCGAGCTGTAAAAATTGGTGAAGCGTGGGTCCCGCAATGCGACGATGTGCGGTGATGGATCATGCTGTGAGGGTTTAATCTGTCACCAACGTGTGACGGTTATTTGGGTGCATAGAAGAGAAGATATATATATATATATATATATATATATATATATTATTAAGTTGGCCTTGGAACTATGTCGCGTGACCATATATTTTTATGTTTGTTTTCTTTGATGATTCTTAAATTCTCTTTGTTACCGATCTTTTGATTTTCAATTTTAACATTTGTCTTTTAGCTACATTGCAAAAATATATTATTAAATTCTCAAAATAATCTTCCAAAGTAAGTTAGACAAATTAATTACACTACTAATTGTAATTAATGATTTACTTTCTCCGTATTCTGCTTTTCTTCCATTTTTCTACTCAAAATTTATGGCACATGCTTTTATTTAGTCAAAAGTCAAAACTTTTCTTTCTTTGATTAAGAAAAAAGTAAAAACACCAATTGTCATCTGGATGAATCTTTTTCTTTAACCCACATTTAATGACATTGAAAAAAGAATTATGCTCGCGAGAACCGCGTGCTCCATTTGCTAGTTATTATGAAAAAAAATGCGATGACATAATTCCGATTTTGTCCACGTCGCAGCTAATCAAAAGCTTTGAATCACCATGAGATGAGGGGTCACAAGATAAGTCCAACTTGCGGTCCACAATTCAAAGTTTCTAAACAATAATAAACTACAGTAATAGTTAGTTTGATTGGGTTAATCCACGCCCACATGTATAATTCAATATAGCACATATTTTAGCATACATGTACATAACCCACGCTTTTAAATTAATCCATAACTCTATTTAGATTTTATGACGAAAAATTAAGCTATAGTGTAATAGTAAGCTCCAAGTACACAATCCATAGTAGGTTTCACACTTTAAGAGTACAAATTATATGAGCAAAATAGTAAAATTGAAACATTAGAATCTCTACTCTTGAAATAACAACTTGTCGATTTTGTCTTTTACATTGCCCCAGGACCAAATACAATATGTATTGTGCACATGACCCTTAATTTGTTTTTTTTTTTTTTTCTCCAGGTTTCCTTCAAGCCTTCTAAATTATTATATTGACAAACCCATACTTTTATAATAACTTCATTTTTTTTCCTTTCTTTTAGAAATTTTAATTATTATGTTTATACCTTCATACTTTTATAATAACCACATTTTTTCAATTTTTTTGATTATTATATTTATACACCCTAATTTTACAATAACCATTTTTTTTGTTTCTTTTACCAACTTTTTTCAAATCTTTTGATTATTAATTTTACACCCCCATAGTTTCATAATAACAATATTTCTAATTTCAGGTCTCCTTCAAATATTTTTAATTATTATATTTTCACCCTCATAATTTTATAATAACCAAACTTCTTTTTTAGGTTTCCTCAAATCTTTTGAACTATTACATTTATACCCTCATGAGTTTAGAATAACCACATTTTCTTTTCTTAGGTTTTCTTTAAATATTTGTGATGATAGATAAATTTACACATAATAACGTTTAGGTGGGTCGATTTTTCCCCGATTCAAGGATTGATAAAGAGGATGAAAAGGAAAGATTTCATATTGTCATTTTCTGAGCGACGAGACCTCCCTCCCCTAAATAAATGGGAGCTATATATAGATCATGGAGGGTTGTTTACAAATAAGTTTTCTCAAATGGCGGTGTACATTTGATTTAATAAGAATCTCACAGGTGTCATGTCTCTTGATGGAAATATAAGAATTTTGAGGAGTCTTATGTCAGCTTCGTCTTTGCCTCGTGCTGATCTTAAATAATATAAGGATTTTGAGGAGCTCTATGTCAGCTTCGTCTCTGTTTCGTGCTGATCTTGATAGGAGTCAATTATATGGTTCTAATTCAAGGAGCTTATCTCCGAGTATTACCAGGAGTCACTCAATTCGAATATGAGGGAAATTAAAAGCGCCGCCTTGGGAAATTCAATAGGGGGTCTTTAATGGGATGCGACTCTCTGTCTCACGACGGTTGGATTGGACGCATTGATTAGGGGCCAATTATGACGAGTTAGGGTCTCTTGACGTGGTGCAACCTCTGGAGTTCGATCAGACACATGCCTTCCCACAAAGCGACTCATCTTTAGACGGGAATTAAATGATATTGTTTCCTTGTTTATAAAAATGTCGGTGGGTGGATGAGGGGGGGGGGGGGGGGGGGTGTTTCGCCTTATCTTTTCCATATCTGAAAAAGTTAAATTCTCTCTTCTAAGAAGAAATTTATCTCTGATTTTATCTGCTCATACTTCACTGTTTCTTGTACAAGCTTGTGGCTTCTGATACCCTAGTTTCGATGGTATCTTCCAAGAGGGAGATGAGAACTTTGAAGGAGATGGCAACTGTGGTGGTGACGTCATATTGGGTTGGAGGCGATAATTGCGTACAAGGCGGCCATCGTAGATCATCTTCCCAGTAATGAAGGGGGTTGGAGGCCGAATCTAACCATCGACATTCCCTCTATCGTTTCTGTAAAATGTTTGGAGGATAAGCTTAGGGAGTATACACTTGGGATGCTTCGATGGTGGAAGTTAGGGTTCCTCGTCCTTTTGATTGGGCTAATGGGCCTCCTGCGGGGTACGTGACTGTGTATGAGGCGTAGCTTTTGGCGTGTTTACGAACGTTGGTTCCTCCTTGCTTCGACGAGGTTTTTCGAGCTTGTGAGTTGTCTTCTAGTCAAGTGGTGGCTAATGGTTATAATTGCTTGGTCTACTTTGTTTTTATGTGTTTGTTGAAGGGGGCAGTGTGCTCGGTGGAACGTTTCTTGGCAGTGTACGTGGCGATCCTATTGCCTTCGGGTGCTCCCTTCTACTACTTCACTCCCCGAAAGGCCCAATCTCTATTTTTGTGCAACACCTTGTCGTCGTTTGGGAGTTGGGAGCCTCATTTCTGCTTTGTTCATCCTTTAGGAGTGGCCTGTGTGATTCCCTATGCATGGCAGCAGAGGCCCTTGGTTCAAGACGCTAATCGATTGGAGGCAGTGATATAGACAATGCGTTATGAGGGTTTTTTTGATACTATGTACGACGCCTCCAAGTTTCTTGTCCCAAAGGTGCTCAACTTTTTCTATAAGAGCAACGCTCTTTCTTCGGTGAGGACTGATTAATAGAGTCTTCCGCGGGTGGATCCTGACGTAATCTGTAAGTATTTACGAAAGCATTTGTTTCTTTGCACATAATTGTGATATCTCAGTGCTCGTACTTATGGTTGATTCATTTGTCTTAGGCGCTCGTATTGAGGTTAAGTTGCTGAAATAAGGGAGTGGCAATGATTCGGCGTATAAGGAGGAAAAAGAAGAGGATGAGAGAGTAGCTCTGGGGGTAGAGTCGGGATAGGTAGAGGGAAGAGGGACCGTAGCAAGAGATTGGAGCTGCAGGTCTAAGTGTGAAGAAGAAGAAAAAGAAGAAGGATAGTAAGAAGAGAAACATGGTGTCTTTGGGGGGTGATTCTTAGATGAAGGGGGGTGAGGGATCAAAGAGGTTAGAAGAGGGTGCTTTTTCGGGCTTCGGGGTGGTTCTAATGAGAGGGGTGGTTTCTAGAGTGCCGAAGCGGAGAAGTATTTTGCATCTCTCCAGCATTCCTTGTCAAAGTATTTTATGGAGACTCCGCACTCTAGTTTTTTTGGGGGGATCTCTTCCGGACGAAGACTTCGGCAATAATGGGCTCCAGTTGCGTCTTCTTCCCTTTCTCCATCGAGGGTGGTAGGGATAATGTCCTTGCTGAGTGGGCGGAAGCCGCGTTGGACCAAGAGCCAGCGCTTGTAGAGCTGAGTAGTGGTGAATCGATGGGCGGAATTGAGCCTCAGATGGAGAGGGAGGCTTCAAGAGCAAGCGTCGAAGCTAGAGAAGTTGTGGAGTCGAGAGGAGCCACTATTTCTTTTCCTTCAGCAGAATCATCGGCGGCGACGAAGTTTCATCTTCGTTTGCGGTGGGCCTTTGACAAGGTGAATTTTCTCGGGTCTTTTTTTTGGGCGGCCTGTGGATGGTTTGCATGGAGATGGATGTATTGGTGTTTGACTTTATTTGTCCTTTGTGTTTTGTTTTGTAGGCATTTGCTTCGATGGGAGATGTGTGGGTCTTGTACGATCAAGCCTTGGCTCTAACAAGGGAGATAGAATAAAAAATGCGTATACTAGAGGCACGGGAGGCTCGCTACCATGGTATTAACTTGGAGCACTAGGACCGACATCTGGAGGAGTATGCGGCTGTTGAGAAGCACTGGGAAGAAGCTGCGCAGGCGGCTGAGGCTCGTAGGCATGAGCCTAAGGAGATGCAGCTAGGTTTGGAGGCTACGGAGTTGGAAAGAGAGGAGGCTTTGGCGCAGGGTCGGCAGTTGCATCGAGCCAACAATGAATTAACTCAATCTGCAAAGGAGCAGGTAGCAGAAGTGCTTCGATTGTAGGAGGCTTTGACTAAGGCTCATTTTGATGTTGGGGCTGCCGCGGAGAAGGCGGCGCAGGATATGCGTAGCTGCATCAAGACTTTCCAGACCAGAAGGCAGAGTTGAACCGTATGCATGACAAGCATATGTATGAAGTGATGAAACAGAATGCCTTCGGGGTGCTGGAGCAGTATAGGGCGTCCGCGAAGCGCCAATCGATTTTTTGATGTTACCATGTCGGGCACCTATTAGATTCCTATTTAATCAAATGTATTCCTATTTAATCAAATGTACACCTAGTTGTAAACAACCCTCCATAATCTATATATAGCTTCCCCCACCCACGCCCCTCCATTTATTTAGAGGGGAGAGAGGTCGGGTCTCTCAGAAAAATACAATATAAAATCTTTCTTTTTTATCAATCCTTGAATCAGTAGAAGATCGACCCACCCAAACGTTATTATGTATAAATTTATCTATCATCAAATGGCGCCGTCTATGGGAAACCGATCTCCTTATCCCTTAGTAAAAATTAAATGGAATAGAGGAACTAGAAAAACCCCAAAAGTATGGAAATAGAGCTCATGTCTTTGTTTTTAGAAAATATTGGTTGGTCGTATGTACGCCACGTCCTTCACCGTCACCCTGTAAAGTATAAGTAAACTAGGCAAAGACGTCCCCTTTCCAAATCACTAGAAAGCTGACCCTAGTGGAAGAATCACCGGGTAGCACAATACCATGCAGCAAAAATAGCCAAGCTCCCCTCGAAAATCAAGCAGATTCCTTGGCAAAGGTGTCCGATGATGCGCGACAAGCGGTCATAAGGGAAGGGAAGCGTCCCCTTTTGGACTAGGGACAATACTTTGGTTGGTTTAAATAATTGTGGAGGGTTCTTACCATTCTTCTTTAAATAGTGCTGATATGAACTCTTTTACTGGGCATGGGCTTTTGTAATACAAGTTTTTTTGAAGAGGGACAAGAAGGACGTGAAACTTTTGTAAAATATTTGTATAATTTAGTTAGTGTATATAACCTTTTCTTATTCGTAACTTTGGTTGATCCTTACCCCTTTATTTCCTTTTCACGGTTACTAGGGTGATTTTGTTGTAACGAAGGGGCCTCGAACCCAGAGCGACTCTATTGTTCCTATCTTTATATACATATATATATATATATATATATATATATATATTATGCAAGAAAAGGTTTACCGATTTTGATTTTCGAGGGGAGCTTGGTTATTTTTGAGGCATAGTATTGTGCTACCCGATGATTCTTCCACTAGGGTCAGATTTTTAGTGATCTAGAAAGGGGACGTCTTTGCCTAGTTTACTTATACTTTACAGGTGGCGATGAAGGACGTGGCGTACATATGACCAACCAATATTTTCTAAAAACAAAGACATGAGCTCTCTTTCCATACTTCTGGGGTTTTTCTAGTTCCTCTATTCCATTGAATTTTTACTAAGGGATGAGGAGACCGGTTCTCCATAGATGGCGCCATTTGATGATAGATAAATTTACACATAATAACGTTTGGGTGGGTCGATCTTCCACTGAAAGGATAAAAGAGAAAGATTTAATATTGTCTTTTTCTGAGAGACCCGACCTATCCCCCCTCTAAATAAATGGAGGGGGTGGGTGGGGGGAGCTATATATAGATTATGGAGGGTTGTTTACAACTAGGTTTTCTCGAATGGCAGTACATTTGATTAAATAGGAATCTGACAGGTGTCATGACTCTTGATGGAAAGATAAGAATTTTGAGGAGTCTTATGTCAGTTTCGTCTCCACTTTGTGCTGATCTTGAAATAAGATAAGGATTTTGAGGAGCTATATGCCAGCTTTGCCTCCGCTTCGTGCTGATCTTGAAATAAGATAAGGATTTCGAGGAATTCTATGTCAACTTCGTCTACGCTTCATGCTGATCTTGAAATAATATAAGGATTTCGAGAAGCTCTATGTCAACTTCGTCTCTACTTCTTGTTGATCTTGATAAGGAGGCAATACTATGGTTCTAATTCAAGGAGCTTATCCCCGAGTATTACCAATTTGATTTAGTACATTTGCACCCCTAAGACTTTATTATAACCACGTTTCCTTTTTCCAAATTCTTTTGTAAACATTTTGAATTATCATACTTACACGCCATAATTTTATAATAACAATATTTAATAATACGAAAATAAAATTCTACGTGATATCTTTTAGGTTAATTAAAGTACAAATTATGAATACTTGAATTAATCTATTTTTTCAGAATGATGAATAAAATCATTTTATATTTGATATTTGATATTTGATTTTTTCTTTAGTATTCTTCATGTAATTGTTTTTCTACTATAAAATTCTACAGCATACCACCCCACCCCCACTCCCTCCCAAACCCATGCCCACCCCTCCCCCAAAACCACCAATAAGAATCCCCATATTTGATGCATCCACAAACCTCAATCCATCGTCATTTCGTTGTCATAAAAAATCTAAGATATAGTGTTGGTTTTGGGGGGAGGGGGTTGGAAGGGTAAGTTGCAGAATCTTATTGAATTTAAATTATCATATTGAAAAAACTTAATCAAGTCGAGTTTGTGTATTTATTTCTTAATTTGATTAAATTAAAAAATATTTAATATTTGATTTTAATTTCATAATATTAATTATGAATATTATAAAATTATGGGAGTGTAGATATAATATTTCAAAAAGATTTGAGAGAGACTTGAAAAAAATATGATTATTACAAAATTATAAGGATGTAAATATAATAACTCAAAAAATTTGAAGGATGTAAACATAAAAAAGAAATGTGGTTATTCTAAAATACAGGGGGTGTCAATATAATAATATAAAATATTTAAAGGAAGCCTAAACAAAGAACTGTGGTTATTAAAAAATTGTAGGTGTAAAAATATAATAGTTAAAAATATTTGAAAGTAACCTAAAAACGAAATGTGGTTATTAAAAAATTATGGTGTGTAAGCACTATAATGATTTGAAAAAAGCTTGAAAAATAAATATAATTATTATTAAATTATAGGGGTGTAAATATAATATTCAAAAGATTTTCGAAAACAAAAACTGAAAAAAGAAATGCGGCTGTTTTAAAATTATGGGGTGTAAATATAATAATCAAAATATCTGAAGAAAATAAATAGGGTTGTTAAAAAAATATGAGGTTATAAGTATCATCATTAAAAGATTTGAAAAAAAAGGGGAAAATGAGGGTTTAATAAAATTACGGGGATGTAAATATAATAATTTAAAAAGTTTGAAGCAAATTTGGAAAACAAATTCAAATTAAGCGTCATGTGTACATCACATGCCATATTCAATGGCAAATTTTGGTAATCAAAGGAAGGAAATGCCCTCAGGCTACATCCGTCTCAATAATAGAAAGGACGAATTATCAAAAATGCCCGCTAACTTTTGGTTTTAATCCTAAATGCCCGTTGTTTCCCAACATGCTAAAAATGCCCTGTATCTTTTAATATTTCTACTAAAAATGCCCGAAATGAAAAATAAGCACAAAAAAAACCTATTTTGTCTGAAAAATAATGCTAAAAATGGCCTGTATCTTTTAAAATTCTATCAAAAATGCTCGAATTTTAAAACGCGACTTTTTGATTCAGCAGTGCGTCTCTTTGACTCGGATGCCACGTCGGATAAAATGTCCGAATTTTTAAAATGGGGCATTTTTGTTAGAAAATTTAAAACTTAACGGGCATTTTCAGCAGGTTTGGAAAAACCGGGCATTTAGGATTAAAACCAAAAGTTAGCAGCCATTTTTGATTATTAGTCCTAATAGAAATTAAATTCGAGGGGGGGGGGGGGGTAGTACAAGACTTGTCTCCACGTCAACTCCATTTTTTTTTGCCATGGCGTCTGCAAGTCTATTACTCGTACGTGGGATCCATCTAAACTCTAGAGTCCAAGACTTATGAAGAATTTCGCGGCATTCTTCAATTATCTCCATCGGTTCATGTTGTCTGATTGACTCATCTGTGATTAGATTATGTGCATCCTTCGAGCCAGTCTCCACTTGGATCCTTTGAATTCTTTTTTCCCACGCAATATTGAGTCCCTCACGAATGGCCGCAATTCCAGATTCAAGAACTTTTGGGAACGTCAATTTCTTGACAAAGCCCCACGTCCATTCACCTTTTGCATCCTTAGAACCCCTCCAATCGAGCCGCTATTTAATTGATCCAAGACGCTTCCATCTACGTTCAGTTTGAACCAGCGCTCATTTGGCTTCTTCCAAGTATTCAGTGTCGCTCTTTTAGCTTTTTCCTTTACTATACTAAGGTCTACACCGAGCTGTTTCAACTGACAAAGAACGACAAACATAGAATCAACTTTACCTCTAAATATCTTCGCATTACAGGGTCTCCAAATCAACCAAATGCTAGATGCGAATATAATATTCCACGATATATTTGGGAAATTCATGCAGCTGATCACCTTGTGCGCAAGGTTTCTCATTAGCCACTTTTTCCATCTCTAACATAGAAATTCATGCGTTCGAAATTTGATAGAATCTTGTCCCAAACTCTTTTGGCCACCAGCAATCACGCAAGAGATGCGTGACAGCCTTCTCCTCTTTGTGGTAGTTTGGACATGTTGCGTCGTCCATTAGTTTGTGAGCTTTTCGGAGTTGGTTCGTTGCTAATTTCTTATGGCTAGCGAGCCACACAAAGTGGCACATTCTACTACTCTCTGACCCTTTCCACACCCAATTGAAATTCGGTTTCGGACTTGCATTATCACCATACAACCTTTCAAGGGCTCGGTACGTACTTTGACATGTAAACCTACCGTTTGTTGGCTCGTTCCACAACGACTTGTCAACACCCTCACTTAGAACCACCTTATTCGCATATATTTTAAGCTTCAAGCCTGTGGGAATAATAGTATTCAAAGCATCGAACTTCCAGCAACATGTATCGTCTAAGACATCTGCGATTTTCAATCCAAAGTTAGTTGAGTCTACGGTAATCCCCGCGTCGCTCAAGCACCTTATCGAACCAAAGTGTTATTGATTAGCCATCCCCTATCTACCATCTAATACAAGGCAAAATTATTGCCATGCATCTCACAATTGCTTTCCATGTCGGGCTATCATACGATCTTGCCGTATACTATGTGATCCTCTTCTTTTTTAGATATTTTGCTTCCACGAGCGTCGCCCATATACTACATTGCTTTTGCTAAATCTTCCAAAAACATTCAGCTAAAAGGGCTTCATTGTTCCTCCTCGCCGTTCTTAGCCCTAAGCCTCCTTCTTTTTTTTTTCGGTCTTGTAACCTTTTTCCACCCAACTAGATTTATTTTTTGCATTTGTTCGACCAAAGGAAATCCCGATTGATTCTATCCAATCTATCACATATTCTTGCAGGCAACCAAGTCGATTGCGTCGTGTGTATAGGGACCGCTGTGGGTCTTGATTGAACTATGGTTGCTCTTCTTGCCAAAGATATCTTCAATCCTTTCCAACTTGATAGCCTTGCTAGGAGATTATCAAAAATTTCATCATAATCTTCTATGTTTGCGCGGACATGGGTCAAATTGGTCCCTGAATATTTCCCTAGTGTTTGTACGAGGCCAAGATTAGCACATATTCTCCATGGATTAAAATTTTGGTTACAACATGAGTTTCGGTTTGTAAAAAAAAAACAGAAACGTTTCGAAATTTTTCGGAGACGTTGCGAAATGTTGCGACACATTTTTAAAATGTTCATGTCCAAAATGTATAAAAAAGAAGAAGAAGAAGATAGAAAATTATGAATAAAATAGGTAACAAAGACAAGAAAATTGTCAAAGTATACAGTATTGTCCTTCGAAATTTCAAAAATTAATTGGTTGCATGTATTTGTACAAATTTAATCTAACAAAGAAAATGTTCTAAAATAAACATATATTGCGTGGATATGTATTTTGCGGGAAAAAAAATGTTGGCAGTAGCCAATATATGTATATATATTATATACATAGATTATATATGCATACACATATATAAGCTGGCCATCCAGTCATGTATGTAGCTAGCACTGGTAAGGTGGTCGAAATAATTAAATTAAAGGCTCACCACTTGACCGATTCTTTAACTTGTTTCGAAAATTATATGCCGAAATGTTTCGGTAATGTTCAAAATCGAAATTTTTTGGATGTTTCGACCGAAACAATTCGAAATTTTGAACCATGATATTCTCCTCTTGAGCCCGGATTCTTCCATATTTGAGAACAAAATCTTTGATTTTTTCTTATTCAATTTTAGACCCAAGGCATTGCAGAATGTATCAAAGATTTTTTTCATCGCCTTGGTGGTCTTCAAACTCGCTTTCCCCATCAGAATAAAGTCATCGACGAAGAAAATGTACGGCATGTGAGGCCCTCCTCGACACGGTATGAGTGGCTCCCATTCTTTTTTTTTCACTGCTCCATGAATCAAATACGACGAATAAATAAGGGGATAAGGGATGCGCTTGTCGCAACCCACATCCATGTTCAAAACCCTCACGTGGCTCACTGTTCCATAGTATCGTTGTCGATGCACTTTGATCACATTACATAACAAGTTTGATCACATTCGCAGGGAAATGGAACGTCTCAAGAGTCTCCTTTAAGAATTTCCAACTAATCTTTTCGTATGCGTTTTCCAAGTCGAGTTTAAGGATCATACATCCCACCTTATTTTTCTTTTTAGTTCGCAAAGAGTGTAGTATTTCTTGTATAATAAATATTTTATCCTGGGTATTACGTTCTTTTATAAAACTCGACTGTGTGAGAGCAATAAGACTAGGCATATAATCTCGGAGTCTCAGCTTTATACACTTCGTGATGAATTTATATAAGACATTGCACAAAGATACGGGTCAGAGATGGGAAATCAGTGTCAGATTTCTTATCTTCGGGATGAGACAGAGGCATTGACTTTAGGATCAAAGTAACCCCCTCAAACTCCATTACTAAGTTACCCCTCCACACCCAATATTTATTGTAGAACATTGTTTGCAACCCACTGGGACCCGGTGCTTTATTCATATGTGACTTCTAGACCACTTCTTTTAGTTCCTTAGATGAAACTTCACAACAGACAACATCAACACTCTCAACATCTAAAGTTTGTTGGAACATCGAAATCGGTAGTGCGACCATATTGTTACAGATCCCGTAAATAGCCCCTTAAACAATGCGATTGTGTGGTATTTTAAGGCCTGTTGTTCCTCCACCCACACGTCCTCAGTTCGTAACGTTAGGATACAGTTTCTCTTTCTCCGAATAATTGTGCACCTATGAAAAAAGCAGTATTTTTATCGCCTTCATCGAGCCATTTAATCCTCGATTTTTGCCTCCAGAATATTTCTTCATTTTTGAGGATTACGGTATATTCCCGGATCAGCTCTTTCTCCAATCGTTTAAGAAAAGCATTCGGTCTTATAGCAAGGGCCTTTTGTGAACCTTCTAGGCGTTTTTAAGGTCTCCTTCTTTTTATGGAAGAGGTTAGCGAATTTTTTTTTATTCCAATGAATAATAATCTTTGGATTTTATCAATGGCGGCCAAAACTTTTTCGTTATTTTCCCACAGTTTTCGCAACAGCTCCTCGCAATCCCGCCTATTCAGACGCATTGCTTCAAAATGGAACGACCTTTTCAAGGCTATCAAATCTGGTTTCACCGTATAAGTGATAACGGGGTGGTGACCGCCATGCCTTATTGGTAAGTGAAACACCTCATATTCTCGGAAGAACTCGATCCATTTTTCATTGGCTAGGGCTATGTCATTTCTTTCCATGATAAGATCACCTCCTTCTCTTTTATTAACCCAAGTGAAAATAGGGCCATTAAATCCAAGATCATGAAGTCCCCAAGAGATGATACGCCTTTGTAAAGCTAAGCATCTTTGGTCTATGGAGTTGAACACAGATAACCCAACGCAAATATATATAATAAAATCCTTACTCTATTATTTGCACAATATGTTTCAGCAAGTTTTTATGAATTTGGTCAACTAAGCTGGTTGTCTTGCATGCATGACTCAAGTCTCAAGTTTGTCGCATGTGAATCTTCATAAGACAATTACAAATTAAGCTTCACAGAACATGTGGGTTCATCTAACCCCTCCTAAACTAAATACACAATCAAAAGTTAATTATGTTTAAACCGAAAAGAAAAAGAAAATTGATTTAGGTGTGCTACACTCCGAGGGGAGGGGATGGGTAGTTTAAGCAGTCTTGTAACCACCATTTTCAGTGTTATTTAACAATTGTTGTATTAGTACGTGATGGGCCTAAATGGCGATTTTGCTATGTTTCAGCCATTGTAATTTTGCTTCTCACTACTTCGCTGTCTGGGCGTGGGAACAATCGTAGACGGGATTGTTCTTTACTTTGCGGTTCCTATAAATGGTCATTGTGATGAGGTTTTTCCTTGATGGATCTTTCGTATTGTTAATATCGCTTCTTTTCGTATAAAAACAAAAATATCACAAACAAGCAATATAACTGTGAAATTTTCGACTTAATAATTGCAATTTAATAATTTGATACAAGAATTCAATTGCAATTTAATAATTTGGTTCAACGTAATTACTTGTTATTTATGGTTTATGATAAATGTTGAACTGTCGAACTTAATGCACGATACACCACCTAATCATCCATGTCTCCATTTTATTTTCTATAAATGAGATATTATCGAAGACTTAATTCATTGTCTTCACATTCTATAAATTTCTTTTCTTTTGACCCTTGTTATCCAAAATGTTTTGAATTTATTTGTATCCCATGTTTTTATTTTGTGTGCGTAATCTTATTATTGTTGATTATGTTTGATGCAGGAAAAAATCATGAAAAGGGCTTTATAAAATTAGTAGACTAAAATTCAATTATCAGCACTAGGTCCAGCAAGAAGCCCAACTTGTTTCATAAAACTGCTATGATTGGGAAGGTTCCAGAAGGCCTGCAATATATGGTTGGAAAGATCTACAAGTTCTCTTCTTAATGAAGCAAACAATATGTCATATGGTATTTTCTTGAGAGAGTTATGACGGGTTTACTGAGAGTGCGCGGACTGCTTCAAACTCTAGCGAGTTTGAGTCATTTCATGTTCCTTAATAATTTCAAATCTTATTTTTAATTTTCTTTAAGTTGAGTCTATTCTGATCACATTTTAGAGTCATAATTTATATTTTCTAGAGTTAATTTATGTTGGTTAATTCTTATAAAGTTGGAAGGGTCAATAGATCATTCTATAACTAGATTTCACCTATAAATTGTAAATGGTCTTGTACTATTTTGAAGAATTCAGATTGAAATAAAATAAAAACTTCCTTCAGAAAGTCTCTAACTTTCTTAAACTCTTATTCCTTTTGATAGATTCTTTGAGGCAACGAGTGGTTCTACGCTCTTTGGTGGATTTTCATTGAGTAAAGAGTATTTTTGGGTGTTCTCTTGTATTTCCTCCTCTCTTGTCCAATTTACCGGTATCAAAGTGGTACCAGAGCCGAGGTTTATGATGGCCCCTCATCGTAGGACTTTTCCAGTCAAAGCTCTGAGGGGTGAACGTGATCTTCATGATATCGAGTTAGAAGATTTGAGGAGACAAGTGCAACAACTCCAACAGCGCCTAGTAGAGCGCGAACCTTTGGAATATGATAAGTCGCATCATGATTCAGAGGGTGATGATAAAAGCGATGAAGAGGTGGACAACCCCTTTCATCATCGTCATTGGCGTGTGGTATTTTTTCTAGTCTCGAGATTACTTCCTCACCAGACTCTCTTGCCACTTATAGGCAACACAAGAAGAGCTCTTGGTTTGATGGAAACCTGCACTAAAGACATAATGGTTAGAAGTAAACAGTTTATATTAGAAGGTAACCTATTTTAGGGAAGGATACTGGTGTTGCATTCTTGTGATTGGGCTCAACACAGGGTCGACCTGCCTACGTATCTCTCTGAGAAGAAAGAATCAACTCGGACCTAGTTCATTATTTAGTGGTCCGCGTAGGAGGGTCTTAATTGATGTAATGCGAGCTCGAGAGTTGTATGCATTATACTAGCCCTTAGGCTCAATTTGGACTATCCTTGAGAATGTACGTCTCATAGTCGAGACCCCAGGGGGGATAGGGAGCAAATTATTGCCCCTTGTTGGGTGCTATCTAGATCAAAGATCATTTGGATAGCCGGACAGCAGTAATTCATCGAGCCTCAGAGGCTTGGGATCGGGACCTTAGTCAATTTGCACCACGATATGGTCAAATCCTGGGTCAAAGCTTTCTCATACTTAAGTCCAGTTGTTGACATTTGAATGTCTATGGAAAAGTAAAGGAGAAAATGTTATAATTATTTGGTTGACGTAGTTTTGGGTGACATGGAATTGATTGACATGTAATCAATTGACGTGGAAATGGTTAATGTGAAATTGATTGACATAAACGATTGACATGTTGACATGGAATGCTTGGCGTGCCTTCTTTCATTAGAATTATAGAGAGAAGTCAAAGCATCCAAAGCTTCAACCTCCAAAGTGAGTTACCCCTCAAGTCACCAACCCTTCAAATGAAGAAGTGAGGGGGTATTTATAGAAGATGTGGAAGGGTAAGGCATGAGAGCATGCCCACACACACTAAAGGAGAATAAAAGAAGAGGTGCATCGTAGGTTCGGTGCACCTGCACCACACCAGATCGAGCCCCAGTGTGGTCCCAAAGACTAACGTGACACGAGGCACGTCGGGTTTGATTGACGTGCTGCGCGGTAGGGGTGGGAGTGGGTATGGGAATTGGATACTTGTCTCATACCCGACAAGTATTTCCAAATGGGGAATTCCCAATTTGTCAAAGTGGGAAAACTGGGAATTCCCGTCCCGTCTCCCGTCTTGACTAAATGGGACGGGTGACGAAAATCGTTCTGAAAACCCAAGGGAAATGGTTACCCGACCAAAAAATAAATAACAATTTATATATATGGCTGAATTGTAGTAATTCAATTTAATATAGAGTTGAATTGCAATTACACAATACAAAAACAAAACAAATTCACTCATTCTTTCTCACTCACTCTCACATCACGTAACACACTCTCACTCTCTCTCATAGCCCGCCGTCACTCACTCTCTCTCACTTGTCACCTCGTCGCTTGTTCCGTTATCCACCATGCCGCTTGCAGCTCATTGCTCACGGTCGCCCGCAAGTTCCAAGGTTCACTGCTCACGGTTCATTTTTTCTCTTTTCAATTTTTTACAAACATCTTTTATTTCTAACTTGTTTTCCTACTTATTGTGTTACTTTTCTTGATTAGTTTTGTATTTGTGTTGATAAACTATAAAGCAATTGAATTGGGGTTTTAATTTGAGGATTTTGAAATTAGGGGTTTAAGATTAGGGATTATTTTGGATTAGGCTTAAAATTAATGAAAAGTAGATGAAAATGCACAACCACCACCTGAAGTGGTTGAAGCCGAAGGTGGTGAAAGAGATAAAGGTGAAGAAGAAGGTGAAGAAGTAGAAGAAGGGAAAGAAACAATATCTGAGGAGAAGATTGAAGAAATTTTGCCGAATTGTAATATTCTTATCAAAACACAAATTACCAAGTTTAGGTCGATATGGTGGAAGCATTTCACACCTTTTAGGTGTGAAATAACCAAGTTCATTAAAGGTCGTTGCAATTACTGTGGACGAGCAATCTTGGCCGATGGTAAGAAGTACGACCCTTTTGGCTTGCAAAAGCACATGGGTTCTTACAAACTAAAGCCAGAGGATATAAAGACGAGGCAAACTCATCTAAACTTTGAACCAGCCACGGGTGCCCTCACCTTGTGGAAATATGATCAAGAATATATTATAGAGGGAATTCTGAGGTGGATAGTTGTGACCGAGATGCCATTTAGTACAGTTGATCACCCTGAGTTTAAGGGATGTTTCGTCGAGCTTGTCCTATGTTGAAATTGAATTGTGGTAAGACCAGAACTGAAAAGATTTGCAAAATGTATGTGGATGACAAGAAATAGATGAAGCCGTTTATAAAAAAGAATGCTCAAAGAGCTTGCTTAACCACATACACGTGAACTTCCATCAAGAGAGAAAACTACATGGTCCTACAACTCACTTCATTGATAACAACTGGAATTTCAAGAAACGCATACTCAGTTTTTTGTTTGATAACGGGTTGTTCGGGGGAGCATATAGCTAGAGATCTTTAGACATGCCTCACTGATTGGGGAATTAAGAATATTTTTACAATCACGGTGGACAACGCTTCGTGCAATAAAATTGGGATTGACACTTACATTAAGAGATTGATAGTGCAAAGAGGGGAGTTTGTAGCGTTGGATGTGCAATTTGTGCAGGTGAGGTGCATCTCACATATCCTCAACCTCGTCGTACAAAATGGGTTGAAACTTACTGGTGATGGAGGGTTTGTAGATCGCTATAAGGCGGCAATCAAGTACGTGAAGGCTTCAACTGCTAGGTACAAGATGTTTAAGGAACGTGTTAAAGCTGAACACATACAAAGCAAGAAGTTGTTGAGTCTTGACCTGCCTGCACGGTGGAATTCAACGTACACAATGTTATCCGCTGCCTTGGCACTTCCAAAAAGCATTTTATGCTTACGAGATATACGATCCTTATTAAAAAAGTGAACTATGTGGCAACATGCTGCAACTAGCAAATTGGGATATGGCAAAGATTTTTGTGGAGTTTTTGAAGCCTTTTAAAAAGTTAACATATACAGTGTCAGGCACCTCTTATACTACATCCCATTTGATGGTAAGGGAAATCAACGACATCGATGAACTCTTGGAAGAGTGGGTGAGAATTGATAACGATGAAGACGACTCCATCCCTAAATTGAAAGAAATGGCATTTAAGATGAAGGAAAAGTATGACAAATACTAGGGCTTGACGAATAAAATGAATCATATATTCTACTACGTTGCTATTGTAGATCCTCGGTGCAAATATGAATACATCAAGATTATGGTGTCAGATAAAAGCTTGCAAATGACGATTTGGTATGGTTTTGAAGCGTTGTTTAATGAGTATAAGAGGATGAACGATGTTAGGCCCACTTCTCTTAGATGCCCCATTCCTAAGCCCGCTGCTCTTGGTGAGAAGAGGCAGAATAAACAACATTTGTTGTTCTTGAGGTATGTTATTGTTATCATGCATTGAGGTTGTCAATACATTCATTACTTGTTATATTTACAGTTCAGTCAATGGCTCAATATAGTTTGCAGGTCCGTGGCTTAAAATGATATGTAACTAAAATCCGAGTTTGACAAGTACTTTGAAGATGGCGTAGAACCATTTGTTGAAGGACAAGAGTTCGATATTTTATCTTGGTGGAAGATGAATTGTGGTTGGTATCCAATTATTTCGAAGATGGCTCGGGATATATTAGCGATTCCAATGTCCACCGTAGCATCAGAGTCTGTATTTAGCACGAGAGGGCGTATTCTTGATCGCTTTAGGAGCTCTTTGAGCCCTAAAATTGTAAAATCTCTCATTTGCGCTCAAGATTGGCTAAGAGACAATAAATTGCCGCCAATTAATATAGAAGAATGCATATTGGACTTTGAGAAGCTTGATGAAGGTAACTTATATATTTACTCGTTTAGAATCATTTTTTTGTTTATGGAATGTTAGTGTTTTAATGTTTATGGTGATTTTCTAAAACTTTGTTTTGTCTTTGTTCTTTATTGTAGAGTTTGATAAACTTGGACTTGGTAAGGACTAAGGAGTAAGGAGTAAGAGTAATACACTTAAGGCTTGAGGAAATTGGAGGCTCATCAAGAAGACTTGTTTGTTTGTTTCTTGTATTGGTTTTAATTTGAGTTGTTTTGTTTATGAACTATGTCAATTTAGTTATGACTATGGCTTAAAGTTAAACTTGTGGTGTGTGATGTGTTGGTAAATGATGATGCACACGAACCGATGGTGTATTGTTGATAATTTGTTAACTTATGTGTATTCATGGTTCGTTTGATTGAATGGTGATGACGAATTGCCGTCTAGTCGAGTATGGCACGACGTAGTAATATGTTGCAACTCACTTTCATGGAGTGGCAAATAAAATCATACATTTTGGAACTTTATGGGTACCCAAAAATTTCCAAAATGTATGATTTTATCTGCCCAAGTCACTAGAATTTCTGGGTACCCAGAATATTTGGGAACCCGTTTGGCGGGTTCCCAAATAAATGGGATGGGAGACATGTAGAATTTTTTGCTACCCGCGATAATGGGCACCCGCCCCACTCTCACCCCTACCGTGCGACATGTCAGTTTTGATAGACGTGCCACGGGGGTCTGGTCCGACGTGGACCAGACTGACTTGTCTGGTCCTACATGGACCAGACATTTGTTGACCGACCCATTCATGGACCGGTCCGTCGTGGCTTGTGTTTGGGACCTGACATCCCGTATTTTTGCTATCATGGACCATTTTCTCGAGGTCAACGGTATTGTCCTGTGGGTCGCATTAATTTGGCGTCTTGAGTGGTCTAATCGAATTGAAAGGAAATTACATTTTGGTCCCTTTACTTAGAGTTATTTCCTAGGTGATCGTGTATTTTAAATGTGACGTAATTATGACACACCGTAAGTCCCACAATTTGAGATGAGATTGACTTGTTGAGCGTATTTCAAACTAGAAAAGAAAGACTAGGCATAATTATCATCCACATTTGTCAACATTTTGCAAAAGTTAGCTTCTTGGCCTTGGTAATTAGCAAGAATATTATTTTTCAGGCCAATTTTGTAATTTTTTAAAATATTTGGGGCCAAGAAATAAATATTCCTCCAAGAAATATTTTTGGGCCATTTAATGTCAACCCATTAATTGTTTAATGGGTTGGAGCTCTAGCGCATGGGTTAGGAAGCTCATTTTAGGTCATGGGCTTTTAGAGCTCTTTAGGCCTATTAGGGCTACCCTATAAAGGCATTAGTCCTCAATCTTGCCTCATTTTCCCACTTTGTAGAGAGAGAAAGTTAGAGAGAAGAGGGAGCTTAAGGTAGGAAGAAAGAAGTATTTCAAGAGACCATGTTCTCTCCAAATTGAAAGGTAAGAAAACCCATCACTTTTTCGTTGCATTTTTCACATCTTGTGGTATGGGGGTCTGTGCCACGTGGCACGTCGCACGAAATGACATGGCTATGTGGCACGTTGTTTCGATCAACGTGGTCTACGTCGATCAATGTGACGTGTCCATGTCGGTTGGAATCGACATGGTGACGAGTCTTTTATCGACGTGCCACGTCGACTTTGACCAGCGTGGCGTGGTTTTCATGACTCGTCACCTTGTTTGAGGTGACTTTTCGTGCTTGTATGTGGGTTTTCCAAATATCTCGAATTTACATCACTTTGTTAAATTGTGTGAACTTTTTGTCATGATCGTAGAATTCTTGAATTCCTTAATTGAGTAGTTTTTTATGGAAGTTAACTTGTATTTGACTATGTATGTAATTTGGAATTGCAGGTGATAAATAAAAATTGGATTTCCACGTCACTACTTTCAGTATTATTCTCCGAGGCTTAGATACCACGAGGAGAGACATTACCCTTCACCGCAGAGGGTTGATAGGCATTGTTTGTTGAGGTACTCTCCAGTTAGAAGGTCGAGGTATTCAGATACTTGTGAGACGTCGTATAGACTGCATTCCCATGGTAATCCGCTTCTTTTGAACTTGTATTTTTTGTTGAGATTGTGGGTTTAGGGAAGCAGTTCCCTAGTGAGTCTTTAGCTAAACATGTTGGTTCACTTGCGGGGTTTGAGTCGGATTATGAGGATGGTTGTGATGTGATGGGCCTCTCTAGTCGTGAGAGAGGGGATCACTTGGTTAATGATATGGTTTCATCTGATAATTTGTATGTTGATCATGGTGCATCCTATGAGTCATCCTCAGAGGGAGGGGATGCAGATGATAGTGATTATGGGGTTGATCCTCATGTTAGAGGTTGGGATGGCGATGTTGTTGATGTTGTTGTTGAGCATTCTGATCCCGGTGGGGATAGTGATGATGGGGATGAGGTATACGACGGGGAAGGTGAAAGGCCTGCGTGTATATTTTAAACCCTTATTGATATAGAGGATATCATTCCCTAGCTTAAGAAAAAATAGACAGTGGAGAATTTGAGAGATGAGTATGACCTACTAGTTGGGTATGAAGTGATCATCCCTAGGCGTAGTGATAAATGCATCTCTCCACAAGGGGGTGCATTACCATTTTTACCCCTTGTCTGGCTACATGGCTTAGATTCCCCATAGTTGCCTGGCTTTGAGATATTATAGTGAAGATCAACTCAAATTCAGCTCAGTTTACACCAAAAGAATATGCAACTATTGTGGGTTTTGTGGTGGCAATGAAAGCCAAGGGGCTTCAATGCAACATTGATGACTTTGGTATCAATTTCATACGAATTTTAACAAAAAAGATGGAGCCAATTCAGGCTTCTATTATTTGTCAACTAGGACACACTAATCATACCTTGAAGGTGCTAAAGACAGTTTTGGTAAGAGTTGGAAACATCTGTTCCTCTATATTAGAGAGAGTACTCGTAGAGAGATTACTTTTTTTAGTCGGGATTGGACCGACATTGATGTTTGGCATGAGAAGCCTAGCGATAGGAATGGTAGAAAGGGGAGTTTAGAGGCTCTTCAGGCCGATCATTTGTTTTATCCGGCCACAAGTCTACCTGGGGTACAGAGAGCGAGCGGTGTATCGTCTGTCGAGTACACAGGGACTAAGACTTTGGGTATAAATTTTATTTGCATATTTTTGCTTTATATTACCTTTGCACATATACATGGCTTGTATTAGCATTTTGGTATAATGTTCTCATCTGGTCTTTGCTGTCATTTGTAGCTGACATGGTAAGCGACAAATCGAAAGAGATGAGCAAGGCTTCTCCGCGGGCTAGGTTAGCCGCTGGCTATGTGCCTACTCGTGGTAGATTTAGAGGAAATTGTGGAGGTCGTGGTGCCTCTATTACCTCTGATGAGGAGATGAGTGATGTTCCTGGTGGTGGTAGGGTTTCTCCAGTTGTGGAGTGGGATTCTAGTGCTAGTTCACCCACAAAGGATGCGGGTGATGAGGGACGCTTCATGTTGTGGTGGACCCACCCGCAATGGTTATTGTTGATGATGAGGCTCTTCAGCTGAGAGATATATGGGAATTGCTGCCTAGACCTAAGGTCGGGTCATATAGTACATGTGGTGCTTCTCGTGAGTGGGGTATAAGTAACAAGGAAAGAGGGCCTTCTCGCAGTACCGTTGAGTTTGCTACCCAAGTTCCTTATGATCATAGCGCTAAGAAACTGGCTGATGATGCTGCTGTCCGGGCTTTGGCCAAAGCCGAGGAGAAGGTTAAGAAAGCCGCAAATGAGGGGGCAAAGGGTCTTGCGAAGAAGAAGAGGGCTAATGCAGAGCCTTTTGAGGCTCCTAGTGTTGCTGCTCAGCATATTCATCATAGCTGTTGGAAGACCACGAAATACCTTGCCAGAGATCCCCAACGATCACCTGGATAGCATAGTGCATTTGAGCATGAATTTAGGCCCTAATGAAGAGCTAACCGATTCTTATGCCCTGGGGTTGGTTGGCAACATTAAGTTGATAGTGAACGACAAAGAGGTCATCCGCAAGTCGGTGGAAGAGATGGGTTGAGGCAGTTTGTTTGCCATAACTGGACACTGGTAAGTTACTTGACATTGTCTGCTTGATTTCCTCTACCTTATTTTGTGAACATGACCTTACTTGTGCTTTTTGGGCATTTTCAGACCATGCTACGTTCAAGGGTGCTTATCAATGAGCATGAGCATCTTCTTACAAGACAAGAGGCCTATGATAAGTTAATAGAGACGGAGAACGCCACTACTAGACAGGGTGTTCAAAACATTACTAATCATGAGAAGGAGATCAAGGCTACAAATGATTTTTTCGAATCGAAGCACGGGATGCAACAAGGGGATCCCATTTCACCATCCCTTTTAATTATTGCGACTGATTTCCTTTCACGAGTACTTGATCATCTTTACAAGAAAAATCAATGGCTTTTTTTAGCTACAGGTGGTGGTCCTCTGGTTTCTCATCTTGCATATGCCGATGATTGCATTATTTTTATCCGAGGAACCGTGGAAAATATGGCTATCCGAGAGGAATTTTTTCCTTTTTTTGGCACAAACACTTAATGTCGAATATCTCATTCTTTGCTTGGATATTTCTTCAGGATCTTATTCCATAAGATCAAATGGTTTTGAAGTGCGTGGAAATAGTTTCTCAATGTCATTGATGCCGTACCCAAGAAATCATGGATCATTTATTTTGGTCGAGCAACCTTGCAAAAAAGGTATGTAAATACTTCTTTGGTCTTTTCGTTATTAAGCAGCCTTTATCTATTTTTTGGAAAATATTATTAATTATTGGATTGGGGCGAGGCGAAACACAATACCTGGGCATATTCATATTCTTGAATTATGGTTTATTTGGACTGCTTGGAATGATGAGAGGCTTCGTAGGATTCCTATAAATGCTACAAGAATTATTTCAAAGGTTATTCGACATGTTCGTGATCTCTTAGCTCTATCCCCTTGTGATGGAAATATTGGAAAGGAAATCGACACGTTGCGATTGATTGAGTTATTTGACTTTCTATGCCGATTGCAAAACTACCTATCACGGTGTGTTGGCAAAGACCGGTTGAGGGTCATCTCAAACTCAACATGGATGGTAGTTCTAAAGGAAATTCGAGTTTATCTGGAGGCTGTGGTGTTCTTAGGGATCATCTTGGTAATTATCTTTGGTGTTTTCATATTGTGTTGGATCCGATGACCAACGTCGAAGCTAAAATCATTGCTATTCACCAAGGCCTCTCTTAATGTTGAGATTTGGGTTTTCAGAATGTTAATTTCGAGACGGATGCCTTGGCCACTATGTCGATCATTAATGTTCGACGGGGGCTCTGTGGAACATCATTCATTATTTGGAGGACATTCGCACCTGGTTGGTTCAACTGCAGTGCAGGGTTGTACATTCTTTTTGGGAAGGAAGTTATGTTGGGGATCAGCTTGCTAATGAGGCTTGTATTCAACACCTCAACCGGAGGAACACATTGGAAGCTTCGAGCATTAAGGTTTGGAATCTCATTGCGAAAGATCAAGGTGGATGGACGTATCTTCGGATGCTAAAACCACATGTTTAATGGTAACGTACTTCTTCCCTTTTACCGCATTTGTCTTTTCTTTTCAAGTGCGATATTCTATATCATTAGTTAATCCTGATGATTCACTTTCTTTCTAAACTGGTTTTTGGCTTTACACGATTGATGTACATATCTTTTCCTTGGCCACTTTTCACAATTGTGCACATTTTTGGCTCACATGCATCTTTAAGATCTTTGCCTTTGAGGTGCTGCTCCTTGTTTTATCCATTGAGCTTTATATGTATTTATTCATTTACTTATTTACGATTATGTACAATACTTATTTTCCGAGGTACCCCACTCTAAGGTATGCTCTTATTTGTAATAACATGTTAGTTCGTCAATTCAGCTGTTGGAAGCAAGTCCCTGACTGAAGGTTTGCGTCCATGTTGCACACTCCATCTTTGGGTATGATTCACGGCTGCAATGCCCTTGCGGGGATAAGCCTACACTTTTGACTTGGCTTTTTCGCGTTTTTTGGGGCATCTTTTCAGACCCCCGTAGTTTTGACTTGGGTGGTACTTTATGCCGTACTCACCTAGCTCTATGGCCTATTTGAATAGTCTTTTGAAAGTTTCAGGCTTCAACAACACTTCCTTGAATGGCTTGTTTGTTAACACCACAATGGGTTTTGATTGAAAGTAAGAACGCAATTTTTGTGTCGTGACAATGACAACCAATGCAAAATTTTCAATCTTGATGTAGTTATTTTCAACAGCCTGAAATACTTTGGAGACGTAATAGATCGGTTGATGGACTATACCTTCCATGCGTACTAATACTGTGCTAAGAGCATTCTCGGATACCGCCAGATCAAGACACAAAGTCTCTTCATCGACCGACTTTGCTAACATCGGTGGGGAGGCGAGGTATTGCTTAAGTTGCATGAATATAAGAAGTGAGATAGTTAATGGCTGGCAAATGGATGCAAAATTATTGTCTGAAGAATGGGAACAATTCAAAGGTGTGACAAAGTGGTTTCCTCAACACAACTTCACAAACGAGGTACTGCTTTAATAATTTTACTATGGACTGAACACAGTGTGCAAAAATACACTAGATGTCAGTTTATGAGGGCGATTCATGCAAAGGACCGACGAAGAGGCATTTTCTTTATTAGAGACAATTACACCAACCATTTCAAAGTGGAATATAGACTGAGGTCCAAGTAAGAGAACAATGGGAGTTCACGAGAATGACACTATCACTCAACTATCCACACAAGTGGACGTCCTTAACACCAAACTGAAGTATATGAATGCGAGCTCACCAATCATAGTATGCAACAATTGTGGAGGAAATCACCCAACCAACGAGTGCAAAGGAGTAAATACAGTCATGCATGAAGTAGACAACTGTGTTGTAACTACTCGAGGCAAAACAATCCATGCTCGAACAGTTACAACCCTGGGACTAGAAATCACAGTAACATTTCTTGGGGAGGACAACAAAATTAACAACAATGTGGACTTCAGAAACCAATGGAATTTCAACCAACAGAAAAGAAGGTAAATCTTGAGGAAATGTTGTACACTTATACGACGAAGACTGATGCAAGGATGAGGCAAATAGAGGCGAGATGTCATAGCACCAAGTTCACCCAAAGTAAACACATACCATGTAGTGTTCTACCACCTTTTGAGAAACTGACTATCTTCTACTTCCCGAACACACAGTCCTCACAGAGACCCATGTGAACTGTTTTTAGACCCGGCAACTTACCCTTCGAAGATAAACGCTTCATCTTTTTCTCACTCATGTGGCTAAATCAACAACGCCATAAGTCAGAATCACTATGTGCATCGGCAATTCCAGTGCTATCATGTCTGATCTAAGTCATATACAAGTGCTCTTCTTCAAACCCTGAGCCACCACCATAGCTCCTTTGATTATTCTCCAAGCATCTAAACTAAACTTAAGATCATAACCATTATCATTCAACTGCCCTACAAAGGTCATATTTCTCTTAAGTCCAGGAATGTTGTCTCACAATGTGCATCGTCCAAATGCTTCCATTACAAGATTTAACACACATAACTTCCTTCCCACAACATCCTAAGGGAATGTATTGCCTAGATAGGCCCTTCCAAATTTCCACCAACATTATTCTCCATTAGATTGTTGTCAGGGCAGGCATGAAACGATGCTCAAGAATCTAAAACCCAAGACTCTATTGGATTGTATACCGCCAGAATTAGTGCATCACTTGTCTCTTCAGTGGTTGTATTTGCTGAGTTTTCATCCTTCTTCGGTGCTTGACAATTAGCTTTTTAATGACCCTTCTTACCACAATTCCAACACTTATTGGAACTCTTATCCTTCTTCGACTTCCTCGATTTCGATCCACCCCGATTCAATTTCGAGCCTCGCTGCTTGGAATACCTCTAGACTCCATACTCAAAACTAATCTTAAAGAATTCCCCGACGAACCAGCCACTCCTTCCTGTGAATTTCCTCACTAACAACCACGTCTCTCACTTCGTCATACTTCAACATCGCCTTTCCGATTGATGCACTAACGGCCGTGACTGTTCCTCTCCAACTCTCTAGCAAAGAGGACAAAAAAATCAATTACGATCGAGTTCAGTCTCGACACAATCAAGTTAAACTTATTAAGATAATCACCACCGTGTGCTCTGTCATCTTTAAGTAGAGAAAACGCCGCATCATATGGATTTTGTTTGCTGCGAATGGTTTCTCGTACATGTCTGCAATAACCTTGAGCATCCCCTTTATGGTTGTCTCATTTGTGGTGTGAAGCGCCACGTTTCTCTCCAGAGTCAACCAAACAACGCTCATCGTCTTCCAATCAAGATTATTCCAGTATGCATCTGACATCGCCGTCAGTTTATCTTTCAATGGTTTCCACAAATCTTTACCATTTAGTAAATCCTCGACCTGCATCTGCCAGAACTCATAATCCGACCGGACAAACTTCTTGATTTACTTTACTTCCATCCATCATACAACTCCTGCAGAATTATACCGTTCTTAGAACCCGATGCTCTGATAGCATTTGTTGCGCTGTGGAAAAATATAAAACCACAACAAGAACAAATAACCACACACAATTGAAGGCGATAAATGACAATAAGCACGCAAGACGACATTTGTTTACCTAATTCGACGATGTCTACCTCAGGGGGAGATCCATGCCAGGATTACCACTATGATGATAATGATGAGATATTCATTATTACAAATAAGATACAATTGTACTTTACAAATTAAGAACAATCTCTTAAAATGTCTCTCAATCTCACATGTGTTTTCTTTCTTATTTTCATATTGCTCTATTTCTGTCGCACACTACATAGACGTCCTAATTACATATTTATAACTGCTAGGGCATCAGTATCGAGATGGGCCAAAATAGGGCCAGAACTATGGCGCGCGTCCAGCGTAAAGGCGCGATCCGACTCCGATAGTGCACGACATACACGATCACTGCCGTAGCGCCACTCCCTGGTTGCATGTCTGATCTGCTCTTAGTTCTCACTGTTGTTAGAACTACAATCTTCAAATTAAGTACACATTCTTCATTTTTAGGCTCCACCATCCTAACACATGACACGAAGATACACATTGACACCATTATTATTTGATCCTAAGATAGAAAGATCCTACAAACATAACCGAAGAGAAACACAAAGTTTGTCAAACACTGAAGACGAAGCAACCCATCCAAGGGAAACACAACAAGGACAACAGAATGAAGAAACAATGATCAACACTTGGGAGAAGGATATTTCATTCGACCTACAAGACAAGAACTCTTACCAATACTTGAAGGCACCGGATAATGTATTGTTATAACTGAAGATCATGAACCAATCAAGTCAGATAATTCTCTATGATCGACCGAAATTTATTCGAGAGAGTAATCATTGAAGATCCAACGACACCTCTCAAAGAGTTTCTTGGGACGTTAAAGTATTTCAACTCATATCTGATTCAACAAAATTGAAGTTATTTCCATTTTCATTCAATGGAGGAGCTAAGAGGTGGCTAAATGAACTGCCAAATAACAGCATCACAACATGGGAACAGATGGCACAACTCTTCTTGCAACAATTTTGCCCTCCGACAAAGGCAACAAATATAAGAAGTGAGATAGTTAATGGCTGGCAAATGGATGCAAAATCATTGTCTGAAGCATGGGAACGATTCAAAGGCATGACGAAGTGGTGTCCTCAACACAACTTCACAAACGAGGTACTACTTTAACAATTTTACTATGGACTGGACACAGTGTGCAAAAATACACTAGATGTCAGTTTATGAGGGTGTTTCATGCAAAGGACCGACGAAGAGGCATTTTCTACATTAGAGACAATTGCATCAACCATTTCAAAGTGGAATATAGACTTGGGTCCAAGTAAAAGAACAAAGAGAGTTCACAAGATCGACACTATCACTCAACTATCCGCACAAGTGGACGCCCTTAACACCAAACTGAAGTATATGAATGCGAGCTCACCAACCATAGTATGCAACAAATGTGGAGGAAATCATCCAACCAACGAGTGCAAATGAGTAAATACGGTCATGCATGAAGTAGACAACTATGCTGGTAACTACTCAAGGAAAAACAATCCATGCTCAAACAGTTACAACCCTGGGACTAGAAATCACAGTAACGCTTGTTGGGGAGGACGACAAAATTAACAACAAGGTGGACTTCAGAAACCAATGGAATTTCAACCAACAGAAAAGAAGGTAAATCTTGAGGAAATGTTGTACAATTATATGACGAAGACTGATGCAAGGATGGGGCAAACAAAGGCGAGATGTCAGAACAACAAGTTCACCCAAAGTAAACACATACCCCATAGTGTTCTACCATTTTTTTGAGAAACTGACTATCTTCTACTTCCCGAACACACAGTCCTCACAGAGACCCATGTGAACTATTTTTAGACCCGACAGCCTACCCTTCGAAGATAGATGCTTCATCCCTTTCTCACTCATGTGGCTAAGTCGACAACTCCATAAGTCAGAATCACTATATGCATCGGCAATTCCAGTGCTATCATGTTTGATCTCAGTTATATACAAGGTGCTCTTCTTCAAACCCCTATCCACCACCATAGCTCCTTTGATTATTCTCCAAGCATCTGAACTAAAGTTAAGATCATAACCATCATCATCCAACTTCCCTACAGAGATCATATTTCTCTTAAGTCCAGGAATGTGTCTCAGAATGCGCATCGTCCAAATGCTTCAATTACAAGATTTAACATAAATAACTCCCTTCCTCACAACATCCCAAGGGAATGTATTGCCTAGATAGGCCCTTCCAAAATTTCGAGCAACATAATTCTCCATTAGATTGTTGTTAGGGCAGGCATGAAATGTTGCTCAATAATCTAAAACTCAAGACTCTATTGGACTGTATACCGTTAGAATTAGTGCATCACTTGTCTCTTCAGTGGTTGTGTTTGCTGAGTTTTCATCCTTCTTCGGTGCTCAACAATTAGCTTTTTAATGACCCTTCTTACCATAATTCCAACACTTATTGGAACTCTTTTCCTTCTTCAACTTCCTCGATTTCAATCAACCCTGATTCGAATTCGAGCCTCGTTGCTTTGATCTACCTCTAGCCTCCATACGCAGAGCTAATCTTGAATAATTCCCCGACGAACCAGCCACTCCTTCTTGTGAATTTCCTCACTAACAACCAGGCCTCTCACTTCGTCAAACTTCAACCTCGCCTTCCCGAGTGATGCACTAACGACCGTGATTGTTATGCTCCAACTCTCTGGCAAAGAGGACAACAAAATCAATTCCAATTGAGTTCCGTCTTGACATATCAAGTTAAACTTATTAAGATGATCCGATACCACAGTGTGCTCTGTCATCTTCAAGTAGAGAAAACGTCGTTTCATATGGATTTTGTTGGCTGCTAATGGTTTCTTGTACATGTCTGCAATAACTTTCAGCATCCCCATCGTGGTTGTCTCATTTGTGGTGTGAAACGCCACTTTTCTCTCCAGAGTCAACCAAACCACGCTCATCGTCTTCCTATCAAGAATTTGCCAATCTGCATCTGACATGGCCGTCGGTTTATCTTTCAATGGTTTCCCTAGATCTTTACCATATAGTAAATCCTCGACCTGCATCTGCCAGGACTCATAATCCAACCGATTAAACTGCTTGATTTACGTTTTACTTCCATCCATCATACAACTCCTGCAGAATTGTACCGTCTTCAGAACCCGATGCTCTGATAGCATTTGTTGCGCAGTGGAAAAATACAAAACCACAACAAGAACAAATAAACACACACAATTGAAGGCGATAAATAACAATCAACACGCAAGACACGTCTTGTTTACCCAATTCGACGATGTCTACCTCTGGGAGAGATCCAAGCCAGGATTACCGCTATGATGATGATGATAAGAGATTCATTATTACAAATAAGATAC
Organism: Linaria vulgaris; assembly: GCA_948329865.1. Lineage (NCBI taxonomy): Eukaryota > Viridiplantae > Streptophyta > Magnoliopsida > Lamiales > Plantaginaceae > Linaria > Linaria vulgaris. The sequence continues at coordinate 37,607,706 of OX415252.1, forward strand.
AATTGTGCCTTACAGATTAAGAAAAATCTCTCACAATGTCTCTCAATATCACTTGTGTTTTCTTTCTTATTTTCATCTTTCTCTATATTTGTCGCACACTACATAGACGTCCTAATTACATATTTATAGCTGCTAGAGCATCAGAATCCAGATGGGCCAAAACTGGGCCAGAACTGTGGCACGCGTTCAGTGCAAAGGTGCAATCCGACTTCGATAGCGCCCCACATACGCGATCACCGGCGTAGCGCCACTCCCTGGTTGCACGTCTGATCTGCTCTTCGTTTTCACTGTTGTTAGAACTACAGTCTTCAATTTCATTACACATTCTTCATTATTCAGGCTCCATCATCCTAACACATAACGCGAAGAGACACCGTGACACCATTATTATTTGATCCTAAGATAGAAAGATCCTACAAATGTAACTGAAAAGAAACACAAAGTGTGTTAAGGAAAGAAAACTGAGAAACCCCTCCAAGAGAAACACAACAAGGACAATAGACTGAAAGAAGTAAGGATCAACACTTGGGAGAAGGATATTTCATTCGACCTACAAGACAAGAAGTCTTACCAATACTTGAAGGCACCATATAATGTATTGTTACAACTGAAGATCATGAAGCAATCAAGTCAGTGTATTCTCTATGATCGACCAAAATTAATTCGACAGAGTAATCACTGAAGATCCAATGACACGTCTCAAAGAGTTTATTGGGGCGTTAATGTATTTCAACTCATATCTAATTCAGCAAACTTGAAGTTTTTTCCATTTTTGTTCTATAGAGGAGCTAAGAGGTGGCTAAATGAACTGCCAAATAATAGCATCACGACATTGGAGCAGATGGCACAACTCTTCTTACAACAATTTTGCCCTTCGACAAAGGCAACAAATATGTGAAGTGAGATAGTTAATGTCTGGAAAATGGATGCAAAATCATTGTCTGGAGCTTGGGAACGATTCAAAGGCATGTCGAAGTGGTGTCCTCAACACAACTTTACAAACGAGGTACTACTTTAACAATTTTACTATGGACTGAACACGGTGTGTAAAAGTACATTAAATGTCAGTTTATGAGGGGGGATTCATGCAAAGGACCAACGAATAGGCATTTTCTTTATTAGAGACCATTGCAGCAACCATTTGAAAGTGGAATATAGACTGGGGTCCAAGTAAGAGAATATTGGGAGTTCACGAGATCGACATTATCACTCAACTATCCGCATAAGTGGACGCCCTTAACACCAAACTGAAGTATATGAATGCGAGCTCACCAATCATAGTATGCAACAACTGTGGAGGAAATCACCCAACCAACGAGTGCAAAGGAGTAAATACAGTCATGCATAAAGTAGTCAACTATGCTGGTAACTACTCGAGGCAAAACAATACATACTCGAACAGTTACAACTGGGACAAGATTTCACCGTAACGCTTCTTGGGGAGGACAACAAAATTAACAACAAGGTGGACTTCAGAAACCAATGGGATTTCAACGAGCAGAAAAGAAGGCGAATCTTAAGAAAATATTGTACAATTATATGATGAAGACTGATGCAAGGATGGGGCAAGCCGAGACGTCAGAACACCAAGATCACCCAAAGTAAACACATACCCCGTATTGTTCTACCACCTTTTGAGAAACTGACTATCTTCTGCTTCCCAAACCCACAGTCCTCACAGAGACCCATGTGAACTGTTTTTAGACCCGACAGCTTAGCCTTCAAAGACAGATGCTTCTTCCCTTTCGCACTCATGTGGCTAAGTCGACAATGACTTAAGTCATAATCACTATATGCATCGGCAATTCCAGTGCTATCATGTTTGATCTCAGTCATATACAAGGTGCCCTTCTTCAAACCCCGAGCCACCACCATAGCTCCTTTGATTATTCTCCAAGCATCTGAACTAAAGTTAAGGTCAAAACCATCATCATCCAACTGCACTACAAAGATCATATTTCTCTTAAGTCCATGAATGTGTCTCACAACGCGCATCATCCAAATGCTTCAGTTACAAGATTTAACACTAGCGAATCCCTTCCCCACAACATCCAAATGGAAGTTATTGCCTAGATAGGCCCTTCCAAAATTTCCAGCAACATAATTATCCATTAGATTGTTGTCAGGGCAGGCATGAAACGATGCTCAAGAATCTAAAACCCATGACTCTATTGGACTATATACCGTCTAAATTAGTGCATCACTATTCTCTTCGGTGATTATGTTTGCTGAGTTTTCATCCTTCTTCCGTGGTCGACAATTAGCTTTTTAATGACCCTTCTTTCCACAATTCCAACACTCATTGGAACTCTTGTCCTTCTTCGACTTCCTCGATTTCGATCAACCCCGATTCGAATTCGAGCCTCGTTGCTTTGATCTACCTCTAGCCTCCATACCAAGAACTGATCTTGAAGAATTCCCCGACGAACCAGCCGACTCCTTTCTGTGGGTTTCCTCACTAACTTCGTCATACTTCAACCTCGCCTTCCCGATTGATGCACTAACGGTCGTGACTGTTCTGCACCAACTCTCTGGTAAAGAGGACGACAAAATCAAATCCGATCGAGTTCAGTCTTGACACAATCAAGTTAAACTTATTAAGACGATCAGACACCACCGTGTGCACTGTCATCTTCAAGTAGAGAAAATATCGCATTAAATGGATTTTGTTGGCTGCTAATGGTTTCTCGTACATGTCTGCAATAATCTTTAGCATCCCCTTTGTGGTTGCCTCCTTTGTGGTGTGAAACGCCACGTTTCTCTCTAAATTCAACCAAACCACGCTCATTGCCTTCCTATCAAGAATTTTCCATTCTGCATCTGACATCGCCGTCGGTTTATCTTTCAATGGTTTCCACAAATCTTTACCATATAGTAAATCCTCGACCTGCATCTACCAGAACTCATAATCCGACCGGCCAAACTTCAAGTATTACATTTTACTTCCATCCATTATACAACTCCTGCAGAATTGTACCATCCCTTAGAACGCGATGCTCTGATAACACTTGTTGCAAAGTGGAAAAATACAAAACCACAACAAGAACAAATAAACACACAAAATTGAAGGCGATAAATAATAATCAGCACGCAAGACACAATTTGTTTACCCAACTCCACGATGTCTACCTCTGGGGGATATCCAAAACAGGATTACCTCTATGATGATGATGAGAGATTCATTATTACAAATAAGGTACAATTGTGCCTTACAGATTCAGAACAATCTCTCACAATGTCTCTCAATCTCACATGTGTTTGCTTTCTTATTTTCATCTCTCTCTATATCTGTCACACACTACATAGACGTCCTATTTACATATTTATAGCTGTTAGGGCATCAGAATCGAGATGGGCCACAACTGGGCCAAGAATGTGGTGCACATCCAGTGCAAAGGCGCGATCAGACTCCGATAGTGCCCCACATACATGATCATCGTCGTACCGCCACTCCCTGGTTGTATGTCTGATCTGCTCTTCGTTCTCACTGTTGTTAGAACTATAGTCTTCAAATTCAATACACACTCTTCATTGTTCAGGCTCCACCATCCTAACACATGACACGAAGAGACACCGTGACACCATTATTATTTGATCATGAGATAGAAAGATCCTACAAACGTAACCGAAAAGAAACACATAGTGTGTCAAACACTGAAGACGGAGCAACCCTCCAAGAGAAACACAACAAGGACAACAGACTGAAAGAAACAATGATCAACACATAGGAAAATGATATTTCATTCAACCTACAAGACAAGAAGTCTTACCAATACTTGAAGGCGATGGATAATGTATTGTTACAACTGAAGATCATGAACAAATCAAGTCAGCTCTATTCTCTATGATCGGCCAAAATTAATTCGAGAGAGTAATCACTAAAGATCCAATGACATGTCTCAAAGAGTTTCTTGGGATGTTAAAGTATTTAAACTCATATTTGATTCAGCAAAATTAAAGTTATTTCCATTTTCGTTTAATGGAGGAGCTAAGAGGTGGTTAAATGAACTACCATATAACAGCATCACGACATGGGAGTAGATGGCACAACTCTTCTTACAACAACTTTTCCCTCCGATAAAGACAACAAATATGAGAAGTGAGATAGTTCATTTATGGCAAATGGATGCAAAATCATTGTCTGAAGCATGAGAACGATTCAAAGGCATGACGAAGTGGTGTCCTTATCACAACTTCACAAACGAGGAACTACTTTAACAATTTTATTATAGACTGAACACAGTGTGCAAAAATACACTAGATGTCAGTTTAAGAGGGGGATCCATGCAAATGACCGACGAAGATGCATTTTCTTTATTAGAGACAATTGTACCAACCATTTCAAAGTGGAATGTAGACTAGGGTCCAAGTAAGTGAACAATGGGAGTTCATGAGATCGACACTATCACTCAACTATCCGCACAAGTAATCGCCCTTAACACCAAACTGAAGTATATGAATGCAAGCTCACAAATCATAGTATGCAACAACTGTGGAGGAAATCACCCAACCAACGACTGCAAAGGAGTAATATATTCATGCATGAAGTAGTCAACTATCCTTGTAACTACTGGAGGCAAAACAATCCATGCTCGAACAGTCACAACCCTGGGATAAGAAATCGTCGTAACTCTTCTTGGGGAGGACAACAAAATTAACAAACAAGGTGGACTTCAGAAACCAATGGGATTTCAACCAGCAGAAAAGAAGGGGAATCTTGAGGAAATGTTGTACAATTATATGACGAAGACTGATGCAAGGATGGGGCAAATAGAGGCGAGATTTCAGAACAACAACAACTCATTGAGAAAAAACTTGGCCTAATTGCCACTCAGTTAGTTACTCGACTTACTAAAACACTGCCTAGGAACACAGAGACAAACCCGAGGGAACAAGTTAATATGGTCTCAACTGAAGAAGATGTTTTGAGCAAAGTCTCAGAGCAAGTGGTAAAAATTCGATATCCCTTCGAGGATTCATCACGTGGAATAATTTGTTGTGGTTTTCAATAACCTACTGGGACCAATGACACTTGAAGAAGCAGTGAGACAAGTACCAGAATATGCTAAGTATTTGGGAGACACAAGAATAGTCAAGAGGAAGATAGATGAGATTAGGATTCACAAAGTCTTTACACTTCAAGCAATTGAAGGACTGCCAACAAAGCTTAAGGATCCTTGGAGTTTTACTATACCATGCATTATTAATGATAATTTGCTTGAACATTCTTTATGTGATTTAGGGGCTAGCATAAATCTCATGCTATATACTATTTGTGAACGTCTTAACTTACCTGATTTGAGAGCAACTGATTTAACAATTCAACTTGCTGATAAGAGTATTACTTATCCTAAGGGGGTAATAGAAGATGTTATGGTTAAGATTAGTAAATTTACTTTTCCGACTGATTTTGGGGTTATTGATATGAGTGAAAAGTATATATTTCCATTGATTTTGGGAAGACCATTCTTAGCTACTACTAATGCTTTGATTGATGTAAGAGAAAGAATTGTCACTTTGAAATTTAACAAGGAGCATGTTAGTTTTAAGGTTTTAAAAAGGGTTTACCCAAAGGAACCACCAATGAAGAAGCTAGCTAGGGGAGAAAATTTTGCGTATCCATTTAACCATGATGGAGCAATTAGACACCTTAGAATTAGTAGCATCGGGCTAGACACCGTAAAAACTAAGTGTTGTTTGGGAGGCAACCCAAAAGTTTTATATTTTTTTTTCAAGTCATTTATTTTTACCGTTATTTCATTTTTCAATTTTGATTGTTTTGTAGGGGAAATTGGGAACACAAATATGAAAGTTGGAATCACACAAGATAAAAAGGAGTTGGATTTTTGGCAAAAATCTGACAGCAACAGTTTTTCAATCGACGGGGAGACGCGATGTGGCTGATAGTGCGTGCTGATAGCGCGTGCCTCTTGACGTTTTTGGGCGATGCAGCTTTTTCACACTATGATCGTAGAACCTACTAGAAAATAAAATAAAAATGGACGCGATTTGATCGTGCGTGTCACGCGCGATGGGGACACAATTGAGCTGATCACATGCCAAAGTCAGAACGATTTCTGTACACTAGGGATACAAGAATAAGTTTCCTTACTTATTTACTACCTTTTATCTATTATTCCGAGATTTAATATATTAACATGTTGCCTAAATATATTTGTTTTGTGAGAGAATGTTTTAGTTTTGAAATTACCTATATGGTGGAATCATATTCCATCTTTATCTATATGTATTACTATACTACTTATATAGGTGAATTCAAGGTTTAGGTCATTAGTTCCCAACACAAGTTAAAATCCCAAGTTGTTTTTCTTCATTATCATTCTCTATTATTTTCAACACTTATTCTACTTGATCAAACACCATGGCATTGTAGAAAAACACCAAAAAAATGCCTTAGGAACTTTTCAAGTTCCGATGAGGAGGAATCACCACCATCATCTCCACGCGCCCAACCATGCAAGAAGAAAACCAAGGATGATGCACCAACAAAGAAACAAAAACTCGTGAAGAAATCATTCATCATCGAGAGGGGATTTGACGTTTTCACGACAAATTCAAGACATGGGATGGACGACGTTTGCTAAACAACTAAAATATGTCTACAAAACTATGGTGATTAGATTTTTTACAGACGCAACTGCACCAATTACCGGACCAATCTCATTAAGAGGGAAAAAGGTACACATCTTCGAAAACATTATAAATGAATATTACAAGTTGGATTTAGAGAAAATTACGGGAGGAGAGCATCAGAAACGAGAATCAACTATGTCAGAAGAGGCATTTAGGGACGTGTTATCCTAGACACCGTTGTTCGAGAGCTGAAATCAGCTAATCCTCTTATCCTTTATAGTAAACTAGTGCCAGAATATAAGGCTTTGTATAGTTTCATTATTTCACGAATTGCACAAACTAACCATAGGACATATGCACACTAGGACAGATTAAAATATTTGAGGTGGATACGTGATGGAATCCTAATAAATGCGGGGCAAGAAATTATGAATTCGATTAACACTTTTACTACAGGAAGAACATCAAGAGCTATCCCACATGGAGGGCTGATCACAAGGATTTGTAGAGCAGCAGGATTTCTAGTTAAACAATTCGACAAGAAGGAATTTATTGAATATGTTATTACAAAGAAGAAAATTGATGGATATGGAAAAGTAAAAGTGTCAAAGCCAAATTCAGCGAGTGTAGAGGAGTTGGTGAAAAAAGCAATGGAAAGTCAGACAACATAATTAAAGGACTTCATATGAATCGAGTTCAAAAATGTTCTGAAAGATATTTACAACTCATGGGAGGAAGTGATGATCAGGTTGAACAAGATGAACGGGGAAGAATTCGACACAGCACCAGACAACATTCAGGAAGAACAAAATTTCTAGGGGAGTCCTCTGTTTTAATTCTTTTTCTTTTTCTTTTTCTTTTCTTAGAGGTAGTTCAATGGGGACATTGAATGAGTTAATTTGTAGGGGGTGAATAGCTTCACTATTTAAGTTAGTTTTACTGCACTTTTTTCATTTTTAGAGTCTGTTTTTAGTTATTTTTTGAGTCTGTCTGTTAGAATTAAATTTGAAGTAATAAAAGCATGCAAAAGTTAGGATCTATGATGATATATGCCCAATATATGAGGATTTGGGAAGAAATTAATTATGTATGGATGATAGGAGTACACTTTGGTTAATTTTGTTGAAAGCATGATATTTCATACACACCATTCACGATGAGCATGAGTATAAAATATTGAGATAATTGTATGGGATTTATAAGAAAATGGGATGTTACATAGAAATTATGAATCTTAAGTGATTTATTCTATCATTGTTTGTAGTAATTGTGAATTTGAATTGTTGAGGAAATGAAATAGGCCATCTTTTCAATATTTGAGTTTTAGCCTTTCAAGCACAAAACGAGTTATGAAAAATCCACCAAACCCCACTGATGCCTTTTCTGTGGAGCCTTTGTTTATGAAACCTACTCACCTACCATGAGTCGAAAGAAAAAAAACATCCTACCCATTTCTAGAAATGGACATAGTGGATTGAAGGAGGGATAAGGTATGAGCTCAAAACAAAAGCATGAGCTAAAATGATATATTAACAAAAAAGGAGGATGAACCTAATATAAATCACAAATAACCCTTTGCAAAAACTTTAACTTTCGGGGTGCATCTCGAAAATCTATAAAGTATTAGGTGGATTGAATTATTGCGCAAATGAAAAGATGCCAAAATAAGCCTAAAATATATGGCCAAATGAAGAAGGTACAAAACAAGGGAGGAAAATAAAACATTACTGAGTAAATCCACTATGGACATCTCTAGAGCTCATAAACATCTTTTTCATTTATAGCCCATACCGCGGCCCATCATTAGAAGCTAACAAAGTCCTATAAATCCTCCACATGAAAATTTTGCATGCATGTAAAATAGTGAGAAAGGTAGAAAGCAAGGGAGGAGTAACTATATGTGAAATTTCGTGATCTTATGAGTTTTACATGAAAGTCTTGTATTTTATACTTGTGATACATGAGCACACCACTTTGCACGATGAAATATATGTGATGACAACTTGATTAACCTTGGTGTGCAATGACTTAACACCTATGATTCTTATTATTTCAATTACCAAATATAGGTGGCATTATGAGACGAAATCCTGATTTGAGCATGCTGTTATTATTAGAATTTTAATTCTTTTTCTCAGAGTCTTGCTCGGGACAAGCAAAGGTCTAAGTATGGGGGTATTTGATAAAAGAATTATTATACTGAATTAAGCACCTGATTTCCTAGGCTTTGTACAATTCTTATGGTAATTTCACTTATTTCAGTATTGTTTTGTTATTCTTGTAGTTTGAGTCAAGTCAGAGCAAAACAATGCTTATGATGAGGATTTCAGCCCATTTTGGTAACAACCGGGAGTAGAGATATGATGCCACCAACCGCACTTCTAAAAAGACCAAAAAATAGAATGCAAGGCGAGCAAGAACATAATCGCACATGGAAGCTGAAGAAACAAAATGGCGCGCTATCAAGACGAAAAATGAGCTGAAGTCAAAAACTCTAAAATAAATCCCAGAGCAAAAAAAAACTATAAAAAGGATGATACGTTCAACAACCAAAGGACGACCATTCAACCATTCTTCAACGGTTTTCAGAGCACAAAACACCATTTACAAAGAGTTAGAGAGCATTCTCGGGGTTAGAGAAGAGCAAAAACTCTACCATTTGTGGCACTACAATCATAGTTAATTGAGAAAGGGAAACAAAGGGAGGTAGCAATCAGAGTAGAGGAAAGTAGCGGGAAAATCAGTAGTTTAATCTTTTTTTTTTTCAATAATCTATGATTAATTGTTGTGATTTAAATGTGACTATGAGTAGCTAATCGTCTCAGTATCAGAGAGATGATGTAGTTAATCTCATATGGATGAACCTTGAACCTATGTTTTGATTGTGTTTATTGATGATTTAGTGTTGTTGGATATTATTTGTTGCTTATGTTACTTGGTTTGTTTTGATGCACGCGTTTCTATGAGGCAGAGTAGTGACAATGAACAACCTTGTATTATGTTGAATTACGCATAGGAGATAATTAATGCAACACTAGCATAGTAGATCAGGCAGATAAATCTTTAGACCTTCGACATTAGTGTGCTCGTGGAATCTAAATCATAGTTGGTAACTCTAATTCACTTCTATAACACTGTATAGATCCTATGATATGGTGAACTTATGGTGAGAGAAAAGTGCTTAACGGCCTGACATCATTAGGGATTAGAGGGCTCTTTATGCCATCGAAAGGTGACTAATTTGCTACATCAACTTGGAAACAAAACGATCATCAATAGATAGCGTCTTGCATAAGAGTCATTGGTATTTTGTCTATGAAGTGCATGCATCCGAGATTAATGAAATCCATCTCTTAGATACCTTTTACTTAATATGTTTCACAACCTTAGCAATCAATCAATCAATCAACTAAATTATGTTTTAGTTAGTTAGCTTAGTTTTAGTTCTTTTACAAATCTTTCCAATTGCGATCTTTAGTTAATCTTACTTTAAGCATCCTAATTTAGATCTTTAGTTGTTAGTTAGTTAATTAAGCGTTCTCTGTCTTTATTTATTTCTTCAACGATAAAAGCAAAAAATAAAAGAAAATTAATTCATTAAGCGTGCACCAATATAATTGCTAAAGTTACAAATATCTTCTCTCTTGGGATTCGAAACTTGGGTAGTATCTATACTTTCTATTTTATTATTACTTGACTAGTATACTTGCGATAGAGTGTGTATTGAGGTAAAATCTGAACACATACAAAACATGCATCAAGTTTTTGGTTGCACTCGGTGGAGAGAATATTTGAGTATCATGAAGTACCGGAAGATCGAAAAGTGAAGTTGGCGTCCATGAAGCTGACCAAACACGCATCGATATGATAGGAATACCTTAAAACCTAATGACCTCATGAAAGAAAATAGCGATTGTTACATGGGAAAAATGAAAAAGATGCTCAAGAGAAAATTCTTGTCGGATAACTATCGACAAGATATTTTTCTCAAGCTTTATAACTTCAAGCAAAGCAAAAAGTCAGTTGAAGAATATACAATGAAATTTGATCAACCCTCTATGAGATGTGAAATTGTAGAGCCGAAAGAGAAAAAAATAGCTCGTTGCCTTGGTGGTTTGTGCGCTGAAATCGCTAATATCATTCAATTAAAGCCATATTAGACCTACAACGATGTAATCAAGCTTTCACTGAAGGTTGAAAAACAACTCCTCTGGTATGTAGCTTGCCATGAGTCTTTCAAACACAAGGTAATCTTTCATGAGTCGAACAATGAGACATTCTATGATGAGGATATTAATTCTACTGATCAACACCAAACTTCATGTGACAATTCTTGTTCAATCTTCCGTGATCAACAAGACTATGAATTGCAACAATGTTTCATGAATATCAAAAATGATGTTTTGGAAATTGAGGAAGAATATGATAGCGAAGAAAAAGTTTGTGATTGTCTTCTAATTTATGATGAATAGGAAGAAGAGGAAGAAAATGATGTTAACCATAAAGATAGTGGAGGACTTTTTATGGTGGATCCTAACAAAAGTGCATTCTATGTTGATGATGGTTCTTCACATGTCAATGTGCTATTTGATTCAAAATATATTTTCAATGACCAAGTTCAACTTTTGATATTTGAATCCCAAAAAGTGATGGTACAAGAAGTTAATGATGATCTATTTTTTGTGGAAAACAATGGTTATGCCATCAATTTTGTCATCAGAACGTCTTATCTTGATGGTAACAAAGTCGATCATCAAAATTATTATTTCAAGGTAATGGAGTATCTGAAACCTTTAGCAAAGATATCAACTTGGCAATTGGATTTTTTGATTGCACCATTAGTTGAGCTAATTTTAAGCTGGACAAGATTTTTGGACGTGTTCTTTCCTACAAAAGAACAACATTGTTGGAATTACATTCAAATAAAGTTTGCGCATATTGCAATATACAATTAAAGGTCTTGTGGTCATCTTACTATCCAACATTGTTGGAATTATATTCAAATAAAGTTTGCGCATATTGGAGTATACAATTAAAGGGCTTGTGGTCATCTTACTATCCTTTGCTGGAGTATCTGATAGCAAAGGAAACACATGACGAGTTTGCACGCAGCGGGAAAGAATGATGTAGGAATAAGTCATGGGAAAAAGGTCTTTATGAAATTAGTGGATTAAAATTCAATTTTCAGCACTTGGTCCAACAATATGCCCAACCTGTTTCGTAAATGGCTTTGGTTGGGAAGGTTCCAGAAGGGGTGTAATACATGGTTGGAAAGCTCTACAACTCCGCTTTTGAATAAAGTAAATAAGAGGTCATTTGGTATTTTCTAAGGAGAGTTATGGCAGTTTTACTGAGACTGCGTGGACTGCTTTGAATTATGTCATCTCATATTCCTTAATAATTCCAGGTCTTATTTTCAATTGTCTCTAAGTTGAGTCCATTCTCATCACCTTTTAGAGTTAGAATTTACATTTTTCTAGAGTTAATTTATATTTATTAATGCTTAGGAAGTTTGAAGGGTCTAGAGATCATTCTAGAACAAGATTTCACCTATATATAGTAAATGATTTTGTAATATTTCGAAAAATTCAGATTGGAATAAAATAACAACTTCCTTTATAAGTATGTGGCTTTCTTAAACTCTTGTTCTTTTTGGTGTATTTCTTAAGGCAACGAGTGGATTTATGTTCTATGGTAAATTTCCATAGAGTAAAGAGTGTTTTTGAGTGTTCTCTTTATTTCCTCCTCACTTGTCCAACTTAGCGGTATCAATTTTTTTATTTGAGTATTTATTTTTTAAAAACGAACTTTAGGAATTTATATATTTAAGCTCGGCATTTACAAAGAAATGATCAAGGATCGTGCTCGAACAGAAACATAAAGAAATGCAATGGTCCACCACCAAGATCAAACGGCAGGAAACATGGGAGTTGATATGGGTTATGAAATGTATATGAGTTCATGTATATTTATGGTACACAGGCTGGTGCTCAGCGGGTGTATGTGGTGGATGCTAGTGACATTGTTGTTCAGGCAAATAACTTAGCTGACAAGATCGTAGTCTTGCATGGGCGAGTTGATGATATCAAAATTGATGAAAATGTAAATATTATATGATTCTTTATGAGACCCCCTTGTATCCGTGACATGTAAATACGGACTATAGAAGTTTTGTATCGTATCAAAGATTTTATTTTTTTAAACTATGAATATGTTACGTGACATCTTTGATGCATATTGTACATGTATCAAAGTCTAACCCTTATCTGCAATATTGTATAAGGTGCTACAACGTTCAATTTCCTTCTGGATATACGTCTATAACACAAACAAGCAATATAATTGCGAAATTTTTTACGACCCTTGAAATTTAAATTTAAGAATATTTGATATTAGATACATGAATACAATTGCAACTTACTAATCTAGTTCAACATAATTATTTGTTATTTATTGTTTATGATAAATGTGAAGGGTCACAATTAATGCACGATACCTAATTATCCATTCCTCCATTTTGTTTTCTATAAATGTGAAATCTCTGTAGACTGAATTCATTATCTTCACATCCTATATTTTTTATCTTTTTTACACTTGTTTTCCAAAAAGTTTCAGACTTATGTTCTTACCGGGATTTGCTTTTATGTGCGCGTAATTTTGTTATTGTTGATTATTTCTTATTTCAATATTTTTGATATAAAACTAAGCTTTAGGAATATACATATTTAACCTCGGCATTCACGAAGAAATAATCAAGGATTTTTCTTGAAAAAAAATATACAAAAATGCAATGTTCCGCCATCAAGATTGCACCGTTGCAAAAGTGGTATTTGATTTGGGTTGTGAAACATATATGCATTCAATCTATGTCTTTTGTGCACAGGATGGTGCTTAGTCGGTATATGCGGTGGATGCTAGTTGGTGATGCAATACCATCAGACCCCTAGGGTGGGCAATTTCAGGATATTGATCGAGTGACTTTTATTCGAAATGTTGATCCCGAGCCTGAGAGGCGCGAGCGATGATTTTATTGTTTTTTGCGAGAGTGGGTAGGTTACAAGTGGTGGAACTCAGTTGGGGAGGGGGTGAGCTAGTACAAGGATAGCTTTACGGTACAAGTGTGCTTTTGCTAGCAGCTAAGTGCCAAAGTGGTGCTGAAATCTTTGCTAAGTCGTGCGTGAGTGAGCGAAAGTGGGGAGACAAAAGGCTAGAAATTACAAGTATGAGAAAGTGAATGAACAATGAGTGTGTCCAACTTCTCGCTATAGGAGTGCTAACAAGCCCCTATTTATAGAACTTTCATGGGGGTTGCTGGCCAATTGTGCCTTGTCTTATATTGAGAGTAATTGACTAAACCAACCAATTGGATGGGTCTTCTTCTGTGCCAATGAACATTTTCGACAGGGGTGGCCTATGGTGAGGCTTCTTCTGCACCAATGCAGGTCGTTAGCTGTGGGAGCCAATCAAGTGAGATTTCTTGCGTCCATTAGGTGTTGTAGGTGGACTGTGCCAGTGTGATTTGCCGATTTTGGGCCCAATAGTTTATCTTCTGCGGGGAATGACCAATCATATTTGGTCTTCTTTTTATTTATAATGAGTGGTTTTGAGTAAGGGAGTAAATGGGCACTGAGTTCCTTTTTGTAACCCCTCGTTGCTTTTCTCCATTACTTTGTCGAGATGTGAGAATAGAATGTTAGTGAAATATTTTCTCTGTGTGGGTATACTCGTAATAAGCATTTGTCAGAAATTTTATCAGAGCTGATGAAAAAACATAGTTAAGCCCAATGGGATTATTACCAGGGAAGGCTCGTAGGATATTACGTTAGAAAGACAATGATGTTTGTTTTAGTGAGACCTGGAGGCCAAGCATCTTAAGAGAGTACCTCTAGGGTAGCGTGGATGTGTATGACTATAGAGATCGTGATCCCACGGAGGGGAGGGTGTAATGAGTGTTATCTGCGGGGATAGGGTATATCTCGATTTGTTGATCCTCATAAGTGTACTCGAGTATGTCCCCCGTTATGTGTAGTCTTAGAGTGCTACGATGAGAAGGTATCCCTTAGACTCTACCTGCTAGGAGGATCGGGGGAGGATCGAGTGGCACAATCCGATGCCTTTTCTGGGTGTGGTCGATAGGGATGTTCCGTGTGTCTTACCTACCGTCCCCAGAATGTCTCTCGCTATTCCTTGAAGCTTCCTCTCGTGGGAGGGAATAATTATAATTAATGATATACATCATCAAATGTCTCCCCAGTTCTGAGTGTACTTCGTTGAAAACACTCAAAACTAGAGTGTGTTGTCACGCAGTTATTGGTCTAGGGTTTCATGTTGACCACGTGGCTCTTCGTTGTCTACATGTCTGGAGGTGACGATTGCTTTTATTTGGCTATAAATAGAGGATTTGGCTCTTTTATCTTCATTCACTTTCATTAGATTTCGTTTTCCCTCTCTTTTATTCTTCTACAAATCTAAAAGCTTTTCCTGTTGCGATAATGGCGTCTAAAAATCCATATGGTGATCTAGGTATCCCATTGGTGTGGGTAGAGAAATTCTCCAGCAAGTGGGGAGGATCTGACTCCTGTGGTCCCTTTTGCAGTGGCAAAAGCAAGTGTTTCTTTAGCCGTCGTTGTGCTTAGGGTGGCACCAATAAAATGCCGACAAATAAATTTAAGAAGGCGGCGGCGACTCTGCCGTTTAGAGTTTTGGTTGACGAAGTGCCTAGTAACGTGCAGTCTACGGGGGGGGGTTAATGCCAAGTTCACCCGTTATGGGATTGAGGTGTTCCAAGTGGATGTTTAGATTCTGACGGAGGACGAAAGGGGGACCTCTCCCTGTGATAAATACTTAACTGTGTACTACCCGCAATTGAAGGCAGGGCTCTAGTCTTTGTTGCCTCCATTTTCCTGCGAGGTACTTAAGGCGTGTGGTCTATACCCGAGTTAGCTGGCTCCTAATAGGTACACCACATTGGCCGCTTCTGTATTCATCTATCCGACGTACCTTCACACTTGCACGGTAGCTCAATTTTTTGGAGATTTTGACTTGCCCAAGTCGTCGGGGAGCCCAATCTTCTACACTTTCACAATAAGGGGACGAATTGCATTTTGCACAAGCTCGCTAGGTCACACAGTGGCTGGAAGGATAAGTTCTTCTTTGCTCGACCCCTAGTTGAGAAGGTTAAGTGGGATGTTACTCTTAAGTAGAACGAGGAGCCGTTCATCCCTGACACATGCGATGTGGAGAAGGAGATGAAACAACTAATCAACAAGGGTTTTTTCGACTAGGGGCTTAGCTGCTACCTAATGATGAAGTGGGATACTTGTATCTTCCTATATAGGGCATGCAAGTTGGATGACTGGACGCTGCAAGCCTTCATTCTTAACCCGGATAATATCTTCTTGAGTAAGTTTTACCTTTCTTCCTTTACCAAGTCCTAATTTTCATTTCTGTAAATGTGCCTCATTTTTTGCATGATCGTTATTTTGTAGGACAGATGATGGATGGGTTGAAGTATGTGCCGCCTTCCGCGCCTGTAGGTGGTGCTCGTAAGAAGCAGGGCCAAAGAACTAGGTTGGACCGAGGCTCGACGGCTGTTGTAGAGTCAAAAACTGATGGCACTGCTTCCCAGGGTGGGGTATAGAACAACATTCAGAGGAGTCCTCTCAGAGTGGGGAGCCGGAAAGAGAGAAATGTGTTGGGTCTTCCATTCATCCTTAGACGGGGGATCAGCCAAAGGTCTCTTCCAAGGAAGTGGCCATCATGGTTAATAGCAACTCAGAGGATGAGAAAGATTCTCATACGTTACGGGTTATGAGTCGTAATGTTTCCAGGTCATCTCATCGGGTTGTGAAAATCTTTATGCCGAGTTGCTTATATCCGAGGGGCTACCGGCTACCCAAGGAGCGCGCGGGGACACGACTTGGTTGGGTGACCTCACTTATTCTGAGGAGGTGGAGGAGGATCTTAGGGAGGATCCGGATGGTATGTCTCTTATTGTGAGATAGGAGATAAACTAAATACCTTCATCTTTCCACGTAGTTGAGACGAGTTCGAAAGCAGCAGAAATTTCCTCTCCCCATGAAGTGGTTCATTCTACAGGGCCTTTGGCCCTTTCCTCTAATCAGAGAGCAAGGTCGTCGGTTTCGGCCATCACCCCGACCATGTGGGGTTCAGTGGTGCCTCTGGCTCTTCGTCTCCAGCTAGATGACATCTCTGGGATTAGCTCGAGGGCTCCCGCAGTGTTTGATAATGTGGTGACTCTGGCAGCCTTTTCGCCTGTATCTTCCTATAGCCCCAAGGTTCTCTGGGTAATGGCATGTCTTTCATCAACTTTGGTACATAATCTTGACTTTCATTACCCCTTCTTCATTTTATCCTACTGCTTTCACTGTGCTACCCCGTGTCACGTTGGTCGTTCAGGTGCCTCTGGGGGTAAAGGGGCTCATGACTTCTTGCCACGAGGTAAATCGTCACAGAGATTCTCGTATGCGGTTGAAAGAAATGGAGAAGGTCAACTGAGCTCAGACTGCTCATTGCTCAGAGCTGGCAAGTGGGATGGACAATCGAGGGATCTGTATTCAAGAGCTCAAACTTTTGAGGGAGTCCTTGAAAGTTCGCGTGGCCAAGTTGGAGAAAGAGGGAGAGGCTACTCAAGCTAGGGAGGCTGAACTGGTTCAAGAGCTGGGAAGTCCCAACAATTGGTGGAGTAGTTGCGCGATAAGGTGTCTAAGACAGTGCTTGAGGTTGATGAAAAGTTGGCTTCTCAAAAGGCCACTCTGGAGGAGGAGTTTGAGCAACGGCTCAAACGATACTATACGAGACTCCTTTTGTGGGGATTTCTGGCTTGTAAGAAGCTGGGCCAGTCTCTTGGGGTATACACTGTAGATGCCAATCTAGTGGGGTTAGCGTCGAAAAAAAATGACGAGGCCTCCAGATCGAGATGAGACTATGTCCCTTATGTGTCGACTTCTACAATGAGGACTTCACATTGGTCGTTTTTTTGTTCTGTGGACTTTTTACCCGACTCCTTAATTGTAGATAGATAGGGGTGGATCTCTTGTGTCCATAGTGCCCTTATTTTGTAATCTGGGGGTTGTATAAGGAGTACCCCAATCTGATTAATGAATAAAAACTCGATTATTTTATTGACAATTGTTGTATTCCGCTTTAGCTTCTTTATTTTCTTCTCTCGTTGTGGGCTCTTCCACCTTGAGCGTGATTTGCTAAAGATAATCTCAATGTATATGAGGGCCTCCATACTTAACAATTTTTTACAATTCTCGTTTTATCCTTTTTGGACAGGCGTCCCCCTTTTGTTGGTGCTGGTTTATCTTCCTTCACGAGTCACATTTTATCTTGACGTGATTTCAAAATTTGGTCAGCACCCTTCCATTGGCGTCTCTTGGGAATTGGCGTCATTGATGTGGACAGTTGTGAGAATTAATAATGTCGATTCATTTCACCTATCATGTTGCCCGATGTTCCAGTTTATTGTCGATTAGTGGATGCGACAGTTATGGAGTGTCGTGAATGGGAAGTTAAGGGGTCCAATCCAAATTTGAATTTTGAGCGGGAATTCGAAACGACACTCTTGTTCAATAAATAATGCATTCCTAATGCCTTTATCATCCACATCCACACAAGCCATTATGCTCTTCTTCTTCTTACAGCTTCCCTTCACTTTTCCAACTACTCTTGTTGTAACCCTTCATTTTACCACCACAATCATGGTATCCCAAGCTACTTCTGACTACTCCGATTATGACAGCCCTGCAGCACCCCGCCATTGCGGTCAAAGCGTTAGTCTACTACCTTAGGCGATTGGTATGTTTCCCAATGAACTCGTAAGATACAAGCTATGCCATCTCATACGCCTTTGATTGTTCCCATTGCCTATCTAGAGGTGGTGTTGGTGGTGGTTTTGGTGGGGTTGTTACCCTAACTCCGGCTAACTGAATTAGGGTGACGTTCCTGAACTAACCCCCTTACACCCGCCCGAGGGATTGGTCTATATACAACTAGGGTAATTTGGAGCCTTCAGGTATGGTGAAAAAGAGTCGTGTGAGTAAAACCATCGGCCCGGAGACATTGGAGGGGGCCTTGGTCGTTCTAAAGTCAGTCAACATTTCTAAGGCTGACGTTCGGGTGCTGATTCCGACTAACGATCAACGTGCGTATGATTCTCTAGGGAATACGTGTGTGTTGTGGCCTTTGATGCTTTTTTAATTTCAATGTGAGCGACCTATTTGCTTATTGGTAGATATGTTCGAGTTAGTTAACTCTCGCTTCGTACCGATAAGCCATGCCTAATCGAAAAAGGGTGTTGCCAACTTTTGAATATTTTGTGTACTCCTCAGGCCGTGGCGGGGGACTTTGGTCTCCGAGAAACCTATGTTGGGTCCCCCTTCTTCAGTTTAGCTCACCAGGATAACAAACGTTCGTTCCTGGTTGCATCTCAGGGCTTCAAGTTGCGTAATGGCGATTGGCGCCAAAAGTACTTATATATCACTCATTGGGGTGTGCCGATATCTCAATAAGGTGTGCCCATGAGGTGGGGACTCGATTATGTGGTTCCCCACGGGGAGGCGCACACGCAAGCATTGGCAGTGTTAGGCCAGGCCGGCTTCTTCAGCAGTTTGTACGACGTTTCGTCGATGTTTAACAACTCACTGGCTCTAACGATGGCTGGCTTGCAGAGGAGGATTGAGACTTAGGATCTTCCCTCGGCTCTGCTTCACTTAAAATTGACTTTCAGTAAGTTTCTAGACCTTTTTATGTCTGTCTCTTTTTGATGGCTGTTCATACGAGGGTATCTAACCATTCTACAATCTCTGTTTCAGGAGGTTTACCTGGCTGACATTCCCGACGAGGATGCTATGGACATTGATTCTTGTGTCGTGGGCCCTCCACCAGGCTTCGAAGATGCTCTTTGTGCTGCCAAAAGATTGTCCCCGACCATGGATGACAAGGTGTTAGCATGGGTGATGCAGGCTCAGCCGGATAGTGGTCCAAGTTCGATTGATCCATTCCCAAAACCAACCACCGATGGCATATCAAAGGCTACTTTGAAAGAGGATGTCAGCGAAGGCACGTCCAAGGTTACCCGGAAGACGTCTAGCGGCGCGAATCCGCATGTGGTGACCCAAAAGACCGTCGTGGGTGAGGGATCATCAGTCCCGCATGGTGGATCTCGCCAACAAGTCCCCCGAGCTCTCTTTTCCATAGAGGATGTCGTATTAACCCCTTGTTATATTGGTACATCTAGCTATTCCTAGAGATTCTTTAGGGGTGTACCGGGCTAGCCCCTAGATTATTGATACCCTGACTCATGAACGTGACGTTATGTCGGTGTTGCTGAGGATCAATAGAAGTAAGTTGGCTTGCCTCGAAGAGGAGTTAGAAGATGCTCGGGTTCTGTGCAACGTGATGGAGGAGGGTCACCGGCAAGTGATGGAAGAGCTAAAGCATATCATAGGGCGGGAGATTGGGAAGGCGGTTCATATGACAGAGAAGTCAGAGCGGTCAACTCGAAGAGTCTTGGATGTCGAAGATGAGATCCGTAGGTTGTCTCTTGATTTGGATGGGCTGCATCATCGCATAAAGGACATGGAGGCGAAGCAGAGGCTAATTTGAATGTTGCTCAGCTCGAAGTTCTTTGTAACATGCAATATTCGTCAAGGAGAGCCGAGGTCCTTCGCAAGGATTTTGGTGATATGGTGATAGTGGGGTTTAGGAATGCTCTGACGGCTGTGAAGGCTTTGCCTGGGTTTCCTCCTAACCTGGTTTTTCTTGAGCTAGAGTTCTTACCGGTCCCCGACCGATCTTCCTAGGATCCTCTTCGCCCCCATGAGACTCCTTTTGGCACTACGCTTGTTGTGACAATATTGGACCCGACTAATATGTCGGAGGAAGAGCGTAGGGAGATAACCCGTGAGGGTAAGTGTCACGTGGAGTCTTCTGATGAGGAGTTGCCTTAGAGTTGGGCACATGTTTTTGCCTCTTTTATGGTCTCTTTCAAGAGTCGGGCGCATGTTTACCCTTGTTTCTTTTCTTTTATCAGATCCTTTGTAAGGGCCTGCCGACAATCTAATAAAATATTTTAAGCTAGTAATCTTATTTTTCATAGCTTTTTATTGCATTTACATAGTGTTTATTTCTCTTACGATTACATCATACTTAGACAAAATATAAACACTTACTATGTAGTTCAAAATGCAAGCTCCTAATGTGGGGTCGGGAAAATGTTAAGAGTCGATTTCCGTTCTGACGAGTTTAGGAGTAGAAATTTCTTAGGTTGAGGACGTTCTATGAACGAGGATACTCGCGTCCATCCATGTCTTTGAGTACATTGGTAGCGGCTCCGAAGATTTTTGAGATCTCCTATGGACCTTCCCACTTGGGCTCTAATTTTTTGATCTTCTTTGTGGCTTTGATCCTCCTTAAAACTAGGTCTTCGACATGGAAAGTCCAGGGTTGGACTCAGCTGTTCTAGTAACGAGCAATACGTGTTTTGAATAATTCCGCCCGAGCTGTAGCTCTGTTTTGTTTTTCTTCAAGGAGGTCGAGAGCAAGGCTATGTTGGCGTTGTTTCTTACCTCGTCGTACTCTTGTACTCTTCAGCTTTGTTTCACGACTTCAGATGGCATAAATGCTTTGGACCTGTAGACTAGCTGAATGGGGTTCCTCTGGTCGTTGATCGAGGAGTGGTGCGATAGGCCCACAAGATACTAGTTACTTCCCAACCCACCTGGATTGATATCACTCGAGGCGAGCTTTTAGAATCTACAGAGGGACTGATTGAACTCTACTTGCCCGTTACCTTTAGGATATCCGATAGATGTGAATGCTTGACTCTACCTCGGTCGCACTACTTTTGAAGATATTCATTCCGAAATTACAACCCGTTGTCATTGACCAATTTTTAGGGAACTCCAAATCGACAGAAAATGTTGCGCCAAAAAAAGTTGATGGCAGCTCCGCTTGTGATTTTTGTCAGAGGTTCGGCCTCAACCCACTTGGTAAAATAGTCGACTGTCATGAGTAGATATTTCTTCAGGCCTTTGTCGGGGACTAGGGCTTCTAAGAGGCTGCTGGTTGGTGTACCATCGGAGCATGGATTTAGCACAGTTTGCATTTTTGAGTATATTCTTTGCAATCAGCGACCATAGTTGCCTCGTAGTACCCTTGTCGAAGAAATTTGGTTGCGATGCTCCTTGCTTCCGCGTGGTTGTCGCAACATTCCTCGTGAATCTCTTGTAAAATTTGCAAGGCCTCTTGCTTGTCTATGCATTGCAAGTTAGGTTTGGAGAAAGATCTTCGATAGAGTCTTCTATCTTTTAAAGAGTATCGGGTTGTTTACTTGCTCATGGCTCTGTATCGGTCTTTGTCATGGGTGAACTTTTCTGAGGCTTAGAAGAACTCCATGATCTCTGCCATCTACCCCTTCTTAGAGGGGTGGATAGCTAGGGTGCCTTCTTCATGGGCCTAACGTTCAGACATTTGGAGGGTAAGAAAGGTGATCCTTTAAGTATTTATGGGTGGGCTAGGCTATCTGCTTAGATAATGCATCAACATCATGATTTTTTGTGCGAGGAACTTGCTTCACGTCAAACTCTAGGAAGGCAATTTTGTCAGCCAAAATGGCATCCAGGTATTCCTTCATTCTTTCCTCTTGGGCCTCGTAGGTCCCACTAATCTGTTGCAGCACAAGCTGAGAGTCGATATGGATGAGGATCTTGCGCATGCCTCCTTCTAAGCCCAACTGCATCCCGATGAAGATGGCTTCATAACAGCCTCTTTTTTGGATATAGGACAATCTAGTCGTATAGCAAACTGCAGGGCTCTATTGTGCTCCGAGTCGTCTGCCTTCTAAGACATTACTCCAGCTCCTCTGTGGCTAGCCTTGGAGCATAAGTAATGTCAAATTCTCCGAGCTCCACAACCCATTTTACCATCCGACGAGAAGCCTTAGGATGGTTGAGTATAGCACCTAAATGGTGTTGGGTAAGCTCGGTCACATGATGTGCGATAAGGTAAGCTCGCGATTTATGAGCCGCGGTGATAAGTGCTAGGGCGACTTTCTCCATCTGAGTATAGTGGGTCTTGGTGTCTTGCAAGGTTTTGCTTACATAGTAGATTGGTTGGTGTTCCCGTCCTTCTACTCGAACTAGCACTGCGCTAATGGACTCTTCTCCCATAGCTAGGTATGGGAAAATAGCCTCTTCTGGTACTAGCTTTACGAGGAGAGGAGGCCTTGTGAGGTATTCTTTGAGCTGTTTGAAGGCTTCCTCACATTGCTCGTTCCATTGGAAGTTTTTTTCGTTTCTAAGTATCTTGAAGAAAGGGATACCCTTCTTCAAGGAGCGGGAGAGGAACCTACTTAGGGAGGCCATTCTTCCTATAAACTTATGTACTATTCGTACAGTTTTGGGTGCCTCCATGTTGATGATGGCTCGTGCCTTTTCGGGGCTGACCTCTATTCTCTTTTCAGTTACGAGGTAATCTAAGAAATTTCCCAACGTGGATCCTGAAGGAGCACTTTTGCGGGTTGATCTTCATTCCAAAATGCTCCATGATTTCAAAGGCTCGGGCCAGGTCTTGTGCATGGTCCTTGACCTTCTTGCTTTTGATGATCATGTCGTCTACGTGGACTTCCATAGTATCTCCAATGATCCCTTAAAACATGATATTTACTAATCGATGATATGTAGCTCAAACATTCTTGAGTCCAAACGACATAACTAGTTAGCAAAAAGTCCCGACAACCATGATAAAGCTGGTCTTTTCCTAGTCTTTGGTAGCCATAAGGATTTGATTGTACCATTGATACCCATCAATGATCGAGAATATAGCGCATCCAGCAGTGGAATCTACCAGTTGATCGATGCTTGACAAAGGATAACAATCTTTAGGGCATGCGTCGTTAAGGTTGGTGAAATACGCCACCTACCTTCGGTCTTGGGTACGAGGACGACATTTTTGAGCCATTATGGGTATCAAACTTTCCTAATTTGGTGGAGATCAAGGAGTCGCTGGACCTCGGAGTGGATTATCTTATTCCTTTTTTTGCTAGACTGGTTTTGAGGTGGGGTAGATGTTGAGTTTGTACTGACACAGTTCCTTAATGATGCTTCTAGGTGGGCCATCTATCCAAACGAAAATGTGCTGGAATTACTTCAGGGTAGTGGTAATCGCCTTCTCGACATTTTTTCCAATGTTGGTACCAATTTTTACGATCTTTCCATTATCATCCTCGGTGAGTTCTATCATCTCAAGTTCTTCCACTGGCTGGACTATTGGTTCTTCTATACGGGGCTTCTTGGTTACGAACTCTGGATCTACTTCTCTCATATCAAGAAGCAAGGCACTCTCGCGCCTGGGCCTAATCTCCCTTGACCTCTCTGATAGCCTAAGGGGTAGGAAATTTCGCTTTTAGGTGCATCCTGGATGGTATGGCCTCGAAGGCTTTGATGGATGGTCGGCTGCAAATGTCGTTATACGTCTTGGAGGGGGGATTTTGATGCGTATTCTCTTGCATTATTATTTAAATACACACATTCACAAGTATACGAGTCAAGTAATATAAAATAGAAAGTAAGATTATGTCCCAAGTATGAATAGAACATCGTAAGGAAATAGTAAAACAAAGATAAAGTCCCAATTGATATTGCCTTGATACTTTATACTCACTTTCTAACTTGAAACCTTGCTCATGATCTCTAATCTCCTGATTGTTGTTGTGTGTTACTAAATACTGTTGTGAATTTGTGTGTGTTGTTGGTATGAAATTTGTGTGAGTGGATACCCTAACTGCTGAACGTAGGCTCATATTTATAGTTTTTCTCCGCTCTTGGCTTCGTTTTAGGATTTATGACGGCGGCCCAATTTTTGTCTACTTTGTGCGCCACATTGCGCACTTGACGCGCTATCTGTCGTATCATGCCTCCAGATTGCGCTACTCTCTCTTTCTCCATGTTTGTTGTGCGAAACAAGCGCGAGTTGGTCACATCACGCCTGAAATCGCGCTTCTCTTTTCTATTCTGCACGGCGTTTTAGGAATTATGATCCGCTTGTTGCGTTGGAACACTGACTTTCATGGCTTTCCAAAGGTATATAGTTAAGACTTTGATTCTTCTTGTAACTTTGTAGCGTTGCATTTAGATCAATAGCTTCTTTTAGGTTCTCCTCATTGTAACGTTGTGTCTTGAAGCAATGTTCCCAAAAACATCTAATTTAGCCTCTTTTTGCTTCATTTTGCGTTATTTTACCAAAATCATATAAAGACATGAAACCATACTAAAACCAATCAATATGCACCAATACTTATACAAAAGCATAAGGAAATGAGTACTCAAATAACGTTAAATAAACGCTCATCACGTTTAACACCCAAAACTTGATTGCGTTAGTGCGCCTTATGGCGCCTCCGCCCAATGACATGGTTTGTGTAATCATTATAAGGGTCTGGCATTATTCTATAGAGAAGCCTACAAGTGAAACCGTCATGGGTTCCATTTGGTCCTCGGTCAACTCGAGGGCAAGATAAGCCAGAAAAAAGAGGACGTCTACCAAGCTCTTTGTATCTATCAAGATCCTCTTCATGTTTGTACCCAGCACAGTGGCTTGGATGACCAGCAGGTTCTCGTGGGGGTAGATAATGCCTTACAGATTGATTGGTCCGAAGGTGATTGTGGGTGATGCCTGCAGCTAAGTTGTATATATCTCTGGCATCCGCTCGGCTTTTCGAGCTTCTTTAGCATATTTTCACTTATGTCCTGCCAAGTAGACTGACATGACTCCTCCCTCTATCATGTTTACCATTCACCTAGTAGGTGCGTTATTGTGGTATATACGAGGAGCACGCAGTGGTCTGGCTTCATTGTGGTAGTCAAATGGGAGACGATGTTCTTCTTTGGGAGTTCCAGATCGCGGCCTTTTGGTTGCATTTTGCTTCTCTTCCTCTCGATTTATTTTTTCTTGGGATTGATCAGCGTGGATCGGTCTGTTGTCAGGCTTCATGTGCTTCTCTAGGAATCCTAGACTCAGAAGTCATGGGATTTTATCTCTGAGGTGGGTGCACTCGTCGGTGACGTCCCCCTATGTTCGGTGATGGGCGTAGTACTTTTTTGAGTTCCTATATTTAAAAGGTTTCTTGGGGGGTTGGGGCCAGTGGGGCTCCCTTTTTCCTCCCATGGTATTAAACACCACGATTGTAATGGCCGTCATTGGAAGGAGCGGCGTTGGTTCAAGGTCCCTTTTGACTTTCTCGTCTTTTTTGTCCTGACCCTTGTCATCTTTCTTATCTTTCCATTTTCCCCTGGAGGAGCCGGATTCTTCCATAACTTTAAGGTTTCTTCTATCTACATGTCGGAGTAAGCCCTTTGCATCAGGTCTTCGAGGTTTTTGACATGGGTCATCATCTAGTAGCTAGAGAAGTCACTGGTGCGGAGCCCATTTACCAGTATCTCCGACATCATTCGTGGATTGACGTGGGGAATGTTGGTAAGCGTCTTTAGCGTGATTTTTAAGTATATGTTTGCTTATGCTTTTGAATACTTATAATGGCATATTACTTCTTTTGTTATTGTTATATTTTTTCTTAAAATTATATGAATTCAAGACGAAACGTGGCTAAATAAGGCCAAAAATGGATGTTTCAAGTGATAATACCGAACAATAGCATGATTGAAGAGAAGACACAAGGAGACCGCATGGAGAAAATCAGAATGCCGTGCGGCCATCACCGCATCGTGCAGGTGGCGCACGATCATAACAGGAATTTAGGCCGAAAATCAAAAACCCTAAAACGTAACCCAGAGCAGAGATAAACTATAAATAGGAGGCCACATTTAGCAATTAGGGCACCAGCTTACACACATTCACAAACACTTTTTACCACTTTCCGAACAGAGAAACCGTGAGAGAAAACACCATCAAAGTCTTGTTCTAGTTTAGTAGAGTCATTACTTGAGATAAAATAGTTTATGAAGAAGAAGATAACAAAATGAAGTAAGAAGAGGGCCAAGCAACAACGTTCTACCGGATCCTAGAAGCTTTTCTTTATCTCTTTACTTTGTCTATGATATTTACTTCTTTATTGATTGTTGAACTCGTGACTATACGGAGATAACATACTCGTTGTTTAGAGTAGGGGAGTAACTCTGATTTATGAATATGTTTATTTGCTTTACTTGATGTGTGTTTGATGATCTTGAATGTCTACATATAATAGTTACATATGTTGTGTGACTGCCCTCACTCTCGCTGGGATAACACGGAAGCACCCATGCATGGTTGCCCCGAATGTAGAATGCTAAGGATAGTGTTATATATATATATATATATATATATATATCAATCTTGACTAAGTACATTTTGTTAACACGATTCAGATGAGTTAATTGGATTGCAGATTTTATATCTCTTCTAAAACAACTGACATAGGTGTATGGTTGGGATAACTCCTGCCATATGTCACGGATTTATTAGACATGCAAACATCAAATAACTATCAAGTAATGTAAGTAGATATAGATAGTTTGTCTATGAACTAGTATGGTTAAATCATTGTAAACCCCAACCCCAACCTCCAATTATTGTTTACAACCACAATCAATCAATCATTAAATTATGTTATTTTGTTTTGTTTAGTTAAATTAGTTAATCAATATTTCTTCCACTGCTTACTTATTTTCATTAGTTAATTATGCTTTAATTATTTTATTTATTTTCTTGCATTCAACCCAAAAACCCAAAAAATATTTAATTGTTTTTTCTACATTCTTAGATTAATTTCCATTGCATTCTAGATTAAGCATTCTTAGCATAAAAAGCATTCAAAGCATCCTTATTATAGAAAGCATTCATATAATTCACAATCATTCATTACATCCTACAAACACAAGAGAAAAGATCGTGACAATTGTTAGTGTTTTGCATTTAAGTGATTCATATTTTCATCCACCAATCCGTTGGGATACGATACTTGGTTCATAACTATACTTACCATTTTATTATTACTTGATTCGTGCACTTGGGGTAAAGTGGAATTTATGTGTAACATTCTCGTGTTGACTTATATTCTATTTTATTACACTCTATATGCCCATCAAGTTTTTGGCACTGTTGTCGGGGAGTGACGGTATTATTGTTATGTATGAATCATTGAGCTTAATTGTTGAAAAACTAATATTTTTTGTTATTTGCAATTCAGGAGCATGCATGGAGTCATTTAATGATCTTCCACCTACACTTCTTAAAGATGAAAAGGAGGAACATTTTAGCACTCATTTTACTGAAAATTTACCAATAAATGGATTTGGAGGACGGTTTATACCCAAAATTTGCGATGTAAAGACTGAAGGGGACAAGAATCAGCGAGAGATCATGCAAGGATGATACAGTCTGGACATTCTCAAACTAATTGAGGAGAAACAGTTCATCAGAGACTTGGAAGAAGACCCCGATCCACATGTAGAAGTGCTAACCCAAACATGCAACAAATCTGGTTTGAGTAACATTGACATAGCAACACGCTGGTTCCATGTCTCACTTAACGGAACAGCAAAAGCCTGGTATGATGGAATCTACAACAAAATATCATACTCATGGGATCACTTGAAGGACAAATTTTGTAGCCATTTCATGACCACTGAAGGGAGAAAGAGGCGACATGAAGAGATTGTTAGCTTGAAATAATATGACCGAGAAGTAATTGTTGACACTTGGGAGAGATATCATAATATGATCATGGGATTCCCACAATGCAACCTCGGGGAGGAAGCATTACTAAATAGCTTCTAATATCTACTTGAATTTGAGAACAAAATGTTAATAGATTCAATCACTATTGAAGGTTACTTGAAGATGCCAGCAGAAAAAATTCATATCCTGATGAACGGAGTTTGCATGAACTAGAGAAAGTGGAAGCAAAATATTATGGATGTATTAATGGACCTAAAGAAGGATGGTACATCAATCTCAAATGCTGAGGGGAGAAGGGCACTTTTGAAATTTAAACAATTAGAGGAGGAGTTGATAGCTTCAGCATGGCAGCAATATGAAATGATTTCAAAAATATGCCCTTTTACTACATTTACAACCTCTCTCCATTTGACCACATTCTATTATAGCCTGACTCCAATTAGTAGGAACATTTTGGACACAATGCCGAAAACGGGTGATTTCTTGGGTACGTCGTATACCAAGAATCAAATTTTGCTATACATTTTGACAAGGTTTGAGGACACTCCTTTCCAACCTAATGTCAAACCACCTACTAAAGGAAAAGTGGAGAAAGGAGCAAAATAGGAGAAAGACCATGGTGCAGCAAAAGCCCTGATACTTCACCAAAATTGTCGAGCTAACCAAAAATAATCTCAGTGTTGTGTGGGAGGCAACCCATAATAGTAAGGTTTTAATTATCGAATCTTTAATTTAAATATGTTTTGAGTCATATATAGCATTCTATTTCAATTTCTCGTTGAGTTAAACATTTAGATAGGAAAAATGAAGAAAGTGAAAGAAACCATAAGTAGAGAGACGAACATGACAAAAGCAAGATGATATTGGACAAAAGTAAGTACATCACAAATCAAAGCACGTAGAACAGGTTTTCAGTAGCACGTGCGATCAATGTTCACATCGCACCTTACACACGCTCAATCTGAATATGGCCCCAGAAGACATCGCGTCCAATAGTGCGTCAAAGTTTACATCATGCCTCAGCTCCACGATCAGGGAGTGCACTTGCCACATCGTGCCTCAACTTGTTCTTGCAGTACACGTTTATCAGTTCGAAAGGCAATATGAGACATGCAAAAATCAGAATCTACGAAATTTGGCTGAGCAATCTCATATTTACCTTTCCTACCATACTTTTACTTCCCTTATGATGAAATTCCATTGATACATGAGTTATTCTCATTTGTGATTTTCATTATTATGGAGAGTTATGCAACTTAATAAAAAAAATTAAAAATTCTAATTAAGAACTGTTTTATTTATAACTCTAATCACTTTAATAATTATATTATCTCTCAGAACTTATAAGGCTATTTCTTCTTTACTTCTTATATCTGTTTATTTTCTTTCAATAAAATTTTATTTTTCTATTTGTTCTTTGTAGAAGAACATGGCATCTGGACGTTACTATACGATTCATCCAATGGCGTGAAGACCAACAGTATTGAAGAAACTTAGCATAGCACAATCGAGCTACGATCTGATAAAATTTACATCCAGAAGGTGTTATAATAAATACATCAGTTGTTGCACATGATTTTATGGACGAGCAAGCTCTTGCAGTCCCAAGGATTAGCATGAAGAGAATTAATTTGGATCAAGTTGCACACAGACTGGGGGTCGTTAATGATAACCTAGAACATGAGTTTTATGTCCACTATGACCATAGGGATCCATCGACCATCAACCGACTTCATGAGTTCCATTTCATTGCACAAAGAATAAACGAACATTATGACATAAATGAGAAATCCATGGAGATGTGGAGCGCTTATCGAGAAATATCAAAGGAGTTTGTATCAGTGGAGTTAGCTACAACGAGAGGGAGTTTTAGTTCAACCACCAAGAGAAGCTTGAAGCTGATTATGGGTTACTTAAAGCTTGTTACAAAGAGATTTATTTATTCATAAGTTCGAGAATTCTACCACCTATCAATGTAGGAAAAGTTTCATGGGAACAAGCAAAAATTATGTAGTGAAATTTCTTAATTGGAACGCAAAATTTACCAAATTCAATCACAGTTGAATCGCACAAATCGAACTAACAAATATGAATAACAATCACAGCAAGAAAGTAAACAATCACGAAGAACAACACGCAATTTACTTGGTTCGGCGTTCTCTCATCAATGTGAAGAAGAACCATAATCCAAGGGAGAAATTGAGATCAAATTTTATTGAGAAGAACAGAGTACAATGGTATGAAAACCTTTAAGAAAATCGTTTGTGAAACAGAGGATATATACTGTAGGCCGTTATAACAAACTCACGTAAAGCCCACAACCTAGGCGACTTAACTTCCCGCCTTAACTAACTCTCGCCGCCCAGTTGCAATAGTCCCCCAGTTGCAACAGCTATACAAGCTTCCACTGCTACACAAGCTTCCACGGTTGCAACTACGTCCTAGCTGGTAGAATTATGGAAATACCACCGAGCCAAAGTCACTAACTCCCAAAATTATCCAACTTATTTTTGTAACTCTACCTCAATCACAAAACCAGCAACTCAACTCCTCCAACTAGTTCTGAGGACTCCCAACCCTTCAGTTGAACAAAATCCAGACAATGATCAACCTTTCTCGGCAAAACCATATTGATCAAATCTGCTGGATTTTCTACTATTGCAACTGCTAGTGCAATAAAATCTGCTTCAGTAGTTGATGTTGCACCTACTCTCTGCAACCTAGCTTTCCAGCTAACATGAGTTCTAAATGATGTAAAGACAAAGCCCAGTAAATGATTTCCTGGTCTCCAAACATCCAACACAATCAAAACCCATAAATCCTTTAATGTCAGACTGATTCTCCAGTTGCACTCACCAACCACCATGGTGTGCTTCACACATCTCAGAATCCATTTTAATGCCTTTCAACGCACCTTTCTAGGATTATTCATGAATCCACTGATCATGTTATTTTAATATGCCAAGTCATATCTGTTGAACACGATAGCATACATTAATACTCCAACATCATTTACATAAGGAATTCCAGCCATGAAATCCTTATCTTCATCAATGTTAGGGCACTGATCTACATCGAAATTAAATTCTTGAGACAATGGAGTTGCAACTCTCAGTTCTTCAGACATTCCAAATTTTTCCAGTATCTTAGTATGACCTATTTTGCCACACTTATGACAGAGAGCAGTAATATTCTCATATACTATCTGATAAACCTTGCCTTTAATCCACAGACCAAGTTCAAGAGGTTGATCTGTCTTAATCTGGACACAGAATCTTGCAAAGTTCCTTCTTAAAACATTATATGTATTGCCATCAACTTTAATAGGACCCTTTATGCATGCAGCCAAGGACTGGATCACTGATTACCTCAAGTATTCAGTACGGAGATTCAAGATTCTGACCTAAGTAATGACACTACTCATCTCATCTTTATCTGCCTTAAAGTTAAGGGTCCATTTCTTAATAGACATGAAGTTTCCAGTCAATTGCACGGACCCTTAGTTAGTATCATCTGTCTTTTACTAGGAGTTAGGCCCTTCATGCAATAACAGCCATATCCCAAGTCCACAAGATCAAATTCGTTGTGTAGTTTTCACATGAGATTTGATCTTGTATGAAGAGCAGTATAGTACTATGGCTTCCCTGAAATGCGTATAATGATCGCATCTTCCCATTGTTGACACATTTTGTCCTTTAGTTCCTGACTAATGTGCACTTGTTTGAAAGGAATTATATCATTCGCTTCTTTGACTGCAATGTATTTGCGTTCATCAACAGTTTTCTCAGCATCAACTTTAATATCATTTCGCTCTGAAAGTTGCATTACCACACTGGCGTATGATACCTCATGATCCTACCTTTTTCAAACAACTGGCGGTGTCTTTTTTGATTTCTGTTATTAGCATTAACTTTCGATGTTGATTTGAACACAAACGTTGTTGTGTTCGGTAAGTTTGGTGGTGGCGGCGGTGGCGGCGCATGGCTTTCATCATGTCTATGGCATCGGTTTCCATTGATGTTCGAACGGTTATTACTATTTCCGGATTTTTTGGAGGAAAAACGGTTATTAAGAGGGATTTTTTCGTAAAAAGTTACACTGTCTAAAAGTAAATGTTGGAATCTATAGTTGAGGGTGGGGAAGATGAGGGCATGTGGCTCTGATGGCATGTGGCTCTGATGTGTGGAATTTTTTTCAGACCTTTTTGAAAAGAAGAGTAAATGTGGTTTCACGTGTAAAAATTTGCATGGTCCATTCAGTTTTTCACTTGTTTTCTAGAGTAAACTAAGTAACCGTTTTTTTTTTTAACAAAACTAAGTAAACGTTTTGCGCACACTATATTCCATTTTTCAACAGTAAGAATCAATTAGCAATAGGATATTTTTTTTCTACAATTTCTTACTCTTGTATGATGTGCCTATACATCATATGTACAACCAAATAGTTTATTTTGGCCATCAATCATCTTATCATAAAATGTGTTACTGAGAACCCAAAACATGTTGACTGTTGTTGCTCAGTGTGGCATAATTAATTGGCTGGGTGGTAATCAATGGTTTGCATCTTAGTGCGTTTAACCGGGATTTTACCAATACGTATTTTAAAGTGATGTTTTGAAAGGTGATTCAAAAAAAAAGGTGACTTAAAAAAGCTATCCCTTTACTTTAAGTTTGTGGTTTTTTTAAGTGTAATTTTTTTTTCGATTTTTAGTGTTTTTTTTCAACATCATCAAGTTATTACTTGTATAAACCAATGATGCAATATCGTCTCGCTTCATGAATGAGATACACCCGGGGATATCGATCGTAGTTATTTTATTCGGAACACTGATTCCGAGCTTGAAAAGAGTGAATTGTGCCTTATTACTGACCACGAGGAGATCTGGACCGCTTCTGTGTTACAAGTATGGTTTATCTAGTAGTGCCAAATGATGGACCTATTTCAGTGCATGAGAGTGTGACGAAAAGGTGTTGAGACTGAAGTGTTGAATGAAAGTGAGTGATAGTGTTATTCTTTTTTCGGCCTTTCTTGCTCTTGTTGTAGGAGTGCTAACAAGCCCCTATTTATAGGACTTTCATTGAGATCTTCGACCAATAGATAGGAGTCTTATGTCGGAAGTAATTGTATCGACCAAGGATGCCAATGGGAAAAGGTCTCCTATGTTGAAGGGTAGTTATCGCAGTGTGCTCAGCCAATCGGAAGAGTTCTTCTCCACCAATAGAGATGGTTGACTTCCACGAACCACTGAGAGTCGTGATCTTCTGACCCAATCGTTGGGGCTTTACAGGCGGTGACCAACCAGTCTCACTATTTCCCGTATTTATGGTAGTTAGTTGGAGGTTAGGAAATAAATTTACATTGAGTTCCTCTTTATAACCTCTCGTAGTTCTCGTTAGTCCTCTTGTCAACTAGCATCGTGGCTCCCGTTGTTCCTGCCAAGAGGAAAAATAGAATGTTAGTGAAATATATTCTAAGTGTAGGCTTAGTCGTAGTGAGCTTTCGCTGAGAGATTCGTACGAGTGGACAAAGATATGTTGTTAGGCCTGAAGGGGGCGTGGTCAGAAGAGGCCCATTAGGTAATTGACCTCGTGAAGTTGAGGCCATAGTATCTTAGGTGTGACTCTGGGTACGAGCATTTTAGAGGGGAGATACTGCTAGGGTTATATGAGCGTCCATGGTTTTAAGAGTTATACTATGTTAGAGGGGTGGGTGCGATGAGAGATATATGTTGTAAGTGGATAAGACTTGGTTCGTCAAGCCCTAGCGGCGTGCTTGGATATGTCCCCCGTTTGCTTGGAGTAATAGAGCATTACCATGATGGAGATTCAGACAGGCCCTCTTGTTGAGAAAAGGTTGGGGGAGCGCAAGGAGCGTGACCCAATACCTTTCGTTAGGTGTGAACATCGGTTGAGTTCCAAGCGCCTTATCCTCTCCCTTAGGATATCATTCGTTGCTCCCGATACGTCCTCTTGTACGAGAAATAATAATATGATATAATATGCATCATCAGGAGTCCCCCATTTCTAAGTGTGCTTCGTAAAATACACTCAGAACTAAAGTGTGCGTTGTCACGCATTTTTTGGTTTAGGGTTTCATCCTGACCACGTGGCTCTTCATTGTCCACACGTTAGGAGGCGATGATTGTTCTTCTCTTAACTATAAATAGAGGACTCGGCCTTTTTGTCTCATTCACTTTTCAGCAGCTCTATTTTCCCTATCTTTTCTTCCTTAGCAAATTTTCAAAGCTTTTTCTGTGCGGTAATGGTGTTTGGAAATTCTGGTGGCGATTTGGGTGCTCCACTGGTGAAGCAGGAAAATTCTCCCATCGGGGAGGGAAATCCTGCGGCTGCGGTTCCTTCAGTGACGGCGAAGGATGTACCGAGTACTATGCATTCGACAGGGGAGGTCAACGTTGAGTTCACTAGTTACGAGATCGATGCTTTCTACGTGGATATCCAAACTCAAAGGGAGGACGAGAGGGCCACCTCTCCTCGTAAGGGATACTTGACCGTGTATTACCCTCAACTAAAGGCTAGGTTACAATTGTTGTTGCCCTTGTTTTTCGGCGAGGTCCTCAAGGCGTGTGGCTTGTGCCCGAGCCAACTGGCTCCCAACGGGTACACTACCCACGGTGCCTTCGTGTTTATCTACATGGCGTATGTAATCTGCAAGAACTTGAGCTTTGATAGCTGGCCTTGGGGCGTAGGTAATATCGAAATCTCCTAGCTCCACGGCCCATTTTACCATCCAACCAGAGGCTCTATGACTACTGAGGATGGATGTTCCAACCCCTCTGATTATCACGATGAGGCAAGACCACCTCCCACCCCGCGTACGTATCATGATAACCCACCAACCAAAAGAACGGTGAACATGATAGAGGGCAGATTCATGTCCGTCTATTCGGTAGGACACAAGAGAAAGTATGTAAAGAAGGCGCTAATAGTGGATAAAAGAACAAAAGTATACGCCACTGAAGTACATCATTTTCCGATAATCACATTCGGCCTACAGATCTGATGGGTATCGTCTATCCCCACGAGGATATGTTAGTTATCCAAGCAACAGTACTGGGAGCAGACATGAAAAGAATCCTAATAGATACAGGGAGCTCAGTCGACGTACTTTTCTTCCCTGCTTATCTCGCTCCCGGACTAACAGAGGACCAGATGGAGGCCCTGCAAGTCGCCCTCATAGGATTCTCTGGAGAGCACGGCCAGACACTAGAAACGATCACCCTGCCCATGTCCTGGGGAGGGGACGCCATGTAGCGGACTGAGGCCATCAAGTTTTGGGTAGTAAATGCCCCCACAAGGACCTACAACTCCATATGCGACAGACCCTTCCTCCAGGCCTTCGAGGCCATCTCGTCTACGATGCACCTGAAAGAAGAGTTTCCAACGTCTTCGGGGATCAGAAAAGTTAGAGGCGATCAAACCCAAACTCGAGAATGTCGTATGAACGGCTTACCTTGCACAAAGTAAGCGAGGGTCCAACCCGTTGAGAAACTCAAAATAATCGAACTCACGAAAGGCGATGATGGGAAGATTGTAAAGATCGGTACTAACATCAAAGAAAATGTGGAAAAAGCCATCACCAACACCTTAAGACAATTCCAACACGTATTTTTCTTGGAGGGAGGTCCCCCTAGCCGGATCAGTCAAAAGTTATGTCAACATGAGCTTAATGCCTACCATACAACAAAACTCGTGCAACAAAAAAACGACCCATGGGGCACTAGAGAAATTAGATAATTCGGTCTAAGCACCGGATCAGGGAAGTCCAATACCCTGAATGGCTCGCCAATGTTGTCCTCGTACCTAAGATCGCAAGAATGTGGCATATTTTGTGGATTTCATTAATCTCAACGACGCATATCCTAAATATTGTTACCCCTACCAAGTATTGATCAGCTCGTTGATTCTACTGCCGGGTGCACCCTACTCTTAACGATGGACAAAGATCAGGGTTATAATATCGAACAAAGGAAAAACAGGCAGATAGAATAAATAGGAGCAAAGAAACCTCACACATGATCAGGAGAAAACTAGCTTCATCACCAATGTCGGAACTTTCTGCTACTTGGTGCTTAAAAACACGGGCGCCATGTATCAGAGGTTGGTGAATGTAATGTTTCAAGGGGTCACTGGAGACACTATGGAAGTCTACGTTGACGACATGATAGTCAAAAGCAAGAAAGTCGAGGACTACACGCAAGATCTGGCTCGAGCCTTTGAAATTATGGAGCGTTCGGAATGAAGATCAACCCACGAAAAGCTCATTCTGGAACTGAGGTGAGAAATTCTTAGGTTACCTCGTGACGGAGAAAGGAATAGAGGTTAACCCAGAAAAAAACGCATGCCATCATTAACATGGAAGCACCCAAAACCATACGTGAAGTGCAAAAACTGGCCGGAAGGATGTCCTCCCTGAGCCCGTGAGCCGGTTCATTTCCCGATCCTCGAAAAAAAGTCTCCCGTTCTTCAAAATACTCTGAAACGTAAAAGACTTCCGATGGAACGACCAATGTGGCGAGGCCATCAAATAACTTAAGGAATACCTTATGAGATGCCCACTCCTCGTGAAGTCAGTACCTAGGGAAACGTTGTTCCTCTATCTAGTCATAGGACGAGAGTCCGTCATCGTCTTGCTAATACGAGCAGATGGAAGGGAACATCAGCCCATTTATTATGTTAGCAAGACATTACAAGACGTGGAGAATCGCTACCCCGAATAGAAAAAGATCGATATGGCACTAATCACCGTCGCACGCAAACTACGGACGTATCTCCTTGCACATCCCATAGCATTTGATGATGCAATATTATCCGGCATCACAGTGAGATACATCCAGGGATATCGATCAAAATTATTTTATTTGGAACACTGATCACGAGCCCGAAAAAAACGAATTGTGCCTTTATTAATGACCACGAAGGAAAAGAGATGGATTACACAAGGTGAATTCAGTCCGGGGAGGGGGAAAGTTGTTATGATCGATCGTTTATGTGTTATAAGTATGGTTCATCTATTAGTGCCAAATGATGAACCTATTTCAGTGCATGAGAGTGTGTGACGAAAAGGTGTTGAGACTAAAGTGTTGAATGGAAGTGAGTGATAAAGTTATTCTTTTTTCGGCCCTTCTTGTTCTTGTTGTGGGACTGCTAACAATCCCCTATTTATAGGACTTTCAGGGGTGTCTTCGACCAATAGACATGAGTCTTCTGCCAGAAGTAATTGTTATGACCAAGGACACCAATGGGAAGAGGTCTCCTCTGCTGAAGGGTAGTTATCGGAGTGTGCTCGATCAATCAAAAGAGTTCTTCTGCACCAATAGAAATTGTTGACTTCTATGAACCACCGAGAGTCGTGGTCTTTTGACCCAATTGTTAGGCTTTGCAGGTGGTGATCAACTAGGCTTAATCTTCCCCGTATTTATGGTAGGTAGTTGGGGGTTAGGAAATAAATTTACGTTGAGTTCCTCTTTGTAACCTCTCGTGTCAACTGGCATCGTGGCTCCCTTTGTTCCTGCCAAGAGGACAAATAGAATGTTAGTGAAATATATTCTAAGTGTAGGCTTAGTCGTAGTGAGCTTTCGCCGAGAGATTCATCTGAGTGGACAAAGATATGTTGTTAGGCCTGAAGGGGGCGTGGTCAGAAGAGGCTCGTTAGGTAATTGACCTCGTGAAGTTGAGGCGATAGTATCTTAGGTGTGACTCGGGGTACAAGAATTTTAGAGGGGAGATACCGCTAGGGTAATATGAGCGCCCATGGTTTTTAGGGTTGTACTCTGTCGGAGGGTGTGTGCAACGAGAGATATCTGCGCGAAGTGGATAGGACTCGGTTCGCCAAGCCCCAGCGGCGTGCTCAGATATGTTTCGGGTGGAGTCATAAACACAATGGAGATTCTGACGACCCTGCTTATTGAGAAAAGGTCGGGGGAGCGCAAGGGGCGTGACCCGATACCTTTCGTTAGGTATGACTGTCGATTGAGTTTCGAGAGTCTTATCCTCTCCCTTAGGATATCAGACGTTGCTCCCGATTCGTCCTCTTATAAGAGAAATAATATGATATAATGACAAAGATACAACTCTAGCTTAAATTATTAGATCGATATATAAGTCCTTAAAGAGGCGAGATTACAAGTTACAACCAACAAACCCATCATTCCCGTAATTTAAGAAAGTGGACGTAAAATTCCTTATATTAACTCTACAAATATATTATTATTTTATTCATGGGAGCTAAACACAACGAGTTCCGCTTCAATCAAATTCTTAAGCTATAAAGATTAAAATATTATTCAACAAAACTGTCCATACTTTACAAAAACCCACAACCCTAAAATCCTATAAAACTAAGGTTCCTCGATTAATCCCAGAAGTTAACCACGGCAGTAGAGAAAGAAGTACTTCCTCGGGATATCATAAAGACCATTCTCCTTCTACTTCCTTTCAAATCTCTACGAAGGTGTAGAAACGTAAGCAAATCATGGAAAGTCATGTTTTCTGATCACGACTTCGCTAAAATTCATCTTCAACAATCATTGAGTACTTCCAGAAATCGCAATATCTTTCTGTGTAAGCCTTTGGAGCGGGAAGAGTACCATGTGGCTAAATTTGAAGACGATAGTAAGGTTCAAGTCGAAACGATACGTGAAACTCCCGACCACGCCAAAGATTTTTTGTGTTCCGGTGATGGTCTAATACTCCTGAGTACATCCTCTCCCAAATCATATCTGTTATGGAATCCGTTTACTAAACAGAAAGCAAATATTTTGTGCAATCACAAATTCGACCTTCGAAAAACAATTTTCGGGATTTCTCGGGGTCCATCCTTGGACGATTACAAGATAGTAGCTAAATGTTCCGATCACCATGCTGTATATTCCTGTAAAAACGGTGTGTGGAGTGAAAAAATAAAGTTCCCCTTCTGTATCAAGGGGAGGCAAAAATATGAGTATCTTTCAGACTGGGCAGACCACGGTTCACTTCACGGCCCAGGGCTCTTCGTTGATGGCTTTTCCTTTTGGGTTATGATGGATGCCATTAGTCGCATCCTGGAGATACTGTATTTTGATCCTAGAGACGAGAAGTTTAAGAAGTTGAAGAAGCCGAGAGAAATAGAAACCGAGGGCAATAACAATTTCGCCTTGACTAGTTTGAGGGGTTGTTTGTGTTTATACGACAATATCAATGCCAGGGGGCAGGGCCAACTTCGGGTTTGGATGCTTAAGGATAACAACGTTGATTCTTATTTGTGGTCTGAGGTTGTGATCATCAAGGATGGCGAGGTTGATGGACTTGTACCTTGGAGATCGATTACTCCACTATTTTTCACAGAAAAGAAAGAGCTAGTGGTCCGCTCGGGTTGTTTGAGAGGAGAAATTGGCAAGATTAATTCAATGGAAAAAAGGTTTGAAGAGATTGATGTATCTGAATCTTCGATTTTCGATCACGATGGGGTTACCGTTCCATTTGTGGTCACCTGTTTTTTCCCGATAAGTAGGTAAGAGCTAGATAGGAGATTCATGCTAATTAGCTTATGAGGTTAATGAGTTAATGTTTTTCATAGGGTTGAATGAGTATGGTTACATTATTTCATAATTCACATGTTTGAGGAGTGTTGCTCTTCTGTTTTTCTGTTCTATTCCAGTATAATGGGTCCACTAACACCTTACAATTTTCCTTGATTATTACTGGAATTTCCAATTATAAGCTTGGATTTGAGTATTTCTGTCATACCATAATTGCATTTCGCATTAGCTGTATGCTTGTGTTAGTGTATAGATTCAAACATTGGTGATTTTAAACTCTTAAAATAAGTTAAAAATAATTTTTAATTTAATTTAAGTATTTTTAGAGTGTTTAACAAGTTAATGAGAAATACTGTCATAACTCATAATATAGAAATGGTTGCTCCATACCAATTTTTAGCTGCTTTTGAGTTTTTTTTATTTTTCTTTAAAATCACATCTGGACACGTTTGTCCTTTTAAATCCTAAATTACCGGACATTACCATACCTAACTACTCTCTCGATCATAATGTTACCAAACACACTTTATTACCAAAACCTCACTGGCTACAATACCAACTAAGCTACCTCTGCATTTCTAAAATAATCGTTCCAAAAATAGTACGTAACTATGTAAATTATTGAGCAATTTGCCAAACTAACCTAACACTACAAAACTATAACTTATACGCAATTTGTATTTATTGATTTGCTAAAAATCCAATATATAGTATCCATACATATTTGTTGTATATATAATATAATTATATATAATAAAGATTTATTAAAAATATTAATTAAACAATCCTATAATATTCCTCAAGCATTCCCCCATCCTCCAATACAATCATTCTAAAAAATTAGAGAAACTTTTCTCCATATTAAAAATCCTATCTTCCTATTTAGTTTCCCAGCATCAATGTAACATGAATCGGCATATATCATTAAACATGTAAATATTTATAGATCTAGTAACTTCCTTGAGATTACACGGCTGCAAAATAATTTGCAAAATTTGTTTTACCTGTAGTCTTATACATATTCATCAGGCATTTGACGTGGGTTTTACAATGATAAGCTACCGAATTGATTGTTCCACTTCTCGTATGTACCAAGTTCGTTCGGCGAGACTGAAGGCCTCACTTCTTGTAAAGCGTTCTCAAAGTCCTGGACAATATAAAGAGAGTGAATGAATAGTTAACATATTATTGCACAAGACAACCAGGTAACGAAGTCTGAGGGGGCTTAGATTTGGATATATAAAATCGACGTGAATGACAATCAAAATTACAATAATACTATTAACACTTGGAAATTACGACAAACCGTCTCTTGTTTGTGTGTGTTGATTAGCAATTCACACCAACCTCAGAACAGGATTTTCTCTCTTTTGTTTCTGCATGCATGAGGAAATTGATTACCTGAAGATTTACTGGTCTCATATCTTCCTTCTTCAGCTTTGTTATTTCAATACCCTGTCTTAGAGCCTCTCTCAGGGGACCCATTGAAGCATCTTTAACCAAATTCTTCATATCAGATCCCGAGTAACCTAAACGCAAACCAAATTTTCAGAAGTTCTTACATTAAAACAAGGAGCCAAAGAGAATCTGATTAGTTGTAACAATACTGATCTTAGCAAACACCTTCAGTCAGTTTGCAAACTGTCTCAGTTTCGTCTTTTGAAAGATCAAACAATGCATCTTTATCCAATAGGTTCTTTATGATCCAGGCTCTTGCTTCTGCAATGCAGGTGCAAATAACTGGGGATAAACTAAAGAAAATTTGAAAAGGTAATGAGAAAATATAGTAACACGGACCTGAAGTTGGGAGCGGAATGTAGAGTCTCTTTGTGAGTCGCCTCCTTGCAGCTTCATCTAGTTCTTGAGGTCTATTCGTTGCACCTATTTTAGAAATATAAGGTCAAGACTGAAAAATATAGTTCTATGTCCGAGTTCCTGATTGAAATATAATTCAAAAGAAGACATCCAGTAGATCAAGCAACATAAAATACAGATGCCACTAATTTGTTGCAAAGCATCCTATACATGGATTCTTGTTTCCACTGACAGAGATACTCAGCTATATATTTAGATTACTTGCTAATTTAAACTTAGATTGCTTTTGCTACAAGAAATTAGGCCAACACTTTGGTCATAACAAGTTCATCAATCACCTATTAACAGAATTTGCTCACTCCCGCTGTCAAAGCCTTCCATTTCAATGAGGAATTGTGTCTTTAGTCTCCTGCTGGATTCATGTTCACCTTCTGACTTGCGCTGCAATGAATATTGATTCGCTTATAACTTGTTTTAAAAGTCGAAATGGTATATTGCAGGAGATATGATTACAAGGTTTTTATGGAAAATGTGGTTCCATGTTTAATAGACTCCTAGACTGAATTATTTTATTTGTAATTGACCACTGAAACACTCCAGTATTGGACCTATGAACACCCAAAATGAGTGCTGCCTGAGTCTGTTTCTGCTTATTTTCTAAACAACGCAGTTAAAATAATATGAGTGTTCCAAACAGCTCACAGTTCTTGTTATTTTCAGAAAGACAGAAAAGTAAAAAGAAGGTGCCAAGTGGTTTAAAATCTACACGGTAACGTTTTGATTTAAAGCAAGAGCAATTTAACAGAGTACTACTAATTTACCTGAGATAGAAGAGAGTCTATTTCATCAACAAATATTACTGCAGGCTGGCGACAGCTAGCAACGCCAAAAAGTGCTCTCACAAGCTTTTCGCCCTCACCTATCTGCCGCGGTACAGAAATTTAATGATTAGAGGATATGAAATTTACATATTGATTGATAGAATTTGCAGTAACAATGTAGTGGATCTGGATCTTGATAATGGAACGAAAAATGTTCAAATTAATACTATCTTGCTGATCAAAAAGAAATAAATTAACACGCTCTTCTCTAGTTACTCCATTTTTTATTTTTTTTATATAAAGCATTATGATGGGAATTTTATCCAGTATATAGGAACAGGGAAGATGTTTGTGGTTTTAATTATAAAAATGCCGGACAAACTCTAATGAAGTGCATCAATCTTTGCGTCACATAGTAAAAATTACATACCCATTTGCTTGTCAATGAACTGGCTGATATATAGAAAAAGGTTGCTTTAGCCTCTCCAGCTATTGCTTTTCCTATCATGGTCTTACCGGTTCCCTATGGCAAGCGAAACCAGGTATAAGAAAAGTATGTGATTCTAATCTCTATGATTCTGTATTATGTACTTACAGGGGGTCCAAAAAGGAGAAGACCGCGTCCTGGAGAACGGCATCCTTTAAATATGTCAGGACGCAGCAACGGCCATATAACCATCTCTGTCACACATTTTTTTGCATGATCCAAACCAGCTACAGGTTTCAAAAAAGGTAACACACAGACACACATCAGACAAGCCAAGAGGAAATTTGATATTTGAAGAGTGATAGGAAATTTGAACTTGGACTACCTATGTCATCCCAGCGCACATTTGGATCCTTGTCCATTATCTCGTTGCTGATATGCTCAATCAGTCGTGGTTCTAAGTTTCTTAACTTTTCGGGAAGCTCACCATCAGGACCACATAGTAACTCCAAACTACACCACTTAAGGAGTTTTAGAGCTTGGAGGTGAAGTTTAACTTAAAAATATATCTTCCTTCACTTGAAGAGAAGAAGAGAGTAAAAAGTTAATGTACTAAAAGACAAGTGCACATACTGAGATGATACAGCATCAGGATAGACAAGTAAAATCAGCCCGCAAAAAAAGAAAAAAACACAATACAGTAAGGTGACGTGTACCATCTACTTGTTGAGTCATCCATTGCATCCTCTCCCTTTCCGCCTATGCGTGAAGTCACATTGCACGTATTGTTTCCATTGGATTTGATTGGAGGAATAAAATTTCCCCTTACTCCACGGCGAGAAATGCCATATGATTTGACTCCATAACCTTTGTGAATTCCGGCTTCACTTTGTGGTGACACAGAAGCATTTGGTGATCCATATAAGCCTCTCTTTTGCCTAGCATCTATTTCCTGGGAAACATTGCAACAAATTTCCCAATCAATAATGTAGAGTAACATTTTCATAAATTCAACTATCTCTGGACATTATTAACGTTAGTTGAACCTGCAAAAGAGAGAATGATTTGATTTGGAGCAAGGATGTTGAGGATTGAAATATGAAACATTATTTACATATAACTCAAATGTCATTGATAACAAAACAGAGAGTCACCATTGGTACTTTCATTACGATACTCAATGCTGGTCTGTTGGCAGTTGTAAATATCGTATAAATAAGAGAGAGGAATGTAGATAATGCAACGGAAACTTGATGTGGGATCAAATGAGCATAACAGAAAATTACAACCATTAACGTATCAATTTACCATTAGGTACAGCTGAACCAAAAACTGTGACGTGTTTCATCAAATAAATTACATACCAGTTTTGCTCTAGCAGTAACAAACCCTTTGGAAGAATCATGATCAGCTTCTTCGGCACATGCTGGAGATTTCACTTTTTCATGTCTAGGGCTAATAGTTTCCCTGTGCAGCCGCTTTGATGCAAAACTAACAACACGAGCCCGTTCCTCCTCCTCGGCTTTAGTAAAGGTAGGCAGAGCCTGACCTCTGGCAGAGTTGAGAGTTCGAATATATTTATCAACGATAACACAATCCTCCGAGTTGTTATCTTTCCTGAAATTACTATCAT
This sequence comes from Linaria vulgaris, assembly GCA_948329865.1. NCBI lineage: Eukaryota > Viridiplantae > Streptophyta > Magnoliopsida > Lamiales > Plantaginaceae > Linaria > Linaria vulgaris. The sequence goes on from OX415252.1 coordinate 37,652,234, forward strand.
TTTCTCTTGGCACTTTTCCATACAAAGATGACAATTTCGCCTGGATAAGATTCTTTGAGGTCCTTATGTTGTCATGTTCATGGAGTTGTTTTGACTGGAAAACAACCAATCAACTTAATAAGTTTTGAATAACTCTACAAGCAGCACATATTTAACTAATTGCCATCATAACCAACGCAAACATCAAAGGAGGGTCTGTGCACAAGCTTGAATAAGTTGGGAAACAATAAGCAAATATTCAATAAGGCATCAAACTGCAAATTGCTATACCGTTTCGATCGTAGTTCTTTCACAAGATTCCTGGAAAAGAGCACGGCCATACTTGGAGTGCTTGACTTTCTCAATGTCAATACCACCTTGCTTTCTGAATATGCAGCCTGGTTCTCTGCCTGCCTGTTCAAATGCTTGGCTAAAGATTGCAAACCAGTAACTTCATCAATTAGTGACATCAATCGTAGATAAAACCACCTTCGTACATCTACTCAATGTACCAAATCCAGTAATTACAGTAAATTACATAAACCATCTATCCGCAAGCTAACTTAATGCTCACAAAATTATAAGAGCCAACTTATATCGAGTTTGATATTACACTTATTACCCCCTTACAGTGTCTATCCCTAATGGTAAAGATGATGCTAGCAAAAAGTAAATTGATATCAGCCTTGGTCATAGTAGCACAATTAATCGTTTCTTACTATGGAAATCATGTACTAGAGAGTTGGTGACCTTTACATTATGCATGAATATTGAGAATTAACAGTTAGCCTTAAGACTTGCAATATATTTAGCATTTTATCTGTGAAATTAGCCAAAATCTGAAAGTACTTGCAGCCAACAGCGACAAAATTATCAATGCTTCGTTCTTGTATCATCCCCAAACAAAAATTCCTCCTAATGTAACAAGCAATTCTTATTGTAGCTTAAGATAAACAACATGTTTTACATGAACTGTTACTCAATTGTTGTTCTAAATATATTGATGGTGCTGTTACCGTATTCTGATTTTTCATTGATACATTAGAACTTCTTTAGCAATAAAACGCATACTACATAAGAACTCTTTTTAGCAATAAAACTCATACTACATAAGTACTCATTTCTTATAGCTGAATGGAACTATGAACTTCGGAAAACTAAATTACGCATAAAATATACACACGTCTCCAAAAATTCAATCAACCAATAAAAAAATCTACACATAATCCATTGCATCCAAACACTAAAATCATAAGATCCAAACTCTAACAGCTAACAATATCACACAGCATCCACTTCACGTAAACGATTAAGAAGCGTGAACAACCATACGGATACTACCAGCTAAATCCGAATCTGAACTTCAAAAACAAACACACACATAAAATGTACACCAAGTTTAACCAACCAATAAACAAAATCAACACAAAATCTAATAGCATCAAAACAGTAAGACCCAAACTCTAGCAGCTAACAATACAAAAAAAGCATCAATCCAATTCACATTAACAATTAGGAAGCGTGAGACAAACCGTACCGATCAGAATCATGAACAACGGCGCGCCGAGCCAAGCCGAGTTTCGAAAACGCCTCGCGTCGGATCGGCTGTACGTAGGCCTCGTCGAAGGCGGATTGCGAGCGCGAATCGAGGAAGCCGATTAAGCCGAGAGACAGCACCTGCGCCGAGCCGAAGTCTTTTCTCTCGAGAGCCGCATCGGCGCCGAACAACAGTGATTGTAGCCGCTTAAGATTAACGTCCACTTCCTTTCTCCAGCATACCTCCGGCTCCATTTTCGGCGCGATGGAAAAGGAGTTCGCTTCTTCTTTTCCCGCCATTTCTTTTTTCAGGTCACTGTCCTGCGCTCTGCACACTGTACAGAAAAAATCGGGAAATAGAAGAATATATATATATATATATATATATATATGTATAAAACGAGTTTTTGGAGCTAAAAATAGGCATTTTTATTTTGTTTTTGTTTTCGCCTGCGTGCATTTGGAAAAACGTAGTTTATAACAGATATTAGTGAGTTGTGAAAAAAGACAAAACTGAAAATTATAATGCATAAATACACTAGACAAAAAAAAAAAAAAAAAAATACACCAAATACCCCATGACCCCATCATAATGGGTCCCTTGTCTACCAAACTCGCAAACTCACCCATGCTATAGGAAAGACCTCTCCCACACCAATCAAATGCCTTAATAGCTCACTTATAGGAATCACGCGTGCCCATACAAGAATGTCAGCCCTTATTTAGCACGGATCATCCTTAAACCACGGGCGACCCGCATTAATTCAGTAGAACCATCTCTTACGAGGCAACAATAATGGACGCCCATCTCCAACATTAATGGAGGCCAAGTTGCACACTCATAACTATTAATGGAGGAGGATTTCCGCAATTATAACCAACTTACATTCACTCAACACACTATATTCTAATTTTACTTAAAGCAATATATCTCTTTAAGTGTTCTTCTTAAATACATCTCATTTCATATTCAAGGGTCTTCGTATTCCAAAACCCCTTAGCTAAGAGCACTTACATTCCAATATTTTCTTCTTCTTCTTAATAACCACAAGGCACGGTGATTTTCGCGTACCCCTCTTTACTTATTGGCAACAAACCTCTTTGTCGCATCCCTCAAGGCCGAAGACAGCTCGGCAGAGAGTAGCTCCAGACCTACGGGAGGAGCCACCTGGAGTAGCCTCCTCGAGTCAAAACCCACCCCCTCACGAGAAAGAGGGAGCTTATAGAAGCGCTCTTAGAGACAACAAAGAGGCGCATTTCTTCCCTTCCAAAAGAAAACACAAAAAAATATAAGAACTATAGGTTAGCTCACGAAAGAGAAAAGCATGAAGGCAAAAGAAGCTTACGCAAGTATTCGTTGTAATGAATCCTCAGGCAAAGAAACGTGAATGCCAGAGGGCCTTTGCAAACCGCCCAACATAAACGGAATGGGTGTCTCCCTTGGACGAGTCAAAGAGTCCGTGATACAAAAGACCATCACGAATTGCACTAAAACGAACTTGGGATTCTTTAAACTCATGATCTTGGGGTCCCTCGTCTTCCATCTCACTGGGTCCCCACACCTCAGTCAACGGAAGCGTCCCCGCCCTTGGGCTTTAGAAATAAGAAAAGAATTGACATTTCTAAGCACCCGGGAAGGAAGGAAACCCAACCAGGAACTAGTTTTCTCACGGAGGAAGAGGTGGTAGATAGGAGTAGCCGTCGTGCCAATTTCAACGTGGTATGCGGCAAGGAGTGATTGATCCGTACAAGCCAATTTAAGCAAACAACATCAAAACCAAAAACCAACCATTACTTCATAAGAATTCACGTTCAGTTGACTCAGACATGCCCCGATATAGTTACGTACCTCCACGTACCACGAGGGAAAGAAGTGACAAAGGCCATGTTGAATATGCTCTTCGAAGATCGTTAAGTAATAGGTAGGAGGAGAATTAGCATGATCCTCTAAATAGGGGGCTTTTATGTCTAAGGTCCCAAAATCGATAAAATATCAAAGCAAGAGATTATTCACCTTGTCGAGGGACATGGTACTAACCTATGAGGCACGACCTCATCGTCGGATTCCATTTTGAGAACAACGACTTTCTTTTTTCCTTTAAAAGACATGCGGCGATCTATTTGCTTTACCCTCACACCACCTTTTATGACGCAGGGGAACGCAGAGAGCGGCGAACGGCACCAAAATAGCGCCAATCTCAATCATGTTAGAGTAGTAAACTTCCATCACGACAAATGTGAAAGACCCCATGGCAGGAGGATCAACAACTGGTGTAAGAGAGTGACAATCGAAGAAGCCATTAAAGCAGGGCTAAAGACAAAAGCGGAAAGAATGTCAAAATCAATGGAAAAGTAGGGAAGCGTGGAGAAGTCTTTAAATGTGAAGGATAACATATGGACGATGAAATTTCTGAGATATTTTTTGTATACTAACAAAAAGGTAGAGAGTTAGGGCACACGACCGTCTATTTTCTTCAAAAGCATCCATTCAGATCATAACACGTGTTGCAAGTAATCTACATGCGTTGTGGATCAAAAGGCAGGAATTCGCTAGAGTAGTCCACTCGCGGACTACGCATAAAAAATATTTAATGGAGGAGGGACGGGGGCACGATTCCTACGTCTGTCATCATGGTGTCACGGACAAATATAAAACGATGGTAACTTTCTCCAACATGAAAAATGACAAAAAGAAACAGACTCCCCCTTCCTGAAACCCCCTCGAAAAAAATCGAGAGACCGAAGAATTCACAAATCTCCCGCCTTGTAAGCTACGAACCAACAAACTTGGGGGGACATCTGATAATGCATGAATACACCAAACAAGGAAAAGACCAAATGCCCCGAGATGACGCTTCAGAATGGGTCTCTTGTATACCGAACTCACAGCCAATGTCACATTGTGGCATTACGTGACTAAGTCACAACCATATGTTGGGTTTAGGCACTTGGGTGCAACCAATGCTTCGATGTTTGACTAAAGTCAACACCATATGTTAGGTTTAGGCACTTGGGTGCAACCAACTCTTGAACATGGCTTTACGTGACTTGGGTCACAACCATATGTTGGGTTTAGGCACTTGGGTGCGACCAACTCTTGAACATGGCTTTACGTGACTTGGGTCACAACCATATGTTGGGTTTAGGCACTCGAGTGCTACAAATTCTTGTGTAATCTTGCTTCAAAATATGAAGTTTTAGTGGTAGCCCTAGCTATAAGGTGCTACTCCTTCGCTTTTTCTCAAATAAAGAGACTAGCACATTTGGCATTGCGTGTCGTAAGGGTGCTACTCCTCTTTAGATGCGAGTCCCTCGGTCCGACCATGTTGGGGGCGTTGGGACATCCTGAGCTCAAGATGTATAGCTAATCCATGCTCGATCTCCTTTTGGAATGAGAAGAGAGACTAATATTTTCTTTGATGGGATTAAGTGTTTGATACATGACCATAATGTGGGTTTACATGCTTTAGAGTTTATAGCACAACTAGAGCATTTGTGATTAAATGCTTGTAGAGCTCATCTCACAATTCTGATGTCGTAGAATGCAGAAAATGAGTTGTTCGTATAGATGAGAATTGGGCTCTATCTAGTTCAGACACCTAATAGGTGTGTTGAGCGAGATTTTATCTCTTGTTGTGCTTGCTAGTAAATCGTGGTGTGTCGTTTTATGGCGTTGTGTGGGTCTTCATATATTGTGGTTTTTACTCCTTACATCCTTCCAGCTGCAGAAATTCTCTAAGGTTTTACGCAATCTGTGTTACCCCTCATATTTTTAGTGTGGCTTTACGCGATCTCGAGTATAACCTATTTCAAGGATGCTACATACTCGGATGAAACCATGGTTCTTGTTGGCGAATTATGTCTTTACGCATCAACGGCAACCACATTACACATGGTTTTACACCTGAAAGGCTACCAAGTCTTGCATGGTTTTATGCATCTATGGAAACCAAATCTTCTGTAGATTTACGCATTTAAGCAACCAAATTATTACATTGCTCTACGCATCTAGGACACCCAAGTATTGTTGAAGCATTCCCATCTGATGAACCCACAACCACGTATGACATGTCGCCAACGAGAAACATTGCAAAGTTGTTATTGTGTTATTGTCTCTTGCGTAGCGCGTGTAGTGGTTTCCCACAGATAGAGCTTCTGGTGCTGGTGTTTTTGCTAGTCTTGAGATTACTCCCTCACCAGACTCTGTCACACCTTATAGGATACGAGAAGAGCTTTAGGTTCGATGGAAACTTTCACTTCAAGGAACAAGGTTAGGCAATAACAGTTTAATATATAAATAAACAAAGTGGATTTGACCAGCTAAACGGCATGCATTTCATCGAGCCCCGAAGACTCGGTACCAGACCTCGGGCGATTAAAGTTCTCATACTTAAATCCAATTATTGACATATGAATGTCAATGGAAAAGTAGAGGAGAAAATACTCTAAGTATTTGTGTTGACGTACTTACGGTTGACGTGGAATCGGTCGACATGGAACAGATTGATGTGGAATTGGTTGACGTACCACAGATTGACGTGAAATGGATTGGCGTGCTTTCTCTCACTAGAATTCTAGAGAGAAGCTAGAGCATCCAAGCTTCCAAGTGAGCTACCCCCTCAAGTGTCCAACCTCTCATATGAAATGGGGAAGGCATGGGTGTGCATGCCCACACACACTAGAGGTTTGAAAGAGAAAAGGGTGCACCATAGGTTCGGTGCAACCGCGCCCAATGACCGACGTGTAGTTTGGTCCAACATACCGCGTGGCACGTCTGTTCGGTCCAACGTGTCGTCCATCACATCAGTTTGGTCTGACGTGTCGTGCAGCACCTCGTCCATAAACGACCTGGTCTGAACCGACGTGGACAGGACACGTCAGAATTGGACTGACGTTTCACATCGAATTTATCTTGACGTGGCTAGGGATGCCCAATGTGGTTCCTTTTGTGCTGTTTTGAGAGTTATATCTTTCGGACATCGTCTAGGCATGTTTTAGGCTTATCGGGTTGGGTGATACTTGACTTCATGCTCTCGAGGCTCCGTATAAGCGTTAAAGTAATTTGCATTTTTTAAGGTAGCTCTTTTGTGGGTCGAGGCAAGCGAAGCTCTCTTCCTCCTCCCATGATATTTAGCACCTCGGTCGGAGTAGCTATCATGGGAGGAAGTTGTGTTGGCTCAAGATGCCTCTTTACCTTTTCGTCTTTCTTGCCTTCCCTTATGTCGTCCTTCTTATCTTTGCCTTTCCCTCTTGAAGGGTCGGATACTTCCATGGCTTTAAAGGTTTCTTCCATTTGTATGAAGGATTATGCCCTCTCCATAAGATCTTCGAGGTCTTTGACAGCAATCCTCATCAAGTAGTCGGAGAAGTCTCCAATCCGTAGGCCATTCACCAGTATATCTGACAGCATGTGAGGGTCGACGTAGGGAATGTCATTCACCAGTATATCTGTCGACAAATCTTCTCCTAAAATCTCTGACGGGCTCATCTTTTTCTTGCTTGATATTGAACAGGTAACCAACGGTTTTACGGAAGCGACGATGGCACGCGAACTGCCTCTCCAACAACTAGGTGAGCTGCTCGAAAGTATAAATGGACCCCGTGGGTAGTCGGGAAAACCAAGCTTGCGCTCGACCTGTAAGGGTGGTACGTAAGATCTGACATAAGGCATAATCAGGGGTGGATACCAAGTCCATGCAGGCAATGTAGAAACTGATATGATCATGAGGGTTTCCATCGTTCTTGTCACCCGCATAGGTGGGTAATCTTGAGGGTTTCATTCCTGGGAGAATCTGAGCTTGCGTCACGTGGGTGCAAAGGGGAAAGGCGACTTCTTTGCTTGGGTCCAGGTTGCATCGGAGCTCACGTAACTTCTTCTGTATTTATTTCACAATTCAATGCACGTCCCCATTAGGTACGTCTACATGGCGTGATCGAGTTTTAGATTGCCTCTCATCCTCCGGGTCTCGGCGTCATTCTTCATTTGTCCTTCTTCGTGGGCGATGGGGAGGGGCTGGCACCCTTGGGTGACTGCTCGTAGTGGTGTCCGAGTGCTGCGGTGACACTCGGGTTGTTCGATGGAGAGAATGGTTTCTCGAGACTTGACTGCGGTTAGACCCTATCGATCTGGTATACTGAGATGGCGGGCTAGAATTGGGCCAGGCATAGTATCCTTCTTCTTCATGGGCAACTATTTTTCCCCGATTGGGGACGTTGTTGATCAGACTATCATATACGTCCCTCGGGATGTGGACGTATTTGACTCCGGGCTCCTCTGCAGCTGGAGGCAGAGGGACCGTAGTATGATGAGACGGAGCTGGTTGTGCATCGGGGACTTCCAAGGGGGAGGAACATGGTTTTCCATCGTCTACCAATGTGTTGTTCTTAATGGCTTACTTTTTTTTCTATCATGAATCATTATAGCTGGGCTTACCACGTTCTTTTGTGGCTCAGGGATTCTGTAGCCTTCCCACAGACAGCGCCATTTGAATATGCAATATCGTCCGGGCCAACGGAGGGTGCGTACTCGAGATATAGATTGGATTTATTTTGCTCAGAACGCTGATCCCGAGCCTGAAAAGGGCGAGCGATGCCTTTTATTAATATCCATGAGAGGAGGAAAGGTTACACGACGGAGAACTTAATCAGGGGGAGAGCTACGAGAGCGACAACTCTTAAGATTACTAGTATGATTATTCCCCTAGCAACTAAGTGCTAAGTACAAAAATCTATATGTGAGAATGGGTGAAAGTGCAGAGGCTGAAGTGTTAAATAGGAGTGAGTGAAAGTATTGTTTCTAATTTAGTCTATTGTTGGGGGAGAGTCAAACCCCTATTAATAGGACTTTCATGGGGGGTGTTCATCCAATTGTTGTGAGTCTTCTGTTGAAAGTTATTATCTTGACTAGGTCCGCCAATTGGGGGAGATTCTTTCTGCTGGGGGTAGTTGCCTCGGAAAGTCCCGCCATTCGGGGGAGGCTCTTCTGTGCCAATAGGCACTTCTACGAGGCAGTCTATGGTGTGATTTCTTCTTTACGAATGCAGGTCGCCGATTTGGGAGGTCAATAGAGTGTGATTTTCTGCCACCAATAAGGATAGTTGGTCTTTTGAACTAATAAGTATTGTGGCCCTTTGGGCTTTGACCCAATCGTTGGGGTTCTGCGAGGGGGTGACCAATCACGCCCAAACTTCTCTTTATTTATGGTAGGTAGTTGGGAGTTGGGGCTAAATGTGGATCAGGTTCCTTTTGGTAACCTCTCGTTGTTTTCGTCTTAGTTTTCGTGTTAGTCGGCACCGCTGCTCTCTTTGCTCCTACCAAGAGGTGAAAGTAAAGTGTTAGTAAATATAATCTAAGTGTTGGATCACTCGTAATAAGAGATTATCGGAAACTTCATCCGAGTGGCTAAAAAGACCCGAGGAGGGCACGATCAAAGAAGGCTCGTTGAGTACAAAAATTGCGTGGGGTCGAAGTAGTATTGGTTTTAGTGAGACACGGGGCACGAGTATTTTAGAGAGGGATACCGCGAGGATATTGTGAGTGTGTATGATTCTTGAGGTCGGTGTACTGCAGAGGGGATGGCGTAAGGAGGGATATCCGCGGAGAGTGGACATGTCTCGGTCTGTTAGGTCCCCTTGTTATACTCGGATATGGCCCACATTCGAATGTAGTCATATAAAGTGTTATTATGAGGGAAATTCCGACTACCTCCCCTGTTATGAGAGGAACGGGGGAAGCTTAAGAGGCGTGACCCGTTGCCTCCCTTCGGGGGTGATCGTCGGTTGAGTTCTGAACGCCTTATCCTCCTCCTTGGGATATCAATAGTTACTCTCCAACCACCCTCTCGTATGGGAAATAATAATATAATATAATATACATCATCGAATCTTGTGTGTAAAAGGGAAGGCTCCAATTGTATTTCTAAATTGGTGTTAATATGAGTATTTTTGGAAGATAAAGGGTTTGTATTTACATATATATATATATATATATATATATATATATATTATAATTAATTTAATAATTGCTACCATAAGTTAAAAGTCGGTCCATAGTAACTTCAAGATTATAAAAGTTTTTAGCTTAAAAAAAGTTTTGAAACCACCTAAGCTACATTTGCAAACACCCTAAAATGCTTAATTTAAGCTAAAAGCTTATTTGACGTTTTTTAAGAGTTTGCAAACACTGCTTCAAGATTGTGGGGAGTTTGTTAACTTTTTTTTTTCGAACCATAGAAGCTACATTTGCAAATAGTCAAAGCTGCTTAAGTTAAGTTAAAAACTGATGTGTCCTTTTTCTAGAGTTTGCAAACACCATCTTTGTATCCATTAGCAAAAAATAATTTCAAACTATTAGAGAATAGAAATTAAGAAGTCGGAGGTAATTCTAAGATCCTTGAAACTTTGAAGGAAATATTATTAATTGATCTTTGTTTAGAATCCAAAATAGCAATGGTATACGAAAATAAGGTAAATATTCAATAAGGGACTATATTTAGTGTTTAGGGTTCTCGGCTCTAGTCAAATGGAGTCCATCCACCACATGTTTCTTGAATGTGATTTCACAAGAAGTTTGTGGTTTCAATCAGCGTGGAATTTCAAAATTGATGCAGTCATCCCTCTAAGTTGCATAATGAATTTTCAAACTTTTTGAGTAGGACTATGGAATGTTAAATCATTCGGTTGAAGCTATCAATTTTTCCACTCCTTTCTTTTTTCAGCCATGGAAGCTATTTGGAATATCCGGATCAAGGCCATTTTCAAAAATGTGATCCCCAAGACTAACACCCTTATTGATCAAATTAACATCAAAACAAAGCGAAAGAGATGCTTGCAATGATCACTAAATCATCTAATCTGATTCGCAAATCGATTAATGCATGGACAACTCCTCCTCCAAGATGGCTCAAAGTTAATACGATACGACTTTGAATTTGGATTCAGGAAAAATTTGAGGTGCGTTTACTCTCCACAACCGTGAGGGAACTTTAATCTCAAAACATATGTGATAGCTACGGAAGCCTCAATCATTGTCAACGCAATGGAGATCCTCCTGATGCGGCAAGTTCACCTAGTCCATATTGAATCTGATTCTCAAGTTGTGTTGGTGGGTCAGGCACACAAATAAAAGTTTATAAAGAAAGAAAAATGAGGGGGATACTACATAATGAGACCGTATTGTGTACCCAACCCATACGATCACCAATAAAATGCAAGTAGACTATGGGGGGCTTAAAAGCGTGCCCTAAAACCATAAAAGATTTTTTATGAAGTTGTGTAAACATCCGCGAGAAAGAGATAGTCGAAGATCATACCCAAAGGTGGAGTATGCAATCCGAAGATCCCCTCCCGCTTTGGGAGGTCTAACCAGCTCCAAGAAAAATCAAGAGCCTTATCTCTATTACAAAAAATAACATATCTCAACGTTGGATATCTCGTAAAATATGAGTATCATGTTGCAATCTCCAATGGGTTATGTTTGCACTACTTGTTCTTTTATCCCAACAAGGTATCTTTGATTTTAGTTGAGCTCTTGTGTATTACTCCTTCGGGATTAAAGTATGTCTTCTCTTTATCTTCAAGTCCTCACTATGAGGCCATGTATCATTTCAATAAGAAGTTCTTTGAAGCATAATGTATCGGCTTGTATCAATAAAGAACTTTCTAGGTTTCACATCACTTGTGTCTTTCTTCATATCGTGAAACAAGCAAGACCGTTGTATGTGGAGGTCTAAAGTACTCAAATGATGTGCCAAATATGGTATGTAGTGTGCAAATAGTGGCATAAAGTTCTCGAACAGATCGTGGAGGGTGTGTGCAAAGTGAGAAACGAGAACTTGAAAACTTTGATGCGTGTAAAGTACGAAGGCAGTGAGAAGAAAACGTGCATCTTCATGAAGGAATAAAGATTTGAAAGATCTTACCTTGTGATAGATGTGAATGGAAAGTAAGATCATCGGGACTGAATGAGTAATATGTTATGGAAGCAATGTTGGATGGATGTTAAGCCAATTGCTGGTTAACATTGAAACCAGAATCCTCACTCTTGCCACAATAGTTGTAAGAAGTTCTGAAAGCAATGTTGGATGGATGTTATGTCAATCGCGGGTCAACATTAAAACCAGAATCATGTCTCTCGACATAATATTTGTAAGATGTTCTGGAACCAATGTTAGATGAATGTTAAGCTAATCGCGGGTCAACATTGAAACCAGAATCTTGTCTCTCGCCACCATTTTTGTAAGATGATCTGGAAACAATATTAGATGGATGTTGAGGCAACATCCAAACAACATTGAGGCCAGAAACTTTATAATCAAACATGGATCGTAGTGTGCAAGGAGTGTCAAAATGTCTTGTATGAGCAATTGTATGCAAAGGTGGGCAAAGAGAGAATCGAAAGACAAGGCATTTTGAGTGGAAATCCAGCCTACAAATGCTAAGCGTGCAATTACATGATGAAATGTAATTTTGAAAAGGCTATCGTTATGGGAACGATTGGGGGAGAAAACAAGGGGTATGAAAAAAAGGTCACTTCCAAGGTTCGAGTGGTGTATCTTGGAAGGCATACGGCATTATTTCCTCATATCCAACCACCAATGATCATACCTTCTCATCATGTAATAATCCGTGTGTAGAGATTTGAACAATGCATGTTCCAAAATCGTGATCAAGTGTGTGCATCGTGAAGAACGAGGAATCCCATGCATTGTTCGTGAAACGGAGGAAAACAAGCGTAAAAAAGCGTGAATTACTAGGATTGACTAGTAATATAGAATATTGCATTTGTAAAAGAGTATAAAGTGTATACGGGACAAATGCAATAATAGAGGACGAGGATAGTACCTTCATGAGTTCGTTTTGGAGTTTGAATGTAAGACCAACTTTGCTTATCCCTCTCCACGAGATTCTGAACCTTCACGCTTGCCAAGTCCAAGGAAACACGACCATTAGCTCTTTGAAGACAAGCTTCATTAGCCAATTGATCCGCAACTTGGTTGCCTTATCTATAGATGTGGTGCATGGAACCATTAACCAAAACCAAGAGTGTACGAATCTCCTCGACTTGTTGAATAATCTTCCACGGGCCTCCCTTCCTAGCGTTCACAATGCGAATGGGAATAAGAGCATCCGTTTGTATATCCACATCATGTAAGCCAAGACAATATTAGAGGCCTTGATGAATGGCCAAGAGCTCCGCTTCCACAGTGGTCATTGACTCCATAGCAACATGATAAATCCAAGCACAATTACTTAAATGATCGCGAAGAATCCCTCCACCTCCGGCCAAACTGGGATTATCCTTCGAGCTCCCATTCGTATTAAGCTTCCAACGACCCTATTTTGGCTTTGTCCACATAACCATAATTAGGGGTTTGGGACGGGTCTTTGTAAGCTTAATCCCCCACAACTGCACCACATACTTGGAGCCTTGCCATAACTTCTCATAACACGGTTTGATGGTGAATAAGTCAAGAACATGTCGAACGACCTTATGCATAATAACCTTAGCATCCATAGGGACACCATCATGTCGAGTCGCGTTCCGTGCCATCCAAATGTACCATAAAACAAAGATAGGGACAAGAATGCGAATGTGACTGGGTGGGGCGTGACGTCTCGCATTTATCCAATAAGCAATTAAATTTTTCCAAGAGATAAAACGAGTTCCTTGATATGGAAAGTGAGAAAAAAAATAAGACCATACCTCTTGAGCAAGATGGCTTGACCAAAAGACGTGATCCGTAGTTTCAACACTCCGACAACAATTGCATTGCAAGACTATCTCCATGCGTTTTGCAATCTTTTGATCCGTAGGGAGGAGGTCTTACACATAACGCCAAGTGAAGAAAGATATATTTGGGAGGAGGAGATTGTGCCAAAGGAATCTATAAATGCCGAATGGAACATAAGGTTCGCAAATGGAGCGCCAAGCGAATTTAGTAGAGAAAATACCATTAGCATCGAGCTTCCAAAGCGATGTGTCTCTACCCTCTTGCCAAGTGGGACGGCCCGTAACCCTCATGCCTTCATCATCATCCAATACCTCCTCAAGCTTCACAATATCCCATTCACCGTTCACCCAAAAATCACAAACCCAGGAATGGGAAGTAACATGCGCACCATCACGAGGTTGAAGTAGACTAAAAAAGTGAACTACCGTTCTTGAGATTCCAAAAAATATGCGGTTGAGCTTTAGGGGCCGACTTAATCAATCTCTTCCATTCTCTAGATTCCCAAAGTTTGCAACTAAAGATCGGTTCACGTATAGTATACCTCGTCATCATGTATTGCGCCCACAACGAGTCTTGCAACCTAAACCTCCACCAAAGCTTGAGAACGGAAGCTTCAACTAAGCAAGCAAGTGATGAGATATTAAGACCTCCCATTGCAAACGGTTTGCAAATTTTTTTTCTAACTTCTCCAATGAAGCCTTCTTCTTTCCTTGGTGGAGCCCCAAAGAAACCGAGCAAATAACCTCTCCAAACATCAAGAGCGCTCGTCGGCGGTTCGAGAACTTGACAAAGATAGACCGGAACAGAGAAACACAAAATAGAGAGCGTTAAGACCCATATACCTTTATATATATATATATATATATATATATATATATATATATAAAAGAATAATCTTATGAATTCTACAAACATTTTTTTTGAGACTCATGAATTCTACAAACATGAAGAGTCAAAGGATAAGAAAAGCCCCTAAATAGATAGATTAAAAGTTAAAACACCAAGAAAAAAATCATGTGAAACCCCTAACTGGTCTTAGGATCAAACTATTAACAAACATTCAGATGAGTCTATCTAAATGGCCTTTTGGAGATCAAACTATTAACAACATTCAGATGATCCTATCTAAATGGCTTTTTGGACCTTATCCTTTATTCCGAGGGAGGCCAACAGTTCAGCGTATAACTTGGCTCAGTTGGGAAGAACTAATAGGGATGACCCCATTCTTTTTGGCATTCCCCAACTTGATTGGGGTTAAATTATTTTGCATACACTGGATGATGGTTTTTTTTTTTTGTTCTTTTTTTATATATTACCTTTTTATTCAATAAAATACGTACATATATGAAGTCTGAGAGGCAAGCGACAAAGCCTATCCTAATATTAAGAAACAATTATCCAACTCAACCACAACTTTACATTTATATAAAGAAACACACAAAATACAGAGCGTTAAGACCCATAAACCTATAAATATATCTATAAATAATATAACCAAAGCGGTCCTTGGTAGTTGTTAGACCAAGAGACCAAAATTCTCCACTCACAAATTAAAAAAAAAAGAAATAGAAAAGGATAATAAAAAGAAGGATATTGCCATTATTTTCCAAAGTTTTATCCACTTCCCCACTTCCTTTATTTTCTCAACTTGCCATCGTACACAATTTGAAATTTAAAAATTTAACCACCCACAAATTACTCACCATTTTAAAGGACATCCGCACAATTCCTTTCATTGCTTTCATTTACCTTTTTTGATGTTCTTGGTTTTTTGTTATTACAAAATGAGTTTTGTTCCAACATTAATATTGATCGATACGTTTAACATGTTTTAATTATGATTTTTTTTCTTATTGCAGATGAATCGACATCACAACTTTGTATTGAGTTATTGATTATGGTATTCTTCAATTTCAAATTATTATTATTGTTGTTGTTGTTGTTATTATTATTATTATTATTATTATTATTATTATTACTATTTACTGCTACTGTTACTACTATGATTATTTTCATATGTATTTGATTATGATTTGCATGTTCTTTGATTATGATTTGCATGTTCTCTACAGTAAGTTGTTGATTTTCATATTTTTAGTTTAAATCACTTTTAGATCTTATAGATTATTATTATTTTTGTTATTATTATTATTATTATTACAATCATTATTTTGATAGTGAGTTATTGTTTATAGCGTTTTAACTTAAATTACTTAAACATCTTCACATTTTTTATATGAATTAATTTCACGTTCTTGATGTTGTGTTATTGATTTTGATGCTTAGTATAAACAACTTTAAAATCTTGATATTTCTTTTTTCTTATCTTGACATGGATTTCATCGTGGTATCTGTTCGTGATATTGAGTTATATGATTTTTTCTACTTACATGAAGTTACTAAATTACTTTGCAGTTGCACCTAAATTAACTCTGACTTAATGAGAACAAAAGTGTTGTACTATGTTTTCCGTTTCAAGAAGAACTCACAATTTTAACATGAAAAATAGTATTAATTTTATAGATATTGATAAAACTTTTTTTTAATGATTGTTTTATGTCAATATTTTAAATTTATAATCACGGATGCATCTTATTTGTTGTTGCATAAAATAATGTAAAAAAACACGCGTTAAAAATGGAGTACTCTTTACACTAAAAGGAAGTTTTCACGCGGTCTACGCGTGCGCTTTTTTGCTAGTATATATATATATAAAGAATAATCTTATGAATTCTACAAACATTTTTTTTGAGACTCATGAATTCTACAAACATGAAGAGTCAAAGGATAAGAAAAAACCCTAAATATATAGATTAAAACACCCAGAAAAAAATCATGTGAAACAGATCTAAATTACAGTTAACCATACCAGTACATTGTGACAACTACTTTTTCCATTTCTAGGCTGCTTTTACATAGTACAATAAAACCATTATATAACAGATACACACAGCAATACTGCAACTAGCAGATTCAAATTTGCCTTATGCAACAATAACTTAAACTAACTAAACTGTCCAACCAAAAAGACAAAATAAACAACAATTTGGAACAAAAGAAAACTCTAAAATCTAAACTCTAGTGCTACTACAAGGATGCATTATTCATTCCCATGGTGCTTGAGAAGAGAAACTACATTCCTCTTATGCTGAAGAAAAAGACTGACAAAGTAAGTAGCATTCCTTAAAATTCAAGTGCTCCCAGGAGCATCTGCAGGTGGCTTTCGGTTAAGGTAACGGATAACAGCATCTTCGGCCCTGTTCAACCAATGGAACGTTTCAACAACTTCAATACCTTACAAATTACTGGGAAATATTTGTGACAATAAAATGGCATCAAGTAACAAATAAAGTCCATGCACGAGATAAGAGTCTGTAAAGGTTGTACAATCTAAAGCTTGACCTGACCCCTACTGTTTATGAAACGAATCCTTACACAGATCAATTGGTTAATTCTTGCAGCTTGTAATTCACAATAAAATATTTTAGAGAAAAAACTGTCTATTTGCTATGACTTGATTGTCCATCAAATCCGGACAACTACGGTTAGCATTCCATTATCAGAATTTTCATTGAACCAATATTCCTAAGGTTTCTTTGTAAAACCAAGATCGATGTTGTCTATCATAGCTATAGCTTCATAATTGAACCAATATGAAACTCTAGTTCATCCAATTGCGGCTTCCAGATTCCGTGGACGGGAATCTAGTGAGAAATATTGCATATTTTTTTATGGAGTAAAGGTATTAGAACAGTACAAAAAGCCAAAAGCTTTAACCAAAGTAGAAAGAAAATAGAGATCATACCAGGCTTGGTTGTAGAAATCCGAATGGCGCTCTTTTTCTGCATTGCGACTTGCTTCACCGGCAACAATCTTCAGGTCCTTGTTTTGAGAATCTATAAGGGCATTAATAAACTCAACAGGTGACTGGCTAAATCCAAGAAAAAACGCCCTTCTCCGCCGGTGTTCATGGATCTTTTTTATGGCAGTACAAATCGCTTCATCACAGGCATCAATCTCTTTTGTTTTTTCAGTATTGGCCAACAAAGCATTCAACTCTCTCTGTATCGGAAACGGAATATCAACCAACACATCATAGCACGCAGTTCCGACGGGGCTGTTTCCTGAAAGCTTAACCCTGTGTTCTAAATGTATCGGCTGTGGGGGAAACAAGTGGGGAGTAATTTTCTGCGTTACTGCTGTGAACTTAAGCTTGGTCTCCCCAAACACTCTTTGAAGTGGTGGATCGCAATTGAATGATGACGGGTCATCTGGACACTGCAATTTTCGAGCCTTGACATAGTGCCATACTGCCGCCATGATTCTTGCACGTGTATCAACCTCGATACCCAAAAGCTCGGTCAATGCTGGTGAAAGTTTAAATTTCTCAGGCATATAATTCATTTCTAGTCTTATGCTAGCAGTGAACTCTTGATCACCTTTCCTCTTGACCTCAAAGCCTTCATGCGGAGCAGGAGATCGAGCACTATCCCATATAATCAAATGGTTATCAGGATATACTTTTTGGTCCAACGTAATAGTAACTCTCTTGAAAAACGCAGAGAACTTTGGATATGAAGGATTTGATTTCTCCATCAAAGCCGCCTGGTCAGGATCCATTCCCTCCTCCAGAATCCTTCCTACGATTTTAAGAGTCCACGTAGGCGGCTCGGCATTTGGCTTTTTGGGAAGCGTGCGAATCTGATTCGCAAAAGTGTTGAACACATAAATACGAAGCGTTTTCTGAATGTACGTTGGGGTTTTTAGTGCTTCCTGGATATCGATTTTCTTCCTCATTAAAGCGGAATCCACACGAGACTCAAACTCAAGGAGTTGCGTGTAAAGAGCAGATTCGGGTAAAATAGCTGCGACTTTTTCATGCAACTGTTTCTCAGGAAGCTTCTGCTTCTTCCTGCGAGCGGCTGCTGAAGCGTCCATTGTCCTCATAGGAGAGGCAGCATTGGAAGGCGAAAAGCTCGGGGGTCGCACAGGTGGTTTTTGTTGAAAACGTTTGGCACCCGGATTTCCAGCGCCTGAAACAGAAGGTGATGGCGAACCCATATTTGAGACCATACCCGGATGACCTTGGCCAAACGAAAGTCCTTGAGCGACTTGAAACTGTGCTTGAAATTGGGCATGGGCTGCCTGAGCTTGAGCTTGTGCATGAGCTTGAGCCTTCGACTGAGCTTGTGCAATGGCTTGCGCACGAGCTGCAGAAAGCTGATACTGGCCGGGAAATCCAGCTCCCATTTGCTGCTGATGCGATGGGTTCATCGGCGAAGCATTTCCATAAGGGGATGAAGCCCCAATATTCTTTTGCGGGTTATTGTTATTTGCAGACATGGCTGTAACTCAGAGAACAATCAATGTAACCAAAAGAACCCCGTAAATCACATCCGCCCCTTTTCAGAATGCGTTCTGAAATTCCAGATTCAAACAATCCACTTACTACATACAAATAAATGAGTAATAGACCACAAATCGAGTAACCTATTACGACAAGAAATAGTAACATTTAGTGAAAACCAATACTTCAATCCCACTTACAGCATACAAATCATGGCTTTACTGAGAGACCACAATTATGAAAAAAAAAAATTACCATTAAGCTAAATTCAGCTGAATTCTTCAGATCACAGTAAACTACCCACAACACGATATACTAAAATCCAATAAAAATCAAAACTTGGTAATTTTCATAAAAACCCTAATTTGACACCGAATAATTAACATTAAATAAACACAATTACAGTAACAAACGACAGCGCATGGATCTAAAAAAAAAAAAAAATTAATTTTGAAACCGAAGCTCCAGTACAACTACACATTACAACAAAAATCAGGTTTGCAATTTACACGTATAACAAAATTTATTTTTCCAAAAAAAAATTGACTCGTTTTCCGAGCTGGCAATACATTCGACGTGATTAAATAAGCTCGAAATTAAAATATAAATCTTACGCGGAAATAAGGAAGCAGATTTTGACCGGTAGAGTTTGTTCTGTTCGCCCCTCGCTACTGTAAAGTGATTGAGAGTAGAGAGTTTTCATTTGAGCAAAACGAGCCGGGTTGCAAATCGGGTCAACCATTTTCAGACCCATTTAAAGGAAAAAAACAAAAGCCAAGGATCCGAATTAATTTGAGCCCAAACGAAGGGCTACTTTTGTGACCCGGCCTTTCTCGTTCTTTTTTTTTATTTTATTATTAGCAATAAGTAAGATTTTCGTGTTTAATATTACGCTAATAATTTGGTCTATATTTTTTTCGCACGAAAGGTAAATATATTAGAAACCAGAAGAGTGTTTTACAAGAATACGAGGGGAAAACCCCAAGTGGAAGTTACAATACTAGGCACTCTAGCATCTAATGCAAAGAACAATGCAACTATCGAGCTAAGGAACCCTCTAGGCTCCAGTCTATGACTCTGACCTATGGAAAGCCTTTCCATTTTCTGCCCTCCTCTTGGCAACAGTTGCCACTTCAATAGGTTCACTTCCTTCGTTCCAACCCCATGCTAGGCCTGTAATTGTACTCTCCAGGTGTCACCTAGCAGCTCATGGATGCTCAAAATTGGATAGTTGCTTCCTCATTGTTCTTATCACTCTTTCAGGGATGAGAAGGAGGCAAGGTGTGAGTGAAGTTACCTGTCTCAAATGGATTCCGTTTTATTCTCTTGTATGCCCCTGTTAAGTCATCAAAACCACTTCGTTGCAAGACAGTTAATTATGCCAGGCTCATTCTCTCTAGATTTGCCAGAATGCTTTTGGTATACCTGTTCTCTTTTTTACCTGCTTTGTACCTGATCCTTGTGCTTAGTTCTTGTGCCAGGTTCCTGATTATAGTTTAGGGAGGTATTAGTTGCCCTTCAAAAATCTTGTGATTCCTCCATTTCCATATCCAATATACAACACTCCCCATTGTTGCTGCTCTGACTTGGTATGTAGTTGATTTCTTCTTATGTGATCTTCCAAAGAGTTCTTTCCATTCTTGCAGCTGTTCCTGTCTTACATTTACTCCCAATGCTTTCATGACAGGCTCAAATATTAATTTGTCCTTAGGGCATTGAAAAAATAAGTGTTCTATTGTTTCTTCAGCCATGTTACACAAATCACAGGTACTCTCATTCATAATATTATATTTTACCAGTTTTTCTTTAGTTGCAATATTCCCATGCATCACAATCCAGTTTATAAAGGAAATTTTAGGAGGAGAGAAGTAATTCCATACCTGTTCACTCCATTTTGTTTCTGGGGTTGCTGTGTGGTACAATTTATAGCTTCTTTCCACCACCTCATTTTTCTTTAGTTTCCTCCATTCTTCTGGATCACCCCCCCCTTTCCTTCATTTCATCTCTAATTTTAAGCAAAGCTCTCCACCAAGGGGACTCTCCTGCTCTCTTTTCTACATTCCATATTGTTCTTCCTTTCAACTTGTAATATGTTATCCAGTTTGTCCAGACTGTTTGCCTCTTTTGGTGTTTGTCTATCTTCACTACTTGTGCACTCAGTAATGCCTTGTTCCAGCTTAGGATCTCCATGATTTGTAGCCCTCTATGTTTATAATCCTGACACACCTTCCTCCATGCCACAAGACTTTTCCTCCCTTGGTCTTTTCCTAACCAGAGATAATTTCTGCACAGGGCTTCTATCCTTTGTGCTACCCCCACTGGTATATGCAATATGCTGCTCCAGAATCTCTGTATAACCAATATGACACTTTTAACTAATACCAGCCTTCCAGCATAGCTTAGTTGTTTAGCTATCTAGTTCTGTATTTTCCCCATTACCCTCTTTATAAAAGGTTCATATTCAGTATTCTTGAGCTTCTTTGGACTGAGTGGCACTCCTAGATACCTTACTGGGAATGTTCCTTCTGGGAACTGCCAAATTTGTTTCATCTCCTCTTTTTCCTCTCTTTTCACCCCTGCCAGGAAGATAGCACTTTTCTCATTATTGATTTCCAGTCCTGAAGTGTTTGAGAATTCCATCATTGTCTCTTTCAATACTTTCAGTGATTCTTTGTCTCCTCTACAGAATAGCAGCAGGTCATCTGCAAAGCAAAGGTGAGACAAGTTAGTTTTCTTTGTCTTAGGGTGATATTTAAAATCTTTATTCTTCACATTTACGGTTATTAATCTAGATAAGTACTCCATGCATATCACAAATAGGTAAGGGGACATAGGGTCCCCTTGTCTTAGTCTTTGTTTTCCAGGCATATGACCTTCTAAGCTCCCATTGATACAGAAAGAGAAGCTAGCAGTAGAGACACAAGTCATGATGAGATGAATAAACCAATTATCAAACCCTAGGCCTTTAAGGACATTCTCAAGAAAAGACCAGTTAATAGTACATAAGCTTTCCTCAAGTCTATGTTAAGCATACTTCTAGGGGTAATGTTCTTTCTATTGTAACCTCTTATAATTTCCTGAGCTAAGAAAACATTCTGATAAAGATCTCTACCAGTAACAAAAGCATTTTGACACTGGTTTATGATGTCAGGCAATAAACTTCTCAACCTGTTAGCTAGAACCATAGTGATAATCTTGTAAATAGTGTTACAGCAAGCTATAGGCCTAATGTCCACAATAGAAAAAGCATTCACTTTCTTAGGTATAAGGAAAATAGAAGTTGAATTTATCTATTTAAGTATCATACATGTTTGTTAAAATTCTAAAATTGCTTCATGTACTAGAGTACCTGTGATATGCCAGCTTTGTTTGAAGAAACAGGCATTCATACCATCAGGGCCAGTGCTTTTATTGTTGTTCATGCTGAATAGTGCTCTCTTGACTTCTTCTTTGTCAATTCTCCTTTGCAGGCTCCTGTTCATTTCCTCTGTGACTTTTGGTCCTTCTTGTCTCACTTTGGTTACTTCTCTTTCTATTCCAAAGAGTTCCTATTAGAAATGTAGAATATGGTTAGTTATATCACTTTTTGTATTTAGGATATTTCCCTTACCATCATTCAGGACATGAATGTTATTTTGTTTCTTTCTGGTGGTAAAAAAAGTCTGCTTCCTCTGTCCCCCTCCTCTAGCCATTCTGTTTTTGCTCTTTGCTGCAGCTGTTTGTTCAGCAAGTGTTGTACCTTAGTGTATTCATCTCTTTTCTTCACTATGTCACTTTGGAGCTTGTTTGGATTTGTAAGATCTTCCTCCTGGAGTAGATTCAATTCCTGCAATCTGTCTTGCACTTGCTTCTCAAGATTTTGGAATTTTCCCTTATTAAGTTCCTTGAATTTACCCTTCAAAATTCTCATTTTTTCTACAAGCTGGAACATTTTACACCCCTCAATCTTGCTGTCCCAGGCCTTAGCTACTATGTCAAGTAAGTTTGCATCTTCTGCTCATATGTTTTTAAATCTAAAAGGGATTCTTTGTTTTCCCTTAGGTTCAAAGATCTTGGTGATACTTGGAGAGTGATCAGAGATTCCTGGAGGCAGGAATTGAACTGTTGACTCTTTATTTGTGTTCATCCACTCCTGATTGACTAGAACCCTGTCTAGTTTACAGTATGTGTGTGAGTTGTTCCAAGTGTATACTGGTCCCAAGAACTGATGGTCTTGTAATTCTGCCTCTTCCATCATGTCTCTCAATTCAGTACCAACAATTTGATGATCATTGTTTTCATTCCACTTCTCCTCAACACTTAGCACAGCATTGAAGTCACCTGCTACTAGCCAATGGCTCTTCATAGTCTGAGCAATCCTCACTATTCTATTCCACACTTGTTTCCTCTTATCAGCCTGATTATGAGCATACAATATAGTCAGGTACCCTTTCCAGTCCTTGGCTTTAGTCTGAATGCTACAATGAATGTATTGGTCCCCTTTTTCTTCTACTCTAACATTCACCTCTTCAGATTTCCAAACCAACAATATCCTGCAGTTCTTACTCAGCTGAATGTTGCTGTCTGTGTCCCATTGCTGTCTCAGCTTATTATTTATTTTTTCATAGTTTTTATTCTTGAGCCTAGTTTCCACTATAGCCCCAATGTTGCATTTATTCTGTCTAAGGAATTTACTCATGGTAGCCTGCTTAAGGGGATCATTCAGTCCCCTTAAGTTCCACACTCCAATGTTTATGTCTTTATCCATGTGGCCCATGGGCCTTTCTATTCTTCTTGTATCCTTTTCCCTCATTTCTTTCATTTCCTTTCTTTCCTTTATCTTGCTGTCTACTCGACTTTCTTCTCTTTTCAACATCCTGCCAAGGCTTCTCTCTATCTAGTTCTTCTTCTTGTGTTTCATGCCTATTCTCTGTTGGTTCTTCTGCCCCCTTCTTTTGTATTGTTAAGTTTCTTTCCTGGCTTACTTTCTTCTGAGGTGTCTTTATGCTCTCTACTCCCTTATCTGGTATGTGTAGGACTACTTCTAGTTCTCCAATTGTTGTGATTTCAATACTTTCTCCCCCCTCACTTTCTTCTGCTCTCTGTCTATGATTCTCCTCTGAGTTTCCCTCTTCTCTATTTTCTTCTCCCTCTCCTTCTATCTCACTGTCTTGTCTTGTTATCCCCTTTTCCTCTGGTTCTTCTCTTTTCTCCCTTTCTGTGTTCTCCCCTTGCCTAGTGTCTTTTCCCTTCTCTCTTGTTTTCTGTGCCACCCACACTGCTCTACTAGTACACACCCTTGCGTTATGACCAAAGTTGTGGCATTTGAAACATTGGTGTGGTCTAGTTTCATATATCACTCTTTGTTCAAATTGAATTCCCCCTGGCCCTCTCATAGTGACTGTGTCTATCAGTTTTTGTCCAGATTGCAATTCAACAAACACCCTTGCATATGCAAGCCTTTCTCTACTAGCTGTGAGTTTATCTATATATATAGGTTTTCCAACCATACTAGCTATCTTCCCTATCATGTTAGGATTCCAGAATTGTAAATCTAGTGTTGGCAATTGCACCCACACAGGGTAATCTTGAAGTTTACCTGGATCTAGTTTCATTCCTAGCTTCCATCTGTGCAAGGTGAGGGGGTAGGTTCCTTTGACCATCCATGGTCCTCCCCCATAAATCTCCATCATAGCCTCCTCTGTTTGGAATCTGAACGCATACACTCCCTGTTGAGCAACATGCATATGTGGCTGCACACTCCACCTGCTGTTTATGTATCTCTTCATTGCCTCATATGGTAGCCTTAGCCCTACTACAGCTCCAATCAGCGTAAATCTCCAGTAATCTATTGACTCATTGATATCTTCATTTGTGAACTCCAGTATCTCTCTATTCTCCGGCGGCGTATATTGCACGACCACTCCGTTCTCAATTCGTCGATTTCTCGCAAATAATTCATTAAATCGCTTTGTGGTTCTTTGTTGGTGCACTCCGATATCTCTGTATGTGGTGATACCTGGTGGTGATCGCGATTGTTCCTCTGATTCCTCTTTCTTGTTGTGCTCGGATTGATGATTTTCCCCTTCTGGTTGCTCTTCCCCTTCCTCCGATATTTGCCCTTCCTCTTCCTCTAATCGATCAATCAGATTTGTCATTGTTATTCGGTGTTGTTTCCCGGTGTTGATTCTCCTCTCCGGCATAGATCTGCCGGAGGCACGGTGGTAAACCCTAGTTTCGCTCACCATGTGTAAATCGCACGCTTACTGTGTGTAAATCGCAAAACTTGAGTGTTTTGTGTGAGCAATGAAGCAATTTGGTCTATATTATTTGTATAGATTAGGAGAAAAATGCTTAAAAACACGTGTGTCATCAAAAGCCTGCACCAAGCTCTCACATGTGATTTTTTTAGCGTAGAATTGCTATGAGTTTTTAATAATTTGCTCGAAACACCATCGTGTTTTCAAAATTCTGAATGAAATCTCCTCATATTATTTTTGTTGCACAAAACCTCCTCGTGCTTTTAAGAATCATGCATCAATCCCTCTAATCAAATCTGAATGATCAGTTTTATCCTCTTAATAAATGGGAGTTTGCGTAGACTTTTTGAAACACGAGGAAATTTCGTGCAACATTAATCACACGAGGGGGTTTTGGTGAAGGGTGTTTGAAAACACAGGAAATTCTACACTAAAATATAACATGAATGTATTTCGTGCAAGTTTTGGATAACACAAGGGGTTAAGCATTTTTTTCTATAAATTCTCGAAAATTTTATAAATTAGTAGATTCACTGGTATTCATTTTGGAATAGAAGGCATCGAAATTAAAGGCAATATATTTTTCTATAACCTTATTATTCCATAATGAGATCAAATTTGTTGTTACTTGCTTTGTACTCATCAATGTATCATTTTCCAAAACAGCACAATCAATATGAAATGCAAATATCAAAACCCTGGTAGAACCCCACTAGCATCTGATCATGGCGGCAATGACGACCGCGAGACGCCTCCTCCCCCACCATACGTAGTGTGTCGTGCGAAATAAAGTGACTAAGCGGGTAATTCTCAATTCTCAATTATTTATTTTTATGTGGAATATTTGATGAATCATTCTCAATTGCTCATTCATTTGTGTGATACTGATTTTGATGAGATTTGCCTTTCTCCATTTATAATGCGGATCTCGAAGATTTGACGAACGTGAGATTTACAGTTATGAAATGTGTTAACAACGTGAAAAACCTCCACCGTACTTACTCCTTCCTCTACCACTTTTGTTCCTCCTCCTCCTCCCCCATTGTCTCAATTCCTATATGCTTATGCCAACATGTCGACAAAGGGGCATTCATGAAGGTGAGCAAACTTATGGATTATAATAAGGAGTTGTATTTGCCCAATGATGAGTATTTTAAGAGAGCATGTAAGTTTAAAAACTAATTTTACTTTTTCACTGTTTTTATATGTGCATTGCTTGTTGACATATAAATTATTATAGTCCAGAAACTCGGTCATTTGTTTAGAGACGAACTCAAATAATGAAGGTAACATACGTCCCATCATTCAAATATGCTAGAACTTCAGATGTTGCATAGGCTTGCTGTTTTCTTGACATCATTTTTTTTTCTTTATTGACAACCTGCTCACTACATGTCGGGCGATAGGTACATCCAATCACTTGTCTATTGAAATGGCGAGTACTTGAAAATGAAGCAATTTTTTAGTTTGTAATGCAACGTGTTTGACGACTAACGCTTGGTAAGTTGTGACAAATGAGGTTTTGTTATTCTAATCTTCTTACTTCCCGTTCCTAATTATTGGAGTTAATCTCGATAACCTTCAAGTTTTATTAACTAAGTCATCGATGTAAAGCTATCTACCTGCAATATATATATATATATATATATATATATATTGTAACTAGCTAGTATAAGTTGTTTTTATTGAGGTCATCCATATAGTGTCGTATGATTCCTTGTCATAGTCTTCTTGATACTTACATTTTGAAACACATCATCAGGATCCAAATGCTTTAAAGGTTATGGATGTTGAAACATTGTTTCATACAAGTTTCAATGGCTTACTACGAAAAGGGAAAACCGAAGAGATTAGAAGCCCAAAAGTAGAACATGTTTTGAAAATAGGCGAAGCATTGGAAGTTAGTACGTTGCCAACACTAATTTGGAAAAACTTGGAAGTGCATATTTAGCAACATAATTCAATACAAGCTCTGGAAGAAACATGGCAGACTATGTTGTTCGTGTAATTTGGGCAATTTTTTTATATTGCCATCATACGTAGGTAGCCATTACTTTGTTATCTTTCATATCCATATTGAACATTTTATTGCGTGTGTCTTTTATTAGATTGACAGAACATCCATTGATTTATGCTACAACCTTGTATTATATATGACTCACAAAATAAATTATGTCTTACGGGGCTACCTTGTTATTTAGTAATTAATAATTCTACAATTATCTGAACTTGTTTCTCTTGTTTAGATTTATGAATTGATGAAAAATAACTCGGTGCTAGTGAGGAAAAATAATTGGACTTCACCCTTGAGAAAATTGATGTGGTAAAAAATAATATGCGGTGATAATAAATCGGGTTTTTTTGATTCATCTTCTAATTACTGATTTCTCTGATTTGACTCTCTTGTTTAGTATGAAAATTTGATGGCCTGTAATTTGGAGCTAGTCAGGAAATTGACCTTTGTTCTTGAGAATATCGATGTGGTACAAACATGAAAGTGCAAAGTGTTTGGTCAATGTTATCACAACATTGAAGCTCCAATGTTAGTTTAACATTGAGCTAGTGAAATGTTAGGATAACATTGAACACTGTAAACAATCTTGGTTTCTATTAACATGATAATATTAGTTTTGTCTTTATTCACCTACTAATCTAGTTTCACGTTTTCAGTTGTCTTTGAATATTACAGGATTTAACTTAACATAGTTAAAGCATGAAATTTCCAATATTCAATTATTTCCTTAAATAGCCGAACGCATTTCAAATAAGGAAACAAGTTGAAGTACGAATGCAACAAGGAAACTTTCCAAGGATGATCTCCATATTGAAGAAGGTAACTTACCTAATTGACTCGTTCTAATTAAGAATACATTATTCAAGAAGGAGTCTGAGACCAAAGGAAGTTGAGTTCAACAAGGAAGATTGAAGAGATATCAAACCGTGTACAACAAGACAAATAACAAGACAAAAAAGCTAAAGAATCCAAAGAGATTAGATCTATTGATGTTCAGTTTTTGTCTTGCTTTTTCGAGGTTTGAGATTAACGAGTCAAGTCTAGTTTTAGAGTTAAGGAGTTGATCTTTGCTAGGTTGAAGTTCGAACAACTTGAGAGTGAGGAGCTTGAGAGTTGAGAGAACAATTTTGTTAAAATCATTATTTCAATATTGATTGTTTTACCTAAGGCTCGGAAGATTATATTTATATAATCTCCTTAAAATTTACTTCTTGCATTATTTTTATTTCTGCTGCAATATATTGTGTGATCAATGTCAAGGCAACATTAATTGTTCAGTGTTGGCTTAACATCGTGCAAAAACGTATCAATCCCGATCCAATTGGAGTCAGATCCAAACACTAATTTCACTGGTGTTTGGATTTGATACTATGAGATGGATAACGTTAAACCAAACAACAACAGGTTACCAGTTTTGGATGGCTCCAATTATGCATTTTGGAAGATCAGAATCAGGAGACACATCAAATCAATTGATGTGAAAGCTTGGCAATCTATGATCAATGGATATAGTCTTCTTACGTTTCCAAGAGATGCGGACAATGACGTTTTGCCAAAGCTTGATGAACAATGGACAACAACTGAGGTAAGTCTCAACAACTTTAATGAGAAAAGCTTTTAATGTTATTTTCACATGGGTTGATCATGTTAAAACGGATTTAAAATTGTATCACATCTAAGCAAGCCTGGGATATTCTAGAATTTCATTGTGAAGGTGATGTTGCAGTAAAAGACTCAAAGCATAGACAACTTTTGGACACCTTTTAAAAATCACAATGGGTGAGAATGAAAGTATAGATAGTTACTTTGAGAAAATACTAGAAATTGCAAATCAATGTCAAAATATTGCTTTTCCCATGACAAATCAACATATGGTTTACAAAGCTTTTCGAACTTTGTCTACCAAGTATCAAATTAAGAAAATTGTCATGGGTGAAGCTAGGAACATTGCTACACTAGATGTTCAAGTCTTTCTTAACTCTCTTAGGGAATGTGAAATGAAACTGACTACTCAACCAAATAAGAACAAAGCAATTGCCTTATTTTATTCAAATTCTGAAATTGATTGTGATGATGAGGATGATGAAATAATTTCTTCTAACTAGGGTAACATTACCAAGAAGTTCAATAGACTAAACTTCAAAAATAACTCTACAATGAAATCTCCTGGTAATACACCTTCTGGTTCTAAGAAATTTACTCCCAAAATTTCTAATACTGAAGAGGAAATTCACTGTTGCGCTGAGTACTCAAATTCACTCGACAAAAGAAAAAACTCAGAATTGTCAAGAAAACAACAGATCCCAATGTTGCACTAACATTCGGTAATCAAAACCTAAACATGAGGTTTTCTTGGGAATTAGAATGAATAGAATTTATGTACAATTTCTACTTACTTGTCTGATAGTGATGAATCTAATATTGATTGTTTTCATGGCACCGTAGATCTACATGAAGAATGTTTCTTCAAAGGAGAGATGTCTCAAAAGGAAAGCATTGAAGATCTAAAGACCACATTTCACAAACTCCTGTTGGAGAACCAAAATCTTCTCAAGA
Source organism: Linaria vulgaris (assembly GCA_948329865.1). Lineage (NCBI taxonomy): Eukaryota > Viridiplantae > Streptophyta > Magnoliopsida > Lamiales > Plantaginaceae > Linaria > Linaria vulgaris. The sequence goes on from OX415252.1 coordinate 37,681,636, forward strand.
ATGAGAAAGTCCTGAAGAAAGATAATGAATGGGTGATGGATCTTCTGAAACTGTATGACAAAGACCTTAACAAAAGAGAAGCTTAACCGAAAAAGATAAAAGTCAATCTTGAGAAGGCTGAACAGACCATAACCAAATGTAACTCAGGTACTTCTAAACTTGATGAGGTTTTGAGCATGGGGAATCAAGGTACAAATCGTATGGGATATGTTGAAAAACCTACCTCCAAGGTTGTAACTTCTGTGTTTTTAATAGCTGGTTTTGTTAAGGATAGAAAGAGTCAAAGTTGTGAAATTCCTTCTAATCTTGATTAAAGATCTACATACATTGTCAATAATGTGTTAAACATGGACATATCAAATCTTATTGTATAAAATACAAAAATGATTCTTGAAAAGAAAAAAGTTGATGATAGTTGTGCTTATGTTAAGTCAACATTTGAATCTAATATTATCCCAACATTAGGCGACAAAGCTAGAGGACAGAAAAGCGGAACCTGGTTGGAAAAACTAAGGACTCCTAAGATCAAGATTGTTTGCAATGTTGTTTTCTCTACTCTGTACTCTAACCTTGCAGATAAGAGGTACTTTGACAGTGGATGGTCAAGGCACATGACAGGAAACAAAGAAAATTTGAAATATGTGGTTGCCCTAACTACTGGACTGTCATTTATGGATGAGGCAGCAAGGGAGCCATAATTGGAAATGGTGTTTTGAATGTTGAAGGATTTCTACCTCTCAAGGATGTCTTGTTGATTGATGGGTTGAAGAAAATTTAGTTAGCATTAGTTAGCTTTGTGATGATAATTTGCTAACTAATTTTGATAAGAATTCATGTGATGTTTATGATAGTGCTAATACTTGAGTGATGACAGGTACAAGATCAAGAGACAACTATTATCTTGTGAAAGATGAAGCAAAATGTTTTCATGCTAAGGTTGATGAATATGTCGTCTGTCACATAAAGCTTGAACATGTGCACTATAGGAACCTTGAGAAACTACAGAAGTTAGATTTTGTGAGAGGACTACCAAAGATGACTAGCCTAGGTAAACTTGTGTGTGGGGACTACCTAAAAGGTAAACATACCAACTTTGAATGATATAGACTATTTGAGAAAATTTGGTCCAAAGAGTGAAAAGTATATTTTTGTTGGTTATTCTCCGAACAGTTCTGCTTTCAAGGTGTCCAATCCTAGATTACATACTATTCAAGAATCAGTCAATGTGGTTTTTGATGACCTGACTGGTGATGCATGTAATGATGAACATATAGACCCTGGTGTTATTACAACACTGGACATAGAGAATGTTATTACAACATCACTCACTGAAGCTGGAGGAGCTGAATTAGAGACTACTCCTGTAAAACCCCGATTTTTTTTAACGAGTAAATAAAGTACTCTGAAATTAATTGTGATTTTGTTTTTATAATGAATAGCATAAATTTTCTAATTGTAGTCATTAGTTGTTTAAATTATGTAAATATGGAACTTTGGGACTATTAACACTAATTTCTAAACACTTTTAATGTAAAGCCCAATCAACTAATGGCACCTCCAGGAAACCACTACTTATTTTTATCAATTTTTTTTAGGCTTAAAAGTGATATTAATATTTTGTCCCTTCTATTATTTGCGGTGTCTTAGGCCCATGTTTCCATTAAGTTATTAACAAATGTTATTTATTCTCATTATATCGAGTTAGGGTTTCTTTATATGAATTACTAGACACGTTGGCACGCGGTCCCCGCACAATTAATCACTTATTTTAATTTTTAAGTATGGATAGAAAATCCACATATCCTAACCTTGTTTAACAAATGTTATTTATTCTCATTATATCGAGTTAGGGTTTCTTTATATGAATTACTAGACACGTTGGCACGCGGTCCCCGCACAATGAATCACTTATTTTAATTTTTAAGTATGGATAGAAAACCCACATATCCTAACCTTCTTTTTTATGTAAGAGATTATTTAATAAATTCTTTCTTTAATAAAAAGATTTAAATAATAATTAAGGTAAAGTAAATTACAGTTATATCCCGACTAATAAGTCCTATGATCGAGTCGAGTGGCCCTATCTTGAGAAGGTAATGCTTAGATTAGGATTTGATTCGAGTTTTGTTTCCCTTATCATGCTTGGTGTTCGTTCTGTGTCTTATTCTATTCTTTTTAATGGGTGAGAGTCACGTATTTTTTTCCCCGAAAGGGGCATTAGGCAGGGGGATTCACTATCCCCTTACCTTTTCTTATTCGTTTTCGAAGTTTTTTCAGCTCTCATTGCTAGAGCCGAGGAGCGTGCAGCCATCAAGGGGGTACGGATCAGCCATGACGCACAGCCCGTGTCTCATATTTTATTTGTAGATGACACACTCTTGTTTTGTGACGCAGATGTGGCGTCGGCGAAGTGCATACATGATATTTTGGAAAGGTTTGAGGCAGCATCGGGGCAAAAAATTAACCTTGATAAGTCAATGGTGGTTTTTAGCAAAAATACGGATGAATTGACGCGCGAAGAGGTTGGAGGGATTTTAGGCGTCATGGTGGAGGAACGACATGAGAAATACCTTGGGATGCCATCGGTCGTGGAAAGATAAAAAAGGGGATTATTTGATTTTATTCGGGAGAATATTTGGAAGCGAGCTCAGGGTTACAAAGGAAAAACATTATCAGGAGCGGGAAAGGTGGTATTGGTGAAATCAGTCATGCAATCCATCCCTACTTTTATTATGAGTTGTTTCCGATTACCGATTTTTTTTGATTAAGGAGTCGATCATTAGTAATTACTGGTGGGGCAGTGGGGAGCAAAATAAGATTCATTGGGTCGCATGGGATAAATTATATAACCGGAAATAGGAGGGCTATCTTGGTTTTTGGAACTTTAAGGCGTCCAATCTTGCGTTACTCGCCAAACAAGCGTGGCGAATTCTCTTTAAGCCAGATAGTTTGGTGAGTAGGATTTATAAAGCGAAGTACTTTCCGTCTTCAATTTTTTTAGGCTCAGTTGGGAACGAGGCCATCGTTCTCGTGGTGTTGTATTTGGGAAGCGATTCCAGTGGTGAAGCAAGGAGTGAGATGGCAGGTGGGAAACGACGCTAGTATTTCTGTGTGGAATGATGAGTGGATACCGAGGCCGACGTCGTTTCGTCCAATTTTTCCAGTACACCCTGATGAGCCCTTCCTTATGGTGCGTGACTTGATCGACAATAATACGGGGCAGTGGGATGTGGAGTTGATGTGTGGTTTCCTATGGGAGGTAGATGTTGAGCTTATTTTATCTATTTCGTTGGGCGATAGTCAAAACTGTGACTAACGTTTTTGGCACTATGAGAAGAATGGGACATTTTCGGTGCGCAACGCTTATCACCTAATAATGCCGCATGGTCTCTTGCAACGAATATGTGAAGCAACATCGGTTTTCCAACCACATGCATCGTGGAAGAAAATTTGGAAGCTTGACTGCGCGAATAAAATTAAGCTTTTTGTTTGGAGGTGTTGCATGGATATTCTACCTACGCGTTGGAAATTGGAGAGGAGACGGGTTTGCGTGGATAATGAGTGTGTTGTGTGTCGAGAGGGCGAAGAAACCTTGAGGCATTGCTTATTCGATTATCCCTTTGGTCATCAAGTTAGGGCGCTCTCGCATGTTCCTATGACCCTATGGATTCATGATACGTAAGTTTTGGGGGACTGGATTGTGCGTAAAATTAAGTATTCTCGACCAGATGTAGTGAGCTTTATTTGCATGATTTGCTCGGCTATTTGGAGAAATCGAAGCAATATATTAGCTGGTGAGAAGGAACGGAGGGCGGATGAGGTTGCTGGATTTGTTCAAGTGTTTGTTACGTCATGGACAAATCGATACGGAACTAAGGGCCGCGTTGCGCATGACCGTGATGCTGCAGATTGGATGGCTCCGGTTGGTTGAGTTATTAAGGTGAATTTTGATGGCGTGTGTTTTAGCGAGGATGGGGAGATTGGGTTCGGGTTGGTAGTGCACGATTGTACTGGATAGTTGATTGCATGGCTTCAACGAAGGTTTGCGTCGTTTATGGACCCTGAGTGGGATTGAGGCCACGGCTGCGTTGGGGGCGGTGAATTGGGCAATTTCTAAGGGTTATAAAGAAGTATTATTTGAAGGCGATTGCTTGGGGATTATCCACGATATCATTTATGGCACCGAAGAAAACACACATGTAGCTAATATTACCAAGGACGTGCGACAACGACTTCGGGAGCATACTGGGTTTTTCCTTCGGTGGATACAACGAGAAGCAAACGTGGTGGCACACGCTCTTGCAAGGAATGCAGTGGATAATACGAAAGGCTTTGATCCGCCGTGATTCGGACTTTGTTGATTTGTGCGCATGAACAATAATTTTTTTATTTTTTTGGTTGTGATTGTATTGGACTAAGTGTGGACATCCTCTGTTTTTGAGCGGCTACAGGTTTTTCTGCAATAATAACATTTTGATTTCAAAAAAAAATATAAAAAAGGAAATCAAAAATTTGGTCTCAACATTGTTTTCTTTAATATAATAGTATAGATATTCATACACTCTTCTTCTTTTCTCATAACCGACGACGTGCAAGGTATACTATGCATCTTTTCTTCCAATTAGTTTTTCTAACCATCAATCTTTGGTAATATTTTATGATAGAGATATAATGGATTACATGGATGTTGTTTTGTAGTCTCACGTCCTTGCTATGTAAATGAAACACTGTATATTTTAATGATTGCTTGTTTGTGTGTGTTGGGGACGATATTGCATATCGGGTATTTACTTATTGTTTCTCCGAATAGGTAGCTCGAGATAGCTCTGTGATGGTGTATATCTTGTCAAGCGGGCAAGCAAGGTGAGTGTTCTAAATATAAAGTCTATTATTTTTAAAAATTGGAAGGAATACGTGCTATGTGTTTACTAATAATAAATATATAAATGTAATTGTGGCGTATGATTGCAAAGTTATTTTATTTATGTTGAATTGAACGATTACTATATTCACTTGAACGACATGAGTTGACCATTGCTAATATTGAATGATTGAAATGAATATTACTTGTATAGAACGCTAAAATGACTAATACGTATATCAAACGATTGGAAATGATTGTAACTTTTATTCAACAATTGAAATGACGATTACTGTGTTGAACCATTGAACTGATTGTTATTTGTATTGAACAATCGATTGATTTGGTTTTGAAAGATATCGGATTTGGATTGGCTTGGGTAGGCATAGGGTACAACTGGGTGGCAGAGGGCTGTCGGTTGGCCATATGTCTCATTTGCCCTTCCCCTTAGTTACAGCGGGAGTCGTTGTACTAAGTGAGATCAACGAGCATGTATCATGGCATGCGTGAACGTTTTCAGGGTAGCTCCCTGAACGGAAAGATAAGGGAACGATGGAGTTATAAGGTGGTTGATCACCAAACGTTAAACTGTGAGTATCCTTACTGTTTAGATGATTTATTTGATTACGTGCATTACTTGTATATATGCTACTAATGTGTGAACTGATTTGGGGTGCTTTACTGTCTTCAAAAATGTTTTCAAAAATCACACCGCACACACATCGAGCACGCACTGAGATTTTTGTCTCACGTTTTCCTTTCCTTTTATGTTTCCTTCCTTCAAGATTTAGGTCAATCAGGCTATGGCGTGATGAGGAGCTTTGAGAGTGGGCTTTCGTTGGGTAGTTAGTTTGTTAGTGTATTATGTTAAACTTATCATTTTCTTTATTTTAAGACTTGGAATCGTATCAGATTCAATGATTTGTAATTTAGAATGTTTGTGTCTTACTTTGATATTGTGCTATTTAGCCCTGAAATCTCGGGGCATTACAACTCCCAATGTTGTCACAATACCAGTAAGATCAAATGTTAAAACAACATCAGAACAATTTGATTCTAAGGAATAAACAATTGTTGAATCCAAAAGGACCCCCACTGCCAGGATTCAAAGGAATCGTCTAGCTACACAAGTGATAGGAGAGATTAATGATACCATTAGAACACGCAACAAATAAAGATTAAATTACAGAGATATGGTAAGGTTGTGCATTTGTATGGCTACCACATGTACAGTTGAGAATGCTTCTTATTTTGTTTCAGCATTGACCCTAAAAATGTGAACAAAGTTTTTAAGGGTAGTTACTGGATCAATGCCATGCTAGACGAACTATTATAATTCATCAAAAATAAAGTTTGGAACTTAGTACCTGATGCGTGCGTATGTTGCTTTTGTATTATCAATTATCTCAATGCACACAAACTCGCAAGCATACAAGTTAAGTAATATTAAATGGTAAGTAAATATAACTTGCCAAGTATCGAATCCACTGAGAGTAGGTATTTGCTGAAAAGTAAATCTTATTGCTGAAATCTTCTAATAGTGTCATGGTTATTAAAAGAGTGCGGAACTAAACTATAAGTAAATTAATGCTAAACTAGAGATGCGAATTAAAGTACTAGAGAGATGTAAGTAGGGAAATACAATTAAAATGATTAACTGAAGATTAACTAACTAACTAACTAGAACATAATTTAATTGCTCGATTGAGTGCTTGCTAAGATTGTAAAACATATCAATGAAAGGTATCTAAGGATCAGATTTCATTAATCTGGGATACGTGTACTTTATAGACAAAGTACCAATGACTCCTATATTTTCTTCTATCTATTGATGGTTGTTTTGTCTCCAAACTGATGTAGAAAGTTAGCCAGCTTTCGATGCACTAAAGAGCCCTCTAATCTCTAATGATGTCAGACGGTTAAGCACTTTCCCCTCACCAAAAGTTCACATGTCATATGATCCATACAACATTTTAGAAGTGAATTAGATTTACCAATTATGATTTAGATTCCACGAACACGCTAATGTCGAAGGTTTAAAGATTTATTTGCTTGATCTACTATGCCAGTGTTGCGTTAACAGACTCATAAGCATAATTAACATAATACTAAGTAGTTTAACATCGCTATTGTGCCTCATACACCCCAAGGCTAATCTAATTACTATTCTTCTCCTCCATTACCATCAATACAAAGAGAGCAATAAGAGAGATAAATTGGTCTGTTGAAGATTAAACATGTGATTCCTCTTGCAAACTTGATGATCATGAAATTAGGTACGCTCTTTTATTTTTTTTGTATTGATAATCTAGCATGATAATCGATCCATGTATATTTAGGTATACCACTAACAAAATGTCCTATTTATGTTTTGAAAATTTTGGATCGGGGTTGTTACGTTTTTGCACGATGTTAAGCCAACATTGAACAATCAATGTTGCCTTAACATTGAGCACAAAATATGCAGCAGAAATAAAAAGAACACAAGAAGTAAATTTAAAGAATATTATATAAATATAATCTTCTGAGCCTTTAGAGAAACAATCACTATTGAAATAACGATTTTAACAAAGATGTTATCTCAAGCTCCTCACTCTCAAGTTATTTGAACTTCAATAGAACAAACAAAGATCAACTCATTAACTCTAAAATTAGATTTAACTCGTAAATCTCAAACCTTGAAAAAGCAAGACAAAAACTTAACAATAATAGATATAATCTCTATGGATTCTTTAGCCCTCTTGTCTTGTTATTTTTCTTGATGTACTCCACACCTTTATATAGTAGTCTTGAAACTTGATCTTCAAGGTATATTGTCCATGATTTGGTATCTCTTCAATCTTCCATGTTGAACTCGACTTTCTTTGGTCTTAGACTCTTTCTTGAATGACGTTTCCTTAATTAGAACTTAGACAAGACACCTTCTTCAATGTGGAGGTCAACCTTTGAAAGTTTTATGGATGCATTCGGACTTCAACTTGTTTCCTTCTTTGAAACGCGTTCGACTATTTAAGGAAATAACTGAATATTAGGAACTTAATGCTTTAACTTATGTTAAGTTAAATCTTGGAATATTCAAAGACAACTAAAAACGTAGAACTAGATAAATATTATCATATTAATGAAAACCAGAAATTATTTAAGTGTTACAGTGTTCAATGGTATCCTAACATTTTACTAGCTCAATATTAAGCTAATATTCGAGCTTCAATGTTGTGATAACATAGACCAAACACTTTACACTTTCAGTCTTCCCCTATTTTCCTTTCTTCACAAAACCATTAAACATGTTCACCAATGAATATTCCAAAACAAACTTAAACTAAGTAGACTACTTAAACTGCTCCCCCTTAATGCAACTAATTGTTCTCAATGCTGGCATAAATTGATTTTCATCTATGTTGTATTAACATTGAAAACAAAACACCTGCAACAAAGTTAACAGAAACAAGCATACCTTAAAAGTCTTCATAAGTAAATCAAAAGAAGCAGTTAGCAGTACTTAGGTTTTACAGACCTAAGGAAATAAACAAGGAACACACTTCCTTATCAAATCAAAATAAATACAAGGAAAAATAAGTAGTTCAAAGAAAATAAAGAATGTTCAAAAAAACATGGAATTAAACAAAAACCAAAGCCCCTGATTTTAAAATATGATATACTCTCCCCCTTTTTGTGAATAAGGTAAATCCTCCATGTTCTTGATCAAGACATCCATCTCTTGCAGATCTACTTGCTTGTCTACAATCTCCCTTTGGGTCTCAAGGTAGTTTCTCCTAATACAGATTAGCCGTTGCTATGTGAAGGAAGTGGTGATCACCATGCAATCATTCTCATTAGATAGATGTATTAAAGATCCAACAATCTTTTGGACCTTCTTTTTCTTTCTAGGTCCAACACAATTTGAAGGGTTCCAAGGCAAGTCCAAAATTCTCGTTCTTTTGAAGTAGTTGGAAGTGATAGCCATCGGGGACTTGTTTTGAATCCACTCACATTCCTCTGAGTGATAAACCCTTGTTTGATCAGAATGGTTGAGACCAGTGATGAGTATGGCAGAATCCCACTCTAGCGGCATCATGAATCTCCTTCAAGATCCCCACCCATAAAATTATAGCCATACCATTTTTCAACCTGTATACCAACCTAGCAGATTCTTTGGTCATCATAGTTGAGTTTGCAGATGGCAGCCAGTTGTAGGTGGAAATCTTGTGCATCACATCACTTAGAGAGGTCAATCTTGTGGCAGGGAACCATCTCTCTAAACTCTGGTTAACCCAAGACCTTATATCTCAATAATAGGATGAGGTTAAATTAATCGGCCCTTTTTTAAGTCCATGATCTTGTTAACACGATCAAGTGCACGCATTCGTCAACATTAACCAAAATATTGAACGGATTTCATTTAAGATTTGAAGAAAACATTTACAAGCTTGATGAACCCATTCATAAGAGAAATTGGTTTTGTGAGTTTGTTACAACTGAACTGAGTGCGTGAATGTGTGTGCATTGTGAGGTATTTATACTACTACTAATTACATGAGGATTAGCGCTCCTAATTACAAATTAAATCTAACAACCATAATTTACTATAAATGGCTATTAGATAGTTAACTAAATAAACTGAAATTTGAAAAGTTTCCTTACAAGGAAAGTTTGTGAACTATTAGGAAATGGATAGTTTAACACCCCCCCCCCCCACAAGTTGTGCGTGTATGTTAAGGAGGCCCAACTTGAAAGTAAGATGGATAAATGCTTGAGGAGGGAGTGGATTAGTGAAAATGTTCGCCAATTGAACATCATATGAAATATGCAAGACTTTGAGTGTTTTCTGTTGCACTTTCTCTTTGACAAAGAAGCAGTCTATTTGAATGTGTTTAGTACGCTCGTGATGGACATGATTGTTGGTAATGGAAAATGCACTTTTGTTTTCAGTGAGCAGTAAAGGAACTTGAGTTTGAACCACATAAAGATCCTTGAGGAGCTTAAGTGTTTGAACCACAAAAAGATCCTTGAGGAGAGCTGACTTAACCATATCATTTCACAAGTTATAATTCCAAGTGCCTTGTATTCAACTTCTGTTGATGATCGACTAACTTTTGATTGTTTCTTGGACTTCTAGGAGGTGAGTGAGTTGCTAGAAAGATGACATAGTCTGAAATGCTATGTCGAGAGTTCACACAACCAACCCAATCATTGTCTAAAAAGGCTTTGATTTGTAAGTCAGAATCTGTTGAGAGGAAGATGCATGAACCATGAGATGCTTTCAAGTATCTTAGTGTTCTGTGAGCAACAAATAAGTAAGCAGTTGTTAGCTCGACCATATGCTGAGTTAAGCATTGTATATTGTAGCTGAGATCTGGTCGAGTGATAGTTAGATATAATAGTCTACCAACAAGCCTCCTATATACACAAAGGTCATCTAATAAAGGTGAATCAATAGAGGAGACTTTAGTAGAGTGATTTATAGGAGTTGTGGCAGGTTTGCATCATAAGTATCCCGTTTCAGCAATAATGTCAAGTGCATATTTACGTTGACACAAGCTTATTCGAGCCTTAGATCCGGCCACTTCAATGCCCATAATATATTTAAGAGATCCAAGACCTTTGATTGTAAACATGTTGTCCATGTGTGCTTTGATTTTGTTGATTTCATTCATGTTGTTACCTTTCAGAATGATATCAACAACATATATACAAAGGCCTATGAATGAGTTAGATGATGACATAGTAAATAGAGATCCATCAGAGACTGTTTGGTGGAAGCCATAGTCAAGAAGACAAGTGTTGAGCTTGTGATACCGCTGTATTGATATATGTTTTAACCCATAAAAATACTTCATTAATTGGTAAGCTCGTTTGTCATTAGGCTTCAGGTAGCCAGAAGGTGGCTTCATGTATATCTTTTCATCAAGGTCTCCATGGAGATTGTCATTGTTAATATCAAGTTGTGTTAGGAACCAGTTCTTTGAAGCTATTATTGCAATAAGGACCCTGACTGTTGTGAGTTTTGCCACATGTGAGGAGGCGTCAAAGTATTCTAGACCTTTTTCTTGTGTGTATCCCTTACCAACAAGGAGTGTGTTGTATCTTTCCACACTTCCATCAACTTTATGTTTGACCTTGAAGATCCATTTACAACTAATGCAATTGGATCCAGAAGGCAATTAAGTCAGAGTCCAAGTTTGAGTTATGTTTAATGCATTGAGTTATGTGATCATAACTTCTTGCCATTCATGTATTTTACTTTCTTAAGTGTATAACTTTGGCTTTTGCACCAAAATGATGGAAGAAGTGAATGTTTTATGGACATAATTTTGAGAATTAGTAGACAAATAAGCTCAATAGGATATTTGACAGATGAAGAATTGTTTGATTTGTGCAGAGATTGAGGTAAGTTGTATTTGTATACATTTAAATATGCAGGGGGATTTATGACTCTAGAAGACTTTCTAGGGGCCATAGAAATCTCAGGAATACCTGGTGCAATAGCTTGGAGTTGCACACTCTCCACTGAAGTTATGTCAGAAGCACGAGATATAGAGGTGGATAGTGTACTGTCAACCTCCATTTGATGATCATGCTTATGTGTTTGTGGTAGGTCATTGTTAGAATACTGATCCCGGTGTACTTCATTGATGTCTGGTGGGTCAACTTGTATTACTGGGTCAGGAGCTGGAGGTACATAAGCTGCATAATCAGGACTTATGAAAGAGTCGGTGCATATGTAATTGTTAGAATCTTTTGACTGGTTATTTACCTTTTGCTTGGGGTGATTTTAGTAAGGGAATATGTGTTCATGGAATATTATATTCCTGGAAATGAACACTTTTTTATTCAGTAAGTCATAAAGAAGATACCCTTTGGTATCCCTTGGATAACCAATAAAAATACATTGAATAACTCTTGGATCAAACTTGGTCATGTGTGCAGTGAGTGAAGAAGCATAGCATACACAACCAAAACTCTTCAATAAGTAATCTAGAGAGGAATTAAAAAGCAACTCATGGGGTGATTTGTTACTAATAGTTTTACATGATAATCTATTAATTATATAAGTGGCAATGGCAACAGAATAACCCCAAAAATATAAGAGAACACCAGATTGAAATCTGAGTGCCCTTGCTACTTGCAAGAGGCGTTGGTGCTTCCACTCAACCATGCCATTCTGTTGTGGTGTTTCCACACAACTAGCCTAATGATTCATGCCATAAATGTCATAAAAACCAACAAGAATAAACCTAGTACCATTGTCAGTTCTAATACATTTAATAGACAGACTAAACTGGTTCAAAACCAGCTTATAAAAGTTGGTTAAGTGTAATTTGACTTCTGATTTGTGTTTTAACAAGTATACCCAAGTGCGTCTTGTGAAAGCATCAACAATAGTGAGAAAGAACTTAAAACATTCTCTAGAAGACAGCAAAAAAGAATCCCATACTTCACAATGAATAATGTCAAAAGCAACAACATATTGAGTGTTATTAGAACGAACAAATGGCAGTTTGTTTTGCTTGGCTAAATGGAAAACTTCACATTGAGTATCTTTTACATTAGGAGAAACTTGAATACCAGAAATAAAACTAAGTTTATCCATAGGAGCATGGTCAAGTCTAGAATGCCAAACCCTGGCCAAAGTAGCACATAGTTACAAGTTATAGTATGATAGTTTGGTTAATAAAAAATGTATACGTTTTCTTGTAGTTTAGAAAAAACAGTCATTTTCCTTGTGAGCAAGTCATGTAAAACACATGAAGAAGCCATTAAGGTTACATAAGTGTTAGAGTTAGATATTAACTCTAAGTTTGACAACAGGTTATGTGAAAAAGCAGGCATATATAATACATTAGTCAATAGTAGATTAGGAAACACCTGAACACTGAATGTTAGTGGCATAAGTGATACTATTGTTAGGCAAATAAATAGGAATATTGATTAATGTAGGGCTGCCAATAAACCAGTGCATCTGACTAATCATATGATCAATTGCACCAGTGTCCACCTGTTAGACTTGGAAGAATCCATATTAGCTTTGGAAGTAAATGCAAAATGCATAGAAATACCAATGGTTGCATAAGCAGCATAGTGTTGAGATGACTCTACACCAACAGAGGAAGTTTGAGCATGCTTGAAAGTCATGAATTGATCAAAGAGTGCTTTATCAGACATCATAATATGCTTTTTATGAATGATATGTGCTTCAGTAGTTGATCGCACAAAGTTAGCTGAGTTGTTCTGAATCTTTCTCTTCCCAGTTGGTCCATCCCAACCTGTTGGATAACCATTAAGCTGAAAACATTTGTCTATGGTATGGCCATTATACCCACAGTTTGTACACCTTAATTTCTTCTTTTCCTTCTTAGACATAGGTGGCTTATAAGGCCTACTGGAAAAACCTTGCACATAACAACATGGCTTGGTTTGATTGTCATAGTTTTGACCTTCAGACACACCCTTCTATCTTGTGAACATGGCTAGGGAATAAGTAGGCAAAACAGTAGAGTACATATTTCTTTGCTGCTCTTCTTACATTAACATATAGTAAACTTTTGATACAATAGGTAAGGGAGTAAGCAAGAACACATGACTTCTTATAACAAAGTAAGAATCATTTAATCCTACTAAAAAATTGAGCACATAATCATATTGTTGCATATCAGCCATGGTCTTATTCACATTGCAAGTACATAAACCACAAGTACACACTGCAATTGGCCTTTGGCTAACAAATTCATCTCGTAACCCCCTAAAATGATTGTAATAGACGGTAACTAACATTGTGCCTTGTGTGATAGTTGAAAAGCTCTTTTGCAATTGATAAACTATTGATCCATCAGTACAATCATATTTAGCTTTCAATAAATTCTATAACGCCACAAAATTATCATAAAAAATTAAAGTTTGACGCACAAATTTCTCAATAGAATTGAATAATAATGAAGTACCAAAGTGATAGCTCTCATCTGGTTGTGGTAAAGAACCATCTATAAACCAAATGTTGTTCTTTATGTTGAGCACCATGATTACACTTTACTTGCCAACAAATTTATCACTTAACATTGATGAACCAATATAGTCATGTGTTTCTAAATAGTAGATCGATGAAGAATCTTCGCTTGAATTTTTGACTGGTACAATAGTAGTAAAAGTAGAAGGCGTCATCATTTCATCTTAATTAATTGCGATTTGTAAAAATTACTGTAGTAAAACAAAAAAACAAAGGCGATTGGCGATTGGCGAACCGAAGAAGGCGACAGTCACGGATCAACGATTTGGATCAAAGTTCACCAATAAACTGATACCATGTTACCACGATCAATTGCAGGAACAGATTTATCAACATTACGCAAAAGATTGAACATAATACATTGAAGAATTGAAAAAAAAAACCGATTATAAGCTTGAAAAACGGATTCATGAGAGAGAAATCGATTTTGCGAGTTTGTTACAACATAATTGAGTTCGTGATTGTGAGGTATTTATACTACTATTGTTGAACGTAACGGGTGTAAAACAGAAAACAAACCAGATTTAAAGTCGAGGAAAGAGTTGAACTCTTTCTCTTTAAAATGATATTTGCCCCCCTCGGTGCTTACGGTTTGATCGGCAATCGCTTCCCTAGATGCAACGACTATCTTCTTAATATGGCAGCACTTCGAATATTAAGAAATGGCGAACTAAAGTATTGTTTTGAACTCTCAGAACAAAACAGATATAAAGAAAGAATGTTTGTGATTGAATGAAAAATAAAGAAGTAGGGGGGCTATTTATAGTTTACGAAAGTTGGCCTTGGGGTTGACTGGACGGACATGTCTTTTCCACGTCACAACTTTCCCGCCAGATTTTACACCATTTCGGCTGACTGTGCACCAATTCGGATGAAAGGTGGCACTTATTCTGCTGACGGGGTGTGTAGGTGGCTATTCGCCGACTGGATTTTCACTCCAATTTTGGCAGCCACTAGACACACTTATTCGACTAGATTCTGACACCTAATCACGTTTCATTAATTATTAAATTCATTGTTTATTATTTTCTGAACATTTAATTAATTACTTAATTAAACTTTGTCCAAAAAGATAAGTATTTGATAGGGAAGCCCAAGCCCAAGTTCAAACTCAAACTCAAACTCAAGCCAAAGCCAAAGCCCAAGCCCACGGCCCGTGACCCGTGACCCGTGACCCACGACCCATGACCCACGACCCCGACCCCAGCCCAGGCCTGGGTCTGGTCCGGACAGACGGCGGCGGCGGCTCGCGCGCGCGTGTGGGCTTGAATTGAAGCATAGCCATCTAAGTCTTCTCCCCTTCAAAGACTTGTGGTACCCCTTGGGGCCCAAACCCTTATTACAAACAAGCAACTTATTAGGTGTACTAGTTTAGCTCAAACTTTCCATGTGGGATGGTGACTTTCCACATTCCCACCTATTTCCTTTTATTTCTTCAAGATAACTTATTTCAACTAGCTTACTTGTTCATTTAATTTCTCATTCATTCCACAATGGTTTTGAATAATTAAATATACTAGATTCATCTACACGAAACGTAGATTTCATTAAGCTAAAGAAATTCCACTTTTATAAAAAGGAACCTACTTAAATAAATTATCAAAATCATGGAAAAATCATAATTTTCCAACAATCCCCCACATGAATGAGAATTCAATGTGTACATTCGAGAGAGTTCAGACGGAAAGCTTACTGCATCAGGATAGGTAGATTTTGGCTTTGAACATTCCTTAGTGAAATACATCGGATTTACTTAGCTGATCAGTGAACGTGATGTCTTGTACCGTTCACTTGTTGGTGTAAACCAAGACAACTGTATCCACATAGTAACTCCCCTAACAAATTTAAGTTCTCATGGTTGTGTCCGTTTTGGCCCTGGACAACTCTTCATAAGTGTTTTTCTTATGAAGCGGCCAAACTTCACACTTATATAGGTGATCTCCCTCAAAGAGTATCCTGTCTTACTCTGCTTATTTAAGCTTAGGAATCATTAAAAGTTAAACTTACCCTTATCCTTTCTATAGATAGTACATTTACCGTACACGGGAATGGGTTGGAGTTTTACTCCAAAGTGCTGTTTCTGAATCCTTATAATTTTGTTGTCCCATTGAACCAAGATCTTGGGATCTCCAATCTACATGGTTGGGTTCCATCATAAAGATTCTTTAGTGTTGGGTTTTAAACCCATTCCCCTCGATAGGCAGTATGTTTGATCTCTTGGTAGGCCTTTAGTCAACGGATCCAATAAGTTTTCCTTTGATTTTACATAATCAATGGAAATGACACCATTAGAGATCAACTGCCTTATGCTATTATGTCTGTGACGAATATGTCTAGACTTACCATTGTACATGCCACTTTGTGCCCTTCCAATAGCTGCTTGGTTGTCGCAGTGTATTAAAATAGCAGGAACTGGCTTATTCCAACAAGGAATGTCCTCAAGAAAGTTACGAAGCCATTCTGCTTCTTCACCAGCCTTATCCAAGGTAATAAACTCGAATTCCATCGTGGAGCGATCTATACAAGTTTGTTTTGAGGACTTCCATGACACAGCTCCACCTCCAATGGTAAAGACGTAACCGCTGGTGGATTTAGTGTCGTTAGAGTCTGATATCCAGTTCGCATCACTATATCCTTCTAATATAGTCGGATATCTACCGTAATGTAATCCATAATCTAAGGTGTGTTTTAAATACCTAAGTATTCTAATTAACGCCTTCCAATGATCTTTGTTTGGATTACTCGTAAATCTACTCAATTTATTAACTGAGTAAGCAATATCCGGACGAGTGCAGTTCATGATATACATGAGACAACCTATTATCCTCGCATATTTTACTTGAGAGACAGGTTTGCCGTAATTTTTGCCTAAGTGTAGACTCAAGTCCACTGGCGTCTTAGCCGGAGGACCGTCATATGCATTGTACTTCTTAAGTATAGTCTCAATATAATGAGATTGTGACAACACGATCCCATTTGACGTCTTAGTGATTTTAATCCCTAATATGACATCGGCGACCCCTAAGTCTTTCATGTCAAAATGTTTGGTCAACATTTTCTTGGTATTCATGACTAGGTCATGATTACTTCCCATGATTAACATATCATCTACGTATAGGCAAACGATCACGTAATCATTAGGTGTGCCTTTTACGTATACGCAGTTATTACATTCATTAATTCTAAAACCATTTGACAACATCGTTCTGTCAAATTTTTCATGCCACTGCTTTGGTGCTTGTTTAAGCCCATACAGTGACTTAATGAGTCTACACACATTTTTCTCCTTTCCTGGAGCGACAAACCCTTCATGTTGCTCCATATAGATTTCTTCATCTAATACACCGTTTAGAAATGTTGTCTTGACATCCATTTGATGTATTTCTAGACCTTTCAATGCAGCAATAGCAATGAGCACTCTGATAGATGTGATCCTGGTCACATGTGAATATGTGTCAAATAAGTCAAGACCTTCTATCTGTCTAAACCCTTTAGCTACCAATCTGGCCTTGTACTTATCAATAGATCCATCTGCTTTATACTTTCTCTTCAGTATCCATTTGCAGCCCAAAGCTTTACTACCCGTTGGGAGATCAACCAACTCCCACGTGTGGTTGTGCAAAATAGACTCTATTTCGCTATTGATAGCTTCTTTCCAAAAGGGAGCTTCTGGAGAGGACAAGGCTTCACTTATTGTCCTTGGTTCGTTTTCTAACATATAAGTCAGAAAATCAGGACCATAGCTTTTAGCTGTTTTAGCCCTTTTACTGGGTCTAGGTTCTTCATCTTCCTGATGATTATCCTTTGCAGTTTCATAGGTTCTTTTAAGGGAACCAGATTCTCTCATTTCTTTGCAAGGATATATGTTTTCATAGAATACTGCATTCCTTGATTCAATGATCATGTTTTCATTAATATCAGGAATTGAAGACTTATGTACTAAGAAGCAATAGGCACAACTATTGTGCGCATATCCAATGAATATACAGTCAAAGGTCTTAGGTCCTATCTTTACTTGTTTAGGTTTAGGTACTTCTACCTTTGCTAAACACCCCCACACTTTTAAGTATTTGTAGGAAGGCTTTCGACCTTTCCATAACTCAAAAGGGGTTTCATTTCTACTTTTATGAGGTAACTTGTTTAATATATGATTTGCTGAGAGGATTGCATCCCCCCACAAATTCTGGGGTAAACCAGAACTGATCAATTTGGCATTCATCATCTCCTTAAGAGTACGATTTTTGCATTCAGCAATTCCATTTGATTGTGGTGAATAAGGAGTTGTTTTTTGATGAATGATGCCTGAAGAAGCACAAAATTCGTCAAATGGAGCTCCATGTTCTCCACCTCTATCACTTCGGATAGTTTTTATTTGTTTGCCAAGTTTATTTTCAACTCAAGTTTGTAGATTTTAAAAGCTTGTAGAGCTTCATCTTTACTTCTTAATAAGTAGACTATGCAGTATCTTGTGCAGTCATCAATAAAAGTAATGAAGTACTTTTTACCACCTCTAGTTTGCACAAATTTTAAGTCACATATATCGGTGTGAATTAAGTCTAGAGGTTCAATGTTTCTTTCTACAGAAGGAAACGGTAGTTTGGTTAATTTAGCCTCTACACAAATCTCACATTTATTTTGAGATTCGATATTGAATGAGGGCAATAATTCTAAGCTTATTAGTTTTCGTAGAGTATTAAAGTTAACATGTCCTAATCTAACATGCCATAAATCTGAACACTCAACCAAGTAAGCAGAAGTAATAGTTTTATTATTCTTTTCGAGGTCACGGTTGACAGTCATTACATTCATCTTGTACATACGGTTGACCGCGTAACCTTTACCAACAAATTGCCCATTCTTAGTGAGCACCAATTTACCAGACTCAAACACTAGTCTAAGACCACTTGCATCAAGTGCATAACCAGATATTAAATTCTTTCGAATATCTGGAACATGCAGTACATCAACCAAAGTTATCTCTCTGCCCGAAGTCATCTTTAGCACCACTCTTCCACTTCCGATGATGTCGGACATTGCAGAGTTCCTCATGTACAACTTCCGGTTGTTGAACGAGTAGTATGTGGAGAACATGTCTCAGTCGGAACAGACGTGGCGGGTGGCACCGGTGTTGACAAACCAATCCTTTGGATGGTCCACTATGTTGGCCTCGAAGACAACTGCAGTAAGCATCAGGCCAGTCATGTCGACCGGAACGCTCTTGTCTTGAACCACAACAACCTGGTTGGACTAGTTCGGGTTCTGGTTGTCTTTCTTCGGGAGTCGACAGTCTTTAGCCATGTGGTTCGGCTTTCCACAGTTGTGGCAGTTCCCTTTGAACTTCTTTTTCTTCTTTTGTTGCCCTCTACCATTGCCCTAATTCTTTCTCTTCTTAGAGCTGGGCTTGTGTTCCACCACGTTGGCTCTAGCCTCCATCTGCATCTGTTTTGGCTTGGCCTCAGACATTCGATTATCTTTTTCAATCCGAAGTCTGACAATCAAGTCTTCAAGATTCATCTCCTTGCGCCTGTGCTTGAGATAGTTCTTGAACTCCTTCCAGGACGGCGGTAACTTCACTATCATAGCAGAAACTTGGAAGGATTCACTGAGTTTCATGTCCTTTGCATCTAGGTCATGTAGGATCAGTTGTAACTCTTGAACTTGACTCGTCATCGTCTTCGAGTCGTTCATTTTGAAGTCCAGAAATTTGCCGACGATGAACTTCTTCAACCCAACATCTTCTGTTCTGTACTTCTTGTCAAGGGACGTCCAGAGTTTCTTTGACGTCTTGATGGTGGAATAGACGTTGTATAGTGAGTTGTCTAATCCATTCAGGATGTAGTTCCTACACAGAAAGTCATTTTGACTCCAAGCATCGAAGGCAGCCCTTGGACGAGGATCAGTCACGTCTTCTGCCACCACAAGAGCCTCTTTGGTGCTTACGGTTTGATCGGCAATCGCTTCCCAATATACAACGACTATCTTCTTAATATGGCAACACTTCGAATATTAAGAAACGGCGAACTAAAGTATTGTTTTGAACTATCGGAACAAAACATATATAAAGAAAGAATGTTTGTGATTGAATGAAAAATGAAGAAGTAGGGGGGCTATTTATAGTTTACGAAAGTTGGCCTTGGGGTTGACTGGACGGACATGTCTTTTCCACGTCACAATTTTCCCGCCAGATTTTACACCATTTCGGCTGACTGTGCACCTATTCGGATGAAATGTGGCACTTATTCTGCTGACGGAGTGTGTAGGTGGCTTATTATTAAATTCGTTGCTTATTATTTTCTAAACATTTAATTAATTACTTAATTAAACTTTGTCCAAAAAGATAAGTATTTGATAGGGAAGCCTAAGCCCAAGTCCAAGCCCAAATCCAAGCCAAAGCCCACGACCCCGACCCACGACCCCGACCTCGGCCCAGGTCCGCCCCGGACGGACGGCGGCAGCGGCGCGCGCGTGTGGGCTTGAATTGAAGCATAACCCATCTAAGTCTTCTCACCTTCAAAGACTTGTGGTACCTCTTGGGGCCCAAACCCTTATCACAAACAAGCAACTTATTATGTGTACTAGTTTAGCTCAAACTTTCCATGTGGGATGGTGACTTTCCACCTTCCCACCTATTTCCTTTCATTTCTCCAAGATAACTTATTTCAACTAGCTTACTTGCTCATTTAATTTCTCATTCACCCCACAATGATTTTGAATAATTAAATATACTAGATTCATCTACACGAAACGTAGATTACATTAAGCTAAAGAAATTTCACTTTTATAAAGAGTAACCTACTTAAATAAATTATCAAAATCATGAAAAAATCATAATTTTCCAACAACTATTAATTGCATGAGGATTAGAGCTCTTAATTACAGATTAAAGCTAACAACCATAATTTATTATAAATGGCAATTAGTTAGTTAACTAAATAAACTGAAATTTGAAAAGTTTTCTTGTGAACTGTTGTGAAATGGATAGTTTAACAGATCTTTTTTTTTTGATAGTTAAGTCAAGATCTTTTAATGATAAATTTCTCTTGTTTTCCTCTCGTGTTTCTTTTTATTTGTTTCTCTTGTTTAGGATGGGAGATTGATGGTGGATAGTTTGTAGAAACTCTTGGACAATTTGCCTTGGGCTGATGGAGCTTTGTATAATAATAATAACTCGGACCTTTTTCTGTGTGAAATCTTTCAATAATAACATTTTTTGTCTTTAAACTATATCTCTTGTTTAGATTCCCGAGAAAAAAAAATCTACGAGCTAGTGAAGGAGTCGGAGCTTAGCATTTGCGAAAATTGATGCGGTAATAGTAAACTAGACCCTTTTTAGTACAAATAATCCTTTAGTTATAAATTGTAGTTTTGAATTTGTTGCCAGAGTACTAAATTCAATAATGGTAGGTTTCTACGTCTTTCGTTTTTGTTGTAACTAAACTAAGCTTCTTCAGGACATAAAAAAAAAAAAAAAAAACTAAGCTTCTTCAGTAAGCTTCATACTCTTTTTCTTTTTGACAGTAGACAGTGTCTATGAATAGAGTTATTGTCCGTATAAGACTATAAGCCTACTAAATTGCAAAAACTGCCCCATGTTATTTCTAATTGCCAAGCAACTCTATGTATTATTTTTAATTAGAAAATAACTATCTGTATTATTTAATTTTTAATCAACAAGTAACTCTAAAAGTCAATTTAAAAACTCTTATAGTGATGTTAAATCATGAGCAAAATATGTCTACTACACTTAATTAGTCATCAATTAACTGACAAGTAACTATGTCCGTTATTTTAATGAGTAAAAGCTCTTAATCTGACGTTTTTCATTTTATCTCATAAGGTTTTAAGATTAGCGATGTACCCCCTAACGTATGTTTAGTACCTCCGTTGACTAAATTTTACGTACAAACTTATGGACACATGTCCTCAATGAATGACTGATCAACGGTCCATGGGATATTATCAATATCTTGGGGGCACATTGCTAATTTTGAAACCCTATGCGACAAAAATAAGAAACACTGTATACGCTAAGGGACTTAACGAGATTTACCTATTAGCATATTAGCAAAATGTGTCTAGTACTCTAAATTAATCTTTATGTAATTGGCAAGGAATCTGTATTATTTTAATTAGTAAAAATTAAGCTCTTACTATTTCTACTACACTTAATTAATCTGCATGTAACGAAATTTTAAACAAACTTAATTTTATTATATGTGTTTGATGCATAAAGGATTATGTGCTCATACTGAAATTATATGTATTTTTTTTATCAAAATACTTGAAAAGTATTACTATCTCGATCTGTAATAACAAAAATACATGTCATTATGTTTTTAAATAACTCTAAATACAAATCTTCAATAATCATAAGAAAGCTCGTAATGCTAGATGATAACAAAATTTCAATGTAGATAATTCACTAGTATATTGGTATGATCAACTTAATATACAATGATAGGAGGGTATTTCTTCCTAATTTTTAAATTTTACAAGGGTTATTTGACGATTGAAAATAACCAAAGAGTAGTTTTGCAATTATTTGCCTGCTAAATCTTACAGGATCTTATGATTTGAATTATGGGTCAACATTTACTGACATAGCTCCTTAGTCCTTCCCGTCCTTCCCCATGAAGTCACCATTTCCCTTAGCTATATTATTCAAGCATATGTGTGTTGAAATAATATCGCCTCGGTCATTTCCTTATTAAAAGATGTACACGCAATTATTTCTATATTTCATAACGCACTGAACTTATATATATATATATATATATTATATATATTTATACATATATCATGCAGATACTCTCTTTTGATTGTTTAAGAGGTTCGGTTATTCTAATATTGTGATTTTAATGTCAAAACTGGTGAAACTTCCTGTACAATCGAGGTATGTATATAGTTTTTCTTTGCTATTTTTCTTGTTGTGTGTTAGACGACTTATAAAGTCGCATTTTAAATTATGTATATAATTCGTGTATTTGCTTTTTAGTCCTTAGAATAACCAATATTGTACATAAGTCCTAACTATATAAAGGACAAGGGGACACTTTTATAATTAATTAATTCATTTTCTTCTTTCTGCTAACCCTAAAATGGCCGCCTCATCTCTCTCTCTCTCTCCTTCCTCGTCTTCTCCGTTACTCACAGATCCCCGATACACACAACTTTACATGGTATCATTCGTGTAGGTTTTTCGATCCTCTTTTCCGCTGCAATCTTCTCTCTCTTTTCTCTTTTGCGGTTTCAAAATCGGCTGCGTGGAACCCTAGTTCTCACGATCTTCTCATTTCTCGCCGCCCTTCTATTTTTTTACCGTTAAATCCGCGTTCTGTCACCAGATCCGGTCTATACTCTCTTCTCTGATCCGATTGATTGGTGAATCGCCTCTTTTCCCCAATTTTCTTTCGGAACCCTAAATTGCTGATCTCTACACATCATGGCGACTCAATCCACCGTCACCGACTCAATTAGTACTTCCGGTAACACCACGAAGCGGAGCCCTAGCGAAGATCCTTCATCCGTCTACTTCATGGGCTCGCATGATGTTCACGGTTCTTCAATTGTTGGCGATCAACTTACGCCTGACAATTATGTCTCCTGGAGCAGAGCGATCAAGTTAGCGCTCAATATCAAAAACAAAGGACGATTTATTGATGGTTCACTACCCATTCCCCTGGATGATGCTGATCTCCGAATTTGCTGGGTGCGGGCGGACAATCTTGTCCTTACATGGCTCCTGAATTCCGTCACCAAGCCGATCCATCAAACTCTCCAATTCCTTACTACATCCCTCGAGGTATGGAATGAACTTCAAATAAGGTATTCTCGAACTGACGGCTCTAGGGTTTTTCATCTACAAAAATCACTGTACAACATATCTCAGCATGCTTTATCTGTTACTGAGTACTACAGTAATTTTAGATCTGTCTGGGATGAATATGTGTCTCAACGCCCTATCACTTTATGCTCATGTGGTCACTGCACTTGCAACATTAATCACAGTCTGCTTGTCACTCAACAACATGACTGTGTTCTGGGTTTTTTGATTGGGCTGAATGACACATTTACTGCTATTAGAAGCCAGATTCTGTTGATGAAACCCCTCCCCAGTTTATCCCAAGTGTATGCCCTTCTTCTCCAAGAAGAGAACCAGCGTGCTTTATATTCCACTCCTCAAGTGGATCCTCTGGCTATGTTTACAAGAACATCTATACCCCCCACTTTTGCTTCTGACAATAGGTCTCAGTTTGCTCCTGCCTCTGTTTCAAACTCTAACAGATTTTCCAAACCTAACAATAAAGATAAAAAGAAGTTACAGTGCACTCACTGCAAATATCATGGCCACACAGTTGATAAATGTTTTCAGATTTATGGTTACCCTCCTGGTTGGGATGGGCCAAAAGGCAAGAGACCTGTGCCTTCTAATTCTGCTAACTGCTCTACATCAGAAGAGCAGCTTACTCCTGTGAGTGGTTTGGGTTCTGAGGTCAACATTCAAAATCTTTTTGAAAGTTTTTTAGCCTTTACAAAAACTCAGCCCCAACTCCCCCCCTCACAGAGCAGCTCTTCAACTCATCACTCAGCAGCTACCACTATTGCTGGTAATGACTCAAAACTTCTTTTTAACTCTATTGCCAATAAAGATTTTTGCACTTCAAATTGTTGGGTTTTGGATACTGGTGCCACTGACCACATGGTCTGCACAAAATATTTTTTCTCTACTCACCCTCAAAAAGTGAATATATCTATAAAATTACCAAATAACAGTCACACCATAGCTACTCATATGGGGGATATTCAAGTTTCACCTTTTTTAACTCTGAGAAATGTTTTATATGTCCCTGAGTTCACCTTTAACCTTGTTTCTGTTTCTCAACTAACAGCTTCATCTCATGTAGCTATCCTTTTCTTCTCATCTTTATGCCTATTGCAGGACATCTTCATGAAAAAGATGATTGGTTCAGCTAATCTCCTGCATGGCCTATATCTCCTCAACTTTAATAATTGTACTTTGATTGATTGTAATAAGACTAGTCTGTCTCATGTTTTCTCTACCTGTAATGCCATTGTGGTGAACAAAAGTCTTTGGCACAACAGACTTGGCCACCCTTCTTCACAGAAGTTGTCTCTCATTCCTTCTATTTCCAGTTCTTCATGTGATGTTAAAAACTGTGATACTTGCCATTTTTCTAAACAAAAGAAGCTTTCCTTTTCTCAAAGCATTTCTGTTTCTGTTAAAGCTTTTGATTTATTGCATTGTGATGTCTGGGGTCCATTCTCAGTAATATCTCATGATGGTTTCAAATTTTTTCTAACTATTGTGGATGATTTTAGTAGAAACACTTGGATTTGTTTTTTAAAACACAAGTCTGAAGTTGAAAGCAAATTAACTTCCTTTTCTAAACTAGTTGAAACTCAATTTTCTTCCAAAATTAAAGTCATTAGGACTGACAATGGTACTGAATTTCTCATGCATTCCTTCTATGCTAAAACTGGTATTGTACACCAAAGGAGTTGTGTAGAAACTCCTCAGTAAAATGGCTTAGTTGAGAGGAAACATCAACATCTGCTCCAAGTAGCTAGGGCCTTAAGATTTCAGTCTAATATTCCCCTCAAATATTGGACTTATTGCATCTCTACTGCTGCTTTTCTCATAAATAGGCTTCCTACTAAAGTGCTCAAAAATAAATGCCCTTATGAAGTTTTGTACAATCAATTGCCTGATTATAGTTCTTTAAGAACCTTTGGATGTCTCTGTTATGCTTCAACTATTACTGCTCATAGACTCAAATTTGATTCTAGGGCAACTAAATGTATTTTTTTAGGCTATCCAAAAGGTACAAAAGGATATCTTCTGTTAGATCAGTCCACTGGCAAAACATTTATATCCAGGAATGTCATATTTTATGAACATCATTTCCCCTTTAAGGGTGACTCTGTTACTAACACTTCAGGGCAAGAAAATTGCACCAGTCCCTACATTTTATTACAGGACATTGGAGCTACTGCAGAACCGAGCCTGACCTTGCCACCTGTACCAGCAGCTGTTCCAGCCAACTCCAACCCACATGAGCCTGCTCACCAGCCACCTCTAGCAGCAGATGAACATTCTCAAGTGGACACCTGACAACTGTATGCCAGCTGCCCTACAGGACCTTTCTAGCACAACTACCTCACAGAACTTTAGTCCTGACAGTAACATTTCTGCTCTCACTTCTTTAACTATTCCTAATGATCCTATTAGAAGATCTACTAGACATGTGCAACCTCCTGCATACTTGCAAGTTTATGACTATAACCTGCCTAGTTCCTTGCATAAGAGCAATGCCCTAGTCTCTCAAAAGCATGTTAGATACCCCATTGCATCTTTTGTTTCTGTGACCAACTTGGGCTCTAATCATAAAGCTTTTACTGCATCAGTCTCTTGTATCAAAGAACCAAGAACCTATAAACAAGCTAGTACCATTCCTGAGTGGCAACAAGCTATGAAATCTGAACTTCAGGCTTTAGAAACTACAAATACTTGGGTTTTAACTGAATTACCTGCTGGCCAACACTGTATAGGTTGTAAATGGGTATTTAAGGTTAAACTTAAATCTGATGGCACTATTGAAAGGTATAAAGCTAGATTAGTAGCAAAAGTGTACACTCAGGAAGAGGGCCTAGACTATTTTGACACTTTTTCACCTGTTGCTAAACTCACCACTGTAAGAGTTCTTTTAGCAGTAGCTGCATCTCATAATTGGCATTTACATCAATTAGATGTTAATAATGCTTTTCTGCATGGGGATCTTGATGAAGTTATTTTCATGACTCCCCCCCTGGGTATTGCTCTAACAATGACAAAAGAGTTTGTTTACTTAAAAAGAGTCTATATGGCCTAAAACAAGCCTCTAGACAATGGTACAACAAACTTACATCCTGTCTCCTAGACTTTGGTTACAACCAATCTGTCTCTGATTGTTCTTTATTTGTGAAACAGTCCTCTGCATCTATAACTGTTTTATGCATTTATGTTGATGATGTTATAGCGGTTGGCAATGACCTTACTGAAATTTCAAAATTGAAAGCTCATCTGCATGAAAAATTCACAATAAAAGACCTAGGTAACTTGAAATATATCTTAGGAATTGAAGTTGCTAGGTCTAAAACAGGGATTTCTTTATGTCAAAGAAAATATGCCCTTGACATTTTAGAAGATTCTGGATATTTAGCATCCAAACCATCTATGATTCCAATGGACTCTACTTTAAAGCTACAAGAATCTGACTCTTCTGCTTTATTATCTGACCCAACAGCTTACAGAAGGTTGGTGGGGAGATTATTGTATTTGACCATAATCAGGCCTGATCTATGCTTCAGTATTCAGTGCCTAACTCGATACATGGCCAAACCAACTGAAACTCAATTGGCTGCTGCACATAGAGTCCTTAGATACATAAAGGGCTCTCCAGGTAAAGGCATTTTTTATCCTTCTAACAGTGAAACTCATTTAAAATCTTTCTCTGACAGTGATTGGGCAAGCTGCTTGGACTCAAGGCGTAGCATCACTGGATATGCAGTCTACTTAGGAGACTCTCTGGTTTCATGGAAGGCCAAAAAGCAGCCCACTGTCAGCCGCTCCTCCACCGAAGCTGAATACAGGGCTTTAGCCACAACCACATGTGAAGTCCTATGGCTAACCCAATTGCTTAAAGATCTCCAAGTCCAACAAAAGAAGGTTCATGTCCTATTCACAGATAACAAAAGTGCAGCCTGCATTGTTGTGAATCCAGTCCAACACGAGCGCACGAAGCATATACAAATCGATTGCTTCTTCGTCCGAGAAAAAGTCCATCAAGGCTTGCTCCGCGTGCAACATGTTGCAAATGAACACCAGCTCGCCGACATATTTACCAAGCCCTTGGCTGTTAAGCCTTTTACGAAGATGATGTCCAAGATGGACATGAAAGATATCCATGCTCCTCTTGCGGGGGGGTATTAGACGACTTATAAAGTCGCATTTTAAATTATGTATATAATTCGTGTATTTGCTTTTTAGTCCTTAGAATAACCAATATTGTACATAAGTCCTAACTATATAAAGGACAAGGGGACACTTTTATAATTAATTAATTCATTTTCTTCTTTCTGCAAACCCTAAAATGGCCGCCTCATCTCTCTCTCTCTCTCTCCTTCCTCGTCTTCTCCGTTACTCACAGATCCCCGATACACACAACTTTACATTGTGTTTTACTAAGAATGAAAAAAAAAACTTGCACAGTTAATGTGAAAGTAAAAGAAAATTATATAAAGTTGGCTTATTGATATTTTCTTTTTATTTGCTAGCTTAGAGAGAATATACTAGATGAAACTTGTACAATACCTCGAACCACAACGAAGTAAAATTGTGTTGGAATATTATTGTTGTTAGGTTTCAGGAAAAAGAAGTCATGCGTACGTATATCTAAACTAAGTAGACATTTACTCATAAAAAAAAAAAAAACTAAGTAGACATACAGGTTCGTTTTATATTTCGTGTATTGTATTATATGTTTTTAGTACTAACATTTTTTATACTACATCATGTGTATGCGTATAATTACACACATATATAATATTTAAACGCGCGACTGTACATATTTATATTGTGTGTTACACTAAATTAAAGCTTTTAAATTTTATTATACACATTATTAAAATAATTAATTTTTTTCTGGGGTGGATGGAGGATAACTGGATAAGAGATTTGGGAAATATGTGAAATAATCAAATAACATAGTATCAAATCAAATCTTATCGCTCAAAAATCTGGATCGAGTATTGTGGTTGTAGGATCAATTAATTAATAATATAGAAGAGTGGCAGCTAGTAGGAGAAAGCGGGAGAGTGCCTGTGCGAGCGAGTACGGTAATGTTAAAACTTGAATATTGTAAAAGGTATTATAAATGCCCTCTATTAAATTTAAAACTTAAAATTCTCACCAATTGTCATGTAGAAAGCTGAAAAATCCATATTTTTTAATTTAGATGTTCATACTTCATACTTGATAATTATTATTTATAAGTCCTGCTACATTAATTTGTTTCTGATTTGTCTAATTCAGTTATAAGCAACTTTTTTTTTCGGTTTTCGTTTTGATCTTTACTACATTAAATCCATTAATTACCTATGTATGTTGTTTACGGTGCTAACCAAAATTACTGGCATTATTGATACCCATTGGATAATCAGTGAGTTTTTCTCCTCCTGAGCCCACGTGAGCCGCAATCACTTTGACCACCAAAAAGTTACTATTTTTGTTCGAATTAGTTATTACTTGATTAGCAAACATGGTTTAATCTATGCTACCCCTTTGTGTAGCCCAGTGCACTAACTAATGTGGTGGATCCAAATTAGCAAACAGATTCTTCTCATGGTGAAAAATCGATACTATTACAAAATACAAATATGAACAATGAATAACTTAAATATGCTTCATACTAACATTAAACTGGTCTTGCAACATCCTGTTCCTGTCATCAAATATACTAGTAATCTTGTTAATGACTTGTAAAGTCATAAACTAGTTCTAGCTCACGAGTCTTTAGATAGTTAACCAACGAATAGAAGTTATAGATGGAAAGTACTATGACCTTGTTTATAGTACTGGTTTCAATTCTTGATTCCTTTAAGTTGGCAGATAATAGAAAAATCATGAAACAAAAGTTAATTATTGGCCACACATAGGGTAATTATAGGTAATCTGGTGGAACAAGGTTTAACTCACATTGTGAACTAGTAGTAATACACCATGTCACTATTATTCACAATTTATTAGTGGAAGGAATAAGGATCAACATGGGCCGGGACTAGAGCTTCTTGGAGTAGCTAAAGCTATGACATTCTACCCTTGTGTTATATATGTACACATTCATTACATCACTGTGAGAGAAGTAGGCAACTTACTCCACTGTGATATATTAAACATGGCACAAAATCCCCCCAAGTGATAAACAGTAATTATAAATTAGGACACATTACCTCATGGTTTGCAAAGTTGCACACGACCCTCTGAACACTTGCGTATTAGAAATAATAGTTTACAATGTGTAAGAATATAGAGGAAGGTATTATACCCTTTAACATAACAGAAGAGCAACTTATGTTGTCGTCCTTTTTTTGTTTTGTTTTCTTTTTCTTGTTTTAACATAGAGCCACACATGCCATATAACTAGCACGTGGGAGAATAATCAAATGAATGGGATAAATATGCATATTTCTTATATATCACAAGGAGCGTTGTGCAAAAAATCTCCTGAGATACGATGATACATGATTTCACAAATATGTGACAAGAGAAAAGATACTCTTATTAGTTTATGTGATGAGAGGGTCCGGGTATTGTAATATCAGTTTAATGCTAATAAGGATCATACTCAAGGCATCAAGCAACATATATTATAATGGTCTTTGATTTTTCACCATGAGAAGTACCCGTCTATTATTAATCAGGTGTAACCCCTCAATTTCTAGGTATAATCATTTCGGCAAAAGATTGTAAGTAATATTTTTCTCATAATTTTCTATTATGGGTACGTGCTTCACTCTTGCACACTTCAAATATATTAATTCCTTGACAATTATGTTGTTCTTATTAATAGCTTATCATTGTTTATGTCCACTTTTATCTGGAAAAAGACAGGTTTCCTAATATTTCATTATTACATATTGAACGCGCTCTTGAGGTGTATTGTAATTTTTTTTTGTTAAGCATGTCAAGCTTGGGAAGTGCTTTTCAAAAGCTGTTGGTAGTCTATTTGAAAACTCTACTTTCATTAGGCGTCCCATCATCTAACAACTTAAACTTATGGTGGAAACGACATAATTAAATTTGCGACCATGTTAATTTGAGCTAATTTGAGACCAGATCGTCTAAAGTATCAAGTAATTTTTCATTTTTATAATCGGCCATCCAACTTAATGGTTTAATACTTAAAAAACACTTTTGCAAGGTATAACAAAAGAACATCAAATAGAGACATCATACAAGTTGAGTGTATGTTGTGAGGTTGCTTCATACACAACCGGAGAAACAATCACGACACCCATTCTACTCAAAGACAAACCTTTAACTGAATCAAACTGCATTCGTCTCATAACAACTGAATGTTCTATTTTTAATAACTTACCTTTCTACAGCTATGTTTATCGAAAATATTAAACCTTTATTCCCATTTGATACGGGGTGATTTCGTTTGCTGA
Source organism: Linaria vulgaris (assembly GCA_948329865.1). NCBI lineage: Eukaryota > Viridiplantae > Streptophyta > Magnoliopsida > Lamiales > Plantaginaceae > Linaria > Linaria vulgaris. The sequence goes on from OX415252.1 coordinate 37,712,730, forward strand.
CTAAGCACTCCACGTCAAACTAACCCAAACTCCTTATTGGGCCTGAGTTAGCTTTAGGTTCAAGAAACATGCACTGAAAAATACGGCCCGTAAAATAAACCGGGGCGGACCCGGCATAGGCGTTGCGATGCCTAAGTTAATTGATGCATGTTGAGGGGTTAGACTATAAACATGTTATAGCTTAAATACGATGTAGATAGAAAATAGCTAAGTAAGTGAAACGTATCTGGTAGGTCGGGCAAAAAGTGGGGGTTTGTTGATTTCAGAATGAACTTGGGACCAAGGCAAGCTGCCTACATATCCCGTATAGGGAATCAAGTCGAACATAGTTCATTGTTTCTCTGTAGTGGTCGTGTGATACGTATAGCATTGGACCTAGAGGGTCAAACCTAACATGTTGGCACGTTGGCAGGTCAACACATTGGCACGTATGACTGATGTGTTGTAGGTGACACATTAGCTCTAGGACTAACGCAGATGACGTGGCACATCTGACGCGTTGTAGGTGGCACATTAGCTCTAGTGCTAACTTGGATGACGTGGCATATCTGGCGTGTTGTAGGTGACACATTAGCTCTAGTGCTAACGTGGATGACGTGGCACAACTAACGTGTTGTAGGTGGAACGTCATCTTTAGGGCTAACGTGGATGACGTGACACAACTAACATGTTGCAGGTGGAACATTAGCTTTAGGGCTAACGAGGATGACGTGGCAAAGCTAATGTGTTGTAGGTGCACGTTAGCTCTAGGGTTAACGTGGATGACGTGGCACAACTGACGTGTTGTAGGTGGCACGTTAGCTCTAGGACTAACGTGGATGACATGGCACAACTGACGTGTTGTAGGTGGCACGTTAACTCTAGGGCTAACGTGGATGACGTGGCACATATGACGTGTTGCAGGTGACACGTTAGCTCTAGTACTAACGTGGATGACGTGGCATAACTGACGTGTTGTAGGTGGCACGTTAGCTCTAAGGTTAACATGAATGATGTGGCATAAATAGTGTGTTGTAGGTGACACATTAGCTCTAGGCTAACGTGGATGAGGTGCACATCTGACGTGCTTTAGGGGGCACAGTAGCTCTAGGGCTTATGTGGATATGACACAGCTGACGTGATGTAGGTGGCACGTTAGCTCTAGGGCTAACGTGACTTGCAAGCTCTCTCCCCTTAATGATGATTCATGGGGTATTTATAGGTACTTCATGGGCTATTCTGGATGGGCTCGGGCCCCTCTTGCTCAAGTATGCGCGAGCTCACTAATTTGATCATAACTTCTTCAATACTCATCAGAATTGGGATCCACTTTTTTTGTTAGAAACTAGACATCCTTGTCTTTCCAATGACATATGGTCCATTAACTGATTTGTTCAACCCATACTAGCCCGCACAAGCATATAGCATTACGCACAAGTAATACAAATTATTGTACAACATAAGTCCCCCAGTTTGTTAGGTCGGAGCAGACGAGCGCCTTGCAAACTTATACAGTTGAAGAGCCATAATTTGCATTTCTGAAATAGTTATGGAATAGGTTGAAACCACAACACGTTAAACCTATATTTTCAGTTTTGATGCCTAAAAGGCTCTCTATGTCGAAGTGGCAAAACTTCTTGCATAAGAGGAGCTTGATGAGCATTAAGAGATATGCCTGGAGAATCAATAATAAGACATGAAGGCAGTAGAGGATGTCGCCAAAACATGAGCAGAGATAAAAATTGTGAAGCAGGTTCAAGCGGCCATGATGGAGCATGTTATGAGTTGTGACGCCCAATCTTAACCAGTGAGGCGATAAATGTCAGGTGCACAAAGCTGTGATTTTTGGTCCTGAAAGCAAAATATGTAGGAGAAGTGGTTGTTGTTGAACAAACAAGTTATGACCGAGGTAAGTGACCATGTTGCCTTGATTTAGGCACTTGTGCACTGTTTGCCTTACGTCTTGCCTTTGATGACCCTTTTTCATGTTTTGGATTCCCGATGCATTTAATGCCCATTTATCTTGTTTTGGATTCTTGATGGTTGTTGTGTTTTGTATTCTGTCAATTTGATTTATAATGTATTTTTTGTTTTGTATGTGATATTGCGTCGTCTTATATCTTTGATCGACGTTCGTGTAGCGAAGAGATTGTTGTTGTAGGGCTTAAATAGATAGTCTGCTTTATAGGATATTCACCAAATGCATTTGTTATCTAGCTTCCACATGTAGGGCTTATAAATCAACGTACCTTATGAGATATTCGCTCAATAGGCTCTTTGCCTAGTTTATTTCGGTAGGTCTTACGTTGATTGCCTACTTTATGAGATATTCGCCCAATAGGCTCTTCACCTAGTTTAGTTCGATAGGGCTTACATTGATTGCCTACTTTATGAGATATTCGCCCATGGGCTCTTAACCTAGTTTATTTCAATTTGGGTTTACGTTGATTGCCTACTTTATGGGATATTCGCCCAACATCCTCTTCACATAGTTTATTTTGGTAGGGCTTGCGTTGGGTCTATTTTATGGGAATTTTACTCAATAGGTTCTTCACCTAGTGTATTTTGGTAAGGTTTACTAGGGGTGTTCAAAAATCCACTCGCACTCGCCCGCGCTCACCCGTACCCGCCATAATTTTATTTTTTTGTACATGTAGGTGGGTCGATTTTTTTTCAACCCGCTCAATGTCAGTCGGGTGGTGGGTTTACCTAGTCACCCGCCCGCCACCCATACATTTGTTTATTATAAGAATTTTAAGTTACCTATCAAACTTCGTTTTACAAAAGGAAATGATTTATTTAGTGTGAATCGTTATTTCTCGTCACTTTTAAGAGATGAAAACTACTATGAATATATTTACTTTATGTTAATGAGAGTGTTGTTTTATAATTTATGTCTAATATACCATTGATTTTTTTTATTCTTCAATCGTTAATGTAAATATCAACGTAAATATTTTTCTATATATATATATATATATATTAGTAAATCGATGTGTAGTATTATAAATAAAGAAGTTACAATATATGTATTTCTTATGAAATTGGTTATGTGTATTTGATTGTGTTATAACCCGCCACCTGCCCGCCAACCCGCCGTCGCCCGCATGGTTTTGAAATTAACATAACCCGTCCGGGTGAAGAAATTGGTAACCCGCCATAAGTGGGCATGACGTATTTTTTTTGTTGCAACCCGCAAATATCCGCCCGCGTACAGGGCTTACGTTGATTACCTATTTTATGGGATATTCACCCAGTAGGCTCTTCACCAAGTTTATTTTTGGTAGGACTTACGTTGGGCCTACTTTATGGAAATTTCACACAATAGGCTCTTCACTTAGTTTAATTCGGTAGGGCTTACGTCGATTGGCTACTTTCTGGGATATTCGTCCTATAGGCTCTTCACCTAGTTTATTTTTGGTAGGGTTTACGTTGGGCCTACTTTATGGAAATTTCTACCATTAGGCTCTTCACCTAGTCCATTTCGGTAGGGCTTACATTGATTGCCTACTTTATCGGATATTCACCCAATAGGCTCTTCACTTAGTTTATTTCGGTAGGGCTCAACTCGATTGCCTACTTTATGTGATATTCACCCAATAGGCTCTTCACCTAGTTTAATTTCGGTGGAGCTTACGTCGATTGCCTGCTTTATGACATATTCGCCCAATAGGCTCTTCACTTAGTTTATTTTTGGTAGGACCGATGTTGGACATACTTTATGGGAATTTCACCCAATGAGCAATTCACATAGTTTAATTTGGTAGGGCTTACGTCGATTGCCTAATTTATGGGATACTCGCCCAATGGGCTCTTCACCTAGTTTATTTTTGGTAGGACTTACGTTGGGCCTACTTTATGGGAATTTCACCCAATAGGCTCTTCACCTAGTTTAATTTAGTCGGGCTTACGTCGATTGCTTACTTTATGGGATATATAGGCTCTTCACCTAGTTGATTTTTGGTAGGGCTTACGTTGGGCCTACTTTATGTGATATTCACCCAATAGGCTCTTCACCTAGTTTATTCTGGTAGGGCTTACGTTGATTGCCTACTTTATGGAAATTTCACCCAAACTTTTATCATTGTGTGATTTTTGTGTTTTCAGTTGTCTATGTCTTGCCTTAACTTCCTTGTCAGTGGTTTGTTCCAGTATGCTAGAAATCATTAATGTAGCTTGTTTGTAGCGAGAGTGTTGACATTAGTGCATTTCTGGTTGTTACTTGTGTTTGTTGAGTGCTTGGGGCTCCGATTCAAGGGAATTTCAGACAAGGCTAATTGCATGTGTATTTGTCGAGCACTTGTGGCTCTAAATCTTCTTTCCTCGATATTGTTGCTTATTTGCATGTATTGTCGAGATCTAAAGCCTTAACATTGTTCGACATGCTGTTTGTACGCTTTTTAAAGGTTATCAACATTGATTGATCCATCTGTTGTCGAATTGAAAAACAATCATCTGCACATTCTTAAGTTAAATATCAGTACTACGAAAAGGTTTTTTTATACACACACACAGATGTATATATATATATATATATATATATATTAAGACTGCACTTAGATGCTTTTCGATTAAGTCTTCATATAATAATAGCCTTAGTTTTAGTTAGTTTGGTCTTCTTGCGCTCTTTAGCTAAAGTGTAGTGACAAGTGTCTTTTGTGCCCTGTATGAAATTATGCTCTTTTAGATCACTAAAATGGTTGTTTTTGAATAGTTGTTGACATGGTCGCATTGTTGTTGTATGCGTTATTGTTGTTACTTGCCTAGTAACTACAATTTGCACAAGCTATTTTCTCCATATGGCAAGTCCCCCAATTCTGTATTGTAGTTAAGTTGATAACGATGGCGCGCCCAAATGTCAGCATGACATGATGATTGACTCTGAGGGAGATTCATATCTTGCATCCATTTGCAAATGTTGGATCATATGTGGTGTGTCTTATGATATGCGTGTGGATGTGTTCTATTAGGTTGTATAGAGTGACGAGGTAGCGAGACACCTCTTGATTATTATCAGATTGTGTGTTATGAGCTTGAGCTTCTATTCTTCCATGGATGATTGATTGCGCAACAAGTGATGTTGTTCCTGTTGAACTAGTTGTGATGTTGCCATTGTATTGAGGATCCTCGGTATTTGGAGAGGATCCTTGACGTTTTTGAGTAGTTGTGGTGGCGTTGGCCTTTTCAGTTGCTATTGATTGTTGTAAGTTAGCATGTTATGGTCTTGAACTTCTTTCTTCCTGAGTTGATTTATTGGGCAACAAGTGACGTTATTCCTCTCGATGTTTTTGAGTAGTTGTGGTGGTGTTGGCATTTTCAGTTGTTCTTGATTGTTGTGAGTTTGTGTGTTATGAGCTTGAACTTCTTTCTTGTTGGGTAGATTGATTGTGGAACATGGGACATTATTCCTCTTGAATTTGTTGCTCTCCTGTCGTTGTATTGGGGGTCAACATGTTTAGTCTTTGGATAGAATCTTTGAAGTTGTTGAGTAGTTGTCGTGGAGTTGGCATTTTCAGTTGGTCTTATAGACTTTATCATAGTGATGAACACGGGTGTTTCTTCTACTGCACACTTAGTGGTTTTCCACAGACGGTGCCACTAATGCGGAGCGATTTTGTCTGCTAACTAAGCACTCCACGTCAAAGTAACCCAAGCTCTTTATTGGACCTGAGTTAGATTTGAGTTCGAGAAACCTGCACTAAAAAGCACGACACGTGAATTAAACGGGGGTAGACCCGACATAGGCGCTGCGATGCCCAAGTTAGTTGATGCCCATTGAGGGTTAGACTATAAACAGGTTATAGCTTAAATACGGTGTAGATAGAAAATAATTAAGTAAGTGAAACATATCTGGAAGGTCGGGTAAAAAACGGTTGATCTGGATTTGGGGTATGGTGATTTCGGACTAAGCCTCGGAATAAGCCAAGCTACCTACGTATCCCATATAGAGAATCATGTCGAACGTAGTTCATTGTTTCTCTGTAGTGGTCGTGTGACACGTATCACGTTGGCATGTCAGCACATTGGGACTTATGATTGATGTGTTGTAGATGGCACATTAGCTCTAGGCTAACGTGGATGATGTGGCACAACCGATGTGTTGTGGGTGACATATTAGCTCTAGGGATAAAGTGGATGACGTGGCACAACTGATGTGTTGTAGGTGGCCCATTAGCTCTAGATCTAACGTGGATGACGTGGCACATCTAATATGTTGTAGGTAGCATGTTAGCTCTAGGGCTAACGTGGATGACGTGGCACAGCTGACGTATTGTAGGTAGAATGTTAGCTTTAGGGCTAACGTGGGTGACGTGGCACAGCTAACATGTTGTAGGTGGAAGGTTAGCTTTAGGGCTAACTTGGATGACGTGGCACAACTAACGTGTTGTAGGTACCACGTTAACTCTAGGGCTAACGTGGATGACGTGACACATCTGACACATTGTAGGTGTCACGTTTGCTCTAGAGCTAACGTAGGTGATGTGGCACAACTGACGTGTTGTAGGTGAAGTAAAGGAGCTAAAAAGAGAATTTACGAACCATGAGAACATTGATAAGAATCTATTCGGGTTATAATCATTAGTGAAGTCCAAGCTAAACTTCTAGTAACGCCTACCACCATAAGCTTTACTCTTGAGATTAGTATAATGTTTCTATGTTAGAATAGGACTTCAAAATGTTACAGCTCAGCATATAGTTCACATAAATAAATCTTCCTTTGGTGCATAATGAAGGTACTCCATCAAAATTTTGAAATGCGCGAGACAATGAATAAAGTTTACGGGTCTAGATGGGAATGGAACTTGTAATGATGTATTACATGGTATCAAAATATAGATATGGTCTTATACTTTGTCAGGCAAATGAGTAACAAGCCAATTATGGGCAATGATCATGAAAAGGTTTAATGTCAACAAAATCGCTAAAAAAAGAGTTGAATTCAAAAGCTTTTGTAGAGTTAAAAAACTCTAGGAATTGTGGGGTTAACAGAATCTATGTGCATGGACGTGAAATTATGCAAGTTCATGAACCGATATTCTCATTGCAAAAATATATTAGACTTTTTTGTTGACCAAGAAAGTGTTACCAAAGTAAACGTAAAACCAATTCAAGACATAATTATGAGATGTAACAATGAGTCTGCTGATAAAATATGTTTGGATAAGAAACGATTGCCTACCAATGAAGAGTTCTAGTAGCGATTGACAAAAATGGCCATCTATCTCACAAGTTTTTACGAAAATAAGATTTACAGATTTTGACAATTTCAGATATCATAGAATAAAAACAAATCATCTAAGTGACGATGTACGAGCACACAAGGTACACAGTGAATTCTAATGTAAGTTACATTTTATGTAATTCATCGAGGGTCAAACCAAATATAAACAATACATCAGGCTTTCCCATTTTCTAGTTAGAGAATACGATGCACTCAGACGTAGGTATGACGACATCTAAGTCACTAGAAAACAACACTATGACAAACAACGACAAACAAGGGGCACACCACATGCTCACTCATCCCCAACCCTCTACTCGATGCTATAGTATGTATCGAATTACTATTAGTTGGCCAAGCTGATAGTAATGCATAACAACTTGAGCAAAGAGAAACCTATTGCTTAATTCTAAAGGCAATCTCAAATTGTATGACTCACTTCTATTGGTCCTAAAACTCCACAGTTCGAAGAACTTATCCCAGGATATCTCGATAATTTTGAGATAAACAGAACAATATCAGAGCAATTATTATATGTATAAATGTTAAATATCTGAATCAAATACACTCAAAATACCAAACTAATGAAAAAAGAAACATAAACTTAACTAACTCCAAACCCTAGTGAACTCTAAACGCTCCCCAATGCCAACGGCTTCCAGGTCATGATATGGTTGTAACCTAGTTCGTCTTAATCTGGAAGAAAGGAAAGAAACACTGTGTGCAAGTGTTGTATTTTCTTTCAATAACTTTCATTTGAAAACAGTTTAACAATAAACTTAAACGCACACAAATGTCATGCAATAGACTCGTGAAATCACAAGCATTCGTGGTTTAACAAAAACCCTTTAACAAAAGAACAAATTCACGTTTGATGATCGGTGTCCATGTTATTCTGCTAATGCAGCCAGCCTTATCACCTCATAACAGTACTCCTTATCACCCCATCCAAGGAGCGACCTTGAAATCAAGAACGTATGCCATGGTACATACCGAAATCCTACGACCCAACAAAGATGCAACCTCCTCATGTTATGTCTGGGAGAAAATAGGCCCATGGGGACAAAAGGTCCTACAGGCAAGCCCGCTGCCGCCTGGCGATACCCTCTACACTCTCACGCCAAACACTGGATCCATTAAGTAATCAAATCCCAATACAACCCAATGGGACACCATTCATCATATCGATTCCTATCATTTAAAGCAATTAACCAATGTGCAGATAACTTGCTTTTACAAAACTGTACAGTTCGAATACCCAATTTACCGAAACTTTCTTTCAAAAAATGAACAGTTCCAGAGAAAACTTTCTTTGAAGAAATACCATTCAATATGCATAAAATCGTGTTTACATATATAAAGATGCATACATAGATATACATTCATTCCTTCCAGTTTTTCAAAATAATTGAGTTTAGGAACACTCACCTGAAACACGACTATAAAGTGCGTTGGAGCAAATACGTAACGACGTCTAGTTGTCATCACCTAAGAGGCCAACAAATTATTAATGAATGTTAGGCAAATTTCTTTCCTAATTCTTGATTCAATTTTATTTTTTTCTAACGACCTGCTAGAAGCAAGTTCAATTATACATAGTTTTAATCTAGTTATGATATTAATCGTTGACAATCTCCACTAACTCTAATTAATAATTCAAACTATAATAACATGACATATATCATTTCTAATTGTGTGGTAGGTCATAGAATTCGCAGTTGTACTTTGCTTAAGGTTTTATTCCTAAATCATAATTAAGGCGTAACATGATAGTACTCCAATATTCACAATTCACGTCCTCACCAAATGTACATGTACATTATTATGTGAAACATGATAGACGAATATTTACAATCGCTCACAATCGTTTTTAGAGAGAAACACCAGCAATGTTCTGTTCTAGTTTAGTTGTTGTCCTTGTTCTAGAGTTAAAAGTTTGTGGAGACGAAGATAACACAGAGAAGTTAAGAAGATAGTCAAAGCATCAACATTCCACCGGATATGAGAAGCTTTCCCTTATCTCTTACTTTGTTCATGTTATTTAATTAATTATTGATTGTTGAACTCATGGCTATGAGGAGCTAACCTACTCATTGTTCACAGTAGGGGAGTAACTCTAATTTGTGAATATTGATTTGGGGTGTTTTCGTCTGTTGACTTGGCAGGCTGATAACACTCCACATATGACTGATTCATAGTTGTGTTAGAATCAGCTTTGTCCTTTACACACCTGCACTCCAAGCATCGTGACAATAGGGGTTGGATACTAAATGATTTCAGTCTGAACTTGAGAACGAGCCAAGCTGCCTACGTATCCCATTGAAGGAATCAAGACGAACATAGTTCATTTATCTCTTTTTAATAAGCTTGAGATGACTAGAATAACCCTAACTATTGAATCTAAGAATTGTCTAACTATCAAAAGGGAGTGGATTCGATGTTGGAATAACTGTCGAACAGGAGCGGGTTCGATACTTGAATAACTATTGAATCCCAGGACTATCGAACTGTCCAGGGTTCGATTGTGAAAACTCTCGAACGGGACTGAGGGATGGATAACGATCGAACAGAAGAGCAGCTCGATCGAACTGAAGTATTCTCAAACAGAAATAACAGTCGAACGGATGGTTCGATAGTTGTAGAGTTGACAAACAATAGTAACCATCCCATGTGAGTCTCAGGATCATGTGTATTTATAGACCTCGAGATGTGGGCCCTGTTTTTGTTAAAGGCAATAACAATCGACTCGGAAGCATTCGATTGTCCAAGAAGTGTCAAACCACCTTAGTTTGACACTTCCCCATTTGGGCCGTTAATGGGTAGGCCAACCTAGTTCGTTGTTGGGCCACCTAAATCACCCCCACCAAATATGTTTATTTCCTTTGTTTGATGTGTGTTTGATGAATTCATGTGTCTAGATTGATGGTATCTAGCATGGCTCTCGCTGGATGAACGGAAGCACTACCTTGGGACCGTCACAGTGTAGACGTTAAGCTAGTTATATATATATATATATATATATATATATATATATATATATATATATGTGTGTGTGTGTGTGTGTGTGTGTGTGTGTGATTTGTGACTTTGGTACGCTAACGCAACTGATGTACAACCCTTACATCACACTAAATCAATCTTGATTACGTACATTTATGTTAACATGATTTAGATGAGTTAATTGGATTGTAGATTTGATATCTCTACTAAAACAACTGACAGTTGGCCTCAATCCGCTAACGCAGTAGGTTATTAGATACTCATAGATTCTATAGTAGAATTGGTCCAACTATAGGTCGCGGATCCATTAGGCATGTGAACTTCAGACCATAGTTTTCAGACCCGGACCGGACCGGCCGGTCCGACCGGTCTGGCCGGGAACCGGTGGCTTCACCGGTCCGGGTCAGCCCTAAAAACGGACTGCTAAGGAGTTGCGGCCGAACCAGTGACTCGAATCGGTTCGGCCGGAGAACCGACCGCCCGATTCGGTCTTGTGAACCGGTGTAACTGGAAAAAAAAAGTTGCTGCAATTCTGCCGGTTCTCAAAAAAGGAAGGAAAAAAAAACAGAAAAATGAATGGTATGAGAAGTGAGAATAAAGAAAGAGAAGAAAGAGAAAAAGAAAAAGAAAAAAGAAGAAGAAAAGAATTGAAGAGAAAGGACGCTGAGTTGAAGAAAGAAAGAGAAGAAAGAGAAAAAGAAAAAGAGAAGAAAGAAGAAAGAAGAAAGCGGCCACACTTTTTTTTAAATGATAAATTAGGTTAGAACTTAATATTTATCAAAAAGAAGTTGGGCTTTTAAGCTGGCCTAAATAACTATCTAACCCATTATCAATTAAATAAGCTATTATTTATTTAAGAAAAATGTACAATATAATAATTAAACCTCATATAATATATATATAACTTTTTTTTGTAAAAAGTAAAAAAAAAAAAGCCTTTCATATTAAAATTTTCGATAAACATACATATTATGTTCAATAGTATCATGGCTATAAATATGAAATATTTGTTTTGTTTGCAACTTTGCATGTAACATGTAGTTTTGAAGTTGAGCAACTGGTCGTTGACTAAAGTCAACAAACCAGTCCAACCAGTGGTCAGACCGGTCCGACCTGCTGACCCGTTACCCAGTAGCTTCACCGGTTCGGTGACCGGGCCGGGTCTGAGAACACTGTTTCAGACTATCATCAAGCATTCCAGATAACATAGGTAGTTTGTCTATAACATATTGTTTTAATCTATTGTTTTACAACCTATGCATTCAACCAACCAATCATCTTAAATTGTGTTTATTTACTTTCTTGTATTAGTTAGATTAGTTATCTAGTTTCAACTCAAGTCTCATTAAAGTTTTTCTTTTATTTATTTGTTTTCTTTGCATTCAAAACCATTCTTGCATCCTCATATCGAAAAAAACAAAACCATTCTTGCATTTCATTATTCTCATTGCATAATAGTTTATTCATTCATTGGATTCTAATTTAGTGATCTTCTGCATTCAAAATTGTTTTCATAAAATCTGCATTCATAAGTTTTCTGCATAAAAAACATTCTGCATTCATATAACATTCATCATGCAAACACAACCAAACCTCGAAGCTAAGTAATTTAAAAGCAGGCAATTATATAGCAAGATGAATGTTATATGAATTTAGAATGAATGTTAGCTTCGAGGACACACCTCCCGAGGATGAATGCAGGATAAATTATTCATGAGATTAATGTATACACAAACAGGGACTAGTGTACAGTTGACATTACTAATGATTTCCCAAATAACTTACAATGATAATATGAAGAATCAATAGAGGTCGACTTCGAAGTTAGAATTGCACTGTCATAACCTTTGTCTACAAACACTCTAAAGAATGTAGTTTCTCAACATAACTTACCTATCTATAATCCTTCTGCATATCTGTAATCATCGAAAACCTTCTTTTATACTACTCTGTGTTCCCAAAAAAATTAACCCCGGAAGGGTTTTAAAAAGCTTTACTGGATTTAAAAGTCGAAAGTTGGAATCTCAGAATCAAATCCATGCGTTGCTTGGTAAACTCCGCGGGCAAATATACTTCGATAAGGATCGGTCTCTCTTTTCTTTTTTAAGTAATCAAGACAGTTCTCAACCTCGGCTTTCACTTCTAAGTACAGTTCATGAGCTTTCTCCTTGTTTTTCAGTTCCTGCCTCCTTCCTGAAGAAATATACAACAATCGAGAGTTGAGGAGAGTCGAGCTGATAAGCATACATTTATCGAACATGTAAATGAAGTTCGAAAGAATATATAGTCGATCAAATCTGCAACTAGAATATCCAAAATATGCATCCTCTAATTAATTTGCACATAGAAATTGTGCATTGTACTAATTGACAAGTACGTTCTTATATATAAAGAGATCCTCCTCCATACATGATACAACCAAATACTTCATTTCATATAATTAAGTAAAAAGCAAAATTCTGCGACAAATGACGAGAGCACCATACGTACCTTCTGTCTCTATCGGCTTCCCAAAGTAGTAATAAAAGCGGCCTGGAATTTTGGGTAGAATTATAGGAAGGTGAATGTCTTGGTTTGTAACTTCTCCCGCAGCAGCAGTTCTTTTATCACACACACACATCAAAAACAGACAATCTTAAAATGTGAAAGACTAGAGAAACTGGAGTAACTATAAGTGCAAAAGATTACCTCAAATTCCCTGCTTCATCTGTCAATTCTTCTATCCGATCCTTGAAATATGGGATCCTCCTTAAATCATCGTAGTCTAGAAATAACTGTTTGAAGGATTACAGAATTACTTCAACTTTAGAAAACTACCTTTTCTAAAACAACTCGATAAATTCAAGAAAGAAAAGAAAAAGCAGAAGACCAGGTGAATCACATTGAGACAAGCTGCAGAATATAATCAAATTCCAACATCACTCCTCATTTCATTTACAAAATAGAGATACGCCGTGCTGATTCGACCTGAACATTTTGGTTAAATATGTACAGGTTTTCGATTTACTAAAGTCTGTACTAACAGATGGATTCAAACCAGCTTTAAAATTCAATTTTGTCATCAGCTTTAACAAATGTTATCATGAGAAGGGTACCTATCGTAACTTTGCAAAGTTAGAGAATCATTCTTGTGGTTAGACCAAACGTACGAGTTCCGCAATAAATCACATCTAATATAATATAACAAACTGAAGGTCAACTTAGAAGCTGATAGATTGAAGCTTACTTGACCAACGTCATCTTCCCCAACAGTACCGAAAGGTATGATTTTGGCTCCAAATCTCGACGCCATCCTGACAAACTCCGATTGTTCTGGCCAGAATAATTTGTATTCCTCACCCTGAAAGTTGGAAAAAGTTATTAAGCAAATAGTGCATAGATTATCAGAAGCAAAATTTTTATTATTTAATAGATTATTTTAGATAGAATTTAAAGGGGCATGGATGAAATCCTTTGGTATTTGGTAACATTAAAATAATGCTCTATCATGTTGCAGAAAGAACAAAGTTAACCTCCTGTCAATGAATAAGCATCACTTAGGGTCATGCCAGTTGAACAGCAAATGCAATGATGAAACTTCTTAAAAAGAGTAAGGAACTGAATATAGTAATTTCCGGACCGAAAAAGAAACCTTTGCCGATTTTTTTTTGTTCATATTTCATGCATTTACAGAACATTTTAAATACATTAAGTTTGTTAGGACCGTATAATCATGAGCTGAATAAAAAACTTCTTCGTCGTCATCTTCTTTAGGTAAATTAGTTTTGTAATTTGTGACAAGGTTATTATAGTTCATCCAAAGTAAAACAGGACATGAGCCAAAAGGATAATTTATGTACTAATGACGCACAAACTTTATCAATATAACAAAAAATATCAACACTTTGTGACAAAAGTGTTCACTCCATCACCTTCCGATGTAGAGCCTCCCTTACTCCTCCCGGATACAGAAGCACGTGAGACTTGGTCGAGAGAAGTCTAAAGAAATTAGTCGCTGATACTGGAACTGCTCCCATGCTCCTAAACGTATCAAATGATGATGCTGCAGGTAAATTTCCTTCCTTCGACTTACCAAACATCATAGGATGCGCTATTCCCCTTAAGAGAATACCCCGCTCTGCCCAAAAACGAGATACCAAAGGGTATATTTCAAAGCCCATCATCATATGGTAACCAACGAACAATACCGGCCCTTCAGAAGGAATCCCGTCTAGACTTCTCACGATTTTTCCATTTTCCAGCGTTGATAGCATCACGGGGTTAGTTGCAGCCTCAATCCATCTGATCAGTGAGGTAACAATTTAGTGACAAGTTTTAATAAAACTTTAAAAAATGCCAAAGCTACAGCTTGTAGAACACCTGTATACCTGTAGGACCCATAAAGTTTCTGAAGTTCAGAAAAGCTGGGCGGCAAGTAATCCGAGACACAGTCGTGGGATTTTCCACGCCGATAAAAACTCGAACCAGTTAAGATTGTTATCAAATTGAAATCATCTTCCTGCATGTAAAAGAATGTCAGGTCATCAAACCAGCTTTAAAATTCAGTATATCTGTTAGGGGTGCATAATTCATCATATTGTAACTAGTAGGGGTGCATAAACCCACCAAGAAGAGGGAATGCCCACTGTCATCAAATGTACGGATCTCGCATTGCGGCAACAGTTGTCGAAGTCTTTCACCTTCCTCTCGACTTGGAAGTAACTGGTCTTGTCCACTAAAAAGTAATAATAATTAAGTCTAGCTAAAATATACGACTTGGAATATTGAATACCAAAAACGAGCTTACCCAAACAGGACGAAATTAGTTAGTATGAATTACTGAAAATGAATAAATAATACAAGAGCAAAACCAGTTAATCATATGAATTAAAACTAGACAACTAGTGTATCAATCAAATGTACCTGATAAGTATAAGTGTTTGAGCTTTGACCGCGTGAAGTCGTGAATTGGCAAAAGCCGCAGCAGATTTTAATATATTGAGCTTCCAAAGAAGAGTCTCCGCAGTAAAAACATCAGAGAGGACCTGTAAATGTCATATTCTTAAGTCTGATGTACATGAAAATCTAAAATTTGAGAGTTAAATATCTCAATTCAAAATCTAAAGAGAAATCAGCAAATTTCAAACAAAAAGAAGTAAGAGCTCTGACAGCCAATAGAAAAAAAAGTTCCATACTAGTATGGTGACAAATGCTACCAGGGAATTGCTATCGTACTCCCCCTTTATGTTTGATTATCGTAAAATATCTACAATACATTACGATTCAATTTCGATATGGGAGCTAATATCGAACATACAATCATTATTCATTTTTATTCATGTTTAAATTTGAGTCTTACAGAAAGGTAGGATAAAATTGCAGCAGAATCCTGAGATATTCCGCCAATCATGTCTTGCAACGGAAGACCTTTCCCTATGGTTGCTGCCACCATTTTTGAAGGTGAACCTGGTTGTCAGAGACAAAAGAACAAGTATTATTTCAATGAATTACCTCACATCAGAGACAAAAGAACAAGTATTGAAGGAAAATATATCCATCAAACTGTAACCTATATTGTTAAGATGCTAGGTAACTTAAGACACCCATATGAAATTTACTGCCTTATGTATCAAAAATAGAGAGAATAATAAAACAATAAAAACCTGACAGTAAAGTCAGCACGTAAGGGAGGCCAGATTGCAGCTGCTCAGGAATCATTATGGACAACGGAACTAGATTTTGTGGCTGCAACAGAGATTTGCCGAAAGATGTACCTGCCAGAAAGTTAAACAATAGATGATGATTTAAGTGTGTAATTTCCAAAAAAAAAAAAGATTGAGTTGTCAGTTGTGGAAAATAGAAAAATAAATACCTGGATTAGCTAAAATCAGTACGAGATCAATATCGGGATTACGGGAAGCAACTGCCAGCGCAAGACATGCCCCAAAAGAGTTCCCTACAAGATATATTGGCCTGTTTGGTACACGTAAATTCTCTGATCTAACCACACTTTCAACCACTTTCACCAGGTCTGAGAAATGAAGAAACAAAAATATTAGATGTTTCAGTTATAGCCCCTATATTATCGTGATTCAGACGGTTCCTTTTAGGAAAGTCCGATATGTAAACATTTAAAGCAGGGTCGACGAGAGGGGAGGGGGGGTGGAGACAAAGGTAGAATGAGAACCTATGAACGATGTTCTGTCAGAAACGGGAACGTGTAGGCACCATATGTCGAAAAGCCTTCAACATAAAGAAAACAAAGGTAAATAGTCCAAAACCAAGATGAGCAATTGATACCATACAAGCTCTCTTTGTTTAATGCTAAAAGACTTCAATTCATAGTTCGTAGGAACTTACTTGCCCAGTCTCGCATGATGCAATATGAGCCCTAGCCCCACTCCATCAATCCCTACAAAGCATGAGAGACATTTTTAAGACGGAAATATAGAACTTGGGCTGACGTTAGATTTTGAACCCGGAATTGATCAACGAGGAGATTACTAGAAGTATCCTTAAACAAATAAATAAAATCAAGAACACATCATGCATTTTAATTTGGCTTCCTCATTCAACTGGAAGCAGTAATTTGCAGTAAACAGGTATATATAGAGTTAACTAGGCAAGTTAGTTTAAGTTGAATATACATTTCAAAACAATCTTGCATATAAATTATAAATATAATTTATACAATTGAACCAACATACGTGCAAATTATGAAACCTTTTAGATGTATTTTTTTGTGGGTAGTCACAATCTGAACACAGGTTTCGATTCTTTAGCTTCATATATAACCAACATTAATAGAGGGATATATAGAGATATTTCTATTTTACGTACCACATCTAACTCAAAAGCCTAACTACCATGAGGTGAGGTCAAGAAAAGTGTTCCAGGGGTTATGGAACTTTGAGTTCTCATAATAATATGGAATATATAATCATAACATCTCTGGAGTAATGAGTGATGTATTCGTGATAATTGAAACATTAATGTGTGATATGTATGTATAATCAATATTGACCTCTTGTTATTCCATTCCCCATTTCTTTTTTGAGGGAACTCCGAGGGATGTATTCGCGATAATTGAAACATTTAAAGATTGTTTTGTAATTACACCAAATCTCAAGGGGTGTAACTGCAAATATCCCTAACATAGACCACCTAACGTTCTGTTACTCACTTAAATGTGGTTTAAGAAAAGACCAAAGTACATAACTAGATTTTCATTACCATCCAAGGACCCCACTAGCCTTTTTGTTACGTGCCATATAAACATAATAATGGTTCAAATATAAATGTAAATATTGTACTTGAGCTAATAATTAATAAAATGTGCAATGTGATGTTGACCCTTTAAATACAATGGAATTTGACTGACATACACTTGGAACTAACGGGAGTATATTATTTTTTGTGAAATCTGCAATCATTAATTTTACTTCATTTGTAAAACTACTTTTTTTGGAACTTCATAAATGTATCGTATGACAAAGATTCGGAAAGTAAAGTACTAAATGTGTTATTTATAAACGCTGCCAAAAAAAAAAAAAAAAAAAAGAAATCTGCACAATCGTAAAAAATGATAAAGATCAAAACACGAGGCAAAGTTGCTTCTCAGTTCACAGTCACACTGCTTTAAAATCGAAAACAATTTACTAAATTAAACAAATCTGATAATTAAAATTATAACAGTTAGTTAATAATACTTTACGACATAAATCTTATAACTTCTCGAAAAGATATACATGTGAATATTTAATAAAATTGATTTATTTATTTTTTTTGAACAAAATAAAATTGATTTCAAATAACTTCATGACTAAAAACATTATAAAGTAGTCTTACAATTAAATATAAATTAAACAAAAAACTTACCAGGCAAATAGAGCAAAAGAGGAGAATCCTTGACCCGGGACCCACACTCCAACGGCGAGAACCACCGCGGAGGTCCGCCGTCCGATTGCCTCACCAACTCCGCCGATTGCTCGAAGTAATCCTTCAATCCCAACCGTCGATCCTCCAGCTCCGATTTCGATTGCTGCTTACCCGCTACCGATGCGAATACCGGAAACGACTTGGACTTCTTCGAGCTCGACTTGAATTTCCCGGTGGCCGTAAAAGTGACGTGGCAGCCGAACATTGGATAGATTCCACCGGCGGCGAATACGCCGGTGTAGATGGCGGTCATTCTTACTTTTTTTTTTTCTTTTGTATTAGTAGTTTATATTATTTTAGCGTTAGATGTAATTTCTGTTAGTGCAGCAGCATGTGTGGATAGTTCGGAGAGTACAAAAATTGTTTGGATTTCGAAAATAATATTTCGGAGAGTACAAAAATTGTTTGGATTTCGAAAATAATATTTCGGAGAGTACAAAAATTGTTTGGATTTCGAAAATAATATTTAATAATATCATTTGATTTGATTGGTGATGATTATATATTGTTGTTTCCTTTTTTTGTTTTAATTAGTCGAGACTTTATGTAATTAATTGGACAATTATGATGCAAGGGTGGGGTAGCAGCTCATGTATTGCGGAAAGTTACCTGGAAAGGGAGATTCTAGCTAGTTACATTTGTCGCGAAATTAAATAAATGAAGAGTTATTACGCACTATTTGTATAATGAAAAATTGTTTTAATTTATTGATTTTCGATAAAATAATTATTACGTGTACTTAGGTATTCTGGAAACACGTGGGACTGACTATATTTTGAAATTATGTTGCCAAATGAAGAAAAACATGTTGTTTAATAGTTGTGTTATAGTAAAGATTTTTTCTTCTTTTTTTTTTTTACAGAAACTGTTTATTTATTTAGGAGGCATTAGTCAGATAATGTACATACATAGAGGAGCGGGGCCTATGTTAATTCTTTCTTTTTTATCGAAGAAAGTGTTATAGTAAGATTAATGATTGAAGGTGTTGTGATTTTATTAATATCTTTTACATCTAGATTACACGGATACGGATACGTGGATATGATTTTTTTAAAAAATTTATAATGTACGATACGTATGCAATACACAAATATTTAATATTAATAATTATATATAAAGATATAATTTAAATAAAAATATCTAATAATATTATATATAATCACTTGTACAGTCATTAGTCACATACTATTATAAAGCATATCAAAACTTTGTGTGTTGTTTTTATTTTCGGTGAAACAGACAATTTTCACGATTTTATATTTAATTTTCTGAAAAGATATTGCAATTTGGTTCTTGTTGGGTATTTTCTAGTTTAAGAAACCTACCACACTACTCTTAATGGTTGATACGTATCAGATACTTCTCAGTGTATCCGATATGTATATCCGTCTTTTTTAAATTATTTTTAATATAGTATACACCACGTGGCATATCCAATACGTATTCGAAGAGTATCGACCATTTTTTTGGAGTATCCGTGCATCATAGTTTTACATTCATATATAGGTGTTTATTTTTTGATTTGGCACAACATAAGAGTCATTAAAATCCTACGAGTCACAATCAAACTATTATTTCAATAGCAAGCGTAATTATTCTTTAACTACATATCTACATTAGTATTTTGAAACCAAATTCTCTTTTATTTAAAAAAAAACGTAGGTATGTAAATGTTCAAGCAATTGTTGCACATTATTATAGAGTTAGAAGCACACGAGTGACTAAGTTAGTTTACCAACTATCGTGTTTTCGAGTTTATTTGGACAATCACGCATGCCTGTTTATATTGTGGCAAATAAATAATTGTGCAAATATGACAACTCAGTTCTTGAAAATGACTTGGACCGAGTTGTGCTAGAAATGAAGATATTAGTCTCATTTCATAAGAGAACTTGGAATATTCCGTGTCTTAAACTGTCTTTTGAATATAACCAATATATGATATTAGGAACGTTCTAGTCTGAAATTGACATTTAAAGACATTTGTCGTTGGATTGACAAATATTTACTACTAAGACATGAGAGAATAGAATTTGTTGGAAAATTATGACTTTTCCATGATTTTGATAATTTATTTGAGTAGGTTCCTCTTTATAAAAGTGGAACTTCTTTAGCTTAATGAAATCTACGTTTCGTGTAGATGAATCTAGTATATTTAATTATTCAAAACCATTGTGGGATGAATGAGAAATTAAATGAACAAGTAAGCTAGTTGAAATAAGTTATTTTGAAGAAATGAAAGGAAATAGGTGGGAAGGTGAAAAGTCATCATCCCACATGGAAAGTTTGAGCTAAACTAGTACACATAATAAGTTGTTTGTTTGTGATAAGGGTTTGGGCCCCAAGGGGTACCACTAGTCTTTGAAGGGGAGAAGACTTAGATGGGCTATGCTTCAATTCAAGCCCACACGCGCGCCGCCACCGTTCGTCCGGACCGGACCCGGGCCTGGGTCGGGGTCGGGGTTGTGGGTCACGGGCCGTGGGCCGTAGGCTTGAGCTTGAGTTTGAGCTTGGGCTTGGGCTTGGGCTTGGGCTTTCCTATCAAATAATTATCTTTTTGGACAAAGTTTAATTAAGTAATTAATTAAATGTTCAGAAAATAATAAGCAACGAATTTAATAATTAATTAAACGTGATTAGGTGTCAGAATCTGGTCGAATAAGTGTGTCTAGTGGCTGCGAAAATTGGAGGGAAAATCCAGTCAGCGAATAGTCACCTACACACCCCGTCAGCAGAATAAGTGTCACCTTTCATCCGAATAGGTGCACAGTCAGCCGAAATGGTTTAAATCTGGCGGGAAAGTTGTGACGTGGATAAACTAGTCAACCCCAAGGCCAACTTTCGTAAACTATAAATAGCCCCCCTACTTCTTCATTTTTCATTCAATCAAAAACATTCTTTCTTTATATATGTTTTGTTCCGAGAGTTCAAAACAATACTTTAGTTCGTCGTTCTTAATATTTGAAGTGCTGCTATATTAAGAGATAGTCGAGTTATCTTGGGAAACGAATTGCCGATCAAACCGTAAGCACCGAGCGGGGCAAATATCGTTTTAAAGAGAAAGAGTTCAACTATTGCCTCGACTTTAATACTGTTTTGTATTCTGATTTACACCTGTTACGATCAACAATTTTAAAACGATATTCTGCTTGTTGTATTTCAAAAAAATGGTGACCATATCGCCTGTCCACAGTAGCGGCGAGAAGCCGGAAAAGTTTTTCGGCACTGATTTCAAAAGGTGGCAACAGAAGATGTTGTTCTACCTTACGACCTTGAACCTGTCAAGGATGCTGACCGAAGATGCTCCTGTAGTGGCAGAAGGCGTAACTGATCCTCGTCCAAGGGCTGCCTTCGACGTTTGGAGTCAAAGTGACTTTCTGTGCAGGAACTACATCTTGAATGGATTGGACAACTCAATGTACAACGTCTATTCCACCATCAAGACGTCAAAGGAGCTTTGGACGTCCCTTGACAAGAAGTACAAAACAGAAGATGCTGGGTTGAAGAAGTTCATCGTTGGCAAGTTTCTGGACCTCAAAATGACTGACTCGAAGACGGTGACGAGTCAGGTTCAAGAGTTGCAACTGATCCTACATGACCTTGATGCAGAGGACATGAAACTCAGTGAATCCTTCCAAGTTGCTGTTATGATAGAAAAGTTGTCGCCGTCCTAGAAGGAGTTCAAGAACTATCTCAAGCACAAGCGCAAGGAGATTAATCTTGAAGACTTGATAGTCAGACTTTGGATTGAAGAAGATAATCGAATGTCTGAAGCCAAGCCAAAGCAGATGCAGATGAAGGCTAGAGCCAACGTGGTGGAACACAAGCCCAACTCTAAGAAGAGAAAGAATCAGGGCAATGGTGGAGGGCAACAAAAGAAGAAAAAGAAGTTCAAAGGGAACTTCCACAACTGTGGAAAGCCGAACCACATGGCTAAAGACTGCCGACTCCCGAAGAAAGACAACCAGAACCCGAACCAGTCCAACCAGGTTGCTGTGGTTCAGGACAAAGGCGTTCCGGTCGACATTAGTGACCTGATGCTTACTGCAGTTGTCTTCGAGGCTAACATGGTGGACCATCCAAAGGAGTGGTTTGTCGACACCGGTGCCACCCGCCACGTCTGTTCTGACCGAGACATGTTCTCCACATACTACTCATTCAACAGCCGGAAGTTGTACATGGGAAACTCTGCAACGTCTGACATCATCGGAAGTGGAAGAGTGGTGCTAAAGATGACTTCAGGCAGAGAGATAACCTTGATTGATGTACTGCATGTTCCAGATATTTGAAAGAATTTAATATCTGGTTATGCACTTGATGCAAGTGGTCTTAGACTAGTGTTTGAGTCTGGTAAATTGGTGCTCACTAAGAATGGGCAATTTGTTGGTAAAGGTTACGCGGTCAACCGCATGTACAAGATGAATGTAATGACTGTAAAACGTGACCTCGAAAAGAATAATAAAACTATTACTTCTGCTTACTTGGTTGAGTGTTCAGATTATGGCATGTTAGATTAGGACATGTTAACTTTAATACTCTACGAAAACTAGTAAGCTTAGAATTATTGCCTTCATTCAATATCGAATCTCAAAATAAATGTGAGATTTGTGTAGAGGCCAAATTAACCAAACTACCATTTCCTTCTGTAGAAAGAAACACTGAACCTCTAGATTTAATTCACACTGATATATGTGATTTAAAGTTTGTGCAAACTAGAGGTGGTAAAAAGTACTTCATTACTTTTATTGATGACTGCACAAGATACTGCATAGTATACTTATTAAGAAGTAAAGATGAAGCTTTGCAAGATTTTAAAATCTACAAACTTGAGGTTGAAAATCAACTTGGCAAACAAATAAAAACTATCCGAAGTGATAGAGGTGGAGAATATGGAGCTCCATTTGACGAATTTTGTGCTTCTTCAGGTATCATTCATCAAACTACAGCCCCTTATTCACCACAATCAAATGGAATTGATGAACGCAAAAATCGTACTCTTAAGGAGATGATAAATGCCATGTTGATCAGTTCTGGTTTACCATAAATTTGTGGGGGGATGCAATCCTCTCAGCAAATCATATACTAAACAAGCTACCTCACAAAAGTAGAAACGAAACCCCTTATGAGTTATGGAAAGGTCGAAAGCCTTCCTACAAATACTTAAAAGTGTGGGGGTGTTTAGCAAAGGTCAAAGTACCTAAACCTAAGCAAGTAAAGATAGGACCTAAGACCGTTGACTGTATATTCATTGGATATGCGCACAACAGTAGTGCCTATCGCTTCTTAGTACATAAGTCTTCAATTCCTGGTATTAATGAAAACATGATCATTGAATCAAGGAATGCAGTATTCTTTGAAAACATATATCCTTGCAAAGAAAGGAAAGAATCTGGTTCCCTTAAAAGAACCTATGAAACTGCAAAGGATAATCATCAGGAAGATGAAGAACCTAGACGCAGTAAAAGGGCTAAAACAGCTAAAAGCTATGGTCCTGATTTTCTGACTTATATGTTAGAAAACGAACCAAGGACAATAAGTGAAGCCTTGTCCTCTCCAGAAGCTCCCTTTTGGAAAGAAGCTATCAATAGTGAAATAGAGTATATTTTGCACAACCACACATGGGAGTTGGTAGATCTCCCAGCGGGTAGTAAACCTTTGGGCTACAAATGGATACTGAAGAGAAAGTATAAAGCAAATGGATCTATTGACATGTACAAGGCCAGATTGGTAGCTAAAGGGTTTAGACAAATAGAAGGCCTTGACTTCTTCGACACATATTCACCTGTGACTAGGATCACATCAATTAGAGTGCTCATTGCTATTGCTGCATTGAAAGGTCTGGAAATACATCAAATGGATGTCAATACGGCATTTCTAAATGGTGAATTAGATGAAGAGATTTACATGGAACAACCTGAAGGGTTTGTTGCTTCAGGAAAGGAGAAAAAGGTGTGTAGACTCATTAAGTCACTGTATGGGCTTAAACAAGCACCAAAGCAGTGGCACGAAAAATTTGACAGAACGATGTTGTCAAATGGTTTCAGAATTAATGAGTGTGATAAATGCGTATACGTAAAAGGCACATCTAAAGATTACGTGATCGTATGTCTATACGTAGACGACATGTTAATCATGGGAAGTAATCATAACCTAGTCATGAATACCAAGAAAATGTTGACCAAACATTTTGACATGAAAGACTTAGAGGTCGCCGATGTCATATTAGGGATTAAAATCACTAAGACGTCAAATGGGATCGTGTTGTCACAATCTCATTACATTGAGACTGTACTTAAGAAGTACAATGCATATGACGGTCATCTGGCTAAAACGCCAGTGGACTTGAGTCTACACTTAGGAAAAAATCATGGTGAACCTGTCTCTCAAGTAGAATATGCCAGGATAATAGGTTGTCTCATGTATATCATGAACTGCACTCGTCCGGATATTGCTTACTCAGTTAATAAATTGAGTAGATTTACGAGTAATCCAAACAAAGATCATTGAAAGACGTTAATTAGAATACTTAGGTATTTAAAACACACCTTAGATTATGGATTACATTATGGTAGATATCCAGCTATATTAGAAGGATATAGTGATGCGAACTGGATATCAGACTCTAACGACACTAAATCCACCAGTGGTTATGTCTTTACCATTGGAGGTGGAGCTGTGTCGTGGAAGTCCTCAAAACAAAAATGTATAGCTCGCTCCACGATGGAATCCGAGTTTATTGCCTTGGATAAGGCTGGTGAAGAATCAGAATGGCTTCGAAACTTTCTTGAGGATATTCCTTGTTGGAATAAGCCAGTGCCTGCTATTCTAATATATTGCGACAGCCAAGCAGCTATTGGAAGGGCACAAAGTGGCATGTACAATGGTAAGTCTAGACATATTCGTCGTAGACATAATACCATAAGGCAGTTGATCTCTAAATGTGTCATTTCCATTGATTATGTAAAATCGAAGAAAAACTTATCGGATCCGTTGACTAAAGGCCTACCAAGAGATCAAACATACTGCTTATCGAGGGGAATGGGTTTAAAACCCAACACTAAAGAATCTTTGTGATGGAACCCAACCATGTTGATTGGAGATCCCAAGATCTTGGTTCAAAGGGACAACGAAATGATAAGGATTCAGTGATAGCATTTTGGAACTAACTCCAGCTCATTCTCGTGGACGATAAGTATGCTACCTGTAGAAAGGGTAATGTTAAGTTTAACTTTTAATGATTCCTAAGCCTAATTAGGCAGAGTATGACAGGATACTCTTGGAAGGAGATCACCTATGTAAGTGTGAAGTTTGGCCGCTTCATAAGAAAACACTTATAAACCCCAAGAGCTGTCCAGGGCCAAAACGGACACAACCATGAGAACTAAAATTTGTTAGGGGAGTTACTGTGTGAATACAGTTGTCTTGGTTTACACCAACAGTTGAACGGTTCAAGACATCACGTTCACTGATCAGCTAAGTAAATCCGATGTATTTCACTAAGGAAGGTTCAAAGCCAAAAGCTACCTATCCTAATGCAGTAAGCTTTCCGCCTGAACTCTCTCGAATGTACACATTGAATTTTCATTCATGTGGGGGATTGTTGGAAAATTATGACTTTTCCATGATTTTGATAATTTATTTGAGTAGGTTCCTCTTTATAAAAGTGGAACTTCTTTAGCTTAATGAAATCTACGTTTCGTGTAGATGAATCTAGTATATTTAATTATTCAAAGCCATTGTGGGATGAATGAGAAATTAAATGAACAAGTAAGCTAGTTGAAATTAGTTATCTTGAAAAAATGAAAGGAAATATGTGAGAAGGTGAAAAGTCACCATCCCACATGGAAAGTTTGAGCTAAACTAGTACACATAATAAGTTGTTTGTTTGTGATAAGGGTTTGGGCCCCAAGGGGTACCACTAGTCTTTGAATGGGAGAAGACTTAGATGGGTTATGCTTCAATTCAAGCACACACGCGCGCGCGCCGCCGCCGCCGACGTCCGTCCGAACCAGACCCGGACCCGGGTCGGGGTCGTGGGTCACGGGTCATGGGCCGTGGGCCGTAGGCTTGAGCTTGAGTTTGAGCTTGGGCTTGGGCTTGGGCTTGGGCTTCCCTATCAAATACTTATCTTTTTGGACAAAGTTTAATTAAGTAATTAATTAAATATTCAGAAAATAATAAGCAACGAATTTAATAATTAATTAAACGTGATTAGGTGTCAGAATCTGGTCGAATAAGTGTGTCTAGTGGCTGCAAAAATTGGAGGGAAAATCCAGTCAGCGAATAGCCACCTACACACCCCGTCAGCAGAATAAGTGCCACCTTTCATCCGAATAGGTGCACAGTCAGCCGAAATGGTGTTAAATCTGGCGGGAAAGTTGTGACGTGGAAAAGACATGTCCGTCCAGTCAACCCCAAGGCCAACTTTCGTAAACTATAAATAGCCCCCCCTACTTCTTCATTTTTTCATTCAATCAAAAACATTCTTTCTTTATATCTGTTTTGTTCCGAGAGTTCAAAACAATACTTTAGTTCGTCGTTCTTAATATTTGAAGTGCTGCTATATTAAGAGATAGTCGAGTTATCTTGGGAAACGAATTGCCGATCAAACCGTAAGCACCGAGCGGGACAAATATCGTTTTAAAGAGAAAGAGTTCAACTCTTGCCTCGACTTTAATATTGTTTTGTATTCTGATTTACACCCGTTACGATCAACATAGTTCAAATATATGTTGTTCAAAAAAAAAATTAGTTCAAATATATAACTTAACTCAAAAAATGAATTTATGTTACTATTGAACAAAAAAAGGAAAACAATAAAACCATCACGACACGCTACAACATTAAAGGACGACAACCATTCAATCCAACCTTTATATTTTTTTTCTTAAAATGGAAAATTAGAGTTTGTACGCCTTCTAAATTATTATGAAAGGTGGTAAGTAAGTTTTTTATTGTGGATAGATATTGTACTATTTATTATAATACTTAGCAAGTTGCCTATATTGTTTTCTTACACAAGTGTACAATTTAGATCGATATATAGTGCTTTTGTACGAAAGAAATAAATCAAATCATTTTGTACGGTTAAGATGTTGTAATAACAAGTTACTCATGTGTTTTATGCTCATAAACAGATTACTTCCCTTCCCCTTATTGAAGGATTATAATCGGGCACATTGCTTGTAAAAAATGGTTTAATGTGAGAGCAAAAAATGTTGTTGTCAAAATAATTTTTGAAACTCTCTAGTTTACTTCCTTGGTCAAACACTATGAAAGTTAACAGTTTATGTTTCCTTAATACTTCTTCATCTCTAATTATCATTGATTGACCAGTTATTTTATTCTTTTTTTGGCTTCAGCTAATTGCTCTAGCGGTATTAAAAAATTTAAAGAAATAATATTACATCATAATTTTTATTCTTTTTGTGAGTAATGTTACATCAGATTTTAGTACTAAATAAACATGATTAGATTTTTATAAATGTAACTCTTTCAATTTATATATAAGTTTAAGCAAAAAGTATCGATAAGGTTTTAATTGTAAACTAGGTAGTTATGCAGAATTTTAAATTTGTTAAACGGAAGAAATACACAACAAATTTCGACTCTTTTCTTCAATTTGTATTTTCTGTTGATCTTAGTCTGCAGAAAAATTATACTTCTGTCTAATAATAAGTGTAAAGAGATTGTAATTGAGTCACATGAAACCGACACACTTCAAATGAAAATAATATCAAATATTAGTTTATCTATTAGAAGATTTATTTTTTTAATATTATTGTAATACTGAGACTTTCTTTGCTTCATTACTTTTAAATTAGTAATCAATATGCATAGTCTTTTCAAATAAAGTTTTATTTGTAAAGTCTCGTGTAATTACGTGAAATTTGAGTATTACAAACTTCGTTAGAAATATTGCAACAAAAACAAAAGATTATATATGGGTTAGCTTTGAATAGTGAAGAATCACTGTCTTAAAGACAATATTTCTCGTACTACTTTTTAAGAGATAAATTAGCCTACATGATAAATAAGGTGATATGGGTAATTCTCGTATTGGGCTGATCCATGGGCAAAGCCCCATCTTCATCTATATCGGGGATGGCCCCCGATATGTATCGAATATAACATTCGATATGGTACAGTGGTCCCTGCATATCGAGGTCTATAAATATCTGGGCTCCGCTAATCAAGATATGATTTAATGATACTCATGCACTGTTCACTCTATATCGAAGACCCTCGATATAGCACCCGATATATATCATCGGTATATATTATCGACATCACACTCGACATTGTACCCGATATCATCTCCGACATAGAAGGCCTCCGATATCACCTTTGATGTCACATTCGATATCCACGAGATACTCAAGACACCATTATACTTGGTTGCATAATTAACCTATCACTAATGAACTACGTTCGGCTTGATTCCCTCAAGGGGATACGTAGGCAGCTTGGGATAACCCGATTCCAGCCCAAAATCATGAAAGATCTATATGTCCCTTCACCACGTTGCTTGGAGTACATGTGTGCTAAGGACAAAGCTGGTTCTAGTGTGGCCTAGAACCAGCATGATGTGGAGTGTTTTGTCATCCTACCAAGCCAGCAGACGATAACACACCAAATCATTTGCGCCGTCTGTGGGAACACACTATAATGTACTTGAAAACAAGCACGCGACCGTAAAATTCAATCGTGTTCATCAAGAACAATGGCAAATTGGAGCACCATTGGACATATGCTTTTCATGCTCATCCTTAAGACTCTGGCTGACTCTGACTCATCAAAGCCCTGGAGCATATCAAGTTTGGACTCCGCCCCACCAATCAAGATAAGTCATATCAATTGCATTGTATTATTCACCTGCATATTCTGCAATTAATTACTTTATCCCTTAATTTCTATCTTTAATTATTATTGGAATAATATTAATTTACTTAAATTGCCCCTCTGGGCTGGCCTGTAGCTAAAACAAAGAACCACGCAGGTCTTATTCCCTTATCGCGGGATACATTGGCGCTGGTTCTCAACCGTTACATGTTATTAATCTTTATCTATAGAATGTTATATATATATATATATATATATATATATATCTTTCATAGTGATGGACTGATTGCAGGTACAAACATATCATACGGGATAAGACAGAACTATATCGTAAAGGGTAAAAGTACCTCTTATCCTAAAGGATAGGCAAATTGGAGGCTATTCGGTTCTTGCCTGTCATCCATTTATATTGATATATATTGTTGCATATATTGTTATCCGTTTAAATGACAGGAACGTAGACATCCTCCATCAACAAGACAAGGAGAAACATATCCCCTATCCACGAGATAAGGAGGATAAAAGAAAAGAAAAAATATCCCCATCCACGAGATAAGGATGACAAAAGAAAAGAAAAAAAGATCTTCTATTCACGAGATAAGGAGGACAAAAGAAAAGAAAAAAGATCCCCTATCCACGAGATAAGGAGGACAAAAAAAAAATAGGATCCCCTATCCATCAAAATAAGGAGGATAAAAAGAAAGATGTTGACAAAACAGCACAGAGGTATTGCCCTCAGGAAATATCGCTTGAAAAGGCGACTGTCCATATGTCGTAACGGAAAAAGATGCTGACAAAATAGCACAGAGGTATCGCCCTCAGGACATATCGCTTAAAAAGACGATTGTCCATATGCTGTCATGGCAAAAGATGCTGACAAAACAGCACAGAGGCATCGCCCTTAGGACATATCGCTTGAAAAGGTGACTGTTCATAAGCCTCCACGGCAAAGATGCTTGTAAAACAACACAAAGGTCTCGCCCTCGGGACATATCGCTTACAACGACAAATACCCATATACCCTCATGGTGGGTACGATAATACAACAACAGAGGTTACTTATACAGGTCAACATACCTCATATTCTACATGATACGACAGAGAATACCTTAACAGATAGACTCATCTTTGTCCTACGAGACAATATAGCAAATGCCTCAAAATGATAGAGTTATATCATATCCTATAGGGAATCATCCAGAAAATACCTTAACATGTAATTTGTTTATTTACTATCCGAGAGGATATAACAGAAAATATCTACCTAGACTATGAAACCCTCTTTTATTCACGAACTCAAACGAGGAAACGGACAATGTCGACAACACAAACGAGACATGCTAGAAATGGCAGCTTCTGTTCTACCAAAACGGTAAAATTCCAGAAATGACAGAGCCACATCTACATATAAGATAAAATGCTAGAAACGGCAGCGTCACTTCTACGTATACGGTAAAAGGCTAGAAATGGCAGAGTAACAACTACCTATATGGTAATATGATCGCAATGACAAGAGTTACATGTACCTTTACGGAAACATGCTAGAAATGGCAAGAGTTACATCTACCTACATGGTAACATGCTGAAATGGCAGAGCAACGTCTACCTATACAGTTTTATGCCTAAATTGGCAGATGAATATTTGCCTACGCGGTACCATGCTTGTAACGGCAAAGACATACGTACCTACGCAGTATCCTGCCTAAAATGGCAACAAAACATGTACCTACGCGGTACCCTGCCTTAAATGACAACGAATCATACACCCTCGAGGTATCCTAACTGAAATGACAACAAATCAAATACATGATTCCTTACACAGTATTTCTTTATATATTACAAATACATAAGTTACTTTGAGATACCACGCGGATCGCAGAAATTTGTGCACAAATATGAGATGACACGCTTGTATTAATCGATACAAAAATGAACAAAGACGAATCAGATTACAATATCAAGTACCAGCACGGTAACCAGCCTCTTAAGGCACAACGACTAGTACCTACATGGTATCCCCACCTCAAACGGAACAAAAATAAGTACACATGCGGTACCCCGTCTCTTAAGGTGCA
The DNA here is from genome assembly GCA_948329865.1 of Linaria vulgaris. Lineage (NCBI taxonomy): Eukaryota > Viridiplantae > Streptophyta > Magnoliopsida > Lamiales > Plantaginaceae > Linaria > Linaria vulgaris. The sequence continues at coordinate 37,743,765 of OX415252.1, forward strand.
GTAAAGCACCGAAATAAGACCCCGACTCTCAAAGGGCACATAATCGTCGCCAAATGCCTCCTCTAAATTTGACATGAGGATGCAAAGGTCAAGTATTTAGCTAGACGTCTACTCTGCATAATTATAATAAACTGAAGATAACACCTATATAATGGTAGAATACTGCTAGACGCTCAAAAACAGCGCGATGACATGATTAAATGAATAAATCATTCATACCATAATTTTATGGCAGTGGCGTTACATCCGTCACCGTATTGCGACTAATCTTACACGAGAAACACGCTCATTATCGCATACGAGACGTGAGTCAAGAAAAAGACCAAATTCTAAAAACATGTTGTAGTCGCAGTGATTACAACATGTATATCCACTATGAGGGTTAACATTTTACTCATACTGGTCAATCGATTCAAAAACAATCCACTCTACGTGGTACGATATGACTTTACCCTTTAAAGTATTGTCAATTCCTAAATGAAGCCAACACAAACAGTAAATTATCGTCGCTATTGAGATATCCAATAATACCACGGCAACGATAAGATATATAATGCAAGGTTCAAAATGAACAACTACTTTTCAAATAAATGAGGATGCATTGATTAAATAAAATCGCTTCAAAGCACAAGAAGTGTTTAGTGGTCGAAATTGAAAAATAGGGTTTTGGATTTGAAATTACGGGCCTAATCGGAATCAATTTTGATATTGGGGGACGAACACTAAAACTTAGGGTTTGTGTTTTGCAATTACGAGTCGTATTACAGGCTTGCATGTTGAAAAGAGGTGGTGTACCGTAGATTGGTGACGAATCATCGGCTTTCGATGGATGACGAGTTTTGAGCTTTTGTCGACGAGCACCCATGGTATGGCAGAAATGGCGGAATAAGAGAGGGAGACTCTGTGTTGTGTGCTGAGAGAGATATTTGGAGGGAATTAATGTGTGTTGTGTGTGTTCTGAGAGAGAAATTTGGGGGGAGAGTGATGTGAAAAGTCCTAAGCTCGATCAAATTGGTGGGAGATGGAGGCTTAGATGAGAGGATGTTTTTAAATATTTTTTATAAAAAAAAATCCATGTAAGTGTGTCTAGGTGGCGTCAAAAGAGTCAAAATTCTTAAATAGTACGTCAAGGGGGTGCCACGTAACAATTTGGGGCGGCTATTTGGAAGCTCCGCCACGAGGGTACCAAATTTGATTAAAAAACCAAACCTGGGGTACCAAACGCGATCACTGCCTAGTTAGGGTACTATTCTTGACAAGCTGCCAAGTTAGGGTACTAAAGATGATTTTTTCCCGTTTAAGTTGAATATATATACTATGAATTTCAAAACAATCTTGCATATAGCTTTAAACATAGTTTTTACGAATGAAACAAAATACTTATGAATATGAAACTTTCTAGATGAATTTAATATAACTAGTGGTTGATCAAAAGCTTGGACTCTCTTGCATCATATTCAACCAACTTCAAATAGAGGGGTATTTAGAGATGTTGTCATTTTACCACATATAACTCAAAAGCCTTACTATCAGGAGGTTAAGGAAAGTGTTCCAGGCCAGGGGTAATGGAACACTATTCTTAACCTTCTTAATCTGCACAAAGTAGGTCGTATAGTAGCCCGGGGGAGGGGAAGTAGCCCTCTCGTGACCAAGAGGTACCACGACCTCCAAACCCTCAGTACTTACCCCGTACTTGGTGAATTCAGCCTCGATCTCACCCAAAGATCTCACCGTGCTCTGCACATCCCCAGCCAATATCCTAGGTGGTGCCGCCGCCGCCATCACCTTCTTCCCCTCTTGGTGGAAACTTTCACTGAAACAGAGACAAAGCGACAGCGTCGCGACACCGCCGCTCCTGTCACCACCACATCTGACACCGACCGGCGTCTCACCGCACTAGTCGCCTCATCGCCGAAACTGCTCATAGAAGCTATAAAATTGCTCGAAAATTTCAAAGTAGAAAAGAGAGGGAAAGCCAAAGAGCTCGGTTAAATGGAGACAAATCACTACGAGTCCCCTCAATTTATAGACATGGAAGCCCAAACGACGCCTTCGACACGTGGCCAACTCAGCGCCACTTGGAGCATGCATAATGTGACGACCATGCCCCACGAGCCATGCTACGATCCGAGTTAGTTCGGTGGTGATCAGTTACTTTACCCAACTCAGACTAAAACGTAACTCATATGAAGAGGTATCACTTGTTCAGGATCAAAACTATACACATTTTATAAAATATATTTTGATATATACAACGGAAGTCTTGTATTACAAATAATGTGACTTTTTTTATTGGTTATGCACTAGTGACCAAACACGAATATTCCAAAATGCACGCTTGAACAATTATTCACTTGATCCATGTTGCCATGTTGATTTTTATCCTGAGGAATGGACAGAAAAAACGAGGAATAAGTCTTTAATGACTTAGTGAGATTCATATAAAAGAATTGGTCATGCAAAAACTAACTGTGATTTACTGGATACATTTCGAGGAATGATCTTACCGGTAGAAACAGTTCAACTAGACAATTTGATGTAGCAATGGTACTGGAATTTTCATAGATTAGTTAATGAACTTGTTCTTAACAATAAACAAATCCAGCCTTATGACTTCTAATATTCTACCTTATACCTTCTGACGAGGAGCGACCTCGCAAACAATCAAGAGACATGCTCGAGTACATGTTGATCCAGCACGCGGGTTACAGCCAACTCCTGACTGCAAGCGGTGCCTAGATAGATGGGTATCAAGCGAAATTGCTTAAACCGACAGTCCTTATTGTCCGGTAGTAACTCGACTCAATCTATGGGCCCAACTTCCCAAAGGTGTCCCAAGGGGTATAACAAATAAACAAACAAGCTAGTAAACCGGATAATATCCATTTCTCCTTGAGCTACATGTCCCGAACATAGTTCGTTGCTCTTTGCACAATTCAAGAACCAGAAGATGAGATTAAAATATCAGGAAATTACCATAATTATGAATTAGTATGATAACTAATAAATGATTGGATACGATTTAACGATGAGTAAGAAAATCATGTTATGAGATGAGATGCAAAAATAGAAATATGATGAAATATATGTTGTTCGAGGTTTGGTAACGGAGTAGTGGCTTTTCTGTCTAAGTTCCTCAGGGCTGGATGCGAAACAGGGCTATAACAAATCAGAAATAGAACCTCACATTGACTCGTACGGAGAACCTTGATGCGTTGATTAGTTCGTCAAACCTTTAACAATTTTAAATAATATTAATCAACTGAATTTATAGTTCAACACAACAAATATTAGTATTTTTTCTTCAATCCTCATGTTGGTGAAATTGAGAACGTTCTCGTTAAGAATGCTAGTTACAATGTAAATATTAGTAAATTACACATAAGCTTAATTTATGTCATTGCTCTAAACATGAAAATCTTAGATGATGAATTGACAAACGTAAGGTTAAGTTAAATATCAATTAACAACCTTATTGATATCTCAAAATTATCTTAAACAACCATATGTTCATACTTATGACTGTGAGTATTCACGTTAGAGTCATTTCGATGATAAGTTACGGTAATAAGGAAAATTTGATTAACTATTCATTTTGATGCATAATCAATGCTTAAAATATATTACTTAACCAACTCTAAGAAAACTCATCTTTTTTGCCTTTAATCAATTCAAAAAATTTAATAACCACGCATCAAATAAGTATCATATGAAGTAACACCTTAAAAGTTCTAACTTAGTCGATTATTACTTTATTTTATATAGTTAGTTTAAAATGCACATAATTATGTTATAACTTAAATATAAAGATATAACATGGGAAATGTATACAACATGTGATAAGGAATGTTTATTATGATAAATAATCTTATTTGATGTTTAAGTCATGAAGTGGCAAGAATAATCTTGTAAGACTTATGAAAGTAGTATGTTAAACATGATAAATCTACCATTTAAATGATATAAATAAAATCACAAAAATATCAATTCATGATTATAATTATAATAATCTGATTATAACGAATACTAAATCATGTTAAGTTCATGTGTGTGATAAATACATGAATTATGATGGTGATTTAACTTATAAACTAAGAAAATAAAGGTTGTGCCAAATAAATTGAAAATTCACCACAATTTTGGTTTTACCTTTGATCGGACATCTAAATGAACTTGGTTTTCAAATCATTTTATGATTTCTGATTCATGATGTCATGATGAGTGTGTGTATCTAAGATTTTGAAAAAAACACAAAGGTTTGCTATGTTAAATAATTCTTGAAAGCATAGAACCTATTTTCGGATTTTCAGACAGCAGTCTATGGTTTCCAAATTTCGACCTTCTAAATCACATTATTTGAAAAACATTTATTCATATGAAAGTTAGATGACATCATGTGGAGTGTTTGGCCGTTAGCTTTGATCAAAAAAGTTTTTTCTACAATTAGTTATGATTTTTCTAAGGTGCAGGGCCGAATGAATAATTTTTGCGTAATAAAAGTGTTGGGGTATTATCGGGTAGAAAATGATGAAATAAGAACTTGGGATGAATTTTTCATGAAAGTAGACTCACTAACTTAGAGATTCATAGGAAGAAAGAAGGAAAAATCGAAATAATTTTGGGTGTGAAAATTGTTGGAAGAAAGCCTACTATTTATAGGCAAAAATCATGTTAAAATATTTTTAATTAAGGTCCCACTTTGATTATTTTATAATAAATCACAAAAATCTTTTAATCATGCTCTTAAGGATGTCATGGCTTACCTCATCAAAACGATGTCATGACTTACTTCATCAATTGGTTAATTGCATATCAATTCCCTCAATTATTTATAATTAAAATTCAAATAGGTATAATTAGATTTCTTTGTTACATACATATTTACTTATGTAATTTTTCTAGGTAATTCAATCAACTTGGTTAATATTAGAAATTGAAATATATATTTTAGGATTAGAGACCTGTAAATATAATAAAAGACTAACTTTTAAGTTCATGGGGGCTCAAATGTAAAATTTTCTAAACATTTAGGGTCAAAAATAGAAATTTTCAAAAATTCAAGGACTAAAGTATAAATTTATTTTCTTCCTAATTTTTGGGGCCTTACACATAACCACAATTATAGAAAAAGCTCGACAGCACATACACTCATATAATGAGTTCCAAGTGATTTATACCAAATACACTCGGAACTGGGGGACTCCTGATGATGCATAATGTGCCCCACCCTCGGAGAATGGTAGAAAAATGGGTACCCTACAAAAATGATTCACCATCTCATGGAGAGACACGTCTAAGTCACGCCCCCTCCCACCCGAACATGGGCCAAAGGTTCGGGCTTCGGAGAAGGTACCCTGGGGTCACGACCAGTAAACACCCCCAGATGATACTCGATCTGAACACATGGAGTAGTTACCCCTGAATCTCGACCCACGCCTCTTAAAGGGAACACAGTGAGATCACAAAGGCTTGGACACACCCCTCTCAACGACCTGGCACCTACTCGAACTCGGGCACCCACGAGGAACAACCCTGGAATCCCCCAGGACGAGAAGATAATACTCATGGAGCACTCAGCGTCTCTCAGACTCACGAGAGACCGTTCATGCTAAGTCTCAACCACCCTAATAACGAGGAAAGACCGCATCATATTGGTCTGACTTATTCATTGGGGCAGAAAACAGCAAACCTTATTGGTGCAGACCAATGATTGGGGCAGACCGATTTTCATGCATTGGTTTAGTACCACCTCCCAAGACCATTGGAGCAGACGTCTCATACGAACTACAGTCAACCCACACTATTGGTCACCTCCTGAGAGATGACCCCCATTGGCATAAAAGACCTTCACGCCATTGGCCACCAGTACCCCATGGAGTAAAAACGGCAAGACCGACCCCCATTGGCCAAAGACCCGTGGGACTAACATTATAAATAGTCCCCCAATTTCAGCAAAAGGCAGATTCGAATTCAACAACTACAACTTCAAGCACATCAATCACTACAAAATCAACACAAGAATACTCTCCGCAAATTTGCGCTTTATTGTACTTAGAATTTATCGCATTCTTCTAGCTCTTACTTGTGTTTCCACACGACCCCTTGTACTTCACTCAGAGTCCTTAATAAAATCGTTGTGCCTCCTTTCCTCAAAATCGAGATTGTCGTTCTGAACAAAAATACGTGAGTAACAATATCCCAAATATCCCAACCACACGGGTCCGGACGATATTGCCTCACCACTAGCATTTCGACTTCTATCTTCGTGTTCCACTTTAAGTCTGTTATCAATATCACATCTCTAGCATTGTTTATGTGATGACTCATGCGTAGTTATGCTTGTTTAATTATTCCATTTTTAATTAGGTAATATTGATCTAATAGTATAATGAAATTATAAATTTTATTTAATGAGTATTCGGTATTTGAGATGCCCTAGGTATACAAATTTAAGTGTTAAAAGTAAATATTGGTAACTGAAGTAATCAATTGTTGTATTCCAAACTCCCAAGTCCCACAAATAAAAAAGCATCTAATAACTAGTTTCAATCTGATCAACGGCCCACATCCATTCCATTTCAAAAACCAACGGACGGCATCCATTCTCACACTCTATATGAATCTCCCTCTTTTCCCCTTAAACCTTGTACCACCATTTTTCTCATTCTATTAGGGTTTAACGCTCCCACCACTTCAGCAGTCACAGCACATCAAAAGGTAAACCTAATTTTTTTTTTGTTCCCCCAAATCTAGTTCAAGCTCCGTTTAATTACATGATTTAATGGTTTAGTATTGGTTTGGAGTTCATTTTTGGATTTGTATGTAAGGTTGTTTGGAGTGTATGTGCTTGCAAGTTATTAATAAATGAAAATCAGATTTGGTGGTACTAGTTTAGTTAGTAGTTAGGTGTAGATGATTTTTGTCTTTTGCTGCTATTTCAGCTAAATGTGCTATTTTTGCACTTTACATGATCTTCTGCTACTCTGCAAGTTATCGAATATCATCAGTTTTGTTCTTTGCTTCGTTGCGATATCGCAATTCCTTACTCTTTTTTTAGTGTAATTAATTCAAAACGACTCGATTGATGTCTCTCAATCAATCTGTGAAGGTGTATATATTATTAGATAGATAGATACTTTTGTCTATTCTAACAACAATCAATTGATTTTGTTTTATAGTTCCAGATCGGATTAATGGCGTTGTTCTTGAGAAAAGCTGGCAATGTATTGAGGAGCACTTTGAGTGGCAACATCACTCAAGAATTCCTATCAACCAACCCATCCATTTTTCAGGCGATCAGAAGCATGTCCAGTTCAAAACTCTTTGTTGGAGGTGTACTATAAGAAAACTGAAAACCCCTTCTTTTTTTACTTTCCAAGTTTCTTCCACATATATCACATTTCTTGACTTTAAAATTTTGCAGGGCTCTCATTTAATACGGATGACTCAAGTTTGAGAGACTCTTTCGGTAAATATGGAGATGTTGCTGAAGGTATGGAATTGCGCATGCCTCCTCACAAGTCACAACATATATATATATATATTCTAGTTTTTTATGAAGTGACACCAGGGTTTCGTAAAACGTAACTCTTAACAATTAGTTTCACATTCTGAATAATTGGTCATGCTATTTACGATTAATCAAGTACAGTACTATAGTTTTTTAGGGACTACAATGTTGAGAACTATATTTTACCTGCTGAAGAATGCGTGATTGAATAAGACCGCTAGCGTGTGTGATACATTTGTTTTCTTGATTTATACCTCACGATTCGATAGAGAATGATGAAAGGGAATATCGAGAAACGTCATTGAATTGGACAGAGTTAAATCATGGTTTTGACTTCTGAAAGTGGCATTATTATTAGCTAAAGGCAACAATGATGCTGAATAGGGAGCTTCATTGTTGACTGCCTTCCTTGCCAATATATTTATTGTTGGACTTGGACCAAGTTTAGTTGCATCTTTGACGCTTTGAGAATTACATTTTTTTGTCTTTGAACACACAAAATAAAGCTGTGTTTTAATCTTTTCTACACTGTAGACTTGTGATCTATATTGTCAGAGAAATGATTAGTTACACCACTTCTTTGCATTACCAATAGTAACTATACTCTTAACTGCTTTCTTGCAGCAAGGGTGATTGTGGATCGTGAAACCGGGAGGTCCAGAGGATTTGGCTTTGTTACATACAGCACCACTGAAGAGGCATCTGCTGCCATCCAAGCTTTGGATCAGCAGGTAACATTACATTGACGATTCACAGCTTCTCTTTTATAAGTGCCATTTCGGTTTGGGGAAGATCAAACGCTTTTCGTTTCTGCAAGCATTTCCTGTCAAAACATGTTAAATTAGATGTGTGACACTCTTTGTTTTGGTTCTTCTATAGGAACTTGATGGTCGTACAGTAAGGGTGAACTATGCAACTGAGAAACCACGAAGCTATGGCGGTGATGGAGGGTATGGAGGTGGTGGTGGAGGGTATGGAGGTGGTGGTGGAGGGTATGGAGGTGGTGGTGGAGGCTACGGAGGTGGTGGAGGAGGCTACAGAGGCGGTGGAGGAGGCTACGGAGGTGGTGGTGGTTATGGTGGAAATTCTGGGGGTGGGGGCGGTTATGGAGGTTCTGCTGGAGGTTTTAACGAAGGTGGTGAAGGAAGCAACAGAGATGGAGATGATAATTCACGTAGCTATGCTGATGGAAGGGGCTAACAACTAGGTAGTATAACTTAGATGGTAGAAAAATTTGTGGAAGTGCGACTGAATTATTTCTATTTGTGTTCGTCTGTCTTTTTACTCTAAAAGTTCCATGGAACTCGTCTGGTGATGTTTGTTGTTGTTTGCTGGGCAAATGTTGAGTATTTTTCATCTGAAACATGCAGTTTTTAGCTTGTTCTATGTTTTCTTGTATTTGAACAAGGCTTTTCCATTTAATATAGCATTCGATAAAAAGACTTTTTCCAACTATGGCCAGATGATAAATTCTTAAATACGACAGTGATGATTGAGTTTTTTTATCTTATCTAGTGCAAGAAATATGAATTTCAAAGAATTTCAAAAGCGCCTTGTTGCGTTTATTAAAAATACTAAAATATTGAAATATTAATTTCTTATGTCTTAGTATTTTTAAATACATGATTGTTACTAAATTTCTATAATGTTTGCCTTGTTGCGTTTATTAAAAATACTAAAATATTGAAATATTAATTTCTTATATCTTAGTATTTTTAAATACATGATTGTTACTAAATTTCTATAATGTTTTCTAAATTATTATGGTGGAAAAACAAAAGTTATATGCTTAAAATATTTTTAAATTTATGTAATTATTTTATTCTTAGCTTAGTTTTGTTCACTTGCTTCAAATCTTTTTTAATAATCACTCTTTTGCTTCGTTCTTTATTAATTCTCTGCGATTATTCATCAGATTTGAATTTACTAACTAGAAAATTTTAGTGCAAAAATAATTGTAAAGCGTTTTAGGTGAAGCACATAGATTAAAGTCGCTAGAGCGCAATCACTAAGCTTTGATGGTGTGGAGGATTATGCAACTTAACTTCTTGCTTCTTTGACTACTTCACATTTCGTCGACCTCTAAATCACGTAATCCTCCTACTACCTTGTCGCACATGGCGCGCACTAGTCGCGAATTGGTGAACTCAATGCCAATGCTATGTTTTAAGGTGAACTAAAGATCATTAATTTTCAAATTAAGAATTCTTACTTAGTTTGCACACTTTTTTCTACATTTATTGTGAATTAGGTGGGTTAAGAATCTTTCTTTCTTTTATTGGAGAGAAAGGAGAGCTAAAGAGAAAGATAATACCTTCCGGGATCAAGACATATAAGAAAGAAAATAATAAAAAAAATTATGACTAAATACATTGAAACTCTTATCTCAGTTAATCAAGAATCAGAGATTAAAATTAGCACATTTTAATACAAGTGATAATACATTTATTTGATTTATCACATGAATATTTAAATTTAGTCCAAAAAAAATATTCAGATTTGACTTTAACTAATCATAAATATTTTTATTTTTATTTTTTAATTGACGCACTCAAATTTACGCATTTTCTAATTTGATGCACTAGCGCACCCGCATCATGTGACCTATAGGTCGAACCTCTTCGTTGAAGGCCTATTGTGCTTTAAAACGAAGTCCAAATCAAATATGAAAAGGCGGAATTGTGGTTATAAAAAAAATAAAAATTGGCCTCTTTTGTAACGTTAGCAAATTTATAGGCTTGAAACTTTGTAATGTGTAGTTTCGAAACAACTAGTTCTCTTTGTAAGTATACTATAACGATGGCACGACGTAGTTGATATTGCTGAATCGTTGTTGATAAACTCTATCTGCATTCTTAACAATTAGAGGTGCCTTACTTTCGCTTCGTTTTCTGAAAAAGATCTTTTCTGCAATTCTCCCCCGTGAAATTAAATTAAACATTTCGTACAATATAGTGCGGTTTTGGATTATGTAACGTATTAGATTTGGCTTGTGTAGAGCTCGTAAGAAGAGCGACTAGCCACACTGTTAAATGAGTATTTTATTTACCTTTTATCGAATAAAAATGTGAAAACCTTGGCTAATAAATATTGCTTACCAGTTACCATACAAGTAATGGGCACGTTTGGTAGCCCATTGTATGCCATTATATGGCATGTAAGGCCCAATTATGTGACTTTAACAGTAAAAAACTTTGGTTTGGTTGGCTATTTTGAAAGCCGGATCTCAAGGGCCCAAACAAGGGCACCCAGTATTCAATACGGAAAATAGCATGATCACCCCCCATCGTTTTCATAATATGGGTTCAACAGTATAAAGTAGTGTTTAATTAAAAGACTTATATACCCCTCAAATTAACGGTACAATTCTCCTAAAGGCCTAAAGCTGCAAAATCCCTAATTTTTTGAGGTGAAACAATGGCGACTGCCTTATTCCATACTTCGGTCGAGTCCGCCACCGCACACCACCACTCAAATATATTTTTATTTCTCTCTCTCTCTCTCTCTCTCTCTCTCTCTCTCTCTCTCTCTCTCTCTCTCTCTCTCTCTCTCTCTCTCAAATCAATTAGTAGCAAAGAGAATTTTGATGGGGGCATCATTTCTTTTGGCTTACTACTTCTACCCCAGACGAGAACGACATGGATGAAAAACGGCGAGACCTTTACTGTGGATGTCAACTCTCTCGCTAGATCTGATGGATGTACATATTTACATATGGTGTTGCCCTCGCAATCGCTGCTCCAGTCGCCGGTGGTGGTGCCAGCGCAGCTGCCCCCACCGCTGAGGAGAAGGAGGAGCCGAAGGAGGAGAGCGACGTTGATATGGGATTCAGTTTTGGAAGTTTCAATTTTTGTGACATTTGGAGGCTTTTGTGTGTTCTTAAGCATGATTAATTGTATTAATTTGGGATTGCCGAAAAAAAAAATATGGTGCTGGATTTGTGCTATAGCTTGATGATCCCATATGGCTTTGGAGGGGGTGAAGAGAGAGTATGTTAAATCCCATTGTGTTTTAATATTTTCTAATGTGGTCAAATTTATGAATCATTGTTAATGATTTCCTTTTGTTCTACGTGTTCGATTAAGACTAATTAGTGGTGTTAACTCATCGGAGTAATTTATTAATATTCGAGGAACGCCCTGCCCAAATAGTCGGTAATTGAAATTGTTAACAAGATGATAATTCACCTGCTTGAAATAAATAATAAATCAATTACAGGAATTACCAGGTATATTACTATATGATTATGCGACCTTCATTCACGATACATGTATCACGCCTCAAGTATCCCTCGGAGCACATCTCCAAAATATCAAATACTGGAGCAAAGTCAACAGGAGGAATACGAGACCAAGGCAGGCACCTATCGGATGCACTTCCAGAGAGTCTCACAGACTAACCGCTATCGGAACTGCTTCAGCATTGGGCAAGTACTCCGCCCCACTCATTCTGCCTCTCCAAGAGATGAACTCTCGGAAGGGATGAGCTAAAAGAACCAATCTATCAAAGCCCAATGGACTCCCAAGTCCCAGAACCTTGACAAAAACACTTTCTTGCTATGCACTCCTAACTCAAATGCTCTCGGAACACTACCACAGTACTTCCCTGCTACGCACTCCCATCACAAATACTCTCGCAACTTCACAGTAACGCAACAACTACAGAACAACTCTCTCCGGGCACTCGGAGAAAGAACACACCTACCCACGATAGCTAAAACCCTTTCGGAGAATAACCCATGAACGAACACTCCCTCGGAGAATATCCTAACGCAAACACTCCAGAATACACACCTCTCGGAGAAACACTGTCACTAAGAGAACACTCAAACTCGGCCCTCGAGTCACCACTAGAAGCAATGAGCTCTCGGAAGTAAAGAAGGCAGTCTACCCCTTATCATAAAGAAGACCAAAGCCCTCGGAAGAAGAAATAATACAGTCAGCACTTCAGATGAACATGTTATCTTATTGGTTAAATGAACATTGTAACACGTGTAGAACACCACCACATGCATAGCAACACCTGTAAAAACATGCATGACGACACATGTCCCTGAAAATTCTATATAAACAGAGGAAGAAGGGAGAGGTGGAGGAGGTCGGAGAAAAAAAGGGAAAAACATACAGACTCGGAAATACGCATATTGACTCGGAAAAGAGAGTGGATCATAGTGAATAAAAAGGAAAGAATGTTTTTGTCAGTTTTTCCTCCCGTTATATAGCATTTAGTTTTTGAACCACGGACAAAGGCGTTCCAACCCAAATAAACAATTCAGTTAATTAGGTCGTAATTCCAAACTCGTTAACAAAATGGCGCCGTCTGTGGGAACGCCATAAGTTTCGCCATCAGGAGCATTCAAAAGCAAGATCAACCAAGGAGAATTTACTCTCGCGATCATTAAACCCTTAACCAGGTTCGTGGGATTGTTGCCACAACAAAAAGGGAAAGCAGGTGCTACAGAAATGGAACGATACGCACCAAAGATAAGTATCCTTATTTCGATAGTCATAGTTCGAGTCAGATTTTGGCTATCTTTGTGAAAAACCATAAGATTCTATAATTTACGATTTAAATACTTGAGGAAAAGAGAGAAGGCATGGTCCAATTGGCCTAGGAGAATATCTCCGAGAGCAGTTACTCTGGGAAGCTTCACTCGTGCTCTCTTATTAAAGGCTTTTCGAAAGTCTAAATAAGTAAAAGAGACCAGGATATAAACAATTCTATAGGAATGATTCTTTGAAAGGACGTGAAAATATTCACTAAATTCTAAGCATCTATACATACTTAGGACCCTTTCCTCGAATAATTGAATTAAGTTGAGCTGCCCAAAGCATACTATAAAAGGCTACGAGGGCGTGTCAGGGGATACTCCTATTTAGGAAAGTATATTTCCCCAAACTTGCACTGCAAATAGACACGCTACGCTAAGAAGGTTGCTTGGCCAGTAAGAGTGAGATGCTCTCTCATTTCTGTAAACTCAATCTTAAAATTCTACAATTGAAGGAAAGGAACCAAGTATCCATAATATGTTGAAAAGTTATGTAACTATTAACACGAGGAAAAAGATTCGTTCCAAATGAGAAATGTTTCATTCCAAATAAAAATTAAAAGTACCATTACACAAACCTAATAAATAAAAAGTACAATTACACATTAAAAGAAAAAAATGAACTAAAAACCCCTAAGGCTGGGGGGTAGAACACTCGAAGGGGCAGAAGCTGGCTCAGTGGTGGAAGGAAGAACCGAAGCACTTGCAGGAGAAGGAACGCCAGAAAAGACAGCCTGGACTCCCACTCAGAGAGGGGAAAGCACCGAGGGCCGCGGAAGTACCGCTGCCAAGGGCACCCGAGTCGGGGAAGAGGAGGAGGGAGGAAGTCGGGAGCTACTTTTTTTAAAGAGGTCGTAGGCTTCCTCCAAAGTAGGTCTCTTCATCTCCGCGATATTGACTACCCGCGGGTCTAAATTGGGAGCCACTTTACTGCGCACCTGCCCGAAGCACTGAAGGAACCCCCACATAGCAGATCCTGCTAAGTATCATTGGTACTTACTGATATACAGTTCCTTCACGCGAGCAGTAGCGTCCTCTCGAGCTTGCTTGACCGCAGCATCCATCCTTTGCTGCACTTCATCGGAAGTGACACCCCCCGAGACCATAGCCTGTGACAGCTTCTCGTTGAGGGTGTCCACCTGGCCCAGTGCCTCCGACAGATCCCATTCCAACTCTTTCTGCTTGGCCTCCCAAGCAACTTTTTCCCCCTCAAAGAAGGTCACCCTATCTTTCAGCACAAGCTCGGAAGCCTCCATCTCCTTTACAGAAGAGTGGAGTTGCTTATTCTCCTCCCTCAAGTCGTGGTTTTGTTTCGAAAGCATGGCCCACGCCTCGTTATACTTCCCCATTCTCTCCCGGATATCCTCGTTCTCAGCCTCCAGCCTCCGAGACTTCTCTTCAGCTGCACTTGCCAGTCCTTGCAGCTTCTCGACCTCGAGTAACAGAAGAGGAAGCATTTTTGGTGCCTAAGAAAGCAAAACAAAATAATAAAGATCCCGACACAGGATCTTAAATGAAGTAGGCAAATAAAAACTTACCAACATGGCCACATTGTTAGTACAAGCTCGGACGAATTGCCACCCGTCCGCTGGCAAGGAATTGGCAGCCGACAAGTATCGGGTAACCGTCTCGAGTGCCACCTGGGCATCTTCTGAGCTAGGCTCCCCTCCTGAGACTGGAGCTTTAGAAGATGAAGGCCCCCTGGAGGTACTCCCCCCGACAGCGGAACCTGAGTGACCACGGGGCTATCGGATTGGATGGCCGCGAGTGATCTCGGAGCAGGAGCACTCGTAAACGGGGGACCCGCAGCTAGAAGCTCATCCAGTAAACTCATTGTATCAAAAGCTGGAAGAGGGGCGGGATCCGAGGGAAGCGACCCCCCTTCCAGACTAAAAAAGTCTTCACCTCCTGCAAAGTCAGAAATATTTCTAAGTAAAGCTATCCCTTCGTCTATCTAGAGCATATTCCTATACAAATAAAAGAAGTGTACACTGTTTCAAGGCTATTTAAGACTCAGGAGAAACACGTACCTTTGGGAGGGGTTGACAGTAGTGCATAAGTAGAATCCCCCGATAACTCCGAGGAGGAGGGTATACTGATAACACCAGGGGGTGGTAAAGCCGTTCCCTCTATCCCAACCTCCTCCTCCCCACCCGCTATGATAAATACCCCCGCAGGGCCTGCCTCTGCAGAAGTCACGCCCAACCCCGCTTCCTCGGGGGTATCGGAAGTCCCGCTAGACGACCGGGACGTAGCTGTAGCAACCTTTAAAGGAGTCCCCCCTTGCTCGTCCTCACCAGCACCAAAGGCTTCACCCTCTCCTAGGGTAGACTTCCCCTTCTTGGTCACTGCGTCCTCGTTCTCCACCATGAACGGTCGCAGAACATTCACTACAAAGACAACTACGAGTTAGATAAGATAGAAAAAAACACGTATGCTATAAGAGAGATAAATACTTACCAAAGGTATCGAAGAGCTCCTCGGGGACAGCCAGAGGAGTCTCGATTTTGTCTAGGGGATAAATGTGCCTCAATCCTGCGGTCCGATAGAGGCGAATAAAATTCTTCGACTCCACGAGAGGCTTCGCGGAGAATACTGGCGAGAACATCAAAGTGTCGTCCATCACTCTCTCGGGAAATGTGGGCTCCCTCCAAGTCAGGGGTATGTCCCACTCTCCCTTACCAGGACAGATGAAGAAAAACTTGCTTTTCCATGAACTGTGGGAGGTGACCATGCCCTTGGAGATCCGTTCGTCCTTATCCCTATGGGTGAAACAGTAGAAAGGACCCCCCCCGGAGATGGCTTCAACTCGAAGACAGCAAAAAATCTGTCCCTCGTGCACTTGATGCCTCTCACCAGACACCAAAATACAAACAATGCCAACGCCGTGAACGAGTTGGGAGTGAGTTGGCTAGGGCAGAGATTACAGTAGTTGAAAATATCGCAGTAAAAGAGCGGGAAAAAAGAGCGCAGTCCCGCCTTTATGTGTGGAAAGTACACCGTCAGGTGCCTTACTTTCGTTGAATCGTTGTTGATAAACTCTATCTGCATTCTTAACAATTAGAGGTGCCTTACTTTCGCTTCGTTTTCTGAAAAAGATATTTGCTGCAATTCTCCCCCGTGAAATTAAATTAAACATTTCGTACAATATAGTGTGGTTTTGAATTATGTAACGTATTAGATTTGGCTTGTGTAGAGCTCGTAAGAAGAGCGACTAGCCACACTGTTAAATGAGTATTTTATTTACCTTTTATCGAATAAAAATGTGAAAACCTTGGCTAATAATATTGCTTACCAGTTACCATACAAGTAATGGGCACGTTTGGTAGCCCATTGTATGCCATTATATGGCATGTAAGGCCCAATTATGTGACTTTAACAGTAAAAAACTTTGGTTTGGTTGGCTATTTTGAAAGCCGGATCTCAAGGGCCCAAATAAGGGCACCCAGTATTCAATACGGAAAATAGCATGATCACCCCCCATCGTTTTCATAATATGGGTTCAACAGTATAAAGTAGTGTTTAATTAAAAGACTTATATACCCCTCAAATTAACGGTACAATTCTCCTAAAGGCCTAAAGCTGCAAAATCCCTAATTTTTTGAGGTGAAACAATGGCGACTACCTTTTTCCATACTCCGGTCGAGTCCGCCACCGCACACCACCACTCAAATACATTTTTATTTCTCTCTCTCTCTCTCTCTCTCTCTCTCTCTCTCTCTCTCTCTCTCTCAAATCAATTAGTAGCAAAGAGAATTTTGATGGGGGCATCATTTCTTTTGGCTTACTACTTCTACCCCAGACGAGAACGACATGGATGAAAAGCGGCGAGACCTTTACTGTGGATGTCAACTCTCTCGCTAGATCTGATGGATGTACATATTTACATATGGTGCTGCCCTCGCAATCGCTGCTCCAGTCGCCGGTGGTGGTGCCGGCGCAGCTGGCCCCACCGCTGAGGAGAATGAGGAGCCGAAGGAGGAGAGCGACGTTGATATGGGATTCAGTTTTGGAAGTTTCAATTTTTGTGACATTTGGAGACTTTTGTGTGTTCTTAAGCACGATTAATTGTATTAATTTGGGATTGCCGAAAAAAAAATATGGTGCTAGATTTGTGATATAGCTTGAGGATCCCATATGGCTTTGGAGGGGGTGAAGAGAGAGTATGTTAAATCCCATTGTGTTTTAGTATTTTCTAATGTGGTCAAATTTATGAATCATAGTTAATGATTTCCTTTTGTTCTACGTGTTCGATTAAGACTAATTAGTGGTGTTAACTCGTCAGAGTAATTTATTAATATTCGAGGAACGCCCTGCCCAAATAGTCGGTAATTGAAATTGTTAACATGATGATAATTCACCTCCTTGAAATAAACAATAAATCAGTTACAGGAATTACCATGTATATTACTATATGATTATGCGACCTGCATTCACGATACAAGTATCACGCCTCAAGTATCCCTCGGAGCACATCTCCAACATATCAAATACTGGAGCAAAGTCAACAGGAGGAATACGAGACCAAGGCAGGCACCTATCGGATGCACTTCCAAAGAGTCTCACAGACTAACCGCTATCGGAACTACTTCAGCATTGGGCAAGTACTCCGCCCCACTCATTCTGCCTCTCCAAGAGATGAACTCTCGGAAGGGATGAGCTAAAAGAACCAATCTATCAAAGCCCAATGGACTCCCAAGTCCCAGAACCTTGACAAAAACACTTCCTTGCTATGCACTCCTAACTCAAATGCTCTCGGAACACTACCACATTACTTCCCTGCTACGCACTCCCAACACAAATACTCTCGGAACTTCACAGTAACGCAACAACTACAGAACAACTCTCTCCGGGCACTCAGAGAAAGAACACACCTACCCATGATAGCTAAAACCCTTTCGGAGATCAACCCATGAACGAACACTCCCTCGGAGAATATCCTAACGCAAACACTCCAGAATACACACCTCTCGGAGAAACACTGTCACTAAGAGAACACTCAAACTCGGCCCTCGAGTCACCACTAGAAGCAATGAGCTCTCGGAAGTAAAGAAGGCAGTCTACCCCTTATCATAAAGAAGACCAAAGCCCTCGGAAGAAGAAATAATACAGTCAGCACTTCAGATGAACATGTTATCTTATTGGTTAAATGAACATTGTAACACGTGTAGAACACCACCACATGCATAGCAACACATGTAAAAACATGCATGACGACACCTGTCCCTGAAAACTCTATATAAACAGAGGAAGAAGGGAGAGGTGGAGGAGGTCGGAGAAAAAAAGGGAAAAACATACAGACTCGGAAATACGCATATTGACTGGAAAAAGAGAGTGGATCATAGTGAATAAAAAGGAAGGAATGTTTTTTTTAGTTTTTCCTCCCGTTATATAGCATTTAGTTTTTGAACCACGTACAAAGGCGTTCCAACCCAAATAAATAATTCAGTTAATTAGGTCGTAATTCCAAACCCGTTAACAGAAATGATCTTTTGTATCTTGGAAAAGATGAGTGGCTGGATATTTTGATATATAAGACGTAATTATGAGTTTAAGCTGATATAACTGGTCAATGTTCCATCAAAATCTGAATCTCCTTTTTGGGTTTGTACAATGAGTACATTTATAGCCCTTTGTCAATTGCATGCCATACATTAGGTGGCTGATTAAGGTTGTTCTTATGCTAACTCAACTGCTTGTGGTATGGCCACCTTACCTGCTTTTATGCTGATGCATCGCATATAATATTGACACCTAGTTAGTTTAATCTTGACTCGTAGTCCTGATGGGGATACCTAATTTGTGCTTGGCTGGCGCACTTCTTCCTTTGACACCTGTCCTCTTATTCTAGAAGCATAACTTTTATACGCCCTGAGATGAGTCTTTTATCCTCGGCCCTGTTATCCTGTCCTCGGTAAGCTGTTCCGCCATTTGGACGTTCCCGTTATCGGATATTTGGCCATCAGATGTTTTTATTATCAGAGTGCCTATTTGCTGAGGAAATTACATTTTCATCCCTTGAGTAAACATTATCGTTTTCATGCCCTAGGATTGTCCACTGGCTAAAGAATCGGCGATTATTAGGCATCGTATAGTCATTCAAGACTGGTAGTGCCTTTAGCATCGGATAGGATTGTTCACTGGCTAAAGCATCGGTGATTATTAGGCATCGTATAGTCATCTAAGACTGGTAGTGCCTTTAGCATCGGATACTCTGTGAGTGTGACAATCCCGTGTTCCCTCGGGGATAAGTTTTTCTTATATGACTAAGAGTTTTTATCTCCCGATAGCTGTTTTCTTATTATTCTATAATGGTTATGCTCATCCGATGGATGCATTCTTCTTATCTTATGATGGTTATGCTCCTCCGATGGCTGTATATTTCCCCTAGGTTAACACCAGTCCCCCCAGTTCCTGGTGTATTCTAAATAATCACCTGGAACTTATAGTATAACATCCATCGGGTACACCTAGAGCCATCGGAGGCTGGGGGAGCTGAATGCAATTAATTCTGCATTGATGAGGGATAATCTCAAGGGTTTGTAATGGTTGCTTTCTTTTGGGAAGTTGTGCCCTTTAATGTAGAGGCGTATCAACTCCCCACTACCACCGGCTAGCTTCCCTTATAAGCCAATCTTCTTTGTTTTCCTTCCTTACTTTTTTTGCTATTTCCGCCTCTCAAGCTTCTTCTCTCTTCCAAGCAAAAACCACCACTTTTTCCTCTCACTTTTCTCCCTTTTCCATGGCTAGTGAAACTCCTACCACTACACTTCCTTTGACTGCCACCCTGACTGATATCGCAGACGTCATGCCCGCGCCTCCACTTGAATCCGCTGTCGTCTCCACCATAGATGAAACTACTGCGGCGGTGACGGTGGCAATGCTGCCGAAAAATAACCCCTCCGGTATTGAAATTTATCACCGCAAGAGAAAGGGAAATGCTCATGCTAATAAAGAGGGTGAGCCGACTCGCACTTCAAAGCGATCGAAAAAGTCAATTAACCCTTAATTGGTCCTTACTGCTCCGGCAAAACCGAAAGGTACTCACCGTTACAAGGAGGTGCAGGAGGTTACGAGCACGGTTACTGAGGAAGAAGTCAACAATTTCTTCCATGATTTTGGAGTGTCATCACTGAACATTACCCATCGTATACCTTCCTCGGATGAGAGAGGAAACACCCCTCCCGAGGGCCATGTCACTTTTTACTTTGTCCAGGTACTAGCTGGTCTCCGATCCTTCTACCCTCCTTTTTATTGTGAGGTTTTTAAGGCCTGTGATATTTGCCCTAGTCAATTAACACCCAACAATTTTACTGTTTTATCCTCTTTCGTATTTTGGTGTCTATCGAGAGGATTAGAGTGTACCGTGAGGAGATTTTTTTCAATTTTTACCGTTAGCGTCTCCTCCACTGGTCATCCCTCGTACTTTTTTGCCCATCGAGACCAGGAAAAGAAAGTAGTCGTAGATACTACTTTATCTTATAGTAGTTGGAAAGATAAGTTCATTTTCATCAAACCTGTTGTGGGTAAGTGGGATTTTCCTTATTCCTGGCGTCAACCCGAGGCCCCTTCATATAAAGTGGATTCTTCTACTCCTTTCAATTCTGTTGTCGATGCCTCTGCTATGCTGAAGTCTGCCCACTATTTGCCTTTGTACGATACTACTGGGCTAAATACGACGGCTCCTCTGGATGCTTCCCTCGTGGGGAAGGCACTCATCTGTCTCTCCGATGACGCACGGTCTACTTTTGGTGAGTTAAATGACCACCCTCTTGTTTATACATTTCTCCTTTCTACTCGGCATTTTTTCATTTATTTCTCTCTTGTGTAGTGTCCTACTTGGAGGAGCACGAAAAAGATATGATCTCTAACCCTCGCCCTGCTACTTCTCGTGCGAAGGGAAATGGGTCTAAGAAGATTGCTCCGCCTTCTGACGACGATTCTCAAGCATCAAACGAGAATTCTGACTCTGAGGAATCTCATGGGGTTGATTCTCAAAAATCTTCAGAGCCCGACATTGATGACGAGAACGTTCAGAAGGATATCCTTCCCGCAGTAGCCCATGAGATGCCCGAGGCTCATATCCCCCTTGTTGCCTCATCATCTTTGCCCTCGTCTTTTGCCCAACCTGAGATAGCTAAGGAAGACGCCACTATTCTTCCTTCGCTGCCTGTGGGAGATTCCTCACTACCCCCACAGCCTCCTCAAGAAGCAAATGTTGCTCAAGAAAAGCCTGATTCTGTCACTGTCTTTTCTCCTTCAGGTATACAACAAGGTCTTTATATTTTTTCCTTATCTTTGTAACATATAATTCACTTTCTATATTATTCCGCAGCTGAGAAAGAGAAGGCTATTTTGATCGAAAGTGAAGACGAGGACGCTCAAGCAGGTTAGATTTTACATAACTCCATTTTTACTAATTTATACTTTTTTGTGCTCGGTCTGCATGTTTACCTTTGTCCATTTTTGAACAGGCGTCTTGCCCTTAGATACTCATCATCCGCCCTCAGGTCATCAAGATTTATCTGTCGATGACTTCTTTTCCTTTGAAGGTCTCGCTTCCGAGGGCAACGCCTCCGACCCATCTCTTCCAGCTCCTCCTCACTCAATCAACTTGGAGTTACGGGATGAACTATTGCCCTCGTTGGTGAGGAAGCATGTATGGAATGCTCCCTCAGAGACTCCCACCGGGACCTCTGCGACTACCCTTCCTTACTTCGAGGGGATGCCTTTCTCCAGTCGCTTTACTCTGATGGGTTCTCCTTTCTTTATCCACACCACGGGGGTTGAGGCAGAATCTAGTGTGAGACCTAACAACCCGGAGTTGGGTGCGGCTTTTGATGTTGTTACTCGGTATCTGAATGCTACCTCTGCGGTGACTCATCATGATGAACACACCGTTCGATTCTTCTCCGAGTGGATGGTTGCGATGGTGAATTTCTCTGTTACCTTTCTTCGTTGTGGCTTTTAATTTCGTATTTTTAAACTTATCTCTTATGTCCTTTTAGGTTCCAAAGATTATTCCCTCCATTTGGCGAGAGGTGGATGCTGCTCAAGCGATCGGGCAGTTATCGATGGAGAAGCTAGATGCCCAAAACAAAACTTTGAAAAATGCTGAAACTGAAGTGAAAAGTCTTCGGGAGAGTTATGCCCAAAGTCTCGCGAGGGAGAAGTTATTGGAGTCCAAGTTGGATGAAACGACAAACACCCTTACCGTGTGCACGTCTGAGTGCAAGAAGTTGAAGGACGAGCTCTCTGTGCTTTCAGCAGAGAAAAGTTCATGGGGGGAATTGGAACGTAACTTAAAGAAGGAAGTTTCCACTCTTCAAGGTCAATACAATCTGCTTAAAGAGGAACTGAAGAGACCTTCTCCTCCCTCAGGGTTTCTCTCCCCTGAGATATTTGAAGAAAAACTATATGGGGTTGTCCTTCTCACGAAGGATGAAGTTTAAAGACATTGCAATGAGAAATATCAGCAGAGGCATCAGAGTCATCTACTGGGCAACTTTCTACTCGGGTACCTCGGTTGCATAAACCAATCCCGTGAAGACAAATTGTTCTCCCATCCTGAAAACTGGAGAATGCTAAACCCTCAGGCATTGATGATGCGTCCGCCCTCGTCACAGGAAGCTCACGATGCTTACCAGAAGTTACTTGTCCGCGCGCCTTCTCCTGCTCCTTCTGCTGGTCACCCATCTTCCTCATCCCAACCTTCGGGTCATCGCTCTTAGGCTCTCCCTCCGATTTTCTTTGTAATTGCTTGGTTTTGTTTTCGTTATTTAGCCTGTAATGTACTTTGGACAAATTCTCCTTTCGTTGGATGAATGTATGAATATTTCTTGCCTTGTGAATTATCAAGCATGCTTTTTTGTCCGTATGGCCTTTACTTACTCTGCAAGCCTGTCTTTTTCTACTCTGTATCCTCTGTTGATAATTCAGAGAATGTCTGCATTATCGTTGACATTTTCCCTCACGTGTCTTTATCCCTGTTTGCATACATTTAGATAGGCCCAAATGTCCTTTTTATTTTAACAAGTACCAAATTGCTGTCTTCAGGTGCCTCTATAAATAGTCTCCCAATCATTACTTTCACCCATCCTTTTCAACTAAAATCATTCTCTTGTTTTTACCGTCGAAGATTTACCTTGTATCATAATAAAAAAATTTCCTTCTCATGTGAGTATTTTGCTATCATGACTCTTTTGTCAAATGGATCCTTGTCTTCTTCTGGGGGATCCTCTCCCCGTCGTGTTCGGAGATCACTTCCAACTGATAATGGTAGGACCCGACCCACTGGTGGTGGTTTGTCATTAATTTTTAGAAGATCCTCTGCCGTACGGCGGTTTCCCTCTCCCCGTTCTGACTCCAGTGTGGCGGATTCTTTGCATCTTACATTCCTTCGTAGGGAACCTTACCTTCCTCCAGATAGTTTTTCTATTTTCCACACCTCTTCTCTGAATGTTAACGCCATGATCGGAGGGAGTAGAGTAGGTTCCTGTCGAAGTGTCGAATCGCAAGAGTCCATTTTTCAAATGCTGCGTGAACACGGCCTGGATCCCGATAAGTATGATATCATCGTTCCCCGTCCTTTTCATAGGGCGTTCGAACCCCCTTTGGGTTATTTAACACTATACTCTGAGCAGATCCGGTGTGGCTTGTGCATGCTCTTCCATCCTTTCCTGCTATCACTATTCCGATACTGGCAGATTTGTCCTAGCCAACTGACTCCTAATTCGCTGCGACACTTGATGGGTTTCATATTATGCTGTAACTTGTTGAATGTTTCCTTAACTCCTTATCGGGTGGGTGCTGCCTTCATTCTTCGCCCTTGTCCTAATGGGCTCCCGTATTTTAGCTTGGTCCATCGTGACCAGCGTAGGAGCTTCAACATACCCCGACGCCTTGCATTTGTTGTAGACTGGAAGAAAATAAATTTTTCATCAAGCCGAGGGGCTCTTCTGGAGACACATGGGGTGTGCCACTACGATGGGGTTTAGGATATGTGCTTCTACGCCCTGAAACTTCTGTTCGTGAAATGGCTTATCTAACTTCCACGGGCTTATTCTCGGGTAGTTACGACGTGTGCTCTCTTTTGTCGAATTCGTCATCTTTAATTATGGCGGGTTTGCAGCATGGACGGGAGCGACTGAATATTCCTCCAATGCCACTACATTCTAATCCAGCTTTCCGTAAGTTTAGCTAATTATTTACAAATATTGCCCTTATACTTTGACGTCTAATCTTTCTGGAGGATTTTTCAGGGGTTGAGATGGAACGTTACGCCATTAGACCTTACTTCAATGCCCTACTTGGCCTGCTATCATTCTTTCCTGAATATTCCGATAATTCCAACTTATCTGCAGGGTATGATCCGGTGGATTCTGACGTTCGCTCCGATGGCTTCCCAAGTAACTCACAATTGGGCTCTTTGTGGAATTCTGATATTCCTTCTATAGATGCTCTTTTTGAGGATCCTGCCATTCCGGACCCCGACGGGGACTTTGATGCCCCTTCTCCTCTTGCTTTAACTCTGGCGGTCTGACCACAGTCGGACCCTTCTATCAACGTGATTGATGACAATCGTCCTGTCGTTTCGTCCGGAAGTCCCAGTGGTGTTTTCCCTTCTCCCCCTAGGATGGTTCCTCCCTCGGGTGAAGGTCCTAGTGGTGTGGCTACGGAAGGTTCTCACTCCGAGTTTCCCGTATTGACCTCAGATGATTCGTACTACCGGCACTTCTTGGGCGGCCTGTTGAATCAAGCCGATTGTGAGGCCCTAGGTTCCGTCCCAATGGACATTCTTCGCAATCAGTTATGTCGCAACGTGTGTGAGGTATAAAGCGCTTGTGTCTCTATGTATTATTGGCTTCTTATGGGTTACTGATTTCTTTTTTTTCTTTTACAGGCATTTCTAATTGCCGATGCCCTTGGTTCACAGCATGAGTATTCATCAAACAACATCGGTTTCTTGTTCCTATATCTAGCTGATTTGGAGAAGGATTTAACAAGCGCGCGCAGCTGAATTGTCAGTTTGCAAACTCAGTACGACTCTGACCAAGGAGTTTTGGAAGCTTTACCGAAGGACGCTCAGGATACTGCCTTAGACGTGAACCAACTGGTTACCTTGGAGCGCGAGCGTACAAAAGAATTAGAGGATCGGGTAGACAACTTGCTGAATCAAAGGCGCGCTTCTGATGCTCTGATTTCTTCACTGTTAGCTGAGAGAGATTCGTTGGCAACCAAGCTATCAAACTTAGAAAAATCTCATGAAGTGGCCTTGATGATTGCTCGTGCGGAAGCCACTTTAGCAGCTCCCAGTCTAGAACAAATAAGGGAAACTTTATGCGTGGAGATGCGGGAGATGGTTTTGATGGGTTTTCGAATATGTCAGGAGGCAGTGAGGGCACTTCCAAGCTTTCCTTCCCATTTGGTCCATCCTGATCTCGAGATCACTACCTCCTCTAGCATTACAGCTCCTTCTGTGCCTCTCTGAAGGTCCATAGTTCCAGCAGTGACTATCGTGGATCCTATTGACCTTTCCGAAGAACAGCGTCGCCGCCTCATCTAGGAAGGAAAACGTCCTATGTGAAACTATCATTTTTCATGTATATTATGAGTGTGAGTGCGCATGGTGTATGTAAATCGAGCTACGAGTGGCTTGATTCCCCTATCCCGGGATACGTAGGCATCTCAGAATCTATTCGAGTTCGGCCACATTTATGTGTGTATGTAAATTAGTCGGGTTAGATGGCGAGATCGGAATGAATCGCGTTTGTAGCTGTGTACGAATTCCGGGTATATAAATAAAAGCCATCTTTATTTCACCACGACTTTATTTACATGTACACTCGTGTGATGCATATATTTACATGGGCTTATAATTTACAAGCTACTAAGCATAGTACTTTCTTAAATTTAAAGCATTCCAAGTTCTAGAGAGGACGATACCTTCAGGTGTACTTAGCTGATAAGTAGCGGGCCCTACTATTTTGCTTATTTTAAACGGTCCTTCCCATTTAGGCTGTAATTTTGCAACGTTCTTCGATGCTCCTACCCTTTTGAGAACCAAATCTCCGACTTGGAATATTCTGAACTTGACACTCTTATTGTAGTGTTTGGCCATACGGGCTTTATAACCTTCCATCCGTATTGAGACTCAACGCCTCCTTTCTTCCAATAAATCCAAAGCTAAAGCCAAGTTAGAGTTGTTATTGACCTCTTCGTATTCTCTGACTCTCCAACTTTCTGCTATTATTTCCGGGGGAATCACAGCTTCGCATCCATATGCCATACTATATGGTGTTTCTCCGGTAGCAGCACTCAGAGTAGTTCGGTATGCCCATAATATACCTGGGATTTCTTCTATCCAACGTTCTTTGTGATGATCCAACCTGGCTTTGATGTTTTTCAATAGGGTTCGGTTAGTTCTTTCAACTTGGTCGTTGCCTTGTGGATATCTTACGGAAGCGAATCGATGCTTGATTTCCCAGTGCTTACACCAATCCTCTACTTGTCTATCCTCGAATTGGAGCCCGTTATCACTAACAAGGTATCTGGGAATACCAAAAAGGCACAATATGTTTCGCCACAAAAAGTTTATCATTGCACCTGCCGTGATTCTGGCCATCGGCTCTGCTTCTACCCATTTTGTGAAGTAGTCGACTGCCACTATTAGGAATCGCTTTTGCCTAGGATTAGGCATCAAGGGTCCCACCAAATCTAATCCCCATTTGGCGAAGGGACATGCTAACACACTCAGTTCCCATGGTGCAGTCGGCTGATGGATTTGTGAAGCGTGAGCTTGACAAGCCTGACATTTGCGCGCGTAGCTTTGGCAGTCTTGAACCATCGTGGGCCAGTAGTATCCTTGCCTTATGATTTGATTTGCCATGCTCGCCCCTTGTGAATGATTTTCGCAAGTTCCTTCGTGCATTTCCCTTATTACCCCCAACGCTTCCTGTTCATTCAGGCATCGGGTATGAGGATTAGAATAGCATCGTCAGAATAGTATTCCTCTATGCATAAAGTAACGCGCCGCCTTCCTTTCCATTCTTTTCCTTTCTTTATCGTCATCGAAATATTGTGTAGGATCTTCTAAGTAGGCAATAATTTTTGACATCCATCCTGATGCCACTGGTGCCACGATGCCATTGACACCTTCTGGCGGTTCTTGCTTCTCTGAAGTCATATCTTGCAGTAGTGTTATTCGTCTTGTGTTGACCACTGACTGAGTTGCTATTTTGGATAAGGCATCTGCCTCTTGGTTCTCTGATCGCGGGATTCGCACCAGCTGGAATTCTTCAAACAACTCTTTCATGTTTCACACTGCCTGAGTGTATGACTTCAACCGTTCCTCTTTTACCTCAAATTCTCCTCCCACATGCTGGACTACCAGCTGTGAATCATTGTGAAACACTACTCGACTCATATTTCCTTCCAAAGATAATCTCATCCCTATCAATAGGGCTTCGTATTATGCCTCATTATTGGACAGGGGGTAGTTAATTCTCACAGAAAAGCACATAGTTTCCTCTTCCTCACAATTTCTCAGGATTATTCCTGCTCCTCCATGCGTTCCGAAGGATGACCCGTCTACGCGAATGTGCCATAGCGGAGGTATCTTCTCAGCTTGCATTTCTTTCATTTCTACCACAAAATCAGCCAATACTTGTGCTTTGATGGCTGGTCGGGGAGCATACGACAGACTGTATTCACTTAATTCTATCGCCCACTTTACCATTCGTCCTGAGGTTTCTGGATGGTTAAGTATGGCTCTCAATGGGTATTTGGTGTGTATCGTCACATGATATGTTAGGAAATATGACCTCAGCTTTCTAGCCTCCGTTACAAGGGCTAATATCAGCTTCTCCGTTTGTAAATAATTTGTTTCCGCACTTTGCAGGGTTTTGCTAACATAGTATATAGGACGCTGATTACCTTTTTGATCTTTTACCAACACCGCACTCACCGCTTCCTCCCCTGCCGACAAATACACGAACAACTTATCCCCTGATACTGGCTTAACTAGTAAAGGAGGGTTTACCAAATAACTCTTTAAGTCTCCGAAGGCATTTTCACATTCTTGAGTCCATTGGAAGCCTTTAACATTTCTCAATATCTAAAAGAATGGTAATCCCCTCTCGGCTGATCGCGATATAAATCGGCTGAGCGATGCCATCTTTCCTGTTAGCCTTTGCACTTCTTTTATTGTACTAGGAGACTTCATCTCCACGATGGCTTTTGCTTTTTTAGGGTTGACTTCTATCCCTTTCTCTGTCACCATGTATCCCGAAGGAGCACTTTTTGGGATTGATCTTCATCCCAAAGTTGTCCATGATGGTCAAAGCCTGCTTCAAGTCCTTAGGATGATCCTCCACTTTCTTGCTTTTCACTATCATGTCATCCACGTACACTTCCATGGTATCTCCTATTACTTCTGAAAACATCAAATTTACTAGTCTTTGGTATGTTGCTCCTGCATTTTTCAACCCGAAGGGCATTACCAGGTAACATAATGTGCCTACATCGGTGATGAAACTGGTTTTCTCCTGATCTACCTCGGCCATAGGGATATGATTATACCCCTGGTCGCCGTCCATCGTGGATAATAGCACGCATCCTGGTGTCGAGTCAACCAACTGATCGATGCTAGGTAGCGGGTAGCAATCTTTGGGGCAGGCGTCGTTTAAATTAGTAAAATCAACACACATCCTCCATCTTCCTTCTGATTTGGGTACTAGCACTATATTGGATAGCCATTCAGGATAGATTACTTCCCTTATTTGGCGCAATCTCAGCAGGCGCAATATTTCAGACTTGATTATCTTATTTTTCTCAGGACCCATGTTTCTTTTTTTTTGTTTAATGGGCTTGAAAATGGGTTTCACATTGAGGTAGTGTTGACATACCTTTGGACTGATCCTTCCGGGTGGACCGCCCTCCCATGCAAAGAGGTATATGTATTCTTTCAAGATGGAGATTACCTCAACCTCTATCGTTGGGTTCATTCCAGTTCCTAGCTTTACAGTCTTATCTTTTCCATCCAACTCTATTACTTTCAACTCTTCCACCGGTTACACTCGGATTTCTTCCATCTTCTACTTTTTTCCGGGATCCGTAGGCTCTTCCTCTTCTTTAATTGGAATGGCATTCATACGGCATTCTCTTGCTTTCACTTGGTTGCCTCGTACCTCACCGATACCTGACATAGTCGGAAACTTTATTTTTAAGTGTAGAGGGTATGGCTTCGAAGGCGTGTATAGATGGTCTTCCACATATGACATTATATGTTCTAGATGATCCCTCTACTACCCAGAATTTTATATGCTCCGTTCGCCTTAACGCTCCTTCTCCCCATGACATAGGTAATACCACCGTACCCAATGTGCAACTGGATTCTCCTGAGAAGCCGACTAGCGGAATTTCTGTAGGATCCAGATGGACTTTCTTTAATCCCATCGCCGCAAACGGGGGGTGAACAATACATCCACTGAACTTCCCGTATCAATTAAAATCCTTTGTATCTCAATTCCCATAATTGTGGCTGTGATTACCAATGGATCCTCATGAGGATATACTATCCCTTTCAAGTCTTCTGGTCCAAATGACATGCTCGGAAGCCTGACTCCTCGCAAAGAGCATACTGGTAATCCTTGTTCAACTTTTCCCGCTTCCTTCAGGTATCTTTTCTTCTTTCCCGATGGGGTCACTGATATGTCGCCTCCCTCTATCATGTTGACCGTTCTTCCTGAGGAAGGATTATCTTGATAAGATTCTTGGGGGGGGGGGGGGGGGGGGGGAGGCAGACAATGCCCATCATCTTCTTGTTCTATCTTCATAGGAGGGAGTCCAGTCGTAACTTCATTTTCTTCGTTTCTGGACTTTTTCCTTTCGGCGCCCCGATTGTCCTTATTTTCGCTTAAATATTCTCGCAAATATCCCATATTCAGCAATTTATGGGTTTCACTCTTCAGGGTCTTGCAACCATCGGTGGTATGCCCATACGTTTTATGGTATCTGCAAAATTTCCTCGTATCTCTCTTTTTGTAGGGCTGCCTAGCAGGTGATGGCCATGAGAAATCCATGTTTCCTTTCATCACATTTAGAACCTCTGATAGGGTAATTGTTAACGCTGGCAGTTGTACAGGTTGCAAATGTCTTTTCACCACCCCCGGATTGTCCCTTCGAGGCGGGGGACCCTTGGCTTCCTCTTTTTCTTTCTGTCGGATGCTGGCGTCGGCATTTTCTGCCTTTAACTTGGATTTCTCTGCTTCTTCCATTAAGATGTAAGTTTCGGCCTTCTGCATGAGTTCATTCATGTCTTTCACTCTATTTCCTACTAGGTATCGGAAGAAATTGCCTAACCGTAAGCCCTGGGCAAGTATGTCAGCTATCATGGTTGGATCTACGTTGGGGACGTCCAGTACTTCGTCGGAGAAGCTATTCATAAAATCTCTAAGCGATTCGTCCTTTTGTTGCTTGATGGTGAACAAATGGCAAGCTGACTTAGGATAGCATCTATTGCAGGCGAATTGTCGCACAAACAAACTAGCCAGTTGGGAGAAATTTGATATGGTACCGGGTGGTATATGTGTAAACCATGATTGTGCTCTTCCTGTCAGCGTGGCTCGAAATATTCGACATAATGCAAAATTCAGGGCAGACTGCAAGTCTATCGTGGCGATATATTGGTTGATATGATCTTGTGGATCTTTGCCATCCTTTTCCCCTGAATATGCGGGTAAGTTAACCGCTCTTACGCTGGCGGGGATCGTAGCTTGCCCTATATCGGGTGTAAACAGAGATCCATGATATACTGGTTCGTCTTCAGGTGTAATGGCTCTTTTCATGTTGAACATTTCTCGTCAGAGATGGTTCAGCATTTCCCAAAGAGCAGGCTCATTACTCGAATGGGGAAACATGTTAGAACGATATGGTGGCACCCTGTCCTCAAAACCATTCACAGGCTGTGGTATTCCTCCTGGATATTCTTCGTGCCGATACACAGGCCTCTCCATAAGTGGTGCATGTTGAGGAGTAGTGGTGCTTGTTGAGGAGTTTGCATCATTCTAGATCCTTTGCTCTTCTACTCGATATCTTTCCCCATAAGGTAGAATAGATTGTGGTTCTGGGGGTCTCTCCATAGTTCGAGCCCTTTTCAAAGCCGCTTCCACCAAATCTTCAAACACAGCTCTCGGAATATTGATATAATCGGTGTTGAGGGGTGGAGAGTTACCAGGAGAACCGTTTGTAGACTCCTGATGTGTACTCTCACTGTGTGCTGGATTTGTGATATAGCTTGATGATCCCATATGGCTTTGGAGGGGGTGAAGAGAGAGTATGTTAAATCCCATTGTGTTTTAATATTTTCTAATGTAGTCAAATTTATGAATCATTGTTAATGATTTCCTTTTGTTCTACGTGTTCGATTAAGACTAATTAGTGGTGTTAACTCATCGGAGTAATTTATTAATATTCGAGGAACGCCCTGCCCAAATAGTCGGTAATTGAAATGATCTTTTGTATCTTGGAAAAGATGAGCGGCTGGATATTTTGATATATAAAACGTAATTATGAGTTTAAGCTGATATAACTGGTCAATGTTCCATCAAAATCTGAGTCTCCTTTTTGGGGTTGTACAATGAGTACATTTATAGCCCTTTGTCAACTGCATGCCATACATTAGGTGGCTGATTAGGGTTGTTCTTATGCTAACTCAGTTGCTTGTGGTATGGCCACCTAACCTGCTTTTATGCTGATGCATCGCATATAATGTTGACACCTAGTTAGTTTAATCTTGACTCGTAGTCCTGACGGGGACACCTAATTTGTGCTTGGCTGACGCACTTCTTCCTTTGACATATGTCCTCTTATTCTAGAAGCATAACTTTTATACGCCCTCGGATGAGTCTTTTATCCTCGACCCTGTTATCCTGTCCTCGGTAAGTTGTTCCGCCATTTGGACGTTCCCATTATCGGATATTTGGCCATCGGATGTTTTTATTATCAGAGTGCCTATTTGCTGAAGAAATTACATTTTCATCCCTTGAGTAAACATTATCGTTTTCATGCCCTAGGATTGTCCACTGGCTAAAGCATCGGCGATTATTAGGCATCGTATAGTCATCCAAGACTGGTAGTGCCTTTAGCATCGGATAGGATTATTCACTGGCTAAAGCATCGGCGATTATTAGGCATCGTATAGTCATCCAAGACTGGTAGTGCCTTTAGCATCGGATGCTCTGTGAGTGTGACAATCCCGTGTTCCCTCGGGGATAAGTTTTTCTTATATGAATAAGAGTTTTTATCTCCCGATAGCTGTTTTCTTATTATTCTATGATGGTTATGCTCCTCTGATGGCTGCATTCTTCTTGTCTTATGATGGTTATGCTCCTCCGATGGCTGTATTTTTCCCCTAGGTTAACAAGTGGCATGCTATTATTTGTATTACAAAGTAACGTGGCATTCACTTTCATAGTTTGTGTTAATTTATTTCAACAAGTAAGTTTATGATTGGCCTTTCATTTGTGCGGTAGAAGATTAATATATCTATAATTTATTGATAAGCATTAAACATGGATATGATAATTTGGAATTAATGTTAAGATTTGGTAAATTATGATACATAATAATTTTATTTAGTGTATGTTTGATGAAAATTGACTTGTTATGATAAGGTGATTTTAAATTATTATTAAAGGTTAAATTTGGAATTTTGCTCTAATATGAGTTAAAATGGGTAGATAAAAGTGCTACCAAAGTAAAGTAAAGAATGGGATCCACATCTCTATAAGTGTAACAACATTACCAATCAAAGCAATTTTTATCGAAATTAAAATGAATTATAGTAGCAACTAGTACAAAATGGGTTGAATAGTTGAAAACTAACCAAACGTGCTCAATAGGTTTAGAATTCCTAACTTATCGACAAACAAAGCAAGATTTTTCTATTCCCTCCCTCTATTCCCTTCTCTATTCCCCCAGTCAAATAATAACACGTGGCATATGAAGACCCACATAATTAATCTCAAATTAGTTCTTAAAAGTTAATTCAATTAATTATCTGTATTAGAAAACTAATTATTTTTTCCTCAAATAAAGTGCAAAGAAATGTTATTTCTTCCGTAAAAGTACAAAGTAATATATATCTTTTTTCTCAATCAAAATATTTGGAACGTCACCAAAAAAAAAAAAATTGGTCTCTATTACAGATGAAGAATATCCCTACAGTGATACGAAGATTAAATTTAATTGACTTCCTTTTTAAAAAAAAATCATTTGCATAGACCATTTTTTTGGTGATGTTCCATATATTTTGATAGAAAAAAAAAATATTGCTTTGTACTTTTACGAAATAAATAAAATTTTCTTGCACTTGCATAGACTAGTTTTTTTTTGATGTTCCAGATATTTTGATTGAGAAAATATATATATTGCTTTCTACTTTTACGGAAGAAATAAAATTTCCTTGCAGTTTATTTGAGGAAAAAATAATTAGTTTCATGATACAATAATTAATTGAATTGACTTTTAGAAACTAATTTGGAGTTAATTATGTAGGTCTTTAAATGACACATATATTATTTGATTATTTGATTGAGGGAATAAAGGGAGGGAATAGAAAAATCTCCCTGGGACAAAAAACAGGTATAGAAACCTATTTTATAATACAACATAAACATATATCAAACGTTTTATATTTATATCCTAAAGACGAGAGTCTTTTTGGGCCGAAGACGCCAAGGACATCCTGGAACTCCCTCTCGGAAGTTAACACGAAGACTCACCTTTGTGGCACCATACTTCCTGCGGCCGGTTAAGTGCGGAGTGCATACCACCACCTCGCCACCGAATTTGAGTTGCACTTAAAGTCAGAAATGGATGAAGAGTTTTATGGTAAATTGAAAGTTCATTTGGAGAATTAGCGTCCGAAGAAGACCAACATTTTTCTTTGGAGGTTGTGCCAGAATATCCTTCCCATTCCGCGTAACCTTGGAAAAAGAAGGATTACGACGGTGACAAAGTGTCCGATCGGTTGCGGAGATGAAGACTCTAGACATTGGTTTGTGAGTTGTTATGTTGAAGTGATTGTGGTTACATTACATGCTGGCTACTCTAGAATAATAGAAACATAACTGTGGCGAGTGATAAGGCGTCCAAGTCGAAGGAGATAGCAGATTCATCTTTCATCACAGTCTATGCTAGATATTTGGTCTTCGATCTCATTGTCACAATTACTCAACTCAGGCCTTTTTGCGATTTACAAGATTCGAATCGTCCAAGAATCAAAGGGCCACGTTTGAGAGAGAGAGATAGAGTTGTAGCGTGGGGAACTAATGGGGAATATGCTTGATCCGTGAACGACGAAGAATGGTCAGGAATCTTGACCTCCAAATGATGAATCCTATGCAGCGTTGTCAGCATGTCAACTTAGCGTTTCGTGGGGTTGGAATGGAGTTACTTTTGAAGGGGATAACATAAATGTTATTCACGATATCTTATTTTCGGAAGGTGTAGAGGGAGATCATTATCAAGGACATTCGAAGAGTTACGAACAACGTCCCTTCATTCGCATCAAAATTCAAAAGAGAAATAATGTCGAAGCACATACACTCGCACGATCCGCCATACGCATCCCTCGTGGCCATGTGGAATGCCTTGATCCTCTCTAGTCTTTACATTTTTATGCTTTGAACACTCTTTTTGCCACTAGTTGTTTTGTCGCACTCTTCGTTCTTTCATGTTTTTTTTACTCATCTCAGTTCATCTTTGTTGTCTGATGTGAGTCTCGTAAACTCTTCTACTGTTACGTGAATCTTGGTTGATTTACATAATCAATTTCCCTTTCAAAAAGAAATTCTAAATAGACAAAATCCTCGATTTATAACATATTTACAACCTAGGCAAGAAAGACAATTTGTGCCGCCATATTCTCGAGCAATCCTTCTCTTCGACTCTTTGAACTTTTCATTTCCCAATCCCTATTGCATTATCGTGATAGCTTAATAATATCTTTTATTTTTCAAACGTTCGTCGAGGACATCATCATTTGCTCATTTGACAACTATATGTGCCGGTTCAAACTGCAATCTAAATCCTTTTCCTTTCCTTCTTATTTCAACTGATGTCTCGAATATAAAGTGAGCACTTTCCACTTTTTTCTATCAAGTGACCACTTTCTTACCATCTCCTGTTTTTCACAAATATCTTCACGCAACATATTATGTTCATTTACCAATTCATGCTTAAGATGGAATATTTTCTTTTACCAATTCATGCTCTACTCACACTATGCTCAAACGACTGATAATTAGTAATCACTAATCAGTAATAAATTAATAAAAATCACCAATGAGCAAGAAATTAAATAAATTACTAACAATCCTGAAAGCAGTTCAGCTAAACCAAGTACACATCTACTTAGTACAACTAAAATAAGGCCATGGCAACAAATGTCTCCAAGAAAGATACAGGCTACATTGTCCGAACAAACTCTGGGGCATCGAGCCGTGCGCCAACCAGTGTTCTATACAGATACATCTTCTCAACTCTCTTTCGATCGTCGGGATTACTAACTACCTGATCACCGTCATTGATAATCTCCACATTAAGCATCGGCATCTTCTCTGCGAGAGTCTTGCAAGCTCCATAGGTCACTTCACAGGACGACATCCAAAGGGATCGCATTGTTTCATACTTCCCCATGTCTGACAGAAGTGCCACGTTCCCAAACGGGCTGTCTCGAATTTCCAGCTTCTTGAGTTTCTTGCACCCGTTGAGGACATAAAGCATTCCCTTGTCACTATTTCCAGCAAAAGCAATTGAAAGCATTTCTAGCTGCTCGCCATACATTCCTATGTAGAGGAAGACCTGGTCTGTTAGAAGGCCGGAGACTGACAATCGCTTCAGACGCTTGCATGATTGGACGATTGCACCAAAACCTTCGTCAAGTGGGAGATTTGTTGCAGCATCTGGTATTACGGGGTTGAGTGTGCATAGTCGGAATCGAATAAAATTCGGACAGTTTTTTGCTACGGTGATGAGTGCGGCATTTGTCATTTGCTGACAAAAGTAAAGTACCGAATTGATTTTTGGGCATCCTGCTGATATTGCAACTAATCCTTCTTCTGTTACAGCTGCATTGCCCACGGCGTAAGGGTCTGAGGGGAAGACTCTTAATTCCTGTAACTCTTTACAAGTGGAGGCAACCATGCAAAGGCCCTTATCTCCAATGGTGTCTAAGATCTGCAGGTTTCAGTTTGTGTTATTTTAAGAAAAGTATAAAAGAAGTAAGAGAGTTTAAGACTACAAAAGATGAGAATCGAACCCAAAGGCGCTCTAGCATCTTGCAATGGCGAATTAGCTTTATAAGCTCATTACTGTGGATTCCAGAAGCGTAGCTCAAATTCAGAGAAGTCAAATTGGTGCAAACTGGGTAGAGGGACGGCAGACAACGTGCGTTGACATCAAGGAATCCTGACAAACTTCTGACTGAAGTACAATTAAGAATAGCATTCTTTAATTTCTTGTACGCCTCTGAATCTGGATCTTGAACGAAAGACCCAGTCCCGATATCGGTCAACTGAGGTGCTCGCACCAGTATCTTTTGAAGAGCTTCAAGGGACACAGCATGATTCACTCTGAGACTTCTAAGGTTACGACATCTTGTAACCAGTCTTTCAAGAGCTGCCATATTAACTTCGCCTTTGAGGCAAGCAAAGTTTAAAGAGACAAGCGAGGTGGAGGTTTCAGGAAAAGAGCTCAACCAGTGGCCCTTCCGATCATCCACTTCGTTTTCCTGCAAGTCTAGCTCCCTAAGAAACCTGTTACAACAAGCAACCATCAATAAAATAGAACAAATATGCATCTGCCTAGTCCTATCCCTCCTAGTCCACCACCAATGACAAAAAAAGATTAAACCTCATAACAATACGGGTCAGGCATGAAAATCATCTAAAATCTTGAAATAGGTTTGCGAACAATTGCGTAAATGTACATATGTCTGAGGTATAATTTTACTCTAAAAATGTTCAAATCCACAAAAAATTAGGGTCAACTACTAATGATACTGATGAAACAAATCCCCAATGAACTTACTTATTAGTCAACATAATAGATAGATGTTCTCAATGCATGGCATGCAACATAAACACAAACTAAATAAAAAAAATGTGAGAAGCTAGCTATTTGAAATATGTAACAACAACAACAACAACAACAACAACAACATAAATTGATTACAAGTTACTGAACTATGTGACAACAAAAATAATGGTAAAAGGAAGGATATTTAGACACCTGCAATTGGATGCAATGGCAGCAAGTCCATCAGTAGTGAACCCTTCACAGCTGACCAAAACCAAAGAGTTGAAATTCGGAAAGGAGGTCGCCAGCAGCTCGAGGCTGTCATCCGACACAATCATCCTCTTCAGCCTAAGCTCCTCCAGATTCACTCCACTCTTGGCCATGGCTTCAATCCAAGGATAAACATCCCCACCCCAATCATTGGGCACCAAATTGAAGTCCGCAAAATGCGGTTTTCCTTTCAGAGTCAAGGACCGCAGCCTCGGAAACCTAGCGATCAACCGCTCCGGGTTCACCGCGTAGCAGTTACCAATGAAAACTCTGTCGCGGCTAAATTTCTCGACAGTGTACCACGACTTGCACACCAACGACACCGCATTCCGGTCACGATGCGAGGTCACAAAGTCGAATACGTGTTCGAGCACCTCTTCGGGGAAGTAATTGATTAAGCTGTGAAACCCACACATCCTTCGATTCGATTCGATTTCTCTCTACTGGAAATAAAACCTACCTAATTTTTCAACTATACACTACACACACACACACACAACATAAACGAAAGATTTAACAGATCTCGGACCAACACCTCTGAAAATGGAGATTTGGTACTGAATCTGAATTTCAGATCTGAACCACAAAAATAAGCACAATCAACCGAAAATTCAGAGCCGATGATTACAAATACCAACAGAAAAGGTAATAGATTAAAACTACACCAACAGATTCAACTGAAATCCACAGATCTGGATGAGATCTGAACTAAATACTCACTTTTTTCTTTATTTCTTTCTTTCTTATCCGCAACTTTGTATCTCTTCTCACTCATAAGAGAGAGAGAGAGAGAGAGAGAAAATAATGTTCGAAAGCACAAGCGCACCTTTAGCCCTTGGGGTTGCTTTCTCTCTCTCTATAATATATCTTATCTACTCTTTAAATTTCTGTTGAGTGAGTGTGTATGCGTTCTTACTCATGTTATTAAAGGTAAATATGAAAAATACTACTCATTTCATTGTCGCAGAAAGGAGTTAATTAATTGCAAGAGCAACCCCTGTTTTAATTGGAATTCGCAAGTGGCTCTGTGTGCTATTTTTATTGCCAAACACACCTTTGAGATCTTAACCCAAGCAATAAAATAGGTTGCAGTTCACACTTATTGTCCCGAGACTAACTATCGTTGAGAAATTCCCTTCTTTTTCTTAAAAAATGCTGAACGGATTTTCTTTTTAGTTCCACACAGACGAAACACACCAACATTTATCAAGCTATTAATAGCTACAAATTTTACAAAGTCTTCAAAACATATGAAAAGATCTTGAAGACGTTATGAAAAATTGATGTGCTCTCGATAACAACTTATAGATTTTCTTATAATTCGTATAATTATTTAAAAATATATTATAACCTTTCAGAAAAGTTAGAGAAAGACTATAGGTTTGGTTTCTATCTATCCATACAACAATGTTTTTCTTTTTAAAAAGTTTGTTGAATATAAATATAATTTAATATGAGCAATGTTAGTCTATTAATATCTCGATAAACGTAATAAAATTTAACATTATGATCAACTACAACATATGCAAATCAATTAAGTGGAGTCGTGGATCAAGCTTTAGTTTCGAGAATATACTCGAGTGTATTAAATATTAGATTTTTTTTAGAGACCTTTCGAGATGATTAGTAAAATTCGTTATATTTATAGGTTTAAATAACTTAGAAAAAAATATTGTGTATTTCGTTTTTTTATTGTTGAGTAATTTGTTTTGTTTCTTATCTGAATGTTCTTTGTGTATCTTGTTTCAGTAGAGTTAGATATATCTATTCGAACAAAAGAAAAAACATAGCCAAATATATAAAGATTTTGATACTTCTCTTACTAAATAAAAGAAATTTGATCTATAAGTAGGAGATTTCTAAAATTTATTAATATCATGCTGGAATTCGGTAATAAAATGACACATGATTTTTTTTATATGGGATAAATCATAGGGTTATTTCTCAATTAGGAATAACATTAGAGTAATTTTGCAATTTGGTTTGTGAGAGACAGAGGGGTCACTGTATACTAACTAAGCCATATAGTTGAAGCTTGACTAGGGTTACCATTATTAGACTCAACTCTCCCAATCAATTATTCAATCTTTTGTTATCGAGATCCAACGGTGGGCGTCGCGTCTGCGGAAAGCGTAGCATAATCTGAGCCGTTGACAGGTACATCATGCACGTGTCGTTATCTCCAAAGCGTTCTGTCTAAAAAGTCTAAAATGGAATTGACATTGTACTTTCGAGTAAATTACTGGAATGCCATGGAGTTGATAAGGTTGTTGTTATTGATTTGTCTACTCGCGGGCCTATTAGGCCAGTACTTGCGGCATGTAACGAAAAATACAGTGGTTATTATCCCCCCATCAAAAATATTTTCCCAATTTTCTCTACAATTTCATATTATACATATATATATATATATAACAAATTCAAATTCGGGTCATAGAGTCTACATAATGAACTTTATTTGTATATTTTATATTTTTCACGTACCAAATGTGTATTATGTAAAAAGTACAGAAACACTAAATGAGATGTCACGTCGGACTCTCTTCTTTTTCTTTTTTTATATAATTTATGTCTCATCAGACCTTTTGACACGAAAATTATCCACGATACCTCCACCAAGTATTCTTTTATAATATTTACTTTCTCTTTTTTTTGCATAAAATGTCATCCCGCTCATTAGTTTATTTATGCATACTTATTATCATTTCACAGCATCGAATAATTTAGTTTTGAATAGTAGCATGTATGAAAGGTGTGTTTGCGTTTCTGTTTTTGGTAGCTTAAATATGAGATTTTTTTGTGATATTTTGAGATGTTTTTGGACAATTTTGAGAATTTTGTAAAGGAAAAAAGAAGATATAATGAAATGAAAAAAATACCATTGTGCGTTCTTTTTCCACAGTTGAAATATTTGCCATTCTTAGAACAAATATAAAGAAATTTGAAAGCATAATCAGTAGAAGTGTAGAACCTCAACACGTTAACAAACTCCCAGTACTCTCATGTGTCTGACTTTTAAATTAATTTTACTCATTTACGTAACGAAAATCCATAGTAAAAAAAGGCAGAAATGGAGTTTTTACTTAAAATAATATTTTGCAGATGACTTTTTATTCAATTTATATCTTACGAGTAAAAACAAAAAAGAGTATAATTGCATTTCATATTTTGTTTGTTTACTATTCTAAAGTGTGAGTGTGACCACAATCTCCTCGCATGAAGATGTAAAAACTGCAATTTGTCTAATAGAATTGCGTGTGTTTGGATTGTCACTTGTTATATAGATAATGACTGTTGTTTTTTTGACGAATAAAATTATAAAGATAAAGATAGTCACTTATATAAGACGTCGTTTGGATGTAAAAGTTAAAAAAAAAATTAATTGATGATATGTTTTCTATTACTATAATGTGCTTAACATTAGTATTTTCAATGCATCCTACGTTACATAAAGATACATTTCTTTAGTTTCTCTTTTTTGATTACTTAGGTTTTTTCTATAATAAAAATTACAATATCAATATATGTGCGTAGAGTGGTTTTCGGAGTTTTGAATTTGTTAGTTAACTCTAATATATAAATCGGCTCTTGTTATGATGAGGATAACGGGTCTTAAATGATTAGGGTATTACATGAGAATAATAAGTTAGAGAAAATGAGAGACCACTTGAAATGGCTGTGATCTGTAAACTTCTCTTTGTGTGGTGTCACTGGAATCATTGACTTTTAAAATATATTTAATTTTCCAATATGCAAAGGCTGTACCTCTGTTCTTCCCCATCCCATAATACTTTTCTATCTGTAAGAGAAGAAAATTAATCATTTAATTACTGGATGAATTGAATTTGTGTAACGATTTTCTGTAACTCTATATTTATCACTATGTATATAATACAACTGCGGAGTTGTAGAAATAAGACACTTGTGAACTTGATTAAGTGCCAAAAGTTTCGTGTTATAGGTGGACAGTGGACTTTATTCGATATTCTTTTTCAGTTAAGGGGGCAATTTGATAACCTATAATAGCTAATAACCTCTTATTTAAGAGTTTCACTTTGATCCTCGAACATTATCATGACGTTTAGTAAGACTTGCGGACCGCGTCCTCTCGAATTTAACGGCATAATATAACCATTAACCAGTTCATCCTTAATGAATTACACAATCTAGCAAAATTGAATGCAATAAGTGACGACTAAACGTCTTTATAATCGAGCAAATAGCATATACTTTTATTGTAATTCAAATGTAATACTGAAATTCCTTCGAAAGAACTCCTCGCTATTTAGAGTACTAACAGAACATGTCCATTTCTTCTAGCTACCTAGCACGAAGGAAAGTTAAAAGTATTTGTTACGTTCATTTGAAAACCTATATTTTAAAATATCTATTTGCCCCCACCGAAGCATCTCCAAAAGCTACCAAAGGTTTACGACTTTTATCAATGTTGGAAAAAATCAAAACGTACTTTAATCATAGCCAGTGTTATAAGACACAAGCATGTGGCATCATGTGGCCTTATTAATTTTTTCACACTCATTAAATACCTAGATAATGTTATAATAATATGTATTGATGAATCCTCTCCTATATAAGAGGCATCCTGATGTAGAAATACACCATTCTTCAAAAAGCTATCTTACACCATATTTGCACAATCTTTTCTAAGTTGTTTTGATATATTGTTCTAATCCCAAATAGTTTAAGTTATTTCATAACACGTTATCAGCACGATAGTTCTCGATCCGGAAGAATCCAGTTCCTTCGATAAAGAAAACATTCAACGTAAAAATGTATGAAAGTTTTATATTTACTTGTTCATCTATCTACATTATTATAGACAATGCGGATTGCCGCCAATCTATAATTTTATGATTAAGATGAATATGTGTTTATAATCTTGTTGTTAAAGTTTAATATTTACGTGTTCATCTATATACATTATTATAGACAAGGCAAACTACCGCCTATCTATAATTTTACTCTTTATGTTTCAGTGTCATCTAACTCTAACACTAAAGCTAATTTTAACTTTCGTTGATGCTTGAGTTAACCCCAAGCTAGAAACGACTACTGACAATTTATTATTGCTTATTTTATTCCATAAGCCCATGAAAGTTTTTACATAGTAATGTGGCGGAAATTATTTACGTACTTAATTCATTGCAATTATTTTACTTATTTACATTATTCCTTAAGCCTATGAAAGTTTTTACATAGTAATGTGGCGGCAAATATATATGTATTTACTTATTGTAATATTATTCCATATGCCTGTTAAAATATCATTAATGCGGCGGAAATTTTTACATGTTATTACAATTAAATTTTGTTGCTAAATTATTAAATACATTACCGTTTATAAAACATGCCAAAATAAAAAAAATGATTGTTTTCTAACGGCTATAAAACGACTGCTTATAGATATCTTTCTTCTATAAATATGCAGATGTCATAACTCAAACTCCACACAAATCTTCACCTTATTTCTCTCATCTTGCAAAATGATCTCTACAACGACAGCGATCTTGATCCTCATTTACCTTTCAATTTTATGTTTATGCTTGTAGATGAGGACACTCCTATGTTTGTCCTTATGACATTCCTCCATTTTATCATAATAATGTTTGAGTTCAAGATTTGGCTAGAGATGAGATAATTACATTGTATTATTGTAATAATTGTGCTTGTGTGGTTGCGTATTAAAATAAAATATCTTGATCCTAATTATGTTTGTTTTAATGTTCATTTAGCTGCAATATGTCTAATCTCTTGAAAGTAGATTTTACCGAACTCACTGTCGATGGGAAAAATTATATGCAATGGGAATCAAATGTGAAAATGCATCTTACTGCGAAATTCCTCGTGGAAACAATTGATGAGGAAAATGAATGTACTGACCAGCAACGATGCGAGGCAATTATATTCCTGCGTAGACATTTAGATAATTTCTTGCAAACGAAATATCTCGATATTACAGATCCTTCTGAGCTATGGATTAATCTGAATGAAAGGTATGACCACCAAAGGGAAACAATGCTTCCAAAAGCCATACATCAGCGGAACACATTGAGGTTCCAAGATTTTACATCAGTAAATGATTACTCATCTGCCATTCATAATATCCGACAGACTCTAGAATTTTGCGGGACGAATTTTTTTTTGCACAAAAGGTAAATATATTAAGAAACTGGAAAGAGTGTGTTTACAAGATGCTAGGGATATCATCCCCAGTTGAAGCTTAGAGTTTAAAACACACTAAAGAATTCAAATGCTAGGAACAATGCACTATCAAGCTAAGGAATCCACTAAGCTCTAGTCTATGACTATGACTTGTGGAAAGCCTTCTCCCACTCACTGCCCTCCTTTGACTCAGTCTATGTCAATTTTTTCTATAGGCACACTCCTTTCATTCCAGCTACAGGACTCGCATGTGGTTGTACTCTCCAAGTGTCTGCCTAGCAGTTCATGGGTGCTCAAAGATAGCCGATTCATTCACTGTTCCTTCACTCTTCCAGGGGTTAAGAAGAAGACAGAGATGGATGCGGTTACCTTCCAGGGGTAGATTTAGCCCAGTATTCTTTTCCTGCACCAAAACAAAAGTGTTCTCTGCCTTCCAAGCCAGATCAAGATTAAGTCCATTCTCATAACACACAAAC
This sequence comes from Linaria vulgaris, assembly GCA_948329865.1. Taxonomy (NCBI): domain Eukaryota; kingdom Viridiplantae; phylum Streptophyta; class Magnoliopsida; order Lamiales; family Plantaginaceae; genus Linaria; species Linaria vulgaris. The sequence continues at coordinate 37,787,833 of OX415252.1, forward strand.
TGTCCCTACAAAATGTCTATATATAACTAGGGAAACAGTTATACCTATTCCTATGCTTCTGTCTTTTCTTTTCCATAGCCCCTGTAATACTTTGACACTCCATATTCTTTCCCCTGCAGGATTTGTCAGTAGCTACAAGCATATTTACATAGCAAGAATATTTTGTAAGTTATACAGTATACTCTTCATGAGTCTATTATCTTTCCTGCCCAGTTTAAATTTAATTCTCAAGTGTAGTTCTTCTGCAATATCCTTGCAAACATTATCTTCTGGAGTTTTCTTCCCTTCAAATATATTTACATTTCTCCATCTCCATAATCCTGCTATGACACTACCAAACGTTGCAGCTCTAATTTGGAAGATATCACTCTTTTTTTTTTCAGAGTTCTCAAACATTTCCTTCCAGACCTGAATTTGGTGACTGTTATTTCTAACTCCTACTGCTTTCATGATTCTTTCAAAAATAGGTTGAACAGTTTTACAGTTGAAGAATAAGTCTTTATGCCCCCACAGATTCTGGCTAGGTGACTAAATTTATGGCATTTAAAACATTGCATTGGCCTCTTCTTATACACAATTATTTGTTCATATATTTCTCCACCTTGCCCTTTCAGACTCACCTTATCTATAAGCTTCTGACCATTCTGCAATTCTACAAACACTCTAGCATATGCCAATCTTTCTTTAGTTGCAGTCATTTTATCAATGTAAACAAGCTTCCCTACTAGACTAGCAATTTTTCCTATCATATTTGGAGTTCAAAAGAGTAAATCTAATGCTGGTAGCTGTATCCAAACTGGGTAATTCTGTAATTTACCTGGATCTAGCTTTATCCCAGGGTACCATCTGTGAAGAGTTAGTGGAAAGGAGCATTTCACCATCCATGGGCCTCCACCATACACTTCCATCATATCCTCTTCTGTTTCAAATCTGAAGACAAACACTCCTGTTTGTGCAACATGGAAGTGTGGTCTAATTCTCCATCTGCTATTAACATATCTTTGAATTGCTTCAAAATGAAGCTTCAGTCCTACTACTGTTCCAATGAGTGCAAACTTCCAGAAATCAGTTGCCTCACTAACATCCTCATTTGTGAATTCAAGTACCTCTATGTTTGTTGGAGGTGTATAGGTCACCGTTTCCCCATTTTCAATTCTTCTGTTCCCCGCAAACAATTCGTTATACCTCTTCGTATTGCACGGTTGATTGATGTCGATGTCCCTCACTGGCGGCGGTGATCTGCTTTGTTCCTTCTCCCCATCTGATTCTGCCTCCTTTCCCTTTGCGATTTCCACCCTTTCTTCCTCGTCACCTGATGATTCTTCTTCTCCTCCCTTCTCCAGTTGTTCGCGCTGTGTTGTTTCCTTCCCTGTCCTATTCGCTACCTGATTTCCCACCTGAATTCGCCTCTCCGACATGGTTGTCGGAGGAAAAGCCCTAATTTCGTACAAATTTGCCCCCCCCCTTTTAATGTGTGCGAATCGCACCTATTGAAGGTGTAAAAGAGAGAAAAAAAAACGGTTGCTTCCAAACTTTTTTTTGCGGGACGGAAATTACCGATGAGGAAATGATTGAAAAAACTCTTTCTACTTTTCATGTCAGTCATATACTCATACAAATGCAACACAGACTAGTCGGATACGCTAAGTATCACGAACTAGAGAGAGTGTTGTTAACAACAGAGAATAGTAATAATATATTGATTAAGAATTCTGAGTTACGCCCAACTAGAGCACAGGCATTCCCAGAAGCACATGCCATAAATTTCTCAAACTTCCGTGGACGAGAAAATTACAATAATGGTGGTTGAGGCAGAGGCCAATATCAAGGTCGGGGTGGTTACAGAGGAGGATATGTTTCTAGAGGTGGTCGTGGCCATAGAGGTGGTCGTGGCCATAGAGGTGGTCGTGGTCGTGGACGTGGTCGAGGTAGTTATCACAACCCTTCGACCAATGATACGGTCCATAACAATAACCATCATAATAAAAGAAAAAATGCTCATAATAAATCTGAAGGTTACTGTTTTAACTACGGAATGAAAGGACACTGGGCCAATACGTGTCGTACACCTGAACATTTTTGTAAATTGTACCAAGAGAGTAAAGGCAAAGAAAATGAAGTGAACCTTGTTGAACAAATGCCTAATAATCCCACATATTTGGCAGCATCTGATTTCGCCGATGATCATGATGTTACTATGGCTTGATATGAACTATGTGATTCATGTGTGCATGATTCCTGATTTGATTTGTATTGCGTGATTCCTTGTTGTGTGATTTTTGAATTGATATGTATTTGCGATTTCTGCTTGCGATGTACTGTGTTTTCATTAATTGTGTTTCCTTATGTATCTTAATGAAACTATTTCCTTTTTTCTCAAATATATGCTTCGTTTATTGTTATATCATGTTTAACTCTACTTGTTTGACATGAATCCAGTATGGAGCATACCGGTGATTTTTGCATCCCTGATAGCGGTACAACTCACACAATTCTCACAAGTAATAAATATTTTACATATCTAAAATCAACAAAGGCAAAAATTAATACGATATCAGGTCCTACTGACCCGATTGTAGGATTTGGTAAAGCTAGTTTTATTTTACCAAATGGAACGCTATTTATCATCAGCGATGCCTTATTTGCCCCAAAATCTAGAAGAAATTTGCTAAGTTTTAATGATATATATCGCCATGGATATGATACCAACTCAAAGACTGAGAATAAAACTAAATATCTTTTTATTATTAAGTATATATCAGGAAAGCAACATATATTTGAAAAACTACCAAAACTCTCATCATGATTGCATTATACATATATTAATGCTATCGAGTCAAATATGGTAGTCAATGAAAGTCCTAAATTATTTACTCCATGGCATGATCGACTAGGTCATCCTGGTTCAACAATGATGCGAAGGATAATTGAAACTACACATGGACATTCATTAAAAGGATCCAAACTAAATTTGAACAATAATAGTCCATGTGAAGCATGTTCTCTTGGAAAGCTAATTATAAAGTATTCACCAGTTAAAATTAAGACAGAGTTACCAACATTTCTTGAAAGAATTCAAGGTGATATTTGTGGACCTATTCATCCATCATGTGGACCATTTCAATATTTTATGGTATTAATTGATGCCACAAGTCGATGGTCACATGTCTGTCTATTATCTACTCGTAATATGGCATTTACGAGATTTCTGGCTTAAATAATTAAAATAAGAGCTCAATTTTCTGACTATACGATCAAGAAAGTCAGACTTGACAATGTTGGTGAATTTACATCTCAAGCTTTCAATGATTATTGTATGTCAACTGGAATTACTGTTGAACATAGTGTTGCACATGTACATACTCAAAATGGTTTAGCTGAATCATTAATTAAACGTCTTCAATTAATCGTCAGGTCATTGCTAATGAAAGCAAAATTATCAACTTCTGTATGGGGTCATGCAATTTTACATGCTGCATCACTAATTCGCATTAGACCAAGCTCGTATCATGAATACTCCCCATTACAACTTGTTTTTGGTCATGAACCTAATATTTCCCATATAAAGATTTTTGGTTGTGCAGTTTATGTTCCGATTGCACCACCACAACGAACAAAAATGGGACCTCAAAGAAGGTTAGGGATATATGTTGGATATGACTCACCATCTATAATCAGGTATCTTGAACCATTAACAGGTGATATCTTTACAACACGTTTCGCCGATTGCCATTTTAATGAGGCAAATTTCCCAACCTTAGGGGGAGAAAAGAAGCAGTTGAAAAAGGATATATCATGGTATAATCCATCTTTATCACACTATGATATTTTAACAAAACAATGTGATTTGGAAGTTAATAAAATTTTACATTTTCAAGATATTGCAAATCAATTACCTGGTGCATTTACTGATACCAGCTGCAAATGTTCCTGCTCGGATTGAAATTCCGAAGGACATATTCAACAATAATAAAATGAATGCACGTAAAAAATGTGGTCGTCCTGTTGGTTCAAAAGATAAGAATCCTCGAAAAAGAAAAGGAGAAAATATTATTAACTCTATTATCGAGGAAACTATTAATGATGAAACAGAAAATGTGACAAATGAGATAACTCAACAGATCACCGAACCAAATCTTAATACTGAAATCTCTGTAAATTACGTTAATTCAGGAGTTATTTGGAATCGAAATGAAATAAAAAATATAAGTGAAATATTTTCATATAATATTGCTTATGATCTTATGAATGAAAATGATGATCCCGAACCACAATATGTGGATGAATGCCAAAATCGGGACGATTGTGTTAGATGGAAAGATGCTATGCAAGTTGAATTGAACTCTCTTAACAAACGAAAGGTTTTGGACCTATTGTCCTCACACCTAAAGACGTGAAACCTGTAGGGCACAAATGGGTATTCGTTCGAAAAAGAAATGAGAAAAATAAAATTGTAAGATACAAAGCTCGACTTGTTGCACAAGTTTTTCTCAAAGACCTGGGATTGATTATGGAGAAACTTATTCTCCAGTAATGGATACAATTACTTTTCGATTCTTAATCAGTTTAGCTGTTTATGATAACTTAAATATGCATCTCATGGATGTTGTCACAGCTTATCTTTATGGATCACTTGATAATGATATTTATATGAAAGTTCCTGAAGGACTTAAAATGTCTTGATCATCTAGCTCTAAACCTAGAGAAATGTACTCAATTAAATTGCAAAGATCGTTATATGGTTTAAAACAATCAGGTCGCATGTGGTACAATCGTTTGAGTGAATATCTATTGAAAGAAGGATATATAAATAATTATTTGTGTCCATGTGTTTTTATCAAACGAACATCATCTGGTTTTGTAATTATTGCGGTTTATGTAGATGATTTAAATATCATTGGCACTGACAAAGAAATTCATTCAACTATGAATTATTTAAAGAATGAATTTGAAATGAAAGATCTTGGTAAAACTAAATATTGTCTTGGTTTACAGATTGAGCATACTAAAAATGGTATATTAGTGCATCAATTTAACTATACTAAAAGGATTTTAAAACGTTTTAACATGGATAAAGCAACTCCTTTAAACCATTCTGTCATTGTTAGATCATTAACTAAAGACAAAGATCCATTTCGTCCAAGTGAAGAAAATGAAGAAATTCTTAGTTCTGAAGTTCCGTATTTAAGCGTCATTGGAGCTTTAATGTATCTAGCAAATTGTACTAGACCTGATATATCATTTACTGTTAATTTATTAGCTAGATTTAGCTCATCACCTACAAAAAGGCACTTGAGGGAATTAAACATTTATTTCGTTATCTTCAAGGAACTACGGATCTCGGTTTATTTTATCCTAACAATGCAGAACAAGAATTGTATGGCTATGCAGATGCAGGTTACCTATCAGACCCACATAAATCCAGATCTCAAACTGGATATGTATTCACGTATGGTGGCACTGCTATTTCATGGCGTTCTCAGAAACAAACACTTGTTGCAACATCATCGAATCATGCTGAGATTATTGCACTCCATGAAGCCAGCAGGGAATGTGTATGGCTACGATCAATGACACATCATATAAGAAGTACATCTGGCTTACCAATTAAAGAAGGTCATACAACACTATTCGAAGACAATTCTGCATGCATTACACAGATGAAAGAAGGCTATGTCAAGAGTGATCGAACCAAACACATACACCCGAAGTATTTTGCCTACACTCAGGAACTGGAGAAGAACAAAGAAATTAATATCCAATATGTTCAATCATGTGACAATATGGTAGATCTCTTTACAAATGCACTCCCTACTGTAACTTTTAAGAAACATGTTCAAAGTATCGGGATGCGTCACCTACGAGACTTATGAAGAATTGGAGATGCCAACTTGAGGGGGAGTTCACAAGGTTGTACTATTTTTCCCTTAATAAGATTTTTATCCCACTGGGTTTTTCCTTATAAGGTTTTTAATGAGCAGCATGAGACTTGTGCAGAAGACGGATCATATACGTTACAAAATTCAAACGGCCAAAGGGGAGTGTTATAAGACACAAGCATGTGGTCTCATGTGGCCTTATTAATTTTCCCACACTCATTAAATACCTAGATAATGTTATAATAATATGTATTGATGAATCATCTTCTATATAAGAGGCATCCGGATGTAGAAATACACCATTTTTCAAAAAGCTATCTTACATCATATTTGCACAATCTTTTCTAAGTTATTTTGATATATTGTTCTAATCCCAAATAGTTTAAGTTATTTCATAACAGCCAGAAGAAGATAACTTAACAATAATATCATGATTCATGAGAAGACCATGTCACTTGTGTCAGTCAGAATGGTATACACTATACAGCCATCATTTTGAAATCAACTTTATTTGAAATTCCTTCAAGTTTCGAGCAAATTCATGAATTGGAATAATGTGGACTTATTGCCAATTCAGTACATAATATTTAGGACTACATATATATATATATATATATAATAATTGGGATATAATTTTTCTTATTTCTGGTGCATGAACAGATTTGGTTGGTAACTACTTCGCGAAATTTGTCAACAGGCTCCACAATGTCAACTCACGTCATCGCCTTTGTTTGAAAAATGTGACCAACAAAAGCTTAGACGACTAAAATTCCCTTACCATACGACAATGACTTTTTATTTTTTTATTTTGACAATTGACAGAGTACAGAATAATGGGCATTGAGTTTAAGTGGGAAGTTTGTGGTCAAGCGAAACTTGTCTGGCATGAGACAAAAGTCCAAGAAAAAATCATAATTGAACTCTACTTACCAAAGAAAAGAAACTAGCAAGTAATCAAAAGCTATAATATTTATACACCCACATATTTTTATTCACGAGTAATCATAGCCTCGTGAAAAAAAAACAACCTACGCTTAACACTTTAAGTCTATTATTAAAGGATTAAAAACCTATTCCAAAAGAACTAAGACGGGAGATTTTTTTTCCATGCTACAGCACCACGATGACACAAATTTCGGTACTGGTGTTAGCACACGACTTGTAAATGCACAATTGAGGTACGACGTTGGAAAGTCAATGAGTTACATAATCTAGGAAATACATACAATCTCCATCCTCGAATATACCACATTTTCATGCAAAAGTTGGTACTATAATCTTTCCTCTTAATCAGTTAATTCAAACACAAAAACGTTCTCTGATAGGGCAAATGTGGAATTGCATGGATACTAATAGTTAACTTCAGCATTCAATAAAGTTGGTACTATAATCTTTCCTCTTAATCAGTTAATTCAAACACAAAAACGTTCTCTGATAGGGCAAATGTGGAATTGCATGGATACTAATAGTTAACTTCAGCATTCAATAAGAGTTGGGAATTCAACCTTGCTTGCTCTTTATCCAGTAGCTGAGAATGTCCAAACATGTGACCACGCAGAGACCAATAGATCATGTAATTGTATCAGTTAGGTCCCAATAAAGTTCATACTGCAGTAATCAACGAGACTGATTCATAACCCATTGAAAAGATTTTGAACACCATGGAAAGTATGGAACTAAGTTTTCCAAATCAGAAAAGGAAAGCTGACCAAAATTCATCACCAGTTAGAGGAATATATGCAACCCGATCCACAGGAGAGATGATATTAACTATAAAATGGATGCACAAGTTAAAAGGATCATCGACAACCAGAGTCATTTTCAATCTACGCAGTAACAAAACTATAATTCATGAAGCTGTACTTGGGAACAAATCACCTAGAAATCAGCTAATATATCTATCTTTCGAGAGCTCCAGAAACAGGGAAATTGCAATCTTAGCATCACAACAGAGAGTTTTTCACAGTAAGCATATTATATATACTGTACTAAACAATTCAATAAGATATAAACTTAACTCATTAGCTTTATCTCATGATCTAATATGGAGGACTTATTTCGTGCAACCGTTGTACAATGGCAATGTGCATTAAATTCAGTTACTAGTGGTAACTGCAAGGTTGAGATGGTACTCTGGGAAGTTAGTACGCTACAAATATTTCCATCTTAGGTCATTGGTTCAATCATGATACTCATGCAGCAGTTTCAAAGAACAACTTTTCGATGCATGCAACCTACATGTATGTCTTACTGATTCTGCCCCGTCAAGAACGCAAACAAGGTCAAATCACAAAGGTATAATTGGTATCCAATAACTTTCATGAGCTATGATTTTATATTGATCTCTTCCTCAACAAACACGCCTCAAAACCTTCATTAAGTTAGAGCCTCACGAGTCCTCATAATGTGCCTAAACAATCTTAAGCTATACATAAACGACACGAATGCATTATAACCAAGCCACATTACGTACATGAAATATTAAGATGGAGTACCTAAAGCACAAGAAAAACTCTCAAAAGAAAATTAACAATTACATGCTACAATGTCGCTGTACCAACCATCCGTTGGGATACTGAGAATCTGAATCTAGGCATTCCACTTCCACATATAAATAAGATACCACCAAACCAATTTAATGAAAGACCAATTGGAACAAAAAGCCCAACAAGTACAGAAACACAGTACTTATCAACATAATCACCTACTTACCACGAGAATCCATCCCCTTCAATCAATCTTGAAATGCATTTAAACTGCACAGCCGTTAAATCATTAGTAAACACGATATTTCATCTAAGCTGTATCATTTCAAAACAGATAACAAGCATATCAACATTATCACCAGGAAGCTCAACAATGAAATCACAAAACAAAATCTAATAATAATAATAATAATAATAATAGATTTCACGTCGCCAAAATCAAGTGATCCCAAAACCGGGTGATAAAAAAAGGACGCCTAAATTTGCTTACAACACTACAAGTCTACAACACTGTATTCCCTAGTTCAATCTCAACAAAAGGTAACGCAATAGCAATTTATCAAAGTTAAGCTAACACATTTGCCTATTTGAGAAAAGATAAGGTCACCACCAATCAAGCATCGGAATCCTTATCGCGATGATCACCGTCGGAAATCCTCAATCCAGGCTGCGACCGGCTCTGTCTCGTCCTGGAGGGCAGAATGTTGTCCAAATCAACCTCCGCTAGGGGATCCTCTTCCAACTCACTGTCATCCAGTCCATCGGATAAATCACTGTCTGAATCATCACTGGACTCATCATCATCGTCCTCGTTATCATCCGAATCCTCTTCGTACATTTTCCCCTTCCCTTTGTTATCAACCATTACCCCCTTCCCCTTCCTATCAACAACAACAACTTCCTCTTCTTCACCTGCGTAATCTTCTTCTTCTTCATCATCATCATCATCCTCGTCGTCGTCGTCATCGGGTTCCTGTTGCTCCACAGCTTCAATGATCACTGATTTCCCGTTACTTTCTTCTTCTTCTTCTTCTTCTTCTTCTTCATGGTCAAGCTTTTGTTTCTTATTAGAATCGGCTTCATCACCATCTTCATTATCAACTTCGATCTTCTCTTCTGCTGGTGGTTTGGCGATGGAAATTGGAGCCTCCGGTTTGCGTTTCTCTGGGAATGCGGTTCCTTCTTCAACAGCTTTAACGTCCGCCATTGAAGAGAAGAAACCCTGAGATTTTGGGGATTAGGGTTTTTGCTGGTAAAAATAAACAACAATCTATGCGAATTGTAGGAGTGAGTGAGTGAGCCAAAAACCCATTAGCTGAAAGTGAATCAGAATGAAGTTCTCTGGCTCTGCTGCATGAGGGCTTGGGTTGGGTTCTTCATGGGCCGGTTTGAGTTTGATTTATGGCCCATTTGGAGTTTGGGAAATTTTGAAACTTTCAAGGAATTTTTTCACAACTTGTTTTGTTGGTGTTCGACCTAATTATATATACGTGTTTGATTTATCATTTATATGACCTGCGCATTTGTGATTGTGTTCGACTAAATGAAGTTCGTGTTTGGTTGATATAATAGCTCCAATTCATAGCTATGGAAGAGCTTGTTGTTGCTTTAAACAGATTTATGATAATTTGAAAGATTGAATGTTATTTCATTGTTTAGTGGAATCATTGAAATACGCATTTTTTTCTATATTGTTTTGTTCGCCGTGTCAAGTTCGATACTCACTTCACATGGGATAATTTTGTTGTTGAATACTTAATTCATTGTTTATCGTCTAGACCATCTTGTAGTTAGTCGTGTAACATTTGAAAAGGACTTCACTTCCTAACAAATGTAAAAAGCTGTCTAAAGCACAATCTTATTGTTCTATTTCTAACTATGTCGGCGTCTTTACTAGTTAGATTGATCAACTAAGGGGGAAAACTTGCACATTTTCAATATATCAAGAGGTTAATTGTTATTCATCAAAAAAAAAAAAAAAGAGGTTAGCTGCTAAACAGCCCCAAAAGTATGAGTTTCAACATATCAAAGTTCCAGATAACAATTGAACAACTGAACATATCAAAAAAAAAAAAAAAAAAAAGCCTTAATGCACGTCTCTATACAGTCTGAACACAATATTACCATCTCATTGAGATAACAATTGAACAACTATATAAAAGTTGATGAATGTCAATCCAATCATCGACAATTCAATACAACATGAGAGTTCATGTCCCAACTCCCAATCCTACCGCCACTCATTTGTCAAAAGAATACGCGTAATATAAAGCATAAAGATTTAAAGCTTCACAAACATTGTTCTCGAGAATGCATAAAACAATAAATGATAAATATTCAATAATAACGACATAACATAGTAAAATCTATATCACAAGGTTCCGGTACTCTTTTGCAGCAATCAATGGCAAGATCAAAACCTTCAGCTCTACAAGTACATGCAGGAGAACAAAGCCATGAACAACAAGACCTAACTCAATTAATGCAAGACAAAACTGTAAGTCTTCTTCAGAAACTGTGCCAATCTAACCCAATTGTTTAAAAATCAGAAAGAATCACTCATTAATGTAGGATTAACCCAAATCCAGTTTTACCTTATCTTTCTCATTTCAATTTAAAACAATTAATTATGGAAATCAAATAAATATACTGAGGTTGCAAGAAACCAAAAACACAGCCTCAGAATGTAGTAGCAAACTGTAAAAATACAGAGACAATTAAATATTGAACAATATTACCCTTAAAGAAGCCTAAGGTGCGAAGTATCATTCAATCTCTTGATCTGCCACCCGGTTTTCCACGAATGTTGTAGAACGGTGATCGAAGAATCTTCTATGCAGATCTTCTGAGACATCACGGGGCTACATCCAAGGATGCCCGTCACAAGGCATTTAATCGGGACTGCGTGACTGAAAACCCCAACACAAGACGACGAGAGAGAAGAGGTAGTTCGGACATTTATATCACGAACCAAACCTTGGTTCATCGGTTCTCGAGGGGACATCTCGTCGTCTGCCTCGTGATCTCCCGTCGTGGTCACAATCTGAAGTCGACTCTTGCCAGATTTCTTCCTAGGGAGAGTCCCTGGACGGGGACGGTGGATCATATCCCAGTTAGGGGGGGCAAGAGATGGACCTTCTCGGTCGTGAACCGAACTTGGGGTACTTTGCGAACTGTGATTTTGGTAACCCGAGTTGTCGCTGGGATCTGGTGGGGAGAAATCAGTTCTGAATTTATCGGGGAATGACATGATTGTGCCGTTAAGGAACTGAACCATTCGGAATTCGACTTGTCTAAGTGATTCTCCAGATGGTACAGAAAAATCAGGTTGACATCTCTCGATTAGGCTTACTGTTTCGGGTGTGAAAATGTCTGATCTCCGGCATCCTTCCCAGTGTCCCTGACTCATTTCATTAAGTGCATCGGAAGATTGTATTTGATCCTCTGAGAAATTTAACTCCTGCGTCATTCATTAAAAGCTTAAGCTTAGTGCAACATAAACAACATTGAAAGTATTAGCATTCAATACTTTTCCACCAATGTTTTTCTATAAAAGGAAAATTCTCAAAGGTTGAGTCATTTCAAAGAGACTCGTAAAGCTTACAAAGCCACCATCTAATCTCTAATACAAATATTACACACACCCTAACTCACCCCTGCAGTTAAACCAATTAGATATTTGTGCAAACCTCAAGGCGCTGCCTCAATTATTCAACCATCTCGGAAAGTTTATGTTGTTAGACCAAACTTATAGGTATAAATGAAATTATCTTAGAGCCACGAAACCGCATTGATCTTAGTTGTCGTTTCTTTATCCTTCTGCCTTTCCTTTCTATCTTGGGGGATGGTAGAGTAATGTGCTGTTTACATTAACAGTTCACAGTGATGTTCACCATGAGATTTAACTACTTTCACAGCTGACAACCGATTAAGGAAAATATCCAAAAGCATCCTTTTAAATTTTGATAGTTCAAAACACGTATGCTTTCAAATTTCAAAACCCAAAATGCCAGAAAGCCAGCGAGAAGAATTAAATGATTTCTGATCATCCCGCTAAGACATGGGAGCATTTCAACTATTACCTGACTCGCTTTAACATTCTTCAATGTGAGAAGTTAGATTACATAATTAACCAAATAAGATATGTAACTGACTTCAGAAGAAAGTACCTCTAGATTTAGAGTCAAACCAATATATCTCATTTTTATCACTATTTCTTAGTAATTAGCCAGTGATAAGTACTTGCGATGTGCTTACTTCCTCAAACATGGAAAGTGATAGTGTTAGAGGCTAAAAGGAAAGAAAAAGACTCAATTGTTTTTATTAGTTCCACATACTTTTTGTCACGATTCACGCTCCAACCGACAAGGACTCGTGAGCGATTAAGTCATACCGTAGCCTAAAATCACCATGCACTATGGATAATACAGAATATTACCTTAAGGGGTACACAATTAGTCAATTACAAATAATGCTTTGTCCACAATAAATGTGGGGGAAAATCAAGGTGCTACAATCACGCCAGCTTAACATGAGATGTCCTTGTATCTCCACAACTACCTAGGGCCCACCTATCCATCTCGGATAATGGAGGTGCCCTATAAGGGTTCGGAAGGTGGCTCCCAACAGCCGCTCACAGTGTAGTGCTTTGCCTCACACAGTCCTCAACTCCAGCAACCCTAATCTGATACTATGGTACACCAAGAACCCTAAACCAGCAAGTGAACCAGTGTCATAAGTTGAAAACAACTGCCTTGGACCGAACCCACAGGCCCAAAATGGTAAACCCAATTATCATTTTAAGCTAAACACCAATTTATAAATGGACACGATGCTGTCTCCACAACTAATGTAAGCATTGCAATAGCTTACCCCTGTTGCTGAATATAGTGATGCCTTAACTAGGCACAAGCAACAATAAACACTGTATTCTCTGAAATTTTCAAACGGAGAGGGTGAAAGGTAGCGCGAAATGACTTAACTAATAGCTTAAGAGAGGAATTGTCCCTCAAGAGGCATATATCCAAACAAACTTGCCTATAAGAGTGTTACTATAAGCCTTGGAGGGTATTAGCATAATCAGAGATAGCATAACTAGTTAAAATTTAACAGCTAGCTCTAGTAATCAAACTACAAACTTCTTGTCTGATCCATTGGAGCTGCAATTTACAATAGCTTTTTTTTTCTTCTAAAACCGGGACATTTATCGGATTACCATCAAGTAAAAGAACAAACTAAGAATACGTGGAAGCCAAAAGCAAAGTATATTGAATACCACTTTTGCATGCAATGTTCTAAAAATGGTAAGTAATAGCACCACGTGTCAAAGTAGCTAAATCCATAACCAACAGAATGAGAGTAGAACGGCGCAAAACCCAAAATCATAAGCCTGAACAAGTTAGCTCAATAACAGGCTTACTATAACTGGTATTTGCAGCCTAGTAATTTCTACTCCCAATTGAACAAAAGAAGGATATACTAAATCAGTTGATTGCAATCGCTAAAGGTTGCCACTATGCACAATTCACGGCATCCCGTCACGTGTTGGTAGGAACAACTAACACATAAAGAAATATTGCCTCGTCTAACTTAAACTGATTGGATATTCCTAAAATATGAGTCAACAGGGAGAACTAAGAACTACTAAACCTAGCTAACTCAAATGAGATTAACTAAATCGAAATAAAGCAATAGATCCACAATCAGCAGAGCAATGTCCAAATTACATAGACACGAGCAGCAATTATACCTGACAAACAGACGCCGCAGTAGCCCGAACCCGATCCAACGGCGACGCATAAACAGTGTTAAACCTCACTCCCTGAGACTTCAAAAACACCGCTAACGCCCTCGCCTGCCTCTTCCCATTCGGCGTCAGCGCAGCATCAGGACACCTCCCCCCAATCAAATCCGGCCTCAAATTCATATGACACTCCCCGTGACTAATCAAATACACATCCGTCACCCCCCGATGATCTTCCCCACTACCACTACCACCGTCTCCGGAGAACGAGCGGTGGTGGAAATGTAGATGCGGCGGCGGCAAAGGCGGAGGCGGAGCTAGAACATTGTACGGGTCCCACACCTTGATGGAAGGACCCATACGCGGCGTACCGTAAGTGGAGAGCTGCGGGGAGAGAGGCGAGGCGGATTGGTGGCACGGGAGCATTTCAGGCTCCTGTTGGAGGATTTTCTTCACTAGGGCACCGTTTTCGATACGGTTGGCGTGGTGGTGGTGGTGGTGGTCGATGCTGTGCCGAACGACGTCGTCTTCTTCTTCTCCTTCTTCGTCATCGTCATCTTCTTCTTCATCTTCTGAGGGTACTTGGACCGCCGATTGTGAAGCGCCCATTAAAATTGGGGATTTAATCAACAATGAAAATGAAAGTGAAATCGAAGCAACACGAATTTGTTCTACTTGTTGAGAGTTTGATGAGATCTAAGTGTGGAAATTTAGATCTGCTGATTGGAATCTTTTGCAAAAGGTAATAGAGTACCGACACCGACCGTGAAAGAGAGAGAAGAGATTCATTCACATTGAACTCGATGGACATGCATCTGTCTTTACTTAATTGCAGAAAACACCCGTGATTCATTTCTAATTCGCTAGATGACCACGGTAAAATTAACATAGTTGAGTTACCATCGACCTACTTTACGAGACTTTCTCCCGAACAAGTATAGAACTAGACATCTTTTATATTAAACACGAGGCTTTCTTTCGAAAGTGCATGGTCAAGTAATAATAAAATGACAATTATAATTACACACCAAGTATTGTATCCCAAGGGAGTGGTGGCCGAATGCTCGAATCACTTAAATGCAAGAACACCAATGGTTGTTACGATTACTATCTTTTGTGTTTGCATGATGGATGAAGTATGAATGCAAACTGCTTTGAAATATGTAAAAAACTATTATTGCAAGTTTTGGAAAATAATTTTGAATGCAAATGAATACTAGACTAAAATGCAACGAAAACGAGATGAATGCAAGAAGATTGGTTTTAATGCAAGAAAACAATTTGAATGCAATTAGAGCTTAAGATGAAGACAAGTTGAATGCATTGAAATCATATTAACTAAGTTAATGCAAGACGGAACATAAACAAGACAAAAGTTAAGATGATTCATTGGGTGATTGCTTAAGTTGTAAACAAATGAGTAAGAGATGTTTCGAAATTAGGTTTCACCTCTGATTTAACCATAGTAGTTTATAGACAAACTACATATGTTCACTTGAAATACTTGATGCTAGTTTGAGTTTTGTGTGTCTAATGGTTCTGTGACATATAACTGGACCTCCTAGCTACAGAATCATTAAGTCCCTAACAACCTAGCGCATTAGCAAAATCAACCCAATTGCAGTTGTTTTAATCGAGATGTTAATTCCGCAATCCAATTAGCTCATCTGAATCGTGTTATCATAAACGTACATAATCAAGAATGATGCATTGTGATCTAGGGGTTGCACAATAGTTGTGTTAGCGTACCAAAGTCACAAATCACATGTATACATAATTAGCTTAACATCTACACTATGACGGTCTCAAGGTAGTGTATTCGTTCATCCAGCGAGAGCAAGACTAATCATGCAGATAATAACTACTAATTCTAGACTTATGAACAAGTAAACACACATTAAATAAAATAACAGAAAAATGTTATGAATTATGAGGTCAAAGCGTCATGCTTTAAGTGTTGGTCGTCCTCTCTTATTAATAGAAAAAATGTGTTGCTCTGGTTTTAAAGTTGGCCGCAACTTAAACTGCATGAAAGTACGAATTTGCCCTAGGGATGCGTGACCTGGCGTGTCACGCCGGTTTTGTCGTTATAACTGAGGTCTTTGCTTGTGTCGTATGGCATGCGCCGATATTGTCGTGGCCTACACAACTTTTAGTCTGATACGTGCAACTTGCGATAATAGTTGTGCAGCCCGCGCGGTTCTCTGGATGGCACGCATGCCTCGCACAGCTCTGTCTTCGACTAGGCTGACTGCTGGACTTCTTCGTGTGTTGATATTAGGGTTGCCTCGGTTTGCTTTAGCGCCTAAAATGGTGTTGTGGCACCTGAGATTAGGGTTAACTTATGTTGTGTGATTGGCCTTACTCTCGCTAGGATAACATGGACGCAGGTCACCCGGAGTGTAGAATGCTAAGAATAGTTATATATATGTGTGATTTTTGACTTTGGATTTGCGAAAGCAACTGATGCACAACCTTTAGATCACACTCGACTAAGTATGTTTTATTAACATGATTCGAATGAGTTAATCGGATTGCATATTTGATATATCTTCTAAAACAACTTACAACTGGCCTGACCCATTAATACGGTAGGTTATTAGAGACTCATAAGGTATGGTTGGAATAACTCCTACCATATGTCACGGATCCATTAGACATGCAAACATCAAATAACTATCAAGTACTGTAAGTAGATATATGTAGTTTGCCTATGAACTATTATGGTTAAAACATAGTGAACCCCGACTTCTAAACAATCTTTCCAATTATTGTCAACAACCAAAGTAAATCAATCATTAAATTATGTTCTTTAGTATAGTTAAAGTAGTTAATAAATCTTTATGCCGCATTCTTAATGTAATTGTTTATTTATTTTCATTGGCTTAATTAGTTTAATTGCTTTAATTATTTTCTTGCATTCAAAACCAAAAACCCAAAAAGATATGTAATTACTGTTTTTGCATTTTTAGATTAATTTCCATTGCATTATAGTTTAAGCATTTCCAGTATTAATAAGCATTTATCATGCAAATACAAGAGAAAAGACCGTGACAATTGTTAGTGTTTTGCATTTAAGTGATTCATACATTCATCCATCACACTATTGGAATATGATACTTGGTAGTAACTA
The DNA here is from genome assembly GCA_948329865.1 of Linaria vulgaris. Lineage (NCBI taxonomy): Eukaryota > Viridiplantae > Streptophyta > Magnoliopsida > Lamiales > Plantaginaceae > Linaria > Linaria vulgaris. The sequence goes on from OX415252.1 coordinate 37,805,074, forward strand.
TACTTACCATTTTATTATTGCTTAATTCGTGCACTTGCGACAAAGTGGGATTTATGTGTAACATTCATGTGTTGACTTATATTCTATTTTTTTACATCTTACACGCCCATCATCCCACTTATCTTTTCCACACACTCTTGGATTCAATTATCTCACATAACGTGTTATCTGGTGATACTACTGACCTCTCATAACTTCAAGTTAATATCATGTTGATCAAGCATGACAAGACATTGGGCACAAGATAATCAAATAAACATAAACATTACAATTCATAAAAATCAAATCAGAAGTCTTCACGTAGTTTCAAATCTAACACTTCCTAACTCTAAACACAAAATAACTAGTCGCTCATCGTTTCGAAGAACGAGTTAAACATCATTGATAATAGGGAAAAAATCAGACCACACCCTTAGCTTTTGGTCGTCTTACACTTTGTTCCCCCAACTTTGTTTTTTAGCACTTTGCCCCCCAGCTTTGTATTTCGTCCAACGTTACCCCCCGACGTAGCATGACTGTAAAAAAATATTTCGTTAAAAATGCCCCTCCACATGAGGCGTGCGTGTCAAAATTTAACAGAATATTCGTTTGGGGGGTAACGTTGGACATAATACAAAGCTGGGGGCAAAGTGGTAAAAAATAAAGTTAGGGGGCAAAGTGCAAAATGGCCAAAAGCTGAGGGCGTGGTCTGCTTTTTTCCCTAGATAATAATTGAAGTGAATATAAAGATTGAGAAGATTGTTTTTTAATGATTCTCTAGGATAGTTGTGGATCCCTCTCGTTTGATTCTTCTAATCAACTCTTTGGGTCGATGATTGATGCCTCTTCTTCTTTTGATCGATGATTTGTTCTCTTGTTGTTGATTTCTTCTGGTTGTTCCTGTAATTTGCTCTCACACGTAGTTTGTAATTTGTTGTCTAGCATTATGTGTGGATTGTCATACGTCTTCTGCCTTTTTAATGTTGCATATGAGTTTCTCTCTTAGTTTTTTTGGCCCATTAGGTTAAGAGACAACAATGCGCTTTCAACCAAACTTTGGGGAGACGAGCGACTTGCATGTCTTACAGGTACCTACGCGACTCGTGCAACTCTCTTTGTTCTAGTGCCAGTTTCTGCCACTTTGGAGAGATGACCCATGATGCTCTGTCGGTCGCGTGACCTTCTGCCTGGTTGACGCGGCTTGCGCGTGTCTCTGTGTTGTAGCTTGACTCACTAGTCTACCTGTGCGACTCACGCAACTTCTACCGCTGTCACGCTGCTCCTGCTGGCTCTCCTCTTCTGCTTGATCAACTCGAGTCTTCTCGAATACTTTCATTTATGCCTTATTTTGCACTGTTTTGACTCAACTGACTCTAAAACATAAAAATACATAATATTATCTAAAAGTAACAGAAAATACAAGGACTATGCAATATATCATCAATAATCGATGATGAAATATGGATGTTTTATACACTTATCAAGCACACCTTGTAGCACAATGATGTTTTGCATGAAGACAACTTGATTAACTTTGGTGTGCAATGATTTACTTGTATGATTCTAGTTAACCCAATTTCCAAGCATAGGTGGCATTCTGAGATGAAATATTGACTTGCGCATGGTGGCATTATTAGAACTTGATTTTTTTTGTTTTGAGTCTTGCTCGAGGACGAGCAATGATTTAAGTTTGAGGGTATTTCGTGAGTGATTATTTATAGTGATTTGAGTACCTGATTTCTTGTACTTTTTATTATTCCTTGTAGCACTTTTACTAGTTTTACTTTTGTTTTGTCATTTTATAGTTTTGAGTCGAATTGAAGTAAAACAAGGCATATTTGAAGGAAAATAGCATAGAATAACACAAGGATGAATGAGGAGCAATTTGGCAAGGTTAATAGCGGTTTCAAACCATAACCTAGCCAAGATAATGGATGAGACGAGGCAGTCCATCAACAGAAATGATCGGTCAACCAGTGGGACAATGCGACACAACAACCCACGCGGCTCGCACGGGTTAGAAAGTATGTCGCGCGACCAACACAATACTATGTGCTACCATACCGAACATCCAGAGAGTGGCGCCACTGGGGAAGAACCAGCACGACTTGTGCAGCCAGATACGCGACATGCCGCACGATAGTGAACAACATTGAGATATAGGTTGCTTGGTTAAGAAACCGTAGAAGTTGCAACCTACGGGCTAAAAACTATAAATAAAGAGAGACGTCCAGTAGTTAGGGCATCGCAAACATTCACAATAACTACAAGCATAGATCTCATAGCATACAGTTACGTTCTTAGTGTTATTCTGCATCGAATTCTATCGTTTGAAGCATTTCGATCATTGTTGAGGGAGAAATGTGATCAAGAGGAGCACATAATCAATTGAAGGAAGGCAGCAAAGAGTCAAAAGGGGAAGACACATCAAAATTTCACCGACATAAAGCGTTTAATCTTTTTCTCTTTATTGCATAACTTTATACGAGTTAGTGTTATTAAAATTTGATCATGAGTAGCTAAATCTCTCAGTGTCTGAGAGAGGATGTAGTTATCTCATATGGATGCACCTTGAGCCTATGTTTTAATTATTTCTATTGAAACTTTGTTTTGTTGGATATTATTTGTTGCTTATGCTACTTGGTATATTTGGCACACGTGTTTCTTTGATTCAATGTAGTGATATTGAGTTACCTTGTAGTATGTTGAATTTTTCATAGGAGCTTGCTAAGGCAACACTAGCATAGTAGAACAAGAAAATAAATCTCTAGACATTCGGCGCTATGGTCTACCAAGGAATCTAGATTATAGCTGTCAACCCTAATTCTCTTCTAAAACTCTGCATGGATCCTTGACACATTGAACTTTTGGAGAGGTGAATGTGCTTAACGGCCTCACATCATTTGGAGTTATAGGATTCTTTAGGTGATACGAAAGTGCGCTTAGTTTATCATGACAACTTAAGAACAAAACAAGAATCAATAAAAAGAGACTCAACATAGGGATCATTGGTGTTTTATCTATGAAATACCCACCTTCGAGATTAATGAAATTCGATTCCTAGATACATTGTTCTTAATCAGTTTCACAACCAAATCACTAAATCAATCAATTAAGTTTTGTCTTTGCTTTACTTTTTTAGCTATAGTCGTGGTTTACTTAGTTCTTTCTATTTCTAAATTATTTAAAACTTTGTTTCACTACATTCTCAATAATTTGGATTGCTATAACAAGATACGTACTCTCGAAGGATACAATACTTGGTATGTGAATCTTACTTACCATTTTATTATTACTGGACTCATATATTTGTGAACGTGCATGGCTGTTTACTATTCCACAGTACTAGTTACAAGCAAGCAATACACCCCATCAATAACCAAAATGGGAAGCAATGTAGAGCCAAAAGTAATCTAAATCATCTAAAATATGAGCACGTCTTTGCCTGGGAAGGTGAGCCCACTAGTAGAATCAACCTAAAAATATGCAAACAAAATTGAATGTCAAGCCTAAGGCCAGGCCCGTAAGGTAGAACAAAAGAAAGATAACGCCTAAAAGATAAAAAAATATCAAGGTAGAAATAGATCAACTCCTGAAGCTGGGGGAGATAAGGGAAGTCAAGTACCTTTAATGGTTTTCTAATGTGGTCTAGATCCCAAAGAATAATGGAAATAGGTGATGTGTATAGACTTTACAAACCTCAAAGAAGCATGCTCAAAAGACTTTTACCCCCTACGCAACATCGATCAGCTTGTGGATTCAACAAGTGGCTACGAACTACTCTCTACACGGATGTAGATTAGAGGTATAACAAATATTGATGACGGAGGACAACTGCAAAAGAAAAAAGCTCCCACTGACCACATGGTATTTTGCTACCTCGTGATGTCATAAAGACTCAAGAACATTGGAGTCACGTATCAACGCCTCGCGAATACTATGCAAGTTGATCTCATATATGTAGAAAACATGATTATAAGAAGTAGAAAGGTCAAAACATACGCTGAGAATCTCGAAAGGCCATGGAAATAACGATAAGGTTTAGCTTGAAGATTCTCTTATGGGATAGAAGGGAGAATGTTTGTCGTGCATATGATAACCTAGAAAGGAATGGAGCCCAACCCCGAGAAACTAAAAGCAATGTTAGACATGGCTCATCCTCGCACCACATATAGGTACAAAAATTAAATGGAAGAGTGGGAACACTCCACAAGTTAATCTCAAAAGCCAGGAAGCGAGCGCTCCTATTCTGCAAAGTACTCTAAAACATCAAGGATTTCTGTTGAACGAAGACTGTCAAAAGGCCTTCAAAGAGCTAAAGAAGTACGTCGTAATTCCTCCACTTATTGTAAAATCGATTGAAGGAGAGAAGTTATACATCTATTTGGCGGCTAGAGAGGAATCAGTAAACTCGATCCTCATTTGAGTAGAGGGACTAGACCATCGCCCCATATACACAGGGAGGACACTCAAAGATGTGGAGCTTTGATATGTCCATATAGGGAAGGTAGCCTATGCGCTCGTGGTGGTAGCCAGAAAACTCCAACTCTATTTTCTAGCTCATTAGATAATGGTCTTCACCAGGTATCATCTATGCACCATCTTGGATAAAGGATGAATGGGTAAATGTGTAGTATAATTAAAGGAATTCGACTTAACCTACACCTTACGGTCAGCCACAAAAGCCCAAGTATTAACATACTTTATTGTGGAAATAATCGAGGCAAAAGAAGCCCCATAAGAGCCCTCGTTGGATGGATATATCGATGTCTCAATAATTGGCGGACAAAGGAGGTGCATGAATAGTGTTACAAAACGCAATAAGAGAGCACTTGAAAGTCACTGCCAGACTAGAATTTATCGTAGAAAACAAAGAGGTTGAGAATGAAGCCCACCTCATTGCAATACAGATGGCAAAAGAAGGCACGAGTAAAAACATGTGAATTCACTACGATTCTTAATTGGTGGTACAACACGTAGTGGGAGATTATGACTCGAAAAAACCCAACGAAGGATTATGTGTGGGCGATGAACAAGGCTAAAGCAACATTCTCTTCTTTCGAATTAGTGAGAATACCAATAGCCGACAATGTCAAAGTAGATGCACTAGCTAGCATGCCTAACACTATGAACCCCGCGAAATCTTGCAGTATGACATGATAACACCAGTAACGAGGGTGCGTGGGAGAAATCCAAAGTATCTTCGTGACCAGACAATAACCCTTAAAAATGCTAGAGGGGTTGCAGCCAAAAAGAGAATAACGCAATTTTTCCTAAAAGATAGAGTGTTATACAAGACAGGGTTTTCACAACCATGCATGTGTTGCCTCAACGAAAAAGAATCTGAGCAGATCCTACAAGAGATACATGAAGGCAGCTTTGGAAACCACTCTAGAAGCAAAAACTTAGCCGTCAAGGTACTGCGACAGAGATATTAGTAGCCAACTTTAGCGCAAGATGCAAAGAAGTGTGCTAAAGCATACGTCCAGTGTCAAAGATACTTCGGGGGTGAACCATATGCATGCCTCACCATGAGAGCCTAATGTTATACAATGTCCCTTCGACTAATGGGGCATTGATATAGTCGGCCCACTAGCAAGGACAAGGAAGAAGTGCCTCCTCGTAGCAGTTGATTACTTCATCAAATGGGTAGAGACCGAGCCTCTACCAACGATCACTACCTCCAACGTAATCAACTTCTTGTGGATCATGTGCAGATTAAAGATCTTACACTTGCTAGTAAGCGACAATGGCTTGCAATTCAAAAGTGTATGAAAAATAGAATGTGAAACACTGGTTCGCGTTAGTGGGGTACCCCCAGGCCAACGAACATGTAGAAGTCACCAATCAGATCCAATGAAAGATGCTACTTGCAAGACTACTTTGGCAAGAGAGCAAGTGGGTAGAAGAGCTATGCGGAGTACTATGGTCTTACCGAATCACAATACGTGCCTTCACCACCCTCTCAAACTTGCATACATGCACGGAGAAGTTATACCGATAGATTCAGTACATGCCATTTGGAGGACTCGAGTATGGAGAAGTTAACAATGAATTCCATCTGGTGCTACAACTAGAACTCTTATTTGAGAGGAAGCGATGGGCCTTGGTCAGATCCGAGTACTACAAAGCAAATATGGATCCACGACTGTACCAAGTGGGTGATTTAGTGTTGCACATAATCTAGGCGTCCAAGACATTTGGAAAAACTGAAACTCACGTAAGAAGGCCCTTACAAAATTTCCAAAATCATACGACACGCGACATATAGTCGGTAAGATATGGAAGGATGAGAATACATGCGCCACTGGAGCGCCTTCAACCTTAGAAAGTCTTATGTTTAAAGTTCAAGTGTTAAGATAATACAACTATTCGTAGTAAGATGTATCTCTACATTATAAATGCTTGTAAGAAAACTTCTTTATTCGTGCTGGACCCCTGCCTCAAAACCGATAAACTTACTCGATCATGTCCTTCTACGAAAGAGTTGCCTCGTAAGAGCTTAGCTCTAATACCACCAAGGTCCCACCATATTACCGGGGTTATGACTCAACAACATGGCCATGACCCCCCAACACGAGACAAGCAACCTGAAATCGGTGCATCACCTGAATTGGTCTAGAGATGTAGAAAAGGCTCGAAGCGAGGGACAAGATTGTAAAAAGTACGTCGCTTCGAGTAGGCTAAAACGTGGATAAGAATCAAACTGTGCTCCAAACCTACGATACATGTTGCACGTTCTTAAAAAAAAAAAAACTAGGTGAACGCACCACATGGATACTAACTAAAAAAATATTCGCAAGAAACACACCCTTCTGAAGGCAAAAGCCACTAGGGGCCTGTAAATAAAGAATTCATGAGGAATCTGCCAGGAAGGATGTAATCCGTGAAAAGCAGACAATTGAACCAATATGAAGAATTCACGCGGAACTAACAAATAAGGAGAAGACCCCCCCCCCCAAAAAAAAAAGCAACAAACCCCTCTCTATAAAGCAACACCTCAGAATAACCTCTTAAATGAAGCATGAACTACGAAGCAAGAAAACCCTCACATAAGAAGCAACCTACACAATACTTAGCATTAACATTTCTTATTAACTATAATATCTTATTCTTAAGAAGGTTATCGTAGTAAGCCAAATCTTTACTCTGACACAATTAGGCCATTAACAAGTCTAGTTTTTTTATTCGAATTTGTGGCAACATTGGACGCAATGTAAATTATGAAAACACTCAAATAACTCGAGGTCTCGAAGTTTGAAGATCATTCTGACGTCTTGTCACTAAATATAGTTCGACCAAAAGGTCGATCTTTCGTGAGCTTGCCATTATTTAGTGAACTGAACCATAGTTTACCTTACTTGACCTCTAAAAGGAAACATGTTAGCTTTCCACGAGAGAGTTTGAAATAGGAACTTTTTTCACAAGAATGAACATAAGTAGCAATTTTGATTAGTTTACTCTATATGTCAAATAATAATAATAATAATAATAACTTACTTTAGACTCATCAAGCAGTCAACTACAGATCTTTTTTTCTCAACATATTATAAAATGAAAAATATCCACGCAATTCACTCAATACAATTCCAACAAAAAAAAGCACTATTTTTTTTCTTTTACTATTTTAGTTAGTGCATGTATGTATGTATGTAAAGTAAATAAGGAAACAGAGAAACCGGAACACCAAAGAAGAAAAATAAATTCCTTTGAAATTTAATCATTCAGTGTTGTTGTTGCTCGCTCGTCAAAATTGTTCTCATTTCCGCCGCCGCCGCAGAATTCAGCCGTCAATTTCAGGTACATTTTTATTTTTAACCCCTTCATTTTCATTTTTTTTTAGTTTCGTAATTTTCCCTTCATTTTGTTTCTCATGATCCGTGGAACAAATTGGTATTAGGGTTTTCTGACTTTGCTCCATGATTCTCCTCAATTTTATTTTTATGAATTGTACACAAAATGGTGTTATGGCTCTCTCTCTGTACCTACATCCCATCAGGTAGATATGTGGACATAACATGCGGTGATAGTGAGATCTTAATGCACGCGACGGTCGTGGCTGGTTTTTTTTTTTTTTTTTTTTTAAGAAATAAGAATTTGTGTACCGTGTTTTCTAAATAGTACACGTGGCGTAAATGTAGCAGCTGTAAAGTGAGTGATACACCGAAATTGTGATGATGATTATTGTTGTCATTGACATGTTACCGTGATTCCATGGTATTTGCAGGTTGCTCGCTCGCTTGCTTGCTGGTTGGTTGTTGTACCTTTCTCGGGAGAGAGTTGCGTTGCGTTGCGTAACCAACTCTCTCTCTCTCTCCCTCTCTCTTGTGAGAATCTGGTTGATCTTATTTGAGATTCTCGTACCATGGCAACCGCATTGCACGTTTCTGGCGTCAAAGTTCAAAATCCACGTACCGCAAGGTCATACGCCCAACCCATTTGGAGAGAGCAGCGTCTACAGTTGGCAGCTCCTGTGCCTGTTGTTTCTGATCAATCCGTGTTACCGATGAGTTCTAGTCGAAAGACGGGAGCTCTGTACGTTAGTTGCAAGGGTGGCAAGGTTGATGTCCTAGAAAAGGAAGATACTGTGAGCCAAGAGTTTGAACAAAATGTTAACGACTTGACGTGTGTGATGAAGTTTGGTGGTTCGTCTGTTGCCTCCGCAGATAGAATGAGAGAAGTAGCCGACCTCATTCTCAGTTTTCCTCAAGAGAGGCCTGTTATAGTTCTTTCTGCTATGGGAAAAACAACTAACCACCTCCTAGCGGTACTTATTCTTATCTGCATTTACTTATATTTTGTTGTTTAAATGACTCTTTCATGGATTTTTTTTTTTTTTTTTTTTTTTGTTATGGAGCTGATGTCTTATGTAACAGGCAGGAGAAAAGGCTGTGACTTGTGGTGTTAAAAACGTTTCTGATCTTGAAGAACTAGCCTTCATAAGAAATCTGCATTTGGGGTAACTACAGCTTCAATCTACATTCATAATTTTCTTTCAAAGATGTTTTTCTGAGTGAATTGTCGCCCTCCTCTCAGGACCGCTGTTGAGCTGGGTGTTGAAAGGTCTACAATTGCAAGTGAGTATTCTTATGCTATACAATGCATATACTAAACTATAGAACAATTTCCTATTGCATTATATCCATGCTTGTCGTGTCAGAAACTGTTTAAAAGATATATCTCATTTTGAGAAAAATAAAAGTTATGTAATCTTCATCCCAAATGTCGTACATGGAAAGGATGCTGTTTGAACCCATTGGCGTTTGCTTTCTTTGTAATAGTTGATCGTGCAAGCTTTCACATTTGTCTGTGTATGAAAATCACAGTTACCCTGTTATAGCCCCTCATTGTCGACAATATCATTATGAATTTGGGGCTCCATTCTTTCTTGTTCGGTGAATTCATCGGACCCAACCATTTTGAACTAAGTCCTGTTACCCTGAACAACTTGTACTGCTGCTTATCATCAGATTGCTTCTTTTCATGATTGCTCGTTATCTTATGGAGAACATTCTTGCAGAACACCTGTCTGAGTTGGAACAACTTCTGAATGGAATTGCTATAATGAAAGAGCTGACTCCAAGGACAAGGGACTACATTGTCTCTTTTGGGGAGTGCATGTCGACAAGGATTTTTGCTGCGTATTTGAATAAAATTGGTGTAAAAGCTCGTCAAGTATGGTTTTTGTTCCACCATTCTATCAGTCTTCCGTTTGGGATTTTAATTTTCTGGCTTCCTAATAAATAGGATTAACTTTTCAAATATCAAAATAGAATTATATCATTTTATGGTTGTTAATCTCGTTTCCTCCAAAGGTAAAACTAAAGTACTTCTGAACTTTTAATTTTAAGTATCTTGAATTTATTTCATATGATTATATGAACTAGCTAGCTAGATGTTTTCAGCCTTTTACTTTTCTTACTCTACAATTTATAGTTTCTGGTTGGATGGCATGGGACAACAGCAGAATGGCTTGGATGTTTTAGCTCCCTGATGATAGAATATGATTCTTAACCCAGCAGAATTGAGTGATTGCATATGATTCATGATTTTTGCTATGCATCAGTTTTAAATTTTACTTTCTCCCTTGTCCACAAGTTTTTAAGTGAAGATTACCATTCTGTCATGTTGAAAGGTCATATATGCTGCAATCAAATTCCTCTTGGAAAGCTTCTCATTATCATGTTAATCAGTACATGAACACGTTGAGCTCTATGGGGCTGCAGCACTTTCTGGTTTCTATTTGGCTAGTAAAATGCATTGGAACTTCTGGACACTGGCAGACTATGCACAACAAACACTACTTTATCGTGACATCTCTTTGTAGCATAGTCACTAGTATCACTGCTGTTATTTGAATTTGTTGTGGTAAGAAAGGCATAATAAAGGTTCGCATCTTTTGTCTTTGCAGTATGATGCCTTCGAGATCGGTTTCGTAACAACTGATGATTTTACAAATGCGGATATATTGGAAGCAACTTATCCTACAGTTGCAAAGAGATTGCATGGAGACTGGATCAGCGATCCTGCAATTCCTATTGTGACTGGCTTCCTAGGAAAGGTTGCTCTATTTCTGATCCCAATTTGCATGTTATATATTAATATCTTACCTCAAATATATACACAATATAGTTATAATGATATCTTGGCCTAATGTCGTTACTTGTAGGGTTTGAAAAGCTGTGCAGTGACTACATTAGGCAGAGGCGGTAGTGATTTGTCTGCCACGGCAATTGGCAAGGCATTGGGATTGAGGGAAATTCAGGTTGGCCATCATCCTTTTTTTTGTTTTTACTTTGATTATTCAAATGCATATATGCATTTATTTCTGTAAAGTCGTAAGATGACTCCCACGTGCACAAGTTCTTTTTATAAAGAGAATATTTATAAATGTATGTAGGCTAGATCTTTGTGCAATCCTGTAGTAATCTACTTGTAATATACAGATGCAGTTATGAACACCTTATAAACATACTAATTGCAAACAGAAAAAACCTTGCATGACAAAGCAATTACTTTGGCCAGCTATGTTTGTAAACTTGAATAAATGATATCATGTGCATAGACACAAGTTAACTATTTGAATTTTTTGCAGGTTTGGAAAGATGTGGATGGTGTTTTGACCTGTGATCCTAATTTATACCCTGGTGCAGAACCAGTGCCTTATTTAACTTATGAAGAGGCAGCTGAACTTGCTTACTGTGGTGCTCAGGTACCATTTACAATTCACTTTTAGATGTATGCCTATGAACCTTTCACATTTTATGCGTGGGTTTGGTGTTTTCCGAAATCCAAAGAAAATATTGAAGGAGAATTTATGTGTTACGAGGCATTCTCTGGCCCTGATTCAAAAGATTAGTTTCATGGTAGGTAAAGTTGATTTGCCTATTATATGTAGACAAAAAGTTTAAGTTTCTAATGTTATTAACATTTGAGTTCTGGAGTTTAGATATGCTACTTGCTTTTTCGTTGGCTGAAGAGTGGAGATATAATAAAAGGATAATTTCTTAGTAGGGGTCAGGGTCGATTTCGTTCTTGTTATGCTATTTGTTACAAACTCACTTGTTTCTTTTGGTTGATAGGTTCTCCATCCACAGTCAATGACTCCTGCTAGGGAGGCTGAAATTCCCGTTCGAGTGAAGAACTCTTATAATAGAAAAGCTCCTGGAACCCTTATCTCCCGAACAAGAGACATGAGCAAGGTTACTAGCATAGTTGTACGAAAAACTTAAGTAGATGGTCGCAATGTTTCATAACCCCTGTATTTCTTCTTTCCCGTTTCCAGGCCGTTCTTACAAGCATATTCTTGAAACGGAATGTCACGATGTTAGATATTGTTAGCACTCGGATGCTTGGTCAATTTGGCTTTCTTGCTAAGGTAATGCCAGACAGATAATACTGATATGTTTCTCATGTAAATCACTTGATACTAATTAAAAGACAGTTTCTTATAAATTCAGGTTTTCTCAATATTCGAGGATTTGGGCATTTCTGTGGATGTTGTCGCCACAAGTGAAGTGAGTTTATCCTTGACGTTGGACCCCTCCAAGATATGGAGCAGAGAACTGATCCAACAGGCAAGCATATTATATCATGATTCATTTCACCGTTAGCCATTTGAAACTATCAGTTGCTACCCATATTATACTTATATAAAACCTTTCTTTCGTCAATTGCTACTTATTGTATGCAGAACTTATCTAATTTTGTTTTTTGCATTTTCCATTTACTTTTTTATTTCATCATGGTTTCTGCTGCCCCCTTTCTCGAGCAGGAACTGGATCGTCTGATAGAAGAACTACAGAAAATTGCTGTTGTAAATCTTCTCCAGAATAGATCCATCATCTCTCTCATTGGAAATGTTCAGAAATCTTCAATGATACTAGAGAAGGTGCAAGCCTACTGCTAATCTTCTCTCTTGAGTGCGATCTTTATAAAATTCCAACTTTAACAACTTCTGTTATATGAAGTTACTAGTGTTTGCATTGAACTGGTAAAATAAAGGGTTTATGTTTCTTCAATTGCAACTGCTCAAAGTTTAGAAATCAGTTAAATGCTATCTGTGAATTTAACAACACTAGCCAACAATAATGTATCACAATGTTGTGTTAGCCTGTAATATGGTTTATGTTGCCTATAGGAGATAAACAAATGAATGAAACAGTGGTTTTGTGGAAAAAATAAACTTGTCGTAAAGTTTCCACTAAGCTTTTCATATGCCTCCTAACAAAATCAGTTTGCAAACTTCTCAAAAATTTGGAGCAACAGTTTGTTCATTTTGTGCGGTTGTTACCATTGTGATTGTTCTTGTTTTTTGATTCATAAATACTGGCAGGTATTTCATGTCCTTCGTAAAAACGGAGTAAACGTCCAAATGATCTCTCAAGGCGCTTCGAAAGTCAACATATCGTTGATAGTAAACGATATTGAGGCAGAACAATGCATTAAGGCTCTTCATGCCGCTTTCTTCGAGAACCCGACTTTGTGAATAGCATCAGGAGTAAACTGGATAAGAAAATTCAAGATGCAAAATTTCGAAACATGATTGGAGCCATTGGAATTAATAGTTAATCATAGATATTTTTGTATAATGTTCTTAGTGTAATAGGCAATTAAGGTTAGCCTATTTGAAATGATGTGGAATAGAATAATTTTTCCCAGACATTTTTTTTTCTTTTTAAATTTAGATGAAGGGCAATATTATCCTCAACTCACTGTTTGTGGTATATAGTTAAATTTCGTATTTATCAATAAGATTATTATTATGTTTTAATATTGTCCTTTTGTAAGTTAATACTGATTTTTAGGGTCAGTTTTATTTTTATTTTTATTGTTGACATGTAAATGCAATAATATTGCAAAACCTCAAATATTGAGTGTTCAAGATTGAAAGAAGAAGTTGTGTGTTTATTCATATCACAAATACACCTATATATATACAAGAGATTCAGCAATGTTAGGTAAGAAATGACCCACTACACCCACTTATATTTTAACACTCCCCCTCAAGGTGGAACATAGATATTAATCATGCCCAACTTGTTACAAAGATGATCATTACGAGCCTCATTTAAAGCTTTTGTGAAAATGTTTTCAAGTTGATCTCCAGTCTTCACATGTCCCGTAGAAAACAAATTCTGTTGTATTTTCTCACGAACGAAGTGACAATCGATCTCAGTATGTTTGGTTCGTTGGTGAAACACGGGATTAGAGGCAATGTGAAGTGCCGCTTGGTTATCACACCATAGCTTTGCAGGTATCAAAGTTTGAAGGCCAACTTCAGTCAATAGTTGATGAATCCACATTACCTCACAAGTTGATTGAGCCATAGCTCGGTATTCTGATCCAACACTCGATTGAGACACAACATTTTGTTTCTTACTTTTCCAAGAAATCAGGTTTCCTCCAAAGTAAACACAATATCCAGTAATAGACTTTCGATCAATTTTGGATCCTGCCCAATCTGCATCGGAGAAGCACTCTAAACGTTTATGATCATGCTTTTTATACATCATGTCTCGTCTGAGTGCTCTTTCAAATAACACAAAATTTGTTCCAAGGCTGCCCAATGATGAACTGTTGGAGAAGACAAAAATTGACTTACAGTGCTGACTGGGTATGCAATATCTGGCTGTGTAACTGTAAGATAATTTAGTTTTCCAACCAATCTCCTGTATCTTTCAGGATCTTTATATAAATCTCTATCCTGAGAGAAATGTTCATTAGGTGATATCGGGGTATTAGATGGTTTGGCGCTCAATTTTCCTGTTTCAGTCAAGAGATCAAGAACATATTTTCGCTGAGATAAGAAAATGCATTTCTTACTTCTCATCACCTCAACTCCTAAGAAGTATTTCAACGATCCCAAGTCCTTTGTGTGAAATTGACTCTGAAGAAAAGTCTTCAAGGATGTTATTCCTTGAACATCATTCCCTGTAATAATAATATCATCCACGTAGACAACAAGAAGGATGATGCCAACTGAAGAGTGCCGATAAAATTCTGAATGATTTGACTTGCTCTTTTTCATTCCAAAGTTTTCAATCTCTTGACTAAATTTACCGAACCAAGCACGAGAACTTTGTTTCAATCCATATAAAACTTTACGAAGATAACAGACTTTCCCATGCTCCCCCTGAGCAACAAAACCAGGTGGTTGTTCAATATACACTTCTTCTTGTAAGTCCCCATAAAGAAAAGCATTCTTCACGTCAAGCTGATATAACGGCCAATCATGAGTAGCTGCCAAAGAGATAAATAGGCGAACATAGGTCAATTTAGCACTGGAGAGACTGTATCAGAATAATCTATTCCATAAATCTGAGCATATCCTTTAGCAACAAGACGCGCTTTTAGTCGAGCAACATAGCCATCCGGATTAACTTTAATAGCAAAAACACATTTACACCCAGTAACATGCTTTCCTGCAGATAAAGTCACTAAATCCCAAGTACCATTAGCATCTAAAGCATTCATCTCCTCTATCATAACGACTCGCCAACCAGGGTGAGATAAGGCCTCATTCGTGGTTTTAGGAAGTGATACAGAATCAAGGGAAGCAATAAATGAGCATGAAGTGGAAGATAAATGCTTATAGGAAACAAATGAAGAAATAGGATGGGTGCATTGGCGTTTACCTTTATGAAGTGCAATTGGAAGACTAAGATCAGTCTCTGGCGGATCCGATGACGAAGGAGCTACCGGAGGAGGACATGTTACAGGCGGAGCTGCACGCCTAGTATAAACATGGCGTATAAGTGGTGGTAGTGTTGGACCCACTATATGTGACTGATTGGTGATGTGATATGCCAACACATCATTTGTCTCCCTCTGATTATTATCAGTAGTAGCCGAAAAAGGAAAGCAAGAAGAATTCTCTGCAAAAGTAACATCCGCAGAGACCAGGAATTTATTCAAATTCGGCGAATAACACATATACCCTTTTTGTAAGCGAGAATACCCTAGAAAGACACACTTAATAGACTTAGAATCTAACTTCGTTACATTAGGACGAGTATCACGAACAAAACATATACTACCAAATATGCGCAGTTCAATAGGAAATAATGACTTAGCATGAAACAATGTGTTGTAAGGAATGGCACCCTGAAGAACCGAAGAAGGCATTCGATTAATTAGAAAACAAGTTGTTAAGACCGACTCCGCCCAAAAGTATTTACGGACATGGTTTTGAAATAAGAGTGCCCTTGCTGTCTCGAGAAGGTGTCGATTTTTGCGTTCAGTAACACCATTTTGAGGAGGTGTGTCAACACAAGATGACTGATGAAGAATGCCATGATGTGTCATATAGGATTTAAAGGACTCATAAAAATATTCTTTGGCATTATCACTTCGAAGGACTTTCACCGAGGTATTGAATTGATTTCGTATTTCGGCACAAAATACAGTAAAGTGAGAAAACAACTCTGGTCGATTTTTCATTAAATATAACCATGTCATGCGTGAAAAATCATCAACAAACGTAACAAAGTATCTAAAACCAGATTTTGACACAACAAGACAAAGACCCCAAACATCTGAATGGACTAACTCAAAGGGAGCAGAAGCTCGTTTATTGACTCTAAGGACATATGACTGCCGATGATGCTTGGCAAATTGACACGACTCACAATCTAAAGGCTCGAGACTCTGAATTGAGGATAAAGCTTTTTTAAGATGGGGAGAGATGGATGACCCCAACGACAATGAACTTCAAAAGGGGTGGCAATAGAAAAACATGCAACGGGCCCAGGTAACGACACTTGACTAACCAGAACGTACAAACTTACCGAAACATGCCCTCTACCAATAATCTTCTTCGTCAAGAGATCCTGAAAGAGATAATAATCAGGAAAAAATGACGCGAAACAATTTAATGCACGAGTAATTTTACTGACAAATACCAAATTGAAATAAAAGTTTGGCAGGTTTAATACAGAGGAAAGAGTGAGAGATGGAGTAGGGTGCACAGTGTCAGATCCTAAAACATGAGAAGCAGAGCCATCGGCTAAAGTTACATGAGAGGGAGAGGGATGGGATTTGAAAGTAGTAAAAACATTAGGGTTATCTGTCATATGGTCAGTAGCTCATGTATCAATGACCCATTGGGTGGCGGATGAAAGCAAACATGTATTTGGGTTACCTGACTCAGCGATGACAGGGATAAGGTGAGATGAATGCTTTGTTGCTTCTTGGTACTGAAGGTACTTAGCAAACTCATCGGCATAGACTGTTAGGACCTGGCCAGAAGGCGAATCCTGGGATGCAGAAGCAATATTGGTCGAGTGAGAATATGACCTAAGATGCTGAGATGGAGGCCGATAACTTTGATGAGGAGGCTGAGGCTGGGCCTGATAATTTTGATAACTCTGATAGGGATTTGAAGACCCTTTTAAGCCTTGCTTGCTCAAACTTTTTCGATAATTCTGCTTTGTATGACTCCGTTTATGACAGTAATTACATTCAATTCCCCCCGATGTATATTGTTGGAAATTTGCCTTATTCTGATCGGTTGGTGGAGATGCAATTGATACATTATTGCGAGAGACAAGTGCACTAGAGGGATGAGTAGCAGAAGCCATTACATAACTGGAATTTGTCCGAAGTACACGTGCAAACACCTCGTTTAAAGAGGAGATATCTTTGCTTGAAAGAATTTGGGACTTAGCAATGTCAAACTGAGGACCTGCCAGAAAACTCATTACCACCATGGTTTCCCATTGGGATTGCTGCACTTTAATTTCGGCACTAAATGGTAGCAAAACATTTAATTCTTCATAAACTTTTCGAAAGTGCATAAAATAAGTCTGAAGGGAGTGACTACTTTTATCAGGGCGGTAAAACTCTTTGCAGACATCATAAATGCGAGAGATATTGCCTTTTCCAGAATACAAGAAATCAAGATATTCTATTAATTCTTTAACGTACTCACAGTGATTAATAAGTCTAACCACATCCGTGTCGATGGAATTTCGTATCTGCAAAAACAATCGGGCATCATCTTTTAACCAGTCCTTTCGAGTTTCACCTGTGGGAAGGGGGGGGTCGTTAGTGAGGTGATCTTCCTTTGAAATACTGCGCAAATATATCCGGATCGTCTTTCCCCATTCAAGATAATTAGCTCCCGTAAGTTTATGCTATGTGATATAGGACATAACAGGAACCACATCAGTCATGACAAGAGTTTGTTTTTCTGGTGTGGGTGTATCTCCACTCATTTTTTTTAAAGTAATGTAAACACTGATAGACTACAAAGCGGTGACCAGCGGTGACGGAGAGAGAGAGAGAGCAACTGCGGAGAGAGAGAGAGAGAGAGCAGCAGGGGCAGAGAGAGAGAGAGCAGCGGTGGATGGTGGTGGTGACGCGGAGTGTGGCAGAGCGCGGTGGTGTAAGTGTGAATGGCGGTATCAGCAAGGTTCAGTTTGAACCTCAATCGAAATAGGACACCGACGATGTTAGGTCAGAATTGTCAGAACCGAACACCGGCGATTGTGAGCCAGAATTACTATCAGAACACCGGCGATTTGAAGCCGAAATTGGTGGTGGCGGTTGCGGAAGCGGATTGACTTGTTGCTCGGCAACTAGAAAACAAATTGAACCGAAGGATTCGTAGCTTGCTCTTATACCATGTTCAAGATTGAAAGAAAAAGTTGTGTGTTTATTCATATCACAAATACACCTAAATTCAGCTATGTTAGGTAAAAAATGACCTACTACACCCACTACATCCACTACATCCACTACACCACTACACCACTACACCCACTTATATTCTAACATTGAGACATACCCGTTTGGATGTATTCTCATTGGTTTGATTTGTTTGGCTGTTTGAAAATTGTTTTAAAAAATGTATTAGAAAATAGAAAATAGTTTTGGATGTAATTTCGATGTTTGAATGTTGGGAAGAAAAGTAAATATAAATTTATCTCATAAATGTGATTGGTATTATAAAAATAATTTTTTAACTAATAATAGTTCAATGAGGTTGAAATAATGATAAATAGTGATAAAATTATTGGTTTGTCTCACATTTTTTGAAATAAGGTTCTATGGGTTTGTTCTCATTGAAACCAACAAATGTCTCATTTTAATTTATCTTCTAATTATGATATAAAACGTGTTCCAAGTCAAAGTAAAAGGAAAATTTGCTATTGTGATGACACTGTGGTAATCGTGATTTGAAAAAAATTGTGTTACTCGAATGCTGGTCCTTTTATTGAGTAATGCGTGTCACAGTGATACAAAAGGTGACCCTTTGAAAGGTCCTAATACACTGTTAATTCCACTACCTAACTAGACCACAAAACAAAGAACCACACTACCCTAAATCACTACAGTTTCAATAACAAGTACCCTTCACAAGATGCCTACCTTTTATTTGGCTCTAGTGACTACTGTCTCCCATGGAGCTAATATTTACATATCAACGATAGAAAAATAGATTAGACATGTGATACGCTCCAGATACTCTAGGAACATGCATCCGACGTACAAATTATCTGGAGAAATACACCACTATTCAAGAATCATCAGCTGGGCGCTTGCCCACTCGGATTAAACGCCAACGCTGCTCAGGGGTCAAGTCCACTAGGTCAACCATAATGACTGAAGGGATATGAGAGTCATCGGCAGGTCGAGGGGTCCCAACCGGAGGTGGGGGATGTAGGACCTCAGGAATATCATGGAGAATATCCAAAAGAGGAAGAGTTAAGTCACTTGGAAACCCTGGGAGAGACCTAACGGCTTCCCGTCATATCCAGTACGCACCATATCTCTGAACTCATGACGGAACGACTCTCAGATCTACAAAGGATTCTTTAAATCCATCACTGCTTGAGCACGAGCCATAACTAACGCCACATCGTGCTCCATGGCCATTTCAGCCACTCTACGCTGACGACATCCCTATTCTCGGATAGCAAAGAAACCAGCTCATCTGATTCTTGATTTGTCCTCCAAACTCACCACTTGGGCCTTCTCCAAGACAAGACCACGCCCTAAACCCCATGACCTCTTGCGTTCATCCTTCAGCAACCCCTCATGGACACCTTGCATAACTTTCATATCAGCTTCAAGGTGAGCAATTTTATTCGAGCTTCAATGAGATCTTTCTCCATGTTATCCTGATGGCGGTAAATCAATCCTGAGCTGGAAGACATTTGATCCCTCTTTGATCCGATGACATCAAAGAGCATAAATAGCTAAAATCAGACAAATAAGGAAATAAATAAGTTAAACACCCCGTGGGAAAATACAATGCAAAAATTATGGATCATACCTCACAAAGGTCATTGCACACTAAATCCTAGAGCGATGATAAGGGAAAGTTTCGTAAGAGCTCGCAATCTACCCTATTTAATAGCCACTCAAAACGTGGCGGCAAAAGCTCGCGTCCTTAGGATCGGCAGAGAGGTGTTTGAACTTTTAATGGGAACCACAAGAGAAGCATAACTAGGTCCTTCCCCTCTAGGGCGGGAGCCGTACGAGTAGAAGGTACCGAACGCTCTTCTATCATATTTACAAACGCATGAGTATTGCTAGAATTTAAAGTTCCCCCTAAGATTAACGTCGCCTGCCGCAGCTGGGGCACGATGATCATGACCCGTTGTTGGAGCGGAAGAGGAAACTAGTATACTAATCTGCGAGGATGTGGTTGATATGGAAACATCCGACGACATTGAATTTGGTTTGGTAAGGGAAGAAGACCCCATAGTCCATGCGAAGATGCCACTATCCACAACTACCACACATGCCAACGGGTTCGGCCTTTGGACAAGTCAGAAATTTGGAGAAGGTGAGTGAAAGCAAGAAATAAAAGCCTTACAAAATGAATGATTGATGTGCCAAGGTTGGGGTGGAAATTCCAAAAGCTCGGGACCTTCCTGCAAACCTGCCATCGTTAAAGTCTATGACTCCTCCAAAAAATCACACACATCATAGGTACCGGTATAAAGGTCTGTGCTTATTAGAAAGGCCATCTCATGAACAACAATCTTGAGATTAGGGACTACGTACCTTAAGCCCCAATGAGTAGGCACTCCCCATGGAGAAGCCAATCTACCTCTGAGCTTCATAAAGAAGAACTTACGTTTCCAATCACCCAACTGAGGACTACGTCTGGTAATCGTTGTAAAACTTTGTCGGTTATCATGGTGTACGAAGCTGAAAAAGGAAAGACCATTAGAACATGTGCAGAGGATGAAAGCAGCACCAACCCTATAGGGGTCCATCATAAGGTTGAGCTGCTTACAACACAAGATAAACTCGATAAGATGACGAAACGAATTGGGAGTGAGTTGTCTTGGACACACTTGCTAGTATCGGTAGAGAGATTGGAGAAAATGATGGAAAAATAGTCGGAGTCCGCATCGTATCTAGTCCGAGTATATTGTCATATACACATTTAAAAGATCATAAGCCATATGATGAGAAATAGGGATGACAATATCATATTCGCCAGGGTTTAGACGATGCCTATCAAACAACAATAGTACAAATTCCAAAGATTTTGTGCTTACTAACGACCCCACACGTCCTCCCCCTAACATGGTCCTATCATTCAGTTGGGTTACGCTAAATATAGAAAATTGATTCACATGCAAATATTCCTCTCTACGCAAACAATCCATCCTTATGGCATCCACAAGAGAGGCATTAAATCGCAAAAGGTATGGGAGGAGACGCCATCATATGCCCCAGAAAAGCCGCCGATAGCCCGCCTTCGTTTCTTACCCTTAGACGGGAAAGATCACTTGAACCAGCAGAGGACGCGTGCGTAATGCCATGCAAAAAGGAAGGATTTTTCGAATTAGAAGATCCACTCTTGGAATGAGAATAAGAATTGAAAGCTCGAGAGGATGTCATGAATTGAGTTATTAAAAAATATGGAGGGAAGATGAAGTGTTGAAAAGGGCTAAGTACAAAAAAAGGAGTAGAATTGACAGCAAAATAGATAATGAAAGGGACACTCCTCTAGAAAAGTGAAGAGAACATTCGCAAAAGCTGCAAGTACAGGAAAAAAGTGGAAGGGCAAAAAGTGAGGAGAATGTTGGGGTTAAGCATGATATTTATAGGGAGAAACCCACCTACCCAACTCCCAACATTAATAGGATATTAAAAGAGCCTCAGGGATGGGCGACACCCTCAACCAATCGCAGTCGCATGCACCTGGCACCTTTTGATACGTTTGGAGGGATTCCAGATAGTGGGAGACGTGCACTGGTATCGGGTATGAACTCATGAATTAATAGGGTTTTAATTTCTAATGCATGTCAAAATATGATTTAAAAACTAATAAAGCGTGATACAACTGGGAAAGCAAAAACACACGATGCGAAAAAATGACAAAAAACTTCCTTTTCTTTCAACTAAGAATTCATCAAAAGTACAGGGAATGCCAACACTTCAACACAAAAGAAAATTTGCAAAATGCACTAAATAGAAGAACGGGGGAGTACCATGCCTGCAGATATCACATCCTCAGGAGTGGAAGGTCTCGGGAGGAAAGTGGAAATAGGCACCATCAGGCGAACGCTTTAACCACCACTCTAACTGGGAGAAGGAGCAGCACCAATTAGACCCTTACTTTGACCCGATGAGGCAGCGACACCAGAATTCATACGACAAAAGAGACGAAGTGTGTCATATATATCAGAAGGTTGCTTGCTACGACTGACATCCAAACGACATATGTTAGCATCGGGTTTAAGGATCTCCTTCCCCTTGGCCTATTTGGCACACTCCACGAAACCCCAAATAACATGGCCCACCAGATACCCAGGGTAATTCTTGGTAAAGTGAGCTTTGCACTGTTGAAATGTCTCCCGCTGAGCAAGAGCGACGACCTCATCCAATTTGGCTTCCAATACTTTCGGCATAATAATGCCAAGGGAAGGAAGGGGAACCACATGAGCTTTTGCCAACTCCTCGATGACAATCCTGCCGCGTAGCTACGACAACTCCAAGTCCTTCTCCAACTTTGCCTTCTCTTGGGCCCACACACACTTTTCTTCCTCCAAAAACTCAGTTTTACTCTTCATCTCTAGATCCGAGGCCTTAAACTCATCAATGGTCGCATGTAATCGCGGGCGTCGGAGAGCAACTCGTTGATACGCAACACTTTTAGCTACCGCCATCCTATAAGCTTCAGACTCAACCTTAACATCCTCAAGTCTCTCGGAGTTATGAGCATGTTGAGACAAAAAAGCATCAACAAATTCCTCCTCCCACCTCTTAAGTCTTTTTTTGGATAGGGTAGCGGCTCCTCGAGACTTGCCCACTTCGCGCCACATTCTTCAACAGAAGATTGATGAGTGTCGAGCGCTACTACATAAACCATGGACTCAGAAATTCAAATAGGTCCCAAGATCAAAGAATTCTCTTGCCGATGCGATGGCAAAATATCCGATGATAGAGGGAGTGTAGCATTATGCTAAACTCCCATGGCCTAGTGTTATTTCTTTTTTAGAAAGTGATGTAGGCAATTTTTTTCCATTGTTTACCAATTTTATTTCTTTGGAACCAACAAATTTTCAGTTCAAAAAGTTGAAATTGGTTACAAACTATTTTTTTCCTTTTTGTTTTGTTTTGTTAAACTTTGAAATTTTTGAGACAAATTTGATCCAAACATGGGCGAAATTTTCACCACCAAGACTTACGTGGATAACTTGTTTCTCTTCGCTAAAATTGTTGAAATATTATTAAATTGATGTATGCACCCCCGTTCAAAAATTATTGTCATCCCATTTGATGTACTAGAGAAACTATGGCGCATATGATTTTTTCCATACAAAAAGATATTTAACGTTTAAAAATCAGTTATGTAATGATGCACGGATATACCTAAAAAACTAGTGCACCGGTATCGGATACGTATCCGATACCGATACGCTACGGATACACTACCGATACGAATCTGATACGCCACGTGGCGTATCGGTTAATTAAAAAAAAATAAAAAATTTCCGATACGTATCCGATACATATTTGAGGCGTATCGAGAATATTTTGGGTCTTTTTAATAAGTTTTTAAATTGATGGCAACATCAATAAATACCACCTACAATTAAAACTTAAAACAAAATCTTTTAATCTAATTAGTAATTAACTAGCTCGTGATCATAATTCCACTTTTCTCACTTCTAAATTCTAATCAATTTTTCTTCTTTCTCAATCCACCTCCACCAAGACACCAAATCCATGGTTGTGGCCACCTTCTACTCGCTCACCACCACCTTCATAATTCACTATATTGTTATAATCACTTTTATGAACTAATATTTTTTGTATCAATTCTTACTTACTATGAACGTGTCATTTAATTTTTGTAATATTAATATTAATATATTTATATATATATATATAGGCGTATCATTGCCGTATCCGTATCGCCTATTTTTTGAAAATCTGTATCGCCGTACCCGTACCGTACCGTATCCGTATCACCGTATCGCGTACCCGTGCAACATACTTATGTTTAATCAAAACATAAACATGAGAAATTATTAATTTAAATAAAATAATTGCCACCAGGCACCAGTAATGTATAGTATATTTTTAACAAATATATATATATAGATATTATATTATCTAAATTATCTAAAAAGATAGAGATAATTATTTCCGTCCTCCTCCATTTGGTGTACGGTACCAGTACCATTTTACACACAGTGAGTGTGGAAATGGCAGCACCTGCAATTTTCCTCTCACCCACAGACACTGTAACCGCTTCACCTACCTCCACTCGTTTCGTCAACACACGCACCACCGTCCGTACAACAAAACACCGCCGCCTCTCATCCATCGGTTCAAAATTCACGATACGCTGCGTTTTGTCCTCCTCGCCCTGGTCACCTCCCTCCACACTCCGCCGCGAACTCAACCGCAACGGAAATTCCAGAATCCGAACTCCGCTCGAATCGGAACAGCAAAACGACGCCATTTCGCTGTTCAACGAGCGGATTCACCGCGAGCAGAGTAAGCGAGAGTCGCAGTCTCAGTCGTCTCCGTCGCGTCAGGTGATGGATTCCGCGGAGGCGGACAAGTACATTCAGCTCGTCAAGGAGCAGCAGCAGAGAGGCTTGCAGAAGCTGAAAGGGGAGCGAGTTGGCGATAATGGAGGTCAGTTCAGTTATAAGGTGGATCCCTATACTCTTCGTCCTGGCGATTACGTCGTGCATAAGAAAGTAGGAATCGGACGGTTTGTTGGTGTCAAGTTCGATGTTTCCAAAGGCTCCACGGAGCCGACGGAATATGTGTTCATAGAGTATGCTGATGGAATGGCGAAGCTGCCGGTTAAGCAGGCGTCTCGCATGCTCTATAGATACAGTCTGTGAGTTTCTCTTTTTGTGGTATTTTTTTTATTTTTTGTTTAGATGAGTCATGGTCGAGGTTCTTAGCGTCGGTTTAATGTGTTGTGTTGTGGATTCAGTCCGAATGAAACGAAGAAACCACGGACGTTGAGTAAATTGAATGATACTAGTGCGTGGGAGAAGAGAAGGATCAAGGGTAAAGTTGCGGTTCAGAAAATGGTTGTTGATTTGATGGAGTTGTACCTACACAGACTCAAACAGAAACGGCCTACATATGCGAAAAATCCTGCCATGGATGAGTTTGCATCTCAATTTCCTTATGAACCTACTCCCGATCAAAAGCAGGTAATGAGTACACTACTTCTTCTTCTGTTTGTTTTTAGATGCTATTATATCGTTGGAAGCTCGATAGATGATTCTTACTTGGATAGCTTAGTTCCACCAGCATGTTCAGATAAATGGGTGATGTACGCTAGAATTATGGTCTTACGTAGTCAAAGACTTTTTCAGTTTCCTTAAGCTTATTACAGTGGTGCATACGAATGATATTATGTTGCAATTGTCTTGGTTCTCTTGGTAAATTAGCTAGTATTGAGTTGAGATTTCATTTTCTACTGGCATTGGTTGATGGTAATCTCTCTGACGATTTAGATTTCACATTAGGCGTTCATGGACGTGACAAGGGATCTAACGGAGAGAGAAAACCCAATGGACCGTTTGATATGCGGGGATGTCGGTTTTGGTAAAACAGAAGTTGCTTTGCGTGCCATATTTTGTGTGATTGCCGCAGGCAAGCAAGCTATGGTTTTAGCACCAACAATAGTTCTAGCCAAACAACATTATGATGTTATCTCAGAAAGATTCTCCAGATACCACAACATAAAAGTTGGACTTTTGAGTAGGTTTCAGGTAAGACAGATTTTTATCATTTCTGGATATCCTATCTAATATAAGCAATTGATGCATCTCTGCATCTAACACCTCCAGTCCCTCCTTCTTGCAACTATTCTTTAAATTGAAATCATATAAATTCTATCTAACTTTTGTTCTTCTTTTTAATGTGACTTAATATGTCTGCCCCTAATTAACTGTTCATTTTCATTTCTTAAGAACCGCAGAAATTCCAAAAATTTAGAGTATGCAAAGGCTGCATCCATTTATAGTCTATTAGCTCGGGTCTTTTGACGGAACAAACTTATAATAAAATGACCATATTAGAAAAAAAGTGGATGCTCATGATATAGGGGTTCCTGAAACAGCATTTTTCATTATCAATAATTTAGGGTACATGATTGAAAGAAATTTTACTTTCTCAGATCATTAAGAAAAAATAAACAGACTTAGATGGATAAGTTTTCATTGATGGAGAGGCTTATATAAAGGGGTTTAAAGTTATTAACTCAGTGAGGTTGGCCACTACAATTTTAATCAATATATTCCAGCTTGTCAGTTCACTTTCTGAAAAGGGTTTTGCCTATCCCGGAAGCTGTCACTTAAAACTCAGTTTTTTAAAATCTAAATTGAAAAGGTTGGTAATGTTGTTACAAAGTCGTCGTATGAAAGACCCCTGAAGTGCTGAAATTCTATTTCTGTGATTAAAATGAGATTCCTTTTGGACTTTGCAAACTGTGAGTGTGATTCAGCAGAATTTCAAGTTGTAAAGTGTATTACTATACTGGTAAATATCTTATGTTGTCGCTGTCATATAGCACAAGACTATTTCAGATAAATAGTAAATTCATTCAAACTTCTCATGTACTATGTATCTACCTGTTGAATCATATGCAGACCAAGTCAGAGAGAGAGGCACATCTGCAAATGATTAAACAAGGTGATCTGGACATTATTGTTGGGACTCATTCATTACTGGGCAATCGTGTGGTATATAGTAACCTCGGCCTGCTTGTTGTTGATGAGGAGCAGGTTTACCCTTTTCCCTGTCCATTATATGTTAAACTATTTGCTTACTTGCCTTACGATCCTGCATTTCACTCTATTCTTCAATGTCTTTATATATATATATATATACACACATATATATAATTATATATATATATATATGGGATAAATGCATCAAACCCCTGAACTATGCATGTTTTTGCGAAATCGTCCTTAAACTAAATAAATAAGCGGTTTGCTCCTTAAACTATACCATTCTGTTCGATGTTCGATTTGCCCCCTGGTCGGGTTTTCGGCTATTTTTGGCCATTCTTGGCCGGAATATTTTCCCTTACCCGACTCATATGTGTTGTACTAGATGTATTTTGGTAGTTGATGACAAAAAGTAGGCGAAAAAACACCTCGAACGGGACATATTCCGGCTAAAATGCGATTTCCTCTTCAGTGTATTTTCGGCCATTTTTTGCCAGAATATTCTCCCTACACGACTCATATGTGTTGTACTAGATGTATTTTGGTAGTTTATGTCAAAAAGTAGGCGAAAAAACACCTCGAACACGGAATATTCTGCCCAAAATAGCCAAAAACCCGGCCAGGGGGCAAATCAAACATAATGGTATAGTTTAAGGGGCAAACCGCTTATTTATTTAGTTTAAGGATGATTTCGCAAAAACGTGCATAGTTAAGGGGGTTTGATGCATTTATCCATATATATATATATATATATATATATATATCTTAAGAGTCCAGGCAAGTTCTCCTGCTGAAGTTGTTTGGCGTGCTTTAGTATTTAGGATGGCAACGTATCTACTTACCTTTTCTACATATTGCACAGTTTCTATTTCAGTTAACCAAAAAATAGACCAAGTTACCTTTTCTATCATCATTTTTTTTGTCCAAGATAATTTATGGCTATCTAGATCTCTCTGTAATCCACTATACATCTCACCATTGTCTTTCTTCTATTTATAAACAATAGTTTGCATCTGTCAGATTCTAAATTTAAGTTTTGCAATGAAATTTACATGGTGGTATGTCTCTCTTGTTTTCTAGAGGTTTGGCGTGAAACAGAAAGAAAGGATTGCTTCATTCAAAACTTCAGTTGATGTGCTAACTCTTTCCGCAACACCTATTCCAAGAACACTTTATTTAGCGTTGACTGGATTCCGTGATGCAAGGTAATGTTACTCGAAATGATAAACTTTGATCTCTTCTTGTACTTAGTTTACCTTAAAATCCTGCAATATCTTTTAAGGAGTAATGTTGGCTTGGTAAATAAATAAATTGGTGGTTTTGTGATAATACAAAATGACCTTTTTTCTGTTGAGTTGAATTGAGCACTTGATCAGCTGGATGTCTCATTTGATTGAGCATGCCGTTTTATTAATAAAATCATGTGTGGAATGTAGTTGGTAGCTATGTACTATTTCTCACACTGCCGCTTCATTCTAAATCTGCGCGTAAATTGCTTGTAACTGCCAATTCAGAATATTATTTTGGAAAACATTAGTTTGTCGTCAAATACACGTGTGACAAACTTGATGAAGCGTCACATTTCTTTTATTCTCACCTGCAGTTTAATAACAACGCCACCTCCGGAGAGGGTTCCAATAAGAACTCATCTTTCCGCTTATACAAATGAGAAAGTAATTTCTGCAATCAATCAGGAGCTACACCGTGGTGGCCAGGTCTTTTATGTTTTGCCTCGTATCAAAGGTAACTTAATTAAGGACATTTTTCATTTCAAAGTAGATGCTTTTTAACAGGTATATAGAAGATAAAATCATAATAGATATGCACCTTCCACAGGACTTGAAGAGGTTATGGAATTTCTGGAGCAATCTTTTCCAAACATTGAAATAGCAATAGCTCATGGAAAGGTAATCTTTCTTTAATTTCTAAATTCGGCAGCAATATAACTCTGATTTGATTTCGAAGCAGAAGAGGATTGTGTGGGGCCCAATGAAGGACTCTTGTGGGTTGAGTATAATCAATTTTTTTTTTGGTAAAAACGTTACTGAGCATTGTGAAGCTATGAGTACTAGAAACCTCTCTTATGCTTTCCCTATTTAATAAGCATTTTCCTTGTTAGCCTTGTGAGGAAAGCTATATATTTTGCACGGAGGAGAAATGGTGCTTTCTGGAACTTTCTGTTTCACAGATTTGTTGATTCTATCCACGTGTCAATATTCTACTCATTTTTCATGATTTCACATGTCAAAACCTAAGTCACATAAGGCGGACACACCAGTTCGCCAAATTTGAAAAAACATAAATTTCAATGCGCCTTAATGCATATATTGAAATAAAAAATATTAAGTTCTGATATATGATTTCTTATACTCATGGTTATTAATTTTGTATAATGTTACCTGAGTTATTATGGTGGAAAGACAAATGTATAAGCCTTAAATTACTTCCAATTTTATGTAATTATTTTATTTTTCTACTTAGGTTTATTCTCCACTTTCTTCGAATCTCTTTAATATCACTCATTTGTTTCGTTCTTCACAAACTTTCTACAATTATTCATTAAATTTGAATAAAAAAACTAAAAAATCTTTGTGCGAGAACAAAGAGTGAAGTCGCCAGTGCGAGAACTCGGTGCGTCGAAAATTTTGACGATGTGAAGAATTATGTGACTTAGGTCAAAACTGCTTGTTCTACATTGTTTGCTTAACTCCTAAATCAGTCATATTTGTGAGGCTGCTAGCTAAATGGATGCTTGTTCTTAACAATGTTGACGAAACTATAACATGAGTCTTCAATACCAATGCTAAAACTCTGAAGTTGAAAGTAAGAATCACATGCATTCAGCAAATATTTGAAATCAAACTATATTTGCAGTTATGATACTCTTTAGTTCTCATTTTCTCATACTTGAATTTCTCAAGGCACTTCAGTTGGTGCAACTGAGTGTGTTGTGCTGCTTTTGTATGATTAATGAGCTGTCTCTGATTTGCTACTATATCTTGACTTTTTTATTTATTTTTGTAGCAATATTCAAGACAGCTTGAGGAAACAATGGAAAAATTTGCGCTGGGGCACATTAAGATTTTGATATGCACCAATATTGTTGAAAGTGGGCTTGACATCCAAAACGCAAACACTATCATAATTCAAGATGTTCAACAATTTGGCCTTGCACAGTTGTACCAGGTTTTGCTTACTGTGTTCTTCTTTGCTCTATTCTTTTGATTTTTGAAGTAATCAGAATGGGGGATGCAAGTAAGAAGATACTCAGTTCACAGTTGCATTGGTGGTTGGAGGGTAGTTATTTGTTATCTTTTGCCCTGAAATTTCAAAAGAAGATGTATTCTTCCAATGGTTTCCCCACCCTGGAATGTTTAAAACTATATTTCTGTGTTCTTCCCCTTCTAGTTTTCTTGTGTTAAGTTATTAAGACGGGAAATTTCATATCGTGCCCCTTCAGTTGGCCCTAGATTCTCTAAATGGCTCTGAAGTCAAACCTTTATCTAGTAGCCTTGTACAGTGCATGTTGAAGAAGTACGCATTATCATAATAAATACTGCCAGGGGCGGCGTCACGGGGGGTGCATGTGCGGGCATTTGCACTCCCCAACCTCTCCTTAATTACCAGATTATCATTACATTTATGTATAAATCTTAAAATTAAAGCTCGCACCGTCTCATTTGCCCCCCCCCCTAAAGTTTAGCCTCGAGTATTTGACATGACTCATCAGTTTCTTATTGTATTATTTTGGCCCAGTACTACATGCAAAAGTTTCAATATAAATGTAAAGGCCACTAACTTAATTAAATTAGGATAGAGATAAACACAGTTATCGGGAAATTCCTAAATTTATCAACAACCGTTAATCAAGCAAAAGAATGTCCGGATATGGCAATGAAGTGGACTTAGTGGAGTAGTTAATTAAATTTTTTTTTTAAACAATATTGTCTTATTCTTTTGATGCTGGGGTGTTAGCTTTTCTTTTTTCTTTCCTTTTTTATTGAGCTGTTTCAGTAAAGGGTACATTATATTTCAAAATATTAGAGCTAATTTATTTAAAGAGTACCTCTTTTATCTTAAAACTTTGATTTCTATTATTATCTTAATGCATGAACTAATTTTGGGTAAGAAAATATATGCAAGAGTTAAGTTAAAAATAAGTAAAAAAAACTGGCACAATCTCACACCCCCGCCTCTAAAATTCTGGCTTCACCCCTGAGTACTGTTGCAAATTGTATTTACCAGTATTGAACTTTGGCCAATGTTGTTCAGTCAAAGCTGAGTAAAAGATTACTATGACTTTTTTACTTGTGACATCCTATCATCTCCTGATATAAATAAGTTGCATTCTCTTTTGCATATGTTCTAATTTTTCTAATTATTTTATTCTAGCTGCGTGGAAGGGTGGGCAGAGCAGATAAGGAGGCACATGCATACTTATTTTACCCGGATAAGTCGCTGCTTTCTGAGCTGGCACTTGTATGTTCATCTTATCTTTTCTAAGTTTTCTTAGCATCGATTGTTAGAGTTTACCAAAATAAACCAATGCCCTACCCTATTTTGCGATTTTTGCAGTTAATTTTGACCGACTGTATTTTCTTATTTGTTTGAAGTTCTAAAATAGCATTTGCACATTGGCAATTCAGGAGAGGCTTGCGGCTCTTGAAGAATGTCAAGATCTTGGTCAAGGATTTAAGCTTGCAGAAAGAGACATGGCCATTAGAGGTTTTGGTAATATCTTTGGGGAACAACAAACAGGGGATGTTGGAAATGTGGGAATTGATCTTTTCTTTGAAATGCTTTTCGAAAGCCTGTCCAAGGTGCATAGCTTCCTTATAATGCTGTTCCTCAGATTTTGAAGTATTGTTAATGCTTGTTGTCTTTTTTAGTGCAAGAAACAGTGCGCACTAGAATTCTTGCGGATTTGATGATACATTTGTCTAAGTTAGGCAGCGTATACCTGTGTTTCTCAACTGCCTAAAACTTTTCCTCCAATATACAGACTAACATTTGTTTTCTGAACTTCCAGGTTGATGAACATCGTGTAGTGTCTCTTCCTTACCATTCTGTGCAGGTATTGTTTACTAGAATATTGGAACACAAGAATTTAGTTTTGCATATTGCTTTTATCAATGGCCTGTGTGTTTCTGCTTCTAGAGATCCTTAATCTCCTTACATCCGCATGTTAATTCTTCTTTCAATGTCGATGATCCTACTAATATTTCCAATTCCTGAATTTGTAAAGTACTAATGTTTGGCATTGCACTATGAATAGTCAATGGTATGAGTGATGGTAATGAACAGCTTTAGGGAAAAATAATACTTCACTGTTATTAGATGATTGCCCACTGGAGATATTGGGTATGTGCAAGTTTGTCAGTTAGGCGAACGTGTTCTGTCCACACTGGTTTGAGTGCTTGCATGTGTCTTGTGTTTATCTTGGCATTTGCCTGAGTTGTAAGATATAATAATGAGTTGGAATGAGCAACCCTTCTCATATTCGTTTGCTTATGCAGTTTGACATGAATTTAAACCCGCATCTCCCTTCTGAATACATAAATTATCTGGAGAATCCCATGGAAACAATCAATGAAGCTGAGAAAGCTGCTGAAAAAGACATATGGACTCTAATTCAGTTTACTGAAAATCTGCGTCGCCAATATGGGAAAGAGCCTTACTCCATGGAAATTCTGTTAAAGAAGCTGTATGTGAGGAGAATGGCTGCAGATTTAGGAATTACTCAAATTTATGCATCGGGTAAGATGGTTGGCATGAAAACAAACATGAGCAAAAAGGTTTTCAAGCTGATGAAAGATTCAATGGCATTCGAAGTGCACCGAAGTTCTCTCGTTTTTGAAGATGGATCAATAAAGGTATGCCTGTAATTCCTGCTCGATATCAGTTTATTCAATAATAAAAAACAAGTGACGCTTGAATATTTTACCTTCTTCCACTTCCGGACTTCGTGGTCATGTCAATGATTAAGAGCTGGTGTTCATAGTATAAATTGCTTGTCATGCCACTCATCAACCAAGTTATTGCATGCTAACATCTTTCGTTTCTTTCGGGTTCAGGCTGAACTACTCTTGGAGCTGCCACGAGAACAACTGCTGAACTGGATCTTCCAGTGCTTAGCGGAACTTTATGCTTCACTACCAGCTTTAATAAAATATTAGTTTGCAGCATGATTGATCTAACCATTTTTCTATCTTTAGAAATCCCTATATTCTGGGATCCACTTTGATTTAAAAGGTGCCAGAAATGGAATTGAGGACCTAAGGCTCTTATGAAAGCTGCCGGTTCAGTTATGCGTAAAATTTCTGGACTCGTATAGATATACGACGAAAATCACACGACGTTACTATATGTTTAGTACAGCTTCCGGTAGAAGATCATTCAATAGCGGAAATTGAAGTGTGAACGACTGACTTCTTTCGAAGGTATTAATACATAACTCGAGTAAAGATAAAAAAGCATTCTTAGATTAACTTTTTGAACTTCTCTTGAAGGTATTCTGATTCTTCTTTTTACGTTTTCTTTTTAAGGATTCATTCGGAGGAATCAGGGAACTAAATTTTGTATCGGGTAAAGACGTGTTTTCTCTTCAGTCATTGGACACAACAGTTTTCCTATTGATTGCTGAACTGGAATCGTAATGGTAAAGTATAGTATTTTTTTGCGAAAACGCTGGGTTGCCATGTAAAGAGAAAAGAGGTTATCTGAACTATTTAAGTCTTCATTTTGCTAGAGGAATTTTTGATAGAGGTCAGAATGTATATTAGATGCCTTATGGTCTATGGAGCCAACACATGTGGTTTGTAAAGATGATAAATTTTGTTTGGGACAAAGGCTGGAAGAATGACGAGTGCTGCATGTTATTTGAACTAAAGTTCAGAGTTATCTGCAGAGCACTTAATATATATGGTATTTTAAATGATAAAAACATTTGTAATATATTTATCAATTTATATGCTGCGTTAGGCGCGGACTTCTAGTGCCAAGACAGTTTCTTGTGTAATCTGAGAAAATCGAAGAGTTCCTAAAGCACTATTAGATAAAAGCTAAAGAATAAATAATTTTTTGAAACCTAATGTTTTTTTCTGGATAAATATTAGAGTATGTCAAACAAAAAATTGAAACAAGAACTAATCACTTACTTTTTTTATTGATAATAAAATTTTAAGAAATTGACAGTCTTCACCTCATCTCCAACCACTGGTCTCGAAACAGCAATTGTCAAGTGGTGAGGGGAGCTGCCTTGCCAGCATTGCCGGACATCATATATCGTCTTAGAACCAAGCCACCTAGGGAACTTTCAAATCTTGGCTAGGGTTAAGGCAGGTAAGAATAAGGCGTATTGAATGGGCTAAGATTCAATCACTTTTATCTTACTTGGTTGGTATGTTAATGAAATAGTGTAACTCTTATTGTCTTACTATCCACTTTTTTTCTTTTTTTCGACAGAGTATAAGAAGCTCGTAAGACTGGATAAAAGGTCTAAATTAGTTTGACCAATCTACGAT
The DNA here is from genome assembly GCA_948329865.1 of Linaria vulgaris. Taxonomy (NCBI): domain Eukaryota; kingdom Viridiplantae; phylum Streptophyta; class Magnoliopsida; order Lamiales; family Plantaginaceae; genus Linaria; species Linaria vulgaris. The sequence goes on from OX415252.1 coordinate 37,839,260, forward strand.
TCCAAACATCTTTTATTAGTCCAATTAACATCATGCAAACTTCATTATTATGAGTTAGTAAGTGTTTCCAAACACATCCTTGCTACATGTGGTCTTGCCTCAACAAAGAAAAATATATAAAAATAATTCATGCCTCTCTAGGTGAATAATTTTCTCATATTTGAACTTGTAACACAAAAAATCTTGCCAAAAGAACTAACCCATTTTGTAGTGGATCACGCATGTGAGGGTATGTCGATCTTGCTGCACACTAGATGCGTGAAATGCAAACTAGTCCCCTAATTTAGTAGTAGTTGTAAGAATTAGTCTTGCTATCTTCACGTAATTAGCCGTTTTAATCATATTTTTAGTGCTGACACCTCGTTAATCAAACATGCAACAAATAACTCTCTCATTAAACAAACCTGCATTATGGGACTAGTGCAATTAAATCTTGATTTTTTTCTCTTAAAGTTGAACAATAGGAACGGTTATGGTCAAACTTTTGACATAGATTAAACACATCTTATTTTATAAGTTTAGATGTTCACTCATTTGTTCTTAAATTACACTAGAGTTAAATAAGAACTTTATTCAAGTTATCAAGAGTTGGGGTGACGTACACATGAATTGAATACCAGAGTTGGTGATCTGTTTACCAACTCGAATATTTCAATTTAATTAGGTAGTACCCTTAGTCAAGGGAATTACCCAAATTTGATTCTCAAATTCAATTTTGAACTCATCTATTACGAAAAATGGTTATTTTGGAACAACGGTGCGCTCGGAGCAAACATGTTTGCAATTCAGTATCTCACCCAAGTTCATATAAAATGCATGTTGACGTTATTATTTCAAAATAATTGCAATTTTGTTTCCATGCAATCTAACACCTTTTTTTTTAACCTCAGAACTTTCATAAAACCGAGCAAAAAAGAATGCAGCCCCTTAGAAACGAGGGGCAAAGTCACTACATATAAAAAAAAAGAAAAAGAAAAAAGAACTTAAGACAAAAACCAAACTAAACTGAAAAACGACTACGCTACGTCAAATTCGTAGGCATCTGCAATAACGTTGCTAGCAAGCACATGGGCGACCGCATTAGAATCACGTCGAACTCATCTAAAATAAAACCCCTTGTGGTCACGAAGCATTTTCTGCACATCATTCATAATGCTCACAATCCTAATATCCTCCGTAGTGCCATAGACAATGTCATGAATTATATTTAAAAATCCCCTTCAAACAAAACGTTAGTCCAACCTTTCTAAAGCGCTCAACGAACCGCACCCGATGCTGCCAATGCCTCAAACCTTGCGGCCTCCATTAATGAGATGAAATGGCGTTGTCTCCAAGTAATCAACTCCCCGTGTCTATCATGCGCAACCAACCCGATTCCCACTTCTCCCTCATCAAAAAATTGCGCCCCATCAAAATTAATTTTAATAACATCTCCCATCGGTTTTTGCCAGCCATCCGCCTCACAACAACCCATCTTTCGCACCCCCTTCCCATTATGCGTGTTCCATGTCAGTGTGTACACTTGTGCAAACGTAGCCATCTCATCCGATCTTCGTTCCTTTCCCCCCGCGAGCCTGCTATTTCTGTTCCCCCAAATTGTCCAGCAAACCATCCCAATGAGGCTACAGTTCTTCATCGTGGTTGATGTGACAATCCGCACCATCCAATCACATAGGGACTGCGAATCCCGAATTCAAAGCTGCATCGGAAAGCGCCCATACTTGTTGTGCAATATGACACTCAAATAGTGCATGACGTAAAGTCTCCTCGCCCTTATGACAGATCACACACGGCGTCTCCACACAAACCCTCTTCTTGCAAGTTTCCAGTGCGTCGGGAGAATATACATGCAGCAATGCCAAAGAAACAACTTAATTTTGCTCGTACATTCAATCCTCCAGATTTTTGCCCAAGCTGCGTGCGGTTCGGATATTTCTGTCATCTCTCCCGCGGTTCGCCCCAAACCCTTAGCAACAATCACGTGATATGCACTTCGTACTGAAAAAACTCCTTTCTTCTTCTCATAATGCCAAATTCGACGATCCGTGTTACTATTATCCTCCAAAGGAATTGTCAAAATAAGCTCGACATCGACTTCCCACAAGAACTCGTGCATCCTACCCACATCCCACCAACCCGTAATTGGGTCGATCAAATCACTAACCACTAGAAAATGTTCATCCGAGCTAGTAGGGGTAATCGGTTTGAAAGAATTCGGCTTTGACAGCCATGCATCATGCCACACAGAAACCGACTCTATATTTCCCACGTGCCAACGTACCCCATGCTTCAAGATCGGGAGTGACTCCCATATGCAGCGCCACGAGAACGACGGTGCGGTAACTCGTTGGGTCCATCAAGATTCTCCACGCTTGTTTGGCAAGCAGCGCAAAATTAAAAGCCTTCAAGTTTCAAAAATCAAGCCCTCCATCAACCTTCCGTCGACACATTTTATCCCAAGCCACCTAATGAATTTTGTTTTGAATTTTATTTTGCGCCCCGCTACTCCACCAATAGTTACTCATGATAAACTCAATTTCCTGAATCAAGGAATCCAGAAGGCAAAAATAACTCATAATAAAAGTGAGAATAGACTGCATAACAACTTTGACAAGAATATATTTCCCCGCCCCCGACAAAGTCTTTCCTTTGTACCTCTGCACCCGTTTCCAAATACGTTCTATAATATAATCAAAAAGCTCATTTTTTGATTTTTCCACCACCGATGGCATTCCCGAGTATTTATTGTGATTTTTCGCTATCACCACGCCTAATAAACCCCCAACCTCACCTCTTGTTTTATCATCCGTGTTCTTGCTAAACACCACCACTGATTTGTCAAAATTTATTCTCTGCCCCGATGCTGCCTCGAATTTCTCCAAAATACCCCAAATACACCTCGTTGATGCCACATCTGCATCACAAAATAATAAAGTATCATCAGCGAACAATAGGTGCGACACGGGAGGCGCACTACGACTGATTTTGACCCCTTTAAGCTTCTTATGTTCCTATGTTTTCGATATAAGGGCTGAAAAAACCTTAGAAATAAATAAGAATAGGTCAGGGGTAACTGATTTCTTTGCCTAATGCCCTTTTCGGAGGGAAAAACACTTGATTCCCGCCCATTAATCAAAATAGAATAAGAAACCGATCGGACCCCAAGCATGATAAGCAAAACAAAATTTGAATCGAAACCTAACTTGAGCATTACCTTTTCTAGAAAGGTCCACCTGACTCGGTCATAGGTTGTACTCATATCCAGCTTCAGCGTCATATGGCACCGCTTTCCTGTTCTTTTATTTTTTAAACAATGGTTAACCTCAAACAGCACAAGGATATTATCTGTGATAAGGCGCCCTGGGAAAAAGTGGACTGTGATGGAGAAATAATAGTCGGCAAAAAAATCTTAAGTAGATTAGCAACTGCTTTAGAAGCAATCTTAAAGCACACGTTGCTAAGACTGATAGGTCAAAATTGGGTCATCAATTTAGGGTTAGGGCACTTTGGTATTAGAACAATATGCGTAAAATTAACAGACGAATCAAGAATACGATCCTTAAGAAAAGAAAGCACAAAACGAGTCACAGCCCCAACAATATGCCAAATTTTTTGATAAAAACGACAGAAAAATCATCAGGCCCCGGGGATTTAAAAGGATACATATCTTTGAGTCCTATCTGTATTTCATCCGATGTAAATGGTTAAAGTAAGCTTTCGTTCATCTCAGGACTAACTCGCACATCCACGTCCCGCAACACATCCAAAATAGCTACCTCAGAAGGATCAATAGACTGAAAATAGTATTGAAATAATCCGTCGCAAGCTGGACTATCTCCCCAGGGTGCGTGCGCAAGGTACCCCCTTTGTCTCGTAGTCCCTTAATTTCATTCTTTTTTTCGTGCTCACTAGCCCTTCTATGAAAATACGTCATATTTCTATCCCCTTCCCGTAACCACTAGACTTTGGCCCTTTGCTTCCAATATATTTCCTCGGACTCTAACAATTCCTCAAGTTTCTTACCAAGTCGAACCTCCTCTAACTTCGAAGACGGCGTCGACCAATGTCTGTTTGCAAATTCTCTATTCGCCGTTTCAAATCCAACCCGTCGACCTTATTCCACTTAACCAACCCGATCTGACTTCCCTTCAATTTCTCTTGCAACTCACGGTCCCTAGCTCTTGCCAACACTGCGTAACCACTGTCTCATATTCGGTCTTCATAAGCTACAAGGCCGCGAATTAAAAACTGTTAGTTTTTCGTGCCCTCTCCTGTTGACCTATAGTTCGAATCAATAAAGCATGATGATCCGATCTCAACGTCACAACATGGTCAACCCGAGCAAGAGGAAATCGCTCCCGCCATGCCGTATCCACACATTCCCTATCAAGTCTTTCCCATACCGTGTGGGGGGTCGATCTTTTACTGCACCACGTAAATCAGGGACCAAAAAAACCGATCTAGCTAAGTCATGTGTCCACAAGAGTATCCTGAAAACTACAAATAAGCCAATTCGCCTGCCGTGGACCACCCCGTTTATCCTTATGACATGAAACTTCGTTGTAGTCTCCCATGAAAAGCCATGGTAAAGCATAAGTACCTCGAAGATGCCTCAACAAGTCCCACGTACGTGTTCTGTGAGCCCCATCTGGTTCCCCGTAGAATCCAGTAAATCGCCAATCGAGTTTTGCCCCTTGACCCGAACGATCACATCAATATGATTATCCGACATGCTCAACAGATGAACTTCCAACCTTTATCCCAGAGTAACACAAGACCTCCCGAAATTCCTTTCACATCAACAAAAACAACAAAATAATTAAGCCTCCCTTTCAGTTCCTCAATTTTTCTAGTCTTGCATTTGGTTTCCGACAACAAAATTAGAGGGGGGTGAAAATTGGAAACAAACTAATGTAGTTCCCGAACTGTCCAAAGGTTCCCCAAGCCTTGACAGTTCCAAGCTAGCAAACTCATTGGAATTGGCAGGACTGCTCAGCAGTCGCCGCCATTATCAATATCACGTGAGAGTTCCACAAGTCGCGCCTTTTTGTCTACAACCCGATCAGCCCCTTCCTCCTCATTAAACAAGCGTTTTTGTCCAACCCTGCTCTCATGAATAATCGTATTGCAATTTGTAACGCCTTCGCGCCACACAATTCGTACCCCATTGCTTTTCCGCTGATTTGTGACTTTCACCCATGTTGCCACAACCGTAGTCACACCTAACGAAGTCTGCATATCCCGTGCAATACGATCATTCCCATCCAAATCCCTCACATGTCGTGCACAAATCTGTTCCACCCCGATAACATGCACTATCTGTCTCTTGGTCTGGTGCGTGTCCCATAATATTTGAGGTCCAGTTCACGACTGATGGAGAGTGTGAGTCAACTATGTGAGCGGTAATTGAAGCTGAGTATGCCCAAATTTCCAGTTATTGATGTTACATTCCCAGTAGGCTGATTACCGTGTCCTTCCGTTACACGTTCACGTAAGAACGTCGCCGAATGCGTTCTCTCCGATGATTGGGACAACGCGGGTCTAAATTCACGGTTTTATCATTCTTATCAACATTCGAGCACGGTTTTGTCGAAGGACTAGGGGCAGCCCTCGAGAGCTCTATTTTTGTCGATTTTGTGATAGAACTGGAATAGAAATATGTCCTAATTAATCCGTGTGATGTCGATGCCTCTACCATCCTTAAACAACGTCTTAATCATTGTGCAGAATGAGATGAAATCCGCTGCCTTACCGGAAATCAGCCTACCCACAACAATTAATTCCGAAGCTTCATTATCCTGTTCCCATGTAGCGTCGGGAAGAAGAAAACCGTCCCTCCCACCTTCACCATCCTTGAGAGATAGACCCTTGTGCATCAAGTTACATGCTTCGTCCATGATTGCCCAAAGACTAGCATGTTGCCAACGCATTGCGGAAGAGTCGTTCGAGTTAGTCGAGAGATGCAGCTGATTCCCTACTCGAACTCACGTACACCGGAAAAGAAACAAAGGAAAAACAAAAATTAGTAAAGCAATCAAAAACCCTAGCAGCCTGATGATCGAACGAAGAAACGAAAAGGAACGAAAAAGCCACGAAACCCCGAAACAAAATCGAACCCCCCAAACCCGAGTGACTCGTGATTTCGAAAGAGAAACGAATTAGAGCAAGGACGTGGTGACAATGCTGCTAAAAAACTGCCGATGATGTCGTGTCGAGATCGAAGAAGACCTTGTCCGAGAAGATTTTTGCCCTAAAAGTTAGGGACGTAACCCTCATGCGAAGGACCCTTTTACAAAGTAGTTCCTTGTAACGTCTTTTTTTCACAACAAAAAGAAGTAGCAACTAGCAAACACTTCATCTAACACTTTTCAATATACAAGTTTGTTGGCGTAGGATGAGATACTAAAATATAGGACATTACATATTTTTTTGCTAGCGAAATAGATGATCAAAATCGAGTATTTCCGCAACAATGGACCAAAATTAATTTAACCCAGAAAAATTGGATTAATGTTTGGAAAAACTCCTCCCCTTGAACATTTTTTTGTCCATGGTGAACCTTAAGGGCTGTTTAGTAATTCCACAACTGCAATTTCTGAACCTCGTTGAGAAATCGAAGAGAAAGAGAAATTGAATCAATGTCCGTCTGGCACCTCCCCCAAAAGCTAATTTTAGGTCTTATCTGAAACCTGAAGAAAAAGGGGTTTTTGTAGCTCTGTCATCATCTCCAGTTACCAACAACATTATTTACAAATCCGCCATTGTTGCACCAATAATCGAATCGAATCGAATCGAATCGAATCGAATCTCGGTGTGTGTGTGTGTGTGTGTGTGATAAAATGGCGGCCCTATTCTACCACATCTTCACCTCCTCCGCCCTAATCTCACAAGGTCTTTACCACCTCATCTCCACCACTCGCAACCACCTCAAATCCCCCCGCGAATACTCTGCCAAACCCTACCACCCTTTACCCATCCCCACCCCTCACCCTTTCCTTCGCCACCTCCAATTATTCCTCGTCATCCTCTGCCTCTTCATCGCCTTCCTCCACCAGCTCTTAATCTCCGCCGACGCCGATCCCCTCCTTAAAGGCCGCACCCCCGTTCACCGCTTCACCTCCCTCCAGTCCGCCGCCATTCTCTTCTGTTTCCTCCTCCTCGCCGCCGCATTGCTAATCTCAGACGCCACCTCTCTCCTCCCCCTCCACGTCGACCTCTTCTTCGCTATTGGATCCGCCCTCTTCTTCCTCCAGTACTCCCTCTCCTCCGCCTCCGCCTCCGTCCAGACCTCCGATCTCCAGGCCAAGTGCGACTCCATTTCCGCCCAGATCTCCGTCTTCTCGTCGGGTCTGTGTTTGCTCCTTGCTTGCCAGCCAAGGGCGTTTGCGGCCGATGCTGCGTTGGGGGCGTCCTTCTTCCTGCAGGGCCTCTGGGCGCTGCAGACGGGGCTCTCTTTGTACGTTGATGCTTTTATCCCCGAGGGGTGTCATAAGCTGCTGGACGTGATTAGCGGGGTGGAGGGCTCCACCAAGTGCGACTTGGAGGATTCCAAGCTGAGGGCCGTCGCCATTCTGGATTTGGTGTTTGTGGTGCACGTCATGTTTGTGTTGCTGGTGTTTATGGTGGTTTACGTGGCGTTGGTGAAGACGTTGAATGTCAGGAGTAGGTACGGGTCCTACGAGGCCTTGCCTACTGCTGCTGCCGACTCCAATCATATTCAGTTGAAGGCTATGACGGGGACTCAGGCCTGACTTTGAGTTTTTTGTTTGTTGCTCGCTCTTGCTTGCTGCATACACAGTTAGTACGCATTGCTGCTCTTTAATCCTTAATTTTGCTTGCTCCCGTGTTCTGACTTGTTCCTGTTGGCTGGCTGAAAACAAACATAGTAATCTGTATGAATGCTTAGGGGATTTCTATGAAAATTGGGCTTTAATGACGATTGTAAACTGAATTAGTTTTCCATAAAAAAAAAAAAAAAAAAACTCCCCTATCTACCGAGGCTCCAGTAGGCAACACACGTTTATATGGTTGTTTAATAATGCGTTAATGGTGGATGATTTTGTCCTAACATCTGTGCAAGGGTTCGTTCATTACCTCTTATGTGATTTTCTGATTTAATATCCCTTGTCTGTGGGTAATACATGTCCTTGCACTACTTTATTTTTTCGGGGTCTTGCTCAAGGACGTTCTAATATAACGTGTCTTGTAGTCCAACATTGGATCTAAATATGTGATTATTTTGCTAGTCGTTTTGTTTGAGTTATATTTCAGCTGAAGCTTAACACGTGTTCTTTAAAATTCAGTATTCTATTTATCATTGATTAGCTTTTCCTAATTTTGTAAATATTGCAGCCTTGAGCGTGTTTGAAAATGAATTGTATTTCGTGGTCAATATTTCTAGTAACATTAATTAGTGATGGCCGTTTCCCTCTTGACCTGTTTGGTGCTTGGAAGCCAATGGGAGCTACTCTATTTGTTAGATTAAACATTTCTGCTGCATAGTAACTTGGATGAACGAGAGTGGTTAAACTTAAAAGGTACTGATCAAGTTAATTTTGACGCCAATAGCTCTATCAGGTTGCACGATCAATAATACACAGAGAAGTCAGATGTTGGGGAGTCAACTTGAGAAAATTCAGTTATGGCAGTAATTCTTTTTAAGATTCTAAAAGAGTTCAAACTGTAAGGAGAGATGGCTAACAATGTCAACAGTTAACCTTCTGATTTTCCAATTTATCAATGGAAATGGAAACCAAATTGGCGACAAGCTAATGCCTAATGTCCCTCCCAAACATGCCCGTCTGGCATAAAGAATGGTGTCCCATAAGAACTTTTATAATGTCATTGATTTGTTTAACTGGTTCGTGTCAGCCTAGGCATTAGAATATATTGTCAGCTATGAATATAGAGTAGGATACAAAACATTGCTTTTGTTTGTGTTACTGGAGAGTTATTTCATCTCGGATTCTTAGTGGTCAAGTTATGAATGGAGATCTAAGTATAAATGATTTTACCTATTGGTCTTGTCATTACCTTATTATGGTTAAAGGATTCCCCCTACTGCATCTTGTTTTGATATTTGAAGATAGATAACAATGCAAAGGACTGAAATGTTTTATTTGTCGTATATCCATGCAAAGACTGATAAATTTACTATGTAATGGTAGTCTCTGGTCCCTCTAAAACATGCATAGATACGTAGGTTAGATTTTAAGTGCAGGAAGCTCTTGCTAGTCCGTCGGTGAATCAATGAGTAGCAGATCTACTAGCTTGACTATGTTGAGTTGTTATTTTGATTTCATTTAGTTGACTTTCTTTGAGTGAGCTTTCCTTATTTCACTAAGCACTCCACTACATTGTGGTCCATATAGCCTGAATATTTTGATTTGCCCACTTCCAGTGTACCACCCCCATCCAACCAAGGCCCTCAAGTTTCATTTTATGGCATTTCCTTGGATTGAGACTGTAGACTGCAGGCGATGAAAATGCTTTAACAATTAACCAGTTGCATCTTACAGTTTAGGTCGACTCAAGCAGTTCCCTCACAAAGTAGAGATTGATTATCTAGATAGCCCAATCTCGTTGTCCAGAAGTTCCGAGAGCTTAATAGTTGCGGGTGAATACATGCATCAAGAAGTGTTTACATTTCTATTTGGATCTCCAATTTGTTTATTTTTCCCCATACCCTTTGTTTATCGAGTCTGAGTTTGCCCTAAATTTTCTTTTGAACTGGTGAATTGTGTAGCTATAACTTGCAAGTTATCTTACACACCATTAACACATTTTCTGCTCAATGAGTCACCTATGCTACACTTTCGACTGCGAAACTTATTAGATAGAGTTGTATGTGCCATTAATCGATTAGTTGATTCTTTAACCTTTGTGGTTGAAGATAAACCAATATATGATCACCTCCACAATGATCAATTAATACTGACCTTGTGTTGTACAATATACCGATTTTGAACTTTGTACATTTAGGAAAAATAATTAGATTTTGTTGATCAAATTCAACTTCTTATGTTTGTAATGTTTTATGTCATTTCAGGCTGCATTGGTCATGTGTATCGATGCTGAAAGTAGTGGGATACAGATGGGTATATGTCTACAATGAGTAACTGTTACTTATACATTTTGTGGTCTGGTTCTGCAGTTTATCGAGTTATTTTGTATGAGAATCGCAGTTCCTGTGGTGGAAATCGAAAGACTTTGAAAAACGATGAATTATTAGACTATATGTAGCCTTGCCCATAGTTTTGCTCCCTATATGCCCATATACTTCCACAAAATTTACATTAATGAAGTTTACTTTCATTTGTGTAATGCTTAGTCAAATTTTGTACTCATTATTAGTTGTTTTAGTTACGGACTTTGTTTTTATGATTCGCCGCAAGATATATCAAGTGGGGCTATATGAGTAGTTTCAGTCTGTTATGTGCTTATGTTGTATGTTTCGCTGAGCCGAAATGCATGAATTTTTTTGGGCCGGAGACATTAAGTGGGATTATAAGTTTTTGGCTTTAGTGAACTGTTGAAATTTGGGTGATTTTTCTTATGCTCTATGGCTTAGCTATGCGGAGATTTAACCCCCCTCCCCCCCCCACCCCTCCGGCCTCTTACTACAACTAGGCTTCTTTCCCAGAAGCTCATCCCGGTTCATGCTCTGTTCAAGCTAACTCGTGTTTGGGGAACAATTATCAGGCTTGTGTGTCTTAGGCTCCGTTTATTTCAACGGAAAATGGGGGAAAGAAAAAAAAAGGGAAAATGGAGGGATCAAGAAATTTGTGAGAGAAAATAAAATTTTCCTAATTTTCTAGGCGTTTCAAACCGACTTTTTGCACTTTTATTATGTGTAAAGACTTTTTGTATTTATTATTAATGTAGCTTTTTAGAAATCATAATTGTACTTTAAAATGTATTAAAACAATATCTTGATAACTTTTTCACACCGATTACTTAGAAGAGAATTATACCATATTTTTCTATCTATTTCACATAATCTTTTTTTGTTTTAGAAAAATCTCAAATTGCAAAACAGTTAGGAAAAAAAAATCTTCATAGTAAACAAACGGAGTCTTATTGAAGAATAAGTACTCTAATGGAAAAGTTCTAGCAATCATTTGAAATCTTGTTTCTTACATCTAGGGGGTGTTCACGGTTCGGCCCAATCGAAAAAACCATAGGTTAACCAAAGTTTAGGTCGAACCATAATCGAAATTATGGATTTGGTTCGGTTTTCGGTTATGGCTTTTGGAGTTTTAAAAAAATCAAGTTCTTTTAAAATCGAACCTCAGTTAATCCAAGTAAACCGAAAAGCGTTCATTTCAAAGCAATATAATAATGTTTGACTATGATGTTTTATGAATTGATGGAGGTTTGATAAATATGCATGTTATACACCAATGAACGAATATTTGAATACGTTTTACTAGTTATGATGAATGAATTGTCGAATAAATGTTACAAATTATTGTGGATAGTTACGTAATGTATTGTAAGAGAGATGCTTTTAAAATATATATGTGTTATGTTTTGAACATGGTTTGCTTTTTATTGATAGACAGGTTTGCACTGTGAAATAGGTTGTTAATTTGACTTTTTAATTATATTTATTTAATTTTTAAAAAGAATTTTATATATTTATTAATTGTGTGGAAATGTTTTTTTTCTTTGAAAGAGTAGGTGATTGGTTTACTGGAAACCATAACCAAAATCGAACGGTTTTAACCGAAAATCAAACCACTTTATTGGTTTGGTTATTGGGTATCGTTTTTAGGCTAACAAAAAATTCAAGTTCTTTGAAAATCGAACCAATGGTTAAAAAACCGAACCATGAACACCCCTACTTACATCTTTTAACATGTTTTAAACAATCTATAATTACTTACATACTACAATTGAGGTTATTGCTTAGTTGGATCTTGAAAATCTTTGGCTGAATTATTATTATTCAACATTTACCTCATAAGTTGTTATATGCAAAATGGGTAAATTTTGAATTCAAATAATTATAATAAACATTCAACAATGTTTATTTAGAGTTCAAAAGCCTACAAATGAATTCAGTTGCAAATGTATTATTACTCTCACAATGATGGTTCCATTTGCGTCTATACAAAAGGAATGTAGTTGGACGTCTAAACAAGTTTAGGAGAGTGTTTTTTCTTTGATCTATTTTTGGTAACTTCATATTATTTGAGTCAAATAAACAAACTGTAAGACGTAAATTAGAAAAATCAATTAGATGTTTGTAATGCAAAAACAACTTGATCAAATAAATGAAAGTTTCGGATTGGTTTACCGTTAAATAAATTCAATCAAACACATAAATTTGATGGTTGATTTTTTAAAAGACTCAAGCATTAGTGTAGTGTATAATATATATATATATATATATATATATATATATATATATGGCAAAGTAAGAAACAAAGTGATCAAACAATAGAAAATATGGGACATTAATTATATTTTTTTTTTGTTACACTCATTAATTGAATCTATGTTTATTTACACACATAGGTATATTTTATGATTGGCCCAATACTTCCATATTGGGCCGGTCCATAACCACATCGAACATCTCATGTTCGATGCGCGTATCGAATTGGTAAGATTCGATGTGCTTTTCGTATCTGTCATTGGGACCCACGGGACGGTTGCTATATATAGCCCGCGCCCTTGTAATTCGAGACACTTGGATTGGAGAACCACTTTTGCACAGTTAGCATCGAATCATTGTTCATTCGAGACGTATTTGATCGAACGAATCCCATTCGACACGTAACTTGACCGAATTCAGTACGTTCAATACGACGAAGGCCACATTGAATTTGATACGTAAGGTGACATCGAATCTCTTGGATTCGATACGCTTGTATTCAGCACATGACCCTTAATATACAAATCATATCGAACAAAGGCATTCAATACGTCAGCATCGAACGTCTAGAATTCGATACGTTACAGTTATCTTGTAATTTATTTATTTAACCTAGTAAGCTTGTAATAAGTGTTCCATACCAAGCTAGTCCGATAATAAAGTTGGATAGCATTATTTTGGTTATTTGTATCTCAATTGTACTGTTTTACCGTGTTCTATTATCGTGACGAAATAAGACCAAAATATTGGCGCCGTCTGTGGGAACACTAAGTTTTATTAGTTTATTAGACATGACATCCAGAACTACCAGATCCCGCAGTAGAGTTGTAGAGGGAACTAATGAAGAGGCTGAACGGATAACTCCAGAACAGTTAACTCCAGACAATGCGAGACCATCAGCAGTACCCGCAGCAGTACCAACACCTGCAAGAAGGGAAATTCAAGGACTTCAAGGTGTCGAGGCACCGGTGACTGAAGCAGGTGTAACTGGGGCAACAACGACGAGTGTTTCGATTCCAAACACTATGAAGAATGAACTCGTGGCGATGGTAAAAGCCGCATTGGCAGAAGTGCTTATTCCTGCACCGCCCATATTGACACCACCGCCTATTGAACATCCAGAAGTATTAAGGGAACAAGGTTCCACTGCCAGAATACAGAGAGGGAAAGAGAAAGAAAAACCCCGACAAGACGATAGAAGAATTAAACCTGCATCAGAGGAACTGCAAAGTAAGGGAAAGTATACCCGTGATGATCAGGGAAGGAAGTTAGAGTCGGTCGAGGTGCAATCAAAAAGGCACCATGAGAGGAGAGGAAAAGAAAAGGAGGAAGACCGCAGAATTGAACCAAGAAGAAGAGAAGATAGGGATGACAGGAGACATCCGAAGAGTCATGACTCCAGAAGGGAACATGACAAGGAAAGAAGTCTGAGGGAAGAACCAAGAAGGAGAGAAGATAGGGATGACGGGAGGCATCTGGATGGTCATGACTCACGGAGGGAGCGTGACAAAATGGCCAGAAAAATAGAAAGGCTGGAGAAAGAAAAAGCAATAGTCGAAGGTCAGATGGCACAGGTGGACAATACTTCTAACCGTAGCCCATTTTGTCAAGCGATAGAATCAGATATTTTGGGACAAGGGAAAAAGATCCCGGATCTGAAAACTTACAATGGTAAGTCTGATCCCCGAGATCATCTTTTTCACTTGGATAGGAAACTGTCCCTATACGGCTTTAAAGACAATATCCAAGCCAGGATATTTGCAACAACTCTATCAGGAGTAGTTATGGATTGGTTTAATCGGATTTCTCCAGGACTGATCAAAAACTACAACCAATTGAGAAAGATGTTTGAAGATCAATTCTCCAGTCAAGCTAGATTGGTATTGGATCACTCCCATCTCTATACGATGAAACAAGAAGCCAATGAAAGTCTGAAGGACTTTATGAAATGTTTCAATACAGAGCTGCTGAGAATTGATAGCCCATCTGGAGAGATGATTGTGAGCATATTATTCCGAGCAACCACCAACACAATGTTTAGTGGCGACTTACTCAGACGCAAGCCCACCACCATCGAAGAAATCAATAAAATAGCACATGAGGTGGTTCATTTTGAGGAGATGATGGCGACTAAAGTACCTGTTAGTGCGCCCGTGAAAGAGAGAGAAAGAGACAGAGAAGATTACAACCGTAACAACAACAACAACAAGAGCAAAAACTACAAATACTGGGAAAGTTCGCCCATACGATACACGCCGCTAAATGCTCATATCATGACAGTATTTGGGGCAGCAAAGAGAAAAGGTTGGTTAAAAGATCCCAGACCAATGAGGGAATCCAAGGCTACAAAGTTTTTGACCCAATTTTGCAAGTATCACAATTAGAAGGGGCACGATACTGAAGATTGCATAAACCTGAAGGATGAAATTGAACGATTAGTGAAGGACGAAAAACTCGTGGAGTTTGTAAAAAAAGTTCAAGAACAAGAGAACAATTTCAACAGGAAGAGAACTCCGTCTCTGAGGAAGGATAAGCAAAGGATGGTCGATGAACCACATCTATTCGAATATCCTCAGATTGAAGATGGAAACGCAAGGAAATGAATGATCAATATGATATCAGGAGGACCGGGGGAGCGGATTCCACCAACGGGCGAAGAAGGATCACGAGGCCTGTTGAATCAGGTAACTTTGTCAATATGGCCAGTATACTAAGAATTGAAGAGATGCCACATGAGGAAGTCACATTCTCTACAACAGACCTATGGAAACTGAGCGCACATGCTATACAAGTGTCAAATATAAATTGCCATTTGGTAATAACCGTGGATATAGCTAATTATAGAGTCACCAAGATGCTAGTGGATCACGGAAGCTCTGGAAATGTGCTGTTCAGTTCTACATTGGCTAAAATGGGATTGAATAACCAAATACTGGAACCAGTGAGAACATCTCTTCACGGATTTGGAGGTCCAGAGATAGTACCACTCAGAATGCTTAAGCTCCCAACCTCATTGGGTACAACGCCATAGAGAAATACACTTCTGGAGAACTATGTGATCGTTGACATGCATTTCGCATACAACGGAATCATAGGAAGACCGGTGCTGAATGCATTCCGAGCGTTACCATCGACCTATCATCAAATGGTAAAATTTCCAACTTCTGCCGGCACAGGCGAAGTAATAGCAGACCATATTGAAGGTTGGAAGTGTTACGTAACTTCGCTCCGAACACGACCACAACAAGAAGAAGACGCAGCAAGGGCATTGGCTCATGGGCTAATGAAGCACATTGATTAAAAGATTCCAGTTTCAATTCATAAGAGTCCTTAGTATTTTGAATATTTTGAACAATATTTATTCGTCACCTTTGCTATGACAAGTATGAGGGGCAAACATGTATCAACTTGAAATAGGAACACAGAGAACGTGCATCCAGAAGGCCACAAAGAAAATCAGGGCGAATGAGCTATGACCCAATCTCCGATCTACTCACATAATTTGAATATTTTGAACAATATTTATTCGTCACCTTTGCTATGACAAGTATGAGGGGCAAACATGTATCAACTTGAAACAGAAACACAGAGAACGTGCGTCCAGAAGGCCACAAAGGAAATCAGGGCGAATGAGTTATGACTCAATCTCCGATCTACTCACATAATTTGATTCAGTTTTTTAAGGAGAATTCTTTTGATTAACTGCCTTATAAAATCCATGTGACTTGAATGATAAAAATATATGCAGGACATAACGTCTAAAAGGCAATGAACGAGAAGAACGGAAACTCTCTCCAAAGCGGCACGAGATACCGAAAAAAGCCAGAGGCAACGAAAGGGACAGGAACTTTGTCCATCGTGACACTAGATACCAAAAATCCCTAGAGGCAACGAGAAGAACGGAAACTCTGTCCAAAGTGGCACGAGATACTGAAAAAAGCCAGTGGCAACGAAAGGGATGGAAACTTTGTCCATCGTGGCACGAGATACCAAAAATCCCTAGAGGCAACGAGAAGAACTGAAACTCTGTCCAAAGTGGCACGAGATACCGAAAAAAGCCAGAGGCAACAAAAGGGACGGAAACTCTGTCCATCGTGGCACGAGATACCGAAAATCCCTAGAGGCAATGAGAAGAACGGAAACTCTGTCCAAAGTGGCACGAGATACCAAAAAAAGCCAGAGGCAACGAAAGGGATGAAAACTGTGTCCATCGTGATACGAGATACTACAATTCCCTGGAAGACAATCAAACAAGACGGAAACTCTACCCAATGTGATACGAGATACCGCGATTCCCAAAGAACACTAGGGAGGGATGAAGATTCTGTCTATTGTGCCACAAGACACTCAGAATCACACACAAATGACGAGGAGGGACGGACAGTTCTTTCCGGAGTGGCAACTATGACCACGACTGCTAAAAAAAAGGAAGGGAACAGACACTACAAAACTGTAAGTGCTATCTAAAACCCGCAGTTCGGAAAAACATGAATGAAACTCCCAAACGATGAATAGTAACGACTGAACAAAAGTACAAGAAAAGAAAGTACTATGTCTAAAACGAAGAGCAAAACCCGTTCCTATAAGAAATAACACCAAACATGGCGATTATAACCCTGTAGGAGAAAACACTATTCAACACGTTTTCGCAGAATGAACAATTTTCCATGAACAATAAAGAACACACATGTTGTCAAAATAAAGTAAAGAACCAGTACAGGGAATTGAAAGAAAAGACAACAAATATGAGCTTAGATAATTCAGCAACTCAATACCAGAATTCAAAAACGAAATACTACTAGTCATCAAATTGTTTGAACAAATAAAGGCGACGCAGCGCAGCGAATAAAACTAAATTAAAAATTGTTCATAAACATAAAAAGAAAGAAAGGCCTTAGGGCCGCAGCCTCAATTTTCTTCCTCATCCTCAGAAGAGGGATACGGCTCAGGCATCGGATGTGGTGGTGAGAGTCCCTGGAGGACAAGATTGTCATTCTCGAGCAGAGAGGCGAACTCATCAGGATCTGCAGGTTGAGAAGTCGTTCGAGGAGGCATAGGTTCTCGATTGGGCCCCAGAGACAGGCTCAACCAATCTGGCTTAAAACTGTCACGAACGTACTGCGTCGAATAAAATTAACAGACAGTCAGAACTTGAGCTTTGCGAGCTTCAAGATCGCCTCGACGAGTGCTAATTTCTCGGAAGGTGTTGCTCCGAAGAAATTCTTTGGCGATCTCCACCTTCTGCTGAGCAGAAACCTATAGGGGCACGACCGAAATTAATACAACAAAACATAAAAGGAACGCAAAATGCTAAGAGCTGCGATACTTTACCTCGCTAAGGCCGCGCATGTATCCAATGTTATCGGCGTTGTAAGTTTCTTCTCTCGCTACCGCCACCTCCATCTTAAGTTTGGTGATATGTTTGGTCAGCTCTTCTTTTAGCTGATCAGCCTCCTCCCGCGCCTGTTTTGCTGCTTCCCTATCAGCATGCGCCCTCGCAGCATATTCTTTGACCTCTTGCAAGGCCTTTTCTTTCTCATCGAGGGATGCCTTTAAGGCAGAAACATCACCACCAGTGGTTGTTTCACGGACTTGCATCAGCGCCGCGAACATAGTGTCCACAAAACCGTCTGCCTAACAATTAATTAGCAATCAAATCAACATTTAAGTAAAAGAAACAATTAATTCAGAAAGAAGATATGATTACCGCTGTCAACAAATGGAGTGTATTGCGCTCCACCATCCTCCTCTCTTCGGCAGAAACTGGAAGAGGAACGACAAGACCAGGAAGAAGAGACTTCAAATGATCGATAGCCTCAGCCTCAGAAATTTCGTATCCACCAGCCCGAGCATGTGGGCCCTGGCTAGACCTAATCCCTGCACTCGGCCCAGTCGCAGGGGCAGAGGCATGAGCAGCACTGGGCCCACATGTTGGAGCGACAGGTGGAACGGCACCTCTGGTTTGCGACCGGGTTTGATGAACCTTCATTTTCTTGGTCTAGACGACGCCTTCAATATTGTCGCCCAGACCAGCTGCCATGCTCGCCAAAGCCTCAGCAGCAGCTCGCGTAGTATCGCGATTTTCACCCAAAATGTCATCAAAAGAATCAGCTGCTGAATCGGCAGCAACAGCAGTTGAAGGTCCGACAAGGTTTTTCTTGTCCTTACTCTTCCTCTTTATGGGGGGAGGAATCTCAGCAGCGATGTTGGTCTGCGAGCTAGCTTGATCAGCAGCAACAACTCGATTTATCCTGGCATGGCGGTCCATAATATAATCGACTGCAAGAAAATCATACCGTTAGAATACTCATTAGACACAAATCAAAAATATCAAAAGAGTTTAGCAGTTATACCAAGGGTAAACCTCCCGTTATATTTAACTGGGGACAAACCAGCTAATGACACGACTCGATAATCTACTATTTTTTTAACATCAAACTGATGTTGTCGAACTAAATTTGGGATGAACTCGCAATCCCATGAAGTCGTAGAGATGCCGGGGGGTATCATCTCCCTTGCGTCGTTATACCAATCGCGGCGGTATTGCCTAAACTCGCCCTCATAGCTTTCCTCAATGTAAAAATATCGTCTCTTCCAATCTTTCTCGTATAATGTCGCTCCGCCATTCAAGAACTTGCGATGCATCTGTGCTTTAATGTGGTAGAACCCTTCTTCGCGCCTCGCAATTTCAAACAGTGCATAGAACTCGTTGGGACTTTGAGGTTGGCGCAGGGCTTTCATAACAATAATGAAGCCAATCAAGTTCCCATAAGAGTTTGGGGTGAGTTGGGCTGGCACGAGATTGATCTCCCTCAGAAGCCATCTTAGTTCAAAGGGGATTGGAAAGCGTAGACCATTGAGAAGCTGACCAACAAACACAGTCATATGCCCGGGCGGTGGGGTATGCATTCGGTAATTTGGCCCGGGTAGAACGATCTTATACTTATTAGGTATGTTGAATTTTACGCGAAGTCCCTTGCGACTATGTTGGAGGTGGGAAACGTATAGGTCATACGCCATCCCGGGAACTTCAACGTGATCATCAAACTCCCTGTTGATGTAATCTATGTCTTCGCCGGCCTCGTCGGGGGCACGATTATCCCAGTTTGATGACGCTTGCGAATTATCGCTTTCAGCCTGAGGTGCTGCTTGTTCGGCGTTTCCATCGGGATTGTTACCCGCGGGTGAACCACTGGTTTCTATATCTATTAACTCAACTTCATTTGATGCGGTTGTGTTCAAACCCGCGGGACCATTATGTGGGCTCACCATATTAATTGAACTGGAGCTTGAGCTGCTACTCGACTCACTCCCAGATGTTGACTCAGTGTTCACCATCTTTGACGAAAACGAACTGAAATAAATTAAAAAGAAACAAAAGCTGACTACGGGCGAACACGTCATTCTAAGCTCTCACATATCTCCCAAACATGCATTAAAGTTCACTTATTGAAAAGATAAAAATTCTAACAAAAAAGGGCGTATCATTTACCTTAACTCAATTTGCAGGAGAAAACTTTTGCTTGATTAGTTGAGCTGCTAAACAAAAACAAAATGCAAAATATTAAAAGAGTTTAAAAGAAACATCAAAGTAGCAGGCTACAAAAGCTAAAGGCTCTAAGGAATCGCATCGAACACTCACGATTCGATGCCAACAGCATTAAATCGATGTTGTTTGATGCCGAATGCATCGAATTGCACCTATTCGATGCGTTTTACCTGAGTAACAGAATGCGCAATGTCCTGAATGAGTTTCCCAAAGCAGTCTAGCCTATATATATGCAGCGGACGGCCCACTAGGCCCATATCATAAGCACATCGAATGAGCGCATCGAATGATTTACATTCGATGCGTCTTTACTAACGCACCGAATATACCTTGTTCGATGCGCTTCATTGATTGTCAGATATCAATTGCAGACATTCGAAATCTATTCCGAAGTAACGTATGATTAGGAATATTCCTAATCAGTAAAAAAAATACTTGGTATAAGGTAAATAAGCCTCATCAAACTAGTACAATGTCGATCGTTCATCAATCCACAATTTATTTTTTAAGTTTGGAAGCCGATATCTAATCGACATCGTCTCCCAAACAGGAGGGACCATGTGATAGGTATATTTTACGATTGGCCCAATACTTCCATATTGGGTTGGCCCATAACCACATCGAACACCTCATGTTCGATGCGCGTATCGAATTGATAAGATTCGATGTGCTTTCCATATATGTCATTGGGACCCACGGGACGGTTGCTATATAGCACGTTCCTTGTAATTCGAGACACTTGGATTGGAGAACCACTTTTGCACAGTCAGCATCGAATCACTGTTCATTCGAGACGTATTTGATCGAACGAATCCCATTCGACACGTAACTGGACCGAATTCGGTACGTTCAATACGACGAAGACCACATCGAATTCGATACGTAAGGTGACATCGAATCTCTTGGATTCGATACTCTTGTATTCAGCACATGACCCTTAATATACAAATCATATCGAACAAAGGCATTCGATACGTCAGCATCGAACGTCTAGGATTCGATACGTTACAGTTATCCTGTAATTTATTTATTTAACCTAGTAAGCTTGTAATAGGTATTCTGAACCAAGCTATTCCGATAATAAAGTTGAATAGCATTATTTTGGTTATTTGTATCTCAATTTTACTGTTTTACCGTGGCGAAATAAGACCAAAATACACACCATGGATCAAACTATTTTGGCTCTTCCGATACGAAACAACAAGGATTTTTCAAAGAATGTTTGTTGAAGTTGAGGAACATATTAAAAAAAAAAAAAAAAGATGTTGCAACAATGATAAGATCCGAGCCATAATAATATTTAGATCCATGAAGCAACAAAATGGAACCCCAACAAACAGAGAAGACGTGGTGGATAAAGTGTCACGTTATCGTCGGTGAGTGACACTTTTTTTTTTTTTTTTTTTTTTTCGAAAAAAAAAACGAAATGATTGAAAAAACAGAGAGAGAGAGAGAGAGAGACGACTGGCGAGGCGACGAGTCCACAATCCTGTTCCCAAATTAACATATAAATTTATTATTATTATTATTTTGGGTAAAATAAATAAATAAATCCGTCAACAACATTGCTTGGCTTCCTTGCTGCAAATAGTACAAATTTACGAATCTGTTCTCTATTCCACGATATATATATATATATATATAATAATCGTTAGCTGCTTTTTTTTCTTTCTTTTTTTTACTGTGTGATTCAATTCAATTCAATTCAATTCAATTCAACAACAAATGCATCTGATCTGAATCTGAGCTGCTTTTAATTTCTCCTAACCAAACAAACTACGGATCATTTTCCCCGGATTTCACGGTAAATCCACTTTCTAGCTTTTTTCTTTTTTTTTTATTTATCAATTTCACGATTCAGCTTTGATTTCGTGTTTTTTTTTTCTTTTGTAATTAGGGCTGATTGCATTTTCGGATTTCGTTTTTTGTTTGTATTATGTTTGCTCGTTAGATCGGATTTGTACGAATTATTTCTATGCTGTTATTGTGATTGGAGCTCTATTGATTGATGTTTCCCAAAACCCCAATTTTTATTTCAATGCAACTAGAATATAGTGAAATTCATTGCTATGCAAGTCGATAAGGGATTGAAACACCCCAAAATTTCATGCAAGCTTATACTTACACACACACCGTAACAACCAATGGGGTTTCTCTTTCAAAAATTATGGTTTTAGTGATGCTCGTGCGTTGTGTGAATGCCAGGAACACGGACTTTGTGGACGGAGGAACTAACCGGACTTGCAAATTTTGATTAATACTCGGGCCCCAAAAATGTTCGCCATTAACACAGCATAACTAAAAATGTGAATTTGAAAAGAGAGAAACCGCCATGGTTGTTGTTACGGTGTACGTGTGTGTAACTATGAGCTTGCATGAACTTACTTTTCGGGGTAGAGGCAAAATGTGGGATTAAATTCAGGAAAGGGTTGCTTAATTACTAAAATTAATGTTTTATATTCTTCTGATTATAACAAAGCAGCTTGAGCTTGCTTGTGTTTATTAGGTTCATATATCATTTCTTGAATTTTCTCCTTTTTTCTAGGTACTCACTCTAATACCTCTCAGTGAACACAACACTTTACTTTCCGTGGGTCTGTTATTCTCTTAACGGTGATTTGATCTACCATTTTCATCTCGCTGTTCCCCAACACTCCTCCCCTCATGATTGTTCAGTTTTGGTGAACAAGCACCAGCCTTCAAGCTATTCTGCAACAAATTCTCTTGAAATGGATGTAAATAACAACTTCAGCTGGCCGCTGCAACATCAATGATGGATACAGTTGAATGATATTATTGTTTCCGACGTATATTCGGGCAGCCTTAGCGCAACATATATCTATGGGTGAGTGGGTTATTGGAGCCTTCATCAACCTTTTTGGCAGTATTGCCATCAACTTTGGAACTAACCTTCTTAAATTGGGTCATGAAGAGGTATGTCCAGGCTCTCCAGTATTCTCCCTAATATGCTTGTCTTAAAGGATACATTAAATTCTTATGAAGGAATTATGGATGCACAGAAAAATGTAAAACAAGAAGGAAAAAAAAAATAGACCGTTGGAAACTTGTTCTGATATCCTTTAGTTTCTCTCCCTGTGCCTTTATAAGTGTCTAATTTGCAGAGAGAAAGACATTCCATTCTCGGCAGTGATACTACGAATGACAAAACTCTACTGAAGCCCATTATATACTTCCAGTCCTGGAGAATTGGTACCTTTAATATAACATTGTTTTTTTTTTCTTTTCTTTATATATTGGATACAGTAGGTGAAGTTTTAAAGTTCAATAGCAAGTAAACTTGGAGTCTTGTTAATATGCAGGTATCCTGTTTTTCATTCTCGGAAACTGTCTTAATTTCGTTTCCTTTGGATATGCTGCTCAGGTGAGTACAATGGATGAAGTCACCATTTGAAAATTACCATTTGATATATTTACTTGTCTTGATTGCTGATAGAGCTATGCTGATGATGTACTAATTTTTGTCTGAAGACACTTTTTCTCTGCAGTTTCCTGTTGTGCTCCAATTATTTACCTTTTTGACGTTTCCTCTTTGTCTATTTTTCTTGCAGTCACTTCTTGCTGCTCTTGGATCTGTGCAGTTTGTGTCGAACATTGCATTTGCTTACTTCGTGTTAAATAAGACTGTAACTGTCAAGTATGTTTGTTTTTATTCTCGGAGGTTTTGTAATACCTCCACAATAAATAATAGAACTTGTTTTTGTCCTTTACAATCTCAGTTCCTTATATTCTTAACAGGGTGCTCGTAGCCACGGCCTTTATTGTTCTTGGAAATATCTTCCTTGTTGCATTTGGAAACCACCAGTCACCAGGTATATGATTATGCACGTTACGGTCTTTAGTTTCCTTCTAATCCTGCGAAGCATATTTACTATTGTATTTCTGGAGGACATAGCTGTCGGGTGTTCAATTTTGATGTCACAAGTTTGAAACAGTAGGATTCACTATTTTGGAGTTGTTATTAATCGCATGCTCTTACAAATTCATTTGGGCAGCTCATTGTATGACAGGTTTCAGTAGTTATTTTTCCTCTTCGTAGTATTTTGATTGAAACCATTCAATTCCTTGACTATTTCAACAACAGAACATATTAGTGAAAGTACTTCTTTTGTGGTGTTTTTTTGTAACTTGACTTGTTGATTGCTTGGCATGTGACCATCACTGATTATAGTAATGGAATTTGGTCGTGGTCATGGATTCGTAACTCTGACATTAAGTTGTGTAACTCTGCTTGGCTCATAGATTCAGTGGACTCATCAAGTTGTTTAATTTCATGAGGAGTTCTCAGGTGGTGTAGTTCCAAATTGGATAATAATTTGCTCTGTGGATCTGGTGAATTGTTTTGTGCTTGTTAGCTGATTATCAATCATTACTTCAACTCTGTAGTCCAGTTAGTATGTAATTTTAGTTCCTTAACTGTAGATGTTTTCACCAGCTCTTGGTCATATTTGTAGCCAGTTTGGAGCATAGTGAACTTCAGCCCTTGCAGTTAGGGGACTTTAGTTATTGTGGTGTTAATTTAATTTGCAAGACTAGCCGACTAGGCTTCATGAATGTGCACACTGTTTAGATCGAACAATCACATCCAACAATTCTATGTAGTGGCTGGAGATGACAACAATCACATATGTGTATTTACTAAGTGGACTGGGACGAACTTTAAAGAATAGGAACGTTGAGATTTAGACCTGCAAATCTTCTTCTTCCTCTGTCGTCCAAGTCGCTGTAGCCCTCTCTGTGCAAGATATCATGCTGTTGAAAAGGTTTATGACTTCCCTAACCATTCCTATCCAAAAATTGTGATGTTCTTACAATTTTTCTATGCCAGTGTCCCGCGTTGTTATGGATCAATTAAAGAGAGACACTTACCAAATGTTTTTCTTGACTTAAACCAGTTAGAAGCAGCAGAGTTTGTCAAAATAGCCTAATCCTCTCGCTAGATTCACATCACAATTTGGCACGGAAGTTTTCGTGCACCATGTTTCATTTCCTGCAAAGCATTGTGTTAGTCCATGGGATAATGCATTTGAGCTTTTTCTGTATTAAAAAAATACTATTTATCAGATATTAATATGGACATTAAATTCCCTGACTTTTCCTTTCATTTTCTCTTGCTACAGTTTACACGCCTGAGGAGTTGGCTGAGAAATATGGCAACATTACTTTCCTGGTCTACTGTATGATTCTGGCAATAGTTGTGCTCTTGCATCATTCATTGTACAGGTGGGATTGGTTAAGTTTCAACTGATTGGAAGCTAAATGAAGCTCTGTTTGATTTTCTTTACAATTACTTACGGCTCAATGACCTACCCCTGAAGTTTCTTGGTGAACTGTGTAAATTCCAGAAAAGGAGAACTGCTACATGCTGTTCCAGGGAATGATATTAAGCCTTACTGGCGCATGCTTCTTCCTTTTTCATATGCTATTGTTTCAGGAGCTGTGGGATCATGTTCAGTTTTGTTTGCAAAGTCTCTGTAAGTTGTGTTTGGATGTCTTTGTTAAGTACTGGCACTATTCACAGGGTACGAATTTTTGATCTTATGCTTATTCATGTAGATCCAATCTGTTACGACTGTCCATGTCGAGTGAGTATCAGTTGCATAGCTGGTTCACATACTCCATGCTTCTATTGTTTTTCAGTACAGCTGGATTTTGGGTAAATATCCAATGCGTATCTAATTTCTTCAGTATGGTGGTGAGATATTTTATTTTACATAAGCTGACGAAATATAATTTCATATTCTGCAGATGGCAAGGTTGAATGAAGGATTGTTTTTGTTCGATGCAATATTTATTGTCCCTATGTTTCAGATTGTTTGGACTTTTTTCTCCATTTGCACAGGATTTATATATTTCCAGGAATATCAGGTGCTCTTTCCTTACTAACTCACATTTTTTTACTGTGTTCAGTGAATGAGCTACACTTAGTTTTATCTGCCATTTGTTCCTAGACCCTAGTATTGGTTCACCCTCTCGAGATCTTTTTCCATGACGATGAGAATAACATGGTACTGTTGAACTCAATTTAAACAGGTATTTGATGCATTACGAACTACAATGTTCATACTAGGAATGATTTCTGTATTTGTTGGCATTTCTTTGCTGGCACCCGATGACTCAAAAGGTATGTTAGTGATTATATTGATCCTTCCGTATTTCTATAGGAACATTGGAAATAACGTAAAAGTTTGGGAAATCTTCAGGATCTGAAATTAAAGATACATCTCTGGTTTCTATAACAGCAAGTCATCCAAAAGAAGTCGACAGGTCAGGCTCAACACCATCCTATTTTTGGGGGTCGAAAGACTTGATATTTATTTAAATACTACTAATGCTGTCTCTCCCATCAATGCGTTTGTCCAAATGTTGATTCCATGTTATACGTGTGCAGACTCGTAATCATGCCTTCTGAAGATTCACAAAGTAAAGACATGGCATCGCTTATCCGCATGATTCGCCTAAAGGCTGCAAATTTGTTTATGAAGACAAAGGTTTGTTGACTTTGTGACCTGTAACTCTCATCAAGCAGACTATGAACTGGAATAGTAATATTTGCGAAAAATGTGGTTTTTATTTCAGGCTGCTTGGTCATTGGGAGAAGAATCAATTAACGCATCTTCATTCCTTGTGATGCCTATGGTTTCATCTAAGATAACGGGTTTCAGAGGTCACGGTCTGAACCGAACCAAGTTCTCATTTAGAGCCCAGGGTTGGAGTAGGATTGATGAGGATGGTAAGGATTTATTGGAGGCAACAGCGATGCTCCCACAGAGCATCAAATAACAATGTATAAATTCAGAAAATGAAATGATTTCTCATTCACTTGTATTCTATTATTTTATTTGGTAGAAGACTCACTTGTAAAAGTTTCATAGTGTTCCAATTCTTTGTAAAAAGGGACAGTCTTCGCGTTGCCTTATGGAACTTCCATCCCAAGATTCCAATGCAAATATTTGATTAGACTAACGCGGATCTCCTTCGGGTCATCCCAATGGAGTTGGAACGATACGGAGAAGATTAACACGGTCTTGTGCAAGGATGAGATGCACAGAGGCCTAAGGTGATGTTTGCAGAAAGTGACCGGATAAGATACACCTCACAGGAAAGAAAATGCTAACTAGATTTGGATAACATTTTCCTCCAATTGCTAGGGGTTCAAGAATGTACGTAAATTGCAAAAATAAATCTTGTGGTATCACCAATTGGTATCTGAGTTGATAGTACCATATACATAAATCTAATCGTTGTTAAGGAGCTTAGTAACAATCTCACAGATCACTTTTTTTTCAGCGTGTACATCATCAAATGCAAATTCTCCCAGAGTGTTACAGTGTCAACTGCACCCATTTCAAGAGCCTTCAACTTATCATTTACCCCAAATACAGATTTTTTAGTATTCCGACTAATTCCCTCAAAATGCTTTGCGGTAATTTTTTTTTTTTTTCTCCTGAATGAACCTAACATTCGACAAAATCTCTGCTGACAATTCAGTGGCTTGATTGAACCCATTCTTCCCACCATGAGAATGATCAACGACGGAAATAATCTCTGCTTGCAACCTACGATCAAACCTGTCAGATGACTAAGTTCAATCTTGAACTAAGCAGATCAACGAGTATTAAAACCCCTAGGCTGCCCAGTAATTTTGGAGCAGACGAGACTAATACAATTTACACCATATATGAAACACTGCACATCTTGGCTTCAGCAGTTCAGCCCTTCTAACTGTTATACTTTTTGATCTTTTCATCATAGTTATAATGCAGTATCTCCAATCCCCTTCTCGTGTACCCAAATTGTATCAAAATTGTTGCTTTAATTTAAAAATGGCATTAGTCTTGTTTAAAAGAACTGCTTCACAGTTGAACAACCCAATCTTACACCACTATGATTTTTTCAATGGCACAACCATCCTCCAACAAGTGTTTTCTTGTGAAGCACAACATCAAATAAACTTTTCAGCCCATGAACGTAATACACTAACTCAATATCCCACAAAGACAAATAAAGTACTAGCTTTATTGACTGGGTTTTTCCAAATATAGTTCCCTACCAAAAAAGGAATTCTAATGGGAGCGGAAAAACAAAATTCCCATGGTGTATTTTAAACCCACTTATCCAGTTACTCCACCCTACTGTATATTTATATACATGGCCTGGCATTTGCTCGATGTATGTACAGTGTGTAACACTGGGGCTTACACTGCCCATAATATAACTCTAAGCAAAATTCGTTACAAAACCAGCCTCGCTGAATAATTTGGAGCAACCTTTTGTATGCTATCAGCATTTCTCTTCTAATGGTTACTTCTCGGGTCCAAAGTGATATCCTTACTGATTCCACGATCTTAAAAACGGCTTACCCACCGACTCTTGCAGACCAGAGTTCTGCTGTGGGAAACCCATCCACCCAATGCTGCTATTGTTGTTGATCTTAGGCTCATATCCACTCAAATAGTTCAGTGGATTCGGTGATGGATGCAACCCACTGTTACTCGACGGAATTCCTTCGCTGACCCCACTGTAGTTTCCCGACTGGGTAAACCGTTGGGTGGAGCCCATTGAGTCATAACTGGTAACAGGTTGTATTTGGTTACATTCCGACAGGACACTAAACAGAGTTTGATCCGAATCACTTCCATTACTGAGACTGTGGTTCATGCCAACAGCACTACTCTGGAAGGTGGTAGGCCACCCCACTTGGGCGCCATTCTCACTTGTATAAGGTTTCCGAGTCAACTCTCCACTGTTCAAATGAGGTTGGGAAAGGGCAGACATGCGTACAACATTGGGCATAGCCCAGTTGTGTATATCGACCGGTAATTGCTGCTGCCGAGGCATAGTATACCGGGGCCCATCAGAGTACATACTATCCTGATTGTTCTGATGCATGTAAATATTATTTGGTATGTTCTGCCTTAGGTGAACAGGAAGCAATGGATGAACCGGTTGCGCCAGTTGCCGAGAAAACTGACCGATCTCCATCATTGGATTATACCTTGGATGGATGCCTGAGTTTCTAGGCTCTTGATAGTATGGAGAGCTTCCCTGACCCTTGAGTAAAGATTGAAGATATTCATTCCGGTCCTCGTTAGTGTCAGAATCCAAGAATGGTGTTCCATCACAATCTCTGCGCAGTATATCCTTACCAGAATCTTTATTTAGCCCGTTTGCCTCACGATCAAGCATTTGCAGTGGTTGTTCTTGTATAAACTGTGGATGCGCAACCAACAAGTCTTGGACAGGGGCATATCCAACATTTCCAGCAGTAGAGTGATAAACTGAACCATGAACTGGCCAAACGTCACAAGCAGATGGAAGTGGAGCCCCATGGCCAACATAAATATCCACTTGGTTCAGATTTCCATCTTCTACTGCACTGACATTATTTCCATGAGATTGAATCTCAGCTGATTTGATCTGAGGATTACCGGTAAGCAAGGCTTTCTGCTGTTGGTTGTGATCGTGAATCTCAGCCGAATTGATCTGAGGATTACCGGTAAGTGAAGCAATCTGCGGTTGGCTGTGATCATGAAAGAGAACATTAGCAGATAAAACTTCTTCTTCCACACCTTCTTGTTCTTGTTCTTGTCGTTCTTCCTGTTGTTCTTGTTGTTCTTCTTCAAGCATTTTTGTACCATTATATGTTTGCTCCTCAAATATGTCATTGGTCTTCGCCTTTTCATGCTGGACATCATAAAGAGGTGCATCATCAGAAGTTTATCATAAACAAACAATTAGTTGCATTTACCTACATTGGCTAAAAAAGGCTGATTTCAGATTTACCTTCCTGAATCCCAGACAATTAACATTCTGGTTAAATTACTATAAAAATCTCTGCACTTTAAAAATTACAAAGCCATTTGAAATAATGTTGATTAAAATAAGAAAAAAATGGTTTCTCGTAATTCTACGACTTTGATACAGTTCAATTAACTAAAAATAAATGATAATTTTTACCTCTAGAACTTCTAATTTTCTTGGCCTCAAAAGTATTTCTTTTTTCATCTACTTTTTCCTTTTCACAGTAGCATCCTTATTACAATAGATTTTGGGAACAATGTTCTTTACCTCTGCAAGTGCACACAATTCTAAGTGGGTGCTTATGTAATTTTTAAATGCGCATATTAGTAACATTTACCTTCATCCACCCAAAGAAAATGATCTTAAAATAAGATATCAGCAACTAAAAACAAAACGACACATAATCAACCTCTTTTTTATGTTGTCATTACATGAATTACCTCTTCGCTATCCATCTGCTCCTGAAGCAGGTCATCAGGTTGCACTTTCTCAGCAACCTGGCCACCAAAAATGGAAGCATGGAGTTCATAAAACAACAATGGTATACATACATGAGATCAAAAGTGGTTCAAAATTAGAGAAGTGAGAGGTCTAGATTTTCAAACAAGTTCCAAAGTCATATTCAATTAGATTGCAAGAAGAGAGGGCAGCTAATAAACCTCAACTAAGACGGTACATGGAATTCCTTCCGCACGATCATTTGATAGCTCCATTGCGTCATCCTTAGAGCACACTTCATCCTTATCCTTTATAGCAGCCTACCAAAAATTAACAGATCAAAACATAATGCTGCAACCAGAGATTCTACCGGGTGCTCGAGAAAATCAAATTAAAAATAAATGGTTATTTAATTGAGGCCTCAAAAGCTTTGTCAAATTATAACCCCGATTACAAATACCATGGTTCTCTTTATTTAATTTATATTATTTGTAGCCACAGTATCATCGCTGCAGTTGCCAAACAACGTATGGTGAAAACATTTCTTTCTCGTCAGTACTATTAGTTGGCAGAGAATTTTCTTGTATTTCCAAGATGTAAGGAGTATTTAATCAACTCAATAGCAGAGAGTGTCATCATAATTTACTTCTTAAGAAGAATAAGGTTGAAAGAAACCTTTTGTTCAACTTCTACACCCATGGACCACAGTACTTGCTGTCTCAACAACTTTCTGTTTCTCCATGTAGCAAAACCTTCTGAGATGTCTTTATTAGCCAATTTTAACCTGCAAAGCAAAATTCATAATCAAAGGGCTGGATCAGAGAAGTTTCTGTTTACAACTAAAAAAGAAAATAAATGAAATGAAAGTATCAACCAGTAATCATGCAGCTTCTTCCTCTCTTCCTCCTCAAACTTTTCGAATGGTTGAGCATTTAGAGTACCAACGCCACCCATAAGATTATTTAGCGACCTGGGCTTAAGGCTATCACCGCCATGCTTCATGCTACTTTTAACTCGTCCATGCAGTTCCTTGCTGACCTGATGATCCATGTGGCAAACATTAAAAAGAAAGAACAGCATTAGAGTAAAAGGTCCCCTGTTAAAGGCAGTTATATGAGAAATTCTGAACCGCGTGACCAGGCCAAAATCTAAGAAAACGAGATTGATGAGTTATAAGGGGTGGTGGTCTTGAGGATGTCAGGCCATGTCTTCAGTAAGTGTGGTAACCAGAAAAGGAAATAGAGATTAACGGGAAAATATAAGTTTCACAACAAACAACCTTGATGTAGGTCATATATTTGGCTCCATTGCTGTGCGTTATGTTACTTTTGTGAGGCTTTTCTCCCTTTCTAGGTAATGCAGCCACTTTCATCCCACTCGAGGTACTATCAGACACTTTGTTCAGGTGATCTTTTCTGCAAATTCAAATACATAAAACAAATTAAAAAGTTTCTCAATGGAATAACCACCACCCAACTTCCAGTTATGAGAAGAAAACAAAATGAAGAATTAAAATATAAAACACACATCTTCAACCCATTAAGCTAGCAATGAAATGCAGATAACCAATTTAACTGAGGTCATTAGACGATTAGAGTAAAAAGAGCATTGGTACCTTCTTTGAGATCCTCCATGCACCAACTCTAACTTCTGGTTATCGCTACTAGAGGCTTTCTCAGAATTAGCCCAAGAACAAGAATCAGGGGTGGTCACAAGGTTCTCTTCAGTATCAACAAAGTGAGCCTTCGTAGCATTAAAAGTCTTTCCGACACACTCCCTGGACCTGCTTGTAACATGTAAGTATGTAACTTTCAAACTCAAATGATCCACCAGATATAAAAAAACAAGAGAGACAAAATCCAGTTATCCCCGTAATTTTGACACGGTGCAGAATCATGTTAGGAAATTCTTTTGCATATTGAAAGTCCAAAGAAAAAGTATGTAAACTAATAAACGTCAAAAATGACCAATCTTCCAAAAGTACAATAAGTCGGAAGAACATAAGAGCTGATCTCTGTTAAAGTAGGTTATGTGTTTTGAATTAAGTTGACCATCTAGCAAATTAGGTATATTAGAGAACCCACAATAACTTAATAGTGAAGCAGGAAACCAAATTTGATGTATAAAGTTATGGATCCTTTTGCCCATGTCAGTAAAGGTCTAATTTGAGATTTAAATAACAAATCGTTATTTTAGTAAGGCTTTGTAATTTGCAACATGTCCCTTTACACAAGAGGGAAAAAGGAACGCATAGAACCATGTGTTCGGCAGACTTAGGAAGATGATAAAAAGATAAAGAATCAACTAGAATGTAAATTCATGAAAAATACGCAACACAACAACTTTTAAAAGAAAACAAGTTAACAGAAATAACCTTCGAGAGTTCTGCAAGATATCAACTTCTTGATCATTACAACTAGCCCATTTATCCTTCCATGTTTGCAAATTTACAATCATGCTGGAAAAAGAAGCACAACAATTAACAAATTAAGGCAAAAACAAAACTTATATAGCAAGTACACTATAGAGCAAAAATGACACAAACAAGACTGCATACGTGTAATGATATTTCTGTAAAGCTGAGTGATAATCTTTCCTGCAGACTTTGAGAGATTGCTGTTTATGAAGAACATTATCAGGATGAAGCTCCCCAGAACAGACAGAAGCACCCCTGCACAAATGAGACGGCACGCCGATTAATTTGATGAATTAAACGTAGCTAACCAAGTGATCTAGAACATGTAATAACAAAACCTAACGAGCAAGTAAATATTATATCGCAGGACACAGGTTTTAACAGCATAATGAAACAAGGAAAGGGGGTACTTCTCCAGCAAGGGAAGCTTGACAAAGAAACATGTTCAAAAATCCTACTATTGAATATCAAACATCTTTTCGTAAAGATCTTTCCCCGCCCCACCCCCAATGAATAAGACCAACAGAAGTAATAATCACAAAAAAGGAAATATATTGTAATAAATAATCATGTGCATGAAAATGTTCCCAACAATAGTGGTTAGTAATCGCTGGAACAAAAAAGCCATCTCTCTCCAATGATGCGCTGATTACTCCTATCAGATATTCTTACAACAGGATGGGTTAACAATGAAGGCCAACGCTAACAGCTACCAAGTGATATATCATATCAGAAGCCCCACATAGTAGTCCCATAAACAGGTAGGATCAGGCACCATATATTAGAGCAACTGCATTGTGAACCACTATCACAATGATTACATTCTGTCACTTATAGATTGGACACAAAGCCGAAAGCTGATCACTGCAAATAAACTAAGACATAAGTGTGACTTTAGGAGCTAATGCTAGGAGAAGGGCCACCATATAGCTGCTAATGGAAGGATAATTATGCAAAGTGGAAGAAAGTTTGAAACAAATAGAGTAATCAACTCCTGAAACAACACACTTCTAACTAATTGATAGGCTTAAAGAAAGGAATGCCTTGTAAAACTTGCCATTGTAAAAAAGTATTTCCAAAATGGTAGTTATTTCCCGCAAGCAGGTCTTGGACAATGGTATCCGGTTCAGCATCTTTAGGTAGAAATTGTGAAAGGGAGCTCCTTTCATTTTCAGACAAATGACTCTGCCAGACCTATAATAAAGTCCGTACATAATAACAAAATGTTAAAGATTGCTTGAAAACATAAATGGTCAATTGAAACTACTAAATGGTTGTTACCTCATACGAAAGGACTTCAGATAGATTTTCTAAATCAAATATCTCTTCAGGAACAGAAAAAACATCAGCCAACATTTTGTGGCGGCAAGGACTAGCCTCAACGAGCGGAAGCAACTGACTCCACGAAATACCAATCTGCTCCCTCTTGGAAACCACACTCTTCTTCTTCTTGTCCCACTCAAGCGATATGTAAGGTCTCATCTCAAGTTCAGGCTGCGGTGGCTCCAATCTCTTCCTCTTTACCCTGTATTTATCACGAGACTCCCACACAACCAAACTGGACCCTTTTACTCGGTTTTTCCGCTGATCAGCCGCCATTTGTACGTAGTAGAAGTATATCACAGGATTCCACAACAAAGCATTAACTTGAGCCGGTAAACAAGTTCCTTCTAACCAAATGACAAAAATAGTCCTGAGAAAAATCATAAATAGAGTTATATAGCTGTTTGCTCCTACCCTAAACTAAAAGGGTATAGATTCAAACCAAGAAAACAACTCTAAATATACCGGATGTATTGTTAAGGCATATTAAAGGTCAGAACTCGTCTTCCCAACGGTATGCAAACTCGAACAAGATACAATCTTTATCTATTATTCAAAAGGATTCTTCGACCACAACGTACAACAAATAGATAACGGGGTGCACCCGTCTGTCCAATAGAGTGAAAAAGCTACAAAACTACACTACACCTCAGCTCAAATCCTTTCTTTCTTTTTTCAATTCTAAGCACATTAGAATCAAAAACGAATGCAACCCACAAAACTTAACAGATTAGAGAACAGAAAATTGTTCCATTCCAAGCTAATTGTTGAGAAATATATACAATTAATAATTACACACGGAACGAAATTTAGGAAGAAACAGTCGAGGGGGATAAACAAAAAACAATGAAATTTATCACAGATTCGAAAGAGAAACAGTAATGGCGAGCCCAATTAACAAACACGATTAGAAGAAGAACCCCAAAAAAAAAAAAAAAAACCCTAAAAAGTGAAATAATTGGAAGAGAAGCAAATTACCTGTTCTGCTGTGTACAGCTCGAAACCGCGAATTGCCAAAGTAACTTTACATCATTTATTTATATAAAATAATAATAATAATAATATTTAGAGTTGTTTTCAATTATCCATAATGGTTTTCTAATAATTTTAGATTTCAAGCATTGGAGTCTTATTTTGAGTCTTTACTCCTTAGAATTTGTGCTTTTATAATTTTGAGTAATCAGTAGTATTATTATTATATATATGTTGTTTTAGAGTTTTTTCTTTTTTTAAAATTGCATGTGTCCTTTGAAAATTTGGAGTTAACGTCATATTATAATCGATACTTCGACACAAATTCGATAATCAACTATTAAGGTGGTGTTTGCAAACTCTTAAAAAAAAACTATAATTAGCTTTTTATATGAATAAGTAATTTGGGGTGTTTGCATATCTAAGCTTTTTCGGTTACAGAATTTTTTTTAAGCTAAACCCCCTACAATCATAAAGATGGTGTGGGGGTGCTTTTGGCTTATTGGTGGGTATTTTTAAATAAAATAATTAGACTGTTTCAAATTCAAAATTATCTTCCAAACACTCTCAACTTTTAAATATAAGTGTTTTTGAAGATTAAATTATAATTATGAACTTTTACTTTTCCACAAGAGATTGCAAACACCACCTAAATGTTTCCAAGGCACACGAACATTTTTCGACGTGTTTAATCAATAATTTAATTAATTTGTTTTAGTTTTTGATAATGCTTTAAACATTGAGTTTTATGCATTTTAAATTGGAATTTGAGGCATGACATGTATTTTTTTATGGATTATTATTATATATACTTAAATATAACGGAGACATTAAACAAATAGTAGCAGTTTCGCATCATATTGTGTCTATTATTCAAAAGATGTATTCCCCTCATCCTCACTACATTGTATCTTGAACCCGTCTCTAATTTCTAATTTTTGATATGAATCAAAATTTAGTTTGATGATAGAGTTAATTTTTTTTGTTAATTATCAAAAAACTTTAGACATATTGCAGAAGATGGTATAAAAGTGGATGTCAATAAAAAAAAAACACTATTTTGTTATAGAAAAGCTAAAACTATTTGAGTTTATAACAATATATTTAAAAGGACATAGAGAAAGAAGAGCAAATTATGAGTATATTACTTGTGAATTGTTGTTTTTCTCTTCATCTTGATGCCTCCTTATATAGGCAAGAATTCCCAATATTTTACACTATTTACAACAACTACTACTATTATAAAATAATATTTGTACATAATTTTCAACAATAGCCACTAAGCATATGCCACTAACTATATTTATAACACTCCCCTTGGCCATTTGAAGATTTTGTTATGTACATGATCCGTCTTCTGCACACGTCTTATGATACCTCGTTAAAAACCTTATAAGAAAAAGCCCAGTGGGATAAAAACCTTAATAAGGGAAAAAGAGTGCAGCCGTGTGAACTCCCCCTCAAGTTGGCATCTCCAATTCTTCATATTCTCGTAGGTGACGCATTCCAATACTTTGAACATGTTTCTTAAAAGTTACAGTAGGGAGTGCCTTTGTAAAAAGATCTGCCATATTGTCACATGATTGAACATATTGGATATTAATTTCTTTGTTCTTCTCGAGTTCCTGAGTGTAGGCAAAATATCTTGGGGGTATGTGTTTGGTTCGATCACTCTTGATATAGCCTTCTTTCATCTGTGTAATACATGCAGAATTGTCTTCGTATAATGTTGTAGGACCCTCTCTAATAGGTAAGCCAGATGTACTTCTTATATGATGTGTCATTGATCGTAGCCATACACATTCTCTGCTTGCTTCATGGAGTGCAATAATCTCAGCATGATTCGATGATGTTGCAACAAGTGTCTGTTTCTGAGAACGCCATGAAATAGCAGTGCCTCCATACGTGAATACATATCCAGTTTGAGATCTGGATTTATGTGGGTCTGATAGAAAACCTGCATCTGCATAATCAATCAATTCTTGTACCGCATTGTTAGGATAAAATAGACCAAGATCCACAGTTCCTTGAAGATAACGGAATAAATGTTTAATTCCTTTCCAGTGCCTTTTTGTGGGTGATGAGCTAAACCTAGCTAATAAATTCACAGTAAATGATATATCAGGTCTAGTACAATTAACCAGATACATTAAAGCTCCAATGACACTTAAATATGGAACTTCAGAACCAAGAATTTCTTCATTTTCTTCACAAGGACGAAACGGATCTTTATCTATAGTTAATGATCTTGCAATCATAGGATGGTTCAAAGGTGTTGCTTTATCCATGTTAAAACGTTTCAATATCTTTTTAGTATAGTTAGATTGATGCACAAGTATTCCATTTTTAACATGCTCAATTTACAAACCAAGACAATATTTAGTCTTTCCAAGATCTTTCATTTCAAATTCATCCTTTAAATAATTCATTGTTGAATGAATTTCTTTGTCAGTGCCAATGATATTTAAATCATCTACATAAACTGCAATAATTGCAAAACCAGATGGTGTTTTCTTAATAAAAACGCATGGACACAAAGAATTATTTATATATCATTCTTTTAATAAATATTAACTCAAACGATTATACCACATGCGACCTGATTGCTTTAGCCCATATAATGATCTTTGCAATTTAATTGAGTACATTTCTCTAGGTTTGGAACTTGATGTTGCAGGTAATTTAAGTCCATCAGGGACCTTCATGTAAATATCATTATCAAGTGATCCATAGAGATAAGCAGTGACAACATCCATGAGATGCATGTTTAGATTTTCATAGACCGCTAGACTGATCAAGAATCGAAATGTAATTGTATCCATTACAGGAGAATACGTTTCTTCATAATCGATTCCACGTCTTTGAGAAAAACCTTGTGCGACAAGGCGAGCTTTATACCTTACAATTTCATTTTTCTCATTTCGTTTGCGAACGAAGACCCATTTGAACCCTACGGATTTCACACTTTTCGGTGTGAGAACAATGGGTCCAAATACCTTTCGCTTATTAAGCGAATCTAATTCAGCTTGCATAGCATCTTTCCAGTTATCCCAATCATTCCTATTTTGGCATTCAATTACAGATTTGGGTTCAGGATCATCATTTTCATTCTCAATTTCATAAGCGACTAAATATGAAAATATTTCATCCATATTTTCCATCTCATTTCGATCCAATACCATTCCTGTATTGATATAATTTATAGAGATTTCAACGTTCTCTTTATTTGTAGGATCTAATTGGATAACTTCTTGAGGTATCTCATATGTCACATTTTGCGACTCATCAGGCATAGATTCCTCAATAATAGGATCATTAGGTTTTG
Source organism: Linaria vulgaris (assembly GCA_948329865.1). Classification (NCBI taxonomy): domain Eukaryota; kingdom Viridiplantae; phylum Streptophyta; class Magnoliopsida; order Lamiales; family Plantaginaceae; genus Linaria; species Linaria vulgaris. The sequence goes on from OX415252.1 coordinate 37,877,487, forward strand.
ATGTTCCTTTTCTTTTTCGAGGATTTTTGTCCTTTGAGCCAGTAGGACGCCCACGTTTCTTATTTATATCAAAGATATCATCCTTTGATGTTTCTTTTGGAATTACAATATGAGCAGAAGCATTTGCAGCTGGTATATGTGATTTTGTTACCCTGCTTATGTCAGTAAATGCATTGGGTAATTGATTTGCAATAGCTTGTAAATGCAAAATTTTCTTTACTTCCAAATCACATTGTTTTGTTAGCATATCAAACCTTGTCAAAGATGAATTATGCCATGATATATCATTTTCCAACCGCTTCTTTTCTCCCCCTAAGGTTGGAAAATTTGTCTCATTAAAATGGCAATCGGCAAAACGTGTCGTAAAGACATCACCTGTTAGGGGCTCAAGATATCTGATTATTGATGGTGAGTCAAATCCAACATATATTCCCAACCTTCTTTGTGGTCCCATTTTTGTTCGCTTTGGTGGTGCAATTGGAACATAAACTGCACAACCAAAAATCTTTATATGGGAAATATTAGGTTCATGACCAAAAGCAAGTTGTAATGGGGAGTATTCATGATACGAGCTTGGTCTAATGCGAATTAGTGATGCAGCATGTAAAATCGCATGACCCCATAGAGAACTTGGTAATTTAGCTTTCATCAACAATGGTCTAGCAATTAATTGAAGGCGTTTAATTAATGATTCAGCTAAACCATTTTGAGTATGTACATGTGCAACACTATGTTCAACCGTAATTCCAGTTGACATACAATAATCATTGAAAGCTTGAGATGTGAATTCACCAGCATTGTCAAGTCTGACTTTCTTGATCGTATAGTCAGGAAATTGAGCTCTTATTTTGATTATTTGAGCCAAAAATCTCGCAAATGCCATATTGCGAGTAGACAATAGACAGACATGTGACCATCGACTTGAGGCATCAATTAATACCATAAAATATTGAAATGGTCCACATGATGGATGAATAGGTCCACATATATCACCTTGAATTCTTTCAAGAAATGTGGGTAATTCTGTCTTAATTTTAATTGGTGAATGCTTTATAATTAGCTTTCCAAGAGAACATGCTTCACATGGACTATTGTTGCTCAGATTGAGTTTGGATCCTTTTAATGAATGTCCATGTGTAGTTTCAATTATCCTTCGCATCATTGTTGAACCAGGATGACCTAGTCGATCATGCCATAGAGTCAATAATTCTGGATTTTCATTGACTACCATATTTGATTCGATTTCATTAATATATGTATAATGCAACCCTGATGAGATATATGGTAGTTTTTCAAGAAAATGTTTCTTTCCTGGTATATTCTTAGTAATGAAAACATATTTAGCTTTATTCACAGTCATTGACTCAGTATCATATCCATGACGATATATATCTTTAGAACTCAATAAATTTCTTCTGGATTTTGGGGCAAATAAGGCATCATCGATGATAAACTTTGTTCCATTTGGTAAAGTAAAAGTAGTTGTACCAGATCCTTCAATCAATTTAATAGGACCTCCTATTGTACCGACTTGAAATTTTGAGGGTTCTAAATATGTAAAATATTTCTTACTTGTGAGAATTGTATGAGTTGTACAACAGTCAAGTAGGCAGAAATCACCAGTATGCTCCATATCACGCTTCACTTCAAATAAACAATATTAAAACAAATATTACAATAAACAGGGTATATATTTGAAAAGAGATTATTTTATTGAAAGCACACAACAGAAATGCAGGAAGTAGATAATACAACTTAAAACATAAATCACAATAAGCATATTCAGCCAGAAGATCACATAACACATATTAAGCCAAACGAACATCATAGTCATCAGTAAAGTCTGCCGCCTCCATAAAGGTGGAATCATCATTTGGATTTTGTTCGACAAGGTTAACTTCCTTTTCTTTACCCTTCAAACTTTCTTGGTACAACTTACAGAGATGTTCTGGTGTACGACATGTGTCAATGCCCTTTCATTCCACATCTAAAACAATAACCTTGAGGGTTTTTATTATGTTTTTCTTTGTTCTGGTGGTTATTCTTAAAGACAGTGTTGATATGCGAGGGATTGTGAAAACCCCCACGACCACGACCACCTCTTTTACCGCGTCCACCTCTATAGCCATATCCTCCTCTATGACCACCTCTACCTTGACCATGACCACGACCACGGCCACGACCTTGATTGGCATTCTCATTGTTACCTCGTCCATAGGAGTTTGAAAAATTAATGGCATTTGCCTCAGGTAATGCATGTGCTCCAAGAGGACGAGATTGATGATTTTTCATCAATAAGTTATTGTAACTTTCTGCCATTAACAACTTTTATTGTAAGTCGTGATATTTTGAAATATTCAGCAATCGGTATTGCTGTTAAACATTTATCATGGACACATGGAAAGTAGAAAGTGTTTTCTCTATCATTTCTCTATCAGTAAGCTTTCTTCAACAATAAATTAAATCTGAACGAATCTCCATAAGCGCGGAGTTGTATGCGCTTACAGTTTCAAAATCTTGGAACCTTAAATTGTTCCAATCATCGGTGGCTTTTGGCAACATGGTTTCCTTTTGATGGCCATATCTTTCCTGTAGGTTTGTCCATAATTCATGAGGATCGGTAACATCGAGATATTCTCTCTTTAAGGTTTCATCTAGATGTTTTCTCATGTAGATCATAGCCTCACATTTTTCTGGATCCGTATTTGTATTTACTGCAGCAAGAGTTTCAACGATACTCTTTGATCTGAGGTACAATTTCGTATCCGATTTCCATTGTCCATAATTATTGCCAGTGATATTGAGTATACAACTAATTGTACTTGTGAGGTTAGACATTTTTGCTATCTAAATACATAACCAAGAAAAACATAAGTAGGATCGAGACAATTTATTTAACACATAATCATAGAAGCATAATTATTACAATAATACAATGCAATTATCTCATCTCTAGCCAAATCTTGAACTCGAACATTATTATGATAAAAGGGAGGAATATCATAGGGACAAACATATGAGTGTCTTCATCTACTAGCATAAAAATAAAAATTGAAAGGTAAATGAGGATCAAGATCGCTGTTCTCGTAGAGATCATTTTGCAAGATGAGAGAAATAAGGTGAAGATTTGTGTGGAGTTTGTGTTATGAAATTTGTGTATTTATAGAGGAAAAATATTCGTAAGTAGCCGTTTATAGCCGTTAGAAAAACAATCATTTTTTTTTAATTTTGGCATGTTTTATGAACGGTAATGTCTTTAATAATTTAGCAACAAAAATTAATTGTAATAACATGTAAAATAATTTCCGCCGCATTAATGATATTTTAACAGGGATATGAAATAATATTACGATAAGTAAATACATATATATTTTCCGCCACATTACTATGTAAAAACTTTCATGGGCTTAAGGAATAATATAAACAAGTAAAATAATTGCAATGAATTAAGTGCGTAAATAATTTCCGCCACATTACTATGTAAAAACTTTCATGGGCTTATGGAATAATGTAAACAAGTAAAATAATTGCAATGAATTAAGTGCGTAAATAATTTCCGCCACATTACTATGTAAAAACTTTCATGGGCTTATGGAATAAAATAAGCAACATAATAGGAGGTAACACCTTCCATAATAATAAATTGTCAGTAGTCGTTTCTAGCTTGAGGTTAACTCAAGCATCAACGAAAGTTAAAATTAGCTTTAGTGTTAGAGTTAGATGACAGTAAAATAATCATAAAATTATAGATAGGCGGTAGTCCTCCTTGTCTATAATAATGTAGATAGATGAATACGTAAATATTAAACTTTAAAAACAAAATTATAAACACATATTCATCTAATCATAAAATTATAGATTGACGGTAATCTGCACTTGTCTATAATAATTTAGATAGATGAACAAGTAAATATAAAATTTTCGTACCTTTTAACGTTGAACGTTTTCTCTAACGAATGAACTAAATTTTTCCGGATCGAGCACTATCGTGCTGATAACGTGTTATAGAAAAGCTAAAACTATTTGAGTTTATAACAATATATTTAAAAGGACATAGAGAAAGAAGAGCAAATTATGAGTATATTACTTGTGAATTGGTGTTTTTCTCTTCATCTTGATGCCTCCTTATATAGGCAAAAATTCTCAATATTTTACACTATTTACAACAACTACTACTATTATAAAATAGTATTTGTACATAATTTTCAACAATGGCCACTAAGCATATGCCACTAACTATATTTATAACATATTTTTCTTTTTACAAAATCAAAAAAGTCAATAACTTTCGATTATATACAGTCCCTAAATTATTTAGTGTAAGATAGATTAGGGTGTGGATGTACGGTATATTTTAAAACGTACCTAAGCCCTAAGTCCATGTCGGCCACTCAACTATTTCTAGCAGTTATGTCTGGTCCAAGTCCAGTTGGTCCATTAATATATATTTCCTAAACAAACCCCATACAAACTTAGAAAAATTTGAAACTATATACACATGCTAGTAACTGGCCTGTGCTTAGAAAGCCGCATTTTATTAATCAATCATTTAATTATCATTTTTAAAAGTATTGTTCTGATTGTAATATAACCAATTCGAATAGACATATTAATATAGCTTCAGCATTTAGATCTTATAAAGTATAAGTGTGGTACCAATTATTTTTATTATAATTTTATTCAATTTCAAACAACTACAAAAGACTGATTTAATTATCATCTTTAAAAGTGTTGTTCTAATTGTAATATAACCAATTCGAATAGACATATTAATATAGCTTCAGCATTTAGATCTTATAAAGTATAAGTGTGGTACCAATTATTTTTATTATAATTTTATTCAATTTCAAACAACTACAAAAGACTGATTTAATTATCATCTTTAAAAGTGTTGTTCTAATGGTAATATAACCAATTCGAATAGACATATTAATATAGCTTCAACATTTAGATCTTATAAAGTATAAGTGTGGTACCAATTATTTTTATTATAATTTTATTCAATTTCAAACAACTACAAAAGACTGCTTGATGATAAAATTCCAAAATATTTTTCTAGAATTCTTTTTAGATAGATAAAACATTAATATATATTACACGCTCATTAAATTCGACACTATCTTACGAATTCTACCAAGAAGGACATTATCGAATGTATTTTGTCAAATAACCTCATTCCCTTACATTAAGGTATCCTAATAAATTACTATATTGTAAACAATAAATAGGCACACACTTTTTGTAATCTTAAAAAGTAGGACATTGTTTTTCATGTAAGATGGTATAGTTTACTTGCCTAAATTTGAGAGTCGGGTGATTTTTTGACCAAAAAAAAAAGACATTTATACTATATTTTTTCAAAGCATATATATACTTCTTTGTCTTAAAACTTCAAATTCAAAACTTTGGGATAATCCAAACTTTAAAGGTATATTAGTTGGTTGAAAATAATCTCATTAATTCACACCAAAAGCTGACATAGACAATACACATATAATTTTCACATAATAATTAAGAAGATTTAAGCTTTTAGTGTTTAAGTATATATATATAACATATATTTAGCGGAACTCGCTTCTGAATATTGATAATGCATAAATATACTGGACACGAAAAAGACCAATACCCTGAAAGATTGCCTCGTCGTCCAAGCCCCGAGAGACAAGCAAGCCAAGTCACGAAAACAGGTCATCAACTTCAGACCTGACGATGAAAAGGGAGTCATATACCTACATTCCGACCCCATCATCATCCTAGCATGGGTGTGAGGGAGCGATGTACCCAACGTACTCGTTAACATAGGAAGCACATAAAATATCATGTACCCCTCGACCCTACAGTTATTGGGGTCAGCAGAGTTCAGAATCAAGCAAGAACGAATCCCACTCCGATAATTCTCTGGCCCCCTCCCCTCCTCACTCAGGGGTCCATCTCACTCCATATGACCTAGGGGATAAAGCCATGACAAAGAACGAAAAATATAATTTTCCATGCCGATTGAACCCTATAACATAATATGCGGCCGTCCAGCCATCTAGGCTTTCAAATGAATCATATCCACGACTCACCTGAAAGTAAAATTCCCAACCCAATAGGGGATTGATGAAGCTCATGGTTCGCAAAGGCGGGTCCGAGAACGATGGGAAAAGCCCAATGTGCCTCGCTCGACAACCCGCTATATAGACCACAACATATACTTCAACTCTTATGGAAAAAGACGCTCGATTCATGGACAAAAGTACCTAGGCGAGATGAGGAAAGTAACATAAGAGATACAAGCTGATATCGTGAACACCACAAAACCTAGGGACACGAAACCAACGAGTGTCGACACTTAGTAGCCGAGATAGTGGATAGGATCAAGAACCAGCCAAATGACTCAGATCGCAGCCCCCGTGAAAAGAAGAAAGCAGAAATTAACAAAATGACGGGGAAGAGAGAGGGGTTTCCAACAAAAAAGAGGAAATCTAAATAGAGCTGCATGTGCCACTGATAGAATAAAAACCCCATTCCCGAGAGACGGCTCTCGTAAGCCTGGCCTTTGAGCCAAAAGGCAATGCCAGGCAGATGAAGAGGCAATGGCGACACTGAGCAACATGGGTCATAGGAACCTTTAAGTCTTGACCTTTGAGTCCCCTAGTCAAACAAACTGAGACAATGCCAAGTGATAAACGTCTCTTTAGCATGATTTGAGTATCTATTTACTTATGCTCTTGAATACTCATGAAGGCATATTTCATTGTTTTAGTATTGTTTTATGTTTTGTTAGGTATTTAGGGAGCTGAGACGAAACAAGGCTAAATAAGGCCAAAAATGAATGTTTTGGGCAACAATTGGTCAAATACACTATTTCGGGATATTCAAATGCTACAGGAGCTATGGCAATACAAAAAGATGAAATATCAAATATAGTGAAATTGAAGAGAAGACATCAGGAGACCGTAGGGAAGAAATCAGAAAGTAGTGCGATCACTACCGCATCGCGCGGGTGGCACACGATCAGAATTGCGGGGTGTCGTGCGATCAGACGAAAGTTGGGTTGAAATTCAGAAATCCTAAAACGCAACCCATAGTGGAGAAAAACTAAAAATAGGAGGCCACGTTCAGCGTGCTAGGGCACCGGCTCATAACCACTTTCACCCACTTTCAGACAAAGAAACCCTAAGAGTTTGTCACCAGAGAGAAAACACCATCAAAGTCTTGTTCTAGTTTAGTAGAGTCATTGTTAGAGAAAAAATAGTTTGTGAAGAATAAGATAGCAAATAGGAGTATAAAGAGGGTCAAGCAACAAAGTTCCAACGGATCCGATAAGCTTTTCTTTACCTTTTTACTTTATCTATGATATTTACTTCTTTGTTGATTGTTAAGCTCATGACTATTGGGAGCTAACCTACTCGTTGTTTAGAGTAGGAGAGTAACTTTGATTTATGAATATGTTTATTTGCTTTACTTGATGTGTGTTTGATTACCTTGAATGTCTAGATCGAATAATTGCTTATGCTGTGTAATTGAACTTACTCTCACTGGGATAAAAAGGAAGCACCCGTGTGGGGCCGTCCGGAGTGTAGAATGCTAAGGATAGTTATATATATATATATATATATATATATATATATATATATATAAGGATAATTCCTTCAAACCCCCTCAACTATAACGATTTTTGGACACCACCCCCTGAACTTTATAAATAAGCACTTTACCCCCTAACCTTTTTCAACATGTTCGAGTTGCCTCATGGCAATTTTTCGACCAAAAAGTCACTGGAATTTTTTATCTTTTTTTTCAGAATCTTCTCCTTGTCGAGACGGTATCGCAAAACTCAAAGTCATTACACGGGAAATTTAGCTTTAATTCGTCGATTTTTTGGAAAATATGAAGAACACTTAAAGGTGTTCATCACATTTTCCGAAAATTCGACGAATTAAAACTAGATTTTCCATGTAATGCTTTGAATTTTCCGACACCGTCACCACTAACGGAACCTTTTCGAAAAGGAGAATATTGAGTCCAAATTTTGGAATTCTGGCAAAAAATTCCGACAACCCGCCACTACGCCGCCGCGGTTTGCGGAAATTTTTTTGTCGAACTTTTTTTTATTCTAATCGACTTTTTTACTCGTCAGGCGGTTCCGGTAGTGGTGACGGTATCACAAAATTAAAAGCCATTACACGAGAAATTTAGTTTTATTTCGTCGAATTTTCAGAAAAAATGAAGAACACTTGAAGGTGTTCATCATATTTTCTAGAAATTCGACAAATTAAAACTAAATCTCCCGTGTAATGGCTTTGAATTTTTTGATACCGTCACCACTACCGGAACCGCCTTGACGAGGAGAAGATTCTGAACAAAAAAATTCCAACGATTTTTTGGTCGGAAAATTGTGAGGGGGCAACTCGAACAGGTTGGCAAAGGTTAGGGGGAAAAATGTTTATTTATAAAGTTCAGGGGGTGGTGTCCAAAAGTGGGATTTTTAACGTTTTGGTCCCTTAAGTTGGCTCATCCGCGATTTTGGTCCCATAAGTTGGCAGACCGCGATTTTGGTCCCATAACTTGACTTAAGACTCGATTTTGGTCCCTCGGTCAATATTTTTAAAATTCTATCCGTTAAAAACTTACGTGGCATCATTTGACCGACTGCGTGGCAATTTTGACCGATATTTACGTACGTGGCTCCAAAAAAAAATAAAAAATTAAAAAGCGCCAAGTTATGGGACCAAAATCGCGGATAAGCCAACTTAAGGGACCAAAACGTTAAAAATCCCGCAACAACTCCAACATCCCCGCACCAGCACCACCCGCCGCCGTCGCCACCCCATCCTGTTCCAAAAAAACCATCGAACAAACCTACCAGAAAAAGTCACAGCTCAACAAATCCTTTCTCGGCCCGACTCCTACATCGGATCCATCGAGAAGCACGTCCAAACTCTATGGGTCTACGAATCAGAGCAAATGGTGCAGAAGTCCGTCACATTTGTACCGGGCTTGTACAATCAACGCAACGACGTCCGACAACACCCACTCATTCTTGGACCAGACGCCAGAGCCGTACGGCCACGTGGTTTTCCCGACGCGGGAGTCGAAGAGGGATTTCCAGTACTCGCCGTCGAATTTCTTGAGGGCGGTGAGGTCGTGGTGGACGTCGAGGAGGCCGCCGGAGTGGCTGCGATAGATGATCTCGTCGTGGGAGTAGGATTCGGTGGTGGGGTCGGAGTAGAAGGGGACGTATTTGGCGGAGAAATTGTGGGAGGACACGTGGCGGCGAGCTTCGTCGCGAATGTTTGATGGGGTGCGGTTGTGGTGGTGGAGCCGCCATTGATGAGCAGTGAGAAGTGAGAATCGGAGAATTTGATGGATTTTTTTTTTGTTATTCATTTATTTATTTTATTGCATATATATCAGTCAATTCCACGTCAATTTTTTTTTTTTTAATTTTTTTTCCACTGCCAACTTATGGGACCAAAATCGCGGATAAGCCAACTTAAGGGACCAAAATGTTAAAAATCCCATGTAAATATCGGTCAAAATTGCCACGCAGTCGGTCAAATGATGCCACGTAAGTTTTTAACGGATAGAATTTTAAAAATGTTGACCGAGGGACCAAAATCGAGTCTTAAGCCAAGTTATGGGACCAAAATTGCGGTCTGCCAACTTATGGGACCAAAATCGCGGATGAGCCAACTTAAGGGACCAAAACGTTAAAAACCCCTCCAAAAGTCGCTATAGTTTAGGGGATTTGAAGGAATTATCCCTAAAATTTATTTAGAGTAATATTTTGAGATAGCTCAAATGAGTAATATAAAGATCTCCGACTTATAAATACATGCACACGCTCAAAGTGGTACACTTATTTACAATTTAAATTTTCATCTCTGCGTGCTGGTAGAGTTAGTTACTAATCAGTTATAACATTGTGAAGTACGCTCGCACAACTCGTAATTCATCACCACCACTTCTCCTCCCCTAACGCCAACGTCAATGGCAAACGCCGCCACCCCAACCGAACTGGAACTCTGGCGCACCGTCGTCGGACCCTCCGTCAAGATTCCGCCCGAAACTTCATACGTCTACTATTTCCCCCATGGCCACCTGGAAAACTTGGCGATTGATGATTACGACGGCGTTTTTCGAAATCCAAAGATTCCATGCCGAGTATCGTCTCTCAGTTTCCTCTCCAGCGATTCTTCCGACGAATGCTTCATCAAGATTCGACTACATCCGCTCAACCCCGAGGAAGTACTCCAATCTACTACGCAGCACGAAATTGAAAAAAACGTCGATCAGACTGGCATGGTCTCGTTCTTGAAAGTCATATCTACATCTGATGTGAATGCGAATGCGATGCTCCCGGTACCAGTACGCTGTGCCCAAGCGATTTTCCCGCTGTTCGAGGGCCAAGGGAACTATAGAGCGCAGTACGTGAGCATGAGAGATACGCGTAATATTACGTGGAAGTTTACTCACAGTCGTAAAATGGGACAACACTACCTGATGGCCGGATGGGCTAAATTCATTAAAGACAAACATTTAATTCCAGGGGACTCTGTTTTGTTCATAAAGAAGAAGGAAACAGGGGAGTTGTTTATCGGAATTAGGAGGCAATCGAGGTCTGTTGATGTGGATAGTAACATTGTTCAGGCGGCTATTAGGAATGCCATGGAAGGAAAGGAGTTCGATGTTGTGTATTATCCGGCGCCTGAATTGTCGGATTTTGTGGTTACTGCAAGTAGAGTAGATGCTTCGTTGGAGATAAAGTGGGAAGTAGGAATGGAGGTGAGAATGTCTGTACCTACGGGTGATGATCCGTTGATACCGACAACGTGGATTTATGGGAAAATTGTTGCGGTGAGTTGGCGACTTAGCGCTCAGTGGCGCCATTCTCCTTGGCGCAAGCTTAAGGTGCGTAGTTCATTTTCATGATAATAACAATAGAGATTGCAGTATACTATAATTTTTACTAGGTTCCATTAATTGAGGTATATTATGATTTTTTATTAGGTCTAATCATGTCAGTATGAGTTGCCTAAATGACGAATTCTCTGATATACAAGTGAATTAGTAGTACACTAAGTTCTCTGTTTTTTTTTTTTTTTTTTTGACAAGAGAAATATTATTGATATAAGATTCGTTTGATCAATAAGTTCTCATGTATTGCGTTTAAGCACGTCTGTTTAGTGTTATGCAGGTTATGTGATTTTTGTACTTAATTATAGGGTATATATTGGCTAATAAAAGTTAATTGCGTACTAGAAATAGTTCGTAGAATGTTGGAAGTATTGCAAGTTAATTTGTGTTTCTCATCGTTTAGCATGTCTTCTATTGGTAGGTATTCTGGAATGGAACATCTGAAATGTCTCGATACATGACCGATGTAAACCCATGGGAAGTCGAACTCAAACCGCCATCGTTCTCCCACCCGAATTCAGCCTCTTCTCGTTATAAGAAACTCAAGTCCGATGGTGGTCAGGGACGCGGTTTGTCAAAAAAAAAAACTTCCTTCCAAGTTGTTGGGGAAACCAATTCAGATTGAGGAGGGGTCGTCTTCACAGAAATGATCATTATGGTTTTCGTAGAGATGGTCAGGGGAAAGTAAATCTAGTGATTAGTAATGAGTAAAAATGTGCAGTCTAGCTAATTCTTTTTCATCTACATTGACTATATTGAAGCAAACTGTAAAGAGAATAATGTCGTGATTGAGAATGATCAATGAAGTTAGATTGATTTGCTTGAGTCATATATATGAATGTGTTTGATTAATTAGTAGTAAACTAGTAATTAATCCCTGAACTTTTCTGGTTAATTTAGTTTGGAACTATGCTCAAATTCACAATTCACCAATAATTTCATCCAGTATGTATAGAAGAAGGACAATATAAAGTTTTAATGGCAAGATAAACTTTTTGTGCATTCTTATGTGCCAAACTTAAAGATTGTCATTATGTAACATGATATATTTATAAGGGATAAAAGCATCAAGCCCCCTGAACTATACACGGTTTTGCGACTTGCCCCCTAAACTAAATTAATAAGCGTTTTGCCCCCTGAACTATCATCGTCTGTTCGATTTGCCCCCTCGCCGGTTTCCGCCGAATATTCCTCGGAATATTCCATTCTCGTGCGACTCACGTGAGGGTCAGAAGGGCATTTTCGGTACATATTATGGAGTGTAAAGTTCATGCATATTCCCCCTTAAACTATGCTTCTTAGTGCGAATTGCCCCTTAAACTATGTTATCGTACCCCTTGAACTATTGTGTTGTGATTTGCCCCCTGAATTAATTTTGCACCTAAATTTACCCTTTATTCCATATTTTGGAGGATATTTTTTTATGTATTTTTAGTGTGTGTTTTTGTAAGTTTGCAAACATGTTATTGAGCCAATTGCATTCATAACCATTCAGACATATTACACCAAAATCCGAAGAATTCGAACATCACAACATGAAACAGACTAGTTAAATTACATCCCGATCATTAACAAACTTGTCCTTAAAATGAAAAAAAAAACTACTTGTCCTTAAACAGGTCTTCATTCCTTGAGCTTTGAAGCTATGACTTTGTCCAGGAGGTTGGTGCTGCTCCTCATCATGTATCTTTTGGTGACAGATTGAAAATCTTTTGGTATCTTTTGGTATCTTTTGATATCTTTTGTCCAGGAGATTGGTTCTTTGGAACATCATCATTTTCTTTGGTAGATTGAAAATCATCCGCAACTTTGTTATTGTGTGCAAGAGATCCAAAGATGGCATGACTTATGTTTGAAGCATTTCCATCCCCGTCAGTAGCCACATTTCTTTCAGACGGTTCTCCACCTTAACAACGATTGTCAAAAAAATCATAAAGTATTACCTCATATCATACAGCTACCAGAATCCACATAACAATGATTAACACACATAAAGCGGTTGGGTTAAGATAAAACAGAATAGTCATAAGCAACAACGGCAGTCCAGTTATCTATATTAATACGAAATAGTGGTCAATACAAACCCAGTACCAGAAAATACAAGAAAATAGATAGGAATACATACCTAGAGAGGAAATTGGCGAATCGAAATCCAAAACACCACCAAACAGCTGAGGAGAAGCATCCACAAACTTCGCTGTCGTATCCTCTTTGACATTTCCTCCTCCTTCTCAATTCAACAAACACAACATCAGCTCATTTTGGAGCAAAACTCCAGTTAAAGTAAGCTAAAAAACAACTTCAGTATTCATAAATACAGAGGAAACGCCTGCCAACGAAACGAAAATTACACAGAACAAAAGGTCCTTTTTTTTAACGAATTCTTTTGTGTTGCTCTCCTTCACTATCACAATATAGTCACGAAAAATAAACCATCATATGCAGAATCCTAGGGATAAACATTAACTTTACAGAACAAAGCAGAGCATCATCCAAACACCTGTGAGGAACATGATCTGATGATGGTTGCACGCGCTCCAACAAAACTAACTGTCCTCCAAAATCAGCTTTGAATTTGTTCACCGCTCGAATCATCTCCGCAGCCGATCTCTATCAGCATTGGAAAAGTTAGTGTCTAGGGTTCCAGTACCGAAAGTACAATTGTGTAATCAACATCAATTGGAACAAATTCAACTTCATTTTAAAATGCTCAAAATCAGAAATTAGTTAATAATTGCAGAGACAAATGTACCTTGTACACGCACTCGGAGAGAACCATGCAACAAAGTATTTCCTGCAAATCAGATAAGGAATCGGCTTTAACGGCGAAACAGAAGTCCCGCAATTGCTTTGATTTCTGCGATTTTAAGGGGGAATTGAAGTGATTTGATAGAGAGTTTGATAAAGAACCCTAATTTGTTGGGTTGTTTTTTTTTTCCGAAGTGTGAAGTAGTGTGGAGTGACGTTTCGATTTACCTCCCCTGAACTTAGTCCATTTTTTATTTATTTTTTAATTCGTGGGAAAATTAAAAAATGGAACTGATGAAATTCGCACTAAGAAGCATAGTTTAATGGGCAATTCGCACTAAAAAGCATAGTTTAAGGGGGAATATGCATGAACTTTACACTCCATAACATGTACCGAAAATGCCCTTCTGACCCTCACGTGAGTCGCACGAGAATGGAATATTCGGCGAAAACCGGCGAGGGGGCAAATCGAACAGACGAGGATAGTTCAGGGGGCAAAACGCTTATTAATTTAGTTTAGGGGGCAAGTCGCAAAAACGTGTATAGTTCAGGAGGCTTGATGCTTTTATCCCTATTTATAATAATAAATATCACATTGGTGGGATAAAAACTTGTACTCTCATTGAACCAAATAATTGAAGGTTTCTTGAAGAATATAATATCTCTCTTCTACAAAGATTCAGGCTTTGACTTTGTTTGAATTCAAAAGGTTTGAGTGGGAAATAACTTTTCCGCCAATGGAATACAATCGCTAACTATAGTAATTACTGTTATAAATGTTTAGAACTCAAAGGAAAATAAAAGAGAGAAATATTATTTATCAAACTCTTTCTTATTTCATAATGTAAAGTGTGTATTACAAAGAGTGAAATAGCCTTCTATTTATAGAAAGGCTTGGAAGGCATTCCTTAGAATTTTCCAATTTGGGACAAAGGAGCATTCATATTTATACTTATTTTATAACACTCCCCCTTGAATGTCCGGTTCCAGGAGAAATATGCTGAGAGAAGCTGCCTCGTTAAAAACCTTGCTAAGAAAAACCAGTGGGAAAAACCTTAGCGAAGGGAAAAAGAGTGCAGTGCATATTTACTCCCCCTGATCATTGCTTCCATTGATATCTTTGAAGCGTCACATTCCAATCTTGTGCATTAGTTTCTCAAATGTTGATGTAGGGAGGGACTTAGTGAATAAATCTGCCAGGTTATCACTTGAACGGATTTGTTGAATATTGATTTCGCCTTTCTCGTAAAGATTGTGAGTGAAGAAGAATTTGGGCGAAATGTGCTTTGTTCTATCCCCTTTAATAAATCCTTCCTTCAATTGTGCTATACATGCTGCGTTGTCTTCATAAAAGGCTGTTGGAACTTCTTGCTTGGTCGGCAAACCACATGCTCCAAGAATATGTTGCGTCATAGATCGTAACCAAACACATTCATGACTAGCTTCATGAATTGCTAATAATTCTGCATGGTTAGTTGATGTAGCGACCAAGGTTTGTTTTACTGATCTCCATGAAATAGCTGTTTCACCACAAGTGAAAATATACCCTGTCTGAGTTCGTGCTTTGTGTGTATCTGATAAATATCATGCATCTGCATAACCAATTAGATCTAATTTGGACGAAGATGAATAATACAATCCTAAATCGATTGTCCCTTGAAGATATCGAAAAACGTGCTTAATGCCATTCCAATGCCTTCTGGATGGGGAAGAACTGTACCTTGCTAATAAATTCACCGCAAATGATATATCAGGCCTCGTATTATTAGCAAGCTACATTAGCGTTCCGATTGCACTAAGGTATGGTACTTCTGGACTGAATAGTTCTTCATCATTTTCAGATGGTCGAAAGGGATCTTTTTTCACATCAAGAGATCTCACAATCATAGGTGTACTTAATGGATGAGCTTTATCCATATAAAACCGCTTAAGTACTTTTGAGGTATAATTAGATGATGAATAAATATTCCGTCTTTTAAGTGCTCAATTTGAAGATCTAAACAAAACTTTGTTTTTCCAAGGTCTTTCATCTCAAACTCCTTTTTCAAAGAATTCATAATTTTTGATACCTCTTCATGAGTTCCAATAATATTTAAATCATCAATATAGACAGCAATGATAGCATATTCAGATCCGCATCTTTTGATGAAAACACAAGGGCATATAGGATCATTTTTATAACCTTCTTTCAACAAGAATGTACTTAAGCGATTGTACCACATTCTCCCAGATTGCTTTAATCCATATAAAGATTTATTTAGTTTAGCTGAATAAATCTCGTTACGATTTAAAGCTTGTGCTTCAGGCAACTTAAATCATTCAGGGATTTTCATATAAATATCATTTTCCAAGGATCCGTAGAGATAGGCTGTAACGACATCCATTAATCGCATTTCAAGTTTCTCACGTACTGCCAAACAAATCAAATACCTTAGGGTAATTGCATCAATTACTGGAGAATATGTCTCTTCATAATCAATACCCGGTCTTTGGGTATATCCTTGTGCCACAAGCCTTGCCTTGTATCGCACAACTTCGTTATTTTCATTTCTCTTACGTACGAATACCCATCGACATCCTACTGGTTGTACATTATTTTGTGTGCGAACCACACATCCAAATACTTGATGTTTGGCAAGTGAATTTAATTCAACATTGATTGCGTCTTTCCATAAGGGCCAATCCTTTCTAAGCCGACATTCTGAAATAGATGTAGGCTCAAGATCATCACATTCTTCCATAATGTTGACCGCTACAGTGTAAGAAAAAATTTCATCAATGTGAATATTATTGCGATTCCATTTGTTGCCTGTTGTGACATAGTTGATTGATATTTCTTCATTTTCAGTAGGTTTTGGCGACTGCGGTTCTTCTGGAACCTTGTCATCTATGTCAACAGGTTCTGCGAGAATTGTTGTTTCCTCTTTTTGATCATTTTCAACATGTCCTCATTTTCTTTTTCGAGGATTTTTATCTTTGGAACCGATAGGTCTACCTCGTTTTTGTCGTGTTACAGACTCATTGGCAATACTTGGTTGTCCTTCAGGGACATCAATTTTAATTGAAGCATTTACAGCTGGTATATAAGACTTAGTCACTCGTTTCGGATCAGTAAATGCATCTGGCAACTGATTCGCAATATTTTGCATATGAATTATCTTTTGAACTTCGAGTTCACTATGCTTTGTACGAGGATCTCGAATTGATAGCGATAATTCTCTCCAAGAGATAGTCTTTTCCAACTGTTTATTCTCTCCCCCTAATGTTGGATAAATAGATTCGTCAAAATGACAATCAACAAATCTTGCTGTAAATAAATCTCCAGTCAATGGTTCTAAATACTTTATTATAGATGGAGATTCATATCCAACATATATTCCAAATCTTCTTTGCGGACCCATCTTTGTGCGTTGTAGTGGGGATATCGGAACATATACTGCACAACCAAAAATTCTCAGATGATAAATACTTGGTTCTAGACCGGAAACCATTTGTAAAGGGGAATTAGCATTATAACTTGTTGGCCTGATGCGTACAAGTGTTGCTGCATGTAAAATAACATGTCCCCAAGCAGAAGTGGGAAGCTTAGATTTCATAATTAATGGTCTTGCAATTAACTGAAGACGTTTAATAAACGATTCAGCTAAACCACTTTGTGTATGAACATGAGCAACGGGATGTTCAATATCTATTCCAATTGACATGCAATAGTCATTGAAGGCTTGGGACGAAAACTCACCAGCATTATCAAGATGGATTTTCTTTATTGTATAATCAGGGAATTGTGCACGTAAACGAATTATTTGTGCAAGCAATTTCGCAAATGCTAAATTGCGAGTGGATAACAAACACACATGTGACCATCTAGTTGATGCGTTAATCAATACCAAAGTATCTAAATGGCCCACACGGTGGATGGATAGGCCCACATATATCACCCTGAATACGTTCAAGAAATTTAGGATTTTCATACTGGATTTTGGCTGGTGATGGCCTAGTGATTGGTTTGCCTTGAGAGCAAGCAACACATGAAAGTTCATTAGATTGAAAAATCTTCTGGTTTTTCAATGGATGACCAACTGAATTCTCAATAATTCTTCGCATCATTATTGAACCAGGATAGCCCAACCGGTCATGCCAAATTTGAAAGTCATTAGTAAACTTCTGGTTTACTGTGGCATAAGTTTCAATAACTTTGATTTTGGTAAAATACAATCCAGGTGTCAAAGTTGACAACTTTTCTAAGACATGTTTCTTTCCATAAACAATGTAAGTAATATATAGATATTCATTATTTTATTCCTCTTGTGTTTCAATATGATATCCATTCAAACGAATATCTTTAACGCTCAATAAGTTTCTTCGAGCCTTTCGAGAAAATAATGCATATTCAATTACCAATTTTGTTCCTTTCGGTAGTAAGATAGTTGCTCTTCCGGAGCCATCAATTAATTTTGTAGTACTAGCTATAGTACTGACATTTGCACTTTCCATATTTAAGTGCGAAAAATATTTCCTATTATTGAATACGGAGTGAGTAGTAGCGCAATATGCTAGACATATTTCTCCTTCGTTGTTTGAAGATGTTGCCAAATTAATTTCCATGTTTCTAAAAATAAAAGGATAAGGAGATACATATTAAAAACTTTTATTGAATTTAGAAAAAGGTTACAAGGAAATTCAGAAACAACATGCTGAAATGGAAAAAACTAGACTTTAAGACCATTTAGTTATTCTAAGAAAACACCATGTGTCCTATTCCACCTTCAGGGCGGTCAAGATAGTCGGCAACATCAAGTTGTGCCATGTCAATCTGTCCGTGTTCATTTGCATCTTGAACATAATTCGTTTCGATATTTTCACCCCTCGCCTTTGATGCTTAGTAAAGGTCAACAAGGTGTTTTGCTACTTTGCAAGTTCTTGACCAATGGCCTGTCATACCACATCGGTGACAAGTGCTTTCACGAACTCTTTTCTTTGAATCATCATCTCCATTTTTCTCGGTCTCATTGTATGCTCTTTTGTTATATCCATTTTTAAAATGGTTATGACGACCTCTTCCTCGGCCTTAACCACGTCCACGACCACGTCTATATCCACGTCCACGACCATGCCCACGACCATTACCACGACCACGGTAAGAACCATGGCCAAAAGTATTGTGTGATATTGCATTCACTTCAGGGAATGGGGCAGAACCAGTAGGACGAGATTCATGGTTCTTCATTAGCAGCTCGTTATTTTGTTCAGCCAACAAAAGACATGAAACAAGTTCAATATTTTTTAAAACCTTTTTCACGATATTGTTGTTGAAGAATAATATTTGTGGCGTGAAAAGTAGAGAATATTTTTTCGAGCATATCAGCATCAGTAATAGTTTCTCCACATAATTTCAGCCGCTGAGTAATTTTACATACTGCGGAGTTGTATTCTCCCACAGTTTTAAAATCTTGCAATCGAAGGTGTATCCAATCATGTCGAGCTTTAGGAAGGAAAACAACCTTACGGTGCTCAAACCTTTCTTTGAGACAAGTCCAAAGTTCTGCAGGATCTTTGAGTGATACATACTCCCCTTCTAATTTTGGAGTAAGATGGTGAAGTATGAAAATCATAGCTGTTGACCTTTTATTTTGTGGTAATATGTTACCAGTTTTAATAGCATCGCCAAGGCTTTTAGCATCCAAGTGCAATTCTACATGCAATATCCATTGTAAATAATTATCTCCAGATGCATTCAATTGCGCAAATTCTACGTTTGAGATGTTTGACATGATGACTATAATATAAACAAAATAACATAAGAATCGTGATTTTTTAATATTTCATAAATAATACAACATTATTACATGAATACAAATTATTTGCTTGCGTATAAAACACATATACATATTTTTTAAATAAGCCAAATAAGCCGATAGTTAAGTCATTCATATAATATGATATAGAGGCGACAAAGTCGTCCATGTAATTAATAACATAATAAAGAGGAGGCAAAACATGCCATATGAATAGGAGGCTTTAGGCTTCCATAATAATATAATAATAATAACATAATAAAGAGGAGGCAAAGCCTACCATATGAATAGGAGGCTTTAGCCTTCCATAATAATATAGTAATAACCACAATATTATAAATGGAGGTATAACCATCCTTATTTATAACAAGAGTAATAATTAATAAAAATAACAAATTGTGTACCTTTTTCTTTTTGGAACTCAAACAAGAACGTCAACAAAATATCGAGCCTCTCGTGCTGATAACGTGTTATAAATGTTTAGAACTCAAAGGAAAATAAAAGAGAGTAATATTATTTATCAAACTCTTTCTTATTCCATAATGTAAAGTGTGTATTACAAAGAGTGAAATAGTCTTCTATTTATAGAAAGGATTGGAAGACATTTCTTAGAGTTTTCCAATGTGGGACAAGGAGCATTCATATTTATACTTATTTTATAACAATTATTAATTAGTAACAAAATTTTGTATAAGTTTCTTCTTTGTTTTGGTAAAACTTTTCTACTACATGGTTTAATTATAAATAATGTAATGTAAAATAACAAAATTAATCGTTATTGCATTTGGATGCGGAATTCAGCTACCCAATCATTCTCTGTTCTCTTAAACAAATGCGTAAGCGAAAAAAAAAAGTACATACATTTATTTTTATTGAGAAAACTCCCTGGTATTATTTGGACAAAAACAAAAAGACCCCTTTCAGCTCTAGATTTACGCGCCAAAGATGCGGGTGATACAAAAAACAATTGAATAGAAATTGCAACTTGTAATAATAATGAACTAGAACAATACACAAAGAATTTTAAATCTGATGAATAGAGTTGACGGGTAGAGGACCAAGCCAACAAGGCGCAGATTATTATCAAATTCATTTTAATTCTTTGCTATACTTAAATTTAGAAACTTCGTGTTAACCATTTCAGTTATTAAAAAAAGGTAATAATTACAACAATATGATTCTTTTGACATGTTTGTATGTTTTCTAAGTTTTATGTTTAACATAAATTATATAACACTAAGGAAAACTTTCAAAATTTGACAAGTTTTTATTTAAAACTATGAAATTGTTTTCTAATATTAAGTGATGGATAAAATAGACTTGTTGAGAAATTTTAGATGTTATTAAAAAGTAATTTCTTTTGTCAGTTAATATAGTGCATGACGTTTTTGTTACTTAAAAATAAGCGAAATGACTAAAGAGGTATATTTTACCATTCACATGTTTTGGAAAATAAAGAATTAAGGGTAGAAGATACTTTCTGTGCTAGGTCAGCACCTAAAATATATATGAAGAAAGCTTCTTTCTTTTTTTGGTAAATAACATGCAAGCACAACCTTAGGCTATATCTCTATTTAGTAAAGCAGTAAACTCAATGAGTGGAACAAGCACCAAGCTATTTTCTTCATCGATCCGTCTTGAACTCTTCGCTAAGGCATTCGCAACGAGATTTTTTGACCTTGTAATCCATCTAAACTCTTGTATCCATGGTTTCATAAGGAGATCTCGGAAAACATCAATTCTTGTTGTAGCATATGGTCTCTAACCGACATATCCATGATAGTAGAGTAACCTTCTTTTGAATCCGTCTCGACTTCAATCTTGTGTATCCTTCTTTCCCATGCCAAAGAAAGTCCCCTGCGAATAGCTTCGAGCTCAGCTTCAAGCATTGTTGGCACGGTATACTTGAAGTAAATCCCCATACCCATGCTCCTTTGTCATCCCGTAGCACTCCTCCTATTGACCCGCAATTTTGATGCGCTATCACACTTCCATCGGTGTTCAAATTGAACCATCACTTCTTGGGTTTAATCCACTTATCTTCTTCCTTAGAAATTCTCCTCCTCTTCCGGATTGACATCAAATCGATCGCCAACTGTTTGATGTTATTTAAGTTCGCAATCGTGCTCTCTCTCGTACCTTTGAAATCTTGGTTATTTCTCGCTTCCATATGGTCCATATGCTTGAGACAAACACCACATTCCACGGCACATTCGGTAGGAGTGAGCAGATGGTCTCGGTTCTTTTCAGATTCTGCCGAAGTCAATCTTCCAAACGAACAACACGAAGGAGTTTGTTACAAGCTTTCAATAACACATGATTTTATGCATTTTCCTGAAATTCAAGATATACTTAAGCGATTACGACTACATATGTTATAAAAGTGATTTAGTCACCAGAATATTGATTTCACGTATATATAAAATATACTTATTAGAGTAATATTCTCAGATAGCTCAAATGAGTAATATAATAATAATCTCCGACTTATAAATACATGCACACGCTCAAGGAGGTCCACTTATTCACAATTTTCATTTTCATCTCTTCGTGTTGGTAGAGAGTTAGTTACTAATCAGTTATTAGATTGTGAAGTACTCTCGCACAACTCGTAATTCATCACCACCACTTCTCCTCCACCAACGCCAACGTCAATGGCAAACGCCACCACCCCAACCGAACTCGAACTCTGGCGCACCGTCGTCGGACCCTCCGTCAAGATTCCACCCGAAACTTCGTACGTTTACTATTTTCCCCAAGGCCACCTGGAAAACTCAGCGATTGATAATTACGACGGCATTCCTCGAAATCCAAAGATTCCATGCCGAGTATCGTCTCTCAGTTTCCTCTCCAGCGATTCTTCCGACGAATGCTTCGTCAAGATTCGACTACAGCCGCTCAACCCCGAGGAAGTACTACAATCTACTACGCAGCACGCAACTGAAAACAACGTCGATCAGACTGGCATGGCTTCGTTCTTGGAAGTCATATCTACGTCTGATGCGACTTTGCCGGTACCAACACGCTGTGCCGAAGCGATTTTCCCGCTGTTCAAGGGCCCACGACTGTATAGAGTGCAGAACATAACCATGAGAGATACGCGTAATATTACGTGGAAGTTTACTCACAGTCGTCAAATGGGACAACACTACCTGAGAGCCGGATGGACTGAATTCATTAACGATAAAGGTTTAATTCCAGGGGACTCTGTTTTGTTTATTAAGAGAATGCAAACAGGGGAGATGTTTATGGGAATTAGGAGGGAAACAAGGTTTGATGATGTCGATAGTAACATTGTTGAGGTGGCGATTAGAAATGCTGCTTTAGGAAAGGAGTTCGATGTTGTGTATTATCCGAGGCCTGGATTGTCGGATTTTGTGGTTAGTGCGGGTAGAGTAGATGCTTCGTTGGACATAAATTGGGCAGCAGGATTGGAGGTGAGAATGTCTGTACCAACAGGTGATCCGTTGATACCAACGACGTGGATTGAAGGGGAAATCGCTGCGGTGAATTTGCAAGTTAACGATCAGTGGCCCCAATCTCCTTGGCGCATGCTTAAGGTACGTAGTTGATTTTCATGATAATAACATTAGAGATTGTGTTGTATTATAATTTTTTATTAGGTTGAATTGCTGTATATTATGATTTTGATTAGGTTCAATCGTGTCAATATGAGTTGGCTTAATGACGAATTCTCTGATATACAAGTGACTTAGTAAGTACACTAATGGAAATCATAAGAGAATATAAGATTCGTTTGATCAACAAGTTCCCATGTATTGCGTTTAAGCACATCTGTTTAGTGTTATGCAGGGTATTTGATTTTTGTACTTTATATTTGCGTACTAGAAATAGTTCGATCGTACAAAGGTTAGAAGTATTTGCAAGCTAGTTTTGAGTTTCTCATGCATCATTTAGCACATCTTCTATTTGTAGGTGTCATGGAATGAACGACCTGGAAAGTCTCGATACACGAGCGATGTAAACCCATGGGAAGTCGAACTCAAACCGCCAGTGTTCTCCCACCCTAATTCAGCCTTTTCTACTTATAAGGAACTCAAATCAGGTTGTGATCAGGGACGCTGTTTGTCAAAGAAAGTTCCTTTCACGTTGTTCGAGAAGTTTGACCAGATTGAGGAGGGGTCGTCTTCACAGAAATAATGTTGGTATTTTGTAAAGATCAGGAGAAACCGAGAAAGTAAATCTAGTGATCAACAAGGAGAGTGAAAATGTGCAGTCTAGCTAGCTAATTCTTTTTCATCTACATTGACTATATTAAAGCAAACTGTAAAGGGAATAATGTCGTGATTGAATGATCAATGAATTGAAGTTTGCTTTATTTGCTTGAGTCATATGAACTTTTCTGGTTAATTTAATTTGGAAGTATGCTCAAATTCACTTCACCAATAATTTCTTCCAGTACAGAAGGACAATGTCAAGTTTTAATGGCAAGATAGATTTTTTATGCATTTTCGTATGCCAAACTCAAAGAGTGACATTATGTACGTGCTCCATTGACATTATTTGTGGGATGGAAACTTGTACTTTCAGTGAACCAAATAATTTGAAATACATTCTACAAAATGATACTACACAAGATAGTAGCAATACGTGTTATGTCACGTAGATACTACAATTACAAGGATCACCATTATTTGTGTATAACAAACTAGACAACTTATGATATGTCATTGGAAAGCCACGAATGTCTAGGTCGTAATGCAACAAGCGGATCACAATTCAGAGCTTCGGAGTGAAAGTTATGCCTGAAACGGTAGAACAACGTAGAGTTAGAAAACATATCGAATATCATATTCGATGTGCTATGTCGGGGGCCATTTTCGACATACCCTTGCCCGCATGCCTATAAATATCCCTCCGTTTGGCCCTAAAGTAGAGAGAGAACGCCTCGGGACCCCCCCCCCCTCAGCCACTATATCGAATATATATTCGATATAGACCTCCGACATAGGGTATATTCGACATATCATTCGATATCAAGTTCGATATACAGCAGACCCGATATTGTATTCGATATGGAGAACGTTCTACTTATCCATTCGATATGTACCTTATATGTATGGAACGTTAAGGGAGTCCATTCGATATGGAGGTTTCTATGTACGTACATCGAGATATGACCGATATGGTGAGGCCTCGACATCACACCCGACATGCAGGATACCCGACATGATATTCGATGCCGAGGACGTTAGACATGTCTCCCTAACATGTACTTTATATGTTTAGAAAGCTAAGAGAGTCTACTTTCCATATCAAGAAGCGGATCAAGGTTTGGACCTTTCTACAAGGAGACATGGTCAAAATCATGAAGCCGCGCAATGCAGAAATAAGTGAATCACCTAGCCCAGTTAGTGCTCGATCATCAGAATAGATAAATGAACTACGTTCGGCTTGATTCCCTCAAAGGGATACGTAGACAGCTTGGGATAACCCGAGTTCAGTTGGAAATCATCAAAGATCCATCCGTCCCTCACCACGTCGCTTGGAGTACATGTGTGCAAAGGACAAAGCTGGTTCCAGCGTAGCATAGAACCAACATGATGTGTAGTGTTTCGTCAGCCTGCCAAGTCAGCATACGAACTCGCCCTAAATGAAAAGATGATACACAGATTCAGGTTTAACTTTGTTTGAGTTCAAAAGGTTTGAGTGGGAAATAACTCACAAGCTAACTACTCAACTTTTCCCTAAGTGGAATACAGTCCTAACTAAGTTTTTATTTAAAGCTCTGAAATTGTTTTCTAATATTAAGTGATGAATAAACTAGACTTCTATTGAGGTATTTTTAGATGTTTTGAAAAAGTAATTTCTTTTGTCAGTTAATATAGTACATGAGGTTTTTGTTAATTAAAAACTAGTAAAATAACAAAAGAAGTGTATTTTACATTTGACATGTTTTGGAAAAGAAACTTAAAAGGGTAAAACAGACTTTCTATGCTAGGTCAGCACCTAAAAATTAAAATACATATGGGTGCAGTTTGCAAATTATTTGATAATACAGAGGGTTTTTGCCAATTAAATAACGCATGGGTTTTTCTGTCAAGCGGTAGTTTTTGCTATTTACCCTTAAATAGACATATTTGTAGAAAGCTTGAAATCCTTTATTCTGTCACTACTTCATTAATTTAAGGGAGAATTACACAAAGTATCCCTCAACTATGGGTAAATTACACAAAGTACCCCTCCTCTTTGGGAAATTACACAAACTACGCTTATGACCGATTTTTCGTAATTTTTTTATTTCAAGCTATTGAATGTAAATTCATGCTCTTCAATTATTTTGCATACAAAACAAAAAATAAGTCAAAATTATTGCATCAAACCTCATTTATCTCGTTTTAAAAGACAAAAAATATTGATAACAAATAATTTCTTCTAAAAAAAATTAAATTATATGCGAATTTTAGTCTCTGCTATGATTTGAATTTGAAAGATTGTCTTAATTATTTTAATTTTTTTGACCATAAGGGTAGTTTGTGTAATTTCCCAAAGAGGAGGGGTACTTTGTGTAATTTATCCATAGTTGAGGGGTACTTTGTGTAATTCTCCCTTAATTTAATAAATTTGTACATCACCTGAAGCTATGGATATCGGGTGCTCAAAAATGGAAAACACAATCACAAGTAATCAAAAGAAAAATAGGAAGAAAGAGAAAGGAGAAAAAAAATAATAGATAAAG
Organism: Linaria vulgaris; assembly: GCA_948329865.1. Classification (NCBI taxonomy): domain Eukaryota; kingdom Viridiplantae; phylum Streptophyta; class Magnoliopsida; order Lamiales; family Plantaginaceae; genus Linaria; species Linaria vulgaris. Next base: position 37,903,635 of record OX415252.1, read on the forward strand.
GCCTCCATTTATCTCCCATTTAATTAACATGACAATTCGAAAATTGTCCACGATGTGTTTGACATAATTCCCGCTGATTATTTTTGATATAGTACATATACTTGTTTTGATAACTAATTCTTTTTATAAATTTCGTTTATATAACTAATCTCTTATTATTCACATGCAAAAGCAGTTACTAATTAGTTACATATACATATTGTGTACTCTAACTGTCCTCTCACAATTCATCACCAACAAAATCATACACAAACTCCTCAGCTTTTTCATTTCTCCTCCACCACCACCAACGCCACCGTCAAAGGCGAACGCTCTCCCCATCGATATTGACGAGGACCTTTAGCGCACAATGGTCATACACACAGTCAAGATTCCCGCGGTGAACTCTTACGTATACTATTTCCCCGAAGGACACCTTGAAAACTCCTCCTCCTCCTCCTCCAAGGTACTTGAGTACTACGACGGCGTTCCTTCCGATTCAATCATTCCATGCGGAGTACTCTCTCTCCATTTCCGCTCCACATATTCTGCAGACAAATTCTTCGTCAAGATTCTCCTTCAGCTGCTCAACCGCGATGAACTCTGATCAATTACACAACTTGCACCTGAAAATGACCATCAGACGTCTCAAAAGTCCTATCATTGACCGATGCAAACCGTTCCGGTAGATTTCTGGTACCACAACGCTGTGCCGAAACAATTTTCCCAGAACCAAAATTTGATGTGTATCAGGAATTGAGCATGACAGCTACGCACAACGAACTATGGAAGTTTCATTACAGTGTCCAAGACACCGGCCAACGCTACTTGTCGGCCAGATGGAATAACTTCGTTAACTGTAAGAAACTAGCTGCTGGAGACTTTGTTGTTTTTATTAAGAAGGCGAATACGTTGTTTGTCGGAATTAGAAAAAGGCAAATGGAGGTTACTAATAGTTATGATAGAATTGATAGTGCTAAGAAGGCAATTAATGAGGCTGCGAAAGGAAAAGCGTTCAAAGTCAAGTACTATCTGAGGGATGGATCGCCTGATTTTGTGGTTAGTGCGGGTAGCGTAAATGCTTCGTTGAACATAAGTTGGAAACCACCAATGAAGGTGAAACTGGCTGCACCAGCAACTGATCCGAGATGTACGACGGATAGTGGCACTGTGATCGGAGTAAAATCGCGAGTTAATCAGTGGCCCCAATCTCCTTGGTGCATGCTTAAGGTATGCAGTTGATTTTCATGATAATAACACCAGAGAACCTTGTTTTTCTTTTGTTTAATATTGCTCTTAAGTACATGATAAGTTTAGTATAATGAAAGGGGGTATTTATCAGTTTTTGAATTTTATATAGACTATTTGCATATAAAGATTATTTGCCAACTACTAAAAATAGCACAAGGTTAGTAGAACTCTCCTTAATGAAGATCAAAGGAGGATCGTGATCAAGTAAAAGTTTCTTTAATAGAATTTTTCTTATTTGAATACGCGTGTGGTGGATAATGAAGGAAAGCACAAGGCGTGTAAGATGGAAAGAAGATTTCTATGAGAAGAGATCTTTCAAGAGAAAACTTCAACAAGTGAAAGGACACTTCCCTTAGAATACTTCTGATTCAAGAAGGAAACATTTCCAATCCGCGGAAGATAAGTTCGAAGAGGAATCATAGAAGATCTAAAGCAATTCGAAGATCGTGTCCTATATGCCTTCAACCTCAGGAAATAAGATCTTATATAAAGGCATGCAAGTCACCAAGAAACAATTAGGCTGGTAGAATTTGCATTAGTTACTAAATTTAGTTACATTGTGCCATGTAAGTCTGTAACTATATACTCACTCACACTCACAAAGGGAATTTGTTGTAGGCTTTCAATAACACACATGGTTTTATGCATTTTTTGGAAATTCACGATATATTTACGCGATTACGACTACATATGTTATAAAAGTGATTTAGTCACCAGAATATTGATTTTACGTATATATAAAATTTAGGGATAATTACTTCAAACCCCCTGAACTATAGCAACTTTTGAACACCACCCCCTGAACTTTATAAATAAGCACTTTACCCCCTAACCTTTGCCAACCTGTTCGAGTTGCCCCATGGCAATTTTCCGACCAAAAAATCACCGGATTTTTTTTTCTTTTTTCAGAATATTCTCCTTGTTGAGACGGTTCCATTAGTGGTGACGGTATTATAAAACTCAAAGTCCATTACACGAAAAATTTAGCTTTAATTCGTTGAATTTTCGGAAAATATGAAGAACACTTGAAGGTATTCATCACATTTTCTGGAAATTCGACGAATTAAAACTAAATTTCCCATGTAATGGCTTTGAATTTTTCGACACTGTCACCACTAACGGAACCTTTTCGAAGAGGAGAATATTGAGTCCAAATTTAGGAATTCCTACAAAAAATTCCGACAACCCGCCACTATGCCGCCGCGGTTTGCGGGAAATGTTTTGTCTAATTTTTTTTTATTCTAATCGACTTTTCTAATCGTCAAGACGGTCCCGGTAGTGGTGACGGTATCACAAAATTCAAAGCCATTACACGAGAAATTTAGTTTTATTTCGTCGAATTTCCGGAAAAAATGAAGGTGTTCATCATATTTTCCAGAAATTCGATAAATTAAAACTAAATCTCCCGTGTAATGGCTTTGAACTTTTCGATACCGTCACCACTACCAGATTCGTCATGACGAGGAGAAGATTCTGAAAAAAATAAATTTTTCCGACGATTGTTTGGTCGAAAAATTACCAGGGGCAACTCGAACATGTTGGCAAAGGTTAGGCGACAAATTGCTTATTTATAAAGTTCAGGGATTGGTGTCCAAAAGTCGCTATAGTTCAGGGAGTTTGAAGGAATTATCCCTTCCGGGAAGTGTGTAATAAATATGACAAATCTAAATTTCCTACAACTAAAGGACTTCGACACGTGTAACAGGCTCTTTGAGTTTTTTTTTTAGCCTGGATTTCCGTTTTCTGATCCAAGTTGTAAGATAATTAGAAGTTATAATTATGAACACAATTTTTGGAAATATGGCCTCTTCTTCCACATCATCAGAGTCCAGTGAAAATTATAATGTTATTTCTAGAACTGAAAATACATGGGAAGACAAAGATCTATTTAATTGGAAACCCCCAAATATCGATAAAAGTACTATTTATAGAAAGTCTTTATTGGATTTTAGATCTGCTTATACTATTAAGACTGAAGAACAAGTTCTACCTCTTATAAGTGATCAACAAACTCTTCATCTTTTTTCTAATCTAAAAAATCTGTCAATAGACACCTCAACAATAATTACAAATTTTTACATATTGGTCTTGTTCAAGTTGCTATCAAACCTCTCACTAGAGATGGTTTAGATACCAGCATATTCATCGCCTTAAGGGACAGAAGACATCTTAATTTTCATGATTCCTTACTTGGCTTAGTCGAAACTAGTCTTTGTAATTGACCAATTTAATTTAACTGTTATCCTAACTTTACCATTTCTTTAAATGACCCTCACATCATGGATATCTTAACGCTCAATGTCAAGACTCATAATTACAAAATGAAGCACGGGTCTCATATTTATGAAATATTCTATAGAATACATTACAAAGTTATGAATACCGTATTAAACGTAAGAGTTGTTTACAATGAAAAACCTTCTGGCCACACTATTTTCTGGAAAATAAACAAATCAAAATCCAATCTGATAGTCCCTAAAACTATAGAATGGAAAAATATTAATCTCCCTGAATCTTGGCTATTACCATCTAGATCTATCCCTAGAACCCAACCTATATAAAACACTGATATTGAACAAATTATTCAATACACTGACGGTGTTGTTGATATTAAATTCAATAGGCAACGATCTGCAAAATTCCATGATTAGGAATCTTTTGAATCTTCCTCTCGCACTAGCCCGAGGAGAAAATCTTGTAGTATCCCTGAAAGACCGAGGCAAAGTTTTCAAAGAGTTAGAGTTGAGAACAATTATGCCCAACCAGTTTATGAACAATTTGACCATGATGATTTGAAAAAACCATCTTCCCCTGATCCTTCGCAAATCTTTGTTTTAACTAGAGATTTCAGCATTAATAAGGATTATTTAAAAACTGATTTTCTTACTAAAAATAATAAAACCAATAGAAAATGGTTTATTGAAACTTTTTCCACTGAACAAAGAAATAACATTCGTACCGAATGGTATAATTACATGGAACAAAGTAATCAAAATGTTCCATTTTTCACTTATTTCTTCGAGAAATATGGTAACGACAAATTGATGGTTATCCAAAAGATAAGTCGTAAATGGACAAAATCTGATGGTTCCCAAATTTTCCTTGAATATCCTCCTCTCGAGGAATCTGGGGTTATGGTCAAAGATCATATCATAACATGTCATCCTGTTTTTACTGCTCTGAGTGATGCCAAAGAACCAGGTTATCATCTCATCCGCCAAAATAATTTTACTAATATGTCCTTACATATTGTCGGGAAATAATTAGAATGGATAGAAAACAAAATTGATAGTAGGCAAGAAGAGCTATCTTCAAATATTAAACCTCTTCAGGAGTCTACATCTTCCACAACCAAAACTGATATTTTAAAATTTCCTTTTAAAATAAATGAACATAACCCAAAACTTCAAAATAGTGAACTTCTTGAAAAAATTCATACTAAACTTGAGGACTTAAATCTTAATAAAATCAATACCCTAAGTCATTCGAGTTATTATTCTGAAAGTGAGTGTGAGACACCCGATATTAATGTTTTAAATCCTATCACAAAAGTAGAAGGTTTCTCAAAAAATTTCTATCCACGACCTACGCCACCTGATGTGCAATTTGAAGAAACTCACCAACAGAAAACCTTTAATGGTTCCGCTATTTACGAATGGAATATTGATGGATTAGCAGAATACCAAATCCTTAATTTATGCAAACAAATGGCTATTGTTGCTAATATCTATAAAGAAGCATATAAGACTTCTGAAATTGATGCAACTCAAAACCTAATCTTAGGTTTTAACGGCAAATTAAAAGGATGGTGGGATAATGCTTTAACCATCGAAACAAAAGAAAAAATACTCCAAAGTATAAAGAAGGATGATGAGGGAAATCCTATTCTTGATATACAAAACAATACTATCCCTAACGCAGTCTCTTGTCTTATTTATACTATTGTTGTTAACTTCGTTGGAAGCCCCCAAATTTACCAAGAAAGGAATACTGAAATACTACAAAATCTGAAATGTCACTGCTTACAAGATTTCAGATGGTACAAAGATATTTTCTCACTAAAGTCTTTGAAAGAGACGATCCCAATAACTACTATTGGAAAGAAAAAATTGTTTCTGGTTTACCTAAGCTCTTTGGAGAGAAGGTTAGAGATAAAATAAAAACTACACAACAAGATATATCTGATTTATCATATGGAGAGATTATTAATCATGTTAATATTACGGCTCTTCAATTATGCAATGATTTGAAGCTCAAGTCACAATTAAAAACCCAAAATAATATTAACAGAAAAGAGCTTGGGAATTGGTGTGAACAATTCGGGTTTGAAAAGTTCAAACCACCAGTTAGCCAAAAGTTTCACAGAACCCATTACCATAAGAATCCTCACCACACATACAAACGACCAAATTTTAGAAATAAAAATTACTCGTTTAAAAAACCTTTTAAAAGGAATAATAACTATCATAAAACCCCTATGGATAAAATTATTTGTCATAGGTGCAAGAAACCTGGGCACTATGCAAATACTTGCAGGGTTAGGAATAAAGTTTTGTCTCTAGAGATTGAAGATGACTTAAAAGAAACTTTAATAAATCTCATCGGACAAATAAATCCTGAAGAAGAAAGTGACGAAAGTCAATTCTCAGATAATGAGATTGGCTTGAACCAGATAAGGACTGATTATGAAGCATCTTCTGATTCGTCAGAAGATGAAATCCAAAATTGTGCTTGTAAACCAGATATGATGGTTTGCAATTGTGATAAGAAAATAAATGTTCTAACTAAAGATAATCAATATGAACTAATATTTGAAATGCTTGAAAAGGTTAAAGATCCTAATACTCAAAACTTATACTTGAATAAGCTAAAAGAAATGATAACAAACAAAGAAGAAATATCTCAACCTACAAAAACTCATAAGACGGAATTCAAAGATATTATAAAATCTTTTAATTCTTCTAAAAATAAGCTTACTATTAATGACTTACAAAGTGAAATCAATGAGCTAAAAAGAGAAATAAAACAAATTAAGATAAATAAGGATAAAATCCAACAAGATCTTTTGATCATAAGAATTAAAGACCACATAAATGAAGAAGCTAACCAAGATGATGAAAATAACGAAGAAGAAAATTCATTTGTCAATGTCATTAGTCGAGTATCATTCCAAAAATGGCTCGTCCAAGTCACGATTGTAATCGAAGACTTTAAGTTACAGACCATTGCTCTTATGGATTCTGGAGCAGATATGAATTGCATTAAAGAATGATTTGTTCCGACTAAATATTTTGAAAAAACAAAAGAAAGATTGTCCGCTGCTAACCACACTCGGTTACAAATAAATTACAAATTATCTAATACTCATATCTGCAATGATGGGTATGCTTCAAAACATTTTTTGTCCTTGTTAAAGACCTTAATGCTGATGTCATCATTGGTAGCCCCTTCATTCAGATGCTTTATCCTATGAAAGTAGATATTCCAGGTATCGAAACTACCGTCCTCGGCAAAAAAGTCCTTTTTAAGTTTTTATTTCCCATCTCCCAAAGAGATGTTAATACTCTACAAACTGCGAGAATTTACAAGAATAATCCAGGAAATAAACAAAAACAAATACTTTTCCTCAAAAGAGAAGTTGATAACATGCAAACTGCATGAATTTACAGAAGTAACCTGGCAAATAAACAAAAACAAATACTTTTCCTCAAAGAAGAAATCAGTTATAAAAGAATACAAGAACAAATACAGGATAGAACTTTCCAACAGAAAGTTATTGATTTCCAGAATAGCATGGAAAAATAAATATGTTCAGAATTGCCTAATGCCTTTTGGGAAAGGAGAAGACATTCTGTAACACTTCCTTATGAAAAAGATTTTGATGAGAAAACTATTCCCACCAAAGCAAGGCATATTCAAATGAATTAAGAGACCCTAGAGCATTGCAAAAAAGAAATCAAAGATTTATTAGATAAAAAAATTGTTCGACCTAGTAAATCTCCATGGTCATGCTCTGCCTTCTATGTACAAAAAAATGCAGAGTTAGAACGTGGTACTCCCAGACTTGTCATAAATTACAAACCTCTAAACAAGGTTTTGCACTGGATAAGGTACCCTATTCCCAATAAATCTGATTTGCTAAAAAGGCTTTACGATGCTAAAGTCTTTTCCAAATTTTATATGAAATCAGGATTTTGGCAAATACAAATTGCTGAAAAAGACAAATATAAAACAGCCTTCACGGTCCCTTTTCGGACAATTTGAATGGAATGTAATGCCATTCTGATAAAAAAATGTTCTGTCCGAATTTCAAAAAATTATGAATGATATATATACTCCTTATATAAGTTTTTCAATAGTTTATATTGATGATGTTCTTCTCTTTAGTCAAAGTATTGACCAACATTGGAAACACCTAAACATATTCCTGAAAATAGTAAAAGAAAATGGTTTAGTTATTTCTGCAAAAAAGATTAAGTTATTTCAAACAAATATTCTCTTTTTAGGGCATCAAATTAACGAAGGAACTATAGTTCCTATTCAGAGATCTCTCGAATTTGGGGACAAATTTCGAGATGAAATTAGAGATAAAACCCAATTACAACGGTTCTTAGGAGTTTTGAACTATATTGGAGATTTTTACCATAATTTAAGACAAATGTGTAAACCCTTATTCGATAGATTGAAAAAAGATCCACCATTTTGGAATAACAAACATACTCAAATTGTTAGAGAAATTAAATCCAAGGTAAAAATACTACCGTGTTTGTCTATTTGCCACCCAAATACCCCTAAAATAGTACATACAGATGCGCCTGAATCAGGATATGGCGGTATTCTTAAACAGATAATTGATAATCAAGAAAAAATCATTAGATATCATTCTGGCGCCTGGACAGGAGCACAACAAAATTATTCTACTATAAAAAAGGAAATCCTTTATATAGTGCTTTGCATTTCAAAGTTTCAAGATGATTTATTAAATCAATTTTTTTTTTTACTAAAAGTAGATTGCAAAGCAGCAAAAGAAGTTTTGACAAAAGATGTTCAAAACTAGCATCAAAACATATTTTTGCTAGATGGCAAGCAATACTTTCTGTTTTTGATTTTGATATTGAATATATTAAAGGAACTGACAATTGTATTCCAGATTTTCTTACCAGGGAATTTTTGCAAGGATGTCCGAACGAAAGCAAGTAGTTCCATTTTCAAAATCTAGTTCATCCTCAAAATCCAATTCACCAAGAAGCATTTCTGGAACAAAACCAATTATAAACCCACAACAATTTCTCTCCCAAACTACCCATACTAAACCAATTTCCGCAAAACCCTTACAAAAAATTCCACCAAAAACACCTAACACCACACTTTCCAAGTCACAAACAACTTTTGATATATGCAATAGATTTACACCTTTATCACCAAAAATTGTCGTAACCCCTTTTGCCTCACAAACAAAGGCCCCTCTACCAACTTACAAACAAACAGTCTTACAAACACAAACCCAATTGTCCCCAGAAGACTGCCCTTACGAACAAACAAATTGGATCCATTTCGATTGCATTATCGAAGATGAATGGAAACCCCAAAACCTCCCACAAACACAAAGTGAAAGGGCAGAATTGTTATCCGCTTTACTCTTCGACAATGAGTATTTCAGGATCTATGAAGATCCTACAAAAACCCAAAAATTTTACGAACATATTCTTGTTGTCACAAAATCCATCCATATTGAAAACAAATTGCCAAAAGGACACCCCTCTACTTCGACTGCCATTGGATATAGAAAATTTTTCATTCACAAAATTATTGGTCCAGCTGAATGGGGTAACCCTTACAACACAAATACCTACAAAGGATCAGGAGTTTTCTTTACATATTTTGATTATATTGAAGCCTGGACAAAATTCATATTTTTCCAAAATGAAGTTCATGCCATTTCAACATTCTTCCTTTTAGGAAAGAATTTAGCTGAAACTACAAAATTCCCAAACTGGTTCCTACATTGGTGGGAAAACTTTGGCCCAATGACGAAGATCTTCCCTCCCGAAGTTGCTGAATCATTTGAATATTTCCAGAAAAATTACAACAATACTTGTCCAGATTACAAATGTTCCATTTTACTCAGGTTCTATTTAGAATTCCATTTAACCTAGATTCTAAAAATAGAACAAAAATTAGAAAACTCTCAATCTGGACTGTGCCGATTAGTCAAAGTTGCTCAAGTGAAATGGTGGAACAAGATGAACAGAGAAAAGTTCCAAATACTCGAGATAAAGAAGTGGTTTCGAGAAAACAAACGTTTCGACAAAACTGCAGGCCAGATATCTCCCAAAGCAGTCGAAAAACATGAAGAATTCCTAGTCATGAAACAAAGTTTGCAAACACAAATAGCTGCTGCCACTTCTTTGGAAGAGGTCAAACAACTACTACAAAATGCAAGTAATGATGAAGGATCGTCAACATCGGTTCATCTAGATGACGACAATGAAGGCGATTGCTACAATATATTTTCTCCAATTTCACGCAAATAATTTACTATGTAATTTCTAATTTACAAAATTCACTCATGTAATTTCCAGTTTACAAAATTCACTCATGTAATTTCAAATAATAATAAAAAAGAGAGTACAAAAATATGAAAAAATTCAAATGACAAAGTATTCAAAAAACAACAAAAATACTCAGCCGACACAAAAGAAAAAATAGGCTGATTGAAAAAGAAAAAGAAAAATCCAATACTCTGAAAAGTTAAAAAGATTCGAAGTCAGAAGTCAGTTTCCACTACTCTGAAAAGCAAAGTCAGAAGAAGAAGAAGACAAAGTGGGTCTCGCCTCCATCATGTTGTCGTCCACTGACTTGAATAGTGAAGAATTTCTGCCTATATATAGAGGCATTGAGGAAGAGGAGAGGACACCAATCTCCAGAACTACTTTTATAGAGTCGAAAAACTATTTTCAATTTTTACAGCTGTCAGTGAGAGTTTTTAATAGTTAGAAAAAAAAACAATTAGTGAGAGTTTGATCATAATGTTTGTTCTGATCAACGTTGTACAATATCAATAAATCATTCCAAGTTACAATATTTATCAAGTACGTTCTCTGTAATTTCTTTTGTATTTACGAGTTTTACAATTTCGATATGTTAAATCTTAATTTTATGGATCTTTTAATCCCAAACATTTTCATTCAACAAAATAACGTAACAAAATTTCATTATACTCTGATAGAATGGTATCAATATATATATATATATATATATATATATATATGCAATTTGTGATTTTGGATTTGCGAAAGCAACTATTGCCCAACCTTTAGATCACACTAGATCAATCTTGACTAAGTACGCTTTGTTAACATGATTCGAATGAGTAAATTGGATTGCAGATTTGAAATCTCTTCTAAAACAACTGATAACTGGGTTGATCCATTAACACGATAGGTTATTAGAGACTCATAAGTGTATGATTGGGATAACTCCTGACATATGTCATGGATCCATTAAACATGCAAACATCAAATAACTATCAAGTACTATAAGTAAATATAGGTAGTTTGTCTATGAACTATTATGGTTAAATTATTGTCAAACTCAACCTCTAAACAATCTTTCTAATTATTGTTTACAAACACAATCAATCAATCAATTATTAAATTATGTTCTCTAGTTTAGTTTAGTTAGTTAATTAATCTCTCTTCCAAGCATTCTTAGTTTAATTATTTAATTAGTTTAATTGTTTTAATTATTTTTTTTTGCATTCTCAACAAAAAACCCAAAAAGATATTTAATTACTGTTCTTACATTTTTAGATTAATTTCATTGCATTATTGTTTAAGCATTCTTAGCATAAAAAGCATTCAAGTCAAGCATCTTTAGTTTAGAAATCATTCAAATCATCCATAAGCATTCATCCTGCAAGCACAAGAGAAAATAATATAGTGACATTAGTTAGTGTTTTTGCATTTAAGTGATTCATACATACAACCATCACTCCCTTGAGATATGACACTTGGTTTGTAACTATACTTACCATTTTATTATTTCCTGATTTATGCACTTGCGACAAAGTGGAATTTAGGTGTAACATTCATGTGTTGACTTATATTCTATTTTATTACATCGTAAACGCCCATCACCAGGCAAGGTATGTTCTCAGAACTATGATGTCGCGTCGAATGAACCTCTTCAACCCTGACCTTCAAGTCCAAAGGCTAGATGCAGTAATTTACGCCCAGGAAAAGGAAATACCAATGTAAAATTGGCAAGTCCAACTGAAAAACGTTGGCACCAAAGGCCAATCGAACGCGCATAGGCTAAAGTCTAGCTGAAAAGCTGGCAACAAAGACCAACCGAATGCGCATTGGCGAATCAAGTCCATCGGGCTTGATTTGAGACGAATCTAACGTGTATTGGCAAAGTAAGTCCCACCACGAAGTGTGGTTGGCATCAAAAGATCAATCGAACGCGTGTTGGCAACATAAGTACAATTAATTAACATTGGCATTGGAGACCAATCAAACTCCCACTGGCGAATTGAAGGTGAAACATCAAAGCTACCATACATAGAATGGAGCCAAATAAAAAAAAATGGTGAAACCCAAAGAACTCTTTATTCATTAAGAAGAGTTACAAAAAAAAAAGAGAGAAGAGGCCCACTATAAGCCTCCTCAGATGAGCCACAACCCGATCCCTCGCCCGAACTGCTCCCCTCATCTTTAAGAATATGACACAACATATCCAATAAGTCGTTGTTATAACCATCCACGACAAACTTGGATCCAATAGGTACTGCGGTCAAAGCCGTCCTTCAAATGAGCGGCCAAGCTCCGGCAACATGAGTCTGGTATGCCTCAGAACATTTGCACTCCTCCAGAGCTTGAGATACGGCTTAGGTAATAGCATGTTCGTGAGACTGAGAGAGAACTTTTAGACGAAGATCTAAAACCCGAGACTCTCTTGGGGTTTGAGGACTTCGTTGTCCTTCGCTTACTCAAAACAAAGAGTCGCCACAAAAGTAACAACAAACCCATCTCGCCCAGCTTTCAGATTTTCCAACTCCTCATGTAAGTGAAGGTTAGAGGCTAGAAGCCAATCCCCCTCAGCAGGCTGCAAGGCCAAGACCCGCTTTTCACTGACAAGTTGGGTCACATAATCAAGGCCTCGTTGTATAGCCTCTTGAGATTTCCTAAGGTCGTCTCGAAGCCGCGACGAAGTAGCACGCTCCTTTTTCAGGTCCCTCTGCAATGCCTCCACCATTTTGGAATCAGGAGCAGAGGACCTACCCTCCAATCTAGTAATATGAGCCATAACCTTCCTCAAGGATTGTTCAGATCGCTCCAAACGCATGGATTCCGCCTGATAGCGGTGCTTGTAAAAACCCTTACAGTCACCTAGTACCTTGTTATCATCAGCCAGACTATCCAAAATCACTGGCAACTGAAGTAAGAGGAATACCGAGTTAAAAGAAGCAAAAGAACATGAGGAGAACAAAGAAAAGAAAACTCGCCCGGGCAACTAAACCATAAGCAAAGTCACAAAACCGATGGGGCAAAAGTGGCACAAATAGTGAGCGTCCGCATCAAAAACCAACCACTCTCAGACGATCTCATCGCAACAGCCCTCTGTGTCGGCCTCATAAGAGAAAATGGAATCTCGCCCAACAGAAGAGGAATATCAGGAACCTTGTTAGAAGGCAACTCCGAAACCCGTTCCCAAAAAAGCGACAACGAGGGACTAGGGACGAAAACCCACTGAATGGATTCCCCCGAGGGACAAATGAAGGCTCATGTGGAAAGGATACCTTGGGTCTTCTCGAGGAAGCCGGTGCAGAAGGAGCAGGTAACGGGGCCACTGCAAGAGAGGGAGCACGAGACCATATGCGCTCCAAGGTTCCATCATGACCTCTATCACTCGACGCAACAAACATGTCCTCCTCCCCGCTAACATCTAGAGGGGCACTGGCCGTATCGACAACTCCTATGTGAAATTTGAATCCGATAACCCTTTTCATTATTCTTATCCTTCAATGTACCCTCATCCATGACTTTTATTACACCCACCAAAATCAAGGGACGAGAAGATTTAAGGGTGCTCCCTTTCTTCCGCTTCAATGAAAACTTCTTAGCCACGTCTGCGGAGAGCGACTATAAACCCCCAGGGAGATCCATGGGAAGCAGTTTACGAGAATCAAAACCCACTCCCTCGAGAGAACGAGGTAGCTCGTAGAAGTCACCCTTTGGAGGCTGGAAAATGAAGCATTTGCTCCCCTAACAAAAGAAAGAAATGGCATTATATATATATATCTATCTATCTTTATCTTTACTATATAATAAGAATGGATGTAAACGCAAGCAGGTTGCAGACGTTAAACTGCAGATGTACGTTTTTTTGTGTTTCGAATTTTGCCCCTGATAGTTCAACTAATTACTATATTATGTTTTGTTTTACAGTAATTAATATCTGAAGGGCTCACACGTATTAATTGGTTGGGACCCGCAAACCATAAATTTCTTAATACCTAATAGCATTGTGGTCCTTCGTAAATTGCAGAACATTCATTTTATTTACTAAATAATTACGACTTAGCCTCGACAGTTTTACATTGTGTACTTATGGGCCCGTTGTAAATTTCCAAATGATCCTTTTAATTTTTTTTAAAATTCGCCTCAGAAGTTTTATGTTATTTATTTTTCGAACCCTACTGTAAATCTAATTGGCAGGCTGTGGGAATAGTCGAAGTCGTGCCCAATTATTAAGTCTGTATTGTTGCTTCAAATTACAAATAAATCAGTAAATAAATAAATACCCAGCCACAAGTTTTGACTCCAATATGTTGAACCCGAAAAAAAAAAAACAAAAGGAGAAGAGCGAGAGGGGCAGCCGCAGGAAAATAAATTAAAAAAAGAAAAGAAAAAGGGTAATTGGGTGAGGCATCAACAACTGTGGTTTTTTTTGCTACCTATTAAGTCCGTATTTTGTTGCATCTAATTAACAAAAAGAAAAAGAAAAGAAAAGCGGGCCGCACACGCAAATTTTGACTCCAATATGTTGAAACTTGAAACCAAGAAAAAAAAGAGAAAAAGGCGAAGAGCGAGTAAGGCAGGCACAAGATAATAAATGAGGAAAAAAATAAAATATAATAAAGAGTAAAAGGGAGAGACATACAAAACCATGAGATAAATTATTTGTGTAACCGTATATTGCTAACGTGGTGCTACCAATACACGGTGGGATGAGGGTGATAAAGGCGGTTACCGAAAAAAAAAATAGTTGCGTTTGCGGAAAAACAATTTTAATTTAGTATTTATGAGACCTTGCTCGTGCATAGGAAATTTGTGAAGTTCCGTGACAAGAAACTGAAAAGTTTGATCTTGTAATTGAAGTACGAAAGGCAGAAAAGAAGAAATAAGATAATGAATGATCAATAACTATTTTGACGCAATTCCAAAAAACACAAAGTTTCGGGGCAAAGAAAAGAAAAATTTGGTATTGAAATTAAAGTGAAAGACAAAGAAGAGAAATATGAGCCCGTGCTCTAGTATATATATAATAATAAAGAAAGGTTGGCTCAAAACAGAAAAAAAAAACTAGTAGAGGCTCACAAAAATAAGCGTCGTGGCGAAGGTCTTCAGGCGAAGGAACATCCAGGCCCACTGGTCTCTAAAGACTACCTAACATAAACAAAACGAGGTTCACCTTCAACTTAGATAGATCAAAGAGGCCCCAACACAAATGACCATTTCATAAGGAATCCCTCACAATTAGGGTCCTAAGGTCCCTCATCCTCTACCTTCCACTGGGTCTTCACGCCCCAGCCAGAAGAAGCATCCGCACCCCGGGGCTTCACAAAGAAGAAACATCACTTCCAAGCACCGGTTGAAGAAGACTTCCCTGGGCCTTCTTGCGAGGGAAGAAATGAACTATGGGGGTGGCGGCCGTGCTGGTGCCTACGTGATACGCAAAAAAACTAAGAAATATTGGGTTGTACAAGTTATGCCTAGAAAATGACAGCACAACCAGAAACCCGCCATCACACTACACGAGTTCCTGTTCACTTTACTTAGGCATGCGCCAATATAATTAAGAACCTCCACATATTAAGAGGGAAATATGAGTATTCCTCTAGAAGGATGCTTAGGAGTATGCCTCCAGAACATGATGAGTATGCCTCACGGAGGCGTCACCATCATCACCATACTCCGCCTAAAAAACAACAAACTTTCTCTTCCCTTATGAGAAGCGCGACTAGCAAGTGCTTCACCCGAGTTCCCCCTTCAGGCGTAAGGGATTGCAGGGAACATTAAGGGGCACCAAAATGATCCCGATTTCAATTATCCGAGAGCAAACCAAAACAATCGTGGAAGACTCTGTCGCACCCAAAAATGCAGGAGAAAAAGAAGGAATGCAAGCGGGAGGAACCATTTTTGACAAAAAAAAAACAGACAGAAACACCAAAAGCATAGAAGAATCTCGTAGAAATGAAGAACAGAGATCTTATATGCACCCACTAAAGACGGAAAGTTAACGCACATGACCGTCCCGCTCCTCACAAATATTTACCGTCTGAATCAAACCACGTGGTGTGAATCAGGAAATAAGAAAAACAAAGAGACACCCCACTCACTCACTATGCCTTTAAAAACAGAAGCACGGTCTTCATGCCAAAAATGCAACGCACGGACGAGGGACATTAAGACCCCGTTTGGATAGCTTTTTAGAAAAAAAAATCTCTAGAAATTCTTAAAATCGTAAGAAATTTTCAAAAGGGTATTGTTCATCGTAAAAGACGTTTGTATAACTTTTTAGAAATGTTTAAGTGATTTTTGCCAAACAATTGTTTGGCCACTTTTTCAAAATGAAGGTTTCACTCCCATGTACATTGATGTGGACATTTCACTGTATCCCCTCTCCATCAAATCAGTAGAAAGTACAATTGTATTAATTTTCAAAATTTTGAATTTGTTGTTATCGTGTACTTATTTTGAATTTTTGAGTATTTGTAAATAAAAAAAATAAACTACATATACTATTTCACGGCAAAAATAGTCAATTATGGAAGTTTATGAACAACATAAAAATAATTTATATAATTTTTATTTATATATATATATATCACGCTCTTGTAAAGACCAGAAATCAAACGTCAATTGGTCAAAATCCCCAAATTCACCCCAAACTGAATTAACGTTTTGTGCTCTAATTATTGAGATCCAAATGTTTTCTAAATTATTTCTTTGATAAGAAAATTTACTCTTAATTTACCATAATGTCGAGAGCATCTACCTCAACCGAGAGTGTGGTGCTATGGTCAGCGAATTTCGGTGATTAAGTGTGATTGTTGTATAGTTTTAGAGCTTGCTACTTATTGGAAGAATGATAATCCAGGCCAAAGATATTATCGATGCCCTAATTATAAGGTTATTATGATTATATTCTCATTTTATTAACCCTTTCTATCGTTATATGTAAATGCTATCGTTTATTTTATATTTCGTGAGTATTTTGATTTTATTTGTAGTGTATTTGTGCAGGGTTCAAAGACATGTTACTACTGTTAATATATAGTGTCTTGTATTTTACTGCTTTGTTTAAAAATACACAGATGACAGGAGATTATAGATATTTTGAATGATTCGATCCGGAAATGTGTGAACAATCTAAAAAGATAATTCTTGGATTGTTGAACAAACTAAATGCGTACCAGCGAGAGCAAAGAAATAATGTGGATCTAGCGTTGAACTATATGGGAAAGAAAGAAGAATTGAAAGTTGACGTTCATCTTCATAAGGCTGATGCTAGAGTAATGAAGATGGAGATCGAAAGAGACGTGTGGATGGATAAGGCTCAACACATTAAGAATAAAAAAAAGACGATGAAAAGAACACTTCAACAACTTTGTCTCACATCCAAGTTGTTATGTTTTGTGTCCATGGTGTTTTTGATCATGTTATACATGCGATAATCATAATGTTATTGATGTAGGTATCTGGCCAAGTTTAACTAGTTGCCAGCAATTGTGTATTTGTGCGGCTTTGTGTTGTTGTTAAGTAATTGTTAAAGTATTTAAAGTATGATAATGAAGTAATTGAGTAGCCCCTCTGTTTTTCGGAGTTATTAATGAAGCAAATATGTGTTACACACTGAAATTATTCACTTTTAATGAAATGCTATACCATTTACGTTTGAGTGTTTTTATTATTTCATTAGAATTTAATTATAAATATGATTTCAACAATACTTGATTACGATGGTTGTGTAAATCTAACGCACTTAAAATAATAAACCACCCCGACTTAAAGTGAAGTCACGTATACTTTATATAAGAATAACTAGTCCCAAATCAGATACATACAATAGCAAAATATAATGATATCTCACAATCTTCATATATTGTGAACATCTACTCTGACTCAGAGATGTCAATGTCTCGGTCACTGGATTCAACTTTGAAGAGCACCGACGGATCTTATCTTGAAGACTCCCATGTAATGTTTATCATCTTACATTATTGTTAGGCCATATAATTTTAATACACATTGCAATGTATACTCCAAAAATTAATTTATTTGTTAATTACAAATGACTTGTGTATATGGTCCCTCAAACCATCCTTTCGAGAACACCAAATTCTGGATAGAGGAATCAGAAAATCACCTAGTATATGCACCCCACGAGTTCTCTGATCCTCATCTTGAACTAACCCAACTTTTGGAGAAGGTTGTAAAGCAATGTAGTATATTCATGTCCAGTAGGACGACTCGAGAAGTCAGCCCTATCATGGTACGTCCAGGATATCGATTCTTAAAACAAATTCGTTAAGTTCAAGCGTTACCTAGCCATGCCTGGTGTAGTATTTGATCCATGCCATGAGCATGTTCGTGTAACAAAAGCTTATGATGATCACTTGAAACAAGTATGATTCATATGTGTTTACTCTAAATGTTGTAACACATTATTTTAAGATTATATAAAAGCATATGCTAAATAATATATGGACGTTTCACAGGAATTCCTCCTAGAGTACTATTTCAGGCGTTTTGGCATGCCCAACTATTTTGTGTGGGATTATTTTTGTAACATAAAACATGCACCACTTTTTAGAATCGAAGAGTTTGCATCATGTTTCGTGCCTTACGATGTTTCTAATGGCACGTTCGAGACTGCTCGAATTAGCAGGAACCAATAATCTATGGACGATAAGCATTATTAAAGTCATTGAAGCTTTTTTAATATTAAGATGTATTTTGTTATTAGTTATCCATGCTTTTGAAAAATATTTTGTTCATGTTTATATATTCAACTAAGCTTTGATTGTCTAATCATCTATATGTGGATTAATCTTAGACGTTTGTAATCGGATGGATATTTTTTGATCCCTATCGGATTACTTTCTACATATTTATGTTATACATTAAAGTTTCCTATATTCATGGTTTTCATTAATGGATATTCACCACTCCAAAACATCCTCAATCTCACCTAACCAATTTTCCCTTTTTCTAAATTGCACTATTTTATCTTTATCCACTATGGATATTCATAACTTTATTTCAGAGTCATCAAATGTGTCTACACTTTATCATATTACTTAACTAATGCAATATTCTACGTGCCCAACCAATTGGTTAGATCTCAACACTATAATATGGCCTAAAGATTGCATTAAATGCTCGTACATTCTTTGACATCTCATCATAGCCATCTAGAACGTCGTGTTCAGTTATTGGCGTGCAATATCTCCCGCAAAAAAAAAAAATCACAACTATTTTCGTAAAAAATTGTCTACAAAAGCCATAATTGGCTCGTCATGTTTCCAACAAATTCAAAAACATTTGTAGTGTCATTTATTATACTTATTTACTATCTTTATTGGCTACATCAAATTAAATAGCATGGAGTCTGTAACCAAAAAAATCACCAAATGTACATTGTGGTATAATATTTCATGGACTTTGGAGGTTGACTCAACCTTCATCAGCATGATGACCCAAAAAGCTATGGCAATAGACCGTAATGTGAGTGATCATGACGTGTCCATGATGAGAGACTACATTCATCACATCAAGGAGAAGCATGAAGTCAGCCTTACCTTCAATCAGTGCTAACATCGCTTGAAAGTGTTGAAGATGAGATACGATGCCTTTGCCTTCATTGTTGACTTGCCTACGAATTAACCAATTACGCTATTATGATACTATGGAGTATGAGTTTAAGTGGGATTCCTATTATGTGAAAGAAATTTTTAAATAAATTTTTTCTGTATATTAACTCTATCCTATTGGTACTTTAAATATTCAATATTGTCATTGGTTTAAAATTTGTAATATTTCATATGCTCTGATATTGTTTTTTGTTTTTGTGTATTGGTTTTGAATAAGTCAGAGATACGAATTTGCACATGTCCACGTGGAAGAACCCGAGATTGCTTGGAGTGATCCTTGAGCAATATTTGGAAGAGAAGGTCCATGTGCAACTTAATCAGTATTCTTATAACTAATTTCACGGTTGACCCTATCAAAGAAGAGGGCCACAATGGCAACT
The DNA here is from genome assembly GCA_948329865.1 of Linaria vulgaris. Taxonomy (NCBI): domain Eukaryota; kingdom Viridiplantae; phylum Streptophyta; class Magnoliopsida; order Lamiales; family Plantaginaceae; genus Linaria; species Linaria vulgaris. The sequence continues at coordinate 37,923,408 of OX415252.1, forward strand.
CCTCGGTTGGTGAATCAATACCAGTCAACTACATTTTAGTAGAGCCTAAGAGGGAGCCGTAATGTACTCCAGAGTTCAAAAGAAAGATTTTTTCCTACAATCTTGTACTGAGTCAGTCGTAGGTAATAATCCGAATGCTGCTATAATCATAGGAAGAAAAGAGCCACCATACAAAAGTGTTTGTGGCCTGATCTGAGATCATATTACTTTCAGATAGTCCACCCTCTGCCAAAACACCTTGCTTGGGCAATTCAGTTGTGATAATGGACCCCAATTGTTTTTTACATACGTGCTTTTGTATAAGGTTTAAGCACACGACTCGTTGATAAAAAATGACCAAACAAAAAATGATAGATGATGCATGCATGATACAATTATATTCTTGTTTATATCCCCTGTCGATCCCACACAAGTCTCAAAATATATTTTGTTTATTTTTGAATGGACATATATAGTTCACATTTATCACCATGTTAATCTCCTCCATCAATATTAATACAAAAAGTCGTACAAATTAAAATAACAGTAAGTTAAAAAGGCTCGGGGTACCACATCAACTTAATATGTAAATTACACATATAATGCCATTTTTACCGGATTATTGTCAATATAATCATAAAAAGCTAATTTTCTTTCAGGAATTTTAGACCATGCTTCTGAGAAACTTTGATTTTCTGCTAGCCCGACACTAACTCTTCGATATATCTCTTGCTGGAAATAACCTTGATCCCATTGATAACGAGTGTGACCAAATAATTCGATGGGGGTAGTTGTTGATCCATACCACATAGTTCCAACAACAACAAAAGCGGCAGAAAAGCCTGTTAGACTATACATCAAACTGTTACACTAACACTCAGATGACTAAAATAACTATTTTTGTAAGTGGTCAAAGCAAGCATGCCAACATCGAAAAATATTAAAAATTCAAATACGATGACACGCTTCTACCATATTACATTGCCAGATTACTCTAAACATCAAAATTAAAACAAATATTAGTCACATATTACATGCCAACAATATTATTATGCATCATTAACCATGCTTATATCATTCGTTGAGTGAACTTACTAATATTGACCCCACTCGAACTACATTCATCTCCTTTCTCTTGTTTAATTTGTTCTTCTGGTGCTGCAACCTCGAAATGGTCAAGAGGGTCCCTGACTGGTGGAGGGAGTTGCATTGACTCACGTGGTCACGCTGATCGAGCCAATGGATCATAATTTTTTGACACGTGTATTCCATGATGATGTAAAAATGTCTTCATGTGTGCACGAACTCTGGTTCTGTTCAATTCCTTTCCACCTCCTATCATCACTTGCTTTTTGCTGAGGTTTATTGGGTCCACCACGTTACCAACAAGATGCATTGCACGATCATTATCGTGTGTCACTGTGTCTTCAAAAATGTACTTCATGTTATCATACTTGGCCTCCACTTTAGCCAAGTACTTGGTGCATTTTAGGTTTTCATGATAATTAAACCTGCTTATATGTTGTTAGACTCCATATTTCACTTGTACTGCGTTTATGACTTTTGTACATTTTTCAGAGCAATTTGCGCATACCAAGGCACCACCACTTCATTCCTCCTTGGAAAGTATGCCACATCATGGTGTTCAACCACTAGTCTATATGCAATAAATCCCCTTCTCATATCATCAAAGAGCAATCGAAAAAAAATCCATCGATGTCTCATGCATCAATCCATGACAATATGTTTCCAGTCACTTCATTTATTAGTCACTCATGTTCAAGCCGGAAGAAGCATCTAGCAAACAATAGTTCATCCAAAAAGAGGTCCTCGAATGATTGATGATTTGTGGGTGCCATTGAAAAAAAAATAGTTAATTACTCAACTTTGATAAAATAACAAGAAAAATTGTCCTAAACATCGTTAAACTTTGAGAACTTAGATGCGATTATCTTCCATTGGACTCTTCAAATGTTGTTTAGATAGATTGTGCGACTCTTCAAATATACTGGTATTGATGCAGTATTCAACTTGAAGAAATAAACATTTAATCGCCCGCCTACCCCATATTAATTGAAGTCATTTATTTTAGTGGGTGGCAATATTTAAGTACAATATTTCCTTTTGTAATCCACAACCATTGAATAAATAATATTTGGCAACTTATAATAAAAAATTTACTTTTATTTGTATTTGAATGAACTTGTTTGTCATAAAATTATAAGCACAATGAATCTATATTATATGATTCAACTACAAGTGGGAATATAAGTTGACTATTGACTGTGCGTTCGATGAACAACATGTACCCTGGGGTATCATTTATTTGATAGTTGCATTTGTGTGATACGTGGCATTGTAGGTCATAATAATTCCACCTTTAAACTTCATTCCAATGTGGTTCGTACTTCTATCTCACAACCACAATTGCACTATCATTTTCCCTCAACATTCAACATCGAATGAAATGAAAGCTCTAATGAAACGAATTGTAAGAGTGGGATGCATGCAAGTGGGGTTGAAGGTTTAACATAAGTTCTTGCACTTGCTTTGTTCTTTATATTAGTCGTTACATATAATGACATACTATGCATCAATTCGTTTTCAGCCGATGACTTGAAATGTCGTAAATAGAGCTCTGTGATGTGGTGAAGAATGAGATTACAATAGGGAGTCTTTACTGATCCAATGTGTTAGGGCCGTGCGTCTCACACGTATCCGGACCCTGACCCGATCGGCCCATTCATTATCTTTATTGATATTGTTTTGTCAAAATTATTAAGATTTAGTTAACATGTTTTGGTAATTATCCTAAAGGATATTAGGTTATCTTGTAGATATCTTAAAAGATTTGTTATCTTCTAAAACATGATTTTTATTCCTTATCTCTTTATTGCACTTGGACTAATAAGCATGCAGGTTCATTAAGATCGGCTGTAATCCCCTTAATAAGGAAGGACATCCTCACGAATTTACAAGAACAGCTGTCGTGCTTATCTTACTTGGAAAGAAGATCGCCAGTGGATTGCAACTGAAGATTTGGCAGAAGATTCTGTTGCGCCTATATAAAGAGAAGACTCGAGATGGTTACAAGGCACTTTGAAAAAGATATTAAGCAGTCAGTCTTGTATCGAGTCATTCGTGAAGAACATTAAGTCAGAGTGTCTCTGGAGTAGCTTAGTGTGTCTTCGATTCAATCGTGTTTCTGAAAACAAGTTAAGGGTTAGGTGTTGCAACTGCATATGTTAGAGGGAGTCTAGTATATGAGTTGATTTAAATCCTTCATTGTAATTCTTAAGTAGGAAACAGTTTGAGTCAAACTTTTGGTGAAAGCCCCGTGGACTAGGACCTTTTGGACCGAACCACGTTAAAATCTCTTGTGTTCTTTATTGCTTATGTTTCACTGTTTTTCGCAATTGCAACTGCAAAAACTATTTTAAACGTTAAAGAACTATCGTCTGTTGTACTTCAGTGTACGGTTGCAACTATTGCTAAGTGCAACTGGACACAATTACAAGTATTGCAGATACTAAGATATTTCACAATGATTATTTTTGTATTCTAAAGAAGCAGACTTAACAACTAAGATGGGAATGGAGAAAGCTACCTGAAAATTTGTTGAGCGACTGAGAGAACACAATATTTTAGATCTAACACTGTGGAGCGTCCGTGAAAGGGGACAAATTCTCAGGAGTGGGTATGATCCATTTATCCGATACATCAACTTACCAGGTATACGCTACGACCCAAATACAAATAAAGATTGGGAAGATTATCCAGTTGCTGATGAGAAAAATTACAAAACTATGTTAGTTTCAAATCTATATCATTTATCATTTGCGTAAGGTTTAAGACAAGCTACATTATAGGATTTTGTGTTCCATAGATTTTTCGAAAAAGAGGCATTCCATTCTATCATGAATTACATTGGCTGTACTATTGGAAGTGAGTGGCTGACTTTTGGGCTTATGGATAGTTTAAATAAGACATTTTCATCTCACAGTGGAAGTGAAGACCGGCTACCGTCCGATAAATCGACATCTCCGAGCACATCTGGACCTTTTAGAGCGGTGATGACGTGGATGACTCGCATGTCTCTTGCGAATATAACTTCGACGGAATGTCTGACTGGAGCTGTGAGAACTGGGATTAGGGCTCTTTTGTTAATTGACCACTTTTATGCCTTGTCATGTTTGCTTAATGTAGAATGAAATGGGGCATTTTGGTCACTTGGGGGTGTGTCGTTTTGTGGGAACAATCTGAATTTGCTAATAAAATTAGTTCAATCTTATTGAATAGTAGCAATGGTAGGGTTTACATAATCGCATTACTTATACATATATTAGTACATATTTGCAAATGTATAATTAAATTGAAAATCAACTATTATAGGAAAATTAACAAAACTGGTTATTACACATAATAAATGTCACTGGTGATTTTAGGAGGCACAAAAGTGTTTTGGGCCGACCCACCGAAAAAAGGCCCAAAAATAATACTATCGAATCGGGCTCGTTCAACTATTATTGAGATTGTCGAACCGAGTCCCGTCGACTGTTACGCTCCGCACTCGTATGGGTCCCACGAGACGGGGTCTATAAATACCCCGTTCTCCTATATTAACGCACGCATTGATCACTTGTTACCAACTCAGAATAATTGAACTCCGTTGTTCGACTGTTATTTCTGTTCGACTGTTCCACCGTTCGACAGTTCACTATCGAGTTCGCCCCATTCGAGAGTTCTTACTATTTTAAACGTTAAAGAACTATCGTCTGTTGTACTTCAGTGTACGGTTGCAACTATTGCTAAGTGCAACTGGACACAATTACAAGTATTGCAGATACTAAGATCTTTCAATTGGCATCAAGAGCAGGTCACTATATTTACATAGTGTAGATTCTGGTCTAAAAGATCTTTGTTTTGTTTAAATTGATTTATCTATGGAAGAAATGAGGGAAGGTCTGTCGACCATTAAGCCACCAATGCTAACGGCCACAAACTACTCCTACTGGAAGAATCGCATGCGAAACTTCATAAAACAACAGGATCAGAAGGCCTGGAAGAGCATTATAAAAGGGTGGACCCCACCCACAGATGATCAAGGACGAGTGAAATCCGAACTAGAATGGACCGATGCTGAAGAACTCTTGGCAAATTACAACTCTACAGCCTTGAACATTATTTTAGTTGCAGTTGATTATGATCAATATAAGAGTATATCTAACTGTGAAATTGCAAAAGATGCTTGGCAGGCTATTGAGAATGCACATCAAGGAAATGACAAAGTACGCGCATCCAAGTTGCAACTACTCAATGACCAGTTCAACTATGTAGGCATGGAAGAAACAGACACCATCGCTCAGTTCCATTCCAAACTCAGGCACCTTGCCAGTGAAGCCACCATCCTTGGAGCGGACTTCCCTGAATCTAGGATCGTGCTTAAACTTCTAGGATCTCTCCCTGGAAGGTTTGCAATGAAAGTCTCAGCCATTGAAGAAGCAAAAGATGTTAACACACTACCCCTGGCTGACCTCATGGGATCCCTAACCGCATGGGAAATGAAACTCAAGAGAGAAGGAGACACCATTTCCAAAGGAGTTGCACTTCAGGCCAGTCTTCCACAGAACAGTCCCAACTCAGAATTAGAGTAATCCTTAGCACTCCTCACTAAGAAGTTCAACAGAATGAACAAACGTTGGAGTAGAGGTAACCCTTCAAACCCAGTTGTAAGTCCCTCTGATTTACCTAATAATAAGCCTTCCGCTACTAATAGACTTGACAACAAAAGGTCTGGAAAGGGTATTCAATGCAGGAAATGCCAAGGCTTTGGACACATAAGGGCAGACTGTGCAAATCTGCTCGAGAAAAACAAAAGTCGTGCGTTACTCGCATGGAGTGAGGACGAATCTGATGACAGTGAAGATGACACAGAAGAGATCGATGACATTGCATTTTCATCGTTCATTCCTCTTAGAGCCAACATGGGAGTTACAATTCGCATCAATTCTGACTCCGATTGCGACTCACTTGACAATAACGAGTTGGAACTTACAGAGGATATGGAGTCAATCTGCAGAAGAAACTCCGAATTGGAGGCCCAACTCAAGATTGTGTCTACTTTTGGCAGCCCTGTGAGAATGAACAACAGAATCCTCGAACTCGAAAGAAAGGTTCTCGCCCTCTCATTGGAGAGAGACCTCGTGTCCGCTGATCTGGAATCAGCACTTAAAGCCCACAAAGCACTTGTTGAAGTATGCGATCTCACCAAGAAGGAATTGGACACACTGGCTAAGAATGTGAAGCTGCTCACACCAGGCACAAAAATTTTGGAAAAAGTTCTGGACACCCAGAAAGTTGCAACTGGGAAAACAGGAGTAGGATATGTTGACTCTACTTCACCAAAGTTTCTTAGGAATACCAAGATATACGTGTCCAACAGGAAGAGGATACCCAAGGGAGTTGAAATTCCCTTCGACTATTCCAACACCAACGATCAGGTACGTGTCAGTTGTAATTTGCCAGCAACAGTATCTGACCGAAATTCTGTGAACAGGTTTGCAAGAGGAAGATTCATTCCTATCTGCCACCACTGCGGAGTCCAAGGACACATTCGTCCCTACTGCTATCAACTATGGACATCTCAGGACACACCCTCCATCACTGTTCCCGAAGTACATAAGAAGAAGAGGAGAAATCAAAGAAAGAAGAAGATCATACTGGATGCACCCACAGTTGCAACTGTCGTGCCACCTCGACAAGTTTGGGCTAAGAAATTGTCTAACCCTCTTATTTGTCTTACTGCTTGCAACTCTACCTCTCAAGAAAGATCCTACTCTAACTCTTGGTACTTTGATAGCGGTTGCTCTAGGCACATGACAGGAAATAAGGACATCCTAATTAACTTTGTGCATGAACGAAAGGGCGATGTTATTTTCGGTGATGGAAACAGAAGAAAAATAATGGGGAAAGGAACCCTAAGTGTTAAAGGCTTTCCTAAACTAAAAGATGTTCACTATGTTGATGGACTGTGTGCAAATCTCATTAGTATTAGTCAGTTGTGTGACGATGATCTCTTTGTTCACTTTACCAAAGATGAATGTGAAGTTGTAGATCAATTTCAAAATATAGTCTTGAAAGGACTAAGAAGTACTGAAAATTGTTACACTATGACTAATTGTAAAGCTACTTTCAAGTCACTTACTTGCAACTCGAGCAAAGAATCTGTTGCAGAATTATGGCACCAACGGCTTGGCCACCTCAACTACAAGTCCCTGGCACAGCTCTTCAACAATCAAAGTGTGAGAGGATTACCAAAGCTTGGAGCAAAGCCAATTGGAAAATGTGGCTCATGCATTGAAGGAAAACAGACAAGAGCGAGCCATAGTGAGTTGCAACACATACCATCGGTAAGAATTCTGGAATTGCTACACATGGATCTTGTGGGACCCATGCAAAAGGAAAGCATCTCCGGTAAGCGTTACATTTTTGTATGTGTTGATGATTTCTCAAGATACACTTGGGTTGAATTCCTAAAAGACAAAAATGAATCCTTTGTATTCTTCAAAAATCTGTGCAACACTGTTGCAACTGAGAAGGATCTAACTGTTAAAAGAATCAGAAGTGATCATGGTAGGGAGTTTGAAAATTCGAGCTTTGTTGAATTCTGCTCTGACAAGGGTATATTTCATGAATACTCTTCCCCCATCACACCACAACAAAATGGGGTTGTTGAAAGGAAGAACATGACACTAGTTGAAATGGCTAGAGTCTTGCTCAACTCAAAAAAATTACCCGTCAATTTCTGGGCTGAAGCAGTGAACACGGCATGCTATGTCACTAACCGAGTTTACCTACGACCAGGTACAACTAAGACTGCCTATGAACTCTAGAAAGGTAAAAGACCAAATGTTCAACACGTTCATGTCTTTGGTTGTGTCTGCTACGTTTTAAATGATAGGGAACCTAGAGGAAAGTTTCAATCCAAATCTAATCTAGGAATTTTTGTTGGGTACTCACGGTATAGTCATGCTTATCGCGTATTTAATATGCGCACTCAAACTGTGGTTGAATCATCTAATGTTGAGTTTGACGATTACAGGGACTTTGCAACCACATCATCTGAAGCCCGGATCACTGAACTAACAGATGCTGATGATGAGGAGGAATCACACCGCACACACAAACCTTTACCACCAGTTGCAACTGATACAATTAACCAGCAACCTGAGGATACTCCGACGGATACAGTTCCAACAGAGACGGACCCTATCACTGCAGTGCAAGCAGAGAACCCACAAGCACCACCACACATCAGGAGGAACCACCCACCTGAAGCTATCATTGGGGACATAGGTGACGGGATAAGAACGCGAGACATCCCTCGAAGGAGGTATGACCAAATGGTGCGGTTTGTGAGTTACACCTCGAAGGTTGAACACATAAAGGAAGCACTACTGGAAGAAGCTTGGATAGAAGCCATGCAAGAGGAACTGAATCAATTTGAACGGAATGATGTTTGGACACTTGTCCCTCGCCCAGAAAAAGTGAACATCATCGGCACCAAATGGATATTCAAGAACAAGACCGACGAATTGGGAAATATTGTGCGCAACAAAGCAAGACTAGTTGCACAGGGATACACTCAAGTCGAAGGAGTCGACTATGACGACACATTTGCCCCAGTTGCAAGACTAGAGTCCATTCATCTTCTTCTCGAAGTTGCATGCGGGTTGCATTTCAAACTCTTCCAGATGGATGTTAAGAGTGCATTTCTGAATGGATACTTGAACGAAGAGGTGTTTGTCGAACAACCTAAAGGATTCACCGATCCACACTTTCCTGACCATGTGCTGAAATTAAAAAGAGCACTTTATGACTTGAAGCAAGCTCCACGGACATGGTATGAGAGACTCACCGTGCACCTTCTTGAAAAGGGATACACGAGAGGGAGTGTTGACAGAACCCTATTCTATAAACACTTTGGAACAAACATTCTTATTGCCCAAATTTATGTAGATGATATCGTGTTTGGATCTACATCTCAGGATGAGTTGCAACTCTTCATTTCTATTATGAAAAATGAGTTTGAAATGAGCATGGTTGGCGAACTGACCTACTTTCTTGGTTTGCAGGTCAAGCAGCACAATGAAGGAATATTTATATCCCAGGCAAAGTACGCGAAGAATCTTATCCAGCGCTTTGGCCTAAATTCTGCCAAACCAATGAAAACCCCTATGGGATCTACAGATCGCCTCAGCAAAGACGACAATTGCAACTCGGTGGATCCTTGTCTCTACCGAAGCATGATAGGAAGTCTATTGTACCTTACTGCTAGCAGACCCGACATTTGCTTCAGTGTTGGAGTATGTGCACGATATCAGGCCAATCCGAAAGAATCTCATCTCAAGGCGGTCAAGCGAATTATTCGTTACGTCTCAGGTACAACAGATTTTGGGCTCAGGTACAACTTCAATGATAATCTAGCTCTTGCAGGATACAGTGATGCAGATTGGGCAGGGTGTGCTGATGATCGAAAGAGTACCACATGAGGATGTTTCTACCTAGGAGCAAACCTTGTGTCCTGGTTCAGTAAGAAGCAACACTCAATCACCTTGTCCACAGCCGAGGCTGAATACATCGCTGCTGGGAGTAGTTGCACCCAACTGGTTTCGATGAAACAAATGCTAGAAGATTATGGTATCTCCCAGAACGAAATACTTCTCTATTGTGATAATACTAGTGCCATTAACATCTCAAAAAATCCAGTTCAACACTCTCGTACTAAACACATTGATATTCGATATCATTATATTAGGGAACTGGTTGAGGCTAAAACTATTGAGTTACGACATGTGTGCACTGACCTTCAACTTGAAGATATTTTCACCAAAGCTCTGGATGTAACATGCTTTGAGCACCTTCGCAAGTCGTTAGGGCTCTGCCTTATGTGAATTGCAACAGGAGCCTGGTCGCAACTGAGGATGACCAGTGTCAGACCATCTGCCTATTACTGATCCCTGACAGTCTCCTCATGTTTGTTTGTTGTAATCTTACTCAAAAAAAAAACAAAAAAAAACAAAAAAACAAAAAAAATGGGTTGCAACTGGAAAAAGCTACCTGACCTAGAAGCAGCAAGTGTGAAAGCTAGCAATTCTTATCTCACACGTCTTCTCATTGCAAAGAGCTACCTTGCTCACAAATGTGTCAGCGTGAAAGCTACCAGTTGTTCACATTTCGTTAGTTGCAACTGAGTATTATTCAATGAACCCCTTGACAAGACTGAATTGGGTTGGTAGTTGGATGGATTCTCTCCACTGGTTATCTTGGTTCCCGTGTTGCCGTGTTTAATTTTACATACCGGAGCCCTAATTACTTATGATTGGGCCTCACTGGGTGTCACATTGTGAGTCCAAGTTTGTTTTTGCAAGTTGTTAAGATGTGTATCTTGCGTATCTTATCTAGTTTTAACCCTATCTCTTTCCCGCTTTTGATATTCTGTATCTTGTGAACAGCGTATCTAGGGCTTGTTAAGTGTTTGTTTTTCCCTACTAAAATTCTAGGGTTTTGGAGTATCTTATATAATTCACCCTCTTTCTCTTACTTCCTACCACAGATCTCACGTTCTCTTTCTTGTCGTCTAGATTATTTTCACAGGATGGGAGGATCTGCGCGTAAACCTGCCGCCACCTTCTCTGAAGAGCCACTTGACCTTCCTCCTCTCCGTACCATCCACCCACCATCCCCGACGACGGCTCCCGCCGCTGCAGGTGACCGACATACTTCCCATCCAACTGAGCAGCCCTCACCTCCATCACCACCATCTTCCCCGTCTCCGCCGCGTCGATCCCCATCCCCTCTGTCGCGCTCCCCTGCTCCAACCAAAGCGCAATCCAAGGTGGCATCCGCCTCCGATGCACCCCCACCACCACCTGAAACCACTCCCGCATCTCCTGCTGCCCCTCCTTCCTCATCTGGTATGAATACGAGGAAGCGGACCAAGCTTCCCGCCCGTCAGCCTCCTCGCCGTCGCTGCCTTCACAAGCTCGCCGACGTGCAGTCCGACTCTGACACCGATTCCGCAGACAATGCACCTCCACCTGAACCCCCCAGGAAGAAAACCAAATCCTCTGCTCCTCCAAGAAAACCCTCTCATGTGGTGCCCGAGTCTACCTTTGTTCTTCCCGATGTTGCCCCTGCCTCTACCTCATTGAAAGCTGCTCGGGCTCACTCTCCACGTTTCTACTCTTCTGACGCAGAGACCAAAATAAGGGAAATTCGGAAGCGCCCTATGGTTGTGGAACGGCCATTGGACCTCAAGTCCTATGAAGAGACTGGTGTGTTGGACCTCCTTCAACAACGCGGGTGGCTAGTTGCAACTCAGAACGCCACCAAATACAACAAGGTCCTGGCTCAAGAGTTTTATGCTAACCTCACGACCCAGCTAGATGCAGAAGGGTCTCTTCAGCGCTATGTCATCTATCTTCGGGGAAGTGTCTGCCCTTTTACTGCTGAGCTTCTGTCCCATGCCATGGAGGCACCAGTCGTGGACACAGCCGGGCAATCTGAGTTGCGACTAGAGCGCAACATGGACAAAGTTTCATACGAGCTGACTAGAGGATCACTCCGTGTGTGGCCCCTAGACCCGTTTCCTACCAGCTCACTCACCAGCCGGTACAACCTGCTGTTCCGCATCTTTGTCAGCCACTGGCTTCCTTGCACGCAAACCTCCAACATCCGCCCTGAGGTTGCCAGTGTGCTGTTTCGTGTTGGCACGGGAGTTGCAATTGACCTGGGAACACTTGTGTTCGAACGCATTTATCGGGGTACCTTTCCCAATTTCCATCTCTCACTTGGGTTCCCTGCCCTCATTTACAGGTACTTTGCCTCCAGACATCCCTCCATCATGCTGGATAAAGAAGACCTTCTCGAGTGTCCGATCATGCGTGCCAGCACTAAAATTCTGAACAAGCCGCCACCCTCCCCAGCTGCAACTGGATCCTCCAAGAAGCAATCCAGCTCCATTCCCGACGCCTCTGCCAGTCTTGATGGAGTGCATCTGGAACTCTCCAGGTTGAGCAACCTGGTGGCTGAGCTGGTTCAGGCCAATGAGGAGCTGCGCACTTCGATGGCCCTTCAAGCCTCCAAGCTTGACTGTCTGTTGCAACACGCTGGTCTCCGCTCTGGGCCTGGTGAATGGTCTGGGCATGGTACCTCTTGATTTGTTGTTTCAAAAAGGGGGAGATTTTGTGCTCAGGGGGAGTTGTACATTTTTTTTCTCACTAAATGTGGACAATTTCTATCTTGATTTAGACGTTTTGGCGGAAGGTTGCACTGCTGTTGCAACCAGTACATTTTCTACTCTTCGCTTTTCTGCTCGTACTACTTGGTTGAATGCAGGCTAACCCTTGTGCATATTGGTAAATACTTTTGACAAAACAAATCAAATGGGGAGATTGTTAGGGCCGTGCGTCTCACACGTATCCGGACCCTGACCCGAACGGCCCATTCATTATCTTTATTGATATTGTTTTGTCAAAATTATTAAGATTTAGTTAACATGTTTTGGTAATTATCCTAAAGGATATTAGGTTATCTTGTAGATATCTTAAAAGATTTGTTATCTTCTAAAACATGATTTTTATTCCTTATCTCTTTATTGCACTTGGACTAATAAGCATGCAGGTTCATTAAGATCGGCTGTAATCCCCTTAATAAGGAAGGACATCCTCACGAATTTACAAGAACAGCTGTCGTGCTTATCTTACTTGGAAAGAAGATCGCCAGTGGATTGCAACTGAAGATTTGGCAGAAGATTCTGTTGCGCCTATATAAAGAGAAGACTCGAGATGGTTACAAGGCACTTTGAAAAAGATATTAAGCAGTCAGTCTTGTATCGAGTCATTCGTGAAGAACATTAAGTCAGAGTGTCTCTGGAGTAGCTTAGTGTGTCTTCGATTCAATCGTGTTTCTGAAAACAAGTTAAGGGTTAGGTGTTGCAACTGCATATGTTAGAGGGAGTCTAGTATATGAGTTGATTTAAATCCTTCATTGTAATTCTTAAGTAGGAAACAGTTTGAGTCAAACTTTTGGTGAAAGCCCCGTGGACTAGGACCTTTTGGACCGAACCACGTTAAAATCTCTTGTGTTCTTTATTGCTTATGTTTCACTGTTTTTCGCAATTGCAACTGCAAAAACTATTTTAAACGTTAAAGAACTATCGTCTGTTGTACTTCAGTGTACGGTTGCAACTATTGCTAAGTGCAACTGGACACAATTACAAGTATTGCAGATACTAAGATATTTCACAATGATTATTTTTGTATTCTAAAGAAGCAGACTTAACAACTAAGATGGGAATGGAGAAAGCTACCTGAAAATTTGTTGAGCGACTGAGAGAACACAATATTTTAGATCTAACACTGTGGAGCGTCCGTGAAAGGGGACAAATTCTCAGGAGTGGGTATGATCCATTTATCCGATACATCAACTTACCAGGTATACGCTACGACCCAAATACAAATAAAGATTGGGAAGATTATCCAGTTGCTGATGAGAAAAATTACAAAACTATGTTAGTTTCAAATCTATATCATTTATCATTTGCGTAAGGTTTAAGACAAGCTACATTATAGGATTTTGTGTTCCATAGATTTTTCGAAAAAGAGGCATTCCATTCTATCATGAATTACATTGGCTGTACTATTGGAAGTGAGTGGCTGACTTTTGGGCTTATGGATAGTTTAAATAAGACATTTTCATCTCACAGTGGAAGTGAAGACCGGCTACCGTCCGATAAATCGACATCTCCGAGCACATCTGGACCTTTTAGAGCGGTGATGACGTGGATGACTCGCATGTCTCTTGCGAATATAACTTCGACGGAATGTCTGACTGGAGCTGTGAGAACTGGGATTAGGGCTCTTTTGTTAATTGACCACTTTTATGCCTTGTCATGTTTGCTTAATGTAGAATGAAATGGGGCATTTTGGTCACTTGGGGGTGTGTCGTTTTGTGGGAACAATCTGAATTTGCTAATAAAATTAGTTCAATCTTATTGAATAGTAGCAATGGTAGGGTTTACATAATCGCATTACTTATACATATATTAGTACATATTTGCAAATGTATAATTAAATTGAAAATCAACTATTATAGGAAAATTAACAAAACTGGTTATTACACATAATAAATGTCACTGGTGATTTTAGGAGGCACAAAAGTGTTTTGGGCCGACCCACCGAAAAAAGGCCCAAAAATAATACTATCGAATCGGGCTCGTTCAACTATTATTGAGATTGTCGAACCGAGTCCCGTCGACTGTTACGCTCCGCACTCGTATGGGTCCCACGAGACGGGGTCTATAAATACCCCGTTCTCCTATATTAACGCACGCATTGATCACTTGTTACCAACTCAGAATAATTGAACTCCGTTGTTCGACTGTTATTTCTGTTCGACTGTTCCACCGTTCGACAGTTCACTATCGAGTTCGCCCCATTCGAGAGTTCTTACTATCGAACTGAGGGCGTTCAACCGTTTTCAAGATTCAAGGCTTTGGAGTATCGAACCACTCAAATTTGAGGGTTTTCAGTATCGAACCGTGCAGGTTCGATAGTTATGCAGATTTAACTTATTCAGGAGTCTCGAACCGCCATCGTTCGATCGTCTCCAAATTCGAGAGTTATCCATCGAACTCCCATTGTTTGACTGTTTCCCCAAATTGGCCATTTAGGGTTGTCTAGTTTTTTCTTACATTCTGTAACGCGTAGCTGGTGTTCCGGACTAAGCTAATCCGTCATTTGTAATACACTGTCATTATTTTTGTTATGTCAGGACCTCTGTAACGAGATTCTTTGTGTATTGTAACCCGGATGAAATAAGACCAAAATATTGGCGTCGTCTGTGGGAACACTGTTTAGTTAAGATATGAGAGTCTAGTAGCATAGATGGCGAAGAGAGGAAATGGCCCAGCGGGAGGGGAGACGCAAGCCGGGAAGAAGATCAAGCCTCGCAGGCCTGAGAGGGAAAGAAAGCCCGAACCTCAGGAGCAAGGCAGAGAGAAAGGAGAACTTCAAATAATGAAGCAATGGGAGGAGTGCAAAATGGAGGCACTTGGGGAATTTAAAATGGTACAACTGTTCAGGGAAGATGACAACAAAATAATTAAAATTGGAGAAGCAATGAGTCCGAAAGTAGAAAGTGCGCTGGTAGATTGTCTCAGGCGGAACGACGATATTTTTGCTTGGACGGATTCAGACTTGCATGGGATTGACCACATGATTAGAGTGCATCGATTGAACGTGAGCACCGAGGCAAAATCTGTTAGGCAGAAGAAGTGGAACTTCAGTAAAGAGAAGAATGAAGCGGCAGAGAAGGAGGTTAGGAGTTGTTAGCGGCACGTCATATCTATGCGATAAGATTTTTGGAATGGTTGAGCAATGTGGTATTGGTACTCAAGAAGGAAGTGTCATGGAGAATGTGTGTGGACTACACGGACCTTAACAAACACTGTTCCCTTGATCCTTTTCCTTTGCCCAGGATAAACTTGCTAGTGGACTCTACGACGGGCTGCGCTTTTTTGAGCATGGTGGATGCCAAGAGCGTATTTCACCAAACCTTTATGACCGTAAATGACCAGAGTAAAATAGATTTTGTAACAGATACCAGAGTTTACTGTTATAGGGTGATGCCTTTCGGTCTCAAAAAACGTCGGGGCAACTTTCCAAAGATTGGTAGCAAAGATGTTCTACCATCAGATTGGCAAATCCATGGAAGTCTACATAGATGACATGCTAGTCAAAAGTTTGAAGGTGGAGGAGCATGTCCATCATTTGAACGAGGCATAGGAGACTTGGTGCTAAAAGAGTATCGCGGCAAGCAAACATGTGGGAAAACTATAACCAAAATGGGAGTGACCGTACAGAGTCATACAAGCTAGTTCACGGGGGTATTACTATCTCAAGGACATGCAGGGTCGCAAGTTGCCTCGCCCGTGGAACGTGCAGCATCTGAGATGCTATTACGCGTGAGCGTTGAATTACCCAATAAAATCAAAATGTAATAAAGAAGACATGAACTACGGAGGCTTGAGTCTCGACACAACAATCGGGAAACGTAGGCAACTCAACATGAAGCTGAGCTCATCCCTATCTTAATTCAAAATATTTATTATTGCAGTTTCTAATATTGTAGGAAGAATCATAAAGAAGCAATGCTTTTGGGGCTATGAAACGAAAGAATGGCCATGAAAAACGTCGGTACCGAGATGGACATTTGACCCGACCAGGGCAAATGCAAACCTAATATCTCATTCCGCAAGAAACTGAGATGGACATTTGACCCGACGAGGACAAATGCAAACCTAATATCTCATTCCACAAGAAACCGAGATGGACATTTGACCCGACGAGGACAAATGCAAACTTAAACGAAAATGTATCAATATACGAGGACCCTAGAAAAGGATCATATCTTCAAGAGGAAATTTTGCATATTCCAACAACTTCCCTTAAACTTGATTATATATTATCCAACTATGTGCTGAGGTTTTGAAATGTCTCATGCTTAGACCCTTTTATCTATTGACTTTGAGTCAACTAGCCAAGTTTAACGCGAAAGAATGTATCATCATAAATTTATAATATTAATTATGTTAATATTGAACAATCAATAAAGGTTCTTATGTTTATAAGTGCCAATCAAGTCTTGAAATGTATAATCACGAGGCGAATTTGGATACTAGGTGTTAATTGGAATACCTTTTAATATATGTTCCATGTGTACAGAATATAAAAATATTATCGTGATTTAATTATTAAAAAACAAAAAGAAAATGATGGGGAATGAAGACTTCGTCTATGTGACATGTTTATGTACAACAAACACTTCATACGTATGATATGTGTATGTAGCATGAAGACTCCTTATGTTTGATGTGATGTCGTAAATTTAAATATTATATATAAGATTCATTAGTAACTGGAGTTTTGCTATGTAGTACTTATAAACTTATAAAGATTGGATACGTCCCTTCTAATCAATTGCACGTACAAATCATAATAAAGAAAACCTGAGTGAGATCTTTATTTATTTATGTATAGTTATTCAACAAATTAACTGCTGAAACATCCCAATAATTGCGCATAATTATAGTCGACTTGAATGTAGACCCATTACTAATAGTATATTAGTGAAGCATCTAAGACCATTGTTTTTGCCCCGCGGCTTAACCCGATAACATATGTCTTTGTTACAATATCATGTCGCGCTTTTAGGGAGTCAAAGCGTGTTAACGTTTTATGAACATTAAATGAGATCAATAATACTCAACATTCTTTTTTAATAAAAGTGATATCATTTATAAGGGGACCAAAATGGAACGGACTTCATTATAACGAGTTTGAAATAGTTCACACAAAATTACACGTGGCTGATGCAACTCAAAATAACATCAAAATTCAAATGAATTCTGAGTTGTGCCTTGAACTCAGTATTTATGCCATTTTGAGAATCAACCCACATTTGATCTGCAATTTCATCACGCCTATTGCGCATAGCGTTGCGCTCTCGAATAGCGAAAAATGTTGCAACGCGATTGCGTGAAATCAAGTTACTTGCTATGTACACATCTTTAGGATGAGTGTCGAAAAGTTCATCATCATCGGCATTGAACTTCCTAATGAAATTGTGAATGGCAAAGCAGGCAATAAGAATTTTTATCTGAGTCCTAAGAGTAAAACTTGGCATGTTCTTCAAAATAGGGAATCACATCTTCTAAATTCTAAAACTCCTCTCTATTACATTGCCCAAGCTAGAGTGCATGTAGTTGAATAGTTCCTCTTTCCCACTGGGAATGCGCCCTTGAAACATGCAAATGATACCTTGCAGACCGGTATGGAGATAAATAACATGTGTAGTTTGTGTAACCAGATAATACTTGTTGCGTGGTGGATGTGGAAATGACTTATTCTTCGTCACTTGCTCAATCAATAATCCAGAATCATTCCAATTTCTCTCCCAACCCGCACCGACGAAGATGAACATCATATCCTAATTACAAATTGCAAGCACATTGAAACTGAGGTAGCCCTTATGTTTTTGATAAGAATTGTGGAGATGACTTCGAACATGTGCAGAAACGTGGGTCCCATCCATTGCCCCGACACAATCCTAAAAACAATTTGTAACATGATAAGTAGGCCTTTAACAATGGAAAACAACATCAGAACATACAAAATGAAAATGATGCATAAAATATTTGCAGTTCAGCACACTTAATAACAATAAATGCAAATCAACCTCCATAACTTTGTAAATATAGCATTGTGATCCACCTATAACTTGAAATTATACATTATAGAAAAGGTATAGTGTTTACTTTGAAGTAGGGATTAAATCTTGGACACTGCTGGATGTAACTTTGATATGGGCATTTCCTGCATATTGGGCCAGGCCCAAACCAGGCCCATTTTGGAGCATATCGGGGATCACTTTCGATGTCATATCGGTAATCATCACCGATATGTTAATGTGGTCCCCAGATCCCGAGGTCTATAAATACGCGGTGCCCGGATCCCAAAAGAAGTAATTTATTATTCCTCAGCTACCACTCGCTATATCGAAATACATCACCGATGTCCCTTTCGATATCTACTTCGACATCTTGACTATAACACACGCCTGTTACACGTCATACCACTTCATCACCGATCTCACATCGGGGGTCATCCTCGATGTCACATCGAAGGCGATCACCGACGTCATTTCGATCTTTTTACCGATATTCCGCTCCCATCCAAGCATCTAGGCGAATATCCGAGGTGTTCCGGACCAAGCCTACACGAGACTCGTAGTGTAGGTCTGATTTGAGATAGGCTCGTTGTATTGCTAGATCACATACTTGTAACCGAGACTCGCATATATATAAATAAAACGACCTATTGCCAAATTAGTGGCCCCGTCTGTGGGAACATCAGTTCCCGGACAAAGATGCCGAGATGCAAGGAAGGAGGACCTGATCTGAAGTTAACGGAGTTGTGACTAGGAGCGCCAGGATGGAGGATACACGAACCCTTCAACACCCGACTGACCAAGAACAAACAATGGCTCATGCCGAGAGGAAGCTTCCTCCCCCACCGGTACAATGAAGGCGCGGGCCCGGGAGGCCACCGCGAGCCGCGAATGCAGGTTCTACACTTATTGCACCAAGTGCGACAGAACCAGAGACTGAGGGTCCGCCCATCGAAAACCACGCAGCTGACATTCCAGTGACCGAAGCGCTAAATACGGATTTTCCCGGCCAGGAGGAGACAATGCCCGCGGGACAAAGCACCGACCATCCCGCCGCTATAACCCCAGAGATGCAAGCTCAGATCAACGCCACTGTGAGAGCAGCGCTGAATTCCACATTGGAGACCTTGCTCCCATGTCTGGTGGAGCACAGGGCAAAGACATCCGGGCGAGGCCCACTGAATCAGGAGCGGATGAGAGAAGGGCAAGGCAAGGATGCGACGAATACGAGGACACTGGGGACTCTTTCAGGGAGATATCGCCCGCCACTTACGACAAGGCAGAGAGACGGGGCCCCGAAGTCCTAGATCGAGAGGTAGCGAGGAAGATGGAACAGCTTGACCGTGAGAGGGCAGAAGTAATCCGAAGAATGGAACGCGGTCGTGACTGGGCCAAGATCAATGGTTCAAAAAATGAGGATGCAAAGATACTGCGAGTAATTTCGAGGAGGATGGAACAGCTAGACCGCGAGAGGGCGGAGTTAGCAAGGAAGGTGGCTCAGAGTCAGGGGAAGGGTCGCGGTTGGACCCCGTTTTCAGATGAGATAGAGGCAGATGTACTGCACAGATGAGACAAGATTCCAACCGTAAAACCGTATGATGGAAAGAGTGACCCGAGGGATCACATCCACGCCGTGGAAAGTCTCTTGAACCTACAAAATTTTTCCGAGGGTATTAAGGCAAAAATAATGGCGACAACACTGATTGGAGCAGCATTAGACTGGTTTAACAGAATCGAAGTAGGATCTATTTCAAGCTTCGAGCAGATGAAGGAGAGATTGGAGAACCACTTTTCCAATCAGAAACGAATGAAGACAAACATGTACCATCTGGAAGCGTAGAAACAGAAAGAGAGAGAAACTCTCGGCAAATTCATGAGCAGGTTCAATGAGGAGCTACTGAAGGTGGACAACCCCTACGGGGGACAAGTGCTGCAGACCATGTTCAGGGCAACAACGCACAACAGATTCGCCAAAGAGTTGATCAAGCTCGCAGAACCTACCATCAATCGGATAAACGAGTTGGCGCATACTGTGATCTACGAAGATGCGATGATGGCAGCTAAGTTTAGACCCCAGGAATCCGGCCGGGAAAGGAGTAGAGAGCTATGGAATAAGAACAGGGGAGGAAGAGACAGGTCCCCAAAGAGATATACCCCCCTCAATCGCGACATTCGCACTATCTTTGCCGTGGCGCAAAGCAGGAATTGGCTAAATGCACCTCAAAAAATCAAGGAGACAGATTTCACCAAGAAATCTTGACGCTACTGTGAGTATCACCGCCAAAAAGGCCATGACACGAACGACTGCTATGACCTGAAGGATGAGATCGAGAGACTGATTAAGGACGGAAGACTGGTAGAATTCGTTAAGGCGAGTGGGCAGTACGCTGAATCAAGAGAACGGTCCCAATCCCCAAGAAGGGAGGGCCTAAAGGCGATTGAAAGTGGACAAGGGCGAAATGCGATAACTAATGCGCCTTCGAGGGGGGTCATCAATGTGATAAGCGGTGGGACCGCAGGAGCGGATTTCACCAATCAGAGGAAGAAGATAACTCGCGGATTAAACGAGGACCGATTCGTTGGATTTACAACGTTGATCGAGGAGCTCCCAGACGAGGTTATCACGTTTTCCAGCAGGGACCTCTTGGACCTCAGCCCCGAGGCCGTCCAGGCAGGCGAGCTCGACTGCCCCCTGGTTGTTCAGCTTGATATCGCTAACTACGCTGTACACAAGGTACTCATAGACAATGGTAGCTCCACCAACATTATGTTTGCGCATGCTTTGGAGAAGATGGCACTCGGCCACCACGCAGTCGAACATGTCCGTACGCCACTAGTAGGATTTGGGGGAGCAGAGACAATTCCCCTAGGACAAGTGAACCTTCCCACATCGTTCGGGCAAGAACCGCACATGCGAACTATTAATGTTCAATACACAATCGTGGACCAACCATTTGCATACAACGTTATAATCGGCAAACCGGACCTGAATGCGATAAGAGCGGTGGTATCCACATTCCATCAGAAGATGAAATTCCCAGCAGAAGGAGGGGTCGGAGAAGTGGTCGCTAACCAGGAGGAAGCTTGGCTCTGTTTCGTCACTTCTCTTGCGTTGCCAAGAATTAGAGAAGCAGAGGAAGAAGCAGCCGGACCAAATCAGGATCGACAAGCTAGGGGATGATCGCCATGAGGAGCAAACAGAACAATATTTTAAATTTCCGCACTTTTTAAATTGTGTTCGAACATTTGAAACATTGCCCCATCGTGGGTTGGTCTGTAAACTTAAAACAGGGGGAACTACGCCGATCTGATTCCCCACTCAACGGGATACGTAGGCGGGTTAGGTTTACCTAGCCCTCGACCGCTATCTCTTATTTTGCCCTTCGTGGGCCAGCCTATAACTTAAAACGGGGGGAACTACGCCGGTCTGATTCCCCACTCAACGGGATACGTAGGCGGGTTAGGGTTACCTAGCCTTCGACCGTTATCCTTTATTACCTTTTTTATCTGTTGCTTGTCGCAATCTCATATTTATGCAGGGATATGTTCTAAGTGGACATTATAGAAGTGCAGAGAATAGCACAAACAATTGGGGAATGTTCCCCTAGATATATATTTAACACATCGTCCTCTTAGAGATACAAACAGGTACAACAGGTACAAACGGGTACCACAAGCATGATAGAGCACTACGGAAACACTATTTCTTGTATAAAACAGATATTTCCAGAATGAGGGAACATTCCTCAAATAACACATGCACGTCATTTCGTGCTTACGTATTAGCTTTTATGTCGAAAAGCTTTCTTGTCTATGATGCTTTGCAGGGCTCAATGACCTACATATTCAACGACGACACAGTCACCAAGAGACATAGCCAAAAAGACAATGAAAATGCTCGCCTACAACACAAAGAAAAAATCTCCTGTGATAACGGGGTCGATTCAAAAAATTCCCTTTCATAACGAGGCCAATCCAAGAAAAAATCCCATGTGATAACGAGGTCGATTCAAAAAATTTCCTGTGATAACGGGGTCAATCAAAGAAAAGGCTCCTACCCATGAGCGGTGACGGGTTCCCCTGTGATAACGGGCGGGCTCCTACCCATGAGCGGTAACGGGTCATCTACAAAGAAAAGGCTCATACCCATGAGCGGTAACGGGTTCCCCTGTGATAACGGGCGGGCTCCTACCCATGAGCGGTAACGGGTCGATTAAAAAAAAAATCCCTGTGATAACGGGGCCAATCCAAGAAGAAATTCACTGTGATAATGGGGCCAATTCAAGAAGAAATTCCCTGTGATAACGGGGTCGATTCAAGAAAAAATTCCCATAAAATTACGTTAGGTGAAGAGCCTATTGGGTGAAAATCCCATAAATCAAGCTAGGTGAAGAGCCTATTGGGTGGAAATCCCATAAATTACGCTAGGTGAAGAGCTTATTGGGTGAAAATCCCATAAATCAAGCTAGGTGAAGAGCCTATTGAGTGGAAATCCCATAAATTACGTTAGGTGAAAAGCGTATTGGGTGAAAATCCCATAAATCACGTTAGGTGAAGAGCATATTGGGTGGAAATTCCATAAATTACGTTAGGTGAAGAGCCTATTGGGTGAAAATCTCATAAATCAAGCTAGATAAAGAGCCTATTGGGTCGAGATCCCATAAAATAACGCTAATTGAAGAGCCCATTGGAGAAAAATTCCATAAGGAAACTAGGTGAAGAGGCAGGTTCTATGGGCCCCTAACCGCAAGAAGAATATCCCCTGTAATAGTGCGGTCAATCCTAAACACATGAGCAGTGGCAGATTACCCATGTTTCCACCAACACTGAGGGAATTCAAATCATCCTTTATTGACGACAAGCAAAGTAATGAACTCTCATCAATACGAGAACAAAATGAATGCAGTGTCAGATATCGAAATACCGCATATTCCACCATCATGACAATAAAAAAAACCGATAAATTATCAGACAACAAGGCCACGAAGAGTCACATACTACGAAGACAACAGAGAAATAAATATTCAGTTACAGAACCACAAATCGGAGATAGTCCGGAAAGGGATAATATTAAGTTACAATGAAGGCGGTAAACAACTACTCCCACGAGGACCCCTCAGTCTTTTTCTCCACGACCTCGGAAAACACGTCATGGTCGGCCGGATTCTCTTCCACCTCATCTAGGCCGCTGATCGGCAGATCATGATGATCATGCCTGGGGTTCAACCCACTCAATTCGAGGGAATCTTTGAAACCGTCGCGTCTCAACACTTGCCCCACGCAAGCATGAAAGGCTGCATCTCGAACCTTTAAAATTAGATTTCGGAAGCTCGAGCTTTCCATAAACTTCTCCGCCCCAACCAGGAGGAGATCAGGACGACGTTCCTACAAGTTGAACTCTATTAAATACAAGAGGACAAAAAATAGAGACAGATATCTTACACAAGATACATACCAAGTCCAAGGGAGCTAATCTGGCAGTGGAGAGCTCCAATGAGAGCCGTTCATTAGCAGCCTTCACCGCCGCCACCTCAGCCTTCAATGTTTCCAGCTCTTTATTGGCCGCAGATTCACGTGCCTTTCCTTGATCGAGCTCAGTCACTAGTGTTTTGAAGTTGCCTTTCAACAAATCATACTCCCCCCGGAGTGTACGACATGTCTTCAGTGCGTCCTCTTTTTCAGCCTCTAACTTCTCCAACACCATGGGGTTGAACTCACCCATCTTCAAGATATCAGCCTCGAGCTCGGCAGCAACAGCGTCAGGGTCACCTTGGACTCGCGAATGGTCTTCAGACATGAGACCGCCAGCTGCACAATACAATACATAATATTATGATAAACATTCAAATGAAAACAATCAAGGACGTGCTTAGGCATGTACACTTTGGAACAGGTGAGTGCTGCGACGTATGTTCTGGGCCCGCTCAAATTCTGAAAGCACCCGCACATTCACAGACGGAGGAAAAGCCCGCATCATGCTCCGTACAGCGTCTGCTTTAGGAAATTCTACTCGCTTGGAGGAGTTGACTGCACCCACCTTCTTGGGGCCCGAACTCGAAGACGAGTGGACATTGTGGACAGTCCTGTCACGAGATCTTTTATTACCCGATACCCTAGCCGGGTCAATGGCAGGCTTCCTAATCGGAATTCCAGGAAAGATAGGGGCAAAGCCCCCCAATATCGAGGGCTCATGCAGGGGCCCTTTACCCTTGTCAATCGTACCTGAAACATGCGCTTTTCCCTTGCCGCTAATAGGGTTCGGGCTTGAAGATCCCGACCCTACGATAAAGCGTGCATCCATTAAATGACCTAAGTTGACACCGGTATTCGATCCCGAACCACCAACATTCTCGGTCAAAGGAATGTTGGACTCCAACTCAGAACGTGAAGCTACGTACTCACCAGAAGGAGACCTAACATTTGGTCTCTCAGTCAACACAGCCCCTTCAGGCGGATGAACCACACCCTCCTATTTCGAGGTCAGCACCTCCAAGAGATTGGCTGCACCGTCCAGGCTCCCACCACATCAAGGATGTCCTGGCTAAAGGACCCAACCGTTGCAGGAACGCTTTCAAAGCATTCTTCATTAAAACGTTCACGCACTACAATGCTAGGGGGAGGTTGTTCAACTCCTGATACCTCCGCCAGAACCTCAGTGGCTGCATTATTCAGATCAAAGTTAGACGCAGACCCTGTTTCAGGCACCACCGCAACTGTTGCCATCTCAGCCAATGCAGCTTTCTGAGCATCACGGTCGGCTTGAAGCTTGAGCATCAATTGTCTAAATCCCATTTTTAACGAAGTATCTCAGAAAAAGGTAATATACCTACAAAATAATGGGAATATCAGTAGAAGAAAACAATAATAAGCCAACTACAACAGAGAGATCGAAATGCACGTCGAGGAATATATCGAATATAATCACCGATATACTTACCGATGTAGTTACGCTAAACGACAGAGAAAACGCAGAAAACTATGAACTTCAGAGTCTCTTACAAGCCCTACTTATAGACAGAGGCCTTAACTACATCGAAATATACTTTCGATGTCATATCGAATATGCATTTCGACATCAGGTCAAAGATGAGACTCGACATCCTACCCTACTACGCGAAGAGCTGCGAGAATATAACAACTGCCCCGGCAACCCCATCATAATTTTCAAGGAACCCAAATACCAAGGGAACTAGAATTCAAACGAGGACATCAAACCCGGCGTTCATCATAAGTGCACTCCCCACAAGTTTGATCTCCGTCATTTGAACTGGCGGGACGAAAGGTACAGGTAACCCAGAAATTTTAAATTAAAATTTGCGAATCCTTATCTCTAAGATAAGAATCCCCAAATTGGGGGACTACATGATATGGACATTTCCCGCATATTGGGCCAGGCCCAAACCAGGCCCATTTTAGAGCATATCGGGGATCACTTTCGATGTCATATCGGTAATCATCACCGATATGTTACTGTGGTCCCCAGATCCCGAGGTCTATAAATACGCGGTACCCGGATCCCAAAAGAAGTAATTTATTATCCCTCAGCTACCACTCGCTATATCGAAATACATCACCGATGTCCTTTTCGATATCTACTTCGACATCTTGACTATAACACACGCATGTTACACGTCATACCACTTCATCACCGATATCACATCGGGGGTCATCCTCGACGTCACATCGAAGGCGATCACCGACGTCCTTTCGATCTCTTTACCGATATTCTGCTCCCATCCAAGCATCTAGGCGAATATCCGAGGTGTTCCAGACCAAGCCTACACGAGACTCGTAGTGTAGGTCTGATTTGAGATAGGCTCGTTGTATTGCTAGATCACATACCTGTAACCGAGACTCGCATATATATAAATAAAACGACCTATTGCCAAATCAAACTTGAAGTTATAGCTGGATCATTCGGTTGTATCATAAAGACACATAAATTCATTAGAGAATGGAGAATGCGATGCAAATTGCGATTTATTGTTTCTCATGAATGCTGAAAGCTTTCGCATGTCGTGTGGTGTCTGTGATTCAGCTCAACAGTCCACATGAAAATAACAAGTGCCTAGAGAGAGGATACACAATTTTTGTACGAATCATCAAGCCCATAATTGTCTACAAGGACATCGTGAAGGAGGTAGAAGGTACTTTTATTCATGCGCATATTGTCGTAGAATCTATAATCAGTCCCGTGAAATAATTCCAACACCCATTTTGATCCTTGCAATATTGATGCATGATGCGGCACCCTCGAATAGAACCATTCAGAGGCAACAAGTGACGAATAACATGAAATTGTTGAGTCCATCATCATTGTTGTAATCGCTATCATAGTGGAAGTCTAGTACGCTTATCACTGAATTAGAACTCATACCTGGATAAAATTGAAGTGCACATAAAAACTAATTGCATAATAACATGATTAATACGGTCATGATAGGATAAATATAATTCATTGGGGCTCATTGTTAAAAAGACCAAGCACATTGGTTTAATTGTCAATTACATGTCGCAATATGAATCAAACGTTCAATGTGGTTCAACAAAATATTGTGCAAAAACATATCAAAAGTGGAGAAAAGAGCCCATGACACACTTGTAAATCGACTACATAACAGGCTTGCCATTGCCATAGACATTGGCTGCTCCCAAATGAGTCACCTAAAGTTATCGATCCTCCACTTTCAGTTTTAGGAAGAACAGACGAGTCTCCATGTCCTTAACTTCTCAATGGCATTGAAAAACAAGTCCAGAGTTATGACAGACAATGCGTAAAGTGCTTCAGTAATCCATGCAATATGTGTTAAAGATGACATATTATTGATTGACTGCTACATAGCTGCGTTGGCCTTTTCTCATGACGAAATGGTTGCTTAAATTTTCTCACCTCTCGAAGATGCTTTGATTTTTGACTGGCCCCTGCTAGTTATCCCAATCACATTGGCCGAAAGAGTGGTTTTGCAGCTGCTAGAGCCCTGACATCGGCTACTACCTGGGTTGCTGATGCTTGTTTCACTAAAAGATCACTAGAATGGGGGCATCAATGTGTGAAGATTCGGTTGGGTCGGGGTTAATGGTCTAAAGGACTTCATTGTCGCCAAGGTTCACCTCGTCCTCTGCTTCAGATGCACCCTGAGTTGATGCCCTCGCTGCATAACTAGACACAACCCTATTTTCCCACATTTCATTAAGCGTGTCATAAGCAGGCATAGGTTTCTTGCAGTCCGATACAATTTTAGGGTGCTCATGTAGATGCAAATAGTGAGACTCAGAGCAAAAATTAAGTAATATCAAGAAACATAAAATAAGGTAATAATCGATAGAGACATAATTATTTACCAAAGCCAATCTTGCCAGTGCTTATTAGTTGCAGTGATAAGAAGAACTTCATCATCCCAACCAAACCCAATGCGTTATTTTACATCTTTCACATTATGCCGCTGTGCTTTAAGGCGATTGTATTCTCCCTTTAGCAGATCAACAAAATACACATATTTCTGTGTGTTTGAGTTAGTGAGGTTGGTACATATGGTATTCCAAGATGTCGGTGTGAATGTGATTCCTCGTAGGTTACCAGAGAGGTACTCCTCATACATGAGCTCACAAAGATGCATTTCATTATCAGGGCTCTATGTGGCCTCAATACTTTTCGTACGTTTTGTAGTGCTTCTCATGGATTCAGATCTACCCCGACATAATACAACACCCAACGACAAAGGAAAAATAATGAAAATAGTACACCACACAAAAGAAACAAAAATGGCATTTATACAAACATGTGGAATGCACATGGAAACTAAAGCATACCTCTAGCATAACTTCAAAAAAGTTCAACAAACGCACCAAATACACTAAACATATATGTGATGTGTCGTAAAGATTTGATGTCGAGCAAGATTAACGAAAATTACCTTCCTATTTGGGTTTCCTTGAGCTCGATTGAAACAACCTAAAACATCATGTAGAACAGATATATCAGTATAATTATAAACTCACATATTTGTGTAAATTGCAAAAACTATGAAATAAGATAGGGTAATATGAAGAGTGTAACCTTATGTTGAATTGCTGGTGTGCTGCAGGGGGAAATTAGCAATGGGACAACCTTAATATATAGATAAATATTGGGGGGAATTTCGATTGTTTTTATAGGAAAATCACAAATTATTATGGAGTGAAAGAAATTAACACGGATCAAACTCAATGCGCCAAAATTTCGCGCATTAGATTTCGCGGAAAGGTAATGGTGACAACATGAGGTGTGCCAACAACTTTATCAAATAAACAGGAGCCTATATCGCTAGCCCAAATCTCACCAATCTTAGAAAACATACGGATCATGGTGAAAAATACACTTTTCAGGATTTTTTTTAAAAAATCGGGTCCTAAAAAGCTATACAAACAAGAAAACGTGTTTCTAAGACTGAAAATCGGGTCCTATAAAGCTATCCAAATAGGGTCTAGAAGTCTTCCCCCAGCAAAAGGACTAGCAAATCTCCGCATCGTAACTCACGAAGCGGCAAATTTGGGAGATATCTAATAAGGCATAAAATACACTGAACACGGAAAAGAGAAGAATACCTTGAAAGAAGGCCTCACCGAAGGTCCCTCGTGAAAAGCATCAGTCATGGCCTTGTATATCAAATAGGGGGTAGACAGTTCGTCTACCTCCAACAAAGGATCACCGACACTTATACAAATGCCATAGAAAGTCCACTTGGAGGAAAGTCATGCATATCATAAAGGAATGTTAGCACCTGATGACGAGATCTCCTTAAACTCACGGGCGACCCTCATTAAAACACTGCCAACAGATCCATCCACCACGAAGTAGCACTTATAAGCACCCATCTTCTCCATTAATGGAGGACATGTTGCCATTCCCACTCGCATACTAGAGATCCTATATATAGAAGGATAAATCATCATTGTAAACCAACTTAGATTGATATAACACATTTGTACTCTATATTCACCTTTGCAAATAATATATTACCGTTTTATTATTCAGTTATTTCTACTTTTTATACTTAAAGCATCTTCGTAATTCAGAAATCCTCCCTAATATAAACTCTCATATTCATACACTTTCTACGAATTCCAGAAATTGCATTTCGAACCAAATCTTTCTAATAATTAAAGAATTATCGAAAATCGTTTAATTTTGTGTTATCAAATAACATTACAATAACGAAGGAGAAATATATATATATATATATATATATTGTGTGGGTCACGATGGTTAATTTTATTCTATATCACGGGCCTCAATGATTAATGTATGTGGGGCCCCAAATTATTGATTATTAATCTATTTTATATTATGCGGCCCCAATAATTAATATATGCGGACGCATGAATATACTTGCTTAAATTCAAGAGTTGAGTGATTTTTTTTCGCAACAAAATTATTTATATATACTTTTTTGTCCGAAAACTTTAAATACAAAGCTATATGGTATTCTTAGATTAAACGTATATTACTTGGTCAAAAATTATCTCATTAGTGCACACACGATCCTGCAAAGACAATAGATATATAATTTCTACATTTCAATTAAAAAGATTTAAGATTTTATTTTTTAACTATATATATAACATATATTTAGTGGGAATTACTTATGAGTAACATGATAGCGTGTGAGCCCCCAAGTTGTTGTTTATTAATCCGTTCTATATTAGGCGGGTCACTAATTAATACGTGTGGACACTCAAGTCATTACTACAAATATGACAAAATACAACGATTAGTTGAATTTTATCGGAACAATGAAAAATGAACGACCAAAATCCATCACATATATATACATACATATATGTGTGTGTGTGTAGATATAGATGTATCAATATAGATATAATTATAGGTATGGGTATAGATGTAGATACAAATATTGATGATATATGTAGTGTAAAAATATGACGTAATATTTGATACGAAAAAATATTCACAAAGCTTTTAGTACGAATTTCAAAATGTAATTTTTTTTAATAGAAGCCATTTCATAAGATGTGCCCTTCTTAACACGAAATGGCTAGGGAGAGGAAAGGTTCCTTATTTGAAGGGTACTCTCGGGAATAAATTCAGTGGAGACATAGTGGGGCATGTAGCTCAGAGAACTAGAGCACGTGGCTATGAACCACGGCGTCGGGGGCTCGAATCCTTCTTCGCTCACAACCGGCCCAAAAAGGAAGTACCTTTCCCTCTGGGGGGTAGGAAAATCATGAATGAGACAGCGGACCAAAAGCTATGGAACTTGAGTGTGGATCTTAGCTTTTTCTTATTATTAATTGTGAATGATGAAATCATTACACAAGTATGCCACCGGCCATTCAACGTATTTTTTTGTTTTACGCCTCGTAACTCTTCCTCAGCCACAGTACATCACATTCGAACACTCAAGGCAAAATGTTAAGTACAATAAAAAAATTATAAAGTGAACTTTTACAATTTGTCTTTTTTATTATTATTTTTTATTATTATTATTATAAAAGAGGTCAATCACTACTCACTACATTAAACAAATAAACGACCAGTCAACAAGAATCAACATCAAAATTACAAACAAATGTAACTCAGAAAAAGCACAAAACCATTCATGGGTTTGGTTAGTGTCACACAACGACATTGTGAGTTGCGTTACAATATCTTGGCAAAAAAGTAAAATGTCATTTTGGCCATTCAACCCCAAAACTCCTGAATTTCTAATATTCTATCATTTATCTTTTTTAAGAGAAAAACAAACACAATTATAATTGTGTTTTGGTAATAGGAAGAAACGACTATAACTCATTACATTAGTTAACTTTTTTATGTATACAACTAGGGAAAAAAGCATGTTTGGTCCCAGAAGTTGGCGAGATTTAGATTTTAGACACATAAGTAGTCCCACCGCAATTTTAGTCTTATGTGTTGAGCATTGGAGAGTTGAACTCTTCATGATTTTCATTAATAAAGAAAAGGAGGATAAACAACTCAATAAATACAAGAGGAAACACTCCTAAAATATATCCTAAAGATCCATACTAAATAAGAAAAAGATAACTATAATCTTGTGAATATATTATACAATATACGATATTCTACAGAATCTTCCTGATATTTATCGATATCTGCAACAATACCCTTCAAGTTTGGTGTGTATACATTATACTGACCAAGCTTGCAACTTAAATCTTCAAGGTTAGGACGAGGTAGCGCTTTAGTGAGAATATCAACAGTCTAAAGTTTTGAAGGAATATAAGTCAGTTGGATGGTGGAGTTTGATATCTTTTCAGAGATGAATTGTCTATCAATCTCTACATGTTTAGTGTGATCATGGTGAACTGGGTTCATTGAAATGCTAATAGTCGTTTCATTGCCACATATGATTTGACATGAGAAGTAAGTTCAATGTCAAGTTCACTTAGTAGTCTCTTAGTCCAGATTCTTCGCAAATTTGTTGAACTAAGGCTCTATATTTAACCTATGCGTTGCTTCTTGACACAACATCATGATTCTTGCTTCTCCAGGTCACTAAGTTGCCCCAAATAAAAGAACAATAGCCTAAACTGGATCATCTACTCGTGAGATTCTGCGCCCAATTTGCATCCGAGTAAATAACAAAATCTCTATTTTCATATCTCTTAAGAAGCAGTCCATTTCCAGGAGTCATTTTTAAGTACCAAAGTATTTTATACACATCATTCATATGTTTTTCGGTGGGGCTGTGAACTAGCTTACAAATCTAACAACAAAATCAATTTCTAGACGAGTATGGGAGAGAGATATCAGCCTTCTCACGAGTCTATGATATTGTCCCTTATCAACTAGTGTGCTATCCATGTCCACTTCGATCTTCTTGTGTGGGTCCATATGCGTGTCAATAGGTTTACACCCTAACATACCTGTTTCTTTAAGAAAGTCAAGAGTATACTTTCTTTGCGAGATAATAATCCGTTTGTTGGGTCTAGCAACTTCCATTCCTAAGAAGTATTTCGGTGTTCCCAAGTCTTTTACGTCAAACTCTTGAACAAGATGCCCATAACTTCAATTTTGTTTCATCGTCGCCTGATAGTATAATATCGTCCACATATACTATTAGTAATACAATTTTCTTGGTTGGAGATATGTGAAAAAAGAGAGTGTGATCTGACATGCACATATCCAAACTTGGTAACCACAACAAATTTATCAAACCATGTACGTGGTGATTGTTTGAGGCTATATATGGATTTCTTAATGTGACAAACTTTTTGTTTCCCTTTTTGCTAGCCTCAAGACCATGTAGGATTTTCATATATACATCTTCTTCTAGGTTGCTGGTGTGCCATAATTTCGCTACCTTAAAATTGCAAATTACTTTAACGCTTATACGGACCCTCGGGGGCGTGAAACCAAGTAACACCGGACCCGATAAGCCTAAAACATGCTGAGACGATTCCAAGAGACACAATTCTCAATATGGTAGTAGAACACGTCGAGCGCCCTAGCCACGTCGGGAGTCTGGGCTACGTCGGTGGTTTGAGCCACGAGTGTCTGGGCCACGTCGGGTGGCCAGGGCTACATCGACCATCGAGAGTTCGAGCCACGTCGAGTGTCCAGGGCCACGTCGAGCGCTCCAACCACGTTGGTCATTGGGACCACACCATGGGCCCAATCCAGTTGGTAAGGGTGCACTAAACCTATGGTGCACCCCTTTCTCTTCTCTACCTTTAGTGTGTGTGGGCATGCTCTCTCATGCCTTACCCTTCTTCATCTTCTATAAATACCCCGTCACTTCTTCATTTGAGGGGTTGGACACTTGAGGGGTAGCTCACTTGGAAACTTGGATGCTCTGACTTCCCTCTAGAATTCCAGTGAGAGAAAGTACATCAAGCATTCCACGTCTTACAGAATCCACGTCAAACATTCCATGTCAACAATTTCCACGTCAACACTTTTGGCACGTCAACAATTCTACGTCAACCAAAATACATAGAGTATTCTCTCCTCTACTTTTCCATCGACATCCAAATGTCAACAATTGGACTTAAGTATGAGATAACTTTGACCCGAGGTCCCGATCCCGAGCCTTCGGGACTCGATGAATTACAACGCCGATAGGCTACCCAAATTATCTCCAAAGAGACTAACACCCAACATGGGTCGACACTTTGGCCAATCAGGCCTCGACTATGTGACGTACATCCCAAGAGATCGTCCAATTTGAGCCTAAGATCCAATACAATGCAAACATATTCTAAGCTAGTGCGACATTACCAAAAGTCCCCGAGGAACATTCGATAAGTCTACATGATCTACATACGCTCACACACCACCTGGCAGGCAGAATTTTAGAGACAACGTCGTGCAGGCTCTATAGATAATGAACTACGTCTAACTTGATTCTCTCTCCCTAGAGAGATACTTAGACAGCTTGACCCCGTGTCGAGTTCAGTTGCAGCACCCCGTACATTCCCTTTAGTTTACTTATATTTAACTGTTATTGCCTAACCTTGTTCCTTGAAGTGCAGGTTTTCATCGAACCAAAAGCTCTTCCCGTAGCCTATAATGTGCGAGAGAGTCTGGTGAGAGAGTAATCTTGAGACAAGCGAAAACACCCCGTGCTAGTTTCTATTAAGGAAGGCATTCTTTATGTCCATTTGGAAGAGATTCCACCCGAGATTAATGGCCAACAAGAGGATGATTCTAATAGAGTTTAGTTTTTCCACATGAGCAAATGTCTCTTTGTAATCAATGTTATAGGATTAAGTGAATTTGTTTGTAACTAATCTAGCCTTCAATCTGTCAACACTTCCATCAGCCGTACTTCACAGTAAACACCCATGTGCATCACATTGTCGCTTTTATGTAGGAAAGATTTGTGATGAACCAAGTAGCATTCTTTTCAAGTGCATTTAGTTTATCTGGCACAACCTTTCTCCACCCTGCTATAGTGAGAGATTCATGAATGTTGTTAGGAATCTGGATAGTATCTAGTGTTGAGATAAACACCTTGTAAGCTGGTGAAAGACCATCATGAGATACGTAATCGTTGATTGAAGGAGATGTGCACTTTCTGACACATTTTCCTACAATAATAGGATTGTATAAGTCATCAATGGTAGGGGTAATGGGAGCATTAACAATAAATTCATCTATACATGTTGTATAAATAGGAGGAATAACATTCGGATCAGAGTTTTGGTCTGGCTTTGTTTTTCCTGCCTTGCACCACCTTGTCTTCGCCTCTGAGAGACCCAAAGTTGAGTAGGACTAGTAATAGGAATAAATGTGTTATGGTCATAGGTGTTTTTAGGTGGTTGTATTTGAAGTGATGAGGTGAGGGAGGTAGCTCTGGTTGGGTAGGCTAATTTTGAGAGTGAGAGATAAGAGTTTGAGTTGAGATATCTAGATCCCAAAGTTGAGAATCATTCACATTCTTCCACAAAATTGTAGATTTGGGATAGTATGAACTTTGTTCAAAGAAACTGACATCCGTAGACGTGTAAAAAAGTCGGGTTTTAGGTGAGTAACATTTGTATCCCTTTTATGTTGGTGCATACCCAACAAAGATACAATTGAGTGATCGAGGGGCAAGTTTACTCCTATATCGATGATGGATATGGACAAAGGTTGTGCAACCTAATATTTTTAGGGGTAAGTCAGGAGAAACCAGCCGTGGGCGAGGAAATCATTTGTAGAGGGTTTTGTGAGACTAGAGAACTGGAGAGCTCGTGAAGGCATCATTTGACAAGACATGTTGTTGTTAATATAGCTTCACCCCAATAGAATTTCAGAACATTGGTTGAGAACATAAGACAATGAGTAACTTCAAGAAGGTGGAAATTGTTGCGTTTGACGACCCCATTTCGTTGAGGGGTGCCAACAAGAACTGATATGAAGAATGCCATGCTTATTAAGATAGCATGATAAATAAATATTCTTTAGCATTGATTGTCTTAAGAATTGGAAAATGTTTCTTGAAACTGATTTTGAATTAGGGAATGGAATTTTTGAAAGACAATTCCCACTTCTGATTTTTTCTTCGTTAAGAAGACCCA
This sequence comes from Linaria vulgaris, assembly GCA_948329865.1. Lineage (NCBI taxonomy): Eukaryota > Viridiplantae > Streptophyta > Magnoliopsida > Lamiales > Plantaginaceae > Linaria > Linaria vulgaris. The sequence goes on from OX415252.1 coordinate 37,958,703, forward strand.
TGTGATACGTGAGTGATCATCACAAATGATACAAACCACCATGCCCCATGAATACTTGTCACTTTAGATGGTCTTCAAACATCACTATGAATGAGTGTGAAGGGCCACGATGGTTTGTATTTACGTTGCGTATAAGAATGTTGAGTATGTTTAGCAAACTGTATATATCACATTGACACAAAGAAGGATCTTTATTGATGCATAACTTAGGAAACAATTTCGAAAATTACAAGAAACTTGGATGTCCTAAACGATAGTGAACCATAACAATCTCAATAACTATATTGATAGTAGAATTCAAAACAAAAATGAAAGAACTTGAAGGCTAACTTGTACTGCATCTCGCACTTGACTTCGAGACAGTTTCAGAGAGTGGAAAACTGAGTAGGTAGAGACTGGATGCCAATCGTCTTCCTCGAGTTCATGTCCTAAAAAGTATAATAGCCATGATTAAATCTAGCTTCACGGTTTAGATCTTGAGTAATTTTGCTTATAGACATCAAGTTACAATCTACTATAAGAACATTAAGGACAGGGTTGACGGTTAACTCATTTGAGAGCTTTATAGAACATATCCTCTTGATTTTTGATGATTTCCATTTGCAATGCGAACTGAGGAATTCCATTTACTAGTTTCATTTTTGTCAAAGTTAGATCATCACCTTTCATACGATCTTAGGCTCCCGAATCAATGATCCATGGCTATTGTCTGGTGTTGACATGAAATGGTGAATGAGTGGGATTATCTTTATGAAAAACTAACCCTGACACAACATTATGGGAGTTAGTTGTTGCCTGAGCAAACAATTGCTGGAGGATTTGCATTAGCTCTGTGTTGAATGGTTAAGATTCATGAAAAGCTGTATTTTCAACTGTATCAGCTACATAGTCTCGCCCTTCTCTTTCATTTTTCTGTCTAAGCTTCGAGTCTCTGGGTTTTACATAAGTCCTCAACAATTACCTTTGCAATGCGCCACTTTATGTCAATGCTCACACCACGACCTTTCCCCTTTTCGGCGAGTTTTACCGGACCGATAGTTAGACATTCCTCTAGATGCAAGAGCAGAAGCATTCACATTTGGTTCATGTTGTCCCATCATGACTTTCATTCTACTCTCTTCTCGTCTAACTTCAAAGAATTCCTCTCTCAGGCTTGGTAAAGGTTTTGTACCCAATACTTGACCTCTCACGCGATCAAGTTCCTTAATTAGTCTTAAGAGATTTTTGAAGGTTCTTTTTTGCTCAACAATGTGTTTATACAAATAACAAAGTAAATTCACATGTGCAAATCCATGGATATATCTTGAACAAATCAAGATGTTGCCAACGTTGAATGAGGTTATAGAAATATTGTATGACAGGTTGATCTTCTTGGCGGAGATCATGAAGAAGAGATTCAGTCTAAAAGAGTTCAGACGTGTTTTCAGAACTAAAGCACGTCTCTCTGGAAACATCCCAAATTTCTTTCACCGTTTCAAATAATAGGAAATTCTCGCCAATATCATTATTCATGAAATTTATTAACCATGACATAATCATATTTTTTCAAATTTCCACTTCTTGTATCCAGAATCTGTTGGATTTGGCATAGTAGCTTCACCCGAGAGAAAATCATGTTTATCTTTGCCACATATGAACATCATGACTGATTGACACCATTGAAGGAAGTTATCACCACTCAGTCTATGACTTGTGATTAGCATATGGAATGATTCTAAGCCACCATGAGTTACATCCACCATATTTTCTCTTTATAGAAGATAGAGGGAAAAATATACTTCTAGGTGGTGATGGACAAATATAAGGGAGAAGCTAGGTTTAAGAAGATGACTCGGGTACCATGAAGAATTCAACTCTTCGTGATTTTCAATGATAAAGAAATTGAGCATAAACAACTCAATATATACAAGAGGAGACACTCCTAAAACAGATCCTAAGGATTCAGACACGATAAGGAAAAGATAAACTACTATCTTCTGAATATATTATACAATATACAAATTTCTACAAAATCTTCCTAACTTTTATCAGTATCTTCAACAAGCATAAACCTTAATTTTAGTCCCATGTTGCCGAAATTTATTAAATTGCCGAATTTCTTCTACGTGGAAGCGGTTGATCAAAACATAGGGATTTTGACCAATTTAAAATATTTTCAACTATGTGGATGCCACATGGATGCCGTTAAGCTATTTTTTTGTCTAACACGGATTAATATTTTAAGAATCTTAAAATCTAGTAATAATATAATTTTAATTTTAAAAAAAAAGATAATTTTTTTTTAAATTTAGTAAGAAAACTCTCCCAGAAAATCTTGTAGTAATAAAATTTTAATTAAAAAAACAAATAAAATAAAACCAAATGAGAAATTTAGTAAAAAAAACTTTATTAACAAAACAATCGTAGAAATCTCGTAGTAATAAAATATAAATTTTAATTTAAAATAATCAAATGTAGTAACAAAATAATATTAACAAAACAATCCTAGAAAATCTAGTAATAATCTAATTGAAATAAAAACATGAAAAAAAAAGCGTGTCGTCTGCATCTGGTGCAACCCCAGCCCCTCCCTCAACTCCACAACATTGCTCGTCTCATCCTGTAGAACTGGAGACACAACCAGTAGATGGAGCAGAGAGGAACAACGCCTACAAATAGGTGATGGAAGTCTAGCACGACTCAGCGAAATCGAGCGGCCAAAGGCATGTACAGTTGCGGTGGAGATGCTCCGATTGGACGAGGCAAAAATCGTGCCAGATGTACTAGCACTTAGAGTGCATTTCTAATCGAACGAGGATTGGAATCGAAGGAGAGTCACGGGACAACAATGGGGTGGAGGTGGGAAGGGGGTGCGGGTGCAGATGAAGAACCATTTATTGTCTGTTTTATTTATTTATTTATAACTTAGTATTATCATATTAAATTTATATTCAGTGAAGATTATCCGACTAATATATTAAGATATAGACACAAATCTTAATAGGTTTTGCAAAATTAGTAAAATAATGACAAATGAAAAGTTTGATTGGTTATGAATAGTGATTTTTTTCTTAATTCTATGTTTATAAAAAAACAAAAAATAGATTCTTCGTATTTTACATATTTTGCAATTAATGGATTGGGTTTAAAAAATAAATAACTTAGTGGACGTCCAAGTGGCATGCCACATAGTTAAAGATACTTTTAAATTGATCATGGTTTATGTTCAACGTATGTGACTAAGATCGTGGTATGACTATTTTTGAGACTAAAATTGAAATCGTGCCAACTTATAGAGCCGAACATGTTTTGTTTTTCCTATACAAATAATTGAAGAGGTAAACAAGAAAAAACAAAAATTATGTGATTCAGCTTTAAAAAACAATCCAACTTTATAAGATCTACAAAGCACAGACAAACACTATTTTAAAAAATTAAATCACTCTAATTTTTAATCACCACAATTATTTTTTCCGAATATATTTACCAACCTAAAGATTAAAAGATACCATGAAACTAGATAAGGGCCGAATTATTATTTTTGTCCCTTAACTTTTTTTTAAAAAAACTTAAATGTCTTTTTTGGTTGGGGCCGACTAAAAATGCCCCATAAATTTATTTTTTTTAACAAAAATGTCCAAAAAACCTTATTCGGGCTAAATTACCTACGTAACGGTACAATCAAGAAAGCGAGCATCCTAGTCAAAAAAATGCCCCGCCAAATCATATTTTTTCAGTAAAAAAATGTTTTTTACACTAAAAAAGTTGAGAGGCGGAAATACATAACAACAAAAAAAGTTTAATAAACAAAAATACTCATCTTGAAAACTATTTATAAAACATAATAAATACTTTAATAATTTATAATATAAAAAATAAATAACATTAATAAAGAAACAACAACAAAAGTACATTAATAAAAAAATTCTCATCTTGAAAACTATTTATAAAACATAATAAATACTTTAATAATTTATAAAAAAACAACAAAAAAATAAATTAATAAAGAAACAACAAAAAAATACATTAAAAAAACAACAAGAAAAGTTCTCATCTTGAAAACTATTTATAAAACATAATAAATAATTTAATAATTTATAAAATTATAAAAAAGCAACAAAAAAATACATTAATAATGAAACAAAAAAATACATTAATAAAAAAATTCTCATCTTGAAAACTATTTATAAAACATAATAAATAATTTAATAATTTATAAAAATTATAAAAAACAAAAAAAAAATACATTAATAAAGAAACAATAAAAAATACATTAATAAAAAAAACAACAAAAAAATACATTAAGAAAAAAAAAATCTCATCTTCACCACTACCCCCCCCCCCCCCACGCCGGAGCGCGACGATTCGAGCTTTGGAGGACTGGTGGAGAATCAATTTGTGGATTCGAGCATGAGGCTGATTTGCTCCAAGGAGATCGACGGGTAGGCGGTGGAATTACTTCGAGGAGAATAGCGCCGGTGGTGGTGGTGTTGGGAGGAGTATTGGTGGTGCGAAGCAGTGGAAGAAGAAATCAATTCGTGTTGTGAGCTTGTAGACTCCTCAGGCGCCTGTTGATGGTGGTGGCGGCTGTAAGTTTAGGGTGGTGGTGGAACCGGGGGGGGGGGGGGGTGTTGTTGTTGGTGGTGAAGATGAGATTTTTTTTAAAAAATTATGATTTTTTTTGGTTTTTCTTTATTAATGTATTATTTTTGTTGTATATTTATAATTTTTATAAATTATTAAAGTATTCATTATGTTTTATAAATAGTTTTCAAGATGAGATTTGTTTTTATTAATAATTTTTTTGGTTTTTTATTAATGTCGTTTTTTGTGTTGTTTCTTTATTAATGCATTTTTTGTTGTTTTTTATAATTTTTGTAAATTATTAAAGTATTTATTATGTTTTATAAATAGTTTCCAAAATGAGATTTTTTTTTTATTGTTTCTATATTAATGTATTTTTTATTGTTTTTATAATTTTAATAAATTATTGTTAACAGGGTAAAAATCCACGTGCTTAAAATACACGATAATTCGATTACCAAAATTACGTGGTATATGCCTTATATGGTATATTATTATATGTTTTATATAGTATATTATTATATGATTTATATTCATAAACGACATCGCATTATAACACGGTTTAAATATCGGTTTACTTCGTTAAAAATTATACTATTCATATATCGTAAATCACGACGCACAGCTATCGACCGGATTTATAGCTAAAATACTACCCGGATTATGCTCGTATTTATAACATGTCTCACGACTCAATATATTATTACATGTACGATTTTATATTCGTTCTGGTAAAATAACTCATATTCACAAAATACCCGTATCGCACAGACCACAACACGTGACTGCTAACACAACCTAAATAGATAAGGTTGCTTACTGTGCTGGTTAAACAGATAAATAACAATAACAGATAATAATAGAAAATAACTAATATTAAAATAATTAAGATCCCAAACTTGGAGAGCAAGAATGGACTTCTATAACAGGGGGACAAGAACAATAGAAAAAAGGAGAATTCCGACAGAACTCCTTTTTCCCTACAGATAGAGAACCTTTTCTCTCCTCCCCTCGGACCTCTCTCTCTTATGATTTCACGAGGGCAACCCAACAAATACATAACCAATTCAATCGATAAAAGCGACAAACACCAAATATCCAACACCAAAAACAAGAATTACGAGTGGCTTGATTCCCAATCGGGAGATACGTAGGCATCTTGACAAATATCCGAGTCCAGCCGCAAATCAATAAAAACTACATATCTCCTCGGGTCGGGATCGGCGTTCCGAACAATTCGATATGCTCTTCGTCAAAGCTAGTAGGCAGGACGGTCGACGCTATCAGGCAGGACGATCGGCACAACTAGCAGGCACGACGAAAATACCGTTAACAAAATGACGCTGTCTGTGGGAACGCCGTTGAATCCCTGAGTAAGCCCGAGGAGATCGCTGCCAAAATCAAAGAATTAGTCAGACTGCACGAGAACGAGAAAAAATCCTCAAGAATTATTTGCTCTAAGGGCTTCGATCCTTCGAGCGGCGAGTTCGGAAGCCATCGGAAGCCAACAAAAGCCCTCAGAGATGGTTGGAAAGCTTCTCGCCGACCACTAAAGCCCTCGGAGATGGATGGGAAGCTCCTCAGCAATGACGAAACAGCACGCGTAGTAATAGGCGTGCGGATAAGAAACAGAGCATACCCAAAAGTGCTACCCGCACCTGCGAAGAGGAGTGTACACCTCGAAGCCATCGCATACGTGTCGGGGACATGCACGGAGGCGATCCACCGCCACAGGAAAGGTTCGTTGTTCTCACCGGCGCCGCGTGGATGTACACGTGCCACCTCGACTCTCCCACTTCGATCGCTGGTGAGTAAATTCTCAATCATAAGCTTTCGTTCGATTCGAACAGGCAGCAGATTCTTGGCCTTTGGATATGGCTTCATCTCTTGTTTCTGTTTGAATTGGGACCAAAATTTAAGAATAGTTCAAGGAGACCCAATTCAAATTATAGAACCTTACGAAAGAAATAGATGAAGCTTGAGCAATTGAATTTCTTGGAGGTTAAGGATTTATCCTATTGAAAAAGAACTATAGTTGCTTGTGAAAACAAAGAGAAAAAAAAGAGCCAGAGAGAAATGGCCAGAGAAGGAGCATGAAGAATCTGGAAATAAAGGAATAAAGGAGAGAAGGAAAGAAATAAAGAGTATAAGGAGGATCTCGCAATTATATAATAAATATAATGGAGGAGCAAATTTCAGTCAAAGTCCAACTTGCTCCAGCGGATCCTGATACTTTCTGTGTAACCAAAGGTCGCAGGTTCAATTCCCTTCCTCTACATGTTTTTTTTATATATACTAAGACGTTACTCTAAAATACAAATAAAATAAATGAATCTACACCAAAAATAGAGATGGCCCATGGTATCGAAGAAGATCTCCGAGGGCCATCTACCCGAAGAACCCGGGATCGGATCCCATCTCTGAAGCAGTTTTTTTTTTTTATTATTATTAAGATACTATCATAATATAATAAAAAAAGGATCTTGTTATATCCAAAAAAGGGACGTGGCCCAATGGTCGGAGCATCTCTCTGAGGGCCTCTATCAGAATAACTCGGGATCGAGTCCCACCCCAGGATAACCTTTTTTTAAGACCCTGCTACATGATATGTAGCAAAAATAAGCTCCTTATAAACAAAAATGGAAATAGCCCAATGGTCGGAGCAACTCTTCGAGGGCCTCTACCTGAAGGACCAGGGTTCGAGTCCCATTCTCGAAAATTGTTTTTTTGTTATAAAAACGCTGCTATATATCTTACAAAAAAAAATGAGAAGGGGGAACTCTCAAAGAGAGGGTTCAATCACAGGACCCCTCCGACGTAACCTCCTGCACAAATACCATCAGGACAAGCTCCTATAGTATTAAATATTTTGCCATTATGGCACCTTGATCCAATACAAAAATGAAAGTAGAAAATTCAGAAATAAATCTCGCCCACGAGCACTCGTACGAAAAATATTGAAAGATTCTCTCTAAGTATGATACTCACGGGTATCCGTGTATGAAATCGAACTTTTCTAAGTGTGTTAGCTGTGAGCATTAGAACAAAGACTAAGCACTCTCAGGGTACAACACTTACACTTAAAACGGGAGCTCGAAACGACCCCTCCCACAATGTTCGCAGGTGACCACCCCCAAACAAGTCAAAAAAAATAAAAAATGGCCACGACTAACCACGCGAGAAATCGAGAGTAATTCACGGGTATCTACACGAGGAATCAAAAATACACGAGGAATCAAAAATCTTCTAAGTATGGCGGCAAAAGTATAAATTATTGTCAGTATGTATTTCTTCCTAAACCAAATACAATGGGTCTTATTCTCGAGCTTTACAAGTAATACACACCCATTCACCAAAATTGTCGCATCCTATTATCGCGAGATAAATAGCTTTTCCATCGGAAAAAAGAGAGGGTATAAATATACCAAGAATCTATGATCCATGAGGTCTTCATACTTAAATATAGACTATGCTCTATATAATTTTGAACACTGACGCTGCCGGAGGAAACTTCGAGCAAAGCCAGCTATTTGTTTAAACTATATGCAGGCATTATGGCCAGGACCCCGAAGAGCTCCCTCCGATAGCCAACAAACCCTCGTTAGCCCTCTCTCTAAGATGTGAGGAACGAACCTCATATGAAGCATGACGAACGCCATGTAGAAGAAAATGATTCCGAGCGGAGTTCCGAGGATAATTCCTTGATAATTATGAATTAACTCGCATGGAACGAGGAGGCATCGGGACTCTAGATAAGTGCTATGAACCTCTTACGCAATTTTGATTTAGATAAATTTATACCCTAAGTATAAAACTCAACAAAAAGATTTCTAAACAAATAAAGCCCTAAAGAGGAGCTGCCCGATAAGGTCAACTATGACCTCTACGTGCCTGGTACTCTCCCTACTTAGAGGAGAAGTTACCGAAGTTGTCCTCCGAACGTGTGCAGGAGACGGACACGTGCCAATTCAACTTTGTCATACAAGAAAACTTGCAAAGCAAGTTAAGGATTAACCTTAACTCTTCCAACTCACTCCCGAAGTAAATGAGTAAACAACTTAGTACAATAGCTGAAAAGGATTTTTTCTTTTTTGGAAGTAAGTGAGAATATTCACTAAACTCCAAGCGACCTATATATACTTAGGAATCTTTCCTTGGATAACCGAGTTAAGCTTGAGCTGTCCAATCTATATTATAGCCACGGTTACGTGTCAGTTGATATCTCTATTTAGAGAAAACATATCTCCACAGTTTGCAATGCAAACGGACACGTCATGCTAAGTGATTTGCTTGGCCAGCAAGAATGAGATTTAATCTCATCTCTTTAAAACTCAATCTTAAATCCTAAAATTAAAGGAGAGGGTCCAAGTATTTATAGGTGCTGAAAAGTTATGATGACTATTAGCACGAAAAAAACAAAATAGAATGAAGGACAAAATAATTGCGCATTCATCAAAAGCCGAGGACTCCTTGAAGAAATGCTTACAAACCATGAAAAGTAATTACAAATGATAAAATACGAAGTAAAAAGTTGAAAATTTTAAAAATAATATATAGGGATTAACCAAAATATTAACCCTAAAAATAGGGATTAACCCCTTGGACGATACTATCGTCACATACGCTCCCGATGAGGAACGTACACTCCTGATGAGGAGACCCACCGAGTGTCACAAACCCAAAGCGGTAAGAAGTGGCACCCGAAGAGGCACCCATGCGTCCCTTGGAAAGTCACGATGAATAAAGAAAAGATATCAACGCGGCATCGGAAAAAGAGTAAACCCCGATGGATCCGCGCGACTTTGATATCCATTAATGCGCCAAGAGGGACCACTACAGAGGTAAAAAAAACAAACCTCTCGCCTCAATGAAGGCACGCCTCAACGAAGGCAACACGAAGAAAGAAAAGCCCCCGCCTCAAAGAAGGCATCGGGGGTGAAAAATTTCTCGCCTCAATGAAGGCACGCCTCAACAAAGGCAACACGAAGAAAGAAAAACCCTCCCGCCTCAAAGAAGGCATCGGGCATGAAAAATTTCTCGCCTCAATGAAGGCACGCCTTAACGAAGGCAACACGAAGAAAGAAAAACCCTCCCGCCTCAAAGAAGGCATCGGGGGTGAAAACTTTCTCGCCTCAATGAAGGCACGCCTCAACGAAGGCAACACGAAGAAAGAAAAGCCCTTCCACCTCAAAGAAGGCATCGGGGGTGAAGAATTTCTTGCCTCAATGAAGGCACGCCTCAACGAAGGCAACACGAAGAAAGAAAAACCCTCCCGCCTCAAAGAAGACATCGGGGGTATAAAACCTCTCGCCTCAATAAAGGCACGCCTTAACGAAGGCATCAGAAGTAAATAAAAAACCTCTCGCCTCTTCAAAGGCAGACAAAAAAACTGGGGGGCTTGTATTAAACGGACATAAACGTCGTTCGACGAATGTCTACGATACTTTAGAAGGGTCGAACCAATCCATATAATGCTTAAAAAGGCACTAAGATGTCTTAATAGGACGTACGATAGTTCAAAAGGCTCGAAACCAATGCCTTAAACGACTCCGATTACAAGAGGCTACGATACCTCTCTAAAAATTCCGCGATACTCGAACCATCGTAACTCTCGACTTTTTTAAGTTTCTAGTGCAGTCATAATGACCGAGTGCACTAAAAACCGGGGGGCTTTGTTAACAGGGTAAAAATCCACGTGCTTAAAATACACGATAATTCAATTACCAAAATTACGTGGTATATGCCTTATATGGTATATTATTATATGCTTTATATAGTATATTATTATATGATTTATATTCATAAACGACATCACATTATAACACGGTTTAAATACCAGTTTACTTCGTTAAAAATTATACTATTCGTATATCGTAAATCACGACGCACAACTATTGACCAGATTTATAACTAAAATACTACCCAGATTATGCTCGTATTTATAACATGTCTCACGACTCAATATATTATTACATGCACGATTTTATATTCGTTCTGGTAAAATAACTCGTATTCACAAAATACATGTTTCGCACAGACCACAACACGTGGCTGCTAACACAACCTAAATAGATAAAGTTGCTTACTGTGCTGGTTAAACAGATAAATAACAATAACATATAATAACAGAAAATAACTAATATTAAAATAATAAGATCCCAAACTTGGAGAGCAAGACTGGACTTCTATAACAGGGGGACAAGAACAATAGAAAAAAGGAGAATTCCGACAGATTTCCTTTTCCCTACGGACAGAGAACCTTTTCTCTCCTCCCCTCGGACCTCTCTCTCTTATGATTTCACGAGGGCAACCCAACAAATACAAAACCAATTCAATCGATAAAAGCGACAAACACCAAATATCCAACACCAAAAACAAGAATTACGAGTGGCTTGATTCCCAATCGGGGGATACGTAGGCATCTCGGAAAATATCCGAGTCTAGCCGCAAATCAATAAAAACTACATATCTACTCGGGTCGGGATCGGCGTTCCGAACAATTCGATATGCTCTTCGTCAAAGCTAGTAGGCAGGACGATCGTCACAACTAGCGGACACGACTTTATTATATTTTATAAATAGTTTTCAAGATGATAATTTTTTTTATTAAATTTTTTTTGTTTTGTTTTGTATTTCTGCCCCTCAACTTTTTTTGTGTAAAAAAATTTTTGGCTGAAAAAATATGACTTGGCGGGACGTTTTTCGACTAGAATGCCTGCTTTCTTGGCTGTAGCACCACGTAGGTAATGTAGCCCGAATAAAGAGTTTTGGACATTTTTGTTAAAAAACTAACTTTATGGGGTAGTTTTAGTCGGTCCGAAACCAAAAAGACTTACTTTTAAATACTTAAAACTGTTCTTAGTTGTTTATAATAATTTGAATAATAGGATAAGGGTCAGTACCCCGTGTTATTTTATTTTACATAAAAAAGCATCCTTTTATTTTACATAAAAAAAGCATCCTAAAACTGATTTTAATAATAATAAAAGAAAAAACAGTGCACGTGAAGTGTGAACCATATTGTTATTGCTATTAGTTTTATAAATACTAAAAATGGGGAAAAAATGAATAATATGAAGTAAGTAACTATAATGCCGTTATCACGGTTTGGGGTCCTCCGAGCTTCACCTCGAACCAGGTGTCTTCTTCTCCTCCAATTATTTCTTCAAATCAGTTTTAGGGCTTTTTTTTTTCTTTTGTTTCTCAATTGCCCAATTTGATTTACTTCAAATTGTCGCCTCTGTTGATTTTCTGCTGTGTGCTAATGTAATTGCCTGTATGTATGTAGTTTTTTTTTTTATTCTATTTTATTGGATTTTACACACTCCTAAACTTAGCTGTTATTAATCTCATTATTGAATATATATTGGATTGGGTAGTCCTTTTTTTTTATTTTGAAGATAAATACTTTTACCCTTTTAATGATTCAATCTATTTTAATTTGTGTTGAACCTTTTAGGAATGAACTGTATAATCATGGCTGGTGGAGCCACTTGTGTTGATTTTATTTATTTTTAAGTAGTGAGTACATGTTTCATCGTCTTCCGTTTAGCACGTTTTACGTTTGCAGTAAGCTACCGTTTAACCGTAACTATAATTCTTCTTAGGTGGTGTTTTTGTTGGGGGAGTTGAAGGGACATATTTGTCGGCTTTAATTAAGTCGGGAAATGCTTTATGTGGACATACTTTGATTTTGCTGGAATGGCGGCTGATCAGCGGAAAAAGCGAGTGAAACCATCTAGCTTGGCTGGTTGCAGATCCCGTGATGAACATAGAGCCAAGAGGAAGAGGTTGGAACTTCCACAGCATGACGTGGTTATGAGACCTAACATCTCTCTGGAGTGGGATAACAAGAGAAAGAGTGTAGTTTCAAAGAGGGAGCAGATTGGAATCTCGTGGAGGCATTTGTGTGCCTTCATTGAGCCTGCTCCGTACACCCACAAAATGTTGGCTGATGTTTTTTCTGTCCCTCAAGAGATATTTCAGTTAGAAACTCTGTCTGAGGTTCTGTCGTATGAGGTAACACAATCACTTAGTGGTCTCAGTAATGATTCTTCGTATTGTGAAGAACTTTTTTGTATTGTTTTTCGACATTTGCTTACTGTGTGAAGATTTACGTAGGTCTGGCAGAGTCATTTTTCTGAAGAAGAAAGAAGCGCTCTCGCACAATTTCTACCTAGAGAATCCGAGCCAGATATAATTGTCCGAGACCTGCTTGCAGGGAATAACTTCCACTTTGGAAATCCTTTTGTAAAATGGCAAGTTTGCAATGCATTCATTTCTTTTCGACTATTAATGAGCAAGAAATGTGTCGATCCTGGAGTACTACTCCAATTGTTTTCGAAAATTCGCTCGACGCCAGTTGATGATTCCTATTCTATCATCAGTTTTGACCTTCTACTACTTTGCCTTATAGTCGTGGTTCTGTTTAAATATATATATACACACACGTAGTTTTGTCCTTTTTCCTTTTTTGAGTGGTGTACTAATCCTCCCTCATGTACTTTTGAGTTTTGACTGATTTTTTTGGAGTATTACGTATACTCCATTAATAATATTTCTCCTTCACCGATCAAACAAAAAATATACATAGTTTTTTAAATTTATATAGATATATGTATATATATGCAGTAGCAGCCAATCTAGACTCTGGGTCCAATCAAACTCCAAAATAATAGAGTGATTGTAGTTAATGATCCTGATGAAGTAGCTTTATTATCTTGTCCCTGAACCTACTTGTTTACAAAACCACTATGGAAGCTTTGGACATTATATCATATATCTTTCCAGTAGCTTTGACATTATATCATTATACCAGAATATATTGTACTACATACCAGAGTATATTGTACTACATCGTTTCTCCTTATCATATGAGGAATCAGTAAAGGTATTGTTTGAGCTTGATGGATTGTATTGCTGACTATTAACCCCCTTTTCTAAGGTCATTATCATCCGCTTGTTTACCATAAAGGATTTCCCCAAAGGGCTTTGACTTGTTGATTTTGTGGACAATACTTCAGTTAGACATTCTTTGTCATGGATCAGTGGAAGTCTTTTCCTTTTTTTTTTCTTTTCTTTTCTTTTTAAAGTCATGCTTGGACTGTTTAAACATGTTTGGAGTCATACAAATTGTGACGATGTCCCTTTCTATTTTAATACCTTCCTGAATGTAGACCCCTCCTCTTGTTAGTTATTCAAATATTCCTCTGTCTCGGCTTGTTTGCTCAACTTATATTTTCGCGCAGTTTGGCATATCTGAGAACATCCGGTGGCTAATTTGATTAGTCCAATAACTTATGAACTTTGTTTCTGCAGGAGTGCTTCTCTCTGTTCCGGTGAGCTTCACCCTGATAATGTTCTTCCCAAGGAGCAGGCTCTTAAAGTCTGCAAGAAGGCATACCATTCAGATCTACAGAAATATCATAATAAGTGTGTAATCATGTTAAATCTGTATCATCTTATGGCATAAGTGTGATAATTGTTTTTGCTTTATGCTGTTTGACAGCTAATCATTTCCTTATTTGTCCAGTATGATTGTGAATTTGCAAACTTGGAAGGAAAAATGGGCTAGTTGCAGTGACCCCGAAGTGGACATATGGCAGAATATGTGGAGGTCATTTTACTTTGCTTGTCTTTCTTAGGAAATCTATTGGTAGATAATTGTCACGAGTCTGCTTTCTTGTAGGTTATTTTACTTTTATCCTTCACAAGAGTTTTTATTTCTTATTTTACAATAATATTTTATTGATTTAAAAGGAGATGTTGCATGTTGAACACTATTATAAAATTGCTACTTTTACTTTTAAAATTTTAATTAAAATTTTTTGCTGGGATGGAACTAATCTGTAAATAGTGTTACTGATTTAAATCTTTTTTCTTTCTGGACTGCTTTGACAATTTTATGGTTTTGTAGTTTCTCGGATATACTTAATTTGTTGGATAACTTAATTCAATAAATTTCACCTAATTTACCTGAGATAGAATTCCTACCCTGATTTAATTGTCGACAAACTTTGACTTTTGGAAGATTTAGTTCACATATGCTTGTCCTAGGGAGACTTGAAACAAGCAAAAGAATTGACTGCGCGAGGATTGCAACCTGTCTTGTTTCCTTTGTTTAAGGCAGAATGTTCAAATTTAAAAAGTCACATTCTCTGAGCAGGTCCAGGAAGTGTGCTGAGAAAACTTTGCCTCCTTCAGAGACTCAGTTTTATGATACGGTAGAGAATATTGTCGCCAGCCCTGAGTCTTGTTCTTGGGCCACTTCTGAAAATGCTTATAGTAGCGATAACCAGCATGCTGGAATGCTACATGGAGAATCTCAAGGAAGGTACTGCAACTTAATTGTACCCCTATCTTCTCAACAAGGAACTGGTTATTGGTGTTCACAGCTAGCTTAGGATATTGAAGAAGTGTATTCTATGTGTTGATTCTCATTTTATTTCATTTTCTTCTCTCAACACTTGGATGGTGGGTGGCTGGCGGAGTAGGGCGGGGGTAGTGGTAAATCCTTGAAAATATTTGAAATTTTCTAATGTACTTGAATCTGCAGAAACGGCATTCTGAACAAAGTATCTGATTGTTCCTCGAATGGGAAGAAAGTGGCTGCAATACTTAAAAAGGGCGAAAAGCTACACAAGCAACGCGATATTTCTCTCAAGAAAGGAGCCAAATACATGTCCTACATCAAGGTTGTCTGGTGTGGAAGTTAAATTTAGTTACTTTTTTCTGTTCACTTCGACCTTTTGCATACTTGCTGAAAACAATTTTGTCCGACTTCATGATAGAGCCAAATCAGTATTGTCCGTATATTCTTATTTTATTTTTTTACTTAAGTTTACCTCATGGGTGTGTCAGGTCAGCAAGGAACTGCATGGACGAGTTAAAAGTAGCATGGAGCATGGTAAAAATAGCATTCAGCCAAAGTCTCTAAATAATCTTTTGGCGAGTACTGATGCGCTAAATGTACAACCGTTTGAAAGATTTGAGGAGGAAGAGAGGAAGAAGCTGCATGATTACTGGTTAATCAATTCATTTTATTTTATTTTTGAGTTGGAAATTTGCATTTTTTTTGACCAGGCTCTTATCTTGTAGTTATTGACTTAACAGGTTGAAATTGGCCAAGAAAGACATCTCAGAAGGTTTTGCTACCTGGAGAAAGAGACAATTGCGAAGACAGGAAGTAATGTGGTCCTTGAGTGAAGAAATCGAACAAACAGAGCAATCAATGGTTTGGTTTCTTCCATCTGTAAAATGTTTTTCACCAAAAGGCAATGTATCCTCGTCACATTTTTTTGGGCTGATTCTCTGCCTTTTTTCCTTATGGTGAATTGAACAGTAAACTTATAATGATACTTTCTGTATTTGGTTATATTACAGTGACCCCTCTCACTTGTCAAACAATATATGACCATTCTACTGAAATGATGATATTTTGGCAACAAGAGGGTAAATTGAATGAAGAGTACCATAGTATTATAAGTTGGGGTTATGATTTGCGAAATGTTGGAGAGTCATTGCAATTCAGCCTTTATTGAATTTAGTAGTTTACAGCACAGACAGAGTATCCACATGCAGCAGTATGTGTTTGAGTTTGACTACTTAGTTTTTTTCATAGGCTATGAAGAATAAGGTGGAAGAGGGCTCTACGCAAGATCTGGTGGAGCAATTAGATGATTGCGCAGAAGGGACTCCACTTGTAGCATCAATTGAGGTTTATCAGCTGCCCTATTTCTTTCAGTCTGGCTGAATAATGATTCTAGAACTTATTTAGAAAGCCTTTTGTTTAATCATGTTCTCTCAGTTTTTTTATCTTGAAGCAAATTTTTAATCCTTCACAGACTGCTATTATTGTGTTATGAACTCCTCAAGTTCATTTTGTTTGCAGGGTGTTGAGAAAGTGCATTCTGATGACGTGATTCAGGAGCAGATACGTAATGAAGTGGTAATTAAGGTAAATACAACATGAATAAGACGTTGAATTTGATAACCGTTTTTTTCAATTGCTGGTTTCATGTTGTGAAATCATTTTCTTTGCGTTAAAAAGATAAACGTCGCCATTATTCTCGCGTTTAAAAAATGACAAACATGGCCATTTTGAATTAATCCCATTCACAAGACAAAAAAATTGTTCACATAATTTTGTTGTGGTTATTGCAAAAATGATTCAAAAAGGAGAAATAAACGAATAAAAAAGTAAGTTTTAGGAAATAACCACGCAACGCAAAAGATTGTCACGAGTTTTTCAGTTTTCACATACTTTTAAACAATTTAATTTATGGAACTATTTTCAAATCACATAATGACAAGTCAAATTAAGATTTAATTATTTTAGCCTCCAGTTAACAATCTGGGGTGTCCTTATAAGTTTCCAAGACAGAAGGGGGTCTTATGTAATTTGACCAGAATGTCGAGTGTTGTATCTATGAAGCTAGATCTGTAATCAGCTTTTTTGAGTCTTAACATAGGTAACTGTGACTAATTTGTACAAGTATGATGAAGTTCTTACATACCTCTTTGCCATGTCCAGCATGACAAGGAGAAAAGGATCAACAATATATTTGAGGAGCAAATATATAATGCTACAGATATGATTGAAGAAGAAGAAATGCCTGAAAATGTTCCCATTCACGATCATGAAGAAGAAGATGATGTGCCCGAGAATGTTCTCATTCCTGATCATGAAGAAGAAGATGATGCCGCCGGGAATGTTCTTGTTCATGATCATGAAGGAGACAATGATGTGCTCAATAATGTTCTCATTCCCTATCATGAACCACAGCAGATTGCTTTGCTTGCTGGTAATTCTCAGGTCAATTCAACAGAGATTCAGCCTCACGGAAATAGTGCGAGTGTGAAAGAAGTTGGAAATCTGAACCAAGTAAATCTTTCTGTAAGCCACGGGCCTCCTCTTCCATCTGTTTGTGACGTTTGGCCTGATCATGCTTCAGTTTATCAATCTACTGCTGCAAATGATGGATATGCCTCTGCCCATGAGTTGTCAGTTGCGCCACAATTTATACAGGAGCAACCATCGCAAATGCTTGATCAGGAAGCAAGGCTAAATAAAGATTCTGGTAACAATATGCTGCACGGAGAATCCACTGGGACGTCATTTTTGGATTCTCAGCCTAATGAAGACCAAAATGAATATCTCCAATCATTCTTCAATGGTGGGGGCAGGTTTCCATACCATCAAGAGCCAAAAAGCACGGGCATGCAATTCCACCCTGGCAATGTTACAATGATGGAAACCGATCAATTTTCTCAGCCAAATAATATGTACACGCATTCAAACATTGGGGATAGTATTTGCTCTGATGGGAGACCTTATGTTTTGCCTCGGTCTGAGCAATTACCAGTCAGTATTCACAATTGGGCAACACCCAACTTTGTAAGCGTGTCCACCCCATCAGAACCTCATTTGAGTGGTGCTGAGTTGACTCGGAACTTCTATAAGAGTGAGAATGGTGCCCCTGAGGTGTGGCCTACATTTGAGGGCGGTGCCGTTGGCATGAACCATAGCTTTAGTAGCGGAAGTAATTTGGATCAGACCCTGTTCAGTGTCCTGTCCGAATGCAACGAATTTCGACCCGTTACCACTTTTGATCCGATGGGCTCCTCTGAACAGGTTATTCCGGCGGGAAACTACAACGGGATTCAAGAAGTAATTTCCTCAAGCAGCAGTGTTCTAAATCAACCGCCTAACCCTCTTAACTATTTGAGTGGCCATGAACCTAAGATCAATAACCTTGGATGGGTAGGTTTGTCACAGCCAAATTCTGGGATGCACGAAACAATGGGTAAACCGTTTTTAAGACCGTGGAATCAATAAGGGTTGCTGGGTGAACCCTCGAGTAATTGGAGGTGCAAGAACCATTAGAAGAGGAATGCAGAAAATATACGAAAGTTGCTCCTTCAATTGATTCATTGTAGCTGATTCTATTGTGACAAATATTGTTGTACATTCAAGATTGGCTAAATGAGACCATTAGTGTGATCTAAATATGGCACACTGTACATACATAGAGCAAATATTTCGTGTATATATTTACGAAGGATAGAGTGATGGGTACTGTAAGGACTTTGTAGACGTGCTCATTGAAAATTCTTTTAATTTTTTTGGGAAATTAGGGTTTTTGTGTGATTCTCAATTTTAGTTCTTAAAGTTTATGTAAATTAAGGTTGTGATTTCTAGCTTATAATAAAAAAATTGGAATGTTTACGATAAATTAAAGTTGTGTTCTCTGGTTGTTTGAAGTTTGAACGTTGTAATGTATGCAGTTAGTGTCTTGCCACTGTATTGTTGAAATATTTTTAATTTATTATAATACAATATGACGCACAAGTCTTAATGACAAGACTCCCTATTTAGGATTCTACATATATAATTACATTACTTACAAAGTACAATTATAATTTCATAATAAAATGTAGTTAGAACTTAGAAGCAATGAGAAGTAGGCAAAGGGGAAAAGAAGCTTATTGATATGCATGTGCATGTGCAATGAAAATGTAGTTCTTTATGATATGCATGTGCATGTTCTTTATTGGCTTAAGCTTGAATTATGAGTGTCTCGTATAAAGATGTATTATTAACTTAGGATGAATAATTATGATTGTAATATTACTTTTTAAAAAGGTTGTGCAACATTACTCCTTAAAATTGTATAAGGCTCTAATTTTAATTTCAATCACTTTTTTTTTTCTTTTTCGAAAGTAGATGCAATTCCCATCGCTTTTCTCATTTTTTTTTGATAATAAAAGGGAGTCAAATAAATTACACATTGTCTTTAGCAACTAGGCTACTAATACAATAAGAAGGAGGGGATTCCCAAAGGTGATCCTCTCCATGATCAACACTAAATAATTTAACAAGACTGTCATCAACTACATTTGCAAATCTGGGAATCCATTGAAATGTGTACTTCCAAGGCCTGTGTAATCTTCGTTGGCATTCTTCTACCAAGTTCCCCAATTTAGCAACTGGTTCCAAAGCATTAGTAATGAGCTTGAAAGCAATCAAAGAGTTAGTTTCAATGGCAATGTTGTTGAGTCTTCTGTCCTAAGCTATTGCAAGACCTTTAGAGATAGCCAACAATTCTGCTTCATCAGGGGTAGGAGTGTCCTAAGCTATTGCAAGACCTTTAGAGATAGCCAACAATTCTGCTTCATCAGGGGTAGGAGTAGGAAGAGAAGTGTAGAATCCCCAGCACCATGTGCCATGTTCATCTCTGAGTACACCAGCAACAACTCCACTATTAGTATGAGGATGCACACTGCCATCAGTATTCAACTTATACCATCCAGTGCTAGGTTTTTTCCACTTCTCACTTTCCTGTTTATGCACTTTCCTCCTACTACCAAGGAAAAGATTAAGACTAAGTTGTTTAATCTGAGATATTGTTCGTTGAACTGTAGTTTCTGGATTGTGGAACACCCTAGCATTCCTTTGCTTCCAGCAAATCCAGAGTGTGGTAGCAAACAACCACTTCCACTGGGCATGGGGTCTGATAATGTTCCTGATTTCTAATGACTCCAAGTTGGTTCTCAGCCACTGATCATCCTGAATGCTGTCAAAAAGACTAAGGTCATCAGGATGGATGATCGTGAGCCATATATTCTGTGCTGCTTTGCAGTGTCTCAGCAGATGAATGCCTGTTTCTTCACTGTGGTCACACATAGTGCACATTGCTGTGAGAGATGTGTGATTCTTGTACCTCAAGACATTGGTTGCCAGCCTCTCTTGAGATAAAAGCCATATGAAGTGTTGCAGTTTGTTACTGATGTCAGCTTTCTAGATCCAACAGTGTTTCCCAGGGCTTCTATCAAACCTCCCATGTCTTTCCTGAAACACTCTATAGGCCGATTGACAAGAAAAGGAACCATTAGAAGTTTCATTCCACATGATCTTATCTTCTTGATCGGTAAGCTGAATGAAACTCTGTTGAATGTTCTCAACGGTCTCCTGAGGGAGTTTAGTGATTAAGTTGCCCAGTTTCCATTGTCCATCTCTTGTGAGTACATCTTTCAACTTCAAGTGTTGCTCAGTAATATAAATCTTACTTAATTCATCACACAAATAACCTGCTCCTCTCCAGTTGTCATACCAAAAGGAGATGTTATCCCCCTTCCCTACTTTCCATCTGAGGTGAGGTTTCATGAGATCTAAACATTTCATCACCCCTTTCCAAAGTGGGCTGTCTGAACTCCTCCCTCTGTACTGAGTAGCATTCATTCCTTTCAAATACTTAGGAGTGATTAACTATAACCAGATAGATTGCTCTACAGATAAGTTTTCCCAAGCTAACTTTGCAAGCAGAAACTCATTAGTTGTCCTAGCTGTTCTGAGACCAAGACCACCATATTTTTTGGCATTGTAACTTTCTGCTAGTTTACCAGATGAATCCTCTTATGGTTAACATCATTAGACCACAAGAAACTTCTGTTCAACTTGTCTTTGTTACATACATGATCAAGGAGGAAAGAAGACTGCATGGTATATGTTACCATAGCTGAGGAGACAAAGCTGATCAGAGTTTCCCTTCCTGCTATGGAAAGAAGATTGCACTTCCAAGTATCAAATCTGGTCAACACTCTATCAACTGTATCAGTATAGTCATCTCTAGTGATTCTCCCATGTATCATCTTGACTCCAATTCCCAAGTTCCTGGTCTGACCAAAACCCAAGAGATCACTAATGTGTCTTTTAATGTTTGAACCTTGAGTCCTCGAGAAGAAGATCTTGCACTTCTGGTGACTTAGATAGGCTCCACAAAATTTATCAAGAGTATCCTTGATTGATTGAGCAGTATCAGAAATATCCTTCCCCATGAGCACCAAATCATCAACAAAAAACAAGTGGGATAATTTTGGACCACCCCTGCAGGGAGAAATATGAGTCCACCTCCCTTCCTCTACTTTTTCATTTATTAGATAAGATAATCTCTCTACACATAACACAAACAGGTATGATGATAGAGGATCACCCTACCTTAGACCACATTTGTGCTGGAATGGATCCAGAGGAGCACCATTCCATAAGATGCTAGTAGTTGCATTCTTAACACAGTGCATAATCAACTCAATTAAGTTAGGAGGGAAGTTAAAGTCTACCAGAGTATCCTCAAGAAAAGACCAACTGACCTTATCATATGCTTTTTCCAGATCAAGTTTCATGATCATGCAACCCATCTTGTTTTTCTTTCTCATCCTTAGAGAATGCAACAATTCTTGTAGTACAACAATGTTATCTTGAGTACTGCGCCCTCTTATAAAGCTTGATTGAGTAGAGGCTACAATCTTAGGCATGATGTTCCTTAGCCTCGTTGTAATACACTTGGTGACGAGTTTGTACACAACATTGCAAAGAGCAATTGGCCTGAATTGAATAATGTTCTCTGGTTGTTGAACTTTGGGGATCAAGCATAGGAAAGATTCACAAATCCTGGTATCAAAAGATATGTTCTCAAAAGCTTCTTTCACAAAAGTTATTATAGATTCTTCTAACCAACTCCAACTTTTCTGATAGAAGCTGGCATTGAGTCCATCAGGACCAGGATCCTTAAGAGGATGCATAGGTAATAATGAGGTTTTAATTTCCTCATCACTCACTAGAGCCCCAACAAATGTATGGTCTTCTGTTTTCAACTGTTTCTGAAAAGGAGATAACTGAAGTGAACTCCTTTGAGAGATAGCCTGAGCATTACAGTTCCTTGAGAATAACTGCATGAAGTAGGATCTAGTATGATCTTTTAAGATATCTTCTTCTTTCTCCCATTGACCATCAATCCTCAGTCCCACAATTCTGTTCCTCCCTTCCTTACCAGAGTAGATTTATGAAAGAACTTAGAATTTCTTTCTTCCTCCTTAATCCAGTTGATCCTTGATTTTTGCATCCAGAAAATTGCTTCTTGTTTGAGGTCCAAACTGTATTCCTCCATCAGTGTTTCTTCAAGCAGACAAAGAGCTGGTTGTGGTCTAAAGCTTAGAGCTTTCTGTAAACCACCAATCCTTGCTTGTAACTTCCTCCTCCTCCTAAAAATATTACCAAAATTCTATTTTTTCTAGAGCAGCAGAAGCTTGGGAACCGCATCAATTGCCTCCAGAAGAGAAGCTTTGTCATGCCATGTTTTCTGTAGAATCTCATCAATTGCTTCTTGTTTGAGGTCCAAACTGTATTCCTCCATCAGTGTTTCTTCAAACAGACAAAGAGCTGGTTGTGGTCTAAAGCTTAGAGCTTTCTGTAAACCACCAATCCTTGCTTGCAACTTCCTCCTCCTCCTAAAAATATTACCAAAATTCTATTTTTTCTAGAGCAGCAGAAGCTTGGGAACCTCATCAATTGCCTCCAGAGGAGAAACTTTGTCATGCCATGTTTTCTGTAGAATCTCCTTACATTCTGGATTAGTAAACCACATCTTCTCAAATCTGAATGGTATATCACCTGAATTATGGGCTTTTCCAAGACACCAAATGCCCAATGGATGGTGATCAGAATAAGTTCTGGTGAGGTTCTCCACCACACAGTCTGGAAATATGTTAATCCATTCTTGGTTAGCTAGAGCCCTATCAAGTCTAGCCTGGTTCAATGCTCCACCCTCCCTCTTGTTGGTCCAGGTAAACTTTGGACCAATGCAACCAAGATCATAGAGGTTACATCTCTCCATGAAACCTCTGAAAAACTATAGTCTACTAAGTGATCTAGTCCCCGCCCCACCCCTTTTCTCATGAGCAAAGGAGACTTCATTAAAATTACCTGTAACCAACCAAGGAATAGGTTGGTTCTAAGATACAGTAGCAAGATCATCAAACACTTTAATTTTTGCTGCTTTCCTTGGTTGAGCATAAACCCCAGTCAGTCTCCATCTATTATACATATTTGGTCTGATAATAGCAGTGATATCTTGGTCATCTACATCTATGATCTCAACTTCAACCTCAAAGTCATTCCATAGCATCCAAAACCCACATATCATACCTTGGGTTGGTGCTATCTGGTAATTGTTATAACCTAAGAAAGGTACTATATCCCATGCTTGTTCTTCATTTACCCTAGTTTCCATAACAAAAATAACAGTAGGGTGAATAATTCTTACCAACTCTCTGATGTTCTTTCTGAAATCCTCATCCCCAGCCCATTGGCTATTACATGAGATTACCTTTATTCCTGAACTATACAAATGAGTTGGATGGATATTATTCTCAAAGGGAATCCCTATCCATATCCCCATGACCTGTCTCAAACTCTCTAGCATTAGAGTCCTATGCATGTTCATCTCCCAGGCCGTAAGATCCATCCTCTCCCACCATAGGTGATTGAGGTCCAGATAATCTACTTTGTCTACTTGTATCATGATCTCCCAGTGAATTGGAGGAATGGTTGTGACTATAATTACTCTCTCCAAGACTTCCATGTTTGTGATTGTTGTTGGAGCATGGAACTGGTTGTAGAAAGTCTTGGATTTCCAGGGGTGAATCCAATCCCACTGATCTAGCACATTCTCCATTATCAAATGATGAAAGCTTGCTGGAATCTGGAAGGGTTTCTTTTTATGGTGTATCAAGAGAGAATTCACATGTCAAGATCCTGAGATAAAGTTCTCCTTAACTTTAGATACATAAGTGACTCTTGGTTTCCTTTTAATATGAGTAACCGCTGCACGGTTTACATTAACTGCTCCTTTCCTCAATTGTAGATAAAGTGAGGCTGGCAAAATTCTACCAGTAGACTTAACTATATTCTGCTAATTAGTTGGCTCTACTGGTCCAGGGCTCAATTTTTTCCTCTAGTTTTATTGATGAACTCTTTATTAGCAGACTTAGAGTTCTGTTGCCTCTCAGTTGATTGATTATTACCACTTGAACCTTAGCTTTCCTGTTCACAACTACCATTTTTTTTTTTTGCTTTTGGTTTTCTCAGTAAGCCATGCTTCTTTCTTTTCTGATGTTAGAGTGTTAGGTTGTTGAACATTCATTTCTTCACTTCTGACTCAGTAGAGTGTTGGAGAGTCTTTTCACAAGAGTTCCTGGAGTGACCAATCCTCCCACAAGCATAGCACAGAGAGGAGATATTTTGATATACAACTTGATAAACCTTATTTTCAATTAAGAGACCAAGTTCCAAAGGTTTATTAGTTCTTACTTGAGCACAAAATCGAGCAATATTCCCTCTTGATGCATTGTAAGTATTACCATCAATCTTAATAGGCTCACCAATGCATGGAGCCAAAGATTGGACCATTGCTTCCCTGAGATACTCCACAGGTAGGTTCAGAATTCTCACCCAAGTTATAGAGCAGTCAATAGCATCAGTGTATGCTCTAAAATTGGGACACCACTTTTTGATAGATAAGAATCCACTTGCAAGTTGCCAGGGACTTTCAAAGAGGATCATATCTATTTTGAAAGAGGTCAATCCTTTTAACACATATCATCCCTTCCCCAGATCAATAAGATCAAAGTTGTTCTAAAGTTTCCACATGGCATCCAATCTAGTGTGCAAAGTTGTGTAGTACCATGGTTTGCCATTGATTTTGATAATGATGGAGTCTTCCCATTGACGGTGCATGCGTTTCTTAAGTTCCTAACCAATGTGAACTTGCTTGAAAGGAATAGAAGTATTTGGTTCCTTCACTTCAATAAACTTGCGTTCCTCCTCAACAGTCTTCACAACATCAATTCTGACATCATGTCGTTCTGGACGAGGCATGACCATGTTAGCATAAGAAGGCTTGACAGTCTTTGGCACTTCCTTACATTGGTCCTCAGATTGAGATCGAGTTACCAAGTTGGCACCTTCAATAGCAAGTCTGGATCTCTTTTGGTTTCTAACCTCATACATTCATGTATTTGTTGATTTAAATACATAAATGTTTGATTCTGTTAAGTCAGGCGGCAGCAGTGGTGGAGGGTCGTGGCTCTCCTCCATGTCCGTGGCGTCAGTTTCCATGGCGGTTAAAGCGGTTATTGGCGATTTTTTCCTTTTTTTTAAATCGATTTTTGACATAGAAAAAACGGTTATACTTATATTGTATTCTCGTTAATTAATTGTTTGTTATTTCTTATGATCGCTTTTTCTCATATTCACTTATTTGCATAACTAGCAACTTTGACACACGCGGAGACCACGTGTAAACTATATAAATTATCAAAAAAAAAATTAATGTAACACAACTTTAATATAATTTATAAAGTTGATGCAAATAATAAGGAAACCAATCTGTTCTGCACACATTAAAAATTACGTAAGAAATTTGCTAAATATGTGGAGGAATTTTAGGAGTGGTGATAGTTACTTATTTAATTACAGATTTTTTAATTGTTGAAAAGTCAAAGTAGGGGTATTTTTGGAAACTCAAAATTTGGTATCCAAACTGCCATTTTGTGAGTGAAAGGGCTTTGCTTTTAATATAGTAATAGATAAGTGAATAAAAGTGTGTATCCAAGCTAGGGGTGAGGTGGGCCGGGAATCCGCGGTGGCGGGATTCCGGCGGGATCGGGAGCACGACGGTGCTACCCGATCCGCACTGCGGCTAACAAACTCCCGCATATGCGGGAGTCCCGCGGGAGGCGGGAATCCGCTCGGGATCCCGCGACAACGGCGCCGGAGCAAGGGGCGGTGGAGGGATGGAGCAGCGGCGGCGCGGTCGTCCTAGACCGAGGTGGTTATTCGCGTGGTGCTACCGGTGGTGAGTGGTGACTGTCGCGATCGGACCGAGTGTGGATGTGTGTGTTTTGGTAGTGACCTAGTGTGTGTGTGTGTGTTTTGGTGGTCTCGGGTGAAAGAGGATAAAATTATTGATTTTTAGTAATTTACGTCGTCATTATCGAGATAGCTGGATTAGAACAAATACTTTTTTCTCTTTTTCGTTTTGTCATGCCATTTGAGCTCACACTTGTTAGTATTAAATATTAGGGAAAGAAACCCTGGAAAGATATATATTATATAAATAAGTGGACTCAAAACTCAAAAAGAAGTGGACAAACAGAAGTGGACCCAAAACTCATTCAGTCAATGCTCCTTCCTCTCGTTAAACCAAACAAAACAAATAAGTATAACATACTCTCTCTCCTCTTCTCTTTCCTCCCTTCAACTTCCAAAATCCCTTTCGTTCAATTCTGCAATTTGAGCTCGAAATCAAGCAACCTGCAATTTCAAATCAAGCAACCTGCAATTTTAAACCTGGATTTTATGTATAAAGGGAAAAAAAACTCGCTGGCTGCTCACTAGTCAGGAGTTGCGGGTCGGATCGGATTCTGACCCCAACTCCCGACCCCGACCCACGGGAACAGCTGTGGGAGAATATTCCGCAACGGCGGGTCGGGAAGGAGATCGAATTTTTCCCGACCGGGAAAAATCCGATCAGGTCGGGTCGGATCGCGGGAATCCGGGCCGGATCCGACCCGGCTCTCCCACCCATAATCCAAGCCTATGAAAACAAGTATAAACCCATTTCACATGGCCTTTGGTTGCTCGATTCTGCCGAGTTTGAAAATTCTATGGAGTCTGGCCCAGTATCGTTGGCCCGATCAATGTTAGCCGAAGATTTGGCTATAATAATAATAATAATAATAATAATAATAATAATAATAATAACCGCAACAGTAACTATAACAAATAATAATAATAAACTCCCACTCTCACATACTAAGCTTTGTGATGCACGATATTGCGATTCATAACTACTTTTTGGTTATGAAGCTTGAAACATTAAGAATTGACTATTCCAGTTAAGACAAAGATGCTAGATTTTTTTATTAATTTATATTTGGTGTCTCACTTGGTTGATTTACATTTGAGATGGTTGGATTACAAACATCTTATACATACTTGAATAATTTACAGGAACAATATGCATAAATAAATATAAAGAAGCAAGTATGCCCAAACATTAAAGTTGCACCTCAAAACCAAATTGTTTTTGTTTTATTAGCGTTTTAGTGGATGTTTGTATATTAGACAAAATATTACTTAATAGTATTAGCCATTTTTTGCATGATGTTATGTGCAATGGTTGCATAAAATTTTTCCAGCAATTTATGCAATCTATCTGTATATACCTATATTATTTATCTTTAGACTACAAGTGCAAAAGGGTCCATAACTTTAGGTAGTGTACCACTGTACCCTCCACTTCCTATCCAAACTTGTGGGAAAGAATCCAAAAAATCACACATTTTTTCAAGTAAATGAATCTTTCCAATATGTGATGACATATTAACCACCCTTAGTGGGAAAGCACTTTAAGAAGTGCACTTTGAAAAAACACACCACCAAGTAAGTATATAACAATAAACACAAAAAAGGCACACTGTTGCATGACGTAGTTTTTCGTTAATTAAGCCACATGTACAGGGAATACATATGAAAAAGGAGAATCACATGCAGAATCAGCATACCACTCAGATTCTTAGTTTCCACCTAGGTTATGTTATCTTTACGCCTCACTCATTTTACCTAAGCAGTGATGTATTCTTCATATTTTCTCAATTTAATGTGGGTACTTTCATCTACTACTCCTATTTCGCGCAAATTGAAAAGACTTAAGGTCTTACTTTGGATTCAATACGACACATGAGTTTATTGGAACGCTCTAACATAGACACTGTGATGCTTAACTTAACAATTGATGGGGTATTTCAGGAAGGTCTAAAAAGTGTGTTTTGGGCCGACCCATCAAGTAATGTCGCAGAAATAAACTATCGAACAGTGATCGCTCGACCGTTATAAAGACAGTCGAACTAAGCACATTCGGCTGTTATGAAGACAGTCGAATTAAACCCGTTCGACTGTTATAAAGACAGTCGAACTAAACCCATTTTACTGATAAAGACAGTCGAACCAAGCCCGATCGACTGATATGAAAACAATCGAACTGAACCCGTTCAATTGTTATCCTCCACATTCGACTGGGTCCCACGGGACAGAGTCTATAAATACTATGTCCTCCGACATAAATGCACGGATTCATTACTATTGAGCAACCACTTACTATCAAACCGAGCTGTTCGACTGTTATCTCATTCGATTGATAACTATCGAGCATGATACGTTCGAGGGTTCTAAGCAATTGAACCACGCCAATTCGACTGTTCTGCCGATTCGAGGGTTATTATCATCGAACCGTTCCGGTTCGACTGTTAGCAGATTGTGGCCATTTTTAATTATATTGCTTAGTCAACTAGTATAAGGTGTTCTGGACCAAGCTACTTCATTCACTGTAATAGAATAACATTATTTAAGTTAGGCCCATTGTAATCGATCTCTGGTGTATTGTAACCTAGACGAAATAAGACCAAAATACTGGTGCCGTCTGTAGGAACACCATTTATTCCCGGTTAATTAGGCAATATGTATAGAATGACTAGATCGCAGAGTAGAGCAACATATAGTAATTATCCCGACTTGGAACGAACGACCGCTGCTTCGCTTGCTCCAGGAGCAGGGGCGACATCAGTACTGCCCGTTGGGGTGCCCATGCCAGCTCGGGGAGACCAGCCCGGGCCAGTGCAAGAGAATAGACATGCGCCAGATACGGGGGCAACAACTGCTACGACTTTCGAGCACGCTCCGAGATGAGATCACGACGATGATCTGCACTACCATGGTCGCTGCTTTGCCCGCACCGCAATTGCAAATGCCACCACCCGAGCTTCAAATCGAAGGTACGCGAGATCAAGGATCTGTGGCCAAGGGCCCAACCGAGGAGGGTAGAAATAGAGCACATGTGGATGATCGAAGAACAAGATCTAATTCGGTCAAAGTGGCACCGTGTGAGGAGAGAAGGCGAGAGAAAAGTCGTGAGGACAACTTGAGGAATGAGCGAGCGGAAGTCGCAAGAAAATTGGAAAGACTGGAAAAGGAAATGACTGAGGTGGAAAACAGGATGGTGCTATTTGGAAGAGCTCGGAGGAAAACACCATTATGTGATGAAAATAGAGGCGGAGATTTTGGGGCACGGTGAAAAGACTCTAGTTCTGAAGTCGTATGACAGAAAGATAGACCAGCATGAGCATCTTTTCCATTTGGACACTACGCTTAACTTATACGAATTCAAGGAAAACGTGCAGGCCTGAATCTTTGCCACCACTTTGGTCGGAGTGGCACTAGATTGGTTTACCAGAATCATCGCGAGATCTATCAGAAGCTACACAGAGCTGAGGAAGAAGTCTGAAAACCAGTTCACAAGCCAATTGAAGACAATGTTGGACCATTCCCACATGTATTCAATTAACCAAGGATAAAAAGAAACATTGACAGTGAAATTGTAGGACCGTGGATTGACACAACACTTTTTGAGAGTTAAGCTGGAATTGCCTTAACTCTATTTTGATCTTCTTGATAATAATAATGTGCAGCGGAAGTAAGAACACAAGAAGATATAATTTTAAGAAGTTTTCAATATTATTAAAAACTTCCGAGCCTTAGGCGAAATAACCATAAAGGTTTTATCAAAAACGTTCCTCACAACAAATCACTCACGCTCTTTGTTGATCGGACTCAACGAAGCAGACAAGTAAGAACTACTTAACTTCTATGAACTAGACTTAAGCAGTTGATACAAAAACTTCGCAAAACAAAATGAAGACAATACAAAGTATGATTAATCTCTTGGATTATTGGCACGATTGTCTTGTGTTCATCTTGATGAACTTCACATCTTTATAGATTTCTTGAGTCTTGAACGCCAAGATGTGTTGTTAACAGTTTTGGTAACTCTTGTTGTTTCCTTGTTGAAAATTACCTTCTTTGTGAACTTCATATCTTTCCAGAATATGTGTTTCCTTCATTACTGATTTAGCAAGGTAACACATCTTCTTCAATTCGGAGAATCCTGGAAAGAATCGCGTCGCAAAGAACAGCTCACTTGTTTCCTTCTTTTGAAAGCGTGTGAGTTGACTATTCAACTTAGCTTGAATTATGGAAACTTCAAGTAAGGAATCTTCCAAAGCTCTTCCTTATGTTTAAGATACTTTCCTGGACATAAACATAAACAACCAAAACCGTGGAACTTGATTAATAAGTGAATAAAGGCAAAACTTAATTTTGGCAACTAAAGAACATTTTTCGCTCAAGCTCTCGGCTTTCAATGTTATCCTCAATGTTAACTCAACATCGTCTAACATTTCACTGTCTAACATTGATTCTCGAAAACCTTCACTTTCAATCTCCCCCTTTTTGCCTTTCTTCACAAAACCAATACCTGTTCCAATCAAGTCTTATATCCAGAAAGTTATAATCAACAAGAAACAAATTAAACTACCAAACTGCTCCCCCTTAATACAAGATATCATAATCAAAGTTAAATTAACCAAAACAATCATTAAGGTCATCACTACATTCACATATGTACACGTTCAGACCTCAACATTCATCAATGTTGCCTCAATATTGAAACCAGTAAGTTTCCTGCATAAAAGGTTATCCAGACAAATAGTTCAACATGCTCCTTCATAAGAAACAACAATTAAGGTTAGTTAGAGCAGTTCAACATCAGTACTTAGATTTACAGGCCATAGCTAAAATATCAAGGACATATCCCTTGATCAAATAAAACCAAAATGTACCAGCAGTTCAAAGAAATTAGCATTTCATAGAAACAGACCATAAACTAGAAGACTAAAACTAAAATTGGAACTACTCTCCCCCTTTTTGTGAAGAAGGGAGTTTCTCCAAGTTTTTCACCATGTCCTCCAGCTCTTTGAGGTGTTTCTTTCTCTCCTCGATCTCTCTCTGAGTATCAACAATCTGCCCCCTATACCAATTCAGCATATGATCCACAAAAGCAGAAGTAATGACCATGCAATCTTCCTCTTTGGAAATAGGCACTGAAGTTCCAGCAAACTCCCGAGCCTTCTTCTTTTCAGCCCTTGGTCTCACCACTCCTTTTGGGTTCCATGGAAGGTCTCTCACCCTTGATCCAGACAAGTAGCTTGGGAGAATTGTCAGTTCAGTATCATTCTTCCTCCAGCCCACAGTTACACTTGTCTTCAATCCTTGACTGCCAAGGATTTTGCAGATGAGTGAGGGATAGGGTAGCATCCCATTCTTCCTTCCAACAACTTCAGACAAGGACTTCACAATCCTCTCCCCCATGTTTACAGCTATCCCATTCTTGATTTTGTACACCAAGATTGCTGATTCCTTGGTAAGTACAGTCACATTCTTGCTTGGTAGCCAGTTGAAACAAGCTATCTTGTGTAAGACAGCACTCAGGGAGGTGAGTTTTGTGGTTGGCAGAGCATCTCTCCAGATTTTGACCAACCCTCCAGTCAAGTCCTCAATCACATCATAATAATAGGGGTCCTCAGATTCATCAGTAGTAGGGAATCCACAGATCTTGTTGATGGTGTAGGGGTCAATGTTGAAGACTCTCCCCCTCACCCAAGCCTTTCCAAATTTTGGAGATCTGTAGTCCCTGATCCATTTGGAGAGATTAAGGTAGAACTCCATGACAATCTCAGGAGCATAGTCACTCAGCTCCATCACTGACTGTTGCAGTCCTCTTGCCTCAAGCAAGTCCATCACCTTGTTCTCTTTGAAACTGGCCATCTCTATAGCTCTTTCAGTGTGAATCTCCCTTCTCTTGAAGGAATCCCACTTCTTCTCCAACTCTTTGTTAAGATAGTATGGAGAAAAGTAGTCCTCCTCATCCTCATGGAAGAACACATACAGCCCATCAGTATACTGCTCTGTTCCTGATGTTGCCCCAACATCAGCAGCAACATCCTACTCCTCCTTAGTCTCCTCTTCCTTCTCCTCTTCTTCTTCCTCATCCTCAACATCTACCACCTCAGTTTCCTCTTCCATTACTTGCTTTCCTTTCCTATTTCTCTCAGCAGCAGCAGCAACAACCTTCTTCTCTTCCTCAGCTTTCTTCTCATCCTCAGCAGCCCTCTTCCTAGCTGATCTCTCAGCCTGTCTTTTCCTGGCCTCAGCCCTAGCCTTAGCAGACTCAGACATATTTTTCAATTTCTCCCCATTGCCCTTTCTCTTTTTCTTTTGAGCCCTAATCCACTTCCTCACCATCTTGTCAATAGACACATCCGCGGATATCTCCACAAATTTTTCAACAGAGCCACTACCCTCCCCCTCAACAGGTATATCAA
Organism: Linaria vulgaris; assembly: GCA_948329865.1. NCBI lineage: Eukaryota > Viridiplantae > Streptophyta > Magnoliopsida > Lamiales > Plantaginaceae > Linaria > Linaria vulgaris. The sequence continues at coordinate 37,991,379 of OX415252.1, forward strand.
CATCAAATTCAGGGATGGGTTCAGCAGTGTTTACCTCAGTTTCAGGCTCATTGGTGATGGGAGTGGTTGGTTCCACTGTTGGCTCAACATTGGAGGTCGATTCTCCCTATTTGGTCTTCTTTCCTCGTCGCACATAGGGAATCACCTTCCTCTTAGCAGCAACAGGAACCTCAACTGTTTTTGCAGCAACACCTCTAGTATGTGAGCGAGTGCGTGCGACAGTGGGTTCACTTCCTAGAGCAACATCTGCAAGAGTTTGCATGGGAGACTTGCTTGCCATTGTTAGTAAAGACGTTTTGAAAGAAATTTGCAGAGAAAATTTAGAGAATTTGAGAGTTGAGAGAGTAAATTTGCAGTTTAAGCACACATAATAACCTTACAAGCACAAATAAGGAAACAAGGGTTTTGATTTTTAAATTAGTCGTGAATTAAGGAAAGAGAATGAATGTTAGTGGGCAGTTACCAAATTTGAACCATGTAAAACTTTCCCACTATGTTTTCCCGCGCACAAGCTTTGATGTTTAATTAACAGTTAACCAGAGCGGTTTTCAGAAAAAAACTGAAAACTTATAAGTTCCTGTTTTCAATGTTAACCTGCGACTGTGCATAATGTTGGGATAACATTTGATAACATTCAAAACCGAAGGTGGAGGTACAGGCTTCACCAAGGCAAATTCATGTGAGAGCTTGAGATACATCCAAAAATACATCTGAAACTTAACCAATATAGCAAGTGAGTACCTCAGACATATTGTTCAGATCAAAATCATGAGTAAGCAACATAGAGAACAAGAAACACACAGAGATAAGCAGTTATGAATTCAAGGAACAATTCACTTCCACAGCATAGAAAGTCACAGAACAGTGTGTCACCTGCAGTATGTCATCCAAATTGTATGCCTCAGCACATGAATTATACTCCCCCTAAACCTAAACCGACACAACTCACAAACAAGAAAGAAAACAATGCAGTTCTATATGAATGCAACAATGTAATGTCAAATAGGCAGATGGTAAACACTTTATGAAGAACTTCTCAAACCAGCACAGTCACATCTCTTTATAATCTTTATTATTTTCATAACTCATCTGAACCAAAAACTGACGGTTGCTAAACACAAAGCTAATGTCACAACTGAATGAGGGCAGCCTGAACTCCACACACCCCAGTAACAACATTAACAACAGCAAGTTAGGCAAGTACGGTTTTCAGAAAAAAACTGAAAACTTATAAGTTCCTGTTTTCAATGTTAACCTGCGACTGTGCATAATGTTGGGATAACATTTGATAACATTCAAAACCGAAGGTGGAGGTACAGGCTTCACCAAGGCAAATTCATGTGAGAGCTTGAGATACATCCAAAAATACATCTGAAACTTAACCAATATAGCAAGTGAGTACCTCAGACATATTGTTCAGATCAAAATCATGAGTAAGCAACATAGAGAACAAGAAACACACAGAGATAAGCAGTTATGAATTCAAGGAACAATTCACTTCCACAGCATAGAAAGTCACAGAACAGTGTGTCACCTGCAGTATGTCATCCAAATTGTATGCCTCAGCACATGAATTATACTCCCCCTAAACCTAAACCGACACAACTCACAAACAAGAAAGAAAACAATGCAGTTCTATATGAATGCAACAATGTAATGTCAAATAGGCAGATGGTAAACACTTTATGAAGAACTTCTCAAACCAGCACAGTCACATCTCTTTATAATCTTTATTATTTTCATAACTCATCTGAACCAAAAACTGACGGTTGCTAAACACAAAGCTAATGTCACAACTGAATGAGGGCAGCCTGAACTCCACACACCCCAGTAACAACATTAACAACAGCAAGTTAGGCAAGTACAAAGGCCTTGAATGTTGACAATTCATTTATCATGCACCCCAACACCCCAATTCCTTATGCATACTTGTTTACCAACCTGCATTCAAGAGAATCACCAAGTGATCAGTGCTACTAAATGTAAGGAATCAAAACCTCAAACACCCTAGTAGAAAGGATCACCCTCATGTGTTCCTTGGCCAAACAAACAGGAATATATAAATAAGCACAACTGAGTAACACTGAAGCTGTCAACATCATGCACCCCAGCTTCTCCACATGTCCTGTACACCTTCCATATGAATAAGACACAACTGAATAGACATCAAAGTAGTGAACTTTGTGTACCCCATCTTCTCCATATGTTAGGCAATCACAACCTCAGACAAACAGAAGAGTTTTATTAACTTTTTCAAAACAAAGATGTGAAACTGATAACTAGAAAGAGTTGTTCATCAAAGAGTTCAACCACACAAACCAAATATGACAAAACACGGATTAAATGAGACTAAAAAAGAAATGCAACTCAACAAAGAAATAACAACAGAATACCTACTACACCACAACCAATATACCAGTGCTAGTCAGTGGTGTTATGACAACACTGGTTTTCTCAACATTTTCACATATCACACATGCCAAGAGATTTCCTCGAGCTGAAGAATCTCTCACTATCTAAAGGTTTTGTAAACATATCAGCTAGCTGATTTGTTGTCTCAATATGTTCAATGTTGATTATTTTGTCCTCTACCATATCTCTTAGGAAATGATGCCTTATGTCTATATGCTTAGTTCTACAATGTTGGACAGGATTTCTAGAGATACTTATGGCACTTTGAGTGTCACAGAACATGAGAAGTGTATCACTATCTAGCCCATAATCTGAAAGCATGTGTTTGAGCCACACAAGTTGGGTAACACAGCTGCCAGCTGCTATATATTCTGATTCAGCAGTTGATAATGAAACACAGTTTTGCTTCTTGCTATACCAGGAGACCAAATTATTCCCCAAATAACAACAGCCCCCACTTGTGGATTTCCTGTCATCCATATCACCTGCCCAGTCAGAGTCACTGAAACCAACCAAGTTAGTGTTAGTGTCATAAGAATACCAAATGCCTAAAGGTGAAGTTCCAGAGATATATCTAAGAATCCTCTTCACAGCAATCAAGTGAGATTTCCTTGGCTCAGCTTGGTACCTAGCACAAATGCATACTGAAAACATTATGTCAGGTCTAAAGGCAGAGAGATATAGCAAACTACTAATCATGAATCTGTACAATGTTGGATCAACATTGCTGCCAGTGTGATCTTTTGTTATCTTCACTGAAAAGGACATTGGAGTTTTGCAAGGCTTGGACTCTTGTAGCTCAAATCTCTTCACCAGATTTCTTGCATACTTCTCGTGTTTCAGGAAGATACCATTCTCCAGCTGCTTAACTTGTAGTCCCAGAAAGTAATTGAGCTCACCAATCATGCTCATCTCAAATGTTCATGTCATAGACTCAAAAACTTTGTCTAAGGTAGACTTGTTAGTAGAGCCAAATACAATATCATCCACATAAATTTGAGCAATGCATATATCAGAGCTTTTTCTAAGGACAAACAATGTTCTATCACCATCTCCTCTATTGAAACCTAGGCCTAACAGAAAGTTAGTTAGCCTCTCATACCAAGCTCTAGGAGCCTGTTTTAAGCCATACAAAGCCTTCTCAAGTTTGTACACATGGTCAGGATGTTTATGATCAGCAAAGCCTTTAGGTTGTTCTACATAAACCTCTTTGTCAATTAAGCCATTCAGAAAGGCACCTTTAACATCCATTTGGTAAAGTTTAATCCTAAGACAGCAAGCAATAGCAAGAAGTAATCTAATTGATTTTATCCTAGCTATTAGAGCAAAAGTCTCATCAAAATCTATACATTCTACCTGAGTATAACCTTGTGCAACCAACCTAGCTTTGTTCCTCATAATTACACCATTCTCATCAGTTTTATTTTTGAAAATCCATTTTGTACCTATTACATTCACATGTGATGGCCTAGGTACTAGATTCCAAACTCTGTTTTTGGTGAATTGTAAGAGTTCCTCTTGCATGGCATTAATCCAGTTACTATCCTTGAGAGCTTCAGTTACATTTTTAGGTTCAATGGAGGACACAAAACAAGCTGTATTTTCAACAGTACATGAAGAAGACATACAAACACACAACTTAGCCATATCCTTGTAATTTACCCTTTCTTTGTTGCGTGTTCTAACTCTTTCAGTAATTTGACCAATTACTTGAGAGGCTGGATGATCTCTTTGTATTCTAAGAGGGGGATCTCTTCTGGATACAGGAACCACTTCATCTTCAGAATCTGACAGCACAGATGTTAGCCTAACATTGGGGGTTTCTGGTGTTAAGTCAACATTTGTTCCAATTTCCAGTTCAGTATCTCCAGCGTCTGTGTTCAATGTTGTGTCCAATGTTGGAGTAACATTTGAACCAGTGACTTCTTCAATACCTGCAGAAACAGTTAAATCATCAAATATGACATTCACTGATTCTTGAATAGTATGCAAATCTTGGATTGTAGACCCTGAAAGCAGCACTATTAAAAGAATATCCAACAAATATACACTTTTCACTTTTGGGATCAAATTTGCTCAAATAGTCTCTATCTTTTAGCAAATAGTAGTTAATACCAAATTCATAAAAGTGTGCTACTGTTGGTTTTGAACCCTTCAAGATTTCATAAGGTGTCATAGTAGTACCAGGTCTAAGGTAAACTCTATTACTAATATGACATGCAGTATTCAAAGCTTCAGCCCAGAGTTTCTTAGATAGGTTTTTAGAATTCAACATAACTCTAGCCATCTCTTGAAGTGTTCTATTCTTCCTCTCAGCAATCCCATTTTGCTGAGGTGTCTTAGGTCCAGAGAACTCATGGAAAATGCCTTTAGATTCACAGAAATTAGCAAATCTTACATTTTCAAACTCTTCTCCATGGTCAGACCTAATTCTTCCTACATAAGTGCCATAAAGATTCTTAATACTAGCATGCAGAATCTTGAATGTGTTGAATGCCTCTGATTTTTCTTTCAAAAATTTAATCCAGGTATATCTTGAAAAATCATCAACAATAACAAAAGCATACTTCTTACCATTCATGCTACTAACCTCAATAGGACCCATGAGATCCATATGTAGCAATTCAAAGCACTTATTAGTTCTAGGATTAGTACTTTGTACCTGGAGTGGTGGATGAACAACTTTTGTTTGTTTACCTTTCAGGCAGTCTTCACAAACAATTTTACCTGGGCTAGTCAACTTAGGCAGTCCTCTTACAGCCTCTAACTTCTGTAGTTTCTCCAGATTTCTATAGTGTACATCTTCTAACTTCTTGTGCCACATGACAGATTCATCAACCTTGGCATGGTAGCATTCAGCTTCATGTTGAGCAAGATAGCAATTATCCTTTGATCTTGTACCTGTCATGACACAGACATTGTCACTATTAAACACTTTACATGAACTTTTATCAAAAGTAACTAGCAGATTGTCATCACAAAGTTGACTTATGCTAATTAAATTTTCTTTCAATCCTTCAACCAACAACACATCCTTGAGTGGTGGAAATCCTTCAACATCCAGTACTCCCTTTCCAATGATTTTTCCTTTAGTGCCTCCTCCATAGGTAACTGTTCTAACAGTCAAAGGGATTACATTTTTCAGGTTGTCAATGTTTCCAGTCATGTGCCTTGAACATCCACTGTCAAAATACTACTTACCTGCAAGGTTAGAGTAAACAGCAGAGAAGACAACATTGCAAACAATTTTAACCTTAGGAGTTTTTATCTTCTCAATCCAGGTTCTACTTTTATGTCCTTCATATTTGTTACCTAATGTTGGAATAACATTCAGATCAGAGGTTTTCCTAACATTGGTACAGCTATTAATTACTGTTTTCTTCTCAATCACAATTTTATATTTTTTACAATAAGGCTTAATGTGACCAGGTTGAAAACAATATTGACAGTTAAAAGTAGGCCTTTTCACAGTGTTGGAAGAGATTTCACAACTCAAGTTATTGCTTTCCTTGATAAAACCATCTTTCAAATAGGCAGAATTAACATCTTCAGAGGAAGGTTTCTCAACATAGCCCAAACCATTTTTACCTTGATTTCCCATACTCAGCACTTCATCAAGCAGAGATGTAGAAGAGTTCCATTTGTTAATGGTATGTTCAGCTTTATCTAATTTTACCTTTACCTCTTTCAGCTCAGCCTCAGTTTTGTCAATGTCTTTCTCATACAGTTTCAGCATCTCCTTCATGCATCCAATCTCTTCCTTCAAGCTTTTGTTGCTCTTGATGAGTTTGTGATTCTCAAGCAGCAGTTTGTGGTAGATAGACTTCAGGTCTTCAATGATTTCCTCCTGGGACATTTCACCTTCAAAGAAGTATTCTTCATCTAGATCCATTGTGCCATGAAAACAATCAAAGTTAGATTCATCAAAGTAGGACGCAAGATAAGGTTCAGAATCAGTATCATATTCATCCCAATCTGCAAAGAAGGTCTCCTGTTCTGATGTTGGATCCTGAATGTTGGGGTAACATTGAGATCCGAAGCAGTTCAGGGAGTCTTCTAGTGTCCAGTTAATCTGAGTGAGTAGCGCAGCAGTTTGAACCTCTTCTAATTGTTCTTCAGCTTCTCTAGAACTAAAGTCATCTTCATTTAAATCATCTACACAAACCCAATGAGAATTTCCTCTTTTTCTAAGAGTGTTAGCACATTCATTAGCCATATGACCATATCCTTTACATTCAAAACATTGAACATCTTTTAACATATCAGCTTCTAAAGGAGTAGGTTTTGATGCCATGTACTTCACAAACTTAGGAGGTAATTTCTTATAACCTGTGGAACTATTACTAAGATTCTTTTCTTTACCTTTTCCTTTAAAGTTCAGTTTATTGAGTTTCTTAGTAATTTTCCCATAGTTTGAAGAGATTAGTTCACACTCATCATCACTTTCATTGTCAAGACTAGATCCTCTTAAAGCAACATCCCTATGTTTGCTAGTTTGTGAGGCAAGCTCCATCTCAAATTCTCTAAGAGTATTCATCAAGACTTGAAACTGTAGATTAGCAAGATTTCTAGATTCACTATTGCAATTTTCTTGAGAGCAAATTTAGATGACAGTGTTCTCATAGTTTTATAAACCATTTCTTGATTAGTCATAGCAAAACCTAGGTTTTCACATTGGTTAGCAATATCAAGAATTTTCTCAAAATAACTGTCAACTCTTTCATCTTCACCCATCTCAAGTTTTTCAAATTGCAAAAGCAGTTGTCTATATTTAGAATCTTTAGCAGCATAATCTCCTTCACAATGTAATTCAAGTATATCCTAAGCATGTTTGGCTTTTGTACAATTCTGGATTAACTTGAACATGTGATGATTAACCCAACTAAAGATAGCATTAAGAGCTTTTTCATTAGAGTTATAGAGACTTACCTCTGCTGCTGTCCAATCTGCTTCTGGTTTTGGTACTAGATCACCTTCACCATCTCTTGGTAATGTTGGAAAAGAGTATCCATTGATCACGGATTGCCAGGCTCAAATATCAATAGCTTTGATGTGAGACCTCATCCTGATCTTCCAATATGCATAATTGGAGCCATCCAAAACTGAAATCATGTTGGTATTCGGATTGACACTGTCCATGGTGTTGTATCACCTCCAAACCACCAGTGTAGTCGGTGTTTGGCTCTGACGCCAATTGAAATTGTAGGACCATGGATTGACACAACACTTTTTGAGAGTTAAGCTGGAATTGCCTTAACTCTATTTTGATCTTCTTGATAATAATAATGTGCAGCGGAAGTAAGAACACAAGAAGATATAATTTTAAGAAGTTTTCAATATTATTAAAAACTTCCGAGCCTTAGGCAAAATAACCATAAAGGTTTTATCAAAAACGTTCCTCACAACAAATCACTCACGCTCTTTGTTGATCGAACTCAACGAAGCAGACAAGTAAGAACTACTTAACTTCTATGAACTAGACTTAAGCAGTTGATACAAAAACTTCGCAAAACAAAATGAAGACAATACAAAGTATGATTAATCTCTTGGATTATTGGCACGATTGTCTTGTGTTCATCTTGATGAACTTCACATCTTTATAGATTTCTTGAGTTTTGAACGCCAAGATGTGTTGTTCACAGTTTTGGTAACTCTTGTTGTTTCCTTGTTGAAAATTGCCTTCTTTGTGAACTTCATATCTTTCCAGAATATGTGTTTCCTTCATTACTGATTTAGCAAGGTAACACATCTTCTTCAATTCGGAGAATCCTGGAAAGAATCGCGTCGCAAAGAACAGCTCACTTGTTTCCTTCTTTTGAAAGCGTGTGAGTTGACTATTCAACTTAGCTTGAATTATGGAAACTTCAAGTAAGGAATCTTCCAAAGCTCTTCCTTATGTTTAAGATACTTTACTGGACATAAACATAAACAACCAAAACCGTGGAACTTGATTAATAAGTGAATAAAGGCAAAACTTAATTTTGGCAACTAAAGAACAGTTTTCGCTCAAGCTCTCGGCTTTCAATGTTATCCTAAATGTTAACTTAACATTGTCTAACATTTCACTGTCTAACATTGATTCTCGAAAACCTGCACTTTCAGAAAGGTTTCATCAGCCAATTCAATGCAGAGCTATTAAAGATAGACGATCTGAAGGGAGAAATGGTCATTATATTTCATGCGACCCGAAATGCAGCCTTCATCGAAGATTTTCCTAGGTTGAAGCCAAGGACGATTGAAGAGATCAGCAAGCTCGTGCATCAAGTGGTGCATCACGAGGAGATGATGGCCACCAAAGATGTCGCTCATGCCTCGAGGATCAGAGAAAGAGGAAGAGAGGAACATGGTCACAACAGAAACAAGAGGCATAGGTATATGAATTCATCACCAGGAGGTACACTCCACCGAACATTGATATCATGATAGTGTACTGGACCACAAAGAGGAAAGGCTGGTTGAAAGAGCCCAGAAAGATGAGAGACTCAACGGCAACCAGATTGTCAACCCTTTACTGCAAGTTCCACATGCAGAACGGTCATGAAACTGAGGATTGTAAAGACCTCAAAGATGAAATAGAGCGGTTGCTAAAGGATGATAAGCTCGCAGAATATGTCAAGAGCTTAAAGGATGAGGAGGACAAGGCAAATCGGGATAGATCTCGTTCTCCCAAGAAGGAATAGCAAAAAAGGACTGATAGGCCACATGTATTGGATTATCCCTAACTAATGGACAATGCGCCTAGGAAAGGAATCATATACATGATATCGGGAAGTCCAGTTGGTGCTGATTCTGCCAAAGGGCGAAAAAGGATCACCAGAGAGATCGATGCAGACCGTTATGTTGGGTTTGTGGACCTGATGAGAATTGAGGAGATGGGACCGGAGGAAGTAGTATTCTCAAGAGAACCTCTGCAGAAACTAAGCCCTCAATCGATTCAGGCTGGTAAGTTGGACTGCCCATTATCGATAACGATTGATGTAGCCAATTTTGGTGTGATGAAAGTTTTAGTGGACAATGGAAGCTCGGCCAATGGGTTGATGGCCTCGACATGAGAAAAAATGGGCCTGGAGGATGGAAAAATAGAAATAGTCAAAACCTCGCTGCATGGTTTTGGCGGAATGGAGGTAGTACCCCACGAAATGATCTCTCTCCCTATGTCGCTAGGAACCAAGCCTCAAAGAAAGACACTGCTCGTTAACTATGTGGTGGTTGACCTACCCTTCCCATACAACGAAATTCTGGGAAGGCCGGCGCTCAACGCTTTTCGATCATTGCCATCGACATACCATCAAATGGTAAAACTTCCTACCCCGACAGGGGCAGGCGAGGTAATAGCCGATCACAGGTAGGGTTGGCTTTGCTACGTGGCATCACTCAGGCTACCGCCATAAGAAGAGTAAGAGGCGCTCGCAGCATTGGGACAAATGGAAATGGAACAGTCGACTGACCTCTCCTTTTTAATTCCGCCACTTATTTAAATTTCTGCAATTTTTGAACAATTTTCGTTCGTCCCCTCAATCGCCTCGTGCGGTAGGGGCTGTCATGTAATAACCTTAAACAAGAACTACAAAGGCTTGAGTCTCGGGGAATCCCCTCAAGAAACGTAGGTAACCTGGCCTTGCGCTAGGCTCAGCCCTATCTATTGTCTAAATTCTATCTCCAAAGGGGATACCTTTGACCTTTTATGACAAGTTCATGTAAAGATTACTACATGTATATCTAGAGTGGAACCCTGCATTGTAAATTATACATGTTATTGCAAACTAATGATATGCAGGAACTCAAAATGAGAGCTTCAGAGAAGAAAGGGATGGATACTTTGCCAGAAATACGGTAAGTGCAAACCAAATAGTCCCACAAAGAAAAAGGGATGGACACTTCGCCTAAAACACGGCAAGTGCAAACCAAATAGTCCCACAAAGAAAAAAAGGATGGACACTTCGCCATAAATACAGAAAGTGCAAACCAAATAGTCCCACAAAGAAAAAAGGGATGGACACTTTGCCAGAGATACGACAAGTGCAAACTAAAAAGTCCTACGAAAAGAAAGAGACGGACACTTCGCCTAAAAATACGGCAAGTACAAACCAAAGAGTCTCGCAAAGATGAAAGGGATGGACACTTCACTAAAAGTACAGCAAGTGCAAACCGAAATATCCCACAAAGATGAAAAAATAAAAGCTTTGCCAAGAATATGACATGTGCGATAAAAAGCCTCTCAAAAGAAAGAGGAGAACAGTATGCTCAATAAACAGTAGATGCCTAAAACAATCCCGCAATATAATGTGGGATAAAATCAGCAAAGTAATTCATAAATAGCGCCATGCATACGAAGCTCGCACTTTAAAAAAACAGGCAAGCATGGAATACACAAAGATAAACAATTCTAAAAAACGTGAGAATATATCAGCAAATATTGGACAAAAAAGAAAATTAAAAGCAATTAAATTGTTCAAAAGCAACAGGGCGACTCATCGCCAAAACAAACACCATAAATTGTTCATTAAAACAAAATTAAAGCCGTAGCACCTAAGTCTCGGCATCATCCTCATCCTCTAAAGAAGGATAGGCGGCATGCATGGGAGGAGGCGGAGACATTCCACGATAAATTAGGCTCTCATTCTCCAGCAAGCTGGTAAACTCATCCGCAACAGCATGCGCGTTATCAAGAGCTAGAGGTAGAGGCTGGTGATGAGGACCCAGCGATAAATCCAACCATTTTGGGTCAAATTGCCCACGCAAGTAGCGGGTGTTGTGAATTTGCTGCACTGTGAGCACTTAAGCTTTCTTGGCATCTTGAACCCCACGCCGGATACTGATCTGTAAGAAATCATCCACAATCTCCACTTATTGTTGTGCGGCGGGAGGCCGATCAAAAACACAACATAAATTATCAATGGGAAAGAAACAAAACTGTAATCATCCACGATAAAAAGCATATATGGCTCAACATGTGGGCGTATCCAATTTCCCCAGCTTCTGCGACCTTTTCTTTCTCAGCGACAGGTTCTTTTTCGAGCTCTGCAACCCACAACTCCAGCGCGGTCTTTCCAATCCTCAGCGTATTGACCTGCGTCCCGAGCCATTGAATGCTCTCCTACGCAAGTCTCTCAGCCTCTCGATCACCACTCAGCCAGATAGCACAATCTTTAGCGTGCTGCAAGGCCTTTTCCTTCTCAACTATAACAGCTCTCAACGCCACCGGATCGCTACCCCGAAACTCTGCCCGCAAGCGCTCGAGCCCAACTGACCTTTCTTTGTGAGCCCGCATCATTCCTAGATCATGGCATCGACGACACCACCATTCTGAAATACAACAATGAAATGCATAAGAACTTAAACATCAAGAAAAATGTCAAATTCGAGATTGATTACCGAGTTGATTAAGTGAAGCGCAAGTTGCTCCAGCTTCACTATTTCTTCGGCCGAGGTTGGGAAAGCCGTAGAAAGGTGAGGAAAGATCACTCTCAATGCATTGATGGCCTCCTCCTCGGGCCCGCTGACCTTGACTAGTTTTTGCCCTAATATTCACCCCGACAGGGGGCACTACGCCACCAGTGGACATGGGACCAGTTGAACGGGGCACAAAGGGCGCAACACCTCCAGTTTGAGACCGTGTCCGGGCAACTTTCCTTCTTTTTGCGGGCATGGCCCCCTTCACTCTTGTCGTTGCCCCACCATCATTGGTAATGGGTGCCTCGAACCCTCCCGTCTAATTGTCATCAATCAGAGGAGGAAAATATTTGCGACCTCCACCGAGCATCTCCTTGAAAGGATCAAACTGGCTTACGGAAATGTGTGGACACCGCGCCTCGACAACTGGTTTTTTCCCCCCTTAGCCTTCCTCTTCTTAGAAGGGGAACGAGAATAGGGACCGTCGTACGAGATGAATTAGCATTCGTGTCAAGGACTTGACTCATGCAGGCGTGGCGACTCATTATAAAGGACTCTGAAAAATAAGAACACCAAGCATGACTATCATTCAAAGTTAAACATAAGACAAAATCCATGACAAATAATAATAGGTATACCAAGAGTATGTCCCCCCGTATAGAGAACCAGTGATAACCCAACTAGCGACAAAACAACGCTTTTAACAAGGGCTTTCATATGAAGTTGATGATTAGTTATCAAATGTGCCCTAAAATGATCGCCCCATCTAGGACCACCCACCTAGCGCGATATCGGCATTTTTAGAACATCCACCCAATCCCGTCGGAACACATAAAACTCCTTCCGCCAACTCTTTAATACAGAAATATCATTTTCTCATTCTTCCCATAACTGGAAGGCTCCCCATTCAGGAACTTATGTTTTTTCAATGCCTTTACATGATAAAAACCTTTCCCCTTGCGTGAAACTTCGTACAAAGCCCAGAACTCATTAGGACCGTAAGGTGCCCCTAAGCCCTTCATGGCAATGATGAAACCAATTATATGACCTATCGAGTTCGGTGTTAACTAGCTAGGGACCAACCCGATGGATCTTATAATTGTCCTCACCTTATATGGCAAGAGAAATCGTAGGCCATTGTCCAACTGCCCGACAAAATGGTAAGAAAATCGGGTGGTGCGGTACGTACACGTTGCTCTAAAGTGGGGATAACTATCTTTTAATTAATCCTTATATCGTTGGTTTCCCGAAGAATGGGCCGACTGTGTTGCAATCGTGAAACATAGTCGGTATATGCCGTGCCCGCAACCTGATCGTCAGAATCGTCAAAACCCCTGTCAACAATCTCATTTCCTTCATTCGCCTAACTATTGGCACGATTGTCCACTAGGTCGAGCAAAGACACACCACCTACCTCCATCTTATGGCGTTGGATCAAAATCCGTAGAATAGTCCTTCCAAAACATGTTGTGTCACATCAAACTAACACATTAACAATCAAACTAATACATTAACAATAATAGCATGGCAGATAAAATTAAAACATCTCACTTTAAAATTAGTTTTGTCACGGATTTTTGTATTTCTTTAATCAGATCCATATTTTAGACTATAGAACATCTATATAATAATTAAATATATTAATTACTCTTCAAGGTCAATTATACTTTAAGACTTCAACTATAATAAGGTAATTCTAAAATTAAACTTTATGTGTTAAAAAATAAAATTTATAAATAAGTTATGTTTTAGAAGTATCATTAATTTATTAGTTGAAGTGTTAAAATGATCTCAAAGTGTCAAGTGTTAATTTTTTTTTTAAATATTACCAACATATAAAACTATCAAAGACAATCCCCCGCTATAGACACATTGTGCAGTGTTACTTGTGACGGATAACGGGCAAACGTTACTGGTGTCAATGTTGGATTGATGTTGGTGGAACATCATTTCAACATTATGTCCAGACGAATTTGAACTTGCCAAAAACAAATTATAAAATCAAGCAATAGAGGTTTATGACCCCCCAAATGAAACCACACACAAAATTACCGAAATAAAGTTATGACCAATAATAAAATAAGTCAAATTACATATATAAGTTCGACCACTTGCAACCAACATAGTCACTATGCTTGGAGATGTTTCAAACACATCAACAAAACATCAAAAAACTACCATGCTCCAAAAAAAGCCATGACAAAAGAGGATTGAATTCCTATTACGATTACAAATCCAAGGGCTATTCCATAGTTAGGGAGCGGATACATAGAATGCACTGAGGCATCCCTTCTTGATTGAGGGAGTTTATGGGCTAGAGTTGATGTTGACAACGTTGTTTGGCTTCGACTCTAGGGTTTTCTGTTCTTTATTCACGGGAAACAGACACTTTGTCGTGGCAACTCTCTTCCTTTGCGGGGGTAAGGTCCTCTACATGAGGGTCTTTTGAGGGGTGCGACCGCTCGAGAAGGTCATCGATTATGATTGCCTTTCGCTTGTGACTCTTGACATGGAGTACGCAATCTGGACTTGGAAACTCGATAAAATTATTGGTCGTGGTCCCTGAACCATACTTGTCCTCGGCGTCCACCTCGTCGAACATATATGGATCGACAGTTAGGTCAACGATTGGTAAAGTACGGTCGCTTTCTGCCGGTTCTAGTCGTCCAAATATGGACATGAGTTCATTCCATGCAAGTTCACCCTCGTTGTGATATGCTACGGCAAGGGCGTGTGTCTACAATCAAACAAATGAGAATCATAAATCAGACATATATGACAAAAGATAATAAATGTAGCTCATATGTTAAGGATTTCCTCAAGTTCATTCTTAAAGAATTTGATGTGTACACGTTGGAAATATTTCATAACTCAACCGTTGTTCAATTTATACGACTATAACAGTTGAACGAGGTAATATAAAAATTCTCAAACACAAATTCATGAAAATCAATATATAAATAATTTACGAAATCCTGTCGCTAGGTATATGTAAATTATACCCGTACGACGTAGTCCCAAACAAATTGGTACTCGGCAGTTAGCTCAACCGAGTTAAGTTTGATACAAGGATTGTCTACGAGCCATGAAAAACATTTAAACCGAGCAAGCAAGTGCTCATAATGCACACGTAAGACTCATATTGAATGTTATGCCATGTTTCGCGTTCAGTCGTTCCATGCACTCGGAAAAAACAAAACTTTTACTTTTTGTATATTCCCCTTGAGAAGTTCCGCATGTTGTGCCACGAGCCCTATAAAAGTGCCATCAATTTTGACACTTCATGGGGACTCGTAGAACAACACGTTTTTGGCATCCATTGTTATCATAATCTTTTTTTTTGCTGAGTTAGCAACAAACAACGATAAATAATGACTGTAATATTTGAAAAAGACATTGAACCCGGAAAATATTAATTAATAAAATATTTGATGGCCAACGATACTAAATTATACTACTAAATGACAAGTTTCAAAGAAGATTTTATTTTGAGTACTTGGTAAAATTACTTGCCATACGGCAGCAATTTATAGGCAAAAGCAAAGGGGGGAAAATGGCTCTTGGAATTATGGCAGGTGTTTTTACCACAACCCTGTTCAGTGAACCCATTTGAGATATGCTTAATCATGAGATTTTTGGGTGCATTTAATGCTTTCTCTTCCCATGTATATCCGATTGGACAATTAGCACAATCTATGGGATGTTAGTTGTTGTACCTAATAGCCTCCACCCAAATATGTATATAAAAGTATGATCATATTAATTAATGGAACTAAACAAGTTCACGTAATAGTAAAGTATCGACTGATACAAACAAACATGTTATCATGTAGAATTATGCCGGACTTGGTACAACAATATTGACTAAAATATCCTTGGTTAATAAATCAATATTGCAAATCTATATAAAACACTCTAGGTAGAGCTCTGTAAAGGGTTGTTGAAGCTTCTTCATAAATATCATAAGGGGTGCTTAAAGATCCAATCTCCTCAACGCGTGTCAGCGGAGCATGCTTGACGTTGAAGAAATAATCAAGCTCAAAATAATTTGGCATTCTGTGGACCATAAAATAGAAGTCAAGCATTGTCTCCTGTATTTTGTTTACAAGTGAATTAGATGGACAAGTTTCGATAGCTGAAATGAGGAAAGAGTTTCAATCGAGCATAAACCACATGCGCAATAAATAAGAATGTCCGACATCAGTAAAAAGAACTAGCAAGGACTCGTTCATTAAACGGAAAGATGCATATTTCATACTGCAAGGTATAAGAGAATGGCTTAATGTGATTAATCTTATTCCAGCGAGAATAGAGCATGTATACATAGACAATTACAACGATAATTACAGAAATAATATATAATCCCATCTTATCTAAATTCAAGAAATTATCCATAATGTAAGGGGATATTCTATCTATCAATAACAACCAGTACATCTATGGAAATTGATTTTATCAGAATCGTTATGGATTAATCGATCAATCACGTAAAACAAGAATTGGTTTTGATAAATGAGTACCTTATGCTCGTATTCGGCGTATAATTCGTCCGTGCGGATGCAATCGCTTAATGGATCAAAAATAACTCCTAGAATTGACATATAACGGCGAAACTTGATAAATCTTTCGCTCATAACGCCAACGCGAGCTCGTACCATGTCGGGAGTAATATCGTTTGCCAATGTGTTGGACATGAAAATGCTCGCCTGTTTAATAACCTTCCACATGTGCGTGCAATCTAAAATCGGGTAGGTTTGGAGAACTCGCGTAGTGCAAAAGCAAGTTGTGCCTTGGTTTCGGCATACCAAAATTTGTTGTAGTGAAATGGATGACCAGAGTGGCAGTAGGTTTCCTAAGAATATGAATTTTATGTCGGCGGATTATAACATAAACAAAACCTTATATTCTGTATTATTTGGCATTTGTTGCGTAAGTTAGTTTCCATAATGAACACAATAGTATACCTCGATCGAAGGGATGCGTGCAGTGCTATCCATGGTGGAACAAGTGGAAAATTGGGCCAACATGATAACATGGCAAAAGAGGCGTTTGGAGATCGAATGGTATTCAAACGTGATGAGTATTTGGTTATCAAAGTATAAGGCAAGATGAATAATAAACAAACAGATTTATTGTATTTAAGACGTTTTGTATGGCATTGATCAATGGTGGTTGGGGTTGTTGAAGGACATATCCACTGATTAAATGCCACGATGATATTCCTTTGCGTAACCATCCCATGCACATGCAAGTAGAAGTAAATAACACGTGCCACTTTTTAACCCCCTTTAAGAATATTATATGTTATAAGTTGGCCCGTCGTGGGTTATATTATATGCCAAAATTGTAATGATGCAAATCCTTGTGTGCATATTGTTGCCCAAATGCGGATTAAACCATAACCAGCTAGCGGGGGGGGGGGGGGGGGGGGGGGGCTTATTAGTGCTCGTATGATACACATGAATAGGCTTTACGTATATATTTTACAATGATTTGGTCGTGGGCAAACATATCATCAAACCATATGACCAACAATTTAAATCTGTATTTAATAGGAAACGATGCCCAGAGTCGACCTATAAGAATTGCAAAATAATTAATGCAATTTTAGATTAGGTATAAACGAAGCGTAATAACGAACATGTATTTGTGTTGCCCTACAAATAAAACGTTTATTTGTGAAAAGCACTATGTATGTTTCATTCAATGTACCTCGGTCTCATACAAATTTCGAAACGTATAATGAAACCAGAAAATAATCAAGGTAAGTCCGAGTAAACCAATAATAAGGAGGCCCAATAATCCCTATATTTACTCTCAATAATAGGTTGTTGTACGACACATTAATTTACAAAGTCCAAAAGAAAACAAACTACCACGCGACCAACCTTGCAACAAAAGACATGGAAATCAAAATAAATTTCACCTGCATTGATAAAACTAGGACTTTAATTTTTAAGGGGATAATATAATCTCAACACACGACTAATTGAAATTGGCGCATAAGTTAATAAAATGGTGCAATAAATTAGGGAGATATAAGTAGGCATATTATCAAAGGAAATTCAGCGATAAAATTGTTTTTCTGTATGCTTATATCGTAAGCCTTACACCAAGTGCATGACAAACACAAAAAAATGGAGGTTTGTAATTTTGATGTGATGATAACAATCAATTTAGTTGACTTGTGTATTTAATTAAGTGGGAATACTGCCAACACAACAGAGTTAGTACTCTATTAACAAAGTTCATCGGTGGACTAGGGGATTCTCAATTATGGAGTATTCATAGCAATCCCGTCAATAGAGTTACATGAGTGCATTAAAGAAATTACAGAAAGAGTTGGATTCTACGTAATTAATGGTTACCACATGTTATATGTATCATATATGTAGTGGCAGTTGTGTGTAGTAATGGCAACACAACAGTCTTATCATCAAAGCTGACTTTTGGTTTTAATATTCTATAACGCATTCAATAAAGACACTATATGCACGGTGATTCGTACCCTTCTCTTATCATCATTATTACTAGAAGAGCTTCAATGGAAACCAAGTGTGGTAAGGAACAACAACATGACAACTACGAGTACGGACAACGCAGTTGCTACCCTCGGTTGGACGAATTCCCAAAAAAGGTACACGAATAGACAAATCTGCTAACGTATGTTTTTTAAAGTTGAACTCTTCTCTCATTCTTGAACGAACCTGATCGCGAGCCTCAATAATTAGAATATTTTACCAAAACTCTTATGATATGAATATATACAAGTAGCAACTGATGGGCGGGGCATATTTAATGTTCTTCGCATGAGTGGTTGCGTTCATCGCAAACACCTGCATGTAATGCTCTTCGTTATGACATCTGGACATGTTCAAAGATGCCTAAAATAGTCAACATCCGCAGGAAGGGAAAAAGGCAACACGTTCAAAACACAGTTAAAAACAAATAGTCCAAAAACATTCTATTTTCAATGTTGGCGGGATGTTGGCCAAACATCGATATAACATTATTTCCAGTAAACTTTACTTTGATAAAAAATATTGAATGTAGTTTTGAATTATGGTTATATATAGCCAATTTTTGGTCGATTTGAAATGTTAAACATGGTTGGGGAAACGTTGATAATTTGTACAACGCGTTCCTTATGGTGGTAATTAACAAAGCCCCTAACAAGATGACATGCACTTTTTAATGTGATCACCAATACAACAAATCTAGACGGGCTATCAACTTAAATGGGAAGACCATCTATCTATATACAAAGATTTTTGGAACCGTTTGTTGGACGAGAGCTACATAAGGACCTTACGAAGCGTAGCTAAAGAGATTGACATTTCAACATGAGATGGTTTGGAAAGTGCTTTAAATCGCATCCACTTCATTCTATGCGAGATTCATCCACTCGATGGAATAAATTATGTGTTAGTTTACAGACAGTACCAGACTATTTGGATACGATACCGGGATTTTATGGAGTTTATAAAATTGCCCGAGGTAAGTTTCAACCGGCAAACAAAACGGGTCAGCACAACAAAAGAATACGAAATATTGCACGGGTTGAAGGTGTGTAATGGCGGCCCGTATACTCATTTTGATAAGTAAATTGTGTTGTACATGCTAGCGATGTCTACTCATGATTTGAAGCAAACGTGCAAGAATACGCCGATAGGAAATTTTTCCCCAATTACGGGTTGCTGGACTATGAGTTGATGGAATCCATATTCGACGATAAATGCGCGTACATTGCCCTAGAGAAAATGGTAAAACAGAGGCACAAATGGTACCAGGATCTGAAATTTGAGGAGGTCAAGACTGAATATGGCATGTATTATTCAGAATAGTTAATTTCGTATTGTGACTAACAAAAACTCAATATATGAGTAATGGGATAAAACCACAAATATGTCTGTTTTGTAAGGTATGGTGATACATAAGTATCTATTAAACCTTGTTTGCTTGTATCAAATATAATATTATGTTCACGGATAAAATTGATACCTTTTTAATTTGGAGACAATTATACTATGTGACGAAATCATTATATTTCATATAAAGAAGCCAACAGATTTCAAGAAAATCAAATTTGAGTGCACAAGATCTCAAAAATATTATAATTATATTCAGTGTATTTTTATTATGTAATTATTTTAATATCCAAGTATGAACACAAGCACATATAATTTAAAAGTGTTGCACATGGTGGGACATTTAAAAAGATATTGAAGAAGTGAATTCAAACCAACCGTTTATTTTTAAAAAATTAAGCAACCGTTTTTTGAAATTCAATCATTCACTTATGTAATCATTAGCTAAATAAAACAACAACTTTATCAGTTGCTTTATGTCACACTCACACCTCGTTTTAGGCAAATGCTACATTTTCCCCCCAAATTCACATTTTTTAATTCAAGTATTTTAAAATGGCGCCTAAAAATGTTGTTAATTGACCGAATTTATTTTTTCATAGAAGTCCAATATCTCTGAAAATGATATGTTCTCTGAAAAATATCTCGAGGGAAACACCAAACAAGGGCTTAGATAGTGATCTAGCTCTGTACCATTTTAAGATTCATGTACGAATTTCAGTTTCAGGGTATGTTTTTGTTTGTTAAATATTAATAGTTACGCAATGTTTCAAAATTCTATTACATTTTTAAAAACTCGACAGATTATAGCAACAATAAATGTGGTAAATATTTATATTTTTCAATTAGTTAGAGTAAAAAAAATTTGATGTTTGATGCACCCCAATTTCTCTATACTCTATTTGTGTACCCTTGTGTGTACTCCCAATAATTATTGGCCAAGTGTAGCAGCCAAACCACACCCCTAAGCAAATATTTTGCACATTTCCAATAGTGTTTATTATTTCTCTCTCCCTTTTCATATAATTAATTTCTCTGTGCTAAAAATAAAGCTAACGTAAACTTCACAAAAAAAAAAGAATATGTCATCCTTGTTTGTAGGAGTTTTTCAATTGCTACATAATTATCCCTAAAATAAAAAAAAATAAAAAAAGGAGAGTTGCATAGTTTATGAAAAAATCAAAAATTATATTTTTGAATTATTAAAAAGGATGAAAGTAATTTTAATAGGATAAAAATCATATATAGGATCACGCCAATGGAATTCAAAATCATAATTTTGAATTAGAATAGAATATGCTTAGTAATGATAAAGAAAAAAAGTACTGGTGATGTTAATATTATTGGATCACGCCAAATTTGTTGTTATATTATATACTAAGCGTGTAACTTTTTTTTTCATATAAATATTATTATCTCAAGTTTGATATATTTTTTTTTCTTCATATTATGAATTGGCAGACTAACCCATTATTCGTTACTTTTTCTTAATGGATCACATTAAAAAAATTTATCTTGTTAAACTTTTATGATATCATAAAGAATCTTTCTGTTTGTAGGATCACGTCAATGGAATTAGAAGACTAATTACTAGAATTACTTTGTAATCTTATAATATAGTTTAGTTTATTAGAGAACATGTATAGAAAATAATGTCCAATAAACCAATTAATTCTTTTTTTTTTATCGATAATGGAAAATCAAAGGCCCTTAGGCCGAGTCTTTAGCTAAAGCTAATAAAATACGAGAAGGGGATCTATCCCAAACAATAGATCTTCCTTGCTCATGCACATCTATCTTCGTAAGTTCATTCGCTACCCCGTTAGCATCTCTAGGAATTCACTTTAGTTCGCATCGCCACGGATTGCGCAATAAAATTTTACACTCGTTAACCATCGCCACAAGCTCCAGTTGAGGAACCTCTTCTTTCAATATTTTATACGCTGTAAGCGAATCCGTCTCGACTATAATTTGTGGTATCCGTCTTTCCTCATTTGCACGATAATGTAAGATTTTCTGAAAATTATGGTTTAAATATGAAAAAGAACTTAATATCAAACTTGAGGATAATAATATTATATAAGAAAACAGAAGTTCCAAGCTTAGTATATAAATAATAAACTTGGAGATAATAAGTTTTTACCATTAACTAAGCATATTCAATTCCAATTCAAAAATATGATTTTGAATTCCATTGGCGTGATCCAATATGTGATTTTTATCCTATTAGAATTACTTTCATCCTTTTTAATCTAATTCAAAAATGTAATTTTTGATTTTTACATATACTATGCAGCTCTTTTTATTTTTTATTTTTTATGGATAACTATGCAGCAATTGAAAAACTCCTACAAACAAGGATGACATATTCTTTTTTTTTTAGAGAAGATTACGTTAGCTTTATTTTTAGGAGAGAGAAATTAATTACATGAAAGAGGAGAGAGAAATAATAAAGACTAGGGAAAATGTGCAAAATATTTGGTTAGGAGTGTGGTTTGGCTGGTACATTTGGCCAATAATTATTTGAGGTACACAGAAGGGTACACAAATAGGGTATAGAGAAATTTGGGTGTGTTTGATGCTTTTGAGAAAAACGTTTTGAAATTTTGGTTCATGCTAAAATACATTTATTTCTCTTTTTGACAGGATGCTCTCGAACAATACAATTATAAAGATGGTTACTAGATCAGCAATGTTTTGCAAGTTATCTTCTGATTCTCAATTACAATGTTTTTCAGGTCTCTTTTAATTACATATACTAGCTAGCAACTTGGCACACGCCAGACCGCGTTTCATATTATTTCCTAATATTAAGAATGCTGGAATTTATGGCAGTTTTTATGTATTCGGTAATCAATAGAATATCAAAAGATTATTTAGAAATCTATATTTTATGAGTGTGCTTGATTAAAGTTTGTTAATTAAATAGTGAAAGATTCCAAGAAAGAAGGAGAATTAGTAGAATTACTTTTTTCAATAATGTGTAAATAATTTTAAGCACAAATTTAAATTGGAGTGTAATGAAAGAAATTATAACGAGTTTCCGTTTGATGGGAGAGGTAGAGAAACCATGGAGGATCAAGTGAGGGAAAGAAAATAAATAAACATCCTGGCCGGATGGAAAGAGAAAATGATATGATAAAGAGAAGTTGAGAAAAAAGTGGGTAATGTTAGAATTTAGAGTTTATGGTTTTTAAAAATTTAATGAAATGACCATTATGTCCTTGCTGTTATGACTTGGTTGGTGAGTAAAGGGAGGTCATTTTTGACAACACAAAAGTCGGTATCATAACTATCCATTATATATAGAGAGGGTCAACACTCAACTTGACATTAATATAGTGTTAAATTGTACTCTCAAGGCTCTCATTTCGTTACCCTTATTCCAATATTATTAATGATGTGCTTTGAATGGGGCTCTCAATTCCGACAAATTATCACAATTCATTGTCAATACATAAATACTAAATTCGTATTTGAATTGTAGTCACTACACCAAAATTAATCATTAGCAGTCACTAATGACTCAATAACGACCGGAATTCAATCGCAAACGTTCGGTTGTAATTGCCTTTGTCGCTAAACCTTTAGCGATCGGGAAGTGGTCGCGACAGGTTTTAGCAACGGGATTCCGGTCACAAACTTTACGACCCCAGTTTGGTCGCAAGTCGCAACTACTATTAGTGAAAAAATTGTGGTCGCAAAATTGGCGACGATATTTCGGTCGCTAATAGTAGCTTGATCGAATTGCGGTCAAAATTTAAATTGCGACCGAACTGTGGTCGCAACACATATTAGCGATCAGATTCTGGTTGCAAAAACACGTTGTAAAGATTAACCACTGTAGCGCGGTGGCTAATATTATTCAACGTATTAGCGACCGCAGTACGGTGGATAATAAAATTCAAGGTATTAACAACCGAACTCTGGTGGCTAATATAACATTTAACAGAATTAAAAAAAATAATGATATTTCGGTAATAAAATTACGGAAATATTGTTGTTTTTATTTCTTAAATTCTGAATTGTTGCGTTTAAAGAAACAAAGCAACTATTTGTAAGCCAAATCATTTTGAAGAAATTTAAGATATGTTAGAAAAAGTGTTTACTTGAAGAAAAAGAAATATATGTGTATTTGGTTTTGTGAATAAATAAATAGTTTGAAGATTTTGGAAAGATATTGAAGGTGTGAGGAAACAAGAGTTTAATGTTGGGTATTTAGAAAAACATTATTGAAGAAAGAAGTAAAAGTGTTTGGTATTTTTTGATGAAATGATAGTGTTTGGAGATTTAGAAAAAAAGATGGAAGAAAGGAAATGAAGAAAAAAAATATAAGTGTTGGGTAATTTTTGATGAAATGGGAGTGAAAAAGTGAAGTATGTATAGAATTTAGGTGAAAATCTTGAATTCTCAGAAATTTTGAATTTCCCTCTGATTTTTGGGCCATTAGCGACTAGAACGCTGTCGCGACAAATTCAAATTTTCATAATTTCAAAATTGCCGCCAAATTTTGACAAATGTTGCGACCGGATTGCGGTCGCAAATACCCAAGAATAATAGTTGCGACCGAAATTCGGTCATAAATACGCATGAATATTAGTTGCGACCGGATTCCGGTGACTAATATCCCTATGAATATTAGTTGCAACCGCATTCTGGTCACAAATAATCATAAAATTTTAAATTTTTGAGTTTTTTTTTTATTACGATCTTTATGTATTTGTCATTTTGAATAAAGAATCTTATTAATAAACTTGAATTGAAGTAATATTCAATTAATTTAATACCATTTGAGTTATGAAAATAGTAAGTTATAGTTGATTAACTGAGTTATGAACTATATATTAAACTCTTTTATGTTCGACATTTAATCATACTTAGTGGAGTACTCGTCTTATTTGCGATTGGCATTCATTACAAGTATTAGTATAGAGGTTATAGTGATAGTTATATAATTTTCTATCTGATTAATATATACATACATAGTTATTACGCACATAGTTGTTATAGTTAGTTAAAAGTGTCATTATGAATCGACGCTTCAAAATAATTCTTTAATGTGCAATGAAACTAAGTTTTGTGTTTGTTTAAGTTATTTGTACTTATTATTGTTGTAATTTATCATTAATCCAATAATATGCCTTAAATTAGGGTGTGAAATGCGTAAATTAATAACATAAATATTATTAACCATCGCCGCATAGCGCATAGCGGTTGCTATTGCTATTTTTCAAATTGTGGTCACAACTAGCCATAGCCGTTGCTAGTTGCGACCTGATACCGGTAGCAACTAAGTATGTTGTCCCTAGAAATACCTTCCCCATTCATTTTGAGAATTCATTCCAACCTTCCACGATTGACAACTATTACAACTCATTTATATTATTTTCTCACTAATTTCTTATTATAATGAACACTAATTTGATTATGTGTTTGGTTGTTTATTACTAGATATTGTCGTAAATGCAACGAGGGTCGTTCACTCACAATGCTTCACAACATGCCTTATGTGCTACAAAAAGTAAGTATATCCTTCACTTATTTGGCTTCGTTATTTTATAGCATGTTTGTGATATTTTATATAAATGATATTGATTAGTAGCATTAAATGTAATTGGTGATGCAATATCGTTCGAGCCCACGACGTATGGATATTTGGGGATATCGTCAATATTGTTCGGAACGCCAATCTTGAATTTGAGGAAAAATGAGGCTTATTTTATTAAGGACTCTGAGTGAATTACTAGGGGGTGTTTTACTCGTTGGCTTGGGGGGTTCCGTGGTCTTTCCTTATGGGTACCTGAGGTCAAGGCTGACTTCAGGTCGTGGGGAAGGGTGTGCGCGAACCTTTGGGTCTGAGTTGTATTCTTTTTTGGGGCGTTTGTCAGTCGGGACCCAGGGGTACCTTCTCTGGGTGTTTGAACCGAATACCTTCTTTGGGGTGTTAGTTGGTCGTGACCCAGGGGTACCTACTCTGAATACTGGACCGTGTGCCCCTATTTGGGTAACAGCTGGCCGTGATCTGGGCGTGCCCTTCCTCTAGACCTTAGTCGTTTTTGTGGGGTACCCTTTTTTTGCCCCTGTCTGAGGGCGTGGCGGATTATGCATCATTAAGAGTCCCCTAGTTCCGAGTATATTTCGTAGAAATCACTTGGAACTCATTAAATGAGCTATGTGCTGTCGGGTATTTTCTACAATTGTGGTCCTGCATGTTCCACATGGCGCTGAGTTGGCCATGCGTTAAGGGCGTCTTTTGGCCTTCCTCGCCTATAAATTTAGGGGACTCGGCGTGTTTTCTCTTCATTCATCCGAGCCCTTCTCAATTTTCCCTTTCTTTTTCTCTTCTTTTTCTTCAAAATTCTGTGGTGATTTTCATGGCTTACATGAGCAGTTTCGGCGAGGAGGCCGTCGGTACGGGAAGATGCAAACGACATTAGATATGGTGGCGACGGAGGCAGCGGTGTCTCCAGCTGCTGAAGGGACATCGCGGTGACATTGCGCCGCATATGGAGTAGCGGATGCATCTGGAAAGATGGAAAAGAAGGTGGTTGTCGCGGTGCCCCACCTATGGTTTCGGCGGGGGATGTCAGAAGTACGGTGAAGTCTCGTGAGGAGATCGAGGTCGAGTTTACCAAGTACGTGGCAAACACTACTGGCCTGGAGATCGTGGTGCCTCAGAGGGCCGAGAGAATGACTTCCCCTCGCATGGGCTTCTACACGGCCGACTTTGTTCAAATCAAGGCGGGGTTGAGGTCTTTTCTCCCGGCACTCTACCAGGAGGTATTTAAGGCCTCCTTACTTTGTTCGAGCCAACCTTCTCCCAATGGGTGGTCGGCTTTGGTGGCCTTCGCCTTCATCTGCATGGCTTATGGCCACTCTTGCATGGTGCGCCGATTTTTTGGAGCCTTCAATTTGGTGAGCTCCTAAGCTCTTCCATACTTTCACCATACGGAAGTCGACGAGGAGGATCCTCCACAAGATTTTGGGGTCCCACAGTAGTTGGAAGGAGAAGTTCTTCTTCTCCCGCCATACTACCGAAGGTCTGCTAGTGGATGTTCCGAAGGAATGTAATTTGGATCCTCGGATTCCCACCGACTTTGATATTGTGGAGGCCACATATCAGCTCATGGCCGAGGGGTTCTTTGAGCAGCGCTTTAGCTGGAACAAGATGTCGCATGTTAAGATTTTCTCAACCCTTTACCATGACTGCGGTCTGAACGACATTTTGGCCCTGGTTCCTTTCATCGGTGACAAGCGTTCCAAAATACGTAAATTTTCTGAGTGATTTCCCGGGTCATTTCCTCGTCAGGTTTTTCTTCATTGTTGAATCGGGTTTTTGCTGTTCTGTTTTGCAAAGGCTGTTATGGAGAAGCTGAAGTGTGACGCTCCTCCTTCACGAACCTCCAAGAAGAAGAAGAATGATGTTGCCTAAAAGCCCTGGAGGACTAAGGGGTCGGTTGCCAAGAGATCTCCGTCTCCCCTAACAAGCGTCGTGATGCTGAGTCTTCTGGTCCTCTAGCAGCGGCTCTTGCCAGAGAGGCTGTTACTTGGGACCCCTTTTTTTCTAAGCAACCAAGAGCTTAGTATGGTTGCACAAATGTGTTCGACCTTGGTAAGTGAAATTTCCTTTGTGAAGTCTTGTTCTACCTTTTGTTTTTCACAGTTTGTTGATACTTGTTTCTTTTCCTTCCCTAGCGGAGCCCAATTGGGTTAAGGGGTCTATCCCATTTTTACGAGGAAGTAGCTCGTGAGAGGGACACTCTGAAGACGAGGCTGGGGAAGTTGAGACCGAGGGTTGTCCAAACCGAGAGTCATGTGGCCAAAGCGAAGGAGTTGGAAGAGTTGGAGCAGCAACTGAAGGACCGCCTGGCTGCTTTTGAGGAGGAGAAGGAATCCTTGGCGGGGAAAGAGGCCAACTGGGCTCGGAAGCTCCAGGCCTGGGAGGAGTTGGTGGAATCGCTCCGAGCTGCTTTGGCAAAGACCGTGGAGGAGCAGGATGAGCGACTGTCAGCTCGTGAGAAAGAAGTAAGGGAGCAGCTCGCCCTCTATTACGAGGCTCATCTTGTGTGAGGGTTCCGAGTCTGTCGGCATATGGGTCTGATGAACTTCTACCGCCCTGAGGTCAACGTTCATAGGTTGTCCTCTACCCGGATGATCCGTCTTGAGACTCCTGAAGCGGCTCTATTGGTGCTCTTCGAAGGTGGTCGGGGTGTTCGGGGTTCTCCGACTCCTTCAACTGTAGCTGGACCTTCCCGCCCCTCTCAGCCTTAGGTAGCTTTAGCGAGCGTTTGTTGGCCATGTGGCCTTAGCTTGCTTTTTGTTGTTTTTCCTTTTCATTGGGGGTTGTACCGGGCTATCCCCCCAAATTTAAATGATTTAATGATACTTTTTAACTCCCATTCTTCTTTCCTTGGTCGGATATTACGACCATGTTTGATGCATTCTATCTTTTTGATTCCATACTTAGAAAAATTTTGCTGTTGGCCATCTGGGTACGCGCGTTCCTCCTCGTTCGAGGGGTCCTCACCCCCTTTATTTGATGTTTTCAAGCGTTATATTTTCGGAGTCTCCTTCCTTTTCTGCATGGGTAACCAACACCATGGGATTAGGTGGTCGTTTTGACTCTTTCAGGCGAGTTTCCGAGGGTGACCCATTTGGGGGAGTCTTGTGCGAACTCTCTGCAGGGGCACTGAGGTAATTAGCACAAAGGTGCTAGGCGCTAATTCTGATGGTTGAGATTACTACGCTTAGAAAATTTTGAACTCTTTGTATAACTGCTTATGAGCATCGTGGGGGTACCTCGTGGATGGATGGTCGAGACAGCGAGCCCCAAGGTGTTCGTGGATTTGAATCTTTTCGCCTATTGGTTCCTTCAACTGCCCGCCTTGGGAAGAGGTGGTCATTAAATGTGAAGGGACGTGGGGAGTCTGGGCGCCGGCCTAACTCCCTTATGGTGACGTCTGACATGTTAGGGTTGCAATGATTAAGGGAACATGGCGGTTCTGAGGGGCCGTGAATGGGCAGCTGAAGGATCCCACCATTTGAATCGTGGGCGAGGAAGTGAACCGACTCGAGATAAGAACCATTTTCCCACCTATAAAAGCGCGACTATCTTCTTCATTTCTCCTCCACCACTTTCTTCCCTCTCAACATTTTCTCTGCAAAACTGAATTTCTTCTCTAGATTTTCTCTTCCTTTCTGCGATCATTGTTTCCCATGCAACTTATGCTTTTTCCAGTGATGAGGACTCTCATGGTTCATTTGGCTCTCCGCTCTCTCCTCAGCAGGGTAGTGCGGCTGCATCCCGATGGAGCCGCCGCCGGAGGGCAGCATGTTCACTGTCTACTCGCTCTGCTTTGCAAAGGGGAAGTAGAGGTTATCATGCTGGAGATGATGATGCTGTTGCTCAGCCTATGATGGTGGCGGACTAGGTGTTTGCCATTTTTGGATTTGTTCGAGAGAATATGAACCCAAAGCGCATAACCGGTCAGGTCTGGGTTGGATCTACGGCCTCGAGCTTTGCTGGAGTCTTTCAACATCTCCTCCAGTCAGGTGGATGTGATCATCCCATCAAGTGTCTAGAGGGCGTACGACCCACCTGAGGGTAACATGACTATGTACATGGAGCAGCTGCATTGCGACCTTCGCTACTTCTTCCATCTGATCCTAAGGGATAACTGTGTCCAAGTCAACTGACTCCAGCCTCTTACCGTCATCTGGTGGGGTTTATACTATGTTGCCATCTGATGAACATTCCCTACACTCCCAAGACCGTGGCGAGGGCGTTTGTCTTGCGGGCGACTACTTTGGGTTTGCCATTCTTTTCCCTATCCGTTCGTGACAACAAACAGGTGTTCCTAACCTCTGCCGCCAATGGGCCTGCCAACAACGGCAACTGACATCGGAGATATTTTTACATATCCCCGGTCTGAGAGTCAGTTGCGGAGTGGGAAGGTATACCCACTCAATGGGGCATAGGGTGTGTTTATCCTTCCACCAAAGTGTTCACAGAGACCGCTGCATATTTGGAGCGTATGGGTCTTTACTATGGGCTCTACGATGTGTCCTCAATGCTTGTACGGTCCAATGGTCCTGCTAATTGTAAGTCTGCAAGATGGGTTGGTCAGTGAGCGCCCTCCTTTGACGATGGTCTATCAGAATGAGGAATTCCATAAGTACTTGTATTTTTTTTGAATTATTTTTGAATGTGCTTCGAAACCATTATCTGAGTATATACACTATACTCTCTTTCTTTTAGTGAGCTTCTACTTCTTATTTTCAGGTGTTAGAATAGCTGCCTATGCTTGTCGCCTTTGATCGACATCGACTTGAACTTGTTTGTTTCGAAGGACCGAGGTTCCTCTATGGATTTTGAATGCCAAGAGATGGAGCGACGTCGGAAGCTTAGGAGGTCATCAAAGGCTGCAGTTGCCGAATCCTCGGACTCACTAGATTGCAAATACTATCCTCAGGCCCCTAGGAGTCTGTCCACTGCTGACGCGGATGTGGTTATGGCAGAGGCCGAGGATGAGGTGAATTCCAAAGGTATGCCTCAACCCATGGATCCCATGATGGCTAAGCACTTTGCCGACCATTTTATGCCTCCTTTTGGTACTACTCTTGATTTTGGGCCGTTGACAATTTCTTTCTTTCATTTGATAGATCGAGCCTACAACGTCATGAGTCCTTCGAAAAGAGGAATAACGACTCACTGGCTTCCTATGAAAAGAATAAGGGAAAGGGCGACGTAGACCCCTTCCCTTCAACGAAGGCCCATAGTCGAAAGATGTCTTCTCCCGAGAGGGACACATTTAAACTGACCTCGGAGGAGGAAGAGTTTATCCGCACTCCTTCAGTTCCTTCGATCTTCGTCGAGGGTTACAAAGACCCTACTTACTATACTTCATTTGTGAGCGATATTGTTAACTCTAGAGACCGTGAGACTCTAGGGGGCTTCAGCGATGGTGCCTTATGGGACCAATTTTGCAAGAGCATCTACGTGGTAATGCCCTTCTTCCGTGTTCAATTTAGATCATTTTTTCTTGCGATAAGTCCTCTAACTCTGCTTCCCTCTTTTTTTACAGCTCATGGTGCTCGGAGATGCCTTGGGCACATATAGGGCCAGCCCGACGGTTCTTAAGACTGTGATCCAGGAGCGTGATGCTCTTTGAGCCTCTCTTAGGAATGCTCACGAGGAAGCAGCTCAGCTAGAGAGAGCTCTAAAGGAGGCCCATGGGCACGTGGACGAGATAAAAGAGTCCTTGGATCGAGACTTGGAGGAACTGAAGATTTGCCTTGGGGAGGCGATAGCTAAGTCCAACGCTAAGGCCGAGAGGTGGGAGGAGAGGGCGAATGAAGCAATCCGGGTGGTAGATGAGGTCCCTACATTGTAGGAAGAATGAGACAGCCTGGTTCTTCAGCTCGAGGATGCAAGGAAAGAACTCGAGGTAGGTGTTTCCAGTGCCCAACTGGATCCGACCAGGTCCTCACGGAGCCGAGTTTTGCTGGCTTCTGAGTCGAGGGACCTTGTATGAGTGGGCTATGGGATGGCTCTGTCAACCTTTGTGTTTCTCCCCAAGGTACCCTGAGACTTAGTGCTACCCATGCTATAATTTTAGTCCCCCTCTTCTTCCATCGGTCCTCCGCCCGCTTCTCGTAGGACGAATCCCAGTCTTCTAGTTGTGTGGATGCCCGACCCAAGTAAGCTCACAGTGGAGGAGCGTCGAGCCTGGATCAATGCCGGGAAACACCCTGCGAATGAGTAGTGTTAGCCGGGCATATGTGGCCATTGTTTTTATTTTGGACCTATTTGTATGGGTCTTGTCCCCCAATTCTCGTTTTGTGTTATGGTCATTTAGTGCCTGTTAATGGAATATTTATTTTTAGCTAATTTTGTTCTTTAAGTCGTAAGACTTTTTTCAATATATTTATTTTATTGTCGATAGTATGTTTGCTTTACATGGGTATAACCGTTCCGTCAAAATACAAACATCTTAACTATACGAACAAAATGGAGACGCCGTAGAGGGTCGGTCTCAGAGCTTTCAAAGATAATATTTCATGAGATTGAGGCTATTCCAAGCTCGATCGAGCTCTTAGCCTTTCATATTTTTAAGCAAATAGGTAGTTGGCTCGACTATCCTAGAGATCTGATAGGGGCTGCTCCATTTTGGCTCGAGTTTGCCTATATTCTTGGAGGCTTCCTCTCTTTAAAGAACGAGGTCCCCGACCTAGAAGGCCCGGGGACGGACCCGAGCATTGTAAAATTTGGCCATTCTAGCCTTATAGAACTCCACGTAGGTTGCAGCTAAGATGTGTTTTTCTTCCATGGGGTCTAGGGCCAGGGCAAGGTTTTTGCAGTTCTGAGCATCCTCGTATTCTTGTACCCGTAGACTTTGTTTTTGACCTTGGAGAGGACTACTGACTCTACCCAGTACACGAGGTTGTAAGGGGTCTCCCCCGTGGCCAATCGTCCGGTGGTGCAGTAGGCCCACAGAACTCCAGGGACTTCTTCGCCCATTTAGACTGATATTGGTCTAAAAAGCTTTTAGCATTTGTAGGAGGGCTCTGTTTGTTACCTTCAACTGACCGTTTAATTGGGGATACTCGACACCAGTGAACTGGTGCTTGATTCTCCATTTGTCACACCATTTTTCCACAAGGTTATTGCGGAACTGTAACCCTTTGTCGCTCACCAGCTGCTGGGGGTACTCTGTACCGGCTCAAAATGTTCCTCCATTGGAAGTTTATCACGACTTGACTATTAATCTTGGAAGGGGGTTCTCCCTCAACCCACTTAGTGAAGTAATCCACCGCTACCAGCAGGAATCTTTTTTGGCCTTTATCCGGGACCATGGTTCCCACGATGTCTTTTTCTCAGCGTGCGAACGGGCAGGGGATGTTATCTGGTTCCCAAGGGGCAGCAGGTTGGTGGCTCATTGGGGAGTGTAGTTGGCAACCCTAGCACTTCTGGGCATAGTCTTCATAGTCGACTACCATGCTCGACCAGTAGTACCCTTGGCAGATAATTTTAGCCGCCATGCTTCTTCCTCCCCAGTGGCTGCCGCAACATCCATCGTGGATTTCTCTTAGGATCTGCCATGCCTCTTGCTTTTTAACGTATAGAGATGTCGAGTAAGACCATGAGCGCTGGAACAACACCCCATTATGTATGTAGTACCGGGTGGTATGTCAATACATAGCGCATTGCTTGACCCAATCATGGGCGTATTTTCCCAGATTTTTGATGAAGTCAATGATCTTGGTCGTCCAGTCTTCCTCGATGAACGCGATCATCTGGACCATCCCATTCTCACCTTGCCTTTCTGACTTATGCGCCATGAAGAATGTGATTCTCTGAGGGCTGACAGTCTGAGCTTGGCTAGAGAGTTTGGACTAGGCATCTGCATCTTGATTCTATGACCTTGTGATCTATTTGATGGAGAATTCTTGGAACAAGGTTGTTCCTTCGAGAACAGCTTCTAGACATTTCTTCATGTTTTCTTTGCGTGCCTCGTATGTCCCGGGTATTTGTTGCACCATGAGCTGAGAGTCGTTGTGGATGAGTATTCTTTGAATCTTTGCTTCGTTGGCTAGGCGAATTCCTAGCAGGGGGCCTCATACTCGGACTCGTTGTTGGATACATGGTACTCCAGTCGTACGACAAATTCCAAAACAGTCTCTAGTTCTCTTGAAGATATTTTCCTGAAGATTATGCCCACTCCATCGTGGGTGTTAGTGGAGGATTCGTCTATGTGGAGGTGCCATAGTGGCTCTGGCTCATCTTTCTTGGGTTCCTCATACATTTCGATGATGAAGTCGGTGAGCACCTGAGCTCTTATAGCTGGTCGAGGGGAGTAAGTGATGTCGAACTCCCCTAGCTTGATGGCCTACTTGATCATCTGTCCTGAGACCTCCGGGTTATTGAAGATGGTACAGAGGGGGTGTTCTGTGAGCACAGTGATCGGATGAGCCAAGAAGTATGCCCTGAGTTTCTGAGTGACAAAAACGAGTGCTAACCCGACCTTTTCAATGCGCGGGTATCGGGACTCGGCATCTAGGAGTGTCTTGCTAACATAGTAGATGGGGAGGTACTCTTGGCCCTCAGCTCAGATCAGGACCGCACTTACTACTCTTTTCTGACAGCTAAGTAAAGAAAGAACATCTCTTTGGGGATGGGTTTCACTATGAGGGGTGGCTTGAGCAAGTACTCCTTCAACTCCCTAAGGCTTGTTCACACCGGTCGGTCCCATGGAAGTCTTTTATGTTTCTAAGTATCTTGAAAAAGGGTAGGCCTTTCTCCTCGGAGTGAGAGATGAACCTGCTCAATGAGGCCATTCTTCCCGTCAGTTTCTGCACGTCGCGTAAGGTTTTTGGGGACTTCATATTGAGAATGGCTTCTGCTTTCTTGCGATTGACCTCAATCCATTTCTAAGTGACCATGTACCCAAGGAATTTTCCCCCTTCGGATGTCGAAGGAGCACTTCCGAGGGTTGACTTTCATCCCGAACTTGTCCATGATTTCATAGGCTCGAGCGAGGTCCCGGGCATGGTCTTCTTCCTAATGATCATGTCGTCAATGTAGACTCTCATGGTATCACCAATCAGACCCTCGAACATGAGGTTGTCTAGCCTCTGGTACATAGCACCGACATTTTTGAGCCCGAATAGGATAACCAGGTAACAAAAGGTGCCGATGTATGTGATGAAGCTAGTCTTTTCTTGGTCATTGTTGGCCACCGGGATCTGATTGTAACCTTGGTCCCGTCCATGGTGAACAGAAGTGCGCATCCGGCCGTGGAGTCCTTAGGACATGCACTGTTGAGGTTAGTGAAGTCCGTGCACATGCGCCAAAGTCCTCCCATTTTTGGGACGAGGACTACGTTGGCCAACCACTCCGGGTAACGCACCTCTCGAATTTGGTGGAGGCCTAGCAGTCATTGAACCTCGGCCTGAACCACCTTATTTTGTTCAGGCCCCATGTTATGCTTCTGTTATTGGATTGCCTTGGACGTGGGATATACGTTCAGTTCATGTACACATATTTCCTGACTGATTCACCGAGGGGGCATCTTTTCATGCAAAGAGATGGTGGAATGACTTGAGTGTGGTCGTGATGGCCCTTTCTATGTCTTCTCTGATATGGGTGCTGATCTTGACCGTCTTTCCTTCGGCTCCTTCTACTAGTTCTATCATTTTGAGCTCCTCTGCAGGTTGGACCCGGACCTCCTCCGTACGAGCTTTCTTGTTCAGAGGGGGTCGGGAACTTGATTTTTAGATGGAGGGTTCTGTTATTGGATCGCCTTGGCCGTGGGATATACGTTCAGTTAATGTACACAGATTTCCTGACTGATTCACCGAGGGGGCATCTTTTCATGCAAAGAGATGGTGGAATGACTTGAGTGTGGTCGTGATGGCCCTTTCTATGTCTTCTCTGATATGGGTGCTGATCTTGACCGTCTTTCCTTCGGCTCCTTCTACTAGTTCTATCATTTTGAGCTCCTCTGCAGGATGGACCCGGACCTCCTCCGTACGAGCTTTCTTGTCCAGAGGGGGTCGAGAACTTGATTTTTAGATGGAGGGTAGACGAGACTACTTTGAAGGCTCGGAGGGCCGGTCGCCCACAGATGGAATTGTACGTCCGAGAGAAAGCGTCCACTACCATGAACTTGGTTGGCTCGGTACGACGGGTAGTGCCTTCCCCTCCAAGACATCGGCAGAGTTATGAGTCCCACAGTCTGACATTGTTCCCCTGAAAATCCTACGAGGGGAACCTCCATAGGCTCCATCTGGTTCTGGGAGATGTCTAGGGCGAGGTACGTGGGCATGAAAATTACATTGACCGAGCTCCTAGTGTCTACGAGGATTCTTCTTACTTCGGTCTTGACTACGGTGGTTGTGACCACAAGGGGATCCTCGTGGGGGTACACGACACCTAGTAGATCAGTGGGCCTAAAAGAGATGACGGGCTGATCTACTAGTCTGGCGGTGTAGACCTCTAGCTTGCTATTGACATTTTGAGCCTTTAGGATATAGTCTCGCCTTTCTTCTTTGGTTACAGACAGTACACCTCCTTCAATCATGTAAATCATGCGACCTGTGGGGGCATTGTCTCGGTATGTCCGCGGGGGCGGAGGTAACTGTGCCTTCTCCAAAGGCTCTTGCTCATTATCCTCGGAAGGATCAGAGTGTTGTTTTTTACTTCTAGGCGCTTCCTCTCGTCCCTAACTCCCTGCGGGATTTCCCCTGTCGAGCAACATGTATTTTTCTAGGAAACCCAGGCCCAATAGTCTGGAGATCTTTTGTTAAAGGTGGATACAGTCGTTGGTTAGATGTCCATAAGCTCGATGGAAAGTGCAGAACTTTCTCGTACTTTTGAGACTTTGGGGATCCTTAGCAGCTCGGGGCCACTTGAAGATAATCTCCTCCCCCGTGATGTCCATGACCTCAGTGGGGGTTATCGTCATGTTGGATAAGGGCACCGGCTCTAGGTTTTTCTTGACTCTCTCCCTCCTTCCTCCATCATTTTTGTCTCTTTTTTCCTTTCCTCTGCTGGTGGAAGAGATCGAAGCTCGGGAGGCTTCTGTAGCTTCCAGGGCCTTTCGTGTTTCTTCCAGCTCCATGAAAGACTAGGCCTTTCGTGTCTTCCATGTTGGCGAATCGGTTCCTCATGAGGTAAGTGGTAAAGTCTCCTGGTAGTAGCCCTCGGACCATGATGTCAGAGAGCATGCTTGGATCGACGCCGACTACCTTGCCAATGGCGTGTGAGAATCGTCTCATGTAGTCCTTGAGTGGCTCATCGGTCGTTTGTCGTACGTTGAACAAGTGCCCACAGGTCTTGGGAAAGACCCTGTTGCACGCAAATTGTCTTATGAACATCTGTGTTAGTTGCTCGAAGCTGTGGATTAATCCTGGGGGAAGCTAGGAGAACCATGATTGTGCTCGTCCTATGAGGGTTGTCCAAAATACCCGGCACATGGCATGGTCAGAAGCCAACGTGAGGTCCATGCATGCTAAGTATTGGTTGATGTGATCACGGGGGGTCACGATCATTACTTTCCTCAGTGTAAGTCGGGAGTCCTGCGGGTTTCATAGTAAGGGGATGAGGGGGTCAGCTATATGAGGTGCAAACGGTGTCCCTCGATACGCTGACTTCTCTCCTAGGTTGAGGTTGTGTCGGAGTCTATGCAACTCTCTTTTCATCTGCTCCATCATTCCTCTTAGAGGTGCCTTAGAAGATGGCGAACACTGGCGTTTACCTACGGGCTCGGGGTAGTAAGGCTCATGCAGGTCTAGGGGATTCCAGGCCACCTCATGGGGATGAGGTGGACGCCGAGGTGGCTATGATTTCTAGGGTGCGGCTACCGAGCTCGTTGTGTGCAACGAAGTGGTCCCCTTTTTCGACAAGGGTGAGAGGTGCGGGCATCTTCGTGTGGTGAGACTTGGGATCGAGCCCAAGGAGGTCGAGCAGATTGGTGGAGATGAGGATTCCTCTGTTCCTTTGGGCGGTTCCTGTCAAGACCCCGACCATTCTCCGAGGTCATTCCCTCATTTTCGTTAAATCGGGCGAACATGTTGCGGTACATGTCCTAGGGTACCTGTACATAACCCATAGCTGGTCTGACCTCTGGTGGTGGTGGGGCGCCTTTGGCTTGAGGCACGGGAACGTTTGCTGCTGGGGGGTTGGAGCACCAGTGGCTGGAGGTACATGCGGTTCTAGATTGGGCATAGGGCCGTTAAGCATTGGCATTTCCTCCTGAGCGGGCAGCGGGCTTTGCGGCTTCTCTGTTTCGACGTCGTGATTTTCCATGGACTCGCATTCCGAATAGGACCGGGATGATGCGCGCACGGGGTACTCTTCTAGCTCTTTTTATGGCCATGCAATTTTCCTCAAACTTTTCTCAGAAAACTTAAGGCGTTCCCACATATGGAGTCATTTGGTGATGCAATGTCGTCTGGGCTCGTGAGGTCAGGATATTCAAAGATATCGTCACTTAATAATATTCGGAATGCCAATCTCGAATTTGAGAAAAAAGGAGGCACATTTATTTTATTAAGGACTTTGAG
This sequence comes from Linaria vulgaris, assembly GCA_948329865.1. Taxonomy (NCBI): domain Eukaryota; kingdom Viridiplantae; phylum Streptophyta; class Magnoliopsida; order Lamiales; family Plantaginaceae; genus Linaria; species Linaria vulgaris. Next base: position 38,029,118 of record OX415252.1, read on the forward strand.
TGAATTACAAGAGGGTGTTTTACTCGTTGGTCTATGGGGTTCCGTGGTCTTTCCTTGTGGGTACCCAAGGTCAAGGTTGACTTCAGGTCGTGGGGAAGGGTGTGCCTGAACCTTTGGGTCGTGTATTCCTTTTTGGGGCATTAGTCAGTCGGGACCCGGGGGTAACTTCTTTGGGTGTTTGAACCAATACCCTCTTTGGGGTGTTAGTTGGTCGTGACCCGGGGGTACCTTCTCCGAATACCGGACCATATGCCCCTATTTGGGTGATAGTTGGCCGTGATCTGGGTGTGTCCTTCCTTTAGGCCTTAGTCATTTTTGTGGCGTACCCTTTTTCTGCTCATGTCCGAGGGCGTGGAGGATTATGCATCATTAGTAATTATTTATTTTTTATTGTCTTTAATTAAAAATGGATTATCTTGCTGATACATCTTGGATGAGGATAGATTAGATAACATTGGTTATTTGAAAGAACATTACGTGGTTGGGGTTCGTTCATTCATACAATATGCCTCGCAACAGAAAAAAATACTTAGTGCCAGAAATGCAATAGTTTAAATTTTTTTGATCGAAACATAGTCCGTTATCATCTTTATAAGTCAGGCTTTACGTATCAGTATTGGTTATGGGTGTTGCACGGAGAGGAGGCGACCGGTGCATCCACATCGTATTTAAACGATTCACCACCCACTAATATTCACGTAGATATACCGGTCCACGTTGATAATTCATTTAGAAAAGTGGTCGTGGATGCATATGGTGGTCAATTTGTTGAGGGAGAGGTGTGCAACAAAGATATAAATCCTGATGCGAGGAGTTCTACGATTTGATGCATTTGGGAGACGTACAAATGCATAGTAAGAAGCTGGAAATTGTGTTGCAGTAGGTTGCCAAGTTCTTGACATACAATACCATGCACAAAGTTAATAGTGCATTTTGCGAGGAGTTTTTAAGGTTTTCTAAAGATGGTATGGACCCAGAGATTAAGAATATGTTAACTCATACGGTACCCGACATGAATAGGATGCTTGCGGGTTTGGGGTTAGGGTACAAGGATCAATGTCTGTAAGAATTATTGTTTCTTGTATTATGGCAAGAAAACCAACATGGATCTCACCTCATGTCCAGTATGCAATAAGGATAGGTACGAGGTTGGAAGAAAGTTAAGAGTCGCGAATAAGAGATTGCGGTACTTCCCTCTAGGCCATCGACTTCAGAGGTAGTTCAATATTGTAGGCACTTCAAAGCATATGACTTGACATTTGAGGTCTCAGCAGTCAACTAAACGAATGATTCCCCCGGTTGTAGGCGAGGCATGGAGACACTTTGACCAGATGTATCCGGACTTTGCAACAGAGCCTAGAAACATATGACTCAGTTTATGCACGGATGAATTCACACTGTTGCGCAATCTGGGAAGAATTACTCTTGTTGGCCCGTGTTTGTGACCGCCTATAACTTCCCTCTCGATTTATGCATGCGGATGGAGTTCATATTCTTGAGCCTTATTATATCTGGGCCAAAGAGTTCCAGAAAGAACTTGGATGTATTGCTGAGACTGGTGATTGATGAACTAAAAGGTTTGTGGAGTAATGGTTTGTGGACATATGAAATATCTCGAAAGGAAAACTTCCAAATGCGAGTGGCTGTAATGTGGACTATCAACGATATTTCTGCTTATGGAATGTTTTCCAAGTGGAGTGCGCACGGGAAATTATCGTGTCCTTTTTGTATGGGTGACACAAATTCTTTTACGCTAAATCATAGAAAAAAGCCTCGTGGTTTGATTGTCATTGTCGGTTTCTACTAGAGCATCATGAATAGAGGCACAACAAAAAGGAGTTCTACAAAGATAGAAAGGCACTACAAGCACCTATTCAAAGGAAAACAAGAGATTAAATGAATACAATTGTGGATAGTCTACGACCAGTGGGTTTGGGCATGTTAGGGCCAATTTTCCAATGGGCGTTATTAGGTTAAATTAGTCTTGTTTTGAAAACTAAATCTAATGTGTTAATCTTGTTAAGATAGAAAAACATGGTAGTTATCTTAGGTGATTTCATTATATCTTATATGATTAACATTCCTTGTTGATTAAGATATTAATTATTTTGTTAAGTTAATTTTTTTAGATGGTATTTATCTTATTAACTTACCTAATGTTTATTAAGATATTATCTTATCCCACAAGATTAACTTACCTGATTTTAATCATATCTCCTACTAATGTATCTAGACATTTTATTAGGCATATACATTGGAAATATAATTAGATCGTGCAGAATCTACTGGATAATGCAAAAAGATCGGACTAGATTGCAACTGGAGTATTGCCAAGCCTATCAGATAACGAAAGAAGATATGCGAGGATTGCAACTGAAGATCTGCTGAAGATTCTGCCTATGCTTATATAAGGAGAAGACTCGACACAATTAGATGACAAGCTTTGAAAGATAGTTTGAGATATTAGTCCTGTATCGAGTCGGAGTTTTCAATGGGAGAACTTTGAGTCAAAGGAACTTTGGGTTAATCTTGTAGTTCTCTGACTTACAGGAGTATACCGAAAATAGTTAAGGGTTAGGTATTGCAACGGTAAATTAGAGGGAGTCTAGATTTACGTTGAAGTAATTCCTATCATTGTAATTCTTAAGTAGGTATATTTTTTGAGTCACAAATTCGGTGCAAACCTCGTGGACTAGGACCAATTGGACCGAACCACATTAAAAACCTTGTGTTCTTTATCACTTTATGTTTAACTGTTTCTTTTTACAATTGCAACAGTAAAAATGGTTTTAAAGGTTAAAGAACCAACATTTGTCTTACTTTCAAAGATAGTTGCAACTATTGTGAAGTGCAACTGTATTTGGTTACGAGTTATACAGTCCTAAGATCTTTCAGGGCCAAACAACTAAGCTTTGGTAACTCTTGTTATTTCCTTGTTGAATTTTGCCTTCTTTGTGAACTTCATATCTTTCCTGAATATGTGTTTCCTTTATTACCAATCTAACAAGGCAACACATCTTCTTCAAATCGGAGAATCCTGGAAAGAATCAAAGTTGCAGAGAATCCAATTTGTTTCCTTCTTTTGAAAGCGTTTTGAGTTGACTAATTCAACTTGGCTTGAATTATGGAAACTTTAAGTAAGGAATCATCCCTAGCTCTTTAACAACTAAAACTGTGGAACTTGATTAATAGGTGAATAAAGGCAAAACTTAAATTTGGCAACTAAAGCACATTTTTCGCACAGACTCTCGGCTTTCAATGTTATCCTCAATGTTGACCCAACATCGTCTAACATTGCATCGTCTAACATTGATTCCAGAAAACCCTGCACTTTCAATCTCCCCCTTTTTGCCTTTCTTCACAAAACCAACACCTGTTCCAATCAACTCTTATATCCAGAAAGTTAGAATCAACAAGAAACAAATTAAACTTCTAAACTGCTCCCCCTCAATACAAACTAACATATTCAAAGTTTAATCAGCAAAGACAAGTATTAAGGTCATCCCTACATCAGAAGATGTTCAGCCCCCAGCATTCATCAATGTTGCCTCAACATTCAAACCAGTGAGTTTCCTACATAAAAGGTTAACCAGACAAGCAGTTCAAAATGTACTTTCATAAGTAATAGCAGTTAGAGCAGTTCAACAGTAGTAGTACTTAGAGTTACATGCCATAGCTAAATATCAAGAACATGTCCCTTGATCAAATAAAACCACATAGAGATAAATGTACCAGCAACACAAACACATTAGCGATTCATAAGAAACAAAACATAAACTAGAAGACTAAAATTTAAAAACTTGGAACTACTCTCCCCCTTTTTGTGAAGAAGGGAGTTTCTCCAATTTTTTCACCATGTCCTCCAGCTCTTTGAGGTGTTCCTTCCTTTCCTTAATCTCCCTCTGAGTATCAGCAATTTACCCCTATACCAGTTCAGCAGATGATCCATAAAAGTTGAGGTAATGACCATGCAATCTTCCTCTTTGGACATAGGCACTGAAGTTCCAGCAAACTCCTGAGCCTTTTTCTTCTCAGTTCTTGGTCTCACCACTCCTTTTAGGTTCCAAGGAAGGTCTCTCACTCTTGATCCAGACAAGTAGTTTGGGAAATTATCAGTTCAGTGTCATTCTTCCTCCAGCCCACAGTGACACTTGTCTTCAATCCTTGCTTGCTACGGATTTTGCAGATGAGTGAGGGAAAAGGCAGCATGCCATTCTTCCTTCCAGCAACTTCTGACATTGACTTCACAATCCTCTCCCCCTTGTTCACAGCTAGCCCATTCTTGATTTTGTAGACTAAGAGTGTTGATTCCTTAGTTAATACAGTGACATCTTTACTTGGCAGCCAGTTGAAACAAGCTATCTTGTGCAAGACAGCACTAAGAGAGGTGAGTTTTGTGGTTGGCAAAGCATCTCTCCAGGTTTTAATCAACCCTCCAGTCAAGTCTTCCATCACATCATCAAGGTAGGGGTCCTCAGATTCATTAACAGTTGGGAATCCACAGATCTTGTTGATGGTGTAGGGTTCAATGTTGAAGACTATCCCCCTCACCCAAGCCTTTCCATATTTTGGAGATCTGTAGTCCCTGATCCACTTGGAGAGATTAAGGTAGAACTCCATGACAATCTCAGGAGAATAGTCACTCAACTCCATCACTGATTGTTGCAACCCTCTTGCCTCAAGCAAGTCCATCACCTTGTTTTCTTTGAAACTGGCCATCTCTACAGCTCTTTCAGTGTGAATCTCCCTTCTTTTGAAGGAATCCCACTTCTTCTCCAACTCTTGTGAAAGATAGTAAGGAGAAAAGTAGTCCCCCTCATCCTCAGGGAAGATCACATATAGCCCATACGTGTACTCTTCTGTCTCTGATGTTGCCTTAACATCAGCAGCAACATCCTACTCTTCTTCAGTCTTGTCCTCTTCCTTCTCCTCCTCTTCCTCTTCATCCTCAACATCCACCACCTCTGTTTCCTCTTCCATCACTTGCTTACCCTTCCTCTTTCTCTCAGCAGCAGCAGCACCAATAGCTTTTTTCTCTTCCTCAGCCTTTTTCTCGGCCTCAGCAGCCCTTTTCCTAGCTAATCTCTCAGCTTGTCCTTTCCTAGCCTCAGCACGTTGCTTAGCAGTCTCAGACATAGTTCTCAACTTATCCCTAGTGCCCTTGATCTTTTTATTTTGAGCCCTAATCCACTTCCTCACCGATTTGTCCACAGACTTATCCACGGACTTCTCCACAGATTTATCAACAGATCCACTACCCTCCCCCTCAACAGTTATATCAGCATCAATTTCAGGGTTGGGTTCAGCAATGTTTACCTCAATTTCAGGCTCATTGATGATGGGAGCGGTTGATTCAGAAGTTGGCTCAACATTGAAGGTCGATTCTCCCTGTTTGGACTTCTTCCCTCGTCGCACGTAGAGGATCACCTTCTTTTTGGCAGCAACAAGAGCATCATCTGATTTTGCAGCAGCACCCCTAGTGTGTGAACGGGTGCGTGCGACAGTGGGTTCACTTCCCAGGATAACATCTACAAGAGTTTGCATGGGAGACTTGCTTGCCATTGTTAGTAAAAAAGATTTGAGAGAATGTGCAGAGAAAATCGAGAGAAATTGAGAGTAGAGAGAGTAGTTTTGCAGAGTAAGCACATATAAGGAAATTACAAGCACAATTAAGAATATTAGAGTTTTAATTTCTGAAATAACCGTGAATAAGGAAAGAGAATGAATGTTAGTGGGCAGTTACAAAATTTAAATCAAATAAAACCTTCCCACTATGTTTTCCCGCACACATGCTTTGATGTTTAATTAACAGGTAACCAGAGCGGTTTTCAAAAATTCGAAAAATTATAAGTTCCTATTTTCAATGTTGGCCTGCGCCAGTGCACAATGTTGGGATAACATTTGATAACATTCAAATCAGAAGGTGGAGGTACCAGGGCAAATTCATGTGAGAGCTTGAGATACATCCAAAAATACATCTGAAACTTAACCAATATAGCAAGTGACTACCTCAGACATATTGTTCAGATCAAGATCATGAGTAAGCAACATAGATAACAAGAAACACATAGAGATAAGCAGTTATGAATTCAAGGAAAAATTCACTTCCACAGCATAGAAAGTCACAGAAAAGTGTGTCACCTGCAGTATATCACCCAAATTGTATGCCTCAACACATGAATTATACTCCCCCTAAGCCTAAACCGACACAACTCAACAACAAGAAAGAAACAATGCAGTTCTACATGGTACAAAAAAGTAATGTCAAATAGGCATATGGTAAACACTTGTGAAGAACTTCTCAAACCAGCACAATTCACATCTCTTTAAAATCTTTAGTATTTTCATAACTCATCTGAACCAAAAACTGAAGGTTGCTAAACACAAAGCTAATGTCACTACTAAATGAGGGCAGCGTGAACTCCACACACCCTAGTACCAACATTAACAGCAGCAAGTTAGGCAAGTACAAAGGACTTGAATGTTGGCAATTCATTTATCATGCACCCCAACACCCCAATTCCTTATGCATACTTGTTTACCAACCTGCATTCAAGAGAATCACCAAGTGATCAATGCTATTAAATGTAAGAAATCTAAACCTCAAACACCCTAGTAGAAAAGATCACCCTCATGCGTTACTTGGCCAAACAAACAGGAACATATAAATAAGCACAACTGAATAACATTGAAGCTGTCAACATCATGCACCCCAGCTTCTCCACATGTCATGTACACCTTTCATATGAATAAGACACAACTGAATAGACATCAAAGTAGTGAACTTTGTGTACCCCAACTTCTCCATATTTTAGGCTATGACAACCTCAGACAAACAGAAGAGTTTTATTACCTTTTCAAAACAAAGATGTGAAATTGATAACTAGAAAGAGTTGTTAATCATAGAGTTCAACCACACAAACCAAAACTGACAAAACAAAGATGAAATGAGATTCACAAGAAAATAAGTTCAATAAAGGAAAACAACAGAATACCTACTACACCACAACCAATATACCTGTGCTAGATAGTGGTGTTATGTTAACACTGGTTTCCTCAACATTCTTACATATTGCACATGCCAAGAGATTTCTTCAAGCTGAAGAATCTCTCACTATCTAAAGGTTTTGTAAACATATCAGCAAGCTGATTTGTTATCTCAATATGTTCAATGTTGATCACTTTGTCCTCTACCATATCTCTTAGGAAATGATGCCTTATGTCTATATGCTTAGTTCTAGAATGTTGGACAGGATTTCTAGAGATACTTATGGCACTTAGAGTGTCACAGAACATGAGAAGTGTATCACTATCTAGCCCATAATCTGAAAGCATGTGTTTGAGCCACACAAGTTGGGTAACACAGGTGCCAGCTGCTATATATTCTGATTCAGCAGTTGATAATGAAACACAGTTTTGCTTCTTGCTATACCAGGAGACCAAATTATTCCCCAAATAACAACAGCCCCCACTTGTGGATTTCCTGTCATCCATATCACCTGCCCAGTCAGAGTCACTGAAACCAACCAAGTTAGTGTTAGTGTCATAAGAATACCAAATGCCTAAAGGTGAAGTTCCAGAGATATATCTAAGAATCCTCTTCACAGCAATCAAGTGAGATTTCCTTGGCTCAGCTTGGTACCTAGCACAAATGCATACTGAAAACATTATGTCAGGTCTAGAGGCAGAGAGATATAGCAAACTACTAATCATGAATCTGTACAATGTTGGATCAACATTGCTGCCAGTGTGATCTTTTGTTATCTTCACTGAAAAGGACATTGGAGTTTTGCAAGGCTTGGACTCTTGTAGCTCAAATCTCTTCACCAGATTTCTTGCATACTTCTCGTGTTTCAGGAAGATACCATTCTCCAGCTGCTTAACTTGTAGTCCCAGAAAGTAATTGAGCTCACCAATCATGCTCATCTCAAATGTTCATGTCATAGACTCAAAAACTTTGTCTAAGGTAGACTTGTTAGTAGAGCCAAATACAATATCATCCACATAAATTTGAGCAATGCATATATCAGAGCTTTTTCTAAGGACAAACAATGTTCTATCACCATCTCCTCTATTGAAACCTAGGCCTAACAGAAAGTTAGTTAGCCTCTCATACCAAGCTCTAGGAGCCTGTTTTAAGCCATACAAAGCCTTCTCAAGTTTGTACACATGGTCAGGATGTTTATGATCAGCAAAGCCTTTAGGTTGTTCTACATAAACCTCTTTGTCAATTAAGTCATTCAGAAAGGCACCTTTAACATCCATTTGGTAAAGTTTAATCCTAAGACAGCAAGCAATAGCAAGAAGTAATCTAATTGATTTTATCCTAGCTACTGGAGCAAAAGTCTCATCAAAATCTATACATTCTACCTGAGTATAACCTTGTGCAACCAACCTAGCTTTGTTCCTCATAATCTCATCAGTTTTATTTTTGAAAATCCATTTTGTACCTATTACATTCACATGTGATGGCCTAGGCACTAGATTCTAAACTCTGTTTTTGGTGTATTGTAATAGTTCCTCTTGCATGGCATTAATCCAGTAACTATCCTTAAGAGCTTCAGTTACATTCTTAGGTTCAATGGAGGAAACAAAACAAGATGCATTATCAACAGTACATGAAGAAGACATGCAAACACACAGCTTAGCCATATCCTTCTAGTTGACCCTTTCTTTGTTGCGTGTTCTAACTCTTTCAATAATTTGTCCAATTACTTGAGAGGATGGATGATCTCTTTGTATCCTAAGAGGGGGATCTCTTCTGGATACAGGCACAACTTCATCTTCAGAATCGGATAGCACAGATGTTGGCCTAACATTGGGGGTTTCTGGTGTTAAGTCAACATTTGTTCCAGTTTCCAGTTCAGCATCTCCAGCGTCTGTGTTCAATGTTGAGTCCAATGTTGGAGCAACATCTGAACTAGTGACTTCTTCAGTACCTGCAGAAACAGTTAAATCATCAAAAATGACATTCACTGATTCTTGAACAGTAATCAATCTTGGATTGTAGACCCTGAAAGCAGCACTATTAGGAGAATATCCAACAAATATACACTTTTTATTTTTGGGATCAAATTTGCTCAAATAGTGTCTATCCTTTAGCTAACAACAGTTAATACCAAATTCATGAAAGTGTGCTACTGTTCGTTTTGAACCCTTCAAGATTTCATAAGGTGTCATAGTAGTACCAGGTCTAAGATAAACTCTATTACTAATATGACATGCAGTATTCAAAGCTTCATCCCAAATTTTCTTAGATAGGTTTCTAGAATTCAGCATTACTCTAGCCATCTCTTGAAGTGTTCTATTCTTCCTCTCAGCAATCCCATTTTGCTGAGATGTTTTAGGTGCAGAGAACTCATGGAAAATGCCTTTAGTTTCACAAAAATTAGCAAAGCTTACATTTTCAAACTCTTTTCCATGGTCAGACCTAATTCTTCCTACAGAAGTGCCATACAGATTTTTAATACTAGCATGCAAAATCTTGAATGTGTTGAAAGCCTCTGTTTTTTCTTTCAAAAACTTAATCCATGTATATCTTGAAAAATCATCAACAATAACAAAAGCATAATTCTTACCATTCAGGCTACTAACCTCAATAGGACCCATGAGATCCATATGTAACAAATCAAAGCAATTATTAGTTCTAAGGTTAGTACTCTGTACCTAAAGTGGTGGATGGACAGCTTTTGTTTGTTTACCTTTCAGGCAGTCTTCACAAACAATTTTACCTGGGCTAGTCAACTTTGGCAGTCCTCTCACAGCCTCTAACTTCTGTAGTTTCTCCAGATTTCTATAGTGCACATGTCCTAACTTCTTGTGCCACATGACAGATTCATCTACCTTGGCATGGTAGCATAAAGCCTCGTTTTGAGCAAGATAGCAGTTATCCTTTGATCTTGTACCTATCATGACACGGACATTGTCACTATTAAACACATCACGTGAACTTTTATCAAAAGTAACTAGCAAGTTATCATCACAAAGTTGACTTATGCTAATTAAATTTGCTTACAATCCTTCAACCAACAACACATCCTTGAGTGGTGGAAATCCTTCAACATCCAGTACTCCTTTTCCAATGATTTTCCCTTTTGTGCCTCCTCCATAGGTAAATGTTCCAACAGTCAAAGGGATTACATCTTTCATGTTGTCAATGTTTCCAGTCATGTGCCTTGAGCATCTACTGTCAAAATACCACTTACCTGCAAGGTTAGAGTAAACAACAGAGAAGACAACATTGCAAACAATTTTAACCTTAGGAGTTCTTAACTTTTCTATCCAAGTTCTACTTTTATGTCCTTCAACTTTGTTACCTAATGTTGGGATAACATTCAGATCAGAGGTTCTCCTAATATTGGTACTGCTATTAATTCCTGTTTTCTTCTCAATCACACTTCTGAATTTTTTACAATAAGGCTTAATGTGACTAGGTTGAAAACAATATTGACAGATAAAAGTAGGCTTTTTTACAGTGTTGACAGGAATTTCACTATTCACACTACTACTTTCCTTGATAAAACTAGCTATTAAATAGGCAGAATCAACATCTTGAGAGGAAAGTTTCTCAACATAGCCCAAACTATTTTTACCTTGATTTCCCATACTCAGCACTTCATCAAGCATAGATGTAGAGGAGTTCCATTTGTCAATGGTTTGTTCAGCTTTATCTAATTTTACCTTTACCTCTTTCAGTTCAGCCTCAGTTTTGTCAAGGTATTTCTCATACAGTTTCAGCATCTCCTTCATGCATCCAATCTCTTCCTTCAGCAGTTTGTGGTAGATAGACTTCAGGTCTTCAATGATTTCCTCTTGGGATATTTCTCCTTCAAAGAAATATTCTTCATCTAGATTCATTGAGCCATGAAAACAATCAAAGTTAGATTCATCAAAGTAGGACGCAAGATAAGGTTCAGTATCAGTATCATATTCATCCCAATCTGCAAAGAAGGTCTCATGTTCTAATGTTGGATCATGAATGTTGGGGTAACATTGAGATCCGAAGCAGTTCATGGAGTCTTCTGGCGTCCAGTCAATCTGAGTGAGCAGCGCAGCAGTTTGAACCTCTTCTGATTGTTCTTCAGCTTCTCCAGAACTAAAGTCATCTTCATTGAAATCATCTACACAAACCCAATGAGAATTTCCTCTTTTTCTAAGAGTGTTAGCACATTCATTAGCCATATGACCATATCCTTTACATTCAAAACATTGAACATCTTTTAACTTATCAGCTTCTAAATGAGTAGGTTTTCATGTCATGTACTTTACAAACTTAGGAGGTAATTTCTTATAACCTGCATAACTATTACTAAGATTCTTTTCTTTACCTTTTCCTTTAAGGTTTAGCTTATTAAATTTCTTAGTAATTTTACCATAGTTTGAAGAAATTAATTCACATTCATCGTCACTTTCAATCTCAAGACTTGATCCTCTTAAAGCAATAGCCCTATGTTTGCTAGGTTGTGAGGCAAGCTCCATCTCAAATTCTCTAAGAGTATTCATCAAGACTTCAGACTGTAGATTAGCAAGGTTTCTAAATTCACTCATTGCAATTTTCTTGAGAGCAAATTTAGATGACAGTGTTCTCATAGCTTTATAAACCCTTTCTTGATTAGTCATAGCAAAACCTAGATTTTCACATTGGTTAGCAATATCAAGAATTTTCTCAAAATAACTGTCAACACTTTCATCTTCACCCATCTCAAGTTTTTCAAATTGCAGAAGCAGTTGTCTATATTTAGAATCTTTAACAGTAGAATCTCCTTCACAATATAATTCAAGTATATCCCAAGCATGTTTGGCTTTTGTACAATTCTGGATTAACTTAAACATGTGATGATTAACCCAACTAAAGATAGCATTACGAGCCTTTTCATTAGAGTTATAGAGACTTACCTCTGCTGCTGTCCAGTCTGCTTCTGGTTTTGGTACTAGATCACCTTCACCATCTCTTGGTAATGTTGGAAGAGAGTATCCATTGATCAAGGATTGCCAGGCTCGAATATCAATTGCTTTGATGTGAGACCTCATCCTGATCTTCCAATATGCATAATTGGAGCCATCCAAAACTGGAATCCTGTTGGTATTAGGATTGACACTGTCCATGGTGTTGTATCACCTCCAAACCACTAGTGTAGTCGGTGTTTGGCTCTGACGCCAATTGAAAATTGTCGGATCGTGGATTGACACAACAACTTTGAGAGTTAAGCTAGCGTTGCCTTAACTCTATTGTGATCTTCTTGATTAGAGTAACATGCAGCGGAATTAAGAACACAAGAAGATATAATTTTAAGAAGTTTTCAATATTATTAAAAACTTCCGAGCCTTAGGCCAAATAACCATAAAGGTTTTAACAAAAATGTTCCTCACAACAATTCACTCACGCTCTTTGTTGATCGGACTCAACGAAGCAGACAAGTAAGAACTACTTAACTTCTATGAACTAGATGTAAATAGTTGATACAAAAACTTCGCAAAAGCAAGACGAAGACAATACAAAGTATGATTAATCTCTCAGATTATTTAGCACGATTGTCTTGTCTTCATCTTGATGAACTTCACATCTTTTATAGATTTTTTGAAACTTGCACGCCAAGATGTGTTGTTCACAGTTTTGGTAACTCTTGTTGTTTCCTTGTTGAATTTTGCCTTCATTGTGAACTTCATATCTTTCCTGAATATGTGTTTCCTTTATTACCAATCTAACAAGGCAACACATCTTCTTCAAATCGGAGAATCCTGGAAAGAATCAAAGTTGCAGAGAATCCAATTTGTTTCCTTCTTTTGAAAGCGTGTTGAGTTGACTAATTCAACTTGGCTTGAATTATGGAAACTTCAAGTAAGGAATCATCCATAGCTCTTTCTTATGATTAAGATACCTTCCTAGACATAAACATAAACAACTAAAACCGTGGAACTTGATTAATAGGTGAATAAAGGCAAAACTTAAATTTGGAAACTAAAGCACAGTTTTCGCACAGACTCTCGGCTTTCAATGTTATCCTCAATGTTGACCCAACATCGTCTAACATTTCATCGTCTAACATTGATTCCAGAAAACCCTGCACTTTCACAATGATTACATGTATAATACTTATCTAGTTGGAATTATCACATTAATAGTTGCATTGACAGTTATCTTCAGTCTCAAATCGGTATTGATACGCCCATTATAAGTGATAGTAGTGACAGTTCCATTTATAGGTGGGTTTTTTATCAATGCCAAACTAGTAATGAAAGCGAGATGTCTAGTATGCCAACAAGCACAGATAGTAGATAGTAGTGATTTAAATGTAACAGAAGAGTCTAATGATTTCTGTCGAATTCAAAAATACAAGCATTTGTGGGTTCAATGCGAAAATTGTTATGGATTAAATTATAAGACATTTTTGAAAATAAAACAGAATATTTGTGAACAATGTGGATATCATTTGAAAATGAGTAGTTCAGAAAGAATCGAACTTTTGTTTGATCTCGGTACTTGGAATCCTATGGATGATGATATGGTCTCTTTGGATCCCATTAAATTTCATTCTGGTGAGGAGCCTTATAAAGATCATACTGATTCTTATCAAAGAAAGATGGGATTAATTAAGGATGTTCAAATAGGAGTAGGTCAACTAAATGGTATTTCAATAGCGATGGGGGTTATGGATTTTCAGTTTATAGGGGGAGGGGTAGTATGGGATCAGTAGGTGGGGAGAAAATCACCCGTTTGATTGAGTACGCTACCAATCAATTTCTAACTCTTATTATAGTGATTTCTAACTCTTATTATAGTGTGCGTAGGGGGGAGGGGGTATACAAGAAGGAAGTTTGAGCTTGATGCAAATGGCTAAAATATCGTCTGTCTTATATGATTATCAATCAAATAAAAATTTATGTTATGTACCAAACCTTACATCTCTTACCACAGTTGGGGTAAAAACTAGTTTTGGTATGTTGGGAGATATCATTATTTCCGAACCCAACTCCTACACTGCATTTGCTGGTAAAAGAGTAATTCAACAAACATTAAATAAAACAGTACTTGAAGGTTCACAAGGGGCTGAATATTTATTCCAGAATGGCTTATTTGACCTAATTGTACCACGCAATCTTTTAAAAAGCATTTTGAGTGAGTTATTTCAATTTCACGCCTTCTTTCCTTTGAATTCAAATGAAATCAAGTAGAGCACACTAAGTTCAATTGTTTGTAGCTAACAAGTAGTTAGCTCTTCGGAATCAAAGAAAATGAGAATGGAGTTTTCTTTGGTAACCTAAGATCTAATTGTAGAAAGAATCAAAGGTTGCGAATAACCCATTTTTTAGTTTTAGCTAGATTTTCGATTACAAATCAAGAAGTCGCTATCAATCCAACAAGATAAAAAGGGTGAGTTGTTTCTTTCGTGAAATTGGGCAAATAAAACAAATTGAGTCTTACGTATCTAATCAAATTCAAATATGGTAAAGATAGATATATTGTTTTTTATCTTTCTCCACATCCCAAAATTAGAATTCCAATATGTAAATAAGTGCTATAAAAAAGACAGTATAATTAAGCATTTGTTTTAATCTTGTTCATGTAGAATGACGAATAAGTTCATTTATTTAGTTCTATATTCCTTTGGCTTATTCCATATACTCATTTAGATATGCATATACTTATATATGTATCTCTACTAACACTACGAATTTGCAAATTGCATTCATTATTATTATTATGAATTAAGAATAATTATAGTTATTAATAGAAAATATATAAAAAAATAGGTACAAATAGTAAATCGAGGTATCCAGTTTATGACAACTTTCAATTTTCCCTCTATTTTTCTACCTTTAGTGGGTCTAGTATTTTCAGCACTTGCAATGGCTTCTTTATATCATCAAGATCAAAAAAAAAGCCAAGATTGTTTTTAAATCCGAGCAAACCCAATCACAAACATATTTTTGAAACTTAGACTTGTAGCATAAATTTGATATCTTTTTTCCCGTCTGAGCAAATGATTTTTTCGTGATGTCTTTACGGGATCGCATATCTCTTTATTAGTTCCTACTTGTGGTGCACAATTTTCTGGAATGTAGGTTATGATCATTTCGATAGAAAGGAAGAAATAGTGTGTATATTTCATTGGGAATTTCCTGGAAAAAATCGTCGAATATTTCTCTGATTCCTTATAAAAGATAATCAATCTATTAAAATAGAAGTTAAAGAAGGTGTATATGCTTGTCGTGTCCTTTATATGGACATTTGAGGCTTAGGGGCTATTCCGTTGACCCGTACTAATAAGAATTTTACTCCACGAGAAATTGAACAAAAAGTCGTGGAATTGGCCTATTTCTGCGTGTACCAACTGAAGTTTTTTGATCAATAGGATTGGGTTGAAGAACGAACGCTTTCTCAACAGAAGGAAAAAAATAAGAGAATCCTTTTTGTGGTTTGTTATGTGTATGCATGTCTATGTAACTCAATTCAAACAAGTAAGAAATTGAACGACTAGATCAATTCATCTCATAAAACGAACCATCTCGAAAGAATTTAATTTCCCTTTTTTTTAAGTTCAATATTTGTTGTAAGTGATACTTTAGATGCAGATAAATCGTATTTGTAAATGATTCCTTTTTGTCAACCGACCTTTTTATTCGTTCTTTTGTGTTTCTTACTAACCAACTCTTAATAATGATAACTGGTCCATTTCTATCTTGTTTTGCTACTCGTTTTCTGATCATCACAATGTCATTCTCCCAACTATTCTATTATTGGCTATCAAAAAGGAGTTCTTTTGTCTCAAAATTGGAATCATTTTCATTCCTTATAGTAATTATTTTGGTCATTCATCTAAAGAAGACACTTGTTTGGAATTTGATAAATTGAGATATGCAAAGATCTTTTTTTTTGATTATTTCTTTATTCGAATTAGAAGTAGAGTCTTAGTCTAGTTTTGTATTCTTTCTCATCACCCATCATAATGCTCTCAAATTTCTGTAGAACAATTTGAAGTCTAGCTTCTTTAACACTGGCATCTCCCTCACAACGAGTTCGTAGGAGCAACCAGGCTTGCTTGGCAGTTGTACACAATTGTACTAACCTGAACATATGAGAATCAATCCAGCTGAAGATGGCATTCAGTGCTTTCTCATTATTGACTACTTCACTGACTTCTGCTTGAGTCCAGTCAGCTTCAGGTTTTAGGTGTACATCATTGTCATCGTCTCTGGCTGTCATTGGTGGAGTGTAGCCACCAATGATTGATTTCCAAGATCTGAGATCTAAGGATTTGATGTATTGTCTGAGCCTGGTCTTCCAATAGGCATAATTTGTCACATCCATCACTGGTAACCTGTTGTTAGTATTGGGGTTCGCATTATCCATGGTATGGTACCAAATCCAAAAACCAATGAATTAGGTGCTTGGCTGTGACGCCAATTGTAAACGTATGGACCAGGATTGGTACCCTTTTGTTTTGATACACACACTGTGTGTACAATGAATATTGTGACAATACCAATTGTATTCAGTGTTGTCCCAACACTCGTTGTAGAGTATTTGATCAACAGAATAAAGAACACAGTGAGATGAAATTTAAGCAGGTTATATGAATACAACATGCCGAGCCTTACAGCCCAATAATCACTAAACATTAATTCAATGACTTTACCAAATACAAATGAGTAGGAACCCAATCCTAATACTAGCTAATCTATGAGCTATAGTTTAGCTAGATAAAACTCAGTAAAACAAAACCAACTAAATACAAGAATTACTTCTACACTTTTAGAACTTAATTTTAGTCTTGTTGTTGTTCTTAATGTCGAGCACACCTCTTTATAGGATTTGATCGTCTATGAACAACGGCGTGATAGACACGAGTTATTGATTTCTCTCTTGTCACTTGGATAACTCCGAGATCTTCTTCAGCATTATCTCCATAAGACCTTCAACTCTTATCTTCAAGATCTTTTGTGAATCTTCGGCTTTTATCCCTTCGTTCCTTAGTAATGTTTTGCACGCTCTTTGATACTATGAAATATTCACAGATAACTACAACTGGAGAAATAGATGAGTTTATGAATAAAGGCAAAATAATATAATTAATATAATTAAATCGGCCAAAGCAGTGTTGAGTTCAGTGTTGTGCCAACACCTCTTTCTAGAGTGTTGGACCAACACTCATTGTCAACACTTGCACTTTCAGTATAGTTTGTAATAATGTTTATTTCGTGACTTATTGGTTGTTTGTTGTGACAGATTTCCTAAAGACTATTCCTAATATGGGGTTCTGTATAATGACTTATTTTGTTGGAAAGCATAAATTGGCATTTTCTCTTAATTTTTTGTTCCAAAAATGTGTTCACAGGAGAGGATTTCAATGACATGATCTCAGTATCTAAAAAGTGGATTTTATAGCACGCTCATGTGTACTTTCATGTGATTATATGATGTGGCACTTCCAATTTTTGTAGTTTTGTGGAATGCTTTGTTGAAAAAAAGTGCACATTTTTTTTACCCGTGACTCTTCTACTGCACATTCATGCCTACATTTCCTCTTATTTAATGAAGTGGCATGAGCCATAATGTTGATTCCCAACATTATCTTCCAATGGCTAGTTTAAACTACCCTACTGCACTTCAAGCAACTACTTTCTACGGTCCTGATTGGGATGAGGACCTCGACCGCCTGCTAATAGTGCTGTTAAAGGCTGAGGTAGCAGCACCAACTAGTTGTGTTCCCCTGGATAACTGTAGACATCTAGAAATGATCTTGAACAACACTACCGACTATATTAACTTCAAAAAGCAAAAAAAAATCACCAGCGATGAAATTTTGTATCGGTTCAAGCTGCTACGCGAGCATCATTTGTGTTTTAGGTCTATACTAGTATTGGATTCGGCTACTTGGGATCTCAATGACAATACGTTCTATATGCATGATGATATGTGGGAGGCCGTTTGTGAGGTATTCTTTTTTTGACTTATTATTACACATTTGCATTTTACTTGTTTGTTGAAAGAACTCTAAGCGTGGTTGCGTAATAAGATGCATAGATGGGGTCACTGTTATAAAGAAAGGGGCAAATTTACATGGTGGGATCTTGCAACCATTTTCGGCTAACCAACAATTGAAGCTACTCTGATCTGCAAAACTCCTATAAGCAGGCCATTAAGAAGAACCGTGCAGATCATTGATCTAACAAGTAGGTTTACTAACATCTAAAATAACATTATTTCAACGTTTGTGTGATATGGTTCTAATATACATTCCGAAAACAGGGACAAGGGGAACACCTCCACGATTTTCAGTTGAACCTCATCCCGGTGTTGCCCCGGACAATTGCTCAGGAACAGATGCCGGCCAAAGCAGGGTTGTTCAAATCAAGAAGGAACACAATGGGGGAAAAAGGGATATTGAGGTAACATGAGCTCAGTGTCTTCTTCAAGCGAGAAATTGGCCGAGTTTTAGGCCTTGTATGGTCATTTTTGAGGATTTGAACTAGCTACTATTTAACTATGATCTGCTATTCTCGTGTAATAAATTTGGATGCTAGTGTAAAGGAGAGTAAACAGAATCACTCAATACTTTAAAAGGTAGGAAAATAAGAATGCGTAAGTATAACCAAGCGCAAAAAGTCATCAAGTCATAGTTTTAATTTACTACATGCATTTGATTCGCCAAAAACTATGGGGACCCATTCGAGGGTTCCAACCACCCATCAAGGTTGGCAAATCACAAAAGAATGAGTGTGCACTCTTTCAACCTGCATTTCTCACAAAATGAGTGTACACTCCCTAGGTTAAAGCATTGTTCCAACCTAAAATAACAATTAAACAGTCGCAGAATTCATGGAATAACATCGAACCATTGTTCATAACTTAGAAATATTCTTGATATCAAATCCTCCCTCCCAACTTCCCACCCTTCTTCTTCATCGGGACCTTAATATACCCAAAACGTGAATTTGGAGGCAACCCTGTGAAGACATCAGCATCCTCCTTCGAGTGAGCAAGCCTGTGCAGCATTTCAATCCTCTCATCTTCCCCATACCTTCTATGTCCTGCAGCATTGCAAAAAGCCCTTTGCGTTTGACTGATGTGGGATCTTCCTCCACAACAACTGGTTGCACCACCAGTTGTGCGATCCCCTCAACAGCGCCATCTAACTTACTTATAAAGACATCGACATAGGGTGGTAGGGTCATAGTGCCAGCAATAGCACCCATGTATCCTTCTTTACTCTCTTGAGACCCTTCTCCTTCTTTATCCTTTTCAAGAGATGCTTGGGTGTGCACATGCCTCCAGGAGATGACTTAGATGGACCAGGAGATGACATTTTGCAGGACCAGACTTAGAAGGTCCATTACTGATTTGGCTATAGGTCGTTTTATATATATGTGAGTCTCGGTTACAAGTGAGTGGTCCAGTAATATAACGAGCCTATCTCAAATCAGACCTACACTACGAGTCTCGTGTAGGCTTGGTCCGGAACACCTCGGATCTTCGCCTCGATGCTTGGATGGGAGCGGAATATCGGTAAATAGATCGAATAGACGTCGGTGATTGCCTTCGATGTGACGTCGAGGATGACCCCCGATGTGAGATCGGTGATGAAGTGGTATGATGTGTCACATGTGTGTGTTGTAGTCAAGATGTCGAATTAGATATCGAAAGAGACATCGGTGATGTATTTCGATATGGCGAGTGGTAGCTGAGGGATAATTAATTACTTCTCTTGGGATCTGGGCACCGCGTATTTATAGACATCGGGATCCGGGGACCACAGTAACATATCGGTGATGATTACCGATATGACATCGAAAGTGATCCCCGATATGCTCCAAAATGGGCCTGGTTTGGGCCTGGCCCAAGATGCGGGAAATGCCCATATCATGTAGTCCCCCAATTTGGGGATCCTTATCTTAGAGATAAGGATTCGCAAATTTAATTTAAAATTTCTGGGTTACCTGTACCTTTCGTCCCGCCAGTTCAAATGACGGAGATCAAACTTGTGGGGAGTGCACTTGTGATGAACGCCGAGTTTGATGTCCTCGTTTGAATTCTAGTTCCCTTGGTATTTGGGTTCCTTGAAAATTATGATGGGGTTGCCGGGGCAGTTGTTATATTCTCGCGGCTCTTCGCGTAGTAGGGTATGATGTCGGGTTTTAGCTTCGATCTTATGTCGAGACTCATATTCGATCTGATTTCGAAGGTGTATTTCGATGTAGTAAGGCGTCTGTGTATTGGTAGGGTGATGTCCCATGCACGCCTGTCCGTCTCCATTTCCTTCATCACATCGAATATCGTTACCGATGTTATATCGAAACATAGTTTCGGTCTAGTTTCTCCGATGTCTATAAATGGGCCGTCAGGAAGGTAAAAAACCCACTTTGGCTTCTAGCAAAATTTCGTTGTTCCTTCGAAAGACACATCGAATTTGACTTTCGATATAGATTTCGACCTCTCTTTCGACATCTATCTTTGATTTGAATTTTCGGTATCGAATTCGATACTTTTCCCGATATCACTTTCGATCTTGCCTTTCATCCTTTAGAGCGTTAAATATGTCGTTTGCCGTGGGTAGTGTTGGTGCAGATTTGCCTGAAATGGATTTTGAAGAGGGTGGAGTCGTATTCTCCGAAAATGAGATGTTTGGACCTGAACAACTGACTGGTGAACAGGGCGGTGCCGGATTTTCTGCTCCGCCCGAAGTTGCTAGCCCTGATGTGGATGAATGGGGCTTTGAGGCCAACCCCCCGAAATATAAGACCTCTGAGAAGTACAAGGATATGAAGTCTCGTGTTCCTCATCATGCCGGTTATTATTCTGACAAGTATGACATTCCTGAGGGGTATAAGGTCATATTCCCCAGGGCGGATCAATGAATGCATACTCCACCAAAACGTTGCATTACTGTCAGCGCCAAGCACTTCAAGAACGGGCTGCGCTTCCCGATTGATCCTGCGGTTAGTGCTATTATAGCAAGTATCGGGGTCTGTTTGGGATAGCTATCCCCCAATTCTCTGGGCTACATTGTAGCTTTCATTTGTGTTATGAGGGTGTTGGGTGCCCCTTGCGGAGCTAACGAGTTCTGGGAGCTTTTTAGCGTCATGGTCAACCGTAAGGGTGGTGATAGAGGGTTCTTCTGTGTGCGAGCCCAGACGGGACTTAGGTTCGTGCAATATACTCAAACCAGCTATGGATTTGGAAATAAGTGCGAGTATATGTATATCCAGGAGAGGACGGCTAGAGAGTTTGATGCGCTTCCTAACGTGTGGTGTGAAGACACCAAATATGAGAGACGAACCGCTGTTGGGCGTACTGCACATAGCCTCGATTTTCTGAGGAAGTTGATCAAACATCCGTACGACGGTACCTTGCTTTGTAGTGACATAATTCTACGAGCAAGTGGGATATCTCTCGTGCGGTATAACGGTCCCTATACGCTCGGTAAGTGTTATATCTTTGGAAATTGATATCTTCCCCTCGATTTATTTCTTGATCCTCTCTTTTGTGTGTTTCACAACCGAGATGGTGGAGTATTGTAGTCTGGATGCGATAGTTGAACGTAGACAGCCGGGGGCCAAAACCGCTACGGATGACGCCCCTCCACTCGTCAAGAAGAGGGCTCGTGAGGGTGTGCACAAGAATGCGAAGAAATCTATGCCCTCCTCGAGTGAAAATACTGTCGGGGTGGGTAATGCTTCGCAATCTCAACCTGACTTGGTGTTGGGACGTCCATGGGGCGAAAGAGAAGGGCAGAGGAGGGTAGCTCAAGTGGCGATCACATTGGTCTCTTTTGCTCTATAAGTAGTCTTTATGCCATTCACTGTGTATTTGCTTTGGGTTTTCATTTGATTGAGCGATCAAGTCCTTATTGTGGACGTGCAGGTGGCTGGTTTCCTGAAAGGTATCTTGACGATGGCCATTAAAGGTCAAGCGGATCACGCCGAGTCGCTCCGGGTTACCAACGGTTTGCTCGAGAAACTGGGCGAATACGATCCTGTTGCAGTTGTACAGCTCCAGCATGAGAGAGACGAGGCCATGGATATTCTAAAGGCCAGCGAGAATAATGTGGGAGCTCTGTTAGATGAGAATAAGAGGTTGATCGGAGAGCTTAATGAGTCTCGACTTATCGCTGGTCAAGAAGCATCTCGTCGGGAGGCCCTTGAAGCTGAGGTCGCCGTTCTGAAGGACCAATTAGCCCAGGCTGAAAGGCACATGCGGTGCATGACGCTGAGCAAAGGCCAACTGACCAGTGCGGCCAAACAGTTCCTTCTGAGTCGGTCGTATAAGATGATATGTGCTGAGCGGGGCTTGCTAGAACGGGAGGAAGCCAAGGCCTCTGTCATAGGTCAAATCCAGCTGGACGGTGGTTTCAAGGATGGTTACGACCCTTCGGCCATAAACCCATTGAAGGGGCCGGACGGGGAATTCCCTGAGGATTACGATGATGATGACGAAGATCTAGAACCAGAGGCGGAGTACCATGAGATCGTCGAGCAGAAGAGTTTGGCGTTAATACACATCAAAGGAGCCCCTCGTTATCCTGGTTGAGATTCTAGGAGTTAGTATTTTTTCTTTCGGCGCAGTTGCCTCCTGTAATATGATTCCTGGTTTTACCTGTTAATTCAATCGATCTTTCCTGCATATCCTGATATATATTTGTTCATACATAATCCATAGTGTGATTGCTCGTGTTACTGTTGGTTTTCTTTGTTATGTCACGTGTCGGTCATACCGGATTATGTCGAGTAATTATGGTTATTGCATTAAGGTGCCGCTGTTTCTGTTTTTTACGTATAACCCGTTGTCACATGGGAACTGTTGCTGTTGCACTGTTGTTGTTGACCCTGTTATTACAGGGAATTTTTTCTTGAACCGACCCCGTTATCACAGGGAATTTTTTTTTTTTTTAATCGACCCCGTTATCACAGGGGATTTTTCTTGGATTGGCCCTGTTATCACAGGGAATGTCTTCTTGCACCAACCCCGTTATCACAGGGAATTTTTCGAATCGACCCCGTTATCACAGGGAATGTCTTCTTGAACCGACCCCGTTATCACAGGGAATTTTTCGAATCGACCCCGTTATCACAGGGGATTTTTTTTGGATCGACCCCGTTATCACAGGGAATTTTTTCTTGAATCAACCCCGTTATCACAGGAAATTTTTTCTTGAATCGACCCCGTTATCACAGGGGATTTTTTCTTGAGTTGGCCCAGTTATCACAGGGAATATTTCTTTAATCGATCTGTTACCGTTCATGGGTAGGAGCCCGCCCGTTATCACAGGGGAACTCATTACCGCTCATGGGTAGGAGCCTTTTCTTTGTAGATGACCTGTTACCGCTCATGGGTAGGAGCCCGCCCGTTATCACATGGGAACCCGTTACCGCTCATGGGTAGGAGCTTTTTCTATGTAGATGACCCATTACCGCTCATGGGTAGGAGCCCGCCCGTTATCACAGAGGAACCCGTTACCGCTCATGGGTAGGAGCCTTTTCTTTGTAGATGACCCGTTACCGCTTATGGGTAGGAGCCCGCCCGTTATCACAGGGGAACCCGTTACCGCTCATGGGTAGGAGCCTTTTCTTTGTAGATGACCCGTTACCGCTCATGGGTAGGAGCCCACCCGTTATCACAGGGGAGCCCTTTACCGCTCTTGGGTAGGAGCCTTTTCTTTGTCTCTTTGACTATGTCTGTTGGTGACTCTGTCGTCGTTGAATCTGTAGGTCATTAAGCCCTGTAAAATATTATAGACAAGAAAGATTTTCGAGATAAAAGCTAATACGAAAGCACGAGATGACGTGCATGTGTTATTGGAGGGATGTTCCCTCAATATGGGAATATCAGTTTTACACAAGAAATAGTGTTTCCATTGTGCGCTATCGTGCCTGTTGTACCTGTTTGTACCTGTAAGAGGGCGATGTGTTAAATATATATCTAGGGGAACATTCCCCAATTGTTTGTGCCATTCTCTACACTTCTATAATGCCCGCTCAGGACATATCCCTGCATCAAATATGAGATTGCGCCAAGCAAAAAATAAAAAGGTAATAAAGGATAACGGTCGAAGGCTAGGTAAACGAAACCCGCCTACGTATCCCGTTGAGTGGGGAATCAGACTGGCGTAGTTCCCCCTGTTTTAAGTTACATGTCGACCCACGACGGGGCAAAATAAGAGATAACGGTCGAGGGCTAGGTAAACCTAACCCGCATGTGTATCCCGTTTAGTGGGGAATCAGACCGGCGTAGTTCCCCATGTTTTAAGTTTACAGACCAACCCACGATGGGGTAATGTTTCCGTTGTTCGAACATAATTTAAAAACTACTGAAATTTAAAATATTGTTCTGTTTGCTCCTCATGGCGATCACTCCGTGCGCGGAATGTATTCTTGGTGCGGGACTTGTATTTCCTGTCTCCTTCTGATTCTTGGGTGCTTCAGCGAGTCCACGTAGCACATCCATTCTTGTACCTGGTCACCTATAATCTCACCAACTCCTTGAGGCGTCGGGAATTTAATCTTCTGATAATAAGTAAAGACCACTGCCCTGATCTGGTTGAGCGCCGGTCGGCCAATAATGGCGTGGTAGGGAATCAGTGTGACCCGGGTGCGTGGGCTTCTGCCAAACATGGTAGGCAATATAACTTGTCCCAGCGGCACTACTTCTGCTCCACCAAATCTGGTCAACGGGGTGGATACCGGCTTTAGCCGGTCCGGGGCTATCCCCATCTGCTCATAGGCCTTTGAGAATATCAGGTTTGCGGAGCTCCCGCTATCCACCAACACTTTATGCATCTGATAGCCATCCACATTAATCGTGATAACCAGGGGGCAATCTAGCTTCCATGCGGTCAAGGCCAATGGACTAAGCTGCTCCAAGTCTCTCTTGGTGAAAGAGATCTCCTGCTCCAAGTATGCTTCCGGTATGATTGCGTTGGTGTACCCAACATAGGTTCTATCCTGGAGTCTTCGCGTTATGGTTTCTCGGCCGTGAGCCGTGTCAGCTCCCAAGCCTCCCCCGTTGATCACATTTATAACGCCTCTGCTCGGGACATTCACTATGGTCCTCCCTAGCTCCTCGGGTGCCTCAAGCGTCTTCTGCTTTCCTCTCCCGGGTGAGTAATCTCTTTTAGGGGATGAGGAACGTTCTGCTCCTCTAGCATCCTCTCTGGCGCTCCTGACAAACTCGACTAGTTTCCCTTCTTTGATCAATCTTTCGATTTCACTCCTCAGGTGAGTACAATCCTCCGTCCTATGTCCAGGCTGACGGTGGTACGCGCAGTATTTGCCCGACGACTTTATCCCGGGAGTCTCATTCAATGGCCTGGGTTCCATCAACCATCTGTTTCTCTTTGCCACGACCATCACTTCCAGAATGCCTCTATTCAACGGTGTGTACGTCCTCAGAGGCCTTTTTCTGTTGCGACCTCTGTCTGTATTCCTGTTGGGAAATGAACCTTGACCCGTTGCCATCATCTCGTCCGAGAACGAGGTCCTGCCGCAACCCTTCCAATGACTATAAGTCACCTTCCTCGTCAACTCCGCCCTCTCGCGGTCAAGTCGTTCCATCCTTCTTGCTATCTCTCGGTCCAGGGTCCTAGGGTCCCGTCTCTCTGACCTGTCATAAGCAGCGGGCGATATCTCTCTTAATGAGTCCCATGTATCCTCCTGTTCGTCATATCCCTGCCTTGCCCTTCTCTCACTCGCTTGGGATTCATGGGGGCCTTGCCCGAACGTCCCTTGTCATTTGTTCCGCCAGTCGTGGAAGCAAAGTCTCCAATGTAGTGTCAAGCGCCGCTTTTACAGAAGCGTTGATCTGCACTAGCATCTCCGGGGTTATGGCGGCATGGGGAATGGTGCTCTGACTTGCAGCCATTATCTCTTCTGAGCTGAGAAGATCCACGTTTGGCATATCGGTCATCGGGACATCTGTCGTGGGGTTTTCAGTGGTCGGGCCCTCAGTAGCAGGTTCTGCCGTATTTGGCATGGTAGTGGTTGGACCAGGATTCGTGGCTCGCGATGGCCTCTCGGGCCCGCGCCCACGTCGCAGTTCATTCTGTGCTGGAGGAAGCTCCATCTCAGCTTGGGTCATCGTCTGTTCTTGGTCAATAGGCTGTTGAGGGGTTTGTGTGTCCTCCATCTTGGCGCTCTTAGTCACAACTCCGATAATCTTTAGATCGGGTCCTCCTTCCTTGCATCTCGGCGTCTTTGTCTGGGAACTGGTGTTCCCACAGACGGCGCCACTGATTTGGTTATAGGTCATTTTATATATATGCGAGTCTCAGTTACAAGTGAGTGGTCCAGTAATATAACGAGCATATCTCAAATCAGACCTACACTACGAGTCTCGTGTAGGCTTGGTCCGGAACACCTCGGATCTTTGCCTCGATGCTTAGATGGGAGCGGAATATCGGTAAATAGATCGAATGGATGTCGGTGATCGCCTTCGATGTGACGTCGAGGATGACCCCCGATGTGAGATCGGTGATGAAGTGGTATGACGTGTCACAGGCGTGTGTTGTAGTCAAGATGTCGAATTAGATATCGAAAGAGACATCGGTGATGTATTTCGATATGGCGAGTGGTAGCTGAGGGATAACTAATTACTTCTCTTTGGATCCGGGCACCGCGTATTTATAGACATCGGGATCCGGGGACCACAGTAACATATCGGTGATGATTACCGATATGACATCGAAAGTGATCCCCGATATGCTCCAAAATGGGCCTGGTTTGGGCCTGGCCCAAGATGCAGGAAATGCCCATATCAATTACTTTGAGCCCCACATTCACCCATGTCAACATTCACACAGTGGTAATCTGTGTAGGAGCTTCTTGTCCCTCCAAGTCTATTTTGATAACTAGATGTCATATGACCTTGATTATTGATGATATCCTCCGTTGCAGCGCTAATGTCCTCAGCCCCATTCCCGGTTGCCCTGTCCTTTCCAAAGATCTTTGCCCAGTCATCTTAGAACTTGAACGGCTGGTTAACGTAAGGCTCACAGTAGAGGTGTACGTACAATTATGTGTTAGTTAATTTTCATACATCCTAGTAAAATGGTGTAACAGATACTCGCATACAAAAAATGTTGCCACCTTCATATAGTCCCTCATCCACCCATCACTTTCAAACTCAATTGTCTTGGTCAAATCGTTCAGCCATGCTCCACCACCACTGCCTTCAAACATTTGGTACAGATGATGGTAATCTTTTTTCCAAATAGTCATCTTGGACTGATCTGCAGGGTTGCCTTATGGTCAGTATCTAGTAGTATCACCTTCATTCCTTTCTCCAACTTCTCTAAGTAGCCAGCCCTGAAGTAGTTGCCGGTCTTTAGACCACTATATGTTTTGTCTTTCAGAATAGCCATTAGATTATCCTCTTCCTCCCTTGTCCATGCCCTGCGGGATCCCTTAGGCTTTCTCATTTTTGCTGCCCCACGAGTTGGTACTGAGTTGGTACTTGAAGCAGTAGCCATACCTGTACAAATTCAAAGAAGAAAAATCTAATTTCACAACAAAAGTTCAACATCCTCAATCAATATCCAAATGAAAATGAACATCAATATCACAACCAAATATCCTAAACACAATGTATTCCTCATCGTTACAACGCAAGCATACTCAATTAAGAAACCACTTTGATATCAAATGGACATGCATCACATACAACGAATCTCAAATGACTTCACAATCAACTATAAAACAAAACTAGCATAAAATTCCAAATGAGTAAAAAATAATTAAAATTGTTCATAATGTTTCATTCGTTATAACGGCGATCAGCTCGCCAGTCGTTTCACATGCGCATTGCGATTTCATCTCTAAAATTGGCCCAAGCTGGAGAATTTTGCAGGCCCTCCACGAAGTCATTATGAGGGTCAAGATCATCATCTTCGTCATCCTCATCATCTGAATCAGATGAACTTGCCTCAGGATCGAAAGTCATCTGCTGTTTGATGAAATTGTTAAGGAGAGCTCCCGTTATAACACATCTATTTTGTACTTTCAAAGGGTATTGCGATTGCCTTTTCAATATCTTCCACCTATTCTCCAACTTAGCAAAAGACCTCTCTATTATGATACGTGCTCTAGCGTGCCTCGTGTTAAACAACTCCTCATGATCTTGCATTACAATGGAACTCCCCCCCCCCCCCCCAATCATTCTTTCCAGTGGTACCTACGGCCTCTATACAGGGCTAGGAAGCCATCACAGTTTGCGTGCCCAGCGTCCACCAGATAGTAGTTACCTATATTTGTTGTTGAAGTGTTAAACATCAATTTTTTTATATATAAAAGCGAATAGACTACTTGCACGCTTAAATGGTTTACAACAAGCACACCTTATGGAACTCGGAATCCATGTGGAGGAGGCCTAAAGAGAGCATCACATAGCACCCGAACATCAGTCGTTGATCCTTCCCACCCGCAGAGAAGATAAAAATACTATATCTCGGTATCACAAACGGAGAGTATGTTTGTTTGAATCTTTCGTTTACGAGATCGGTACTTTATTTGATCGCCAGTAGGCACCGTGGCGTCTATCATCATTCCATCCAAGGCTCCAAGACAACCCTGAAAATTAATACAAATTAGGATTGACGAAATGTTTTATAGATCCTCATAGAAGGATAACAAGACATAATTGTTATACCGCGAAATACAACCATGGCTTGTAACAATTGTCAGTCTCCTCGGAGATTGGTACTGGTTGCACCAACATTGCTGCACTTTAATACATCATCCAAAGTCCGCCTGAAATACCGACTAATAGTTTGCCGGAGTGCTTCCAGTTCATCGACATGTCGCGGAGACTAACGAACTTCTCGTAGCACAACCCACCAACCTCTCTCAATAACCAACACAGCCACAGGAAACAGTTTCGATCCATTCTTCCTTGTGTTATACAGGTTGAATCGGTAGCTGTTGTTATCTAACTGTGATACTTCTCAATTTTGCTCATATTTTTCAGTAAGCTATGACGAATTCCAGTCCGAAACGCGTAACCAGTCCGTGACTCAAGCAGGTGCACCAAATGAAGAAACAAAAACACATAAGCACGAAAAAGTACAAGTTGCAACAACACTAATATCATTTTTCTCCTCCATGGCTCCATCTGACAACCACCAATTACCAATGTCACAAATCCATTCAAGCATACAACATGTAGTACAACTTCAATCGGGTTTTCCCAAGAATAGGGCACATATCATAACGACATACAATTTATACGCGCAATTATATAAGCACAGTTCAACAAAGTAAGGTTAATACACCATGCTAAGTGCATTAATACATGTACAATTAAATGCATTTTCCGAATTTAAAAAGAACAACCACAATGAAATGGTCTCATACCTTAAGTTGAGGTTAAAGTGAGGATATTTGAGATGAACAACTCTCTTCGCAGTAAGTTCCTGCAAATATTAAACCGAAATCACACCTTTGCCATAATTCCCCCAAATTTTCCCATAAACCCTAATTTTTTACATGAACCCTAATCTATGAAATTAGGGTTTCAAACAACAATACACATTTGTAATAGTCACAATATAATACAGAACCCATAAGCACCCACCTCAATGCGACTGCTCAAAGAAGAAACAACCCACTGGAATTGAACTTAACTGTTAAACAATACAAAATTAAGGGGGAAAAATACATCAGTATTATCACCTAGTACAGAGAAAAAACTTTTTACAAAAAAAATAATAATAAAGGAATTAGAAGATTAAAGCAAAATCACAGGTTGAAAAATTAGGGTTCTACTGTATTACCTTTGTGTTGACTGAGCGCCCGAATTTTTGCGAGTGTAATAATTTCGGAGGGAGTGAGGTTGGTGGTGAGTTCAGACAACATAAGTACGAAAATGAAACAACACTTTCATAAGTTATCAAAGCATTTGTTAACAGTAAGGGTAATGTAGTTTTTTCACGTGGGGTGATTTACTAACCGAACTCGGCTTATATAATCGCTGGGGGGTAGCGATTACTATCTGAGTTATTAGCGTGAACAGTTTTGGGCCGCCGAACTTTTGGGTCAAAGCCCAAACTGCGCAGTAAATCAAATAAGACCCCTTATTTTACCTAATATGCGGAACCAAACGTCCCATAAGTAAAACACTTAAGATCTTACAATATTCGACATTTCTCTATAATCAATTGTCCCCCTAAATTCACATTTTCAAAAAAAAATCCATTGTTATTTTGGTCTTATTTCGTCTGGGTTACAATACACCAGAGATTGATTACAATGGGCCTCACTTACACCAACATAATGTTATTCTATTATAGTGAATGAAGTAGGTTGGTCTGGAATACCTTATACAAGTTGAGTAAGCAATATAAGTAAAAATGGCCTCAATCTGCTAACAGTCGAACCGAAATGGTTCGATGATAAAACTCTCGAATCGGCAGAACTGTCGAACTGGTGGTTCGACACTAATAACTCTCGAACAGAAGGAACATTCGAATGGTGCAGGCTCGATGATAATAACCCGCGAATCGGCAGAACAATCGAATTGGCGTGGTTTGATGGATAGAACCATCGAACGTATCCTGCTCAATAGTTATCAATCGAATGAGATAACAATCAACGGCTAAGTTTAATAGTAAGTGGTTGCTTAATAGTAATGAATTTGTGCATTTATGTCGGAGAACGGGGTATTTATAGACCCCGTCCCGTGGGACCCAGTCGAATGCGGAGGATAACAGTCAAACGGGTTCAGTTCGACTGTCTTCATACCAGTCAAACGAGCTTGATTCGACTGTCTTTATATTAGTCGAACGGGTTTAGTTCGACTGTCTTTATAACAGTCGAACGGGTTTAATTCGACTGTCTTCATAACAATCAAACGGGCTTAGCTCGATTGTCTTTATAACGGTTGAACGGTCACTATTTGATAGTTTATTTCTGGGCCCTTACTTGGTGGGCCGGCCCAAAATACACTTTTTAGGTCTTCCTAAAATACCTCCATCATATAGTCCCCTCAGTTTAGGAGTCGATATTGATTCAAGAGCGGGTTTCAAACTCTAAAAATTTTGTTGCTTCATACAGTTGTGCGTATTGTAATTTGCATTTTCGTCCATGGGCCATGTTTTCGTTTGATGGATTAGTGGCGAGACTTCATTTAAAAATATTCCCCATTTAGGAGCCGTGATTTGAAAATTTGGGTTCCAAATTAAGCTAATTTCCATGAAAATGAGTGCCCGCACATTTTAGTCGTGATCCATAATGTTAGACTCGTAAAAATTGGATTTCACGAACAATCGAACTGAGGTAAGTTTGATTGTAATTATACTGTCGAATTATATATGATTCGATAATATTCTCCATTGATTCTTATGGTCCGACTTTGAAAACTGTCGAACTGACTTGAGTTTGATTGTTTTTGGCAGTATTGAATCGTGTTAGATTTGATTGTTTGTGTTGTACTGTCATATCACCGTAATTCGATTATAAAATACTGTCGAACTGGGCCTAGTGAGCCTACTTCCTTCTATATAAGGACGAGAGGAGGTGATGAAGCTCATTTTCTCAAGCGTGACCACTTACGTTAAAACGTAAGAAGAATCAAACCGGCCCCATTCGATACTCTTTTGTATCGAACGACACTCTTTTGTATCGAACGGCTGTTCGTTCGACTGTTTTTTTAGAAAAGAATTCCAAATATTTTCGATTATTTTGGTCTGATTTGTTTCGTGTTTTTGTTGTATGCAGTGTCGTTGCTGACTTGTTGAATTTGCGACTTTAATCAAGGTAGTGCAATTGTTCATTAGTTTGTCTCTCGTTGCTTGTATGCTAGTATATTTGTGCTTTGCGTGTTGTTCACAACGTTGCTATTGTAAATGTCGAGGATGACGTACATTCGTAGTCAGCTTTTCTTTCTTTTTTATTTTTATTTCAGTTTGTGTCGAACGAGATGGTGAGTCCCGACTCTATGTCTGGGAGTGAGTCGAGTAGTACCTCAAGCACCAATTCTAGTAGTTTGGTGAGGGGTTCTTGGCGGCGCGGGGTATGCGAGTGATGCCTTGGGCGAAGAGAATGCCCACGATTCGGTTGATATAGAGGAGGTTGATAGCGAATCATAGGAGGAATAGTCGCCAGCTTCGTAGTCTCATTCAAACATATAAATATTCAGGTGCTTCTGGAGTCTGGACCGACAATTCGTAACCGACATTAAAGACACATAATAAGACTGTACTATAATCCTTGGATTGCATGTCTGTTGTATTTGATAATTGGGCACGTTGGAAACTATATATATCATTTGATCGTTTTTACCAACGCATGCAGTTGGCTTTGGGCCTCAACTACTACTCTCAAATGAAATGCACCTTACTCATAACGACACCAAAATGCCAATTTATAAAAATTTCAAATACGTTGTGTTTACTATTGTCCTTTTAACAGCCATTAGAGGTTATTTTATTTTATTCACTTTGGCAAAATGATTAGTGTAATCTCGTTGAGTCTGGAATGAAATGAAATTAGGATGCGTTGTTTCAATAAACTAACTTCATTATTTTTTTAGTTTTCACACTGAATCAAGTTCTTTTTTGGTTTAATTGATAGTCAGTTTCTTTTAACACCCAAGTGGAACATGTGCAGGCGACCATGTTGGAAGGATGTTGGCCCAACACTGACCACCTAATTGTTGACCTCCTATACAAATTAAATTCGAAAATTCTAAAATATAATTCATTATTTTGAAAAACCACGTTGAATTTCTTCAGATCCCAAACCGCACAAAGTTAAATTGTACCATTAAATTAACACGCGTCTTGTGTGAACCATATATATATATATATATATGTGTGTGTGTGTGTGTGTGTGTGTGTGTGTGTAGGAAAATATGGTTTATTGTGGTCCATGTACATTATTCTCGTACTTATGTTTACTTTTCTATGGTCCATGCAGTCGTCTCGTACAAAACGAAACAACCCCATTTGCACATCACACGTGAGTTTTATTTGGATTCAATGACTTTAAGATATATGCACGGTGAAACTCTGAACATTCTTCTTACCCTATCAGCATTTATGCACACGTGTAAAGTCACAACTCATGGTATATGTTATAATAATGTTCAGTATGGGTCAAATGTTGTACAAACTATATATTTTAATTTCAAAACTCCATTTTTGTGGATATAATTTTTTGTTTTTATTTATGTTCAACAACCCAAATGGTTGGGAAAAATATGCATATTCACATACATTTTTTAATCCAACATGTGCAACTTAGCTTAAATTATTTATTATTAATAAAGACGCGAGTATGGCTGTAGAATAAATACAATAAATGCAACAGTCTTTTTACTTCATGTTCCCAAACATCACAACCCTTTCCCCTTCCCGCCCTCATTAATTGTACACGATAATTTTGTAACCCACCCTGGTGGTGGAGTTGCAACGGTCAATTATTTAACATCCGTATTTAACCACTGCGAGAACAAATTAAATTTAATTAGAAATCTATAAACACATCCCACATTCCGCCCTCATAATTAAAATTCCATCCCACATTCCGCCCTCATAATTAAAATTCTCACATTACTCGCGACATACCCAAGAAGCAGTGAATATCAAAAGGTTATGGATCAACTAATCACCGAGATGAAGCAATCGAAAATGGATATAGCTAAGAGAAAATTAATCAATATTAAATAGAAATTCAACTAGTGTAAGCGATCAAAAAAATTGTAATACTAAACCGCATAGAAAAAAAGGTTTGGATTTGAAATTCTAAAAAGTTGGTTTTGTTTTTGTAATTTTATCAACAAACTTGCTTACATGTTAGATATTTGCAACAAATAAACCGTGATGATATATTATTAGTAATAGTATAATCGATCAACAAGTGGAATTTAGCTGCGGATGCTTTTTGATTAATTCAAATACAAATAATAATAACAAAGATTTCGATTTGTCCAACAATAAAAACCAGGGAATTGTTCAATCAATATGCCAATTACGCACCAAATAAAGTAATAAACAGTGGGTCGCGGATGTCACGCAATTTATATATTTAGTTGAAACTACGGATGAAATAGGATTAATTGTACATGACCATGTCACATTAATCACTTTTTTGAAAGATTTACGAGATTTACCTACGGATTGTATGCAGTACAAGCAAGGTAGCCGAGTACAAGCCAAATAGCTATCATTTGCACGCCAATACAATTTTTTGGGAATGACTATATTATTTCTTAGTGCGAGAGTATATTTTAATGACCATTAGATTACTTCTTATGTTATCCCGTTATTTACAATTATAAAAAAGATGTGTTAGCCCGATTGCGTTCCAACATTTAACAAATGAGTATAGTTACGTAAAAATGTTTGTACAATCTATGACATTTAAATGCGTGCACATATATTTCACTAGCGGGAATAATATTAATGAAATAAGTTCTGATAAAAGTATATTAATTCAGTTTCAGGAGTAGTTATATAAAATTCAATTACTTAGATATTATTTGTCATCAACATTCGAACAATGGTAATCGCAAACATTGTAATTCAAGACATCGCCATTTAGATCCAGCCCGCTATCTACTATATGTAAATTATGAAGTATAGGATGATTGTACACAAACAAGTCAGCATTTGTTAATGCCATGTTGAGACACTTTATATGGAATATAATACGACAAATTACACATTGGTCATAAAATTATATGGAATTGGAGGTCTAATCAAAGTAGGGGGCTTCAAGTGGTCATGCTCTATAAATAACAGTATGACATAGTAAAACGCAGATGCACACTTCTCAAGGCAATATCTACTTACACAACGCTCAATAGAAAAAAACCATCCATCAAACAACCAAAAAATGGTACCAATATTTCCTATGCCACAAGAAGAACTGTTGTATAGCAAAGAGTGGACTAAGAAAATAGACACAAAATTCGTCGACGTCCTGGCTGACATAGCGCAAAAACCACACAACTTTATCGTTGTGTAACTTTGATGCCATATCACCAGCCGAAGTAAAGACGAACATTGAATTTGGAACCCGTTTATCGTATATGGACTGCGTGTGGCAATTTCATCTACTCAAGCTATGTTTCGATACTTTCACTGATTTGATGGCCCGAGATGGATTTTTCTGGGAAGAAGAAAATAACCAAATAATTTATACCGAAGAAAATGCACTTGACGAAGTATTGAAGGTAACCATACTTGATATTATTTGTGGATAATTTGCCATGCAATGATTTAAAGGTGTTTGACAAAAGAAATTTTTATTTGCAGAAGAATCCATTTGCAAAGGTGTACATGATAAATTTGAACCAGCATGGAGCGGGTTGTGCGATATATTCTGCAAAAAGGGACCCACAAACGTAAGCAACTCTCTATGATCATACTCTATACATGATTATTTTCATAGTATTTGAAAAATAACCTCTACATATGATCGATAGGTGCCACGATCTTAAACGTCATATTGCCGCAGCTGCCAAATCTTCCAATTGAAGTTGGAGTGGAAGTGTAAAGACACAATGGGTCTTATCGTCCTTTGTGGAAAATCAAATATTTTGCTTCCTCTAATTACTTATGGCATCTGGATGTTGGCATATGTAACGGGCTGTAATTATTATATGATATTTAAAATACATTTGCACAAGTTGCCAAACACTTGCATTTATATTTTATATATTGTTTACTTTCTGGAACTTCCTATTTATAAGCTTGTAGTTAGTTACTTCATGTTACTTTGTTCGATTCACCGATGGGATATCTATGAAAAGTGCCTTTTACCGAACACTATATAAGTCTATAAAAAAAATATTGGACTCGCGAACATGACTACTGTTGCATCAACACCCCAAAAGACACTGAACACTGTAAAAGATGCAATGCAGGCCGAACAAATTACATCATTGCAGTTTATGAAATATTTTGTTCTGGATTCAATGTTGGCATGATGTTGGCCCATCATCGTAGCATGTCAAATAATTTGCGGGCGGGTTATGGATTCAGTGTTTTGCTGATGTTGCCCTAACAACAATACATCATTGAATCCAGAACAAACTAATTAGCCGTAAAGCAGATCAAGTTCATTGCAACAAATTATTTAAGTAAGGGGGCTGGACTCTTTGTTGGATGGATGTTGCCTCAACATCCATCCAAAGTTGAATCCAGGACACACTACACTTTCAAAGAGCTACATCATCAATGATGTCTTACCACAGACATCCAAAACAACACGTGAAGAATGTTAACAGATAACTAGTAGAATCCTAAATTATAACCATACTTATACCAATAGCAGTAGATAAAAATTACACACAATACTTAAATTTCAAACCAAATAAGTCAAAATCCTAAACACAACAAAACATTCGAAAAAAACGTAACACAACAAACACATAAGCCACCCATCCAACAGAATCAACCATGGATTAGTCCATACCATTTTGTGCAGCAAGCTCCTCCATGTTCTAAATCAGGATATCTAGTTCATATATGTGGACTTGCTTAGCAGCAATCTCCATCTGAAGATGAGCATAAGCATTTCTATACCAAGCGAGTTGCTGATCCACAAAATCTTTTGTGGTGACCATGGTTTCAACCTCATCAGACTGGGGCACTAACTGTCCAACAAACAAATGGGCCCTCATCTCCCTATTTTCAGCAGGTTCTGCTCCATCTGCAGGCGCCCACGGCAAGTCCTTAACCCTTCTGCTAGTCAAGTAACTTGCAGTGATGGTGAACTTATCCTGATTCACCAACATCCCATCAAAGTCTTCATGTCCCATACCCTGTTTAAGAAGAAGGGTGGTGATCAATGAAGGGAATGGCAAAACCCCTGAATTCCTTCTCGCAACGTCTTCCATTGACCTCAAGCCTCTTTCACCAATGTTAATGGGTATCCCGTTCTTCATTTTATAGATCAAGAAGCAGCCTCCTTAATCAAGACATTGTTGTTCATAGTGGACAGGCAATTGTAACTAGCAAGCTTGTGCAAAACAGCACTTAGTGCAGTGAGTCTAGTGCTTGCTAGTTGTCCTTCCCAGACCCTAACTAGACCTCCGATTAGATCCTGAATCACCTCGTCTAGTCTAGGATCATCACCTTCCTGGATGTTCTCCAGTCCCCAAACTTGATTGATCTTTTGCGGGCTAATGTCATAAACTTCTCCTCTCACCCATGCCTTGCCATATTTGGAAGACAACGGGCACGTGACATATTTTTAGAGATTCATGTAGAATTCTTGCCCGAGCTCCGGCAAATACGGACCATGCTCCCTCATACAATTTAGAACCCCTCTCGATTCAAGGAATTCAGACAATCTATATTCTTTGGAGCTCACCTTCTCCATAACTCTCTCCTTATGGACTGCCCTCTTCCTAAACTCAATCGCCTTAGCTTCTATCCCCTTTAGTGAGATAAAACCTAGAGCAGGTTGGATCACCTCGGTATAACTCAAAAAGCGTGTCGATGTACTCGACTTCTTTTCATTCACCGTTCGCAACAGTCTCCCCCGCATCTTGCTTCTCCTCTCCCTTTTTTCGTCGATTCATCATCCATCACTTCATCCTCCTCCACCACAGCACGTTGACCTTTCCTCATGCCATCGCACTTTTTGCTTTCCACGCCTCCCGCGTTTAGACTTCCAATGACACCTCGTTTGACAGCCGCTTTTGGTAATTTTCTCGCTTCTGTCTCCACCTCGGCCGCAGTAGTTTCCTCGGCATTTTTACTATCCTCTGTCTTATCATCCTCTTCATCTTCCATCATTTCAATCTCCTCAACCACAACATCTTTACCTTTCCTCGCGGTAACATACTTTGTCTTTCCACGACTCAGTCGTTTAGATCTCTTAGATGCACCTTTTTTTTCCCTCCTTATGATAACATTGACCAACGCTTGATTTTCAGATTTGCTTCAGTTGGGTCACTGATGATCCCAAACCAACCAGATTGGAACGTGTCTACTCTCCTGCTTTTATTTGACGATGATATCATTTCAGAAATCAAGAAAATCCGTAGTATTCCCCTTGAGGAACCCAAGCTCTTGGTGTGGACTCCCTCTAGGAAAGGAGTCTTTTCCACCAAAAGCGCATACCTTACGGAGCAAGCTCATCGATTTCATTCTCATGACCCGTCAATGAATAATCTCTTCAAAATTTGTTGGTCTCTTAAAATCCACAACAGATGTCGCATTTTCTTATGGCGTATTCTGTGCAAGGCATTACCCATGTGCGACCGTATTTGCTCATTATTTCCTATTAACTGTGTCGAATGCCCTTTGTGTGGTTTTCAACTTGAATCATTATCGCACCTTTTTCTTACTTGTGACTTTGCTGTTCAGGTATGGTTTCGGTCAAAATGGAGCATCCGACTGGTAGCCTTTAGTGGTTTGGAGATTAAAGAATGGATCACAATCCTTACAACCAACAACACGTCTCTTGTCCCTAAAGATGAATTCCAGGAATTCCTCACATTCTCCATTCTTGCGATGCAAATGATTTGGGATCGTCGCAACAAAGTAATACACAATACCCCTGTCCAAGACAGTGACTCCTTCCAGCAGCACCTTAGGCGTATCATTGCCGATCATTTGGAGAATGTTTTGATTATCTCTTCTAACCCATCGCCTGCTCTTCTAAAGTGGAAGGTTCCTTCTCCGGGATGGGTTACAATTAATACCGATGCAGCTTTTAACATTTCAACTGGCCGAATGGTAGCAGGTTTTTTGATACGTAACCACCAAGGCGTTTGTGCCTTTGCTGAATCTACTCTCGGATGGGCAGCAGACGCTTTGGCTGCAGAGGCCTTAGCCTTACTTTTTGCAATGCAGCATGCTAAGAAGCACAATCTTATACTTGTGAATTTTGAATGTGATGCAGAGGAAGTCGTTAATCAAGTTTCTGTCCATAACGAACCTATAAACTGGAACTGCCGAGCAGACATCTTACAAGCGCGGAAAATCTTTTCCCTTATGGAATTCTGGACTATCAAGCATATCCCTCGTTCGATTAACATTGCAGCCCACGACATTGCTAACTGGGGTATGATAAATAATTGGAACTCCAGGATACCTCAAACTATTTTGGAAGAGATGTTCTCTGTTACTTAGTATTTCTTGTTTTTTGAGGATCTGCTCCTGTTTTATGTGGCACCAATTATGTTGCATGGTTGTAATGGTTGATTTCTTCATTATTTAATGCAATATTTACTTACCAAAAAAAAAAGATGCACCTTTTTTAACGGCCGATTTTGACATTGTGCTTGCACCTGCCTCCACATCGGCCGCAACAGTTTCAACATCATTTTTCCTATCCTCTTCAATATCCATGGATTCATCATCCATCACCTCAACCTCCT
Organism: Linaria vulgaris; assembly: GCA_948329865.1. Taxonomy (NCBI): domain Eukaryota; kingdom Viridiplantae; phylum Streptophyta; class Magnoliopsida; order Lamiales; family Plantaginaceae; genus Linaria; species Linaria vulgaris. The sequence goes on from OX415252.1 coordinate 38,068,440, forward strand.
CATCCACAACACTTTTCCCTTCCCTCATGCCTTCGGACTTTTGCTCTGCACGCTTCACTCGTTTAGAGTGTCCAAATTCACCTCTATTCTCACCCGTAGCCACCCCAACATGTTCCATTGCAACCTCCTCCACCTCAACCTGGTTATCTTTTTCAAGGATCTCAGCTATTTTCCTAGCTCACCTCTCAATAGTGGCTAGTCTCAAATTATCCGCTAGTTCAGCTGCTTTGGTTACCTTCCTCATGTGGATTGGTGAGTGACTCCTTTTACGAGAACCAGATCTAATCCCACCAGGGGTATCAATTTCACTACCACGTCTAAGATTAGGTTGACCAACAATTAACGGGGGAATAGAACCCAGGGGGTTGGCCTCTGATGTTGGGAGAACATTAGAGACTCCTTCACCTTTTTGGGGTGTCTTCAACTGTCTTGCACGGGATGATTCAGTATTTGAAGTGGCTATTGTCCGAGCACTAGTTCTGCGCGCGCAAGAACCCACGGGTGGGCTCGTTCCTTTCTTGTTCAAATCTATATCTGGAAGTATATCTAAGGGGGTTTTGCTAGCCATTTGAAAGATATAGAAAGAAAGAGATATTTTGAAGTGAGAGTTGAAATTTGCTGAAAATCGAGAATGAAAGGGGAATTTGTAATTGCATAAAAATTAGGACACAAAGTGTGGAGTTAGAGAAGGAGAGAGAGAGAGAGAGAGAGAGAGAGAGAGAGAGAGAGAGAGAGAGAGAGAGAGAGAGAGAGAGAGAGAGAGTGGGGGAATTTATGGCAAGAATGACAATGGTTTTGAGAGTTTATGTTTACATTTCCCTCATTTAATTAACGGGCATATTATGTTTACATTTATTTGAATTAAGTCCCAATTGTTTTGGTCATTATATATATTAGAAGCCAAGTGCCAATATGACTTATATATTTTCCATGTAAGCCACTGAAGCTTATATTTTCTAACAATTGTGGCTTAAAATATAGATATTTTTTTTCTTTTCAAACAACAAACATAACTACTATCCTGCCTTTGTATAACTTATATCGTTAATTAAATGTACTATCTTGGTTCATTGCAAATTTGTTTTAAGGAAATCAAGGAAATTACACGAATTTACCATAAATGGTCAACAAGCTCGCGGCATGATAGTATCAATAACAAGTTGTATTTAGATAGATCGAATTGGATTGCTTGATTACCCAATCAAAATAAAATAAAAATATCTTTATATACGATTATGTAAACTCGTGTGTGGGTCCATAATGGTGATTTGTTTATATCAAAAATATAAAGTTTTGTACTTAACTGTGTCTTATCTATAAAATTGTGGGTTCCCGGCTTTGGAGTAAATATACGTTGAAAATAAATTTGAAAGAGGTTGTATAAAGTTACTGATTTTCATGTTAAACAGATGTTGGACTAACATCTCTTACACATTGAAACCAGTACTGTTGCAACTATACTAAAGACAGCCGAGTAGAAAGGGCTAAGCTCAAAGTAGATTCGAGTTAAATAGATATCATAAACACCAAATAATAATGTTTGGGTCTTAACTATGTCTTATCTATAAAATTGTGGGTTCACGGTTTTGGAGTAAATATACGTTGAAAATAAAAGTGAAAGGGACTGTATAAAGTTACTGATTTTCATGTTAAACATATGTTGGACTAACATCTCTTACACATTGAAACCAGTACTGTTGCAACTGTACTGATAATAGCCTATTAGAAAGGGCTAAGCTCAAAGTAGATTCGACTTAAATAGAAATCATAAACATCAAATAATAATGATAACATCCAAATATGTAAGGACATCGTGGAAAATCAAAGTACTATATGCCACATTGTTCAAAAATAAAGACCATAGCAAGGGGTAGTTAAACCCTACCCAAAATATGCAGCATGTCAAAGGCCGACGACAAATTATGTTATATTTATAATTCACATGGCTCTATTTTTATTGCGATGGTTGTTACACATTGCCCGTGTTATTTCACCCCTCTTACGATCCATTGCTCTTGCTTCTGTAGGAGCGGTGTTAATCCGGCTGCGGGATATTAGACTACTCGCGTGGTACACGTCGTCTAGGTGAAAATCAAACAAGAAATCATCGTCGACCCCATTCTTCCGAATGAAGTTGTGCAGTGTACATCATGCCCTAACAATCTTAGCCTGATATTTTAAACTGTAGTTGGACATCATCTTCAGAACGGGGAACCGCATCTTCAACACACCAAAAGTATGCTCAATCACATTACGGAGACTCGAATTCCTATAGTTAAACGATTCTACCATTCCAATGGGCTGATTATTTTGGAACACGCATAGGTGGTACCGCCCGGATGCAAACGGAGTCACGTAACAAGTGTACAACGAGAACCCCAAATCAACCAAGTAATACTTGTCGCCATGTGGATTTCCCCAGAAGGGGTCCCTGGCGATAGACATTTGCAATGCCCTACAATCGTTCATAGAACCTTCGTACCCGTCTTTGACATAAGTGAAGTTCATGTCGAAATAGCAAACAGCAACAACGTTCTGGCTCAAGTTGTTTTTTCAGTTGATGTACGATGTGTGAAGATGCATGGGCACGTGTGCTGATATATGTGTACCGGCAATTGCACCAACGCAGTCCTGCGGTGAATCAATAGAGGCTATTGTCAAATTTGTCAAAAGAAATTAAAATGTGCCTCAAAACACAAGATCATGAAAGAGGTTCTGGAGAGAATGTTGGATGGATGTTGAGGCAACACCCGTACAACATTGAAACTAGAAATATTCTTAACGTGCAGTAATGTTCCTAAATTGGGGGATAAGTGTAAAGTGTTCTGGTATCAACGTCCCACACAGGTTTTTTGATACCATAGAGTGTTACCAAGAAGGACACAACTTTAAATTGGTAAACATATACCTTAAAGTAAGGATAAAAGTGGGCATCGTTGGCAATGCGGTCAGGAACAACGTTGAAGTCCGGTGGTACAACCATGCCCATAGCCATATTTAAAATGGCCTTCATCACCCTACGCACGTGGCGGTGAATGGTTTCCGTTGAGTGTTGGAAAGGCTTGCACAAATCGCGATTTTTGTGATTTAACCCAACAGTCCACATTAATATCACAAGTGCCTCCATGGACTGTACTTGTGATTTACGCGAATCAGTGAGGCCATAATGGTTCTTTAGCGCGTCATGTAGCATGTAAAATGTATTCGGGTTCATCCACAAAGCATCGAAGAACCGATCATCGTGTTTAAGCAATAATTCCATCAGCCACCTCGAACCTGTCAATTGGGAGTTATTCCTAAGGCACTTTGGATAAAACCAGTCGGGGCCCAAACACAAACCAATGAACATGAATTCAGAAAGGCCATCGTCGTTATCATCGTTGCTTAGGTCGGTATAGGTCGACACAGTGTTATCGTTGTCGGAATCCATTTCTGCAAATTATAAATTTTGACGAATCAAGATAACCATGATAATCATACAAGGGGACCGTTATTTACTGGTCTAGTCCTTGGAAATTGATAAAAAAAATCTGTCATAACAACACGATGCATTCATAGCAAAAGTGCACAAGCAAAGTGCAGTAATGGTTGTCAACACATACAAAAAGTTCACAATGTAATATGCTACAATCAAACACAAAAGGAAACAACAAGTCAATATTCCAAGATGTATGCAGGTAGGCCCAACGTAGACTTCAAGTCTAATACAAAATAATGGACCTCGAACACACAAAATGGCGACGCTGCTCTAGGGACCCGTTTCCATGTTGGCGGGAGACTGTTCAATCGGCAGACGCGTCACCCATTCGCGACGATCCTCTTCCATCAGCCTCATGAAAAACATCCTTGTCTCTTTGTCCTTCAAGCAATTGATGACTTCGAATAACGACGATTTCGACACGATATCCAGTTTGTACAATGCATCCACACATTCACCAATCTGTTTGGACGTTGACTGTGTGATGTTGGCCGCTTTTATCTCGTTCAACATATTCCAACACTTAAGAATAGTATCCAATATAGTGCTCCATAGTAACTTACCGGCCACAAATTTCTGGTATATAAGCCGGATGAAAAAAAAAAGCTCGTTTATGTCACCCCAATATGCATCTTGATTCTTAGAGCACTTCGGACGATTTGTGGGTCTTTAGATCCTAGCACCGCAGCGAGTAACCATCTAAACCTCAATTAACTTGGCCAATTAGTAACACTCAACAGTCATACGTAACCACAAACACGACATCAAGGAAAATGTTTGAACTCAAAATATAATATATGAAACCGCAAAGTGTTCTGGTTGCAATGTTAGATAGATGTTAAGCCCACATCAATCCAACATTGATATCAGAAACCATTCTGCCAAACTGTTTTAAGCTACTATGCACTTATATATACATTTAATCACACATTATAAAAGTATGATCTTTAGTTGGCTTTCATTATGTTCGTGAACATTTGTTAATACCAAGGAACAACAACGCAAGTTAACATAACGAAGGTGGCATAATCCAAGAGAATAATATGTGATATAGGAAACAACATACATTGGGGGCTCAATTGTTTAAGAAAAGTTTCAAAGTTATGCATAAAGGATTCATGGAACATGGTATATGCGTGTAATGAGTGTAACTATCTGAGCAAATATATCTTCATGTGAACATAAGGGGAGAATGCGCACACTAAATACATGAAATAGGGACAACAATAACAGCAAATATATTTGACATATCAACATAAGTCAACAGGAGATGAGGTCAAAAATATACTTTCACTTGGAATTTGCAGGCAAAAAATGGATTTGTTGGTACATGCACTGCAAAAAAAAATCATATTAAAAACAAGTAATGAACAAGAAAAGCAACATATATGAGATTATCATGTGTAAGAACTGGAACAATTTCACTGACATTGACTAAAAATGGAAGCTGCAATGGAAATAATGAGAGTGAGTGTTGTAATATATAGGAGATTATTAGAGGGAAACCAAAATTTTCGAATTTTTGATATCTGGACTGAATAATTTTTGGATTTGATGTTGAATGGTATTATTCTTGAGTTGGGGAATTTTGGAGCGAAGCGTTGGCGCAATTTTGAATGAACAGTAAATTACTTTTCGGCTACATCACTTTTTGGAAGTTGTCACACCTGACGACATTGCAGAAAGGTGAAACTATATTGTCCTAAACCAATTTTTTTTTTCTGAAAATTCTCAGATTTTTCTGGAATAAACACCAAACAGGGGCTAAATATTTTGGTGTACAAAATATTATTTCCTTGTGCAATATTTTGTGATATTTCAAAAAGTTTTGCAATTTCGTACAAATCATAGTTGCAAGAAAAATATAAAAATTGCTTCTAGGCTATGCTTCAGTAGAATCAAAAAAAGCAGCGTATGCGTATATTTTGTTTTTGGGATTTGGAATAATTAATAATAATATATTTAACAAAAAACAACCACATTTTTTAAGTAATGTCTTTGATTCTTGTCACATGGTGTGAAGAGAGCCTAGTGATTGGCTTAACCCCAAGCCTTCCTATATATATACCAACATAAAGGGAACATCACATTGTAAAAATGTCGGACGTTGAAAAACACCCAATTTTAATTTGGCCATAACAAAGATTTAGAAAGGAAAATTGAAAATACAAAGTGACAAACATTTTATTTTTATTTTTTATCAACCTTTACTATACTTATCTACAGACTACACTATGCCCCAAGCTTTTCGGCAATCTCAAGGGGCATCAGTAGTAACCAACTTTACAAATAGTAGAATAAGATGAATAAAAGCAAAAAAGTTGTGGAAACTCGGTGAAAACCTTTAAAGGAATTGAAAGTCCATTGATCAGAAAGGTTAGGGTTAGGTTGTGAAGGAGGTTGCCATAGCCATACTTTGGATATGAATTTGTTATAGGATCATAACTTACTTATAAATTATCAAGTAATTAATTCGAAAATAGAGGGAAAATGCTGATTGTAATTAGTTGACAGATTTATGCTATTAATTGAGTTGAGATATACCTAAAACTTTCTTCTAAGTTGCTATATATCATTTAGAAATATAATAGAACCATTCAATTTGAAAAAAACATTTCTAAAATTTGAGTTGTAAAACTGATAACTATTTTGCATAAGTGGTATATAGTTAACTTTTGATAGAGGCGTTTTCGACAATCTTCTTAATGTGAAATCTATATTTTAATGGGACTCTTTGGTCCTTATCATTTAATATTCTCATGTGTAAGTTTAAATAACTTGGTGACGAAACAACAGTATTAGTTAAAAAATTTAGTCTTTATTGCTTGTAGTAGGTTTATTAAAAATAAAATGAAAATTCTCTTTCGAATTGAATACTTGTATCTTTTAATTTGGTGGCCCAGGTATTTTTTTTTTTCATTATTTTGATTGAGTAACACATATTCGGTCACTACTTAACAGGCATATATATTTTCGTACCGCTTTCATCTATTTTTTCTTGTATTGTTCTCTCGTTCTGAATCTTTTAATTTGACCTAAGTTAATATCTTCGACATATCTTATTCAATTAATGTACATGCAGAGTTACGTCTCATGTATCAAAATCATTGTAAATATTCTTCTCATTTACATGATTGACTAATGGAATACTTATATAACCTAAACTTAACACTAGTACGTACCTTTGAATGATTTATCCAAAGAAGAAGCTGCATTTAATTTATAAGACATACTTTCATGCATGATCGAGTTTCGCTTGACTGAATTATTATATTTAAACGATTTAGCGGAGCTGATCATGTTTAGACTTTAAATTAATTTTTTCATTAATTTGCGGGTGATTTGTCGATGCGCAACAAAGCTTGTAAAACCGAGCCCGTCAAATAAAGAATCAAGTAAGATTCAAATGAAATGACGAAATTTACGTACAGAAAAACAAATCTGCAGAACTTAGTAATTCAATTATAAAAATTATTAGTACTGAATTGTTATAAAGTGGACCCTTCGGATATAGCGAAAACACGGCAATAATTGAAAACCGGAAAAATAAACGACACACAAATTTTACGTGGAAAACCCCAAATTACTTTAGGATGAAAAACCACGGGCAATGTAGAAGAACTTCACTATGAGTGTAAAATAGGAATTACAACACTCCGACTTTTACCGTAGTAAAGTCGCACAAACTCTCTATTTTTACCTCACACTTACAACACCTTTTAAACACTCTTTACTAATAATTACTTGCTTAATTATTGATAAGAGAAGATGTGTTATTTTGGGATGAAGTGAAATGAATTGGGAGGCATGCTATTTATAGCCTAATTCTAAACTATAAAGTGTATTATTTTAATTCATAATGTTGCACTACTATGAATAATGTTGCACCACCGCCCCAACTAAACCTTAATGTTGCACCAATAATCAATAGTGTTGCACTATTGATTAACAAATAGTGTCGCCCCAATAATCTCCCACTTGAAGATTTGATTATGGACTAATCAGGTCTTCACACCATTCTTTCTACCTCGCCCTTCATGTTGCTTACGTTTTCACCAGACCACACGAGGACCGACACTGAACAAACTTGTCAGCATTAACACTCTTCGTCATGAAATCAGCTATGTTATCTTTAGTGTGAATCTTCTGCACATCCACAATACCCTCCTCGACTTTCTCACGAACAAAGTGATACTGGACCCGAATATGCTTTGTCTTGGAATGAAACGCTGGATTCCTTGCAAGATGCAACGCACTCTGACTGTCACAGAATAGAGAAATACTCTCTAGTTTGTGCCCGAGTTCCTCCAGAACCATTTTCAGCCAAATCGCCTCTTTACTGGCATGCGTAGCTGCCACATATTCAGCCTCCGTTGTTGATGTCGCAACAACTGACTGTAACTTTGAAACCCAACTTACTGCACCTCCAGCAAGAGTAAACACATATCCTGTCGTGGACTTGCTTTTGTCAAGATCACCTGCATAGTCAGAATCAGCATAGCCCCTGACTGAAAAACCCGATCCTCCATAACATAATGCAACATCTGAGGTTCCCTAATGTATCTCAGAACTCTCTTTACTGTACTTCAATGCTCTCTTCCCGGATCCGCCATGTATCGACTAACCACTCCCACTGCATGTGCAATGTCTGGTCTAGTACAGATCATAGCAAACATTAAGCTTCTTACTGCTGATGCATACGGTACTCGAGACATCTCCTTCCTCTCTTCTTCACTGCTAGGACACATACTTGAGGATAACTTGAAATTAACAGGAAGAGGGGTAGATATTGGCTTACAATTCTGCATACTGAACCGCCGCAAAATCTTCAACAGATAGTTCCTCTGAGAAAGCCAAATCTTCCTGCAATTTCTGTTTCGGTGGATTTGCATCCCTAGAATCTTGTTTACTGGTCCTAAGTCCTTCATTTCAAATTCCCTAGCCAGTTCAGCCTTCAATTCTTCAATACGAGCTTTGTTGGGGCCTGAAACTAACATGGCATCAACATACAACAGTAAAATAACAAAGTCATCACCAGATCTCTTGAAATATGCACAAGGATATGCATTCAGCCTGTTGTATCCAAGGCTCATTATGAATGAATCAAATCTTTTGTACCAACACCTCGGCGCCTGTTTGAGACCGTACAAAGAATTGGTCAACCTGCAAACCAAGTTCTTTTTTTCTTCTTCAATAAATCCTTCTGGTTGGTGCATGTAAATTTCTTCTTCAAGATCACCATGAAGAAAAGTCGTCTTTACATCTAATTGTTCAAGATGTAAATCAAATGTAGCACACATCGCCAGAACCACTCGCACAGTTGTCATTCGGACCACCGGAGAAAATATTTCCTTGAAATCAATCCCCTCCTTCTGAGCATATCCTTTCACCACCAATCGCGCACGATACCTCTCCACTTGGTCATCACTGTTACGTTTGATTTTGTACACCCATTTGTTGCCAATGGGTTTCCTCCTTTGTGGTAGAGACACAAGTTTCCATGTCTTATTTTTATGGAGTGCTTCAATTTCCTCCTGCATTGCTGCCATCCACTGAGCTGCGTCTGAACTACTCATTGCTTCCTGGAGAGTTGATGGCTCCCCGTCCTCAGTTAAAAGACAATATGCAACATTGTTCTCTATAGAATAGTCTGAGTGCCAGCCTGGTAGTCTCCTGACACGTGTCGATCGACGTATCCCCGAGACTCCAGACTCCGTTGTCTCCTCAGGTTCATGCTCTGGTTCGGCAGGACCCTCCTGCTCAGCATCCTTCTCGACTACTACTGTCGTAGTTTCTGGATCTTCCCATGTACTGCTATCATTTCCTTTCTTATCTTCCGTGAAGATAACATCCCTGCTTACAACAATCTTGTGGGCAGTGGGGTCCCACAAGCGATACCCCTTCACTCCTTTAGCATACCCTAAGAACAAACACTTCCTGGATCTTGGGTCCAACTTTGTTTTCTCTTGAGTATTAAACATAACATAAGCGGGACTCCAAAATACATGGAGATTAGAATAATCAACTGGTTTACATGTCCACACCTCCATCGGTGTTTTCAGCCCCAGTGCTGTTGACGGAGATCGGTTTACCACATAACAGGCGGTATTGATTGCTTCTGCCCAGAACGACTTTTCTAAGCATGCAGCTTGCATCATGGCTCTTGTTTTATCCAACAAGGTCATGTTCATCCGCTCTGCCACCCCATTCTGCTGCGGAGTGTATGCCGTAGTAAACTGCCTCTTAATCCCAGCATCTTTACAGAAGTCTTCAAACTCCTTGCCAGTATATTCCCCTCCATTGTCAGATCTAAGGCACTTGATCTTTTTCCCAGATTCAAGTTCCACCAGCGCTTTGTACGTCTAGAATATCGAGAACACCTCGGCCTTACTCTTGATCATGTACACCCAACATCTCCTAGAATAATCATCTATAAAAGACACAAAATACTTTGCACCTCCCATGGATAGTACTGGTGCTTGCCACACGTCAGAGTGAATCAATTCTAGAATGACTTTACTTCTAGAATCTGAACTACGAAACTTTATACGATGTTGCTTGCCAACAACACACTAATCACAAAAAGGTAAATATACCTTTGTGAGGCCCAGAAGTAGTTTCTTCTCTGCAAGAACCTTCATGCCTTGTTCCGACATATGCCCGAGCCGCTGATGCCAAATCATTGATGATTTCTCAATCGACTCAGATGAAGCCACTGACGCTTCTCCCACTTGCAGAGCCCTCCCCTGTACAATGTATAAGTTTCCAGCAATCTTGTCCGCCTTCATCAGTACAAGCGCACCCCTTTTAACTTTCATGATTTTGTTTCGCGACCCAATCTCACAACCAAGATCATCGAGTTGTCCATAAGACAACAAATTCTTGCATAACCCCTCCACGTGTTGAACATCTCGAATGGTCCGAACAATCCCGTCATGCATCTCCAGCTTGATCGTACCAACGACAACAACTTTCAAAGGTTCATTTTTACAGCTATACACAGATCCTCCAGCGATCGGTGTATACTCATGAAACCACTCCCTCGGGGAGTCATATGAAAACTGGCTCCGGAATCAATAAGCCATACATCATCGAAGCCACGCATACCTCGAATAGCTGTTGCTGCTTCACAGCATAGTACATCACCATCATCTGAAGTGCTAGCAACGTTCCCCTGAGGATTAGAACTCTTCTGGTTTGAATCCTTAAGATTCCAACAGTCCTTCTTCAAGTGACCTTTCTTGCCACAGTGCCAACAACTGCCCTTGGTCTTTGACTTGGATCTCCCCTTGTTTCTTACTCCCATTTGCACCGCGCTCCGTCGTTCTCCCTCTTGTCACCGACAAGGCACCTGCTTGTTGCGAACCTGCCTCCCTGTCTTCTCTGTTCTTGTGCCGACTCTCTTCTTCCAGAATAGCAGCTGCAATTTCGTCGAAGACCAAATAATCCGTGAGGACATTATTTGTTAAGTTGATGACAAGCTGGTCATACGAATCGGGTAGACTTTGCAGCAGAATTTCAGCACGTTCAACCACTTCTATTTTATAACTCAACGATGTCAATTGAGAAAATAGAGTATTTAAAACATTGAGGTGCTCAGTTACTGGGGTAGATTCCGCCATCCTCAGTGTGTACAATTCCGTTTAAGGAAAATTTTGTTGTGTAGGGACTTCGCCTCATACAGCTTGTTGAGATGATCCCATATCTCATTAGCTGTCCTCTTTTCCTCAACGCTTGATAACACGCCATCACCTAACGCCAGGTGAATATTTGCGATAGCGTTGCCGTCCATCTCGTTCCACTTCGTATCATCTGTGATTTCCACCGGCCTGTCGCTGATCGCCGCGAGACACCCATCTTTCCGCAAGATGGCTTTGATCTTCAGCTTCCACAACGAGAAATTACTCCCGTTGAATTTTTCGATCTCGAATTTCGCCGTCATTGCTTCTATCACGTACCACCGTCACTGAAAAATAATTTCAGCACGACACCCACATATATCACCGAGACCCCGGATATGAACCAAGGCTCTGATACCACTTGTTGTAAAGTGGACCCTTCGGATATAGCGAAAACACGACAATAATTGAAAACTGAAAAAATAAACGACACACCGATTTTACGTGGAAAACCCCAAATTATTTTAGGGTGAAAAACCACGGGCAAGGTAGAAGAACTTCACTATGAGTGTAAAATAGGAATTACAACACTCCGACTTTTACCGTAGTAAAGTCGCACAAACTCTCTATTTTTACCTCACACTTACAACACCTTTTAAACACTTTACTAATAATTACTTGCTTAATTATTGATAAGAGAAGATGTGTTATTTTGGGATGAAGTGAAATGAATTGGGAAGCATGCTATTTATAGTCTAATTCTAAACTATAAAATGTATTATTTTAATTCATAATGTTGCACTACTATGAATTATGTTGCACCAAGGCCCCAACTAAACCTTAATGTTGCACCAATAATCAATAGTGCTGCACTATTGATTAACAAATAGTGCCGCCCCAACATGAATTTCGAAGCTAAGAAGAAAAGATCGCCGCACGTGATTTCTCATCAAGTACTAAAAATAATTTTACATTGCAAAAGCCAAAAACAGATATATTGGAATATATTAATCTTTCATAAGTTGATGACCTGGCATTAACCAAGTCAAATTTGCCACTTGACAAGTGGCGGGTTAGCAAAATAATCAAAATAAAGCGTGTACTTAAAATTTAAAACCGACAAGTTGTGCTTTACGATCGAATGCAGACGAAATGAATGGACTAAACGGACTAGATAAGTTTATTAAAATTTCCCATTAGGATAATTTATGATATTGATTTATAGAAAATAAGAAGATAATTTATGATATTACAAACACTTAAAAAGAGTGGCAAACTAGAGCTGATGTCAACTATTGGATTCATCATTCAAGTTAACCGAAAAAATAAAAAGATTGAATCTAGTACTATTGCAATTTCCGCTTAAGCTCAATGAAGATTTTATCGAACTGCTATTGAGTTTGTATTGCTATATGGTTACAATGTTGGGCTATTAAACAAAATAATGAATTAGAAATGAGCATAACTGAGACGCAAATGTTACAATTTATGTATGGTAATACAAGAAGACATAAATAATAAAATGAATATATTCGCTATACATAAGACTTAACACTTATTACCAGAAGATGCAATAAAACCGTTTACGATTGTTGTAGATAGATAAATTTTGTCTACTCCAATTAAATATTGACAAGTGTCAAATTAAATTTTAAGAAATTAAATTGATTATTTATATTTTTAATTTGGAATTTTACTAAATTAAATTCTAATTATTAATAGGTTAATTAATTGATTTTCTAATATCTATTTGATTGGCAATCAAATAAAGCCACATGGAAATGATGGAGAATTGCAACCAATCAAATAAAGCCACGTGAAAAAAATGATGATGTGATTCAACAAATCAAACAAAGCCATGTGGAAAAGATGATATATTTCAACCAATCACATTATTACACGTGGAAATATGATGTATTCTAGATATTTCTTGATAAGCAAGACTAAATTAAATCCATGTTTATCTTGAAATAAAACCGACCAATCACAAGCAATGAGCTCTAGGTTTTTACAACTATAAATAGGGGTCCTCTCATAAAGAAAAAAAGTATATTCACAAGTTTGTAGAAGGAAAAGCTCAAGTATTTTCTCTCCATACAAGTCCACAAATCTTGGGAAAAAATCATCTTTGGTACCCTAACTTGGCAGCTTGTCAAGAATGGTACCCTAACTAGGCAGTGATCGCGTTTGGTACCTCATGTTTCGTTTTTTTATCAATTTTGGTACCCTCGTGGCGGAGCTTCCAAATCGCCGCCTCGGATTGTTACGTGGCACTCCGTTGACCTACTATTTGGGGATTTTGACTCTTTTGACGCCACCTAGACACGCTGACATGGAATATTTTTTTTTATAAAAACAAAATAAAATAAGACTCATGGATGTTGACATGTATAATATAATTAAAATTAAATAAATTAAATAATTCTTAGATATTTATATGTTTAATCTAACACAATAAATTAATTCGAACAACTTGATTAATTTTAAATACTTATATGTTTATAAATTAACTAATTCAAAAAAAATTATATTAGCACCTCTAAAAATTAATTAATTCATTCTTAGAAAAGTATATGTAATATTTCTATTAAACCAATTAATTATTATGTATTGTTTTTATATTCCTAATAAACAATTTTTTTTTAAAAAAAATAGAAAAATAAAAAAGTTAAATCTTTATAATTAACTTTATTATTTAAATTTTAAAAACTTACTCTATAATATATTCTTTTAATGTAATAATCTTTACTCATATAAATTATAAAAACTTTATATATAAATCTAATTTCAATTACTTAATTTTTTAAGAATTAAAAAACTTTTAGAAAAATGAAAAGTGAAAAGAAAAATATTGGGGTCGTCCTCCTCCGCCCCTTAAACAACCCCACCCCACCCCCCTCTCCTCCGCCCCTTAAACCTGTACCGTCGCGGTGGAGAGGTGGGATTTCACGTACATCGCGGTGGAGAGCGACATAGGTGGGCGGCGAAGAATTGGGATTTCACTTATGTCGCGGTGGAGAGCGCCGCCTCCGTGCCGGCGAGGTGGGGGTGGAGCGTTAGATGCCGGAGGTGGGCGACGATGGTGGCCTTGCTGGCGAAGGCGAGGAATGCGGTGTTGTAAGAAACTGGTGGCCTTGCTGTAAGAAACTGGTGGCGATGGTGGCCTGGCGAAGGCAAGGAATGACGGCGGAGATTTGTCTTGCTGTAGCAGAGTACTCTTTTTCTGTTTTTTTTTTTTTAAAATTTATTAGTTATTAAAAGTTAATATTTTAAAATCAAAATTAGTTAAGATTTAACATCTAAAATCTAAATAAATTTTCTTTAAGAGTATAAACACAATTTTTTAAGAGTTAATGATTTTATTTTAAAGATATAAATATTAGTATATAAGTTTTTATTTAATTTTGATTTTTTTTAATTTCATGTCAGGGCCACGTGGAAGTCCCAGGTCAAAATCCCCAATTTTTTGGTCAACAGCGTGCCACATAGGATCCAAGGAGCGGCGATTTGGTGGCACCGCCGCGAGGGTACCAAAATTGATAAAAAAAAAAAAAGCGAAACCTGAGGTACCAAATGCGATCACTGCCTAGTTAGGGTACCATTCTTAACAAGCTGCCAAGTTAGGGTACCAAAGATGATTTTTTTCCCACCAATCTTCAAGGCGTTCTCCGCGGGATTCAAGGCGCTCTTCGCGAAAACCTCCATTTGATCCGGTGTCGAGCTCCAAGTCCATCAAATAACCGTTTTTGAATATCGCACTTCTGCAGAGGAAGATCGAGCTTCAACAAATTCAACAAATCCAAGTCAAGTTCATACCGTTCTTCAACAATCTTCAAGCAAGAAAGTCCGTTTGATTCGAGAACAAGCTGCAAGGCCCTCGAAAAACTGTTTTTGAAGATCAAGTCCCTTTCAAAGAAGATCAAAGCCCACATATCCGAAGAACTCAAGACGAAGATCATATCGTTCTTCAACAATCTTCAACCAAATTCGAAGTCAAAAGTCCGTTCGATCCAAGATCAAGCTGTCAATCCCTCGCATCGACGTTCGTCAAATATTCAAGTACCTTGAAGAAGATCAAAGTGAAGATCGCCTACAAGATTTATTTTAAAGTTCAAGTCACTGTCCTTGTAAAATCGAATCAGATGATCAAAGAGATTGTTACTCTATAAATTCATCAAATTCACAAGTTTTATTTGTTCAACTATTTTTCCGTCTTTTATTTTAAAGACTTAGAAAAATTTGTTGCTACAATTGTTCGATCTGTAACATAGTGACTCCTAGTCTCCTACAAGCATCGATACTTCGTGCTACTGAAAGCTTACAAGACAATCATAAAAAAAACGTGAATTGGAGGTCATACGGAAAGAAATTATATTTAGAAGCCTATAGGCTCTATTCAAGTGGATTATATGAATGGGTTTTTTTTTTTTTTTTTCAAATTTGACTCGACGGATTCGCATTAATTTATATGAGCTACCAACTAATTAATTGCGGTTATAAGTGCGGTGATAACATTTATTCTAATAAAACAGTCCAAATAAGTCCAATTATAAGTGACTTTTGTCGGCCGTATATTGGAGGATGATGTCAAATATATGAAAGTAAACAAAAGGGAGTGAGATTGACCTGGTGCGCATATTCAAAAGAAGCACCATACTAAACAACAGTGTTTTTTAGTTTACCAAAAAAAAAAAAAAAAAACAACAACAGTGTTTTGTTTAGTTGCTTGTTCGAGATAATTGCAAAACCACCCCTATGTTATCTTATTTGCTAATAATACTCCTTGAGAAAAAATTTAAATAGCAAAAGGCCCTTGTTATTATATTCCATTGAAATATTGACGAGTTATCATTTGTATGCATTGTTATTTTATATCTAACACAAATTTATTAAACTAAATATTATCAACTTCTTGCATTTTTTTTTTCTGAATTTATATAATAAAGTTGATTTGGGCAAGTTTTAATTTTTTGAAATGAAGAAACTAATGTTTCTTTTTCTTCTATAAAAAACACATGTAAATTGGAACAAGATTAATCTTATATCTAATCTTATAGAATAAAAATCAATGTTTTTTTTACTAATTTCAGTACATGCTAGCTAGCGTGTATGCTAGCGGGTAATTAATTTTTTCGACCGTGCAATTGTATTAACTTTATAAACTGTGCAGGTTCGAGTTGAACGAGTGGCAAGTTTTAAAGCAATAAAATAATTTAATAATAAAAACTATGGTAACAAAACATACAAATCACACACAATATAAAAAAAACACAACATATTCTTTAATGAAAATTATAATATATAGTGTATATATATAGATTTTTGCATTGTAACCAAGTTATAAAAATCGAGAAATATTGAGAGTAAGTAGCTCAACCAGTTTTGTGAATGAGGGAAAAGAAGATGACAACAAAAAAAATCACATTTTATCAAAAACATATCAGGTTAGAAAATAAAATACAATATAGTACTTCACCACTTACCATTAAATCAACCGTTAAAGAAGTTAAAATACGTTTAAATATTTGCTAAATATTTAAGTACTACTCTATTTCGAAGGATGCGAGTGATAGATGGATAATTATGGGTATCTACAACCCGACATGCAGAAGGCGGGTTGCCAACAAATAAACTACAATAATGTTCAAAAATGACAAACCGCACGCGGGCAAATTGGACGAGTTTGGGTGGGTGGTCTTTTCTTTTACAACACGTGCACAATTTTAAGTGTACTAATGTCCTTTGTTTTTCTTCCTAAAATTTTAATCTTTACCAATTCAAATAACATGCGTATTACTTGCCAATTAAAAATAAAATTAAATAATTATATATATATATATATATAAAAAATTAATTAGAAAACTATGAATTCCACATGCACCAAATAAATACAATTAAAATCGAGTTTTACTATCGGTATTAATACATGCAAATTAATTAAGTGCATGGGAGGCTGGTTTTGCTAATACGCAACATCAAAAGGGCTTTTTTCAAAACTAAAAAATAACTTGGAAAGTAGTTGTTGTAAATTGCAATTTAGCTATGCTTGTCCATTAGTGGAAAATAGGAAATGCGACCATTATCATTTTTCTTTTCCCTTTCACTGTATCCAACAATCACACACACCCACACACTTTGCTCCATATTTATTTTTTAAACGCAACTTTCATTTATTTATTTATATTTCAAAAATGGCCCATTTAAAAATAGAATAAAAAAGATGTCGCCTTTACAATCATATTCGATTCTTCCTCTTCGCCAAGTACGCATGGCAGATTTATTCTCCTTTCGGTTCACTTTTCTTTTGGAGAGCTGCTGGCAGTTAGAAGCTTGAAATCACAAAGTGGGTTCTTTTCTACTGCTTTCGAATTTAAAACTTTCTATTTTTTCTTTCTTTCTTTTGCAAGATTTTATTATTTCTGTAAATAGATAAAAAAGGGGTTGCCAGGAATATATTGGATTTTTGTGGGTTGTTGGTATTATTTGGAGCTTGGTGTTTCAAATGTTTTGATATATAGTTTTTATGTGTCTATGTCCTTTTCCCCCTTATCTTGTTTGACCTTTAGAGTGTTAGTTTGGAGTTATTATTGATGAAAGAACCTGGTTTAATCAAGTTTGAGTCTTTTTCCAGTGTTCATTTTTGCTTAGAGTTTTCAGACATGTTCTGTAAATGCTTATTTTTGTCTTTATTTGTATGTCCTGGATTTGGAAAGGATGCTTGTTAGTTTGTTTTTATGTACTTATATTGTTTGACTTAAAGTCCTTGGATTCTGTTGCTCCTCTTAGTTCGAACGCTTTTCAAGAATACTATGGATGGGCCGTTGTCCTTTTATAGATTTTTGGATGACTTTCACATTGATTTTAAGTATGTGAGCTATGTGCTAGTAGGAGTGGGGGATCAATTGTCCTTCCGATTGCAAAGTTTAGAGATTGTTAGATACATTAGACTGCGTTAGACTGCGTGAACCGTAAAGTTTATATATGATTCCTGCTCTTGCCATCTTCTTTGGATCAAAGAGCTTCCTCTAGAATCACACGGCCGATCGAAAATTATACTTACCATGGGAAATTGCATTTTTTTTTTTTTGATTTTTTGATTCTAGAATCTAATGCATTTAAAATGGTAGAAAAGGTAGCTGGTTGCTCTCTGGGTTCCAGTAAGAAGAGAAAAGGAAAAATGAATTCCACCTCCTCCCAGTTTGTTCCCTCAAGACGGATGGGCATATACGAGCCAATCCATCAAATGTCCATGTGGGAAGATTTCAAAGGAAACAACTTTCTTGATGCGTCTTCGCCATTGATTCTTGAGGTTGATTCAAAACTCGACAATCAGGTACAGCTTCTTGTACTTTTCCCATTCATATTTTTACAAATGCGTTGCAAAGACTTAACAAACTTACTGTTTTGTGTATATTTAGTCGGAAGATACTTCCCATGGGACTGTTGGACCTTCCAATAAATTTGATCAAGAAGCAAATAAACCTGATAAGGTACTACGAAACTTGTTTTCTTGAAATGGTTAGTCAGTGTTCATTTTATTAGGTGTTTTCTTTTCATGATCCAACGTGCAACGTGAATTATATCAATTAAACTGCTGGTTGAGAATGTTGATTCTTCATTTTGGTAATAAGATTGTGTTCGAATTATAGTTACTGAGACGGCTGGCACAAAACCGTGAGGCTGCTCGTAAAAGCCGTCTCCGGAAAAAGGTACGATGAACGCCAACAACTTTTTAGAGTTTTTGTCAATTGGGAAGGGCTATCAGCCTTTTTCTTTTATTTAAATATATCTAAAAGTTGTATGACTTATTGTCTAAACTTTGTTTTGCAGGCTTATGTACAACAATTAGAAAGCAGTAAATTGAAACTTGTTCAGTTAGAACAAGAACTTGATCGGGCCCGACGCCAGGTAACTGGAACAACAAAGTGTCTTATCCACTTTATGCTTTTGAATCATTTTATTATTATTATTATTATTTTTAATTTTATTTTAAAGTTGGTACTCAAGTCATGTTTTATATCTGGAAAATTTTCTCTGATGCAGGGTGCATGTAGTGGTTTGGATACTCTTGGTTACTCGGCGCCTTTAGACCCAGGTTCGCGGAGTTATATGCCTACATATTTTATATCATAAACTATATTGTTAATCAAAATGTTGCATGTTTCTGAAGCGAGTATTGGGTACATATCATGTTTGATGCCCTATGTAAAATATTATCAAGTGCTGATTTACTCATTTGGTTATTGGATCTTTGTCTCTGTAAGGGACAATATATATTTTAGGCCTTTTCTGCAGTCTTTTCTTATATAATATGGCTTTTAAGAGATTCATTGTAAATATTCATACTATAATCATGTTTGTTGTACTTTTAATACAGAACATGCTAAAGATGAGTTGGAAATTCATAGTAACTCAAAATGGGATATTCTGGTTAAAAGAATAACATATTACATGATTCAATTTCTGTAAAAATACAAGCAATCATTCACGTCGAATATGTTACAAGATGTTGCTTTTAACCCTCAGTTACAACGCCAATGATTGTCATATGACTTAGCTTGTTCACTCGAATAGCTATGCACCTTATTTTTGTTTCTACTTTGTTTCACTGAAAATAAATCGTTGTGAATTATAGCCATTACTAAGGAAGAAGGCTGGTTTTCAATCTGATTATTTTAATATTGGAAATTGTGAAAGAATTCATCCTTATGAAGTTATAGTACTACGGTTAAACTTGAAAGGGAGACTCTTTTTGAAACTTTTCTGATGTTACATACTTGATAATCAAGCAGTTACAATGTTTGGCTTGCCTCACGAGCCCTTGTAAAAGAACTTCTTCCTAATCTTCAAGGGAGTTTTCGGACTGGACATTTTATTTACAATGGCTGCAAAAGTCTATTCCTGTATATGCTTTTCAAGTGTTTTATTATTCATACGATAATAGTCTTCTTGTCAAATACCCGTTACGATATAACTTTATTCTTTATACGTGCAGCTATTGCTACATTTGAGATGGAGTACGGGCACTGGGTGGAAGAACAGAATAGGCAGACCTCAGATTTAAGGAAAGCTCTGAATTCTGAAATTGGAGATGCAGATTTACGCGTATATGTCGACAGTGGATTGAGACATTATTATGATCTCTTCTCCATAAAAACAAAAGCTGCAAGGGCTGATGTGTTCTATCTTATGTCCGGCATGTGGAAAACATCAGCTGAACGTTTTTTCTCGTGGATTGGGGGCTTTAGGCCTTCGGAACTACTAAAGGTGATAATAAACTGTTTATCTCAAACTTTTGTTTTCCAAACGTGTTTAGATGTGTTTCAGAAGGTAGTATTAGAACCATATTGTCTAGTTGAGGGTTTGGGGCTGGGACTATGATAAGCTGTGATGTGCCCTAACGTTTGGTTAAATTGCAATGACCATCATGTTTTTATAGATCACACCTTATGGATAAATAGTACTGGCAAAAAACAAAACATAGTTTATTCCATTCCAATCTGGCAGCTGCTACGAAAAGGAGAACCTGAATGTATAGAAATATTTTGGAGGTGAAAAAAGAAACTACTGTTAAATATTTTTAGTAAGTTTCATGCATATTAGAGCAATTTCAGGTCAGTACGTATTCTAAAAATTGTAGAATTAAGAGTGAAGCCAAAATTTCATTCTGCGCATCATTTTCAAACTATATTCGTTCATGAGAGTATTTAGAATTTTTCTTATGTTAGGGGGTGTTGCAGAAACACACTCATTTATTTGAATCTTGATTCAAATCCTCGTCAATCTTAGCCTGTCCCAGTTTGTTGTTTG
This sequence comes from Linaria vulgaris, assembly GCA_948329865.1. Classification (NCBI taxonomy): domain Eukaryota; kingdom Viridiplantae; phylum Streptophyta; class Magnoliopsida; order Lamiales; family Plantaginaceae; genus Linaria; species Linaria vulgaris. The sequence goes on from OX415252.1 coordinate 38,089,347, forward strand.
TTGTACCAATCAGTGTAATATTATCTCCCTCTTATTTAATTATTTATTTATGTCATTTTTCAACCTCATTCTCAGCAATTGTATAAGTAGATACACACACATACGCCCATACACACCCGCACGCATTCACGTGAAGAGATACACACGCTCTCGTGCGGTCACACACTCACGCACACACAGATAGATAAATAGATAAATTGTTTTCAGTTGATATAAGGCGTGTGTGCCCAAATCGATACATATTTACCATTTTTGTGGACTTGGCCATCATGAAGTCATTTTATTCAATGTTCACTTGACAGTTAAAATTCCTATTCTTCCGTATTTGCGAATTCCTTTGTTTTTAGCTGTCAAATGACTGTTTTGGTTCTACTGGAAACCCGTCGAAGCATCCTTGCCACTCATTATATTTTTATGGGATTACGTTTCTCCAAAATTTCTCGTTTAAGGAAGAAATCCTTATATATATATATATTTAAATATGATCAGATTCTCATGCCACATCTAGAGCCCTTGTCCGAACAACAACGCATGGATATTGGCAATCTGAGGCAATCGTGCCAGCAAATAGAAGATGCCTTATCAATGGGAATGGAGAAACTTCACCAAATACTCGCTGAAACTATGGCCACTGGTCTGCTGGGTGAAGCAGTATATCTCCCGCAAATGCGTGCTACCATAGAGAAACTGGAATCTCTCGTGAGATTTGTCGGCCAGGTAATATCTCGTGCAGGCTTGTATTTCCAATTCTTTGTTGTTGATTTTTATATCATCGTGTCAATTTCTTTGTGCTTACATAATTGGCATTTAGAAGTGGAAACATATTTAACATCCGTGTTCACTATGCCATCGGATAAACAATGTAAATAAATTACGAAAACCACTTGTGGAATAAGATCTTGTTGGGAATCTCTGTTCTATGTAATTTTATCACCATTTAGAAATCAGAAGACATGCAAAGAGCCTCAATCACATTCCTCTAATACTTGATTTTATGGATTGAAATTATGTTGTTGATTTGTGTTTAAGAGTCTCAAATATTAAAGAACTTTTCTTGACTGTTAGAAAGCTTTTTAAAGTATTATAGAAAGATTAGTAAAAATAGGCAATATAGTATTTTTGCATTAAGGAACTTTAAGCAATAACATTATTACTTTCTTCCATGTATAGAAAATAGTTATGGGTTTTAATTGGTCCTGCTCTCAACTTCAGTACGTGTTGGCCATTGTGGAGGGGTATGTAAGATAAATGACAATGACTAAATTCTTACAGGTAAATGATATTAACACCGAGGGAATAGTTACATACTTGGTTGTTTTTGAGTCACTTGAGCTTTGAATACATACAAGGAAACCTTCTTGAAGTTTGACAAAGTTACACACTGTCCTCTTCGTCTTTAAAGTTTCTGGGGGCATCTTTGTAATTATTCAAACTGTATTGGAGGACTATGTTACTTTTTATATTTAATTTGATAATGTGGAACTCGGAGCCGCTACCCTATGAGTTCGCACTAGGTAAACTAACGGTTGACGCAATAGCTTGCAAACCTCGCCAACCGTACAAACCATACTAGGCTGGCCATGTGTGACAAACAAAAACCTAAAAGGCACATAATCAAGTTGCGGAGTGTGAGGATCAAACTCGAGACCAAGGACCAAGAGAGAAATCCCTCATTTTTTACGAACTAGGCCACCATTCTGGGGTATGAGAGATATATGTAGTTAGACAATACTTTAGGGATGCACATATAAGAGAGAAATTACCAATTAGACATAAAGCAAGGGTATTTTTAAGATTTGTTGCTACATTGTTATTCTCATCAGATTAATTACATGTCATTTCAGCTGTTTTTTGGCTCCTGAAAACAGGCTGATCATCTTCGGCAAGATACGCTGCAGCAGATTTCTCGGATGCTTACTGCTCGTCAAGCAGCTCGAGGCCTGCTTGCCTTGGGAGAATATTTTCGACGCCTTCGAGCTCTAAGTACCCTTTGGTCTTCACGTTCTTGTGAGCCTGCCTAGTGATAATAAATCGGCTAAATTCTCGGTTAAGTCAAAAAATCATATAGCATATGCTTCGGCGAAGATAACTCTGCCCATTCTTTTAGCTGCTTCCTGTGATTGAGAATTTGTAAATGTTTTAGTAGTATATATCAAGAGGAAGCGTGCTGATGTTGTCTTGTTTTTCTATAGTTCTCTCAACCTTTTCAGCTAATTCTGCATTTTTCTTGTATTGAGTAATGTTTATAGTAGTAGTGTTTTCTTTTTAGTGTCTGTAAATATATAAATTTGTGGAGTTGGTTATTTGGAGTGTAAATCTGTAAAATTGACAGAGTTTGCTTGACAGATCTTATTTCCTTAGTCAATATTATCTGTAGAGAAAGGTTGGATGAAGTTACTTCCAATGAAAGTAAATGCAATAACTATATCTCATGTTCCAATTAGGGGTAATTGCTCCTAAAGTTTAGTCTAACCTTTGAGATTCCGTATTCTTTGAATAATGATAGAAAATTAGAAAGCCCAAAGCCCCAAACCCGTATGAGTATATCTCGGAAAATTCTAACGTGGACCATGTACATAGAAAACTTATGCACATTGTTGCCCTCATTTGTCCCCCCTCCCCTACTTTTTGTTTAAATGACAATTATAGTGCTGGCTTTTAAAAATTACATGACCCCAAAAGTTTTACCTTTTGCGAAGACTATCGAAATTGTTATCAAAGCCTAGGTTTTATCTATATAAAAGAAAAATTTATTTATTATATTAATACTTAATTACCTCATGAGAGAAATAATCTTAAAACATGAATATGAATAAAAGTTCAAGATATAGTCTCAACAAGAAGTCTTTCGAGAAATTGGAAAAGCTGAAATAAGGAAAGAGATATAATGATAGTAAAATCTAAACAAGTTGGGATCCTCAAATTTTTACGAAATCGAGACATATGGCTTTAAGTTGTACCAAGATCTTAGAGAGATTCATAAGATGATTTAAACACATGGTAACCATCAGTACCATGGACCCAAACACCATCAACAAATGTAGATGCAGATAGAAAACCATGGCGAAACATCTGAAGGAAGTTCTTGCAACCTTTCAAGAGGAACACCAAATGGAACGTCTCAACTTGATCCGATACATCCTTATGGGCTTATGCTCAATCTGGATATATTGGATTTCAAAAATTGAGAGACATTAGTAGATGAATGGGCATCGGCCATGAGGATCGCAGTGACAACGCTAGCTTAACCAAGAAGGGTTCATAATGATGCTACAAATGAGCCTTGAGGAATTGGTTACGCTTGGTTGTGTGCAACTTCGGAAGTAAGAGAAGGCGTTCTTGCTGGGAAATCACTCAAAGCAATCGTGGGTAGGATGGCTAGACTATTCAAAATCTTCTTCATTGGAGAAGAATATTTCATCAATCTCAAGACTGGAGGAAGATTGGAGGAGGTGATCAAGACAGAGTCAAGAGATACGAGCAAGCATTATATTGCTTGGAGTTGCATAATATATGTAACGCCGATCTATACATCAAATTTTTTACCGAGTACAAATGGAAAAGCTTAATTAGCAGGGGTGAAACCAGAAATATTAAGTAGAGGGGCAAAGCCGTATTGCGATTTTTTGTAACACGTATAATGTATATTTATATAATTATGTGTTATTCATTGTTAAAAAAAATAATATTGTATGAAAAGAAAAAGAAAAAATTACACACGTAATCTAGAATACGATGCTAAATATGCATTTTTCAACACATGGAAGGTTTTTTGTTTTTTTTTGTGATTTTTGTCAATTTGACGTGATATATTAGCTTTTTTTAATTCAATAAAGTAATTTTTTCCTGTTACATATATCCATATATATATATATATATATATCTCACATGGAGTTTTTATTAATACATGGTTTTAATTAGTGATCTTATACCAAGTAACATGTCTTGTTGTGAATGTGAGGTATTAAATTAATTACATTTTAAGTAATTATGGCTACATCTTATCTACATATAGTGGATGCATGCCACGTGGCAAAAATCAAATAACTTAGTATACCTGGTTTGTTTTTTTCAAAACGTAGGATCGATTGTTGCTTATTAACCATAAATATTGGGAACCTCTTAGCTAACTTTAATGTTAGCTACAACACCCCCATTTTGTGGGTATTGGGTGTGGGTCCCACAACACTTGGGGGTTGTGGGACCCACACCCAATACCCACAAAATGGGGGTAATGTAGCTAACATTAAAGTTAGCTAAGAAATTTCCATAAATATTACATTAGTTGACTGTTTAAAAATGGATAACGTATTATATAATGCATATCTTAATTTAAGTATCTAATTAATAATGTTCTCAATTAAGTTTTCTTTGTAAAAAGCAACCCGGAATGAATATTAATATAGTAACATATAATTATGGTATTATATTATTCGAACTTTTTGTTAAATTTTTTCATGAGACAGTATTATAGTAACATCTAACTATTAATGAACAATTTCGAGTAAAAACAAATCCTGAAATCTCAAGAAATCAAAAGAAAAATAAGTAGATGTTATAAATATGGTTGGTAGAATATACCTTGTGGCCATTGTTGAAAATTATGTACAAATACTATTTTATAATAATAGTAGTTGTTGTAAATAATGTAAGATATTGGAAATTCTTGTCTATATAAGGAGTCATCAAGATGAAGAGAAAAACACTCATTCACATGTAATATACTCCTTATTTGCTCTTCTTTTCCTAAGTCTTTTAATATATTATTATAATTTTCAAATAGTTTTAGTTATTTTATAACACGTTATCAGCATGATAGTGCTCGATCCGAAATAATTTAGTTCATTCGTTAGAGAAAACGTTCAACGTTAAAAGGTACGAAAGTTTTATATTTACTTGTTCATCTATCTACATTATTATAGACAATGCGGATTACCGCCAATCTATAATTTTATGATTAGATGAATATGCGTTTATAATTTTGTTGTTAAAGTTTAATATTTACGTGTTCATCTATCTACATTATTATAGACAATGCGGACTACCGCCTATCTATAATTTTACTCTTTGTATTTTACTATCATCTAACTCTAACACTAAAGCTAATTTTAACTTTCGTTGATGCTTGAGTTAACCCCAAGCTAGAAACGACTACTGACAATTTATTATTGCTTATTTTATTCCATAAGCCCATGAAAGTTTTTACATAGTAATGTGGTGAAAATTATTTACGCACTTAATTCATTGCAATTATTTTACTTGTTTACATTATTTCATATGCACATGAAAGTTTTTACATAGTAATGTGACGAAAATTATTTACGCACTTAATTCATTACAATTATTTTACTTGTTTACATTATTCCATAAGTCCATGAAAGTTTTTACATAGTAATGTGGCGGAAATTATTTATGCACTTAGTTCATTGCAATTATTTTACTTGTTTACATTATTCCTTAAGCCCATGAAAGTTTTTACATAGTAATGTGACGGGAAATATATATGTATTTACTTATCGTTATATTATTCCATATGCCTGTTAAAATATCATTAATGCGGCGAAAATTATTTTACATGTTATTACAATTAATTTTTGTTGCTAAATTATTAAAGACATTACCGTTCATAGAACATGCAAAATAAAAAAAAATGATTGTTTTTCTAGGCTATAAACGGCTACCTACAGATCTTTTTCCTCTATAAATACACAAATTTCATAACACAAACTCCACACAAATCTTCACCTTATTTCTCTCATCTTGCAAAATGATCTCTACGACAACAACGATCTTGATCCTCATTTACCTTTCAATTTTTATTTTTATGCTTGTAGATGAAGACACTCCTATGTTTGTCCCTATGATATTCCTCCATTTTATCATAATAATGTTCGAGTTCAAGATTTGGCTAGAGATGAGATAATTGCATTGTATTATTGTAATAATTGTGCTTCTATGATTATGTGTTAAATAAAATATTTCGACCCTAATTATATTTTCTTGGTTATGTATTTAGCTAGCAAAATGTCTAACCTCACAAATATAGTTAGTTGTGTACTCAATATCACTAGCAAGAAGTACAGACAATGTAAATCAGATACAAAATTGTACCTCAGATCAAAGAGTATCGTTGAAACTCTTGCTGCAGTAAATACAAATACGGATCCAGAAAAATGTGAGGCTGTGATCTTTATGAGAAAACACTTTCTACTTTCCATGTGTCCATGATAAATGTCCAACAACAATACAGATTGCTGAATATTTCAAAATATCACGACTTGAAACAAAGGTTGTTAATGGCAAAAAGTTACAATAACTTATTGATGAAAATTCATCAATCTCGTCCTCGTGGAGCACATGCATTACCTAAGGCAAATGCCATTAATTTTTCAAACTCCTATGGACGAGGTAACAATGATAATGCCAATTGTGGTCGTGGACGTGGTCGAGGTAGTTATCACAACCCTTCGACCAGTGATACGGTCCATAACAATAACCATCATAACAAAAGAAAAAATGCTCATAATAAATCTGAAGGTTATTGTTTTAACTGCGGAACGAAAGGACACTGGGCCAATACGTGTCGTACACCTGAACACTTTTGTAAATTGTACCAAGAGAGTAAAGGCAAGTAAAAGGAAATCAACCTTGTTGAAAAAATCCCTAATAATCCCACATATATAGCAGCATTTGATTTCACAGATGATCATGATGTTACTATGGCTTGATATGAGCTATGTGATTCATGTTTGCGTGATTTCTGGTTTGATTTGCATTATGTGATTCATTGTTGTGTGATTTTTGAATTGATATGTATTTGCGATTTTCGCTTGTAATGTGCTGTGTTCCATTAATTGTGTTTTCTTATGTATCTTAATGAAACTATTTCCATTTTCTCAAATATATGCTTCGTTTATTGTTATATCATTCTACTTGTTTGACATGAAGCCAATATGGAGCATACCAGTGATTTTTGTATCCCTGATAGTGGTACAACTCACACAATTTTCACAAGTAAGAAATATTTTACATATTTAAAATCAATAAAGGCAAAAATCAATACGATATCAGGTCCTACTGACCTGATTGTAGGATTTGGTAAAGCTAATTTTGTGTTACCAAATGGAACGCTATTTATCATCAGCGATGCCTTATTTGCTCCAAAATCCAGAAGAAACTTATTGAGTTTTAATGATATATATCGTCATGGATATGATACCAACTAAAAGACTTAGAATAAAATTAAATATCATTTCATTATTAAGTATATATCAGGAAAGCAACATATATTTAAAAAACTACCAAAACTCTCATCGGGATTGCATTATACATATATTAATGCTATCGAGTCAAACATGGTAGTCAATGAAACTCCTGAATTGTTAACTTTATGGCATGATCGGCTAGGTCATCCTGGTCCAACAATGATGCGAAAAATAATTGAAACTACACATGGACATTCATTAAAAGGATCAAAACTCAATCTGAGCAACAATAGTCCATGTGAAACATGTTCTCTTGGAAAACTAATTATAAAGCATTCACCAGTTAAAATTAAAGACAGAATTACCCATATTTCTTGAAAGAAATCAAGGTGATATATGTGGACCTATTCATCCATCATGTGGACCATTTCAATATTTTATGGTATTAATTGATGCATCGAGTCGATGGTCACATGTCTGTCTATTGTCTACTCGCAATATGACATTTGCGAGATTTTTGGCTCAAATAATTAAAATAAGAGCTCAATTTCCTGACTATACGATCAAGAAAGTCAGACTTGACAATGCTGGTAAATTCACATCTCAAGCTTTCAATGATTATTGTATGTCAACTGGAATTACGGTTGAACATAGTGTTGCACATGTACATACTCAAAATGGTTTAGCTTAATCATTAATTAAACGTCTTCAATTAATTGCTAGACCATTGTTGATGAAAGCTAAATTGCCAAGTTCTCCATGGGGTCATGCGATTATACATGTTGTATCACTAATTCGCATTAGACAAAGCTCGTATCATGAATACTCCCCATTACAACTTGCTTTTGGTCATGAACCTAATATTTCTCATATTAAGATTTTTGGTTGTGCGGTTTATGTTCCAATTGCACAACCAAAGCGAACAAAAATGGGACCACAAAAAAGGTTGGGAATATATGTTGGATTTGACTCACAATCAATAATTAGATATCTTGAGCCTCTAATAAGTGATGTCTTTACGGCACGTTTTGCCGATTGCCATTTTAATGAGGCAAATTTTCCAACCTTAGGGGGGAGGAAAGAAGCAGTTGGAAAAGGATATATCATGGTATAATCCATCTTTGACAAGCTTTGATATGCTAACAAAACAATGTGATTTGGAAGTAAAGAAAATTTTGTATTTACAAGCTATTGCAAATCAATTACCCGATGCATTTACTAACATAAGCAGGGTAACAAAATCACATATACTAGCTGCAAATGCTCCTGCTCATATTGTAATTCCAAAAGAAACATCAAAGGATGATATCTTTGATATAACTAAGAAACGTGGGCGTCCTGCTGGCTCAAAGGACAAAAATCCTCGAAAAAGAAAAGGAGCATCAAAACCTAATGATCCTATTATTGAGGAATCTATGCCTGATGAGTCGCAAAATGTGACATATGAGATACCTCAAGAAGTTATCCAATCAGATCCTATAAATAAAGAGAACGTTGAAATCTCTATAAATTATATCAATACACAAAATGGTATTGGATCGAAATGAGATGAAAAATATGGATGAAATATTTTTGTATTTAGTCGCTTATAAAATTGTGAATGAAAATGATGACCCTGAACCTAAATCTGTAATTGAATGCCAAAATAGGAATGATTGGGATAACTGGAAAGATGCTATGCAAGCTGAATTAGATTCGCTTAATAAGCGAAAGGTATTTGGACCCATTGCTCTCACACCGAAAAGTGTGAAACCCGTAGGGTTCAAATGGGTATTCGTTCGCAAACGAAATGAAAAAAGTGAAATTGTAAGGTACAAAGCTCGCCTTGTCGTACAAAGTTTTTCTCAAAGAGCTGGAATCGATTATGAAGAAACGTATTCTCCTGTAATGGATACGATTACATTTCGATTCTTGATCAGTCTATCGGTCTATGAAAATCTAAACATGCATCTCATGGATGTTGTCACTGCTTATCTCCATGGATCACTTGATAATGATATTTACATGAAGGTCCCTGATGGACTTAAATTACCAGCAACATCAAGTTCTAAACCTAGAGAAATGTACTCAATTAAATTGCAAAGATCATTATATGGGTTAAAGCAATCAGGTCGCATGTGGTACAATCGTTTGAGTGAATATTTATTAAAAGAAGGATATATAAATAATTCTTTGTGTCCATGCATTTTTATTAAGAAAACATCATCTGGTTTTGCAATTATTGCGGTTTATGTAGATGATTGAAATATCATTGGTACTGACAGAGAAATTCATTAACAATGAATTATTTAAAGGAGGAATTTAAAATGAAAGATCTTGGAAAGACTAAATATTGTCTTGGTTTGCAAATTGAACATGTTAAAAATAGAATACTTATGCATCAATCTAACTATACTAAAAAGATATTGAAACGTTTTAACATGGATAAATCAACACCTTTGAACTATCCTATGATTGCAAGATCATTACCTATAGATAAAGATCCATTTCGCCCTTGTGAAGAAAATGAAGAAATTCTTGGTTCCGAAGTTCTATATTTAAGTGCCATTAGAGCTTTAATGTATCTAGCTAATTGTACTAGACCTGATATATCATTTACTGTGAATTTATTAGCCAGGTTTAGCTCATTACCCACAAAAAGGCACTGGAAAGGAATTAAACATTTATTTCGTTATCTTCAAGGAACTATGGATCTTGGTCTATTTTATCCTAACAATGCGGTACAAGAATTGATTGGTTATGCAGATGCAGGTTTTCTATCAAACCCACATAAATCCAGATCTCAAACAGGATATGTATTCACGTATGGAGGCACTGCTATTTCATGGCGTTCTCAGAAACAGACACTTGTTGCAACATCATCGAATCATGCTGAGATTATTGCACTCCATGAAACAAGCAGGGAATGTGTATGGCTACGATCAATGACACATCATATAAGAAGTACATCTGGCTTACCTATTAGAGAGGGTCCTACAACATTATACAAAGACAATTCTGCATGTATTACACAGATGAAAGAAGGTTATATCAAGAGTGATCGAACCAAACACATACCCCCAAGATATTTTGCCTACACTCAGGAACTCGAGAAGAACAAAGAAATTAATATTAAATATGTTCAATCATGTGACAATATGACAGATCGTTTTACAAAGGCACTCCCTACTGTAACTTTTAAGAAACATGTTCAAAGTATTGGGATGCGTCACCTACGAGACTTATGAAGAATTGGAGATGCCAACTTGAGGGGGAGTTCACACGACTGCACTCTTTTTCCCTTATTAAGGTTTTTATACCACTGGATTTTTCCTTATAAAGTTTTTAATGAGGCAACATAAGACGTGTGCAGAAGACGGATCATGTACATAACAAAATCTTCAAATGGGCAAGGGGGGGTGTTATAAATATGGTTGGTAGAATATGCCTTGTGGCCATTGTTGAAAATTATGTACAAATACTATTTTATAATAATAGTAGTTATTGTAAATAATGTAAGATAATGAAAATTCTTGCCTATATAAGGAACCATCAAGATGAAGAGAAAAACACTCATTCACATGTAATATACTCCTTATTTGCTATTCTTTTCCTAAGTCTTTTAATATATTGTTATAATTTCCAAATAGTTTTAGTTATTCTATAACAGTAGAGACAATGACTTTATTTTCATCACTTGAGAATTGAAGGCTACCGATCTGGTCATTATATTTAATTTTTTAGATTAAAATAGTAGAATAATATTTTATTTCCTTTGAACCACACCCGCATAATAAGAAAATAAACCCCCATTAAACAAATTGTTCAAATGTAAAGTTTATAGAGAAAACTTATTATAATGAATTTGCGTCATAAAAGGAATTTATAGAAATATTCTGTAATTTAATTATGAAATCATATATAAGAAGAGATTAGTGTTGTCTTGTTGGAGTAGATTGAAATAAAGTCGGTCGCTAAGATATGGTTTGGAAATAAAAATCTCAATCTTTTCATATATTTGAAAAACAAGATATTTGTTTAAAAGATGTAAATCTTTTAAATTTGTTAAGACAACTCATGAAAGTAATTCAAAAGCTATGAATAAATTCAAACAAACAAGGGATACCAAGCTCTTTAATTTTTGCCACGTGGCGTGCATCCACACTATGTAGAACAAGATGTAGTACTAATTTGTAGGAGGAGATCCAAAGCCATGTATTAGTATTAACAATGCAATATGTAAGATGGTGATGCAACATAGTCCGGGCCCGGATAGTCGGGATATTTGGAAATATTGTTACTCAAGTGTTTTTGTTCGGAACGACAATCTCGAGTTTGAGGAAAGGAGGCATAATATTTTTATTAAGAACTTTGAGTAAAGTACAAGGGCGTCATGTGAAAGACACGAGTGAGAGCTAGAAGAAGGCGATAAATTCTAAGTACAAATAAGTGTTAAATTGTGGAGAGTGTTTTTATATTGCTATATTTTCATGTGGAGTGAGTTTTTGCTTGAATTTCAGCTTGGATCTGCTTGTCAAAAATGGAGGACTATTTATAGTGTAAGTCCCAGGGGTCTTTGGCCAATGGAGGGCCAGTCTTGCCATCTTTACTGGATTCCAATAGTGGAAAGGTCTTCTGCACCAATGGGGTTGTCTGTTAGGCGTGGTCAATGGCAGATGATCCGTCTGAGCGAGCAATGATGATTCCTGCTCCAATGGTCTTCGGTGGTAGTCTTGGCCAATGCATGTGATTCAATCTGCACTAATAGATGGCCTGCACCAGTAGTGTTTTTTGCTTTTTGCCCAAATGAATGAGTCGGACCAATGGGGTGTTGTCTTTCTTCATTATTAAGGTTGTTGGGATGTTGGGAGAGTCAAGGATGAGTAGTATGTCTTCCGAGTTCGGTCGGATGTCGTGGTTGGATCAGTCTGTGGATCGTTTGTCTTTGAATGAGACCTCATGGGTCGTTCTTCTGACCGTGAGTTGCTTCCTTGGGATTATGATGGGTCTTTGACCCTGCCTTGCCTTCACTCGTGTCTTTAATGTTTATTGTGCTCCTGTTTCCTCAATCTTGGCTGAGTGTTGGTGATGCCTCCTCGGGCGTTTTGTAGGGTACCATTTTTTTCGCCCTTCTTAGAGGGTGGGGCAGATTATGCATCATCATAAGAAATTAGTTTTTGCTGTAGTTATTATATCCCGTTCATTAAATTTTTTAATCCAATACATTCATGAATATTTTATCAAAGCCTTTTATATTCATATAGCATATAAAAAACATATGTATATATTTACAAGATTTATTTAAATTAATTAAAAGTCTAAAATCCTGCTATCAAAAGTCATGGAACTTAAACAAAAAACATAAATGTTTTGAAATTATTTTCGTATGGTGGGCATGTGCACAATATATACACCACATTACCATTCATGCCCAAGAGGAAAATTTGTAGAATGTTAAATTATTTAGATTATTGATGAATGAGAAGGTGAAAACTTGAATTGGTGGGCCATGAGGCAGGGGTGCCAAACCAATTAATATCATTTTTCTATAAAATTTAATCTACAAGCATGTGTGCTACTTACACAATATGGAGAGTTAAGGGATGCAGAACCGCCCACATGCACCCTCCTACCTTAGTTAATTAGTTAAGACACGACTATCCATTTGATCTTTACAAAAGTACCTAGTCCATGGAGAAAAATGCTACTAAGAACTAGGTGGGATGGATACAACAACTTGAAGGATGTCATTTTCCAAGGTTAAGCTAGCGCATGGTGTCAAAAGGCAACTTTCCATAAGAGTACAAGGGGAATGAACAAATCAGTTCATCTTTGTGGCAACAACAATGACCCTACAATCATAGGGGATCCTCAAAAGTACAAAAGGAAGAAACATAGGAACCATCCCTATGTACAAGGAGTTAACAACTTTACTAGAAGGTCATCATGGAGACCTAAGAGATTCTGGTCAAAACAAAGGCTCGCAGTAACAAATCTGGTCAAAGACCAGAGCCCAACAGAGGGCGAATCACTCATACTCAAGGAAGAACAAGTAGAACTTCAACAAAGAGAACTTTCAGATGACCACCTACAAGGGCCAATAAAAGTTTCAAAGGCTGCAACTGTTAGACATATGGTGCTAAGGGGCATATCTCGACAGAGTGTCCCAAGAATCAAGGAAAAAGGTTAGACAGTTCGAGGCGGCTCTAAAATGGAAGAAGCTTTCTATTATCAGGACCTCGCTTAAGTATATTAGTTTGAGGATTTTTTTTAGATGAAAGTATATAAGAACAGGATGAGTGTCGAAATGAGTCTTCATAATCAAAATCAAAATCAAACTAAGGATGAGGAGGTCTTCCGCCAGGAAGCGCAAGAAGATTTGTCTAGATTCGTTTTTCAAACAAGCATATCGCATAAATTATTGATGAGAATTATTCTAGAGGATCTAAACTCCATGCCTACGATGGTTCTACTATCCAAAAAGTGGAAAAACCTTGGCACAACTAAGCGTCAGACAACAAAAACATCACATCATTTACAAAGTTATTGCGGGAGAAATAACCATCCCGGTGGAACTAACAAGTAATGTGATGGAAATGCAATTGGTTCCTCTAAACGAAATTAAGGAGGAACTAAGTCGACTTAACATAGAGGTTGATCAAAAGATGCCATGGCATATCGGAGCCATAAGAATCTTGATCAAAGCAATGTTCAAAGAAGGGATCAATTCGCCAATTGATATCACCATCTTTGATAGAAGAGTACATAACCTACGAGACGCTTGTCTTGAAGGAATAACGGGGAACCTATTTACTGGAAGTGTCTCAATTTTTATCCATCCAAATATTGCCTATAATCTAGCAGATCGAGATTTTAACAGGTTTCTTACCCTCCATCAGGATTTCATAAACAAAAATTTGATGAAAGAAGAGAAACTCAGACCCCATGACAATGTGACCGTATGGCTAACTTGGCCTATGCCAAGGACCCCAAGTATCATGGTAGAACTAAGGAGGCTTTTTCATCTAGTCACTCTTCTATTTTATTTACTCTTTTTAGTTCTAAGTTAGAGACCTCAGAGCCGGAGTAAGCAGGATTACCTTTCGGCGGTAGATGAGGTAACTAAGCGAGCTATGGGGACGAATATGTTGTTGGTATCCTTTTCTCATTCTTTCCCCACTCCGTGCTCTACTCTTTCATTTTCTTGAGTTTGCTGCCATACTCCATCACTCACATTATCTCTTATGCCATCTCCAATACTCATCATTCTGATCTTTCCAGAGGAATTGGAGATACCAATTTGTTTTTTGACAAGGTGGCCTATGCTGCGGGAAAAAATCAATGTTGATACCCTAACTTGTCTCTTTATCAAATTTCATACCATAACTTGTCCATGATCGCAAATAGTACCCTAACTTTCATTTTGTTCCCGCATTTGGTGCCCCAAAAGCGAGCTGCTCAATTACCGTCCCAATTGCACATGGATGCCAGTTGACCGGAGATTTAGGAATTTTGACTAATTCTCAACACCCAATTCCACATGGCATTTCTTTTGGCAAGATTTTTTGACCCCACTTATAACACTTGGACCAGTTACAAGTGATTTTGCTTTTAATATTACATCACTAATAAGAAACTAGTAATTCTTGAATATTTAATATCATGTCCATAAAAGATAAATTGCTCAAATTCTTAAAATTTCCAAAAGAGATAATATGACTTTAATCTTATTTCAAAAAGTAAGGCATTAATAATAATAATAATAATAATAAAGTTTTATAACTTTAAAGAAAATAGAAAAGCCCTTCTTCCCCAAATGGACAAACCCTCCCCACCGCCACACCATTCCCACCTCACCATATCACCACCACCGCCACTACTTGAATCTCGATCGAATGAAATCGCTTGCTCCTCCGGATCCGCACACGCAAGGTGCACGTGCAACTAATCTAGGTCTCATTCGTCTTTTCCTCATCGGGAAACCGGTCGCTCACGATGGTGCAGTGCCCCTCGCCGACGAGTAGAGTTAGGTCTTTGATTGTTTAACCTTTTTGGGCGAAGTGAGTTTTAGGTGATGATGATGGTGATCTAGCTCTACGGTGAAGATGATGTTCATTTTTTCTTTTTTAGACAGAAATGAATTTTATAATATTTAATTTTATTAATTTTTGTGTTTAAGGAGTACATAATTAAGATTTGAAATTAGTTAACTTATTTTTGGGTATAAGTATAAGACTTTCAAAATAAGAAATTTGTTTCTTAAGAGAAACAAAAAAATGAGTTACGTAAGTTATTTTCAGAGGTAAAAATATAAACATAAGTAATTCTTTAAAACATAAATATTAAAGAATAAGTAATTCATATTTTCCTTTTATTTAATTTTGTTTTTTCCATGTCAGTAGGTGCAAGTGGTAATTAGGAGTCGAAATCGCCAAATCTGAGGTCAACGGGCATCCACAAATGTAATTGGGTCGGCGCTTGAACAACGTCGTTGCTGGGGTACCAAATGTGGGAGCAAAAATAAAAATTAGGGTACCACTTTCGACCATGGACAAGTTAGTGTATGAACATTGATTTTTCCCCCTATGTTGCCTAGTGAGAGATTTTCAATTTACCACATATCCACGAGATGGATATGATCAAAGTGATTAACCAGTGTCGAACAAAATCACTAGCTCGAACATGAGAGTTTCATTCCATATAATAAAAATAGGATGAACAACCTAACATAAGGGAAGTTGTCATCAAACCAGACAAGTTTACAACCAAATGAGAGCTCCAATGTCCAGAAGGTTGGCGCGAGGTTGAGGTAATCTTTGACATCACCCAAAAGGATAATACTTTTCCTTGTGATGCCTTTTATTACCTTAAGCAATCTTTACTGGGTAGATACCAAGGAAACCTAAAAATAAATGGAATTAATTTTACTATCGGAGGACGTGCGGGGAAAAACCTCAGAACGATTAATTCTAGGACTGGAATATTTTGAGGAATAATCTTGGGAAAGGTTCCTGGACGGAATAGAATTTACGGTGGAAGGGAAAAGATATAGATTTGGGTGACTACCAGTTCATTGGCAATATATATCTCAATAGGAATATTATATGAGAATATCGAGCAGAGTGTTTTGCAACCTACATCGACTCAGGGGCCAACATATGCACAACTAAACTAACTTCCCCCCAAAGATATCGAGCAAGAATTACCAGCGGTTGAAAGAAGAGATTTCTCTGAAAATTATCCTATTCTGACGAGGGATAAAACAAACAGAAATCTTGATTGACGGAGTAGGAGGTACAACATGACATAAATCTAAGACGCCCCCAATTTATTTTCATGATACATGGGGCGACATTCTGGTCTGAAATAATCTCATACAAACGTTTAAACATTTCACACAGGAAAACAAGACACATGGACTTATTTCCATGACTCATTGTGATTACAAGATCCTGGTTCATCAACCGCGTCAAACATTTTACAGAAAAATGGCCATTAAATTTGAAAGCAAGTGTAGAGATGAAGCCAAACCTTAACACCCAAATCTGAAGACTAAAAAAAATATGGCGATGGAATACTTCAGCTAAGGATTGAAAACCTAGGAGGCTATAATGAAGAAAGGATCAAATGAAACAATCAAGATCCTAAAAGGCAACCTAGCACAAAGACTTGACCGAGGAGATGTCCAATAAGTAAAATTCTTAACAATATGACTTGAAATTACAGGAAAAGGCTTTCACCATAGCTTTCATCAAGCTTTAGAGGCTTAATCAAAAGGTGATGGGTTTGGAAAAACCACCACCAGAAGAACAATACCTAGACTCTCCAATTACAGAGGAAGAAGTCACTAACATGAGAGCTTAGGGGACCTAAGGTTTGTCTCACTGAGATGGACAAGGTTAAGTATCCATTCAAGATATTTCAAAACCTAGCCAACGAATAACACAATGATAAGCAAGAACACATGCTTTGCCAAAAATATCTTCGAAGCAAAGAGGCAGGTTTTTTGGAACAATGAAGTTCTCGGCACACCACAAAATAACCAAAAATTCTGCAACATGTAACATGTTGGTCACTGAAAGGATCGTATTTTTCTCCCAATGTCCAACTCAGAAGGAATCATTGTTTGCAAAAGGATTCCCTGTAAAAAAGAACAAGTGGGATAATGACAAGACGTGCCCCTCCAAGCGTGAAAGGATTTCACTGAGAGAAAAGCAACCAAAATTCTAAAGCAACCCTTACAAATAAAAAGGATCCATGTGAATCAGACGAAACCACCTCCACTAACGAAAATAGAGCCAAAAATGTAAGGACCATAATGGAATAGTGAGTTGAGACATAAGCCATGACGAACCAACCTATCATATATAGTTAAGTATGAATTTGGAGTCCAAAAGAACTTCTATAAATTGACAAGCCGAAAGAAGCAGAAGGTACCTAGTCACATGAAGAATCAGAGGCCGCACTATATACCATTGGAAATCCACTGAAATCAGTATTCCATCGCAACAATATGATCTAGATTTTGGCATACAGAAAAGAAGTTATAACCGAAATTGTGAAGCCGCGCATAGCAAAAAAGAGCAGCGCGACATGTCAAGTTGTTTGATAGGAGCAACGCGACATGTCAAGTCGCGCTACACCAGCATGACTCGCGCTACTTTTCCTTCACAATGTGGACAAAAAACAAAGAGTAGTACAATCAAAATAAAAGCAACGAGACCCACACGAACAATAGCGGGACACGACTCGAATCGCGCTACATGACCCAAAAGCGTACAAAAACCCTAATTTCGGCCATCAACTACTTTTACCTATAAATAACACTAGGGCTACGAAATCTATCTTATCTCATCATAGCACAACTTGTGAGATCATTAAGAGGGAGAGCCTACAAGAATCACACGCCGAGAGAAGCATAGCAACGAAGATTGAAGACTAAGTTTATCTTATCTTTACTCTTTTGTTACGATGTTCTTTTTCGCTTATATTGTTGAACTTGTTTTCGTTATGCGGTAATCTTCTCCGTATTTGGAGAGGGATTAATGACTATTTATGCACAATGAATGTTTAATTATGAATTCATGTTGAATTTTATGTGTTTAGATGTGATTCGTTATATATTCCACATGTTTGATTTATACACTTGATGAGCGCTAATATACCTCTTGGCGAAGATTACATGTTTGATTTATTTGCTACAAGTAGGGCTAACACAACTCGCACATAAAGCTAGATTACACGAATCCATGTCTTTGATTATTTAATATAGTTAACACTTGAGAATGTTGAATTGGTTACCAAACTTTACTTCTGTTAGATTGATTGCACTTAGGTTGCAGATCTTTAGGAGAAGGCGAAAGGATCGTAGTAGCAATGCATCTAGAATTCCTATAATTCATTGAACACATATGAACTTAGCACGATGAAACTACCTTAAAGGAAATTGGTGGTTTGTCTATGAATCACATAATAAATAGTTATGAAACTTAACTTCAAATACACTTCATCAATCTGATTAAACCCTTGTTATTCATTTGTTTTATTAGTTATAATCAAAATCTTCTTAATCGAATGATCTTGATTATTTATTTTACCGTTGTATACTAAGAGAACAATATAGTTACACACTCCTCGTGGAATTCGATACTTGGGACGTAATTTACTTTCCATTTTACATTACTAGACCGTGCACTTGCGAACATGTAGACGTAGCAATTCATTGCATTAATAAAACTACGCGCTCCCCACACATCAATGGTCGTTATGGACTATCCCCAAATTTGATGTTTTGAAAACAAAGATTCTGAAACATTTAGGGTCAATAATTAATTTTCAAGAGATTTGCTTCAATTATCTTCTTGCATTTGGGACTAGGTGAAATAGAAGCCACAAGGTGCACATATCTTCCTTTGAACTGGGTCCATGTAAGAATGACCAGTATGAGGAGGTGGTTTTCTGAGAAGGTCGACTAATTTATTAGACATATTGATATACTAAACACCGAGAAAACCTTTGCTGACATGCTCACGGACAAAATGAAAGTCAACAGAGATATGCTTTATGCGAGAGTGACACACTAGATGGAGAAAGATGCGAATATCACCTAAATTATCACAAAAAATACGAGGAGTGGCGGGAAAGACAATGCCAAGTTCCCTAAAGAGATGTTGTAGCCAACGAATCTCAACAGCTACATTGGCAAGAGCACGATACTTCAATTTTGTAGATGAACGGGAGACCATACGCTGATGACGAGGGGACCATGAGATCGGATTATCGCCAAGAAACACCATATACGCAAAAGTAGAAGGTGCATATGCAGTATCCCAGAACCAATCAACTTCAGAATATACTGTGATACGAAGAGAGGAAGAACGCCTTAAAAGAAGTCCATGAGCAGCCATGCCCTTCAAGTACCTTAAAACCCGTTTAAGAGCAGTTCTATTTGATTCCGTAGGATCCCACATACACTGAGCGAGGTGTTTAACAACAAACGCCATATTCGAGCGAGTTAAGGTGAGATATTGTAATGCACCAATAACATGCCAAAACATTGTGGCATCCGTCAAGGTGGAAAAAGTAGATACTAGAGAAGTCGAGGACATAGGAGTAGCGAGTGGCGTGGCACCATTCATCTTGTGACGAGCGTGAAAAACACAAATATATTTGTGTTGAGAAAGAAAAATCAATGGAAAACCTCAGCACCGAGGAAATAAGGCAAGGAGACAAAATCCTTGACAACACACTTAAAACCAAGTTGCGCGACGATGGAAGAAAGCAGAGATGGTTGATTACCGGTGACAATAATGTCATCAACTTATGCGAAGACGTAGACCAAACCACCTCCTCGAATATAGGTGAAAGAGAAGTGTCAAACTTAGATAGTACAAAGCCAAACGAACAAAGAGCCACACTCAAGGCAAGATACCACGGCCAAGAAGCCCATTTGAGGCCATAAAGTGGTTCCTTGAGATGACAAACATGGTTCCAAAATACATATTAGAGAAACCCAAACGAATATAGATGAAAGAGAAGTGTCGAACTTAGATTGTACAAAGCCAAACGAACAAAGAGCCACACTCAAGGCAAGACACCACGACAAAGAAGCCCATTTGAGGCCATAAAGTGGTTCCTTGAGATGACAAACATGGTTCCAAAATACATATTAGAGAAACCCAAAGGTTGGGACATAAATACATCCATATAAAGCTAACAATGGAGAAACACAATATTATCTAGTTGGTAAAGGGGTCATGCACGCATAATAGCAAGAGAAAGAACCGTGAGCAGTGACATGTTTCATAACACGGTTGAACGTCTTCTTAAAGTCAAGACCCTTGTGTTGATGAAACCCCTTACAACAAGGCATGCCTTGTGTTTATCTGATCCATCAAGATGACGTTTGATGAGAAACACCCATTTGGAGCCAATGTCATTTTTTCCAATCGAAGGTGGCACCAAGTCTCAAGTACCAAGTACCATATTCTATCAAGGCAATGTATTCTTCAGCCATAGCAGCACGCCACAAAGGATCCTTAAGAGCCCGAGACACACAAATGGGCTCGACGTGGCTAAGAATAGGGTGTTTGGTGGCAAGACTGACTTGTTTTGGCTTGGATAGTCATGCAATGCGCGCGAGGAAAATTCGGTGTTGGTGAAGGAACGTGCGAGGACGGTCACCCATGAAGAGTGACCCGAGGAGATAAATAGCATGGTAGAAGAATTTATGGCAGTTATAGAAGGATTCAGAGGCAATATGGTAGGCCAACCAGAAAGAAGAACCAATAAAGGATGTTGCACAACGAGGCTCGCACCGCCCTTTCTCTGTTCTTCTGTCACCACGTTCAGCTCCCCGCCTTCGCTGTTCAGGCTCCACAATCCTAAAAGAAGTGGTTCTTAAAGAGTTCGTTGAGGCATAAGGAAAACTTGCAGACGACCTGACACCAAAAAACTTGTATTCCACAAAGCGAATATGACATAAAATATAAATTCTATCTATCTTAATATCATAGCAACATCTATGGGTAGTAGAATACACAAGAAAAATGCAGGCCGGAGATAGTAGTAAGTTTCCTAGATAAATACAATCAAAGCCAAGGGAACATAGACATGCCAATGTCAAAAGCTTCAAATAATTAGGTGGGCGCCCAAACAGGATACGAAAGGGCAAGTTTCAATGAAGTACGATGGTAAGAAGAAGATTTGAGAGATAGCCGCTGTAGCAACAACATAATCTCACAAAGCGGGAGACACAAATGCTTGTTGCAGGAGAATACGGCTAATAGTAAGGCCTTGAAAATGTCGTCGTTTGGCCGTCCCATTTTTTTGCAGGGTATGGGGGTAGTGGTTAGCCAACTAATACCATTATTTGACGGACAAGGGCAAATAGACACAAATTCACCACCATTATTAGCCTCAAAATTCATGAATGTAAAACCAAATTGTTTCTCGACCAGCCAATGGCGAAACATTGTGGAAACTTGTGATTTATGCATCAAAGGATAAATCCAAGAATACTTCGAGAAGTGATCAACTATAAGCAAATAATAACAACATCTATTTACTAAGGGCAACGACGAGGGATCCCAAACATTACCATAAACAAAATGTTAAGGATGCAAGGATTGTAGAGACGTAGTAGTGAATGGCAACTGCACACTTTTATTAGATAACAAAAAATGACAAAAACTAGAATTCATAGACCGTAATGGATTACAAGGTAAAAAAAGTTCTTAAGAACTAAAGAACCATTTGCCTCACATGGATGCCCGAAAACACAATGCCAGTTTTCTTTTTTAGTTCGTACCCCTAAAAGCGGCATATGAGGAGTCGCTAAAGGAGAAGGAAAATCCAGATGATAGACGTCGTTAGTGCACGCCCCGCTTTGTCCCCGTAACCGATCCTTAACAAAAAATGAGAAGGGTTAAATCCAAGAGTCACATTATTTCGTAAAGTAAAACAATGAACTGACAATAAATTCCTATTTGAAGAAGTGTGACGACCGCGCCCCACGAGCCATGCTCCGATCCGAGTTGGATCGGTGGTGATCAGTCACTTTACCCATCTCAGACTAAAGTGTAACTCATAGGAAGTGGTCTCACTTATTTAGGATCAAAACCATACACGTTATATAAAATATATTTTGATATATACAACGAAAGTCTTGTATTACAAAAAATGTGACTTTTTTAATGGTTATGCACTAGTGACAAAACACAAATATTCTAAAATTTACGCTTGAACAATTATTTACTTGATCCATGCTGTCATGTTGATTTTATCGTGATGAGTGGATAGAAGAAACGAGGAATAAATCTTTAATGAGTTAGTGAGATTCATATAAAAGAACTGGCAATGCAAGAATTAACTTTGATTTAATGGATACATTTCGAGGAGTATAACAGATAAAAAACAAAGCTAGTAACCGGATAATATCCGTTGCTCCTTGAGCTACATATCCCAAAATAGTTCGTTGCTCTTTGCACATTTCAAGAACCAGCATATGAGATTAGAATATCGGAGAATTACCATGATTACGAATCAATATGATAAATAATAAATGATTGGATACGATTTAACGATGGGTAGGAAAATCATGTTATGGGATGAGATGCAAAACATGATTATGATGGAATATAGGTTGTTCGAGGTTTAGTAACAGAGTAGTGGGTTTTCTGTCCAAGTTCCTCAGGGTCGGATGCCAAACGGGGCTAGAACAAATCAAAAATGGAACCTCAGCTTTACTCGTGCGGGGAACCTTGAGGTCGTTGATAGTTCGACAAATTTAAATAATATTAATCAACTGAATTTATAATTATCAATTGAATTTATAATTCACCACAACAAATATTAGTACTTTTTCTTCAGTTCTCATGTTGGTGTGATTGAGAACGTTCGGGTTAAAAATGATAGTAAATAACACATAAGCTTAATTTATGTTATTACACAAAACATGAAAATCCTAGAAGATGAATTAAAAAAACATATGCTTCAATTCAATATTGAATATCTATTGTTTTTACCATCTTATTTATAACTCAAAATTATATTAAACAACCATACGTTCAAACTTATGACTATGAGTATTCGTGGTAAAGTCATTCCGACGACAAGTCACGGTAACAAGTAAGATTTGATTAACTATCTAATTCGATGCATAATCAATCCTAAAAAACATATTACTTAACTAACTCTAGGAAAATTCGTCTTTTTAGTCTTTAATCAATTCCAAAGTTTTAATAACCACACACCAAATAAGTATCATACGAAGTAACACCTTAAACGGTATAACTTAGTCATTTATTACTTTGTTTTACATAGTAAGTTTAAAATGCATATACTTGTTTTATAACTTAAATATAAAGATATAAACATGAGAGATTTATCAAAACATGTGATAAGAAATGTTTATTATGATAAATAATCTTATTTGATAGTTAGGTCATGAAGTTGCAAGAATAATCTTGTAAGACTTATGAAAGTAGTATGTTAAACATGATAAATCTACAATTTAAATGCTATAAATAAAATCACAAAAATGTCAATTCATGATTATAAATCATAATAATCTAATTATAATAATACTATATCATGTTAAATTTATGTGTGTGATAAATACTTCAATTATGATGGCGAATAAACTTATAAATTAAGAAAACAAAGGTTTGCCAAATAAACTAAAAATCATCGCAGTTTTGGTTTTACTTTTGATCGGACATCCAAATGAACTTGGTTTTCAAATATCTTTATGGTTTATCGTTTATAGCATCATGAGAGATGTGGGAATCCAAAATTTTGTGAAAACACAAAGGTTTGCTATGCTAAATAATTCTTGCGATATAAGAGTTGATATCTGATTTTTTGGCAGCAATTCAAGATTTATGTATTACGGCCTTCTAAATCATATTATTTGGGAAATATGTCTTCAAATATAGAAGATACCAAGAAGGGTATGAATCCAAAAATAGGTAGTAAAATAATGTTTCTACTATTTGATATGATTTTTTCTAAGGTGTAAGGGCAGAATCAGCATTTCCTGCACTGTAAAAGTTTTGGCGTCTTTTTAGGTAGAAAATAATAAGATAAAAATCTGAAACATTTTCAGAATCGAATGATTTTGGGCTGTATAAAATGTTGAACAATGGTGAGTATTATAGGCAAAAATTACAGTTTAATAATTAATATTCATGTCCCACCATAGTTATTTTATAATAAATCACAAAAAATTTCAATCATGCTCTTAAAGATGCATATCAATTGGTTAATTGCATATCAAGTCCCTCAATTATAATTAAAATTTAAATAAGTATAATTAGATTTCTTTGTTACATACATATTTACTTATGTAATTTTTCTAGATAATTCGATCATCTTATTTAATATTTGAAATTGAAATATATGTTTTAGGATTAGAGACCTATAAAAATAATAAAAGACTAACTTTTAAGTTCAGGGACTGAAAGACAGTTTTTTTCTAAACATTTAGGGTCAAAAAATGGAAAATTTCAAAAGTTCAAGGACTAAAGTATAAATTTATTTTCTTCCTAATTTTGGAGGCTTTACAAGAAGGAACACATATGACCAGAGCAAGAGTAAAATGACGATCAGACATAGAGAACTAGGAAGATCCAACATGAGAAATCGACAAATCTAAGCCCATCAATGATAACCACCAGTGCTATCATATTCAGAATGCACAAATAATTTTGAAGATCCGAGGTAAGATTATGTGTAGCCCTGAAATCTATTAGCCATGTATTGCGATCCTGCAGTCCCGACTTAGGCAAATTGACGACATTGGCGAATGGTTGTTGAAGTTGACGGCATGTGCGAGTACCATACCCATAAAAACCACATATCTAACATGTGATGTTCGAAGAATTGTTCGAGTTGTGGAAACCCAGACGATTGTTTGAATTGGATGCTCTTATTTGGTCAAATACCTAACGACAAACTCCTATCTTCCTTTCATTACGGTATTTCTAAACGAGTTCTTGGATAACAAGCCTAAAAATTTGCTTATTAATGATATCGATATTGATGCTAGTGATGATATTAATGCTAGTGACGGTATTTTGAGAGAGTTGAAAAAGCACTATCTCGTTGAAAGGTTCTATACATCTGCCCTTTCTCAACGCATTTTGAACGAATTCTAGGAGATTCCACGTCGACTATTTGAACAACAATGGTTTCTTTGCGACCGACCCCCGATTCCTTGATTTCCTAAGCCGCTGCCACTAGACTGAGGACGATGTGTGGAGTAAGGTTGGTAGGACACGACTTTGGTAGATGCCACAAGGGTTGCAACCTGAGCTTCAATTCGTTTTACATACGTCTCGTAGGCCACAAGTTTGTCACGTAACATCAAGAATGAGAGAGGATGATTACAAACATTGATTTGAGCGTCAATGTCGTTGTATGGAGCACTAAGGCTATTAAAAAAAAAGAGTGACTTCGTCATCGATAAAGGGGATGATAGATGATGGCAAGTTCATCGACTTTGATCTTAAAATGTCTAAGGAACTCATAGACAATATTTGAAGCAATAGTCATGGTGAAGAGAGATTTCTTCAGTCGCATAACTCGAGATCAAGATTTGTTAGCAAACAAGCGTTGAAGAGTTTGTCAGGCGGCGACATGAGTCGTCGGAGTGGAGATCAGGGCCATGATATCCGGGGGGTACAGACCCAAAGAGGGAAAACAAGAGAAGAGCATCTTGTTGAGTCCAATGAATGAATCTTGCCAAGGATTCTACAGAATTAGTCCCCTCGGGGGGGGGGGGGGGGGGGGGGCATTGGACGGAGCCGTTTAAATAGTCAAGAAGGCCATAGCCATAGAATAAATGGCGAAACTAAGTATTCCATGAGGTGTAATTATCAAAATTTAGCTGCAGGAGAAGGCAAGTGTGTGCGTTGATCGGCACAAGTTGGTCACCATTAGATCTGAATGGCATGACAAGCAACGGATTTTGCAACCCCATAAGCAACAAGGAGGTGGTGGACGACGTCGAAGCTGTAGGGGCAGAGGTGTAGATTTTATGAAGGTGATAATTTTATTAATCATAGAGGTAATCTACATATAGTTTACAACAATTATAAACTAGGTAAATTAGATAATTACAAAGAGAACATTAGATCTAAAAAATATTTATTACGAAACATCCCTAATACTCAACAGATTTTGATAAAATTATAATTACAATGAACAGAAAGGATACTTATTATATAGTTCACATGTCCAAAGTATACATATTTCAAGACAACGTCTAAAGAGTTCGATATCGACCCGATTTGATTAATGGTTAGGTGTGTGAACAAAAATCTTGAAATAAATTAGGGAATATACCTTGCACGAGGGGCAAATAATGCAGCAAAGCGTATGAAGATTTTTCAACCGGATAAAAGAATGTGGATAATAATACCACAGGTCTAATAAGTATTATCATTATCATTAAACGATAAAAAAAGGAGAATGCCTCTTGTTCTTTACTTTTCCAGAAACATCCATTGTACTGTTGTCCTTTAATATGTAGGGTGGTCATAAACTTTTATCAAGGAGTTCAGACTAATTATATTATACCAGCGACAATTATATATAACTTGAAACACATATATATATATATACGGTCTATAATATGACTATTAATTAGAGTAACGGTAAGTTAATCTAAAACAAGTTAAAATAAAATTTATGCGTGTTTTTATTTTTTATATTTAATATAACAAGGTTATGATATTACTTGTAAAAATAGTACCCTACTAAAGAATAGTGTAAGTACACAACAATCTGAATCTTTTGTTCCAAAAAATTGCGGCCGGTGTCCCAATTCTTGTCACTATAAGATTTGTGAGGTGTGTAATAATATTGTGACTTTGTAAGTAACGTGTGATGGATAGTAGTAATTAACGTGTGAAGTCTGATGGATATATAGTTTGAGAAATAAGCATTTACAATGTAATTTTATAATTATTACACGCATCATAGACCTAAAGGTGACACAAAGACACGTAGCACTATTTGAAACAAAAGATTCGAAAACGGACACAATTATTATGTCATTCATTTAAACCTCTTAAACTGCTAGAAGTTTCGCAAAGTACCTCTGAAAATTCTCCTCCATAACCTATTTAAATGGACATTTCATATAATTTAAAACTCCGCCCCTAACCATCTAAGTATTTTTTTTAATTAATATTTTGGCAGGTTATCTATAATGTTCTCACTCGAATCGACATTTTTTTGTTCTATTGTAATTCTTAGGTGTAAAAGAGCTATCTCCAATGTACCATCAGAGTCATCTCAACTTCTTTTCACGGGAAAAACTTGTTTCTGTCATATTCACGTGTAGATTTCTGATTTCCTTACCCTCCTTTCCTATTTTGTTAGATCGTTCGTGCATGATACAACACGAGTCCCACTTCGGATATAGACAAGCAACAAATATTGGATGGGATATGGTCCAGGCGCTATCTTTGTCTGAATGCATTGGGATTGGGGTGGCAAAAATAATCGAACTGGTCGAACAATTCCGATCCGATTTTTGGTAGTAGCTAACGAAATTGGATCGAAATCGACTCGATTTAATTCGACTTTTGGTCGAAACCGGCAAGTACTCCGGTCCACTCGAAATCCACAACCGTATGATGTAAACGTGGATAGTTTCCATATCAACTACAATGCTCTCCATATCTTTAAAAACTGAAAGGACAAACAACAACAACAACAACAACAACAACAAAAAGAAAAAGAAGAAGAAAAAAGAAAACCGCCACCTCTCTTCAATGTCAGTCCATTGGATTCTCATTGCCCTCATAACCTTCATAGCAGCTTCTTTACTTCACAGTTTCACTACAAAAAACAAGAAAAGATTCCCTCCAGGTCCAAAAGGGATTCCCATTTTAGGACACCTTCACATGCTTGGTATAAATATTCACCAAGATTTACAAAAGCTAGCCCAAAAACATGGACCTATAATGTACATGCGATTCGGTTTCGCCCCGATCATCGTCGTTTCGTCTCCTGAATCAGCCGAGCTTTTTCTCAAAACCCACGACCTTGTTTTTGCTGGCAGGCCACCTACCAAAGCTTTAAAATGCACGACTTGGGATCAAACAAACTTAATTTTTGGCAACTACGGGCCTTACTGGCGTAACATGCGTAAATTGTGCACTTTAGAGCTACTCAGCAACCTTAAAATCAATTCTTTTCAATCTATGAGAAGGGAAGAACTCTCCCTTTTTGTACATTCGCTCAAAAAGGATTCTAGTAATAACGCTGTGGTTGATCTTAGTGCAAAGGTTTCGTCTTTGGCCGCGGAAATGAGCTGCAGGATGGTTTTTGGTAAGAAGTATGAGGATAAAGATATACACGACAGAGGGTTCAAAGCCGTGTTTCAAGAAGGGATGAGGTATGCAGCTGTTCCTAATCTTGGGGATTATTTTCCTTTTCTTGATGTGTTTGATCTTCAGGGGCTGAATAGGAAAATGAAGGCACTTGCTAAAGTGTTTGACGATTTTTCCGAAAAGGTGATTGATGATCATGTTAGAGTTGGGAATCGTGGGCAGAATAAAGATATTGTTGATACTATGATGTCTATTATGCAATCTGGAGAAGCTGAGTTTCGTTTTGATAGCCGCCATGTCAAGTCCATTATGCTGGTACAGTTTATATTAAAGTTTGTGATTTCATCCATATCTACTATGTGCATCATTGTACTTAATTCCTATTAGTATATACACACATGCGTTATATAGTATTTTCTAGAAAAATTGTTTATGCAGGACATGCTTGTAGCTTCAATGGACACTTCGGCGTCAGCAATTGAATGGCTATTCTCAGAACTGTTAAAGAGTCCAAGAATCATGAAAAAACTTCAAACAGAGTTGGAGGAAGTTGTAGGGTTGGAAAGGCCAGTAGAGGAGTTGGATTTAGACCAACTCGAATATCTAAACATGGTTGTAAAGGAGACCTTGAGGCTACATCCTGTAGCTCCATTACTACTTCCTCACTATGCACTGGAAGACTGCACAGTTAAGGGCTATCACATACCAAGAGGATCGCGAGTACTAATCAGTACTTATGCAATTGGACGTGATCCTAATGTTTGGAGTGATCCCGAGAAGTTTATCCCAGAGAGGTTTGTTGGGAGCGATATAGACGTTAGGGGAAAACATTTTCAACTTTTACCGTTTGGCACTGGCAGAAGAGGTTGCCCTGGAATTCAACTTGGCCTAATCCAAGTTCGACTGATCGTGGCACAGTTAGTTCATTGCTTCCATTGGAAGTTGGCAGACGGTATGAAACCAGAGGATCTGGACATGGACGAGGAGTTTGGGCTTGTTGTGTCAAGGACTAAGCATTTAATGGTTTTCCCGAGTTATCGGTTGCATGTTTCGTTGTTATGCGTATCAATAATGTTATGCTGGATTTGATTAGCAATATATATTTTCATCAAATTACTTGGTTGATCAATATATAATATCTTTGGGTAGATGAAAGAATATATATATCAAATAATAAAGTTAAGTGAATCTGGTGTTAGCTATGCGATAGCAGAATTTTTTATTTTGCATAATGATGTTATATATTTCATACAGTATGCACATGAATGTGTATTGCCCTTTTGGTATTTCGTAGCCGTTCACAATGCAGTCTTCCATCGCATAATGGGGAATTAGTACTAGTGGAGCTACAGGGTGTGGCCTGAATGTTTCCTTTACAACGAAGTTTAGATATTCGAGTTGGTCTAAATTCAAATCTTCGATTGGCCTTTCCGATCCCACAACTTCCTCCAACTTTATTTGAGGTTTTTTCATGATTCTTGAGTTCGTTTAACAGTTCTGAGAATAACCATTCAATTGCTGCTGATGTAGTGTACATTGAGGCTACGAGGGTGGTCCTGCTGCATTAAACAAACTTTCAGAAAATAAGATGAATAAAATCTCTCACTTGTTTTAAGCAAAATCCACTACTGCTGTCTTTAGAAAAAGCTCTGTCATATGTGTATAAAGAGGTTCGAACACTTCTAAATAAGCTCCCTTTACATGATAACCCGTATACTAAGTACTAACTTTGTTCAAATCACGTTACAGAGTTATCATTGCTTAAGGATAGAGAAAAAGTATTTTTGTAAAGTATTAGAGGCCAAGGTTGAGTTTTTAAGCTATGTACAAAAATTCTATATATATACTAATCACAATTACAATTCAGTTTAAAGAGAAAGGATCTAGATACAACTCATATACCAAAGAATTTGGACATAGATTTTAATATAAGATAAGAAGATGCCAATAAAACTAAGAAAGCACAATCAAATTACCAGCATAACAGCGTTGACATGGTGGCGATCAAACTGAATTTCAGATAGTATCAACACTGGCTTTCATCTGCCCTTTGTCTGAACCTCTTACATGATCATCAATCACCTAAAAAATCGTCGAACACTTTAGCAAGTGCTTTCATTTTCGTATTCAGCCGCTGAAGATCAAATACGTCAAGAAAAGAAAATAGTCCCCAACATTAGGAAGAGCTGAATATTTCTGTGCTTCTTGAATCATACCTTTGAATCCTCTCCCGTGTATATCCTTATCCTCGTACTTCTTACCAAACACCATCCTACAATTCCGTTGCCTGAAAAGAAATTTTGTACTAAGATCAACAATGGTGTTATCACGAGAAGCTTCTTTAAGGGATTCCACGAAAAGGGAAAGTTCGTCCCTTGTATTAGATTGAAAAGAACTGATCTTTAGGCTGCAGAGTAGCTATAGTGTTGCGCCAATTAACCTGTATGCAGCAAAAGTTATATTCTTTTGGCCCAAAGTCAAGTGTTTTGCAGCCTGTTAGGAGGCCTGCTGGCGTAAACAATGTCATACGACTTGAGAAAAAGGTCGGCTGCATGTGAGGTGATGATACGACGATTGGGACGAAACCGAACCGCAAATACACTATAGGTCCTTGTTTTTTGGCTATGTGCTATAAATCTTGGTGAGGATTTTTACCAATCATATGAAAGTATACTAAACCAGGAGTTCGGGAATCTCTTATTTTTCCTTTTCAAATTGTGAGATAAAAAAGTTGAAACGAAGGTTAATAAGGCAATCATGTTGAGAATTAGAAATTAATATTTCTAATCGAGATTTACAATTACCACACTCAAGATTGTGGGACAAAGAAGTGAAGATTAAACAACTCCAACCATTTAGTCAAAGAAGTGCACCTCCATTATATTCCCTTTTGTCCCCGATCTGCCCCTGATAGGGGTTAAGGTATTTTATTCCTAATTAGGGCTAGGAATCAACTTCATAATTGAGGATGAGAGAAATTAGATAAACTTTAAAATAAATTCTTGATTAATTGATTAGCAACAATGCATACAACTCCATATAAAAAGGAAGAAAAGTAACTAACTTTCACCACTAAGGCACTAACACACTAATACCAGTACTAACACACGTTACTTTTAACAACTAACATACTATTTTCACTTGTTAGTCCTCTAAAGTAACCACTTTTCAAATTTAGTCCTTTATAGTGTTTAGGGCCGTTTTTGGTCCTCTAAAGTAACTAAAATTTCAATTTTGGTCCTCCGGTGACGAGATATTCCATTATTCCCCGGAATTACGCATGTGCCATGCACATGACTTTAGATCTAAGTTTCGTTTTTGCATTTTTCGCCCCAAAAACTTTATACAACTACACTTACACCCTAATATTTTTTAAATAACGCATATTTGATTAAAAATACAAATAATCTTATTTTATTTTATATTAGTAATAAGAATTGATTATAAATTTTATTTCATTTAGTTAAAAAAAACAATTTATATTAGTCAAAAATCAACCCCATCTTTATTTAGGAAAAAAAAATTATATATTATCCCACCCCCACCCACTACCCCTGCACCAATCCCGCCTCCCCTCACCCGCCCCTGCACCAACCCCGCCTCCTCCACCCACCCCTACACCACCACCGCCTACCCCCACCCGCCATTGCACAACCCCGCCTCCCCAGCCACCCATGCACCAACCCCGCCTCCTCTCACCCGCCCCTGCACCAACCCTGCCTCCCCCCACCCGCCCCTGCACCACCACCGCCTGCCCCCACCTGCCCCTGCACCACCACTACACCACCCAACACCCTTGCACCCCGCCTCCACCCACCCGCTCTTGCACCACCACGACACCACCCCTGCACCCCGCCTTCCCTACACCAATTTTAGATTTTGTTTTTTAGTTTTAAAAGAAAATATATTATTTAAAGCCAAAAACTGTAAATCTCCCAACTATTTTTGAAATATCAAAATTATTTAAACTATAAATATAATTATTTCAATATTTGGGGTCTAAGTGTAATTACATAAATATATTTTGGAGGGAAAATTGAAAATATCCCAAATTTGATTGAAGTCCGGTCTAATTAATCAAAAATTATCGCATGAGGACCAAAATTGAAATTTTGGTTACTTTAGAAGACCAAAAACGGCCTCAGGCACTATAAAGGACTAAATTTGAAAGGTGGTTACTATAGATGACCAAAAAGTCAAAACTCCCATTACACTTACTAATTAATATAAGTGAACATAAACAATTAAATAAACAAACTAATAATTACTAATAATGCTAATAAACTAGACTTAGGAACTTAAGGTTCGTATCATTCCCCTCCCCTTGAGAAACGGTCGCGTCCTCGTGGCTCGATTGGATGGTCTAAAATTTATGCATAATGCTCCACTTCTCCAGTTTCAAAGGTCACATACGTAACACTAGGTTCCACCAATTCTTCGTCTGCTAAAAGTGTGAAAAATTGTGGTCCTTTGCACCTATGCTGGGGTATGAACTTCTCATTGCAATTAAAACACAACCCCTTGGATCTTCGTGTTTGCATCTCGGCTGGTGTTAATCGGCGTATTGGTAACGAGGCTGGAGTGTGCGGTGTGATTGACGCCAATGGAGGACTTACTAGTAAGGCAGGGTTGGTTGCATTGTTTCCCAAGTTTGGATACATTTCCCGTGGACATGAATCGTTATTCCTATCCTCCACTAATTTTGCCAAGTCTATGGCATGTGACATGGTAGTGGGTTTCAAGATTGCCAATTCTTGGCGAATATCAAGACGCAATACGGAAAGAAAACAATTGAGAATTGTGCCCGCGCTTAACCCCGTAACGAGATTGTTGATTCGTTGAAATCGTTCCTGAAAGTCAGCAACAATAGTTGTTTGTTGTAGTTTGAACAACATGGCTTGATGATTTTTGTAGGACGATGGACCAAATCGAGTAATCAGATTGCATTCAAAAGCTTTCCATGTGTTCAATTGAAATTTGTTGAGCATCCACTTGTACCAACTACGAGCCTTTCCGAGCATCCGAATAGATGCCATCTGCAATTTTTGCTCTTCAAGGATTTGGTAAAAATTGAAATACAACTCAGCTTGAAATAACAGTGCCGTTGATTTGGCAATAGATCGTTTTATATATATATACGCGAGTGTCGGTTACAAGTAAGTAGTCTGTCAATATAACGAGTCTATCTCAAATCAGACCTACACTACGTGTCTCGTGTAGGCTTGGTCCGGAACACCTCGGACCTATGCCTAGATGCTTGGATGGGAGTAGAATATCGGTAAATAGATCGAACGGACGTCGGTGATCGCCTTCGATGTGATGTCGAGGATGATCTCCGATGTGATGTCGAGGATGGACCCCGATGTGATGTCGAGGATGACCCCCGATGTGATGTCGAGGATGACCCCCGATGTGATGTCGTTTATGAAGTAGTATGACGTGTCGCAGGTGCACGTGGTAGTCCCGATAGCGAATGAGATATCGAACGTGATATCGGTGATTTATTTCGATATGACGAGAGGTAGTTGTGGGATAATAATTGCTTGTTTTGGGATCCGGGCACCGCGTATTTATAGACTTCGGGATCTAGGGACCACAGTAACATATCGGTGATGATTACCGATATGACATCGAAAGTGATCCCCAATATGCTC
Organism: Linaria vulgaris; assembly: GCA_948329865.1. Taxonomy (NCBI): domain Eukaryota; kingdom Viridiplantae; phylum Streptophyta; class Magnoliopsida; order Lamiales; family Plantaginaceae; genus Linaria; species Linaria vulgaris. Next base: position 38,123,529 of record OX415252.1, read on the forward strand.
CAAAATGGGCCTGATTTGGGCCTGGCCCAATATGCGGGAAATGCCCCTATCATGTAGTCCCCCAATTTGGGGATTCTTATCTTAGAGATAAGGATTCGCAAATTTAATTTAAAATTTCTGGGTTACCTGTACCCTTCGTCCCGCCAACTCAAATGACGGAGATCAAACTTGTGGGGAGTGCACTTGTGATGAACGCCGAGTTTGAGGTCCTCGTTTGAATTCTAGTTCCCTTGGTGTTTGGGTTCCTTGAAAATTGTGATGGGGTTGTCGGGGCTGTTGTTATATTCTCGCGACTCTTCGCGTAGTAGGATAAGAGGGCGGTTCTCATGTTTGACATTATGTCGAATTGCATATTCGATATCATATCGAAAGTATATTTCGATGGAGTTGAGGCTTCCGTCTATAAGTAGGGCTTGTAAGAGACTCTGAAGTTCATATATTTCTGCGTTTAATCTGTCGTTTAGCGTAACCACATCGGTAAGTATATCGGTAATCATATTCGATATGATCCCCGACATGTGTTTCGACCTCGCCGTGATACTTGAATTACTTATTATTATTTTGTCATGCTGATAGTCTGATTATTCTGCAGGTAGATTACCTTTTTCTGAGATACTTCCTTAGAATGGGGTTCAGACAATTGATGCTGAAACTTCAAGCCGATCGTGAAGCTCAGAAAGCTGCATAAATGGCGGCCGTCGCGGTGGCGCCTGAAATAAGGTCTGCGTCTAGCTTTGACCTAAATAATGCAGCCGTTGAGTTTTCGGCAGAGGTAACGGGAGTCGAGCGACCTCCCCCTAGCCCTGTAGTGCCTGAACGTGTTAATGAAGAATGTTTTAGCAATGTTCCTGCAATGGTTGGGTCCCTTATCCAGGACATCCTAGACGTGGTGGGAGGCCCTGATGGTGCGGCCAGCCTCTCGGAAGTGTTGACCTCAAAACAAGAGGGTGTGGTTCCTCAACCTGACGGGTCTGTGGCGAGAGAGAGAGCATTTGCTTGGTCTCCTTCTGGTGGGTATGTTGCTCCACGTTCTGAACCGTTGGCCGACGTTCCTTTGAGCCAGGGCATTGGAGGTTCGGAATCGAATACCCATGTCAACGTGGGTGATTTTTTGGATGCGCCTTCTACAGCGGGGTCGGGTTCTTCACACTCGAGCCCTATTAAGGAAAAATCGACCGTTTCAAGTACGCCCGTCAAGGGTAAGGGGCTACTGCGGGAGCCCTCGACATTGGGGGGCTTTGCCCCTATTTTTCCCGGGATTCCGGTTAAGAAACCTGCTGTTGACCTGACTAGGATATCAGGTAATAAAAGGTCTCGTGAGGGGACTGTCCACCGTATGCACTTGTCTTCGAGCTCGGGCCCTCGGAAGGTGGATGCGGAAAACCCTCCAAATTAGTAGAATTTCCTAAAGCAGACGCTGTGCGGGGCATGATGCGGGCTTTTCCTCCGCCTGCGAATGTGCGGGTGCTTTCAGAATTTGAGCGGGCCCAGAACATACGTCGCATCACTCACCTGTTCCAAAGTGTACGTGCCTAAGCACGTCCTTGATTGTTTTCATTTGAATGTTTAGCATAATGTTATGTATTGTATTGTGCAGACGGTCAAGTTGGTGGTCTCGTGTCTGAAGACCATTCGCGAGTCCAAGGGTGACCCTGGCGCTGTTGCTGCCGAGCTCGAGGCTGATATCTTGAAGAGGGGGGAGTTCAACTCCATGGTGTTGGAGAGGTTAGAGGCTAAAAAAGAGGATGCATTGAAGACATGTCGTACGCTCCAGGAGGAGTATGATTTGTTGAAGGGCAACCTCAAAACATTAGTGACTGAGCTCGATCAAGGAAAGGCGCGTGAACTTGCGGCCAATAAAGAGCTGGAAACACTGAAGGCTGAGCTGGCGGCGGTGAAGGCTGCTAATGAACGTCTCTCATTGGAGCTCTCCACTGCCAATTTAGCTCCGTTGGACTTGGTATGTATCTTGTGTACGATATCTATTTCTATTTTTTGTCCTCTTATATTTAATAGAGTTCAATCTGTAGGAATGTCGTCCTGATCTTCTCCGGGTTGGGGCGAAAAAGTTTATGGAAAGCTCGAGCTTCCGAAATTTAATTTTGAAGGTTCGAGATGCATCCTTTCATGCTTGCGTAGGGCAAGTGTTGAGAAAGGACGGTTTCAAGGACTCCCTCGAGTTGAGTGGGCTGAACCCAAAGCATGATCATAATGATCTGCCGATCGGCGGCCTAGATGAGGTGGAAGAGAGTCTGGCCGACCCTGACATGTTTTCCGAGGTTGTGGAGAAAAAGACTGAAGGGTCCTCGTGGGAGTAGCTGTTTCCCGCTTTTATTTTAATTTGAATTTCCCTTTCCGGACTATCTCGAATTCTTGGTTCTGTAACTGAATATTTATTTCTCTGTTGTCTTCATAGTATGTGACTCTTCGTGGCCTTGTTGTCTGATAACTTGTCAATTTCTTTTATTGTCACGATGATAGAATATGCAGTATTCCGATGTCTGAAGCGCATTCATTTCGTTCTCGTATTTGATGAGATCTGTTTAATCTGTCTGTTGTCAATCAAGGACTGATTAGAATTTCCTTGGTGTTGGTAGAAGCATGGGTAAGCTGTCACTGCTCCTGTGTTTAGGATTGACCGCATTATTACCGGAGATATTCTTCTTGTGGTTAGGGGCCCATAGAACTTGCCTCTTCAACTAGTTTGCTTTGTGGAATCTTCACCCAATAGGCTCTTCACCTAACGTAATTTTATGGGATTTCCACCCAATAGGCTCTTCACCTAGCTTGATTTATGGGATTTTCACCCAATAGGCTCTTCACCTAACGTAATTTATGGGATTTCCACCCAATAGGCTCTTCACCTAGCTTGATTTATGGGATTTTCACCCAATAGGCTCTTCACCTAACGTAATTTATGGGATTTCCACCCAATAGGCTCTTCACCTAGCTTGATTTATGGGATTTTCACCCAATAGGCTCTTCACCTAGCTTGATTTATGAGATTTCCACCCAATAGGCTCTTCACCTAGCTTGATTTATGGGATTTTCGCCCAATAGGCTCTTCACCTAACGTAATTTTATGGGATTTCCACCCAATAGGCTCTTCACCTAGCTTGATTTATGGGATTTTCACCCAATAGGCTCTTCACCTAACGTAATTTTATGGGATTTCCACCCAATAGGCTCTTCACCTAGCTTGATTTATGGGATTTCCACCCAATAGGCTCTTCACCTAACGTAATTTTATGGGATTTCCACCCAATAGGCTTTTGAATCGACCCCGTTATCACAGGGGAATTTTCCTTGGATTGGCCACGTTATCACAGGGAATTTTTTGAATCGACCCCGTTATCACATGAGATTTTTTCTTGGATTGGCCCCGTTATCACAGAGAATTTTTTGAATCGACCCCGTTATCACAAGGGATTTTTTCTTGGGTTGGCCCCGTTATCACAGGGAGTTTTTTGAATCGACCCCGTTATCACAAGGGATTTTTTCTTGGATTGGCCCCGTTATCACATGGAATTTTTTGAATCGACCCCGTTATCACATGAGATTTTTTCTTGGATTGGCCCCGTTATCACAGGGAATTTTTTGAATCGACCCCGTTATCACAGGGGATTTTTTCTTGGATTGGCCCCGTTATCACAGAGAATTTTTTGAATCGACCCCGTTATCACAGGGGATTTTTTCTTGGATTGGCCCCGTTATCACATGGGATTTTTTGAATCGACCCCGTTATCATAGGGGATTTTTTCTTTGTGTTGTAGGTGAGCCTTTTCGTTGTCTTTTTGACTATGTCTATTGGTGACTGGGTCGTCGTTGAACATGTAGGTCATTGAGCCCTGCAAAACATCATAGACAAGAAAAATTTTCGACATAAAAGCTAATACGAAAGCACGAAATGACGTGCGTGTGTTATTTGAGGGATGTTCCCTCAATTTGGGAATATCTGTTTTACACAAGAATTAGTGTTTTCGTAGTGCTCTATCATGCCCGTGGTACCCGTTTGTACCTGTCGTACCTGTTTGTACCTGTAAGAGGGCGATGTGTTAAATATATGTCTAGGGGGATATTCCCCAATTGTTTGTGCAATTTTCTGCACTTCTGCAATGTTCGCTTAGGACATACCCCTGCATCGAATATGAGATTGTGCCAAGCAACAAATAAAAAGGTAATAACGGATAACGGTCGAAGGCCAGGCAAACCCAGCCCGCCTACGTATCCCGTTGCATGGGGAATCAGATCGGCGTAGTTCCCCCTGTTTTAAGTTATAGGCCGACCCACGAAGCGGCTAAATAAGAGATAACGGTCGAGGGCTAGGTAAACCTAACCCGCCTACGTATCCCGTTGAGTGGAGAATCAGACCGGTGTAGTTCCCCCTGTTTTAAGTTTACAGACCAACCCACGATGGGGCAATGTTTCAAATGTTCGAACACAATTTAAAAAGTGCAGAAATTTAAAATATTGTTCTATGTGCTCCTCATGGCGATTACTCCGTGCGCGGAAGGTATTCTTGGTGTGGGACTTGTATTTCCTGCCTTCTTCTGATTCTTGGATGCCTCAGCTAGTCCACATAGCACATCCATCCGTGTACATGGTCACCTATTATCTCACCAACTCCTTGAGGCATCGGGAATTTAACCTTCTGATAATAAGTAGAGACCACAGCCCTGATCTGGTTGAGCGCCGGTCGGCCTATGATGGCGTGGTAGGGAGATGGGGTGTTGACAATTGTGTATTTTATCGGTGTGACCCGAGTGCGTGGGCTCCTGCCAAACATGGTGGGCAATGCGACTTGTCCAAGCGGCACTACCTCTGCTCCACCAAACCCGGTCAACGGGAAGGATATCGGCTTCAGTCGGTCCGGGGCTATCCCCATCTGCTCGTAGGCTTTTGAGAATATCAGGTTTGCAGAACTATCGCTATCCACCAACACCTTATGCACCTGATATCCATCCACATTGATCGTGATAACCAGTGGGCAATCTAATTTCCCTGCAGTCAAGGCCAATGGGCTAAGCTGCTCTAAGTCTTTCCTAGTGAAAGAGATCTCCTGCTCCAAGCATGCTTCCGGCATGATTGCATTGGTGTACCCAACATAGGCTCCACCGTGGAGTCTTGTTGTTATGGTTTCTCGGCCGTGAGCTGTGTCAGCTCCCAAGCCTCCTCCGTTGATCACATTTATAACGCCTCTGCTCGGGGCATTCACAATGGCCCTACCTCGTTCCTCGGGTGCCTCAATCATTTTCTGCTTTCCTCTCATGGGTGAGTAGTCTCTTCTAGGGGCGAGGAATGCTCGCTCCTCTAGCATCCTCCCTGGCGCCCCTGACAAACTCGACCAGTTTCCCTTCTTTGATTAAGCTTTTGATTTCGTTCCTCAGTTGTGTGCAGTCTTCCGTCCTATGTCCAGGTTGACGGTGGTACGTGCAGTATTTGCCGAATGACTTCATCCCGGGAGTCTCATTCAACGGCCTGGGTTCCGTCAACCATCTGTTTCTCTTCGCCACAGCCATCACCTCCAGAATACCTCTGTTTAATGGGGTGTACGTCCGTGGGGGCCTTTCCCTATCGCGCTCTCTGTCTGCGTTCCTGCTGGAAAATGAACCTTGACGTGTTGCCATCATTTCGTCCTCGTAGACCATGTGGTTGGCAAGCATGTTGATCTGTGCTATGGTGGGCTTCGTTAATTTGATTAGCTCCCCGGCAAACCTACGGTGGGTTGTACCCTTAAACAACATCATCATGACCTGCCCGCCATGCGGCTCATCCACCTTCAATAATTCATCGTTGAACCTTTTCATATAGTCTCGGAGGTTCTCCCTTTCTTTTTGCTGTACAGCGCCGAGGTGTAGCAGGTTGGTCTTCATTCTCTTTTGGCTAGAGAATTGGTTCTCAAATCTCTCCCTCAGCTGCTCATAGTCCGTTATGGATCTGGCCTCCAGCCTAGCAAACCAATCTAGTGCATCGCCCGTTAAAGTGGTGGAGAGGATCTTTGCCTTTATGTTTCTAGAGTAGTTGTGCAGGTTCAGGATGCTATCGACCTGATGGAGATGATCCGTAGGATCGCCTCTTCCATTGTATGGCTTGATTGCTGGGATCTTGTCCCCTCGTTGCAATACCTCGGCCTCTATCTCATCCGAAAATGGGGTCTTACCGTGACTCTTCCCACGATTCTGAGTCAGCTTCCTTGACAATTCCGCCCTTTCGCGGTCTAGCTGTTCCATCCTTCTTGAGATTACCCGTAGTATTTCTGCATCCTCGTTCTTTGAACCATTGATCTCGGCCCGGTCACGACCGCGCTCCATTCTCCGGATTACTTCCGCCCTTTCGCGGTCAAGCCGTTCCATCTTCCTCGCTAGCTCCCGATCTAGGGTCCCGGGGTCCCGTCTCTCCGCCCTGTCGTAAGAAGCGGGTGATATCTCTCTGAAGGAGTCCCCAGTGTCCTCCTGTTCGTCGCATCCTTGCCTTGCCCTTGTCTCATCCGCTCCGGATTCATTGGGCCTCGCCCGAATGTCCTTTGCCCTTTGCTCCACCAGACGTGGGAGCAAGGTCTCCAATGTGGAACTCACTGCCGCTCTCACAGTGGCGTTGATCTGAGCTTGCATCTCCGGGGTTATGGCGGCGGGATGGACGGTCCTTTATCCCGCGGGCATTGTCTCCTCCTGGCTGGGAAAATTAGCATTTGACGCTTCGGTCATTGGAATGTCAGCTGCGTGGTTCTCGATGGGCGGGCCCTCAGTCTTGGGTTCTGCCGCACTTGGTGCAACAAGGTTCGGACCTGCATTTGCGACTCGGGCCCGCGCCTTCGTTGCAGTTGTGGTGGAGGGAGCTCCATCTCGGCTCGAGCCACTGTCTGTTCTCGGTCAGTTGGGTGTTGTGGGGTTTGTGTGTCCTCCATCCTGGCGCTCCTAGTCACCACTCCGCTAAGTTTGGATCGGGTCCTCCTTCCTTGCATCTCGGTGTCCTTGTCCGGGAACTGGTGTTCCCACAGATGGCGCCACTGATTTGGCAATAGATCGTTTTATATATATATACGCGAGTGTCGGTTACAAGTAAGTAGTCTGTCAATATAACGAGTCTATCTCAAATCAGACCTACACTACGTGTCTCGTGTAGGCTTGGTCCGGAACACCTCGGACCTATGCCTAGATGCTTGGATGGGAGTAGAATATCGGTAAATAGATCGAACGGACGTCAGTGATCGCCTTCGATTTGATGTCGAGGATGATCTTCGATGTGATGTCGAGGATGGCCCCCGATGTGATGTCGAGGATGACCCCCGATGTGATGTCGGTTATGAAGTGGTATGACGTGTCGCAGGTGCACGTGGTAGCCCCGATAGCGAATGAGATATCGAACGTGATATCGGTGATTTATTTCGATATGACGAGAGGTAGCTGAGGGATAATAATTGCTTGTTTTGGGATCCGAGCACCGCGTATTTATAGACCTCGGGATCCGGGGACCACAGTAACATATCGGTGATGATTACCGATATGACATCGAAAGTGATCCCCGATATGCTCCAAAATGGGCCTAGTTTGGGCCTGGCCCAATATGCGGGAAATGCCCATATCAGCCATCAAAAGGTGGAAGGTCTAGCTTTTGTTTTGGAGAGTAGTACAAGGGATTGGTGGTAGAGTTGTGACCTGCCACTCCCGATGGCTCGGGACTATCAACAGGATATGTCGAGGTGGACGAAAATGGTAATGTCGATGTGTGATGAGGGTCCGGTCCCGGAGTTGGTTGCTGTTGCAAACTCTTGATTTCTGCCAAGATTTTCGCCATATCGTCTGAATGTTGCTTTGTTTTTTGCACATTGCTTTGTTTTAATTCAGCTAATTCAACCTGAATTAAACGTATTGTCTCTGCTTGAACGTCATCGACAGAAATCTGTGTTTGTGTTTGGGGTTTGGGAGGCATGATTTCAATGGATGAAAGCAACAATGATAGGGGTTAAGGTATTTTATTCCTAATTAGAGCTAGGAATCAACTCCAGAATTAGGGATGAGAGAAATTAGATAAACTTTAAAACAAATTCTTCATTAATTGATTAACAACAATGCGTACAACTTCATATAAAAAGGAAGGAAAGTAGCACCACTAACACACTAATACCACTAACACACGTTACTTTTAACCACTAACATACTATCACACTTACTAATTAATATAACTGAACATAAACAATTAAATAAATAAACTAATAATTACTAATAATGCTAATAAACTAGACTTAGGAACTTAAGGTCTGTATCACTGCCGAGAATAACTCCAGTAAGGTCAAGAAAAGAGAGGGATAGAGGGAGGGGAGGAAGAGGAGGAGGGAGAAGAAAGAGTAAGTGTAGAGAGAAGAGAGTGGCGAAGGGGAGTAGAGAAAAAAAGAAGAAAAAAAAGGAAGGGAGAGAGACATGAGTGGTGAAAAGTGATAAAAAAAAGAAAAGAGAAAAGAGGCAATGAAAGTGTGAAGGAGAGAGATGAGTGAGGTGAAAGTAAAAAAAAAAAAAGAACAAGAGAGGGTGAAAGTGGTGATGGAGAGAGAAAAAAATTAAGTGATTTTGCGAAAGAAAAAGGAAAAAAAAGGAGGAAAAGGAATACGTGGGGAGGAGAGAGAAGTGGGTAATGTTGAATTGTCTTGAAATTGTGAGATAAGTAAAAGAAAAAAAAGTGGTGGTGAAAACAAAAAGATTGATAGGTTGGTGAAAAGTGAAAAAAAATTATTGTGAAAGAAAAGAGAAAACATAGAGAAGGTTATGTGCCTTACTTCGTTGGTTAATCACCGTTGAAAAATAAACGAAATATTTAAATGCGTTGATAATTAACAATGAAAATTGAGTGAAATGCTAGGGATGCGTCGAAATGCCAACATGAAAGAAAAAAGGAAGGGCGAAATGCTCTGATACGTTGCTAAACCAACATTTGAAAATGTGTGAAATACTCAAATCCTTTGAAAATAATATACCAACATTGTTGGTCGGTTCTTGAATCTTCGTCGGGCAACAATGTTGCTCAGGGGGAGAATTGATTGGTTATGTAATTGTAATTTTACAGTGGTTGTCATTTGGCAAGTTATTATTGGGAGGGTCACATGTATTATTGACAAATGTTGTATTAGTCTATCGTCGTTTTTTGTGGACCAAGTGGATCTACAAGTTGGGATCGATGTTTGTGCTGACCTTTTGTCACCGCGAAGATGTGGCGTCTTTGACGAAGATGAATTATAACTTGTCAAGAATGGATCAAGTGAATTACTCGGTCTGCGTTCTGCCAAGAAAATCATTTGAAATTATAAGTTATGAAGTCGGAATTGTGAAAAGTAGCATTGCTACCACAATCTTGGTTGTGATAGCAATATTTGAATTGTCACGAAATGTGACTTGAAGCCTGAAGATCAAATCTTTTGGGCAAGTCAGACACGTGTTTCACTCGTGTGCCAACTTGAAAGGAAGTGTTGAAATTAATATTTCTAATCAAGATTTACAATTACCACACTCAAGATAGCGGGGACAAAGAAATGAAGATTAAGCCACTCCAACCACTTTGGTCAAAGAAGTGCACCTCCATTATTTCATAAATTAATGTCTTATCTTATATTTGATTTCATGTCTCTTACATTTGCAATATCAATATGTAACCTCTCTTGAAGATTATAACATTTCTCTTCTCTCCTTTAATATTTTAACAAATAAGTATCCAAAACAAACCCATTGATAACAATAAAGTTGCTTGTTGTTTGGTTACAATATGGAAAAAATGCTGGTACTTGAATAGATGTGTACAATATCCAGAAACTGACCAACGAGAGAGGAATTAAGTGTCAGAATTGTTTTCCAATAATCAACTATTCCGTCCCCGAGGGTTTTGACAAACTAAATACCCGAAATACAATTTTTTCCCATAAACAGAAAGATGTTATAGCATTTTTTCGATATATAGGCAAAACAAATTTATTAATGCAATGAGTATAAGAAATACTCAAAATGATACACGCAATCTAAGTTTTAATGATACAAGCTTTCGGCGATGGATACCAATCAAGCAAAGAAAAACAAAAACGTTTTCTCGTTTCTTTCATCCAAACCCACGATCTTGCCTGAATGATATATATATATATATATATATATATATATACACACACACACACACATATATATATATATATATACCAACCTTTCCACGTTTAATTCCTCGTCCCTAAACACACATTTGTTTCGTGCGTCCTAGATTGACCATATAGTAATAAATCATACACAACCCCATTCATCTTTAGCATAATTAAAGGGAAACAAGTGCAAATTTTGCAGGAAATGATTTCGACTACAAGAACTTTGGGCCATCTGCAACCGCCCGGGCGGTTGCCCGAAGGTAATCCGCGACCGCCGGGGCGGTCGCCGCGTCGGTCGCGGATACCACTCGTCGTGGGGGCCGGGCGACCGCCAAGCGGTCGCCCTTCTTGGATTGCGACCGCTAAGCGGTCGCCCTTTACGGGTGGCAACCGCTATGCGGTCGCCCCATATTTGGCGACCGCTTGACGGTCGCCCTATAGTTGGCGACCGCCAAGCGGTCGCCCATTAGCCGGTCGCGACCGCATAGCGGTTGCCGCGTACGGAGCGACCGCTTGGCGGTCGCCAACTATAGGGCGACCGCGTGGCGGTCGCCAATTATAGGGCGACCGCTTAGCGGTTGCCCAGACTAGGGCGACCGCATAGCGGTTGCCACCCATAAGGAGCGACCGCCAAACGGTTGCTATGTTATTCAAGGGCCGCAACCACCAAACGGTTGCTATTTTATTTACGGACATGGCAACCGTTAAGCGGTTGCGAAGTCCTTAATTAAATGGCAACCGCTAGGCGGTTGCAAGGTTATTGGAGGTTCACAAATTCAAAAGATTGCAACTGCCTAGCGGTTGCAAGAGAAAGGTTGCAACCGCCTGGCGGTTGCGAGTTCAAGCTCGCAACTACCAGGCGGTTGCAAATAATATTCTTCAAAATAAAAAAAAAACAATAATATTTCGTGAAATTTCCGAAATATTATTGTTTTTTTGTCGAAATAAAATGGTAAAACTGAAAAACATACAAACAAAAAGAAGTGAAACAAAAAGATAAGAATTGAAAAAAGTGTTTTGTGTTTTGTTTTGGGGATAAAAGAGAGGTAATTTGGATTTTAGGTGGATTGGAAAAAAATGGTGTTTGGTGTTTTGTTATGAAGATAAAAGAAAGTGCTTGGATTTTTGTTTGAGATATAAAATAAAAGAAAGTGGTTGGGTGTTTTGTTGAAGATATAATAAATTCAAGAAGTTCTTGAGTTTTTGTGGATTGAAAAAAAAAGTGTTTGGTATTTTGTTGGAGATAAACTAGAAGAGAGTGTTTGGGTGTTTTGTTGAAGATATAAAGGAAAAAAAAGTGTTTGATTATTTGTTTTGTAGATAAGAAGAGGTTTTTGGATTTTTTTGTGGATTGGAATAGAAGAGAGTGTTTGTGTTTTGATTTGGAGATAAAATGAAGTCTTGAGTTTTTTTGAGAGTGTATGAGTTGTGAATGGAAAATTAGGGGAAGAATGGTGGGTATATATAAGATTTGGGTGAAAATTTTGAATTTTTTCGTGAAAATTTGAAATCCCCCCCCCATTTCAGCAGCATTTGCAACCGCTCGGCGGTTGCAACGTATTGAAAATTTTGAATTTTCGTGAAATTTTGAATTTCCCCCCAAGTCCCGCCCAATTTCAGCAAAATTGGCAACCGCTGAGCGGTTGCAAATATACATGGCGACCGCCCGGCGGTTGCCATGATAAGATATAGCAACCGCTCGGCGGTTGCTATGATCCGATATAGCAACCGCCAAGCGGTTGCAATTAATATTCATGTTTAAAATTAGTGATTTTTGTCAAGTATCTTGATGAGTTTGTGTTTATAGATAAGAAATATCATTATTAATTCCACGGATCAGTAATAAATGACTACAAAACTATTGCTCGAGTTAGTAAAATAGTAGATTGTGATTGATTTGACGAGTTATCAACCATACACCTATATATTATGTTAAACTAATCATCATAATTAGTCCATGATGTTGTCCCCAAGATTAATTTTGCAATGAAATCTTATCATTTGACTTGTTTTTAACTATTTTAATGTAATTATCAAATGATCAAACAACGCGTGACAACGAATCAACCCAAATAGTAAAAATTCATTTATGAATATTATTTGCAACCGTCTAGCGGTTGCAAATGACCAGCATCAGCAACCGCCCGGACGGTCGCTATTACATGAAGCGACCGCCTAGCGGTTGCAATACATAGTAGCGACCGCCAGGCGGTCACTGATACTTGTTATTTGCAACCGCTCAGCGGTTGCAGATAATGTTCATATTTGAAATTATTAATTTTTGGTAAATATTAAAAGATTACAAGACTATAATTGAGTTAGTAAAATAGTAGATTACACGTAATAAGGCGAGTTATATATATATCAACGACTAATCATCATATGTAGTCCTTAATGTTGTCCCAAGCTTAATTTTGCTGATAAACATTATAAGTGTAGTTATTGTAACTATGATTAGGTTAATTAGCCATTTGTCAAACATAGCGGTAGTGAAAATGTAAGAATTATAGTATGAACATTATCAGCAACCGCTAAGCGGTTGCTGATACCCAGTATAAGCGACCGCCTAGCGGTCGCTCCACACTATTGCAACCGCTAGGCGGTCGCTCCACACCCTTGCAACCGCCAGGCGGTCGCTATGGGTGTTGGCCACCACTAGGCGGTTGCGGACTTACTAGCTGTTGTTATCCGCAACCGCCTGGCGGTTGCAAGATCTACTAGCCGTTGTTATCTGCAACCGCCAGGCGGTTGCGGAGTTGCAGATTTTTTGTTATAAATACCTCCCCACTTCACTTGCATAATTCATTCTCACCACCACTTACTCTTAAGGTACATACGTTTTCTCCCTTAATAATATTAGAAATGTCTTATTTTATTTAAATGTTATAAAATTTCTATTTAATTAATTAATGCTTTTTTATTTATTTCATTTGTTTATAGGTATTGTCGAAACGTTATCGTGGAACTTGTTGTTGTGGATACAACATTCTTGAATTTTTTATGCCATTCGTTTGTTTACGCTACAAGAGGTACGTTGTTATTTTACTTATTTATAATTAGTTATGTGTGTGTTAGTTTTAATTAAATTGAAAATTGTTAGTAGTGTAAATTATAAATATTTATTTTAACGTAGATAAACAATGGAATATCAAGCCGATAAATCTTGGATGTACAATATGTTCGATAGCGATGGTTATTTACAAGAAAGTTTTGTGTTTGGTGTTCGTTCGTTCATAGAATACGCTTCGCAAGCATCCGAATTCTTAGATCTAGAAAACCGTATAAGGTGCCCGTGCAAGAAATGCAAAAATAGAGTGTTTTTTCCTAAATACTCGGTCCGTGATCATCTTCATAAGTCAGGATTTACGCCCGGATATCAAGTTTGGGTTTTTCACGGGGAAGAGTACTCAAGGCCTGCCATGCCGTATATGCCCAACCTCCCAAGCACATCACACATCAATATTCCCGACCTCTCTGTTCATTATGATGATTCGTTTAGAGACATGGTGGTAGATGCACGTGGAGGTCGATTTGATGAGGATGAGGTGCGTAACGAGGATCCAAATCCCGACGCAAAAGCATTCTACAATTTGATGTATCTAGGAAAGGTGAATATTCATCCTAGAAAAAATACATCTATCCTTCAGTGGATCGTAGAGTGGTTGAGGGACAAGACACTACACAAGATGAGTAATATTTCTTCTGATAAGGCTTTTAACAAGGCGAAGGAAGGTTTCTTGGATGAGACAGTGAAGTTGTTACCTAAGGACACGAAAGGGATGCTCCGTATGATGCGAACATTGGGGTTATCGAACAAGTTGAGCTCTACACACTGCTTAATTGTGAAGAGTTGGATGGTTGGCTCGAGTAAGTGTTTTTTTTTAATATAAAATTATTGAATTTTCTTGGTCTTGCGATGTGTCAGAATAATAACACGTTTTTTTTTACTTGCATGTTGTTCATACATGAGGAGTGCAATGGATTGAGTCCAATGGAGGTGCAAATGAAGAGGAACAGAGATTACGTGGCGTGGTTTAAGCAGACGTACTCTAGTGGAAAGTACATGCTAGATGATTGTGTAACGCCGTTACTCAATGGTCCCCTAAACACCGCGTTGGTGTACGATGGTTACAAGGTGAATGGGTGCAGATTCCACACAAATACGCATTTGGGTCCTAAGCAGACTAATTGTAGCGGTGTTTATGTAAAGGGAGACATGGGAGATGCCGATGCCACCAACTTCTACGGGACTTTGAAAGAGATCCTAGAATTGGAGTACTGGGGAAGTAGTACTGGGAAGCAATTGTACATTGTGTTTTTCAAGTGTCATTGGTACGATATTACTAGACGTGGGACAACGGTTCACGACACGTACAACTCGGTTGATATTAACCCATACCGGTCACTCACGACCAACGAACCATTTATTCTTGCAAACCAAGCACTACAGTGTTACTACGCGCCGTACCCAGAACTCACTAACGGAAGGCCAGGTCAAAAGGGTTGGATGTCAGTATTCACTATTCCAGCGAGACACATCATCAACATGTCGTCTTTGAGTGATGGTGGTGAAACAGAAGCGGAGGTACCTACCCAAGTTTTTCAGGAGCACGAATCTACAGGCCTAAATCTGTTTGTCGACTTCAGCTCGTTTAATATGGATATCCAATTGGGTGCCGGGGAGTTTGAGCTTGTGGATGAGGAAGAAGGTGACGCAATAGAGTTAGATTCAAATGATGTTGACTTTGTTTCTAATGAAGATGATTAGACTTGTAAAAAGTTTATAATGTGAATCTTCGCAATATTTAAAGTTAATGTAATATTTTTCTAATGATAATTGTTCTGAAAGTCCAACATATAACAGTCCAACATATAACAGTCCAACATATAACAGTCCAACATAGAACAGTCCAACATATAACAGTCCAACATAGAACAGTCCAAATACAACGAAATAGAAAAATACACAACATACTAAAAAGTCCAACATAACAAAAGGTTCGAAATAGAAAATCCCAAGTACTCGACCTAATCATTATTGGAATCCGACTGAGTATCCTCATCATTAGTATCCTCGTCACCATCCTCGTCATCATCCTCGTCATCATCTTCGTCGCCAGAGCTCTCCGCCAAATCCACAACACCACCAATCTCTACCCCATCTCTGCCCAAATCCACAACATCATCAAGGTCGTCGTAGACGTGGTCGTCCTCACTATCAAAACTGTCTGAGTACACCACGACGTAGTTGGGCGCAGCAGAAGAACTGGGAGCAAATGGGTCCTTCTTCTGACGTGGCGGCCTAGGAGTCCTAGAAGCAGATCCGGTCTTTGTCTTTGCTGCATCGCCCTGTAACATCGAAGCGGGAATCTCCGGTGGTGGAACATATCCATGCTCAATCTGATGATTCCTCCAACCCTGCAAAATTGTAAAAATGTCGTCCACTCGTGGATCTCGCAGGCTAGCCTCCAACTCCTTATTCGTCTGCTCCAACTCCTTATTCGTCTCCTCCAACTCCTTGGCGTAGGCCCTCATGTAGTCTGGCTTCTTCCTAAACTCAATATCATATGCCTCTAGAACTGAGCCGCCAGGTATACCTCTCGCCTTCCCCTTCTTGATTTTCCCTTGGGCCTTTTTCCATAGTGGCCCGTCAATCTCGGGCCACACCGACATGTCCTTGCCATATTGAGTCCTCATCAGCTTCATGTACTTCTTCTGTTAATTGTGAAAGAATTCGTATTTATAATAAGAAAATAAATGAATAAGGGGATTAAACGAATTAGTAGGCTAAAATGAATTTGTATTTTAATTCACTCACGTAAATCCTTTTATCGCCCTGATCTATCCACTCGCGCTTCGCCGGCACATTGGTTTTCCCGCCCGTACCATCAACCTGCTTCGTAAATCCATATTTGAATGCCTCATCATGTCGAATACGCGTCGTGCGGTTGGGATCCACCTTAGCCTACAAATTTGAAAAAAAAAAAGTAAGTATACTCAATTACACATATTCTTAAGTGAAATCAAGATTAAATGCTTTAATTATAATATAACTTACCAAACGACGCTTAATCTCCTCCAAGTCTATGGCTCCACCGTAAAAAGTAGCAGGTGCCTTCTTTATTTTCTCGGGGTCCTCGCCTCCCCTCCGATTTTTGCGAGCCTGCAGTGTTTGTTTCTTGGTTTCCTCCTTCGCCCAATGCTTTATTGCCATCTTCTCCACCTTTGAGTTCATCCACATCTTCTGTTTATCAGCCAACTCCGGTTTATCCTTATTGTCAAAATATTGTTTCTTCGTGCGATGCATCAAATACTTGTAACAATTTGGGGCCTTTTTTTCGTACAACTCATGTACTTTGAGCCAATCATCTTTGTGGATCACAAAATTTTCCTGCAAAAAAAATTAGTTAGTGTTTAAGATAGTTTATATTGTCACTTGATTTATTAATACAATAAGTTCAATAATATATTCATTTAATAATTTCTCACCGTGAACGAAATCCACATTGCATCTCGTTTCTCCTTCGGCACCTTATAATATGACTTGTAAAACTTGGACATGAACTTCCGGATCAACTCAGTGATCGTCGTCACCACCTCGTTAGACTTGGGATGCTGAAATAGGCCCCTCCGATCCAATCGAATAACTGGCCTCTTACTCGGACTAGTGGGGTTTTGAACACCAAGCGATGGTCCCCTACCGGGACGTTTTTGCGTGTTTGTGCATACCCCCGATGCTGGAATCTCGGTCACCCTCTGGCTTGGACCAGCTACGTCGGTCCTCCCGCTCGGGCTAGCGCCATCGGACCCTGCAGGTGGTGGTATATGGGCTCAGCTAGACTCGGTAGATGATGGTCTATGTGCTCCAGTGGACTCTGTCGATGGTGGTCTAGCCCTTGAACCAGATGAAGTACGTAGAGGTGCTGCTGCAGTTGGGGCATCAGAGTCGTCAAAAAGCCGTCGTTGTGGCAAGGGAGTCACCCCGGTAGATCCCTCACGTGATGTCTGAGTCTCTGCCTGGGTGGAAAGCTCGACCGGAATAGCATCGTCACTAGCTAGCCGAGGCCTGAGACTACCCCGAATCTCACTACTAGAACCAACAACTTGAGAACGAACACTGCCTGACGAACGTGACCTCTTACGTGAACTATTACCTGACATGATCCCTAAACGTGTCGACAAATAAACTCATAATCATTCCTCAATAACATATAATTTCAAAATAATAATTCGAAAAGAAAATCTCATCATCATATGCAAGTTCATATATATAAACGATTAATCCGACGAGAAAAACTAACTTACAAAAATAATGAACTTATCATCATATCATCATATCCAAATTCATATCATCATATCAAAGTTTATATACAAATTCATATAAATTACAACAATATAAACGACAATATAATCAAAGTTCATATCATCATATCAAAGTCCATATCCAAATTCATCTCAAAGTTCATATCCAAATTCATATCATCATATCAAAGTTCATATCCAAATTCATATCATCATATCAAAGTTCATATCCAAATTCATATAAACGATCCAACTTACAACAATATAAACTGCAATATAATCAAAGTTAATATCATCATATCAAAGTTCATATCAAAATTCATATCAAAATTCATATCATCATATCAACATTCCTATCAAAGTTCATATCCAAATTCATATCATCATATCAAAGTTAATATCCAAATTTATATAAACGATCCAACTTACAACAATTCGTACCACACAAATCCGACGAAATATACATATAATCACATATTTAAATCTTACATATAAATTCGACAAATACGATAAACAAGAATATAAATTCGACAAATACGTACATATAATCACACATATAAAAAAATTTAAAATTGGGACAACTTACAAAAATCCGAAGATAGCTAATTGGCGGCGGTGATGGCGTGGTGGCGGAGGTGGGCGCGCGACGGTGTGATGGTGACGGAGGAACGGTCGGAGTGGCGGCGTTGTGACCGCGCGGGCGGTCGTGATGGTGGCGTGGTGACGGATGTGCGGTCGCGATTGTGTGGTGGTGACGTGGTAGGCACGCGGTGGTGGCGTGGCGATGGAGGTTTGTTGCGGGGGTGGCGTGGTGGCGTGACGACACGGATGAGGTTGGTGGTGGCGACGCGACGGAGGTGAGGCGTGGCGGCGCGGTGGCATGGTGGCGTGGCGGCGTGGCGACCGAATGGAGGTCGCGTGGTGGCGTGTGGCGACGGAGGTGAGGTCGCGTGGTGGTGGTGGTGGATGGATCGGGTCGGGTAGGGGTGTGTGTTGGTGGGTGGGTATTGAGGAGAGAAGAGAAGAAGAAGAAAAATGGAAGAAAAAATGAAGAGGAAGAGGAGAAGAAGAGAGAGGGGCGGCGGGGCGGGTCGGGTCGGGTCGGGGGCGACGGCCGGGCGGTCGCCCCACTAGGGTTTTAACCCTAGTGGGCCGTCTCTCCAGCCCAGTTGGCGACAGCTGGGCTGTCGCCAAGTAATAGATGGCGACGGCCCAGCCATCGCCAATTACCTTTTTGTTCATGGCGGTCGCCACCTGCTATGGGCGACCGCCGTGGCGGTTGGGGGGGGGGGGGGGCGGTTGCGGATGCCCCCCAAATCTTGTAGTGTTCTCGCACCTTTAACAACAACCGTTGCCCCCACAATTTATATATCGGCACTCATATCTCATAAGCTGGTTTGCATCCATAGAATAGATGATCAACGTCCTCGTTCTCATTGTGACAGAAAATACATTCCAGATTCTGTTGGAAAATAACTCCCCTTAGTGATAAACTGCTCTTGGTTGGGAGCTTGTTGTGGATCACTTTTCAAACGGATTGCATATTTTACATCTACTCTAAGATATAATACTAATTATAGGAACTTTAATATAACTACTTTATAATTATTTAGGCCCCTGCAGTTTCACTGCGGTTAGTTATATAAGTAGAGAAGTTCCTAGCTTCTAATACATTCAATTAAAACATGTGATTGATTTTTACTTAGGTATAATCACTACAACAAAAATCGTTTTCGCCTACGGTCATTGACTACAGGAAATCCGTAGCCCTTAACCATTTTCCAGAAAAAAAAATAAAAAAAATTTAAAGTCATTGACTACGGATATATCCCACCGCCCTTGATTATTGGCGACGGAAAAATTCGTTGCCCTTGGTCAAGGGCGACAGGCAGCCGTAACCAATAGTCTTTAAAAAAAAACCCAACTATTTGCTACGGCTAGTAGGCGTAGCCATTAGTCATTGGCTACATTCCCTATGGAAAAATCAGTAGCCAATATTTCGTAGGCAATAATAATTGGCTATGGAACAATCTGTAGCCAACGGAATAATCCGTAGCCAGTAGCCTTTGCCTACTAAAAAATCCGTAGCCAGTAGCCTTTGCCTACTAAAAAATCCGTAGCCACTAGCTATTTTTATTTTTATTTTATTTTTTGGATGATTGTTATAGTTTAAGGAATTTACAAGTTTTGATTAATTGAATTTACTCCCCTAAAGTTTTTTTTATTGTCTTTATAGGTTTTGTTTTTGATAAAATTCGAAGAAACATACTTTTTAATAGTTAAGTGTTTGGTGAAAGATGAAATGAAATGTGATTTGGTTTACAACTTTTGATTAATTTAGTATTTCTCCCATAAAGTATTTTTATCGTCTTTCGTAATTCTGTTTTTGGCAAGATTCTTATAAACCTACCTACTAATAGTTTAGAAGTGTTTGGTGAAAGAACAAATGGAATCATATTAGTTTAACAACTTTTGATTAATTTAACTTTTCTCACCTAAAGTTTAGTTATTGTCTTTTGTGATTTCGTTTTTGATAGAATTCAAATATACATACTTATAAATTGTTTATAAGTGTTTGGTTAAAGAAAAGATGAAATCGAATTTGTTTACAACTTTTGATTAATTTTTAACGTTTCTCCTCTAAAGTTTGTTTATTGTCTTTTGTGATTCTGTTTTTGATGAAATTCAGATAAACATACCTATAAATTGTTTTGAAGTGTTTGGTGAAAGAAGAAATGCCATCAGACTTTTTTTTTTTTTTTTTTACAATTTTTGATTAATTCGTTTTTTCTCCACTAAAGTTTGTTTGTCGTCTTCCGTGATTCCGTTTTTGATGAAATTCGAATAAACATATGATTTAACGAAAGTTGTCAAACAAATCCGATTTCATTTATTTTTCACCCAACACTTCTAGACTATTAATTCGAATGTAATCAAAAGCGGAATTACCAAAGACAAGAAATAAACTTTAGTGGAGAAAAATAAATTAATCAAAAGTTGTAAAACAAATCCGAATACATTTCTTCTTTCACCAAACAATTCTAAATTATTAATACATATTTTATTCGAATTTTATAAAAAAAAGAATTACGAAAGACGATACACAAACTTATATAATATCACCAACCCTAAACCTTAAACCCCGAACCCTAAACCTTAAACCCCGAACCCTAAACCCTACAACTATTGGTGCTTTCATGCAACTTTAGGCCACAATCGAGTAATGATTCAACAAAAGTTGTAAAACAAATTATATTCCATTTATTCTTTCCCCAAACACTTTCAAACTACTAATACGTATGTTTACTTGAATTTCATAACAACCGAATCAGGAAAGATGATAAACAAACTTTAGAGGGTAAAAAATAAATTAATTAAAATTTGTAAAACAAATCCGATGCCATTCCTTCTTTCACCAAACATTTCTAAACTATTATTACGTATGTTTCTTCGAATTTTATCAAAAATAAAATTACAAAAAACGATAAACAAACTTTTGGGAATCAAAAGTTGTAAAACAAACTCGATTATATTTCTTCTTTCACCAAACACTTCTTAACTATTTATAAGTATGTTTCTTTGACTTTCATCAAAAATAAAATTACAAAAGACGATAAACAAGCTTTCGAAAAAAAAATTAAATTAATCAAAAGTTATAAAACAAACCCGATTCGATTTCTTCTTTCACCAAACACTTCTAAACTATTTATAAGTATATTCTCTTGAATTTCATCAAAAATAAAATTATAAAAGACGATAAACAAACTTTCGGGTAAAAATGTAATTAATCAAAAATTATAAAACAAACCCGATTCTATTTCTTCTTTCACCAAACACTTCTAAACTATATTAGTATGTTTCCTCGAATTTCATAAAATTATAAAAGTTGAAAAACAAACTTTCGGGAAAAAATGTCATTAATCAAAAGTTGAATAAAAATACACACAAAATACTTATAGAGAAA
Organism: Linaria vulgaris; assembly: GCA_948329865.1. Taxonomy (NCBI): domain Eukaryota; kingdom Viridiplantae; phylum Streptophyta; class Magnoliopsida; order Lamiales; family Plantaginaceae; genus Linaria; species Linaria vulgaris. The sequence goes on from OX415252.1 coordinate 38,144,906, forward strand.
AAAAAATGAAACACGCATTGCCTACGGATTTTCCGTAGGCAAAGACTATTGGCTAGGTATGTTCCGTATGCAATGATTATTGGCTACGGATTGTTCCGTATCCAATAACTATTGCCTACGGATTATTCCGTAGCCAATAGTCTTTGCTTATTCTATAAATACCCCAACCCTTCCATTTATAAACATATTCCCACCTTCCACCATAAGCTCTTCCTATAATTTTTACCATTCAATATTTAAAATAAATCTAGCCAATAGTCTTTGCTTATTCTATAAATACCCCAACCCTTCCATTCATAAACATATTCCCACCTTCCACCATAAGCTCTTCCTATAATTCCTACCATTCAATATTTAAAATAAATCTCCAATTCATATACTTTCCAAGATATTTATTCATCTTTAAAAAAAATATATTTACTACATTAACCACTTTATAATTCCATAATTATTTCAATATACAAATATTTATGTAATAAATATATTTAATAATCATGACTACCTAATTAGTTTAAATATATTTCATTATATATAATTCAAAATATTTAAAATTGTTTTTTATATATTTCTTTTATTTATGAATATTATTGGCGACAGAGTATTTGTACGTTTGAGACTATTGGCTACGGATCTTAGCTATTGGCTACGGAAAAGTTCTGTAGCCAATAGTATAAGGGGATTTTGGTCTTCCGCTATTGGGTACGGATATTTCGTAGCCAATAGTCATTGGCTACGGCCATACGTAGCCAATAGTCATTACGTACGAGGGCTTCCCCTACCGGCATTGGCTACGGATATCTGTAGCTAATGATTATTGGCTACGAAAAAAAGGGTTTTTGGCTACGGATTTAATCTAGCCAAAAACCCTTTTGTTGTAGTGAATTAACAACAGAAACTTCCTCCAATTCTTTTCCACACACATTTAGAGATTTAAACCTGAAACAGTTTTATTTTTTTTGTATAAAATACTTACAGATTTTATTAATTCCTACATAAGCTTTCAGTGCATGCATGGTGACCATTTTAATCTAGAGCTTTGGGATGATAAATAACATTGAAAGAATTCTAATGGGGGCAGGAGTGACATGAAAAGCTACTTGGTTGATAACAAGGCACGCAGTATACATCTTAATAATATTATTTTGTTGATAAACTAATCAGATTTTTTTGTAGATGAAGTAGTTAATTCCACTAACCAATTAACAAGGTTTGATGTTAGCAATCAGATGTAATACCTTTTATTTTCTGCATGGTACTCTTATCCATTTCACATAATGTGTAACATACATGTAGCATGTTATCTCAGCTTACAAATTAAGGATAAACTGAAGTGGTTAGCCCTAGAGACGATAACTTGGGACAACCATCAAGTGGTTAGCCCTAGAGACGACAAGGCCAAATTCCTCAGTCATGTCCAGATCCTCCGGTTTCATATCATTTGCCAAGTTCCAATCAAAGCAATGAACTAACTGTGTCACGATCAGTCAACTTGGATTAGACCGAGTTGTATTCCAGGGCAACCTCTTCTGCCAGCACCAAACGGAATAAGTTGAAAATGTTGTCCCCTAACGTCTATGTTGCTCTCAATGAACCTCTCAGGAATAAACTTTTCAGGATCACTCCATGTGTTTGGGTCGCGTCCAATTGCATAAGTATTGACTAGTACTCGTGATCCTTTTGGTATGTGGTAGCCGTTAACGGTGCAATCGTCCATTGCATAGTGAGGCAGTAATAATGGAACCGGAGGATGTAGTCTGAAGGTTTCTTTTATTACCATGTCTAGATATTCGAGTTGATCTAAATCCAATTCATCGACTTGCCTTTCTGATCCCACAACTTCTTCAAGCTCTTTCTGAAGTTTTTTCATGATTCGCGGATTCTTTAACAGTTCTGAGAATAGCCATCCAAGTGTTGATGCTGCAGTGTCCGTTGAACCTATAAACATGTCCTGCAAAAAGAAACTTTTAGAAGAAACTGAGGAAAGATATAACAAGAAAGATAAAAATAAGTATCTCCCATTATAGTACTGCAGCCTTCGAACAACCTTGAGTCATATGTGTATATAGAGAGGCTTAGACACTTGTACATAAGCTCCTTATACTTGATAACCTAAACTAACTTCATGTTTGAGAACACGGAAAAGGTATCTTTGAAACGAAGACGCTGAGTTTTAATTTCATATATATACACAAATTCTATAATATAATGACCACATGCAATTATCATTCGAAACAAAAGATGTATCTATGTTATTTATACGCCATCACAAAGAATTGAGACATACCCCATGGTGGCCTAGAGTAGAGCAGAAATTTCTCTCACTGCTCTCAAGTTTGAATTTCACTAAGAGCAATTTGATTCGATGCCTTTTTGGTATGTGCATGTTACCCATGATTTACCTGGTAATCACTTGAGGTTCGAATTCTCACGTCAATAAAAAATAAAAAATAAAATTTAAGGTAAAAAGGACCAAACCCCTATGGTTTTATATATCCGTCTTGCAAACTGCGCACAAACCTTACACAAACCTTTAAAAGGGAAACCTGCCTCTATTCCAAAATGTGCAAAATGGCCCCGTGTCAGTAGTCCATGCCATCTAACAACCAAATTAGAACACTCTCTAGATGACCCACATTATAAGTTGGGTAATACCCTTTCTTCAGTTTATCAATTGAACGTTAATAAACCAAAAAGGAAGAAAACCTAGGATTTATCCTACGTACATCAAATTTGGTCATTATGTGAGAAGTTAAGCACAATTTTTTCACGTAATGCACTAAAAGGATGAAATTACCAGCATAACAGCCTTGACATGGTGGCGATCAAACTGAAATTCAGATTCTCCAGATTCCATAATAGACATCATGGTATCAACAATGTCTTTTGTCGGACTTTTATCACCATTTCTAACGTGATCATTAATCACATTTTCAAGAAAATCGTCAAATGCTTTAGCAAGTGCCTTCCTTTTATTTTTCCCCGGAAGATCAAATATTAGTAGAAAAGGAAAATAATCCACAAGACGAGAAGCAGCCATATATTTCATGCCTTCCTGAATCAGACTTTTGAACCCTCTCTCATGTATATCTTTATCCTCATACTTCTTTCCAAAAACCATCCTGCAACTCATTTCTGCGGCCAAAGACGAAATCTTTGCACTGAGATCAACGACGATATTATCACGAGAAGCTTCTTTGAGGGATTCTACGAGGAGGGAAAGTTCTTTCTTCCTCATTGATTGGAAATAATTGATTTTAAGGTTGCTCAGTAGCTCTAAGGTGCACAATTTACGCATGTTACGCCAATACGACCCGTACGTACCAAAAGTTATGTTCTTTTTCATCAAAGACATATATTTAGCCTTGAGAGGAGGTCTGCTGGCAAAAACAAGGTCATATGTCTTGAGAAAAAGCTCGGCTGTGTGAGGAGATGAGACGACAATGGTTGGGACAAAACCGAACCGCAAGTGCATTATAGGTCCGTGTTTATTGGCCATTTTATGTAAATCTAGGTGAGGAGTTTTCCCAAGCAAATGAAGGTGTCCTAAAATAGGAATACCTGTTGGCCCTGGAGGAATCTCTTCTTGTTTCTTGTCAAAATGTGAAGTAGAGATGTGGCAATGAAGGTTATGGGGGCGATCAATATACAAAAGAGAGCCATTGATGATGTTCTCTCGTGTGCTGTTTGTTCTTTTAGTATTTCAGTGTAATATGTTGGATGGAGTTATATTTATAATGACTTTGTTTGTTGTATTTGTCAAATCTAACAAGGCAAATCACAACATACACACTCCCATCTTCCATACGAGCACATTTTAAGGAATCCTTGCTGTTTAAGTCAAATGATGTCCATTTCTATATTTTATGGGACTTGGCATGCCTCATTTCTTGACTTGGTAGATAGGATTGAGGAAAATGCATTAATTAACCAGCTGATTTTAGAAGAATATGCACAAATGCTCCCGTAGTTTATTCACAGTCTCAAATATCCTCGTGATTTAAATACTATGCACAAAACTAACTCGTAGTTTTGCAAACTCTATACGAAACACTCACACTGTCCCACTTTATTAAGAAGTGGCTTATGTACATGCTTTAGATGATATTTGACTTTATATATATATATATATATATATATATATATATATATATATATGTTGTAGAACCATATAAATCACTTTTTTTCGAGCATACATATTCTTCCTCAAGCTCTGCTACATATTCCAAATCGTATGGGGTGGTAAAAGTGAACTTGTCTTTTCAGTGTTGTACAAGTTGTCCATATAGGTGGTCGGGGTCTTGAAGCATGTGGCACGAGGTGCTTGCCAAGGTTTTGTCTAAATAAGTTATTTAAAATCAAATTTCTGAAATGATACATGTAAAGGGGTCATAAGTTTGGGGATGCAGTACAATTTTTGAGGAGTGAAGTCTTACAAAAGCATTTTTGAAGTGTTTTAGACAAAGGTGAAGGCTCTTTCGTCCATCGTGTCCTTTAATTACGGCCCAGGGGATCATATGATATACATGATAATATTCCTTGAGACTAAGAGTTTAAATACCTGCGATTGTTGTGGTTTGAATTAATAGTTTTTCTTTTAACGAAGTTATTTGAAAATATATAATGGACAGAGTATTTTTGTACATTATGTATTTTAAACAGTGAATGTTTTTTGGACAATTAACAAATCAGAGGAGGAATATTTCGTGCTAGTTTTCACATGGCAATTCATTTTTAATTGATAGCTAGCTCTAGGATATATCATATGTAGGAATTGAGCGCAAGGAAATACACATTTCTAGAAAGAGAACAAGACGTGGAAGACTTGTAAATTACCAGTAGTTTATGTGTTATTTTATGACTTCCAACTATAAATAACATATTTCTATCAAAAAATTACTATATGTAACATTTTGCGTGACAAGATCAGTTACTCTTCCAGTATAAAGTTGCAATTAAACCAAAAAAAAGTTTACTTTGCCCAACAATTCAAAAAACGTTGTACTTTAAATTTCCTATGGCACTTCTAGATTGTTATTTTAATTTGATCTGCTGCACCAAAAGATTGAATAATTAAGCAAGGGATGTATAATATAGTTTTTGCAAAATTACAATCACCGACACCCTTTAATTTAACTTGGCATAAATCCTTAGAATATATAAAACCTTCCCTTTCAAGATTGTTAGGACCGATTTTCGGTCTAATTTAATTTATAGAAAAATAATTTAAATTGATTATGCTTTTGAGGCTAAAAAAAAACACTTTACCAGATTTTTTTTTTGCGAATAGAAAATATGTTTGGCATTTTTTTATTTAAAAAAATCAAGAGAAGAAAAATGTTGGGTTTTTATTGACTTTATATTTGTTAATTCTGCATCTATCAGCTACACTACAAAAAAAACCGTGTAATATGACCAAAAAAATCATCACAATACGCTACGAAATCGTCACATAAGGCTCATTGTGACAAAAAGCTGCATTATTTGTGTTGTCACTTTACGCCTGTCACAATTGGGTTCTGGTGACGATAGTGACGTTCGTCACGACTGATTGTGACGAAACAAACTTCATCACTACAGTTTATGCTTTCGTGACGATAATTTCGTAGCTTTAACACGATAATTAATTTCACTTGATACCCATCTATCTAGGCCCCGCTTGCAGTCAGGAGTTGGCTGTAACCCGCAAGCTGGATCGACATGTACTCGAGCATGTTTCTTGATTGTTTGCGAGGTCTCTCCTCGTCGAGAGGTATAAGGTAGAATATTAAAAGTCATAAGGATGGATTTGTTTGTTGTTAAGCACAAGTTCATTAACTATTCTATGAAAATTCCAGTAACATTGCTACATCAGATTGTCTAGTCGAACTAGTTCTACCGGTAAGATCACTCTTAGAAATGTATCCAGTAGGTCGCAGTTAATGCAAACATTACCAGTTCTTTTATATGAATCTCACTAAGTCATTAAAGACTTATTCCTCGTTTCTTCTATCCATTTCTCAGGATAAAATCAACATGGTAGCATGTACCAAGTGAATAATTGTTTTCATCGTGCATTTTGGAATATTCGTGTTTTGTCACTAGTGCATAATCACTAAAATAGTCACATTGTTAGTAATACCAAGACTTCCGCTGTATATATCAAAATATATTTTATAAAACGTGTATGGTTTGATTCTGAGCAAGTGAGACCCCTTCATATGAATTGCGCTTTAGTCTGGATTGGGTAAAGTGGCTGGCCACCACTGAACCAACTCGAATCGGAGCATGGCTCATGGGGCGCGGTCGTCATAATACATTTATAGGAAGGACAAATTCTTGTTTGTCAAGCCCAGCGAGGGAGGAAAGTGGGATTTTCCCCATTCCTAGAGGGTTCTCGAGGCCCCAATGTACAAGATGGACCCATCGCTTTCATTCACTCTTGTGTTAGATGCAGTTCTCCTTTCCTCGTCGGATAATGACTGTGTTTGTATAAGGCGGCTGGCCTACTCAAAATTTCTCCCATAGTGTGGAAATAGAATGAGAATCCTTCATTTCGGTATCGGAGGAAGACAAGCCTCCCTTTGGTAAGTTATGACTCTCTCTTAAACTCTAAAGTATCACATACATTTTCTTACTCCTCTTGTTTTAGAAGCGTTGCTGTTTTCGGACTCTGTTGCGACTTCTTCTTCTACTGCATCTTGATGGACTTCCACTCTTCCTCCTTCTCGTATGAAGACGAGGTTGGTAACGGGTGCAAGTGGTTCGTCCTTCGGGGATATGTCACAAGTTTCGGGTGGAGAACCTGATGTGGTCGTTCCCTCTGACAAAGAGAAGGTTTTCGCGGCTGAGGGTAGTTCTGAGTGATGACTCCGATGGTCTTAACTTGAAATCATTGGTGTCATCTAGCATTATTAAGGATCCTATCCCCTTTCCTGAGTCGGGGTTGCCAGATTTCAGGGCTCAGGAGGTCGTGTAGATCTCCTCAGCCTCTTCGAAATCTATGGGGTTAAACACCTCCCGGCCACCTATTACTGCTCTGATGGCGACTGAGTCATTAGTTGCAGATGTTCCATCGGCCATCACCGTGGAGGGTAAATCGGTACCAACACTCGCTCCATTGCCTCTTCGGGATTTCAATTCCCCTAATCCTGCTTTAGGTATTTTTCTTATTTTTGCTTTTCTCTTGGTTGAACTATTTTTAGTGTATTTTAAGTTCTTCGAGGTCCAAATCTCTGGGTTTTTTGTTTCATACACAAGGGCAAGGTCGTCTTAACTTATGAAGAGGATTTCTTGAGGTCAACTAAGTTTGGTTTTGCCTTACATGGCGATGCTGTATATTAGTATCTAATCCTCTTGTATCGTTGTTTTTGGTCCAGATGATGAGATGTCCCCTACGTCGGACCTTTCCTCGGAGGGGCTCCTTTTGATAGACGATCTGCTTCCTGAGGATGCCTCTTCCTTTATTCCTGCTAGGAGGGTGCAATCTCTGTCTTCTAATCCACCTCTTGGACGCTCGGATTTGGCTCTCTTGGATGACATGCTCCTCATTCTGGTGGCTAAGAGGGCTTGAGTTTCAATCAAAATCTCTCCTCCAACTGTTTTTACGAATTCTCAACGTACTTCATGTGTTCCCTTGCCCTATCGAGAGGGTATGTCTTTTTTGAGTTGATTTACTGTATCGCGGTCTCCCTTCTTCATTCACACCACATGAGACAAGGCTAGTTCCAGCACTAGGCCTGAGCCATCGGAACTGGATATGAGCGTTGTGACGCGATACTTGAATGTTACTTTTGCTCTAACCCGTCATAGCTAAGGGGTGGCTCGTTTCTGCTCGGAGTGGATGCTTCAAATGGTAAATTTTCCCTTTGTTCTCGTGCTCTTTCCCCCGTAAGCAATGTATCTGACTTTGAAGTGTTTATCCAGGTTCCAAAGATTATACCATCACTATGACATGAGGTGGATGCTGCTCAGGTTGCGGCCATATTATCCATGGAGGATCTGAAGAAAATAGACCAAGCCCTCGTGGACGCCAAGAAAGAAAGTGAAAAACTCCGATTCAGTTTTGCCCAGAGTCTGGCTCGTGAGAAGACTTTATCCAATGAAGTGCCTGAGCTAAAGGAGGCTTTAGAGACAAGTCGATCCCACTGTTCCTCCTTAGAAGACGAGATTATCGTACTAAAGGATGAGAAGGCATTGCGGGGGCTAAGGAAGAGGGCTTGAAGAAAGAGTTGACTGAGGTTTATGACCGCGTGGAGATGCTGAAGGAGAAGCTAAAGAAAACTCATGTTACACTTTCTGGCTATATCTCGGCTGAGGAATTGAAGTCGATGCTAGAGGAGGCGGTTCAAATGGTCAAAGATGCCACTTTTAAGTGTTGTGAGGAAGAGTTTCAATCCTGATACCAAGGGTATCAGATGGGTTATCTTCTATGCATATTTGTCCGCTGTGTGAACAAGTGTCGTGAAGACAAGTTGTTTGTCAATGAGGACAGTTGGAGGTACCTGAACCCGTGCTTTCTGTTATCAAAGCCATTTTTTATGGAAGTAGCGCTTGAGACTTTTAGTCGTACAGTGGCCCGATCCCCCTCACATTCGACTTCCAACCTACTTTCTGTTTCTTCAATCATTCCTCAATCTTTGGTGCCTCGTATTTCTTTGACCCCTAGCGTTACAGAATTAGGACTTCCTCCACCTATGGCTGCAAACATTGGTGCTCTTGAGGTTCCGGTAGTTCCCGAAGGAACTCGTAAAAGTACTTTTGTCGATGCTCATGCATTCCCTACTGGACCAACTTCTGTTTCACCCCAACCGCCATCTCTCCAGTGATATCTGGCTTATCTTCTAGCATTTAACTTTGTGTCTTCGTTTTTATTTCCCTTGTATTTTCTGTTCAGTAGTTTTTAAGACCATGTGTTCTGTGATCTTTTTATGTCTTAGTCATCGAAAGTACGTATTTTGGTGGATGTAGTATCGTAGCTTTAACTATCTATGAATCAATTTCTTTCGCGAACGACTCCTTTTCCCTTACGTTTTCTTGACATCTGGACGTGGTAGATGTATACAACTTTATCACAATATTATAATGCGCTGCCACACCTGGGGATCTGGCCCCTAGTTTTATTTTAGCATTTGCACCCAATGTCGGGGAATATCGCCCATCATCGGGGACATTCTTTTGTACGTGTCCGTGCAGTCAGATGCATGCGTGAATGATTGGGGCTGGGAATGCCGCCCCTCTCTTTAAAGAGCCATAATAGTGTGGGCTCCAGCAAGTGTTTTTCTCCCTATAAATAGGAGCACAATCTTTTTCTCTGTTATCACTCTCACTTATAATCTTTTTCTCAAAAAGTTTCATTTTGTCTACTTCTTCATGCTTTTTTGTTGTAAACTTTTGAGGTTGATTGCTAGCTTTTTGGTGTCCGCCGTTCGTGACTTTATTTTTCATTAAAGTATGACTCCTCCTCCCTCTCATTCTCCTTCTGCTTCACGAAATCCTTCTCCTGGAGGCTCTATTCTTCAAAGGATTATGCATGGCTGTTCAGGTTCTCCTCACTCTTCTGCTTGTATGAGAGGAAACATCGGAGGATTGTCAAGGATTTATCAAGGTTCCTCTATGATGGCGTATGCTCGTTAGTTTGACAATAGATCATTTATATAAGTATAGGTCGGTTACAACGAAGTACAAAGGAAATACAACGGATCTATCTTAGCAAACTAGGCCTAATCTAGGTGTCTCGATTAGGCTTGGTCCGAAACACCTCGAACTAACGCCTTGATTCTTGGACGACAAGGGTATATCGGTAATTAGGTCGAACGTATATCGGTGATCGTCTTCGACGTGATATCGAGAACGCCTCTCGATGTGATATCGGTAGTATGGTGGTATGGCGTATAAGTAGAGCACAAGGTTATCTCGATATCGAGTACGATATCGAGAGTGAGATCGGGGATTTCTTTCGATGTGATGCATGGTAGCTGATGGATAATAATTGCTTTCGTTGGGATTCGGGCATCGCGTATTTATAGACCTCGGGATCCGGGGACCACAGTACCATATCGGTGATTATCACCGATATTATATCGAAAGTTGTCCCCGATATGATCAAATATGGGCCTGGTTTGGGCCAGGCCGCATATGCAGGAAATGCCCATATCATGTAGTCCCCCAATTTGGGGATTCCTATCTTAGAGATAAGAATTCGCAAATTTAATTTCAAATTTCTGGGTTACCTGTACCCTTCGTCCCGCCAATTCAAATGACGGAGATCAAATTTGCGGGGAATGCGTTTTGTGATAAATTTCGCTGGACTCCCCACTGCAGTGGATGTATAATTTGAGGTCCTCATTTGAATTATTCGTTCGCCGTACGAGATTCTGAATTCCTCGCACATATCGGGATTGCACTCTTTGATAAACTTTGGTGAACCTCCCAATGCGTCTGTCCTTGCCCTGTCCTTTTATCCATATCGAATATCAGTACCGATGTGATATCGAAACTTTGTTTCGATCTAGCATCTCCGATGTCTATAAATAGGGCTTCCAGGGAACTGAAACTCACTTTGGCTTTTAGCGAAAATTCGTTGTTCCTCCGAAAAGTACGTCGAATCTCACTTTCGATATCGTTTTTGATATCTCATTCGATATCGTTTTCGATATCTTTTCCGATCTATTTTCCAATATGTATATATATGTGCCTAGATATTTTAAGTTAAATAACTAACCTTGCCATGTTTATTCATTTCAGGCTTTAACGCTCAATTTGATTCTTCTCACTTAGCGCCTCAGTATGTCGTTTGCCGAGAATAGTGTTGGCTCAGGTTTACCCGTGATGGATTTCGAAGAGATCGGAGTGGAATTTTCTGAAAATGAGATATTTGGGTCTGACCAGTTGATTGGCGACCAACCTGGTGTTGAATCCTCTGCTCCGCCAGAAGCTGACGGCCCCAATGTAGATGAATGGGGCTTGGGGATCAGCCCCCCGAAATATAAGACCCCGGAAAAGTACGAGGATATGACGTCTCACGTTCCTCATCATGCTGGTTATTACTCCGACGAGTATGACATCCCCGAGGGGTATAAGGTCATATTCGCTAGTGCTGATCAACGAATGCATACTCCACCGAAAGGCTGCATTACTGTTAATGCCAAGCATTTTAAGAACGGATTGCGCTTCCCAATTGATCCTGCGGTTAGTACTATCAAAGCGAGCATCGGGGTCTGCTTGGGGCAGCTATCCCCCAATTCTCTGGGGTACATCGTGGCTTTCATTTGTGTCATGAGAGCGTTGGGCGCCCCTTGCGCAGTTAATGAGTTCTGGAAACTCTTTAGTGTCATGATCAACAGGAAGGGCGGTGACAAATGGTTCTTTTGTGCGCGGGCCTAGGCGGGTCTTAGGTTCGTGCAATATACTCAATCTAGTTATGGATTTGGTAATAAATGTGAGTATACGTATATTCAGAAGAGGACGGCTGGTGAGTTTGATGTGCTTCCTAGTGTGTGGTGCGAAGATACCAAATATGAGAGACGAGCCGCTGTCGGGACAACTGCACATAGCCTCGAATTTATGAGGAATCTGATTAACGATCTGTACGACGGTACCCTGCTTTGTAGTGACATAGTTTTGCGAGAAAGTGGGATATCTCCCGTACGTTATAACGGTCCCTCTACTCTCGGTAAGTGTTATATCTTTACAAATCGATAGCTTCCTCCCGATTTATCTCTTGATCTTATGTTTCATGTATCTTGCAGCCGATTTGGTAGAGTACTGTAGTCTGGACGCGATAGCGGAACGTAGACAGCTGGGGGCCGACGCCGCTGCGGATGATGCACCTCCACTCGTCAAAAAGAGGGGCCATGAGGGCGTACGCAAGAATGCGAAGAAAATTGCTCCCTCATCGAGTGGAAATACTACTGGCGTGGGTGGCGCCTCGCAATCTCAAAATGACGTTGATGTCGGGACGTCCACGGGGCCAAAAAGAAAGAGGGAAGAGGGTAGTTCAAGTGGGGATCACAGCGGTCTATTCTGATCTGTAAGTAATCTTTGTGTCTATTGGATGTGTATTTCTTTTGGGTTTTCATTCAATTGAGCAGCCAATTTCTTATTGTGAATGTGCAGGTGGCGAGCTTTTTGAAAGGTTTCTTGGAGATGGTTGTTAAGGGCCAATCGGATCACGCCGAGTCGCTCTGGGTTACCAACGGTTTGCTCGAAAAACTGGGTGAATACGATCTCGTTGCTGCCGTGCAGCTCCAACACGAGAGAGACAAGGCCCTGGATATTTTGAAGACCAGCGAGAGTAATGTGTGAGGCCTGTATAACGATAATAAAAGGTTAATCGCAGAGCTCGATGAGGCTCGACTTATTGCTGGTCGTGAGGCGTCTCCACGGGAGGCAGTTGAAGCCGAGGCCGCAATTCTGAAGGACCGATTTGCCCAGGCTGAAAGGCACATGCGGTGCATGACGCTGAGCAAGAGCCAATTGACCAGTGCGGCCAAACAATTCCTTTTGAGTAGGTCTTATAAGATAATGTGTGCTGAGCGGGGCTTGCTCGAGCGGGAGGAGGCCAAAGCCTCCGTTATAGGTCAAATCCAGCTGGAAGGTGGTTTTAAGGACGGTTATGATCCTTCAGCCATAAATCCGTTGAAGGGGCCGGACGGAAAATTTCCTGATGATTCTGACGGTGACGACGAAGATCTGGAGCCGGAAGTGGAGTATCGTGAGATTATCGACCAGAAGAGTCTGGCGTTAATCCATAATAAAGGAGCTCCTCGTTATCCCGATTGAGAATTTAGGGATTTATAATTTTCCTTTTGGCCCAATTGCCTCTGTATATAACTTTATGGTTTACCCGTTAATTCAATCAATCCTTTTTGCGTGTCCTGATTTATATTCGTTCGTACGTGTTCAATGGTGTGTCTGCTTGTCTTATTATTACGCCTCCTTGCTGTGTTAGCTATCAAGTTATACCGGATTATATTAGCTAATCACCCTCATCACTAGGAGATGCTTCTGTTTCTGTTCTTTAGGGTCCGACCCCGTCATCACAGGGAAGCTGTTATCGTTCAAATGTTTAGGATCGACCCCGTTATCACAGAGGATTTATTTTTTTTGGGTAGGGGCCCATCCCGTTATCACAGGGAACCCGCTACCGCTCTAATGTTTAGGATCAACCCCGTTATCACATGGAACATTTTTCTTGTGGGTAGGGGCCCATCTCGTTATCACAGGGAACCTGCTACCGCTCAAATGTTTAGGATCAACCCCGTTATCACAGGGGATATTTTTCTTGTGGGTAGGGGCCCATCCCGTTATCACAGGGAACCCGCTACCGTTCAAATGTTTAGGATCAACCCCGTTATCACAGGGGATATTTTTCTCTTTGTAGGTGACCTGTTACCACTCATGGGTAGGAGCCCGCCCGTTATCACAGGGGAACCCATTACCGCTCATGGGTAGGAGCTCGCCCGTTATCACAGGGGAACCCGTTACCGCTCATGGATAGGAGCCTTTTCTTGTAGGTGACCCGTTACCGCTCATGGATAGGAGCACGCTATCACAGGGGAACCCATTACCGCTCATGGGTAGGAGCCTTTTCTTGTAGGTGACCCATTACCTCTCATGGGTAGGAGCCCGCCTGTTATCACAGGGGAACCCGTTACCGCTCATGGGTAGGAGCCTGCCTTTTGTCTTTTTGTCTATGGTCCCTGGTGACTCTGTCGTCGTGGGGTCTATGGGTCGTTAGGCCCTGTAAAACATCACAGACAAGAAAGGTTTTTTGATGCAAAAACTTATATGAAAGCACGAAATGATGCGCATGTGTTATATGCGGAATGTTCCCTCGATCCGGGAATTCTAACGTGCCTATTGTACCTGTTTGTACCTGTTGCACCTGTTTAGATGGATAATATTGAGTAATCTGGGGCGATGTCCCCTGAATCCCTTCTTTTGAAAGGCGAGGGTTTAATATTCCCTATGTCCTTTTTGGACATAGTGATGTGTGATCGTTCGAGTTATGTACCTGTAAGAGGGCGATGTGTTAAACATATATCCATGGGAATACTCCCCGAATTTTCCGTGCAATTCTCTGCACTTCTGCACTATCCGATTAGGACATATCCCTGCATGAAATATGAGATTCCATAAAATAAAAAAGTACTGACGGATAACGGTCGAAGGCTAGGTAAACCTAACCCGCCTACGTATCCCGTTGAGTGGGGAATCAGACCGGGCGTAGTTCCCCCTGTTTTAGTTACATGCCGACCCGCGAAGGGGCAAAATAAAAGATAACGGTCGAAGGCTAGGTAAACCTAACCCGCCTACGTATCCCGTTGAGTGGGGAATCAGACCGGCGTAGTTCCCCCTGTTTTAGGTTTACAAACTAACCCACGATGGGGCAATGTTTAAATTGTTCAAGCATAATTTAAAAACTGAGGAAACTTAAACGATTGCACTGATTGTCTCTCATGGTAATTATTCCATAGCTTGTTGACCCTGATTTGGCCCGATTGCTTCCTCGTCCGCTTCTCTAATTCCTGGCAACGTAAGAGAAGTGATGCAGTAGAACCAAGCCTCTTCCTGGCTAGCGACCACTTCTCCGACCCCTCCTCATGCTGGGAATTTCACCTTCTGATGGAATGTGGACACCACCGCTCTTATCGCGTTCAAGGTCGGCCTGCCGATTATGACAATGTATGTGAATGGTTGGTCCACGATCGTATATTAAATATTTATAGTTCGCCTGTGCGGTTCTTGTCAAAATGATGTGGGCAGGTTCACTTGCCCCAGGGGAATTGTTTCTGCTCCACTGAATCCCACCAGTGGCGTATGGACCTGTTCAATTACATGGTGGTCGAGTGCTATCTTCTCCAAAGCATGCGCAAATATAACATTGGTTGAACTACCATTGTCTATGAGTACTTTGTGTACAGCGTAGTTAGCGATATCAAGCTTAACAACCAAGGGGCAGTCGAGCTTGCCTGCCTGGATGACTTCGGGGTTGAGATCCAGAAGGTCCCTGCTGGAGAACGTAATAACCTCGTCTGGAAGCTCCTCAATCAGCGTTGTGAATCCGACGAAACGGTCCTCGTTCAGTCCACGGGTTATCTTCTTCCTCTGGTTGGTGGAATCTGCTCCCGCAGTCCAGCCGCTTATCACATTAATCACCCCCTTGAAGGTGCATTATCTATTGCATTGCGTCCTTGTCCACTCTCGATTACCTTGAGGCCCTCCCTTCTTGGGGATTAGGACCGCTCTTTCGATTCAGCATACCACCCGTCCGCCTTAACAAACTCTATTAACCTCTCGTCCTTAATCAACCTCTCGATCTCATCCTTCAGGTCATAGCAATCCCTCGTGTCATGGCCTTTCTGGCAGTGGTACTCACAGTAGCGCCTATATTTCTTGGTGTAATCCGTCTCCTTGATTTTCGGAGGCGCATTTAGCCAGTTCTTGCCTTGTGCGACGGCCAAGATGGTGCGGATGTCCTGGTTGAGGGGAGTATATCTCTTTGGTGACCTGTCTCTTCTTCCCATATTCCTGTTCCATGCCTCTCTACCCCTTTCCCTGCCGGATTCCCGGGGTCTAAGATTAGCTGCCATCATTGCGTCTTCATAAATCACGGTTTGTGCCAACTCGTTTATCCGATTTATGGTAGGTTCTGTGAGCTTGATCAGTTCTTTGGCAAATCTGTTGTGCGTCGTTGCCCTGAATAAGGTTTGTAACACTTGTCCTCCGTAGGGGTTGTCCACCTTCAGTAGCTCCTCATTAAATATGTTCATGAATTCCCCGAGAGTTTCCCTCTCTGTCTGTTTTAACGCTTCCAGATGGTACATGCTTGTCTTCATTCGCTTATGACTGGAAAAGTGGTTCTCCAACCTCTCTTTCATCTGCTCAAAGCTAGAGATAGATCCCGCTTCGATTCTGTTAAACAAGTCTAATGTCGCTCCTATTAGTGTTGTTGCCATTATTTTTGCCTTAATGCCTTCGGAAAAGTCTTATAAGTTCAAGAGGCTCTCCATAGCGTGGATGTGATCCCTTGGGTCACTCTTCCCATCATATGGTTTTATAGTCGGAATCTTGTCTCCTCTGCTCAACACTTCTTTCTCGATTTCACAACAGAAATAAGTCAACGGCCGTCGGTATCCAACTGTTTCAGTTCCACGGTTTGCGTTCCTTCTCCCAGATTCCATGTCCTTAGTACTTCTAATTGTCTCCCTTACCATGTTACGTCTGTCCTCCTCCAATGTCCTGGTTCTCTGGCCACTCTCTGTATCATCACTTACTCTTGCCCTCTCTACACTTCTGGCCCTTGTCAAGTGCCCTCTTCCAGTGTTGTCCCTTCGACCCCTCTCCGGGATCTCCTCTTCGTCTCGCTCTTGCCTTGTCCTCCACTCATCCATCCTGGATTCATGGGGCCTTGCTTGAACATCCCTAGTCCCTCGTTCCACTATGCGCGGCAGCAAAGTCTCCAGTGTAGCGTCAAGCGCCGCTTTTATAGAAGCGTTGATCTGCGCTAGCATATCTGGGGTTATGGCGGCAGGGGGAACGACGCCCTGTCCCACAGCTATCGTCTCCTCTGAGCCGGGAAGATCCGCGTTTGGCACCTCGGTCGGTGGGACATCCGTCGTCGGGTTTTCAATGGCCGGGCCCTCAGTAGCGGGTCCCGCCGTATTCGGCGCGATAGTGGTTGGACCTGTATTCGTGGATCTCGATGGCCTCCCGGGCCCGCGCCTACGTTGCGGTTCACTTTGTGCTGGAGGAAGCTCCATCTCAGCTTGGGTCATTGTCTGTTCTTGGTCAGTCGGCCGTTGAGGGAGTGGCGTATCCTCAATCCTCGTGCTTCTGGTCATGGCTTTGTTAAATTTGGATCGGGTCCTCCTTCTTTGCATCTTAACATCCTCGTCCGAGAACTGGTGTTCCCACAGATGGCGTCACTAGTTTGACAATAGATCGTTTATATAAGTATGGGTCGGTTACAACAAAGTACAAAGGAAATCCAACAGATCTATCTTAGCAAACTAGGCCTGATCTAGGTGTCTCGATTAGGCTTGGTCCGGAACACCTCGAACTAACGCCTTGATGCTTGGACGACAGGGCTATATTGATAATTAGGTCGAACGTATATCGGTGATCGTCTTCGACGTGATATCGAGGATGCCTCTCGATGTGATATCGGTAGTGTGGTGGTATGACGTATCAGTAGAGCACAAGGTTATCTCGATATCGAGTACGATATCGAGAGTGAGATCGGGGATTTCTTTCGATGTGATGTGTGGTAGCTGAGGGATAATAATTGTTTGCTTTGGGATGCAGGCATCGCGTATTTATAGACCTCGGGATCCGGGGACCACAGTACCATATCGATGATTATCACCGATATCATATCGAAAGTTGTCCCCGATATGATCAAATATGGGCCTGGTTTGGGCCAGGCCCCATATGCGGGAAATGCCCATATTACTCGTCCCATTCGTACCGACACTTCTCTTCTTGATGCTTTGCCTTAAATTTTCTTTGTAGGGATCCTTACCTGCTAGTCGATCGTTTTTCAGTATTCAGTATTTCTCCTTTGAACACGGGGGCCATGATTGGAGGTGGTAGCGTTGGATCTTGGGCAAGCATTGAATCTACCGAATCAATTTCACGTTTGTTGGTGGAGTATCGATTGAACCCCAACGATTATGATGTTATTGTCTCCAAATGCCATCATCGAGCCTTTGATCCTCTTATGGGTTTTCTAACTGTCTACTCAGATTAAATTTGCTGATGCGTGCTTTTGTTTATCCATCCTTTCATCCAATCTATTTTTAAGTACTGGCAGATCTGCTGCCTCTTGAGCTATTATACACTGATGTTTGGGTGTCCTAGTCAATTGACGCCAAACTCCTTTCGTCATCTACTGGGGTATATCTTGTGTTGTCCGTTACTGGACGTCCCTATGACACCACGTCGAGTAGAGCTATTTTTATCCTTCGCCCTTGTCCCAACGACCTTCATTTCTTGAGTCTAGTTCATCGAGGTCACCATCGGAGTTTTACCTCCATCCCTCGTCGCCTCACCTTTTTAGTTGACTAGAGGAAAAGTATTTCCTTATTAAACCGAAGGGTGTCGCAATAGAAGTATGAGATGTACCCCTTCCATGGGGTTTAGGTTATGTAATTCTTACCCCCGATGTCTCCCTCCGCGAGATGGTTTACCTTACTGGGAGATTCTGAAGGACTTCCTATGGCAGGTTTGTAGCATAAAGTCGAAGGCATGGCTTTCCCCTATTGCCGTTACATATCAACTCTTTATTTAGTAAGCTTACTTGTTCTGAGTTTTTCTCATCTCTGGGTTCTAACTATATATGTCGCCTTCCCTTTCTCATATCTATTTTATTATCAGGGTTTGATATGAACAGGTTTGCGATAGTGCCTTTAGTGGGAGCATCTATGAGTCCTTTACCTGCTGCAGCTCCTTTTTCCAATGATTTCGAGTCCTCGTCTTCTGACTTCGAGCTTATGCCCCTTATAATGGTTCCTAACAACTATTTCGTGGTATCCAGAGTTGATTCACTAGCCTGGGTGACTGAGCCTTTGCCCATACATGGATTTTTTGGAGATATAGCTCAAATTACGGCTTTTATGGATGATAATGCAGGTCCCTCCACTTCCCTTGGCCTGAGCCTTTACCTCGGGCCATTTCCTGTCGGGGCTTCAGTGAATGTGGTGAACAAGGATTCCCATTTATCCCCTCCCTTGATGGCCTTTCCCACTGGCAAGGGCACCAGCCGTGGGTGTAGAGATATCGAGGGCTCTTTCGATGCCCACTCTTCGTGATAGGCTTTGTCAGAACCTTTGCGAGGTATCCTTATTTTATTATTCAATTTTTATGAGAGCCTATCGAGTGACTTTTTTATGACTTCTCCTATCTCCTAGGTGATTATGTTAGCCGATGTCATCGGTTCGCACAAAGATTATACATCAGACAACATGGGGTTCTTATTCCTCCATCTCGAGGATTTGGAGAAGGATATTTCTGAAGCCCATTAAAGGTTGATAACTTGAGGGTTCAGGCAGAAGCAGATCAGGGAGTATTAGAAGGTTTACTAAGAGATTCTAATGAGAAAGCATGAGACCTGGAATGCCTCATTCGCTAGACTGTGCTAGCGCTTTGGATCTTGAGGATAGGATTTACAATCTTCAAGCTCAAATTAAGGCTTCTGATGAGTTAATAACCTTACTAACAACTGACAGAGATGTTGCCCGATGCAAAATAGAGAGATGAATAAGGCCCACGAAGTTGCCTTAGTGATATCTCTTGTCGACGCTACGATGGTTGTTCCAAGTATCTCTCAAATTCGTGAAACTCTGCGTGGAGATATGCGGGAAATGGTTCTGATAGGTTATCATATATGCCAAGAGGCGGTGAAGGCTCTTCCCGAATTTCCATCGGGTTTAATCCTTCCCGACCTGGATATTCGTACTTCTGTCACTAGCTTGACTTCGTCATCTCCTTATCTCTGCAGGACAGTCGTTCCAATAGTAACCTTTATGGATCCTGCGAATTTGACTCTTGAACAACGTCGACGTATTATCAGGGAAGGCAAGCGCCCTATATAGGATTAGTGAAATCGCTCCAATATTTTGTATATATTCTTGTATGATGTCAGTTACGTTTAAGCCAACGGAGTATGTAAATAAGACATGGATTGTAAGGTGGTTGTTGCGATGGTTAGGTGAAGCTTTGTAGTAGTGTGTGTTTTTGCTCTAGCGAGATCCCTATTTTGGCACTTACTGTAATGCTTACCTCAATTAAACACCATCCTTTATTAGCCATGGTTTATTTACATGTACATCCAGGTCATGATTAGTTGGTTACTTATACCTGCACTTTATTGAGCGTAATATTTTTTCGGATTGATTGCGTTCCATGTCTTGGTGAATATTGTACCTTCCATGTCACTTAGCTGGTAGGTGGCGGGCCCTACGATCTTAATTACTTTGTAAGGGTCTTCCCATTTTGGTTGTGACTTCGCAACTTTCTTTGTGGCTCCGAATCTTTTGAGCACAAGATCCCTACTTGAAAAGTCATAATCTTAAATTTGCTATTGTAATATCGAACCATGTGGGCCTTGTAACCTTCCATTCTAACAGTTGCGCGCGTCCTTTTTTTTCTAGCAAATCCAAGGCAAGGGCCAGGTTGGAACTATTGCTTACTTCTTTGTACTCCTTGAGGCGCGAGCTTTTAGCTACTATCTCTAGAGGTATCACGGCTTCACAGCCATAAGCCATACTATAGAGGTTTCTCAGTTGACGGTCCTACGCGTGGTGCGGTAAGCTCACAATATTCTTGGAGTTTCCTCCACCCATTTTGCCTTGTGCCAGTCGATTCGAGCTTTCATATTCTTGAGTAGTGTCTGATTAGTTCTTTTTACTAATCCATTGCTTTGTTGATATCCGACGAAAGTGAATAGGTTTTTGATCTCCCAATGGGCACACCACCTTTCAAGTTCTTCGCTATCAAACTGGAGCCTATTGTCACTAACAAGGTATCGGGGAATACCAAACCGGTAAAGTATATTCCTCCATAGGAGGCTGCTGATGGCCCCGAAGGTTATCCTTGCTAAGGGCTCAGCCTCTACCCACTTAGTGAAGTAGTATGTGGCTACTAAGATGAATGTTTTCTGTCTGGCATCAGGGATAAGGGGCCCTATTAAATCAATTTCCCATTTCGCGAATGGAAATGCTAATAAGTTGGATTCCTAAGGGGCAGCGAGAAATCCCCTGCGAGGTTCTTCTAGCCTCTTTGAGGTATTTCTTTTTCCTTCATATCGGAATGGTCACTATGTCCTCTTTTTCTATCATGGTGACCGTCCTCCCTGATGGGGGGTTGTCTTCGTACGATTATGGAGGAGGGGTAGCCGTTGTAAGTATTTTTCTTCTTCTACCTTTACCTGAGGGCTTCTTTGCCTGCGTCTTCTTCCTCGCATATTGCCTTTTTTCGAGCTTCGGGTGGTCGACGACCTCGGCTACTTTCTTCCAAATAGTCTCTTAAGTATCCCAAATCTAACGGACGATGTATTTCTTTTTTGAAGGTGGTACAACTATATATGGTGTGCCCATAGGCTTTGTGGTACTTGCAAAACTATCCCGAATCTTTCTTCTTGTAGGGTTGTCGTACGGGTAGGGGCCATATCAGATCTTTATGGCCCTTCATCACGTTCAGTCTTACTGTTGGGGTGATTGTCAAGGTAGGTAAAGCGACTGCTGAAAGTGTCATTTCACCATTCTTAGATTGTGTCTTCGCTGCGATGGCAATTTTTCATCCTCCCCATTCCATTTGCTATCGTTATCGATGTTTTCTGCCTATATTTTGGAGTTGTCTGCCTCTTCCACAAGGATGTAAGCTTCAGCTTTCTGTCTGAGTTCATTCATATCTCTTACCCGATTTCCAATTAAGTATCGGAAGAAGTTGCCTGATCGTAGGCTCTGTGCCAGGATGTCAGCTATAATAGATGGTTCCACATTTGGTACATCTAAGGCTTCATCCGAGAATCGCTTCATGAAGTCTCTTAAGGCTTCATCCTTCTGTTGTTTGATAGTGAATAGATGGCATGCCAACTTCGGATAGCGCCTGCTACATGCGAATTGTCTAACAAAGAGACAAGCCAATTGTTCAAAATTGGAAATCATACCTGGGGGTATTTGTGAGACCCAGGATTGAGCTCACCCCATCAGTGTGGTGAGAAATACTCTATAGAGGACGAAATCTGGTTTAGATGCTAGGTCCATAGTGGCTATGTACTGGGTGACATGGTCTTGTGGATTTTTCCCATCTGTGTCTTCTGTATAAAGGGGTAAATTTGTGGTCTCATTCCGAGGAGAACCAATGCTTGCGCGATCTATGGAAGGAATGGGGATCCATGATACACTAGTTATTCCCCAAGAGTGATCGATCTCTTCATATCTTGCATCTCGCGCCTCAGATGGTTAATAAGGTCACAAAGGCTAGGTTCTCCATCGGGATGCTTGAAAGGATGCGGCTCACGTCTTGGGGGCATTCTGACCATCTTTCCTATACCAGTGGGGTTATATGGTCCTTTGGGATATCCCTTTTTTATGTCGGGTATGCCTATGCCCGATGGGGCGAGATACGGGGGGGGGGGGGGGGGGGGGGGGGGGAGTCTGGGTCATCCGTGAACCCTTCTCTTCCACCTGATACCTACCTCTGTAAGGCTGTATTGACTGAGGTTTTCTTGATCTTTCTTCGGCGCATTTGGGTCTCCGAAGAGCTGCATCCATTAAGTCCTCGAACACGGCTCTTGGGATGTTGATGAAATCCGCGTTTGGGGTTGGCTGGGGTGTGGCAGGCATCTGGTCTGATAGTTCCCATGTGGACATTTCTTCCTCGGTTTCTTTAGGGGTTCTTTGCCTTAGCCCAACGGATTCTTCCATTGAGATGCCTTTCTCGGGTGAAGTCCTTCTGGTAACTCTTTTTTCTAAGTTCTTGGAAACAGACTCGAGAGAAGTTTTTATGGCATTCTCACAGATGGCGCCAATTTGTTAACACTCGATTTGTGCTATTGAATAAACAACGTAATTGATATTGAAATGCCCTGCCCGGATTTCCAAGGCTTAGAAAACAAAATCCTTTCTTAAGAATATAATACAGATTTTTGAATATTAAATAAGCCCCTTCTTTATCCTTTATTTTGCTTGAGTATAACGCTTGGGGAAGGCTATATTTTTAAGGGCATACAGAGGACGCAGCTGGCGCACTGCATGCATTTGGGGCGGTAGGTGGCATCTTGGGTGCTGATGAGCCTTTTATCTTTACGACAGATGGTTGTTTCATGTTGAGGCGATATGATATGAAGACAACTAGTTCGCTCTCATGCTTATGTAGCTTAACCTGCCTCCAAGTGGTCAATTTTATACCGATAGTTTTCTCCGACCGCCATAAGATTATCAAGGCATCGGATCATAGTCGAGCTATCGGGTGGTAACTGGCAAAAGCCTCAGAGATTATTTTTCTGAGCATCGTAGGGTCATTTAAGATCTGTAGTGCTTTTGAGACTCCATTACTGAACCAGTTCTCTTTGTTACAATTCATAGTTGAATTTGCGATGTCTTTCCACCAAGTAGAGACATTCTGAGCCTTTGCATCGTTGTGTGTCAAAGCTCGACTAAGAAACTGCCCACCATACTTTGAAACCACGATATCTTTCCAGATTGATTCTTCATTTTGCAAGAAACGCCACTTCCATTTAGCAAGGAGTGCCGCATTGAAAGCTTCGAGATTCTTAACATTCAAACCCCCTGCTTCTTTTTGTTTTTACAAAGTGTGTCCCATTTAATCCATGGTATTTTCCTGACACTTTCACCCCCTCCCCAAACAAACTTCCTCTGGAGTTTCAAAAGCACATTAATAATTTTCTTGGGGGCTTTAAAAATCGGCAATAGATAAATAACCACCCATGTTAGCGTCGAGTTAAACAACACAATTCTTTCGCTAAAGGAAAGGTGTTTTCTTTTGGAATCAGAAAATCTGATCCTCACGACATCCTCCAAAGAATTCCATGTTGCATAGCTCCTCGGGTCCGCAGCTAGAGTCACTCCGAGGTACTTACAAGGCAAAGTCTCAATTTGCAGTTAAATAAATTAGCAAGATGATGCAGCCGATCGCCATCCCCAAGGAAATCAATAAGGTTGCTTTTTGCAAAGTTTATTTTTAAGCCCGAAGCTAATTCAAAAATACGCAGTACACACTTCAACGCCCATCCATTTTGCTGGGTATTACCACAAAAAAGTACAGTATCATCTGCATACTGTATATGCATAATTTCAACATTTCCTTGACCAACTTTAACACCGTGAAGCTTATTTTGCTGCCTCGCCTTTTTCACCTGCCTCGCCTTATTTCACTTATTTTGATTTGCATACCAACCTTGAGCCTATAAATTATATTATACCTTTTTTCTATAGATGGATATAGTGAATCTTAAGGAGGGATAAGGAATGAGCTAAAGACGAAATCACGAGCCTCATAAAAATGGAAAAGAAAGGCTAAAAATCAAAAGAAGGAAGAATAAAATAGAGAGCACGAATAACCCAATTGAAAACTTTAAGTTAGGGATGCATCTCGAAAATCAATGAAGTATAGGGTGGATTGATACTTGCGCAAATAAACACGCAAGGAAAAGATAAAAAATTCTAAAATATAATGGCCAACAAAAATAGAAAATGAGGGCAAAAAAAGAAACAATGGGTTGATTTACTATGTAAATATCTAGAACTCATAAATGTCTTTTACCACTATGGCCTATACCTTAGTCTATCATTACAAGCCAAGTAAAGCCCGAATTGATCCTCAACACAACAAGTTCACATGCATGGAGAATAGTGAGAAAGGTAGAAAACATGAGTGAAGTGACAATATGTGAAACTCTATGATTTTATGAATTCTTTATGTGAGTTTTGTGATACATACTTACGTATCAATGAGAACACCACTTATCACGATGAGATTCTTCATGACGACGACCTTATTAACATTGGTGTGCATTGATTTACTTGTATGATTCTGGATATTCCAAATTCCAAGCATACCTGGCATTCTGAGACGAAATCTTAACTTGCGCATGTTTGCATTATTATAACTAGATTTCTTTTGCAGTTGTGGTATTGCTTAAAAGGTTCAAAAAGTTTGAGTGAAGTTGGTACCGATTTGACTAGAATTGAGTTGGAGAGTGGTGTGCTAGTAACACCGAGTAAGCAGAATATTGATGTTGACAAAACATCAGAATGTGGATTGCAACAAAAGCCCGATGAAGTCAGTTTTTCGATAACACCATCAAGTAGAAGAAAACATGAACAAAGTGTTTACATAACAATGAATAGGTCGATGATTTGTATATTGTCGTATCTGTCTACTACTCACCTTGAAATCGTGTATTCCATTTGTGTGTGTTAGATATCAAGTCGATCCTTGAATTACTCATTTATTATGTATTACGCATACTCTGAAGTACAAGTCTTAAATAGCTAACCTGAAATATGGTAACCACAATATAGGAATACAAAACTCGTTGGTTTCAATGATTTTGACAGGGCGGAGGATTTAGCAGATAGAAAATCTACTTGTGTTGGATGTTCTTATTTGAGAAATAATTCTACATCATGGTATAACAAGAACAAAACTATATGTCTTTATCTACGGCTGACATCTTTTTAAAATCTTTGAAAAGTGAGAGATTCTTCAGTTTACGAAGATTTCTTGGCATGTGTGTTTAGTGAGTCGGTGATGTAAACAGGCATTGCCATGGCTAACACCGTCGACTGCATGGGGTGTTTAGGATTGTATTAGATTTCCATTATGTTTTCTTCTAATATTCCAATATTTTGAGTTTGTCTAGACTTATGTATTGCTAAGATTCATGACTCTGTTTGTTAAGACATCTTTGAAAGCTTTTATAAAAAAATGTCTTTACTTTTGAAATTGCAAACTCTCTGAAATTTCTATGGTTGTTCATACTTTGTTAGGGAGAAGTTGAGACACACGAAGTTTGCTGGTATGATAATGTCTAGTTGTGTCTTATCTATAATTAAATATTAGTTGTATGCGTGAATAAGACAATTCTAAACAATGTGGTGTTATGGGTCGTATAGTAGCCTTCATTCGGTGTTCTTAACTTACTTGACGCTAATCATTTTTATGACATACAGTACATAAGTGCACATCAGTCGTTGGGTGTATACGGTCTCATTACCGCCTGCGTCCAGTCCTTTGTTCTTACCTATGTAAAAAAAATGCGTTGAGTTGGGTGTACGGAGTCATGTACTGCCTATCAGTTGTTACGCTTAATCATCAGATTGTTTGCAGAGAGTAAGTATTTTTTTTAAAAGGAGCTTATTTAAGGTGTTTGTTGGTAGTGTTGTGACGACACCTGACACAACACCAAGTACTTTTGACGTATATCTTCTACATTTATCATGTAAATCTGCATTCTCTCTTGTCTGGTCATTCTTGTTCTATCTTTTTTTTTGTTTGGGTTGAATTTGGGCTTTAAGAGGAGGGATAGACATTTATATATTTTTGATATTTTACTTTAAGAATTCATATAGATCTGTTTCTTCCGGTAGTTTAAAACTGACTTATTTCTTTAAATTAAACTACTTACCTTTAATAATTTTCTATTTTCTAACTCTCTTTTCAAGTACAAAATTGGTTATTTGTGGTATTAACTTTTTGTTTAATTTCATATACTTATTTATAGATTTTGTTGACATATCTTATTTGAGAAAACTGCGAGGTTAAGCCCGAATACATGGCACATTGTTGTCATAAGATCCAATTCAGTATTGGCATAACATCAAACCTAGTTTTACATGCACACCAGGTCAAACATTACTTTAAACAAGGTCATGTGTTGACCAGGCCCAAGTTTTGTACAAGACTTTTTATCATCATTATATATCTATATTCACATCATTTACCTCTTTTTTACTTTAATTTTGAAAATACTCTAATCTTTTAATTGTGAAAGTACTCTAATCTTTGTCGAAGCCTATTTACATGCATGAAATGTGTAATATTTAGAAATTGAAAAGTTGTTTTTAAATCACGGTATCAGGTTAAATTAAAGGTTGATTCTTCGAGTGGTGTTGAAGAAACGCTAGTTGCTCCGAAGCCAATCTATATGGGTGAAATACATATGTTGGTTGTCTTGGAAGTCGAGGAATTTGCAAAGAATACTAATGTTGGGTAATAGGGTGTTCAAAGTGGAGTGGTCATAGTTGAGGAGAAGATATATGAGAAAGAGATGAAGAGCTTGGTGTGCTTAATAAATGAGAAAGAATTTGTGAAGCTTTTCTTTCCTCACAAGAAGGGAGAAAGCAAATTCTGGTTCGTGTTTCTTGAAGCATGATTTTGTCGTAATCTTGAATACTTGCTTGTTCTTATGTTTCAGTTTAATTTACTGTAACTTCTTATGTTAAGTGGAAGTAATTGAATTATTGGAATTTGTGAACTAACAAACGTGCATGTTTTGATTTTGTGATAGAAGAAAAAATCAAAAAGAGGAGAATGTAACTACATGTGTTGTGGCAACATCGAGTTGTTGTAAAAACACTAATTTTTGCACTTTGAAATTCAGTGAATTTAATTCTATATTTTAGGTTTTCATTTATTCACATATTAATAGAATTACACATTTTTTTTGTTTATTTTTGCGAAATTCTCTGGAATAAAATACTTCAAATTAGATTGGGATTTTCTTAGAAGAATGTTTGGATTTATCCAAATAACAAAATCTTTGTGAGATGAGTGACTTAAGTTTGTTGTTTTCGAGTTTTTCTATTTTAGTCTCTAAGAGGATTAGAGTTAGATTAGTTGTAAGAGTTGGTTCTATTTATGTTCTCGGACGCTTTATAATCACAACTCACGTGATTTAGTTTTGTAAATTCACTATTAGTGAGTATTTTGCTTTAAGTCACAGCTGATTATATTTTTATATAATCAGCTAAAAGTATTTTTGTCGAGTGTTCTTTTTGTTTATGTTGCAAATCAAATGTCACGAGAGGTAACAATGTTCACAGCATCAGTGCGCGTCCAAATTTTGTGTTAATTCTTGATCCAACAATTTCACTGGATTTTTGTTTGTCGTCTTTTCTTGGCGGAAGAGTTTTGCATTTGTTGTTTTGTTTTTATTTTTTTGACGAAATTATGATTTCATATATATCATATATGAAATGAGTAAAAAGCACATCAAAATAAGGCATCCGCGAGAGGAAAATCCCCATCTCAAAAATAGTTAAAAAGCACGCAATCAAAATGGACAATCCCATTGTGGGCATTGGAGCTTGACCATGAAGCTTAATTTTGCGCAACCATGTTGTTAATTCTATTTAAAAAAAATGAAAAGTGCCATTTAGGCATTGGAATCTTGCATTTTTTGGTTTACGTGTCGTTAATTAAAATTTGACGTCATCACGTGGCAAATATTTTTCGTCGAATGACCCAAAAAACGTCAAGTGATTAGTATGCTTAGAATGCAATACGCTGCATTTGGATAGCGCGTTAATAAGTGTTGTGATTATGATGATACTTAGAGTAGGGTAACAGACAATGCACCACTTTATTATTCGTCCATACACTCTTCTAAAAATATACCTTACCTACCACTTACCACTTAGCAGTGTAAGATATTAGGCAATACTAATACTTCTTAAAATTAGATTACGATAATCCATGGAACTAGCCCCTATATAAGTATGAAATATTGTACTCCAAAATCATTAAGAACAAAATGTCATCAGCAAAATGAGATCTAATACAAAAAATACCCTCTTGTCTTTATTTTTCTTAGCCCTTCACGGTCGTGATTCTTTTCTAGTTGCAGTAGTTAACATACCCTCTTTTAGCATGAAACTCGTTTTGGGCCAAACAAGAGTTCCACATTGGAAAGATAAAGGAGTTGGTTGATCTAGGTTTATAGGATTTAAGTTATCTCAATTAGTATGAGGTCTTTTGGGAATTGGACCCAAAAACAAAACCATAAAGGTTTGAGCCTAAAGTGGACAATATCCTATCAATGTGTAGATTCCAATTCCTAACAACCAATATCAAAACCAGTGCTCTCAATTCATGTGGGTGTCCCTAGAGTGAACGGAAGAGTAGGTAAGCTCCGGCTTAAGGAGGTGGTGGTCAGTCGTCGGGTTAAGGGGTGGCTTGAAGATCCTTTGTTCAAGGGAAGAAAGAGTTTGTGGGGCCAAGAACAACATCTGGGGAGCAAACTAAAAAATGAGGCAAAGTTCTAGTCACATGAGGCACACGTGTGCATAGTTAGGTTGTCCTTTATTTGAAGGGAGGATTGATGTGGCAAAAAAAGTCCAACATTGGAAAGATGAAAAAGTTGGTCTAGATTTATAGGATTTGAGATATCTCAATTGGTATGACACATTTTCGGAGTTAGACCCAAAAATAAAACCATGAGGGTTTGGGCCCAAAATGTACAATATTATACCAATGTGGAGATTCCAATTCTTAACAACTCGGTATCTCTTTCCAAATACAAGTTGTAAATAACATGTCGAACAATAGCCATCCCACTATGTCAATGACAACTTTAGTTGACATTTTAAAATTAGCTTCTGGTCCACAATATTAACTTTCTGTCGACTTTGATGGGGTTCGAGGGATATAGATCATAATGTTTTTACTAGTCTCCTTGACGATGATCTTGACAATGTTGGAGGCCACAATTTATGCCTATGGTATGTAAGAGAAGGTGGCTTCTATCTTTGAAATGTTACAAAATAGTTTAAATATCCATGGTATGGCAATACGGTAGACATATATGTGTGTGTGGGTCCGTGTGACGTATGAGAGAAATGAAGGATAAATTTACACATTGTATTTGCTTTTGCTAATCTTAATAAATGGGAAATATATATATATATATATATATATATATAACTAAACGTTCTATTACATTATGTATGATTATCCTACTTAAATTTTGCTAATTTACTCTGGATGCTCAAGATTTAAGCTTCATTATCATACATTTTACATTTTTTTATCTTTGGAGGTGCAGATCTATTTGTTAATATTAATTCGTGGTTTCTTGATTTTTGTGTGTCTGTGTGTAAAGTTGTATGACGTGATATTGATGGAAAATAACTCTTGTAGATTATGTAGGAAAAAAGAAAATATTTCTCTATCAGAATGCAAATGAACAAATTATGGAATATAAAGCGTTTTTTTATTTAAAAACACTGGCCCATTGGCATTTCGATTCGACGATTCCTAGTTCTTATTTATTAGTGCATATATATTTTACTTCAAGCTTGATTATGCGTTGACTAAGGTCATTTATATGTTTTTATAACCCAAAATAAATACATAACAGCCTCCTCGAGCGATGATCACCAGTTTTTTAGCAAGTTTCCACATTTTTACTTGTTAGATTTGGCCTCAAGGGGATCTCTGAACATGAACATTTATCAACAGATTAGGGGGTTGTTTTCAATTTTTGAAAGGTTTAAAAGCACTTTGAGAAACTCCCTATAGTTCATTGGTTTACCGAAATGTATCCTACAATCAAAAAGAAACATTCGTTCGATGTCTTACTTACGATTTTGTCCATGTACTTTTTTTTATTATAGATTATATCCCTTAAACTTTTAGGAGTTGTAAAAAATGCGCAAACTCTACCATGAGGCCAAATCCAGCAGCCAAACAAGAAGAAACATGTCCAAAGAGCAGCGTTGATCAACACTCCAAAAAGGGGTTTGCACAAATTTCAATTGGTTAGAGAGGTGGTGCTTTTACTTTTTATAATATAATAGGTTTGTGAACACTTTGCAAAATACTGGGTAAGAGTTCAACAGAATAAAACCTTGCATTAGAATTTTAATTAGTGACCCGTGCAGATAGCCTGGGCCTATTATAAAAGAAATTTTTTTTTAGGTTGCACAATGAAACCCAGCCCACGCCTAAGAAGCGGTCTACCCCAAATTTGGGGCCCAATTAGGCTCGATCGAAAAAGAGGTCGGGCTCGAGCCTTAAAACCTAAGCTCCTACTAGGCTCAAGCTGGGCTTTTACTGGGCTAAGTTGGATTTGCCTGGCAAATTGTACACCTTTAATCTGAGGTGCTTAAATAAGGAATCCACTAGCATAGGCTGGATTTGGCATTGCACAATCTACATTGGTATGGTGAGGAAGTGGAGGAAGGACGATTACAAGCAAGATGAAGATGGTTTGTTAAAAAAATAAAAAAATCATTTGATTTTTTGTTATATTGTACTAATAGTAATTTACAAAATCTCAAAAAAAATTGTGGGTATTTCCAACTTGAAGCAACTTATTCCAGAGATGGATGCCATGTGGTACAAAGCACGCACATTAATGACTGCAAACACGTTTGGGCGTTGGGTGAGCACTTCAAGTTGATGGCAAGATTTTGAACAAAATTTTTAAAAGTTAAACAATAAATATGAAAAATCCCAAAAATAAAGGAGAACGAACATTGGCCATATACGAAGTCTTTGAAAAAGATAAAATTATTACTCTTTTATATATAAATGTCTAAAATTCCCATATACACAATATTTCAGCGGAACATAAATGTAGAAAGTGTGTTTTTGCCCGATTTTGAAGCGAAATCAATGGATTCATCTCAATTTCACCATGATTTTAATAATGAAGATGAAAGTGCAAGTATTTTGCCGATGTTAGTGTAACATTAGGATCTCAATGTTAGAGTAACATTGATAACAGAATCTCAATGTTAGAGTAATATCGGATATAAAATCTTTTCTACAATTCAGTTTTAAAGTTCTTAATTATTGTTTTACCTTTATTCACTAATGAACTTGGTTCCACGGTTATAATTATCCTTGATTATTATTCAAGAAACAAACTTAACAAAGTTGAACGGTCAAGTTTCTATTATGGGAAGTTTCCTTAATTAAGCCAACTGCACACTTAAAAAGAAAGAAGTGGAGTTCAAGTGCAACTATGAATCATTCAAGTTGAGCCCTCATTTGAAGAAGAAGTATTTTCTTAGTTAGTTTACTAACAAAACTATTATTCAAGAAGGACTGCGAGAGCTTGGAAGAGGAGTTCGAATTGGAAACTTGAAGAATTACTAACGTGTACAACACGCTTTGAAGTCCAAGTCAAGAACCTATATATAATTGTGAAGTACATCAAGACAAATACAAGACACGAGCTAATAAATTTGATAGATTAGATTACTAGTTGTTGAGTGTTGTCGTGCTTTTGCAAAGTTTGTGAGTTGTTAGATTAATTCTAGGCTTAGAATTGAGAAAGCAATTCTTGTCTGCTTTTTTGAGTTCGAGCAACTTGAGGGTTGTGAGAAACATCTTTGTTAAACCCTTGTGATATTTCGCCTATGGCTCGGAAGATAATATTAATATATAATCTTCTTATACTTTGTGTTCTTTATTTCCGCTGCAGTTTATATTATGTAGATCGTTGTTAAAGTGAAATTGAGTTAATCAATGTTAGTTTAACATTAAGCTTACAACGTATTAATCCCAATCCACAATTTCAATTGGTATCAGAGCCAAGCACCGATTACACTCGTGCTTGGAGTTTATACAACAAGATGGACGACGTAAATCCCAAGACCACCAGACTACCAGTTTTGGAATGGCCAAACAACTATGCTTATTGGAAGATTCGACTCAGAGTTCACACGAAATCTATTGATTTAAGGGAATGGGGATCAGTACGGGAAGGCTACACCACACCTTACTTACCAAGGGATGGAGATGATGATCTGGTACCAAAGCCTAAAGCACAATGGATGGCTAATGACATTGCTCTTTACAACTTCAATGAAAAAGCTCTCAATGCTATTTTCAGCTGGGTAGGTAACCACATGTTTATACTTATTTAAACTTGCACCACAACTAAATTTGCATGGGATATTCTTGAATTGCATTGCGACGGGAATGTTGTTGTCTGGGATTCTAAACATAGAAAACTGCTTAGGGACATTGAAAAAATCAAAATTGCTTGACATTGCAAATTAGTACCAAAATCTAGGATTTGTAATTTCCAATAAAGCTATAGTTGACAAAGCATTTAGAACTATGTCACATAGATTCACCTTCAAAAGGATTGCCATGAATGAATCAAAAGATCTTGCCAATATGGATTTCCAAGCTTTTAATGAACACTCTTAGAGAACATGAACTAGAATTTCTAGGTAAGTCAAACGAACAACAAGTTGTTGCCTTACTAGGATCTAATTCAAAAAATTGTGGAAGTGATGATGAGTATTAATTGATTTCTTCTAACTGTAGTAATATTACTAAGAAATTCAGTAGATTAAGCAACAAAAATAAAGCTAAAGAAAAGCAAACTAGTAATACTACCTCTGGTTATAAAAAGCTACCCTTTAAATTTGTAAAGTGCATCGCAATCTAGAACCACACCTCAAGATGCTGAAAAGTTGAAAGATGTCATGTGTTATGAATGCAAAGGGTTTGGTCATTTTAAAAATGAATGTGCTAACACCTTCGATCAAGAGGGAATTCTCATTGGATTTGTGTTGATGATTTTAATGAAGCTGAATTCAATTCTGGATCAAGTGCTAAAGAAAACTCAAAGGAGATCAACACGGTTGCGCTCTATACTCAGGTTAACTGGACATGAGAAGATTTCCATCGCGAATGATTCAATCCAGGAAGACAGGCCGTTGGAAGAGAGCAGAGGTACGAGAAAAAAGGAAGACTTCCTTAGTTGCGAAGAAGTGAAGTAAGGAGTCCAAGAACTGCTATAAGTCCCAATGTTACTCTAACATCCGGGATCCAACACCAAAAATGAGATATTCTTTGGGAATTGGAATGAACATAATTCTTGTGTTAACCCTGATGTACTCTCTCATTGTGATGATCCTAACTTTGATTGTTTTCATGGCTCAGTTGATCTTGAAGAAGAATACTACTTTGAAGGAGAAATGTCCCAGGAGGAAATCATAGATGATTTAAAATATACCTTCCACAATTTGTTGAGAGAAAACCAAAAACTCATCAAAAGCAATGAATCTCAGAAACATGAGATTGAGTGTTTGAGGAATATGATGAAACTGTATGAGAGAGATCTCGACAAAACAGAAGCTGGTCTGAAAGAGATAAAAGAAAAACATAAAAAATATAGTCAGATCATTGCCAAATGGAACTCAAGTACTTCTAAACTTGATGAGGTTCTGAATATGGGGAATACATGAACCAATGGTCTGGGATTTGTTGAGAAATCTACCTATTCTGATATTAATTATGTTTACTTAAAAGCTAGTTTTGTCAAAGAATCTACAAACTTGAGTGGTGCTCCTATCAACACTAGAAAAAGTAGGACTACCTATATCTGTCAATACTATTTTCAACCAGGTCACATTAAACCATTCTGTAAGAAATGTCTAAAAGTGAGTGGAAAGAAAACAGCCACAGTGTCTAATGTTAACTCAACAACTATTTTT
Organism: Linaria vulgaris; assembly: GCA_948329865.1. Taxonomy (NCBI): domain Eukaryota; kingdom Viridiplantae; phylum Streptophyta; class Magnoliopsida; order Lamiales; family Plantaginaceae; genus Linaria; species Linaria vulgaris. The sequence continues at coordinate 38,178,874 of OX415252.1, forward strand.
GATGTTAGCCCAACATTATGTACTGGACAAAAAAGTAGAACTTGATTGAAAATTTGAAATCTCCCAAGATTAACATTGTATGCAATGTGGTCTTCTCTGTTGTTTACTCTAACCTTGCAGTAAGTGGTACTTTGACAATGGGTGCTCAAAACACAAGACTAGAAACAAGTACAATCTTATACAAATGATTCCCCTCACTGTTGGGACCGTCACCTATGGAGGAAGCACCAAGGGGAGAATCATTGGGAAAGGAGTACTTAATGTTGAAGGATTTTCACCCCTCAAGGATGTTCTGTTGCTTGATGGATTGAAAGCAAATTTAATTAGCATGAGTCAACTCTGTGATAATAAAGTTTCTTGTGATGTATCTGATAGTGACATTGTCCTTGTTATGACAGGTACAAGATCAAAAGACAACTGCTATCTTGCTCAAGAAGAAGCGGAATGTTTCCATGCTAAAATGGATGAGGCTTCTATTTGGCATAGGAAACTCGGACATGTTCACTATAGGAACTTAGCAAAACTACATAAAGTTGATGCTAGGAGAGGTCTACCTAAGCTAACTAGTCCGGGTAAACTTGTATGTGGTGTGACTGCCTCAAACATAAACAAACTAGAGTTGTTCATACACCCCTACAAGTACAAAGTACTACTCCTAGAACTAACATGTGTTTTGAACAACTACATATAGACTTAATGGGTACAATTGTGGTCAGTAGTCTGAATGGTAAGAAGTTTACCTTTGTTATTGTAGATGATTTCTCTAGATATACATGGGTAAGATTTCTTAAAGAAGAGTCTGATGCTTTTGATCAGTTCAAGATTTTGTGTGCTAGTATCAAAAACCTCTATTGCTCTTTTGTATCTAGGATTAGGTCTCATCATGGAAAAGAATTTGAAAATGGTAGTTTTGATAACTTCTGTAATGCAAAAGGTATCTTGCATGAATATTCAGCTCCTAAGACACATCGGCGGAATGGCATTTCTGAAAGGAAAAATAGAACCCTTCGAGAAATGACCAGAGTTATGCTTAATACCAAGAACATATCTAAAAGAATTTGGGCTGAAGCTTGGATTATTGCATGTCACATTAGTATTAGGGTTTATCTTAGACCTAGAACTAATATGACACCTTATGATATCTTGAAGGGTGTGAAACCAAACATTACATATTTTCATGAATTTGGGTGTGAATGCTGCTTGTTGAATGACGAGATTATCTGAGCAAATTTGATCCAAAGAGTGAAAAATGCGTCTTTGTAGGCTACTCTATTAATAGTACTTATTTTAAGATTTATAATCCAAGATTGAAGACTATACTAGAATCAGTTAATATGTTATTTGATGATAACACTGTGGATGTAGGTACTAATGACTTCCATGTCTCTGATGTTGGTCCAACATTGGAAACTGAGGTTGTTATTTGTTTGATGATAACATTGTGGGTGTAGGTACTAATGACTTCCATGTCTCTGATGTTAGTCTAACATTGGAAACTGAGGTTGTTATTCCAACATTGAACACTGCACCTGGACAAACTGAACTGGAAGCAGAAACAAATGTTGAACTAACACCATGAAGAACGGATGTTAGACTAACATCACGAGAATCTGACTCAGATAATGAACCCAGTGCTGAACCTAGGAGAGATCCCTCGGCTAGGATTCAGAAAGACCATCCAACTACTCAAGTGATAGGTGAAATCATTGAACGCATGGAGACTCGCAACAAGGAAGGATTAAATTATAGAGACATAGTTAGGTTGTGTGTCTGCATGAATTTCACATGTATTATTGATAATGTTTCATGTTTTGTGTTTGCCCCTAAAAATATGAATGAAGCTCTGAAAGATAGCTACTAGACTGGATCAATGCCATGCAAGATGAACTATTACACTTCACCAAAAACAATGTTTAGAATCTGGTACCTAGACCATCTAATGTGAATGGCATGGGGACAAAATGGATTTTTAAGAACAAAAGTAATGAGGAAGGTGTAATTGTAAAGAACAAAGCTAGGTTAGTTGCTCAAGGATACACATCGGTAGAAGGCATTGATTTTGATGAGACATTTTCACCTGTAGCTAGAATAGAATCTATTAGATTACAATTGGCTATTTCATGTTGTCTTAAAATTAAACTTTACCAAATGAATGTGAAAGGGGCTTTCCTTAATGGTCTGGTAGATAAGGAAGTATTTGTTGAACAGCCTAAATGATTTACTGACCCTAAATATCCTAATCATGTGTATAAACTAGAGAAAGCTTTGTATGGTCTGAAGCAGGCACCCAGGGCATGGTATGAAAGACTTACAGAATTTTTGTTAAGTCTTGGATTCTCTAGAGGTGATGGAGACAGAACACTATTTGTATTAAGGAAGAATTCTGATATTTGTACTGCTCAGATTTATGTTGATGACATTGTGTTTGGATCTACTAACAAGTCTTTTCTAGACAAGTTTGTTGAATCTATGACAGGAACCTTTGTGATGGGCATGATAGGTGAATTGAACTTCTTCCTTAGGCTTCAAGTGAAACAGACAGAGAATGGCATCTTTTTGAATCAGGAGACGTATGCAAAGAATTTGGTGAAAAGGTTTGAGCTAGTTGATTCAAAGCCTTTCAAGACTCCCATGTCTTCCTCAGTAAAGATTACCAAGGATGGAACATGAGACAATGTTCATCCAACATTGTACATATCAATGATAGACAACTTAATTTATTTATCTGCATTTAGACCTGATATCATGTTTTCTGTTTGTGTGTGTGCCAGGTACCAGGCAAGTACAAAGCAATCTCATTTCATTGTAGTGAAGAGAATTCTTAGATATATATCTTGAACTTTGTCTTTAGGGATTTGGTATTCATATGCCACAAACACTAATCTTGTGGTTTTTAGTGATTCTGATTGGGTAGGTAATATAGATTACAGAAAATCCACAAGTGGGGGCTGTTTCTATTTGGAAAACAATCTGGTTTCATGGTATAGCAGGAAGAAAAACTGTGTGTCACTATCCACTGATGAATCAGAATACATAGCAGCAAACAGTTGCGTTACCCAACTTGTATGGCTCAAACACATGTTGTTGGATTATGGGCTAGATAGTGATACTCTTCTTATGTTTTGTGATAATCTCAGTGCTATCAGTATCTCTAAAAATCTTGTTCAACATTCTAGGACCAAGCATATTGATATTAGACATCATTATTTGAGAGACATGGTTGAGGACAAATTAACTAACATTGAACACATTGAGACAAACAATCAGCTTGCTGATATGTTTACTAAGTCTTTGGATAGTGAGAGATTCTTCAGTTTAAGAAAATCTCTCGGCATGTGCATTATGTGAGAATGTTGATCCAACTGTGTTGACATAACACCACTATCTAGCACTGGTTAATTGTTGTGATGTGTCTGTAATTCTTTTTATTTTTCTTCTTTTGAGTCTCATTCATCTTTGTTTTGTCATCGTTGGTTTGTGTGGATGACCTTTATGATTAGCTAAGCTTTTTGGTGGACATATTCATATCTCTGTTTTGAAAAGTATAATTCTAATGTTAGTTTGTGGTTTTTAACCTAACATCAGGAGAAGCTAGAATGCACATAGTTCACTGCTTTGAAGCTATTCAGTTGTGACTTACCCAATTGTAGGTTAAACTGGACATGAAGAGAAGTTGGGGTTCATGATGTTGATAGCTTTAGTGATATTCAGTTGTGCCTATTTTCATGATTCTCAAATTCAAAAATTGTTCCTAAACTCAAAAATTGTCAGAAAAAGCTCAAATTCTAATTCTTCCCAAAAACTCCAGTTTTACCCCAGAACTTGAAAAATATAAAAAAAAAAAAAAATCAAGGCTTAATATTTTGTTAAACTTCTTTATACACATCTTAGCAAGTGTGTTTAGAACAAAAGCCCTCAAAAATATTTGGAATTGCAATTGACTAGAAGGGTCGATTAAAGGTAATTTTAAGCTTGCTGCAATTTTCAGTCCTAAATAGCATATCTCTTTTGATTCTTCAAATTAACGTATGAATAATGATACTAATCTTAAAATTGATCATATGTAGTAGTTAATAAAGTCATGAGGATATATTAAAACTCATGTATTATAAGTTTTAATCAAGTATATGTATTAGTTATCATTTTTCTTTTAATTACATGTTGTAGGAAATATATTCATACTTAATTTCTCCTTAATTCCAAATCAAGGTGTGAAATTGTGTTATGATCTAAGTTATAACCTGATTATATAACCTTGTTTTCAAGTTAATAAATAAAGCTTCATCTTAAATTAGTTCTACGAAATTATATCTTTGTGACTCCTTATATATGTAACAATATGTATTGTTAATAACTAGTAAGTCTAGGAAATTCTATAAATTACTAGATATGAGTCTCATTTTAAAATGAAGAGTTTATAACTAATGGGAAACATTAAAATAAAATAAGTATTCCTAAATAATTAATACATGGATTTATTAAGAAACTAATAACCTTACGGAGAAATCGCGAGAACCGAGTTAAAATGTGATTATTTGTCATATTTCTATTTTCTGACTTGGTTGTAATCAAAGATAAGAAGGACATACGAGAAAATATAACAAACTATAAAAGTTAATTATTGGTTTAAACTTATCAACACAATTAAATTTATTTAGGAGACGGCGCAGAATTTCCCGAACACGAAGTTACTGTTGCAGGTGAGATTTATAATACTTTTAAGCCTAGTTTGGCACCGACCTGAGGAACTTGGACTGAGTACTTGTGATTCTTGCTTCTAAATTGAGAACAACTTATTCTTTCAACAAAATCGTGTTCTTTTATGATCTCATTTCGTAACCTAATCCTTTTGCTTACCGTTGAAATATTTTTGGACCATGGATTCTTAATCATTTTTTACAATTACAACAATTTCTCCAATATGATAATCCACATGTTGGTTCTTGAACTTTGCAACGAGCAACGAACTATGTTCGGGACACGTAGCTCAAAAGCAATGGACATTGTCCGGGTTACTAGCTTATTGTTTAGCTGTTATACCCATTGAGATGCCTTTGGGAAGTTGGGCCTAGGGATTGAGAAGGTTTACTGCTAGGCAACAAGGGTTGTCGGTTTAAGTAAATTCGCTCGATACCCATTTATCTATGCGCCACTTGCAGTCAGGAGTTGGCTGTAACCGCGCGCTAGGTTGATATGTACTCGAGCAAGTCTCTTGATCTAGTTATGAGGTCGCTCCTCGTTGGGAGGTAAAAAGTAGTATATTGGATGAAATAATGTTTAATCTGTTATATGAAATGCACGAGTTCATTATCTTATTATTCGTTTTCTATACTTTACCTCTCAGTTCTAATGTTTTCTTTTCATACCATATCAAATTTCACATATTTGTTACATCTATTATTGTTACTAAAAATCTCACTAAGTCACCTAAGACTTACATCTGTCATTTTCTCTGTCCAAGGCGACCGGATTAAACTACTATGGATGTGTGGGATTTTAAATAAATCAAAAGTGTGTGACAATAAAAATAAATCCCTAATAATTGTGTGTTTTATTACGTAATCGGTGGTTTGAGTTTCGTGTGGATTGTAATAATAAACTCTATAAATCTTGAAAGCTTCCACTATAATAAATAAGTTTATATTTGGTTTTATTATGGTTCCATTTTAGTGAGCCTCTTTGAGGTAGCGTTAAGGTTCAAATTGGAAATTGGGAAATTATATCCGGGGACCTAAACAAGACTTTAGAGTTTGGGACCTCATATAGTGGGTTTTCCTAAGGTTCGACATTCAGACTTCTATGTGTCTGTGGAAGTTGAGGAGCAACGAGATGCCTACCAAGCCAGAATGATCCACAAGGAAAGGGCAATGGAGGTGGACAGTTTTAAGGATAACAAAGTATTTGAGCTGCTGAAAGCAAGGGGTGTGTTGGGCTCCATGATGAATCATGCATCTTTTATGCCTGATGTCATCAGAGAGTTCTACATGAACCTCTCTGAATGGGTGTGTCTCCGGAAGTCTCCCAAGTATGGGAAAGCCTGAATCAGGAAGAATGTCTTTGACATAAGCCCCTCCACCATCAATGAAGCATGGGGACTTCCTGATCCTGAAGAAGCTGATGAGCCAGGCATGGATGATATAATCTCTTACCTCGGTTGACAAGAAAGTGGCATGACAGCTTTCCCACAACAAAGTTGACTTCCCTGAGTGATGTGCTACACAAGATTTCAACTTACAATTGGATTTTCCTTCTTCCAAGGCCACTGTTATGACAAAGGAATCTGCTAAGATGGTTTATAAGTTGAAGAATGGTCTGAATGTTAACATAGAGGATAAGGTGATGAGGGTTATGCATGAAGTCACTACAAGGCCAAAGGGGATTCTGCCATTCCCATCCTTGATCTCCAAGATCTTAGTTATGCAAGGGTTCAAGACCTTGAAGACAGTGGGGTGGATCAAGAACAAAGTCAAGATGTCAGTTACCAACAGCTACTTCACACAAGTGAGGATCCATGATCTTCCATGGAATCCCAAGAATGGAGCTGAGCCTAGCAGGAAGAAGAAGAAGAAGACCCACAAGTTTGCTGCTTCTTCTGTTCCTATCTCTAGTGAGGATGATTGCATATTGATCACCACCTTATTTGAGGAGCAGACCCTTATTTGGCTGGATAGAGAGTACATGGACACCCAAAGGGAGATTGCTGAAAAGCAAGTTAGGCTTCAGGAGATTGACTACCTCATAAAACATCTCAAGGATCTGCCTTCCCCACAAAAAGAGGGAGAGTAGATCAAATTTTAATTTTCTTATTTTATGGGCTTTAATTTTCTGTATTTTTATATCCCTTTGAACTGTTTAGTATTTTCTAATTATTATGATCAAGGAGTATGGTTTTTGTTTACTATTGGATCTGTAATGAAATTTACTGCATTTTGGGTTTGATGCTTCTCCTTATGAAAGCTTAAGCGTGTGCTATATGTACTAACTCTTCTCCAGGTACAGTAAATTACTGATGTTAAGACAACATTGATGAAATCAATGTGAGAAGATCTGTCTGGATTCAATGTTAGTCTAACATTGTGAAAGCCAGATGTTATGACAACATTGAAATTGTCAATGTTATGCCAACATTGGGTTGGACTGATCTGTATTAAGGGGGGGGGGGGTTACTTTGTTTTAGACTCTTAGCTTTCTTAAGTTTGTTTCTGGATATTTGATCTGATTGAACAGGTTATTAGGTATTGTGAAGTAGGGAAAAAATGAAAAGATTGAAAGTGCAAGTATTCTATCGATGTTAGTATAGCATTAGGATCTCAATGTTAGAGTAATATTGAGAACAAAGTCTCAATGTTAGAGTAACATCGGATACAAAATCTTTTCTACAATCCAGTTTTAAAGTTCTTAATTATTGTTATGCCTTATTCACTAACTAACTTGTTCCACAGTTGTAATTATTCTTGATTATTATCGAGGAAACAAACTTAACCAAGGTTGAACGGTCTAGTTTCCATTGTGGGAAGTTTCCTTAATTAAGTCAACCAACACAACTTAAAAGGAAAGAAGTGGAGTTCAAGTGCAACTAGCAATCATCCATGATGAGCCCTGATTTGAAGAAGGAGTCTTTCTTTAGTTAGTTTAATAAGAAAGGAACTATTATTCAAAAAGGACTGCGAGAGCTTGGAAGAAGAGTTCGAATTGGGAACTTGAAGAATTACCAACCGTGTACAACACACCTTAAAGTCCAAGTCAATAACCTATATATAGGTGTGTAGTACATCAAGACAAGAGCTAATAAATCCAAGAGATTAAATTTCTAGTTGTTGAGTGTTATCTTGCTTTTGGAAAGTTTATGAGTTGTTAGTTTAATTATAGGTTTAGAATTGAGAAAGCAATTCTTGTCTGCTTTGTTGAGTTCGAGCAACTTGAGAGTTAGAAGCTTGAGAGTTGTGCTTTGTTAAACCCTTGTGATATTTCGCCTATGGCTAGGATGATAATATTAATATATAACCTTCTTAAACTTTGTGTTCGTTATTTCCACTACAATTTATATTCTATAGATTGCTGCTAAAGTAACATTGAGTTATTCACTGTTAGTTTAAAATCAAGCTTACAACGTATCAATCCCAATCCACAATTTCAGAATCATCTCAATAAGTCTGTTACGGGACAATCATAGAAAAGATGAATAAACGCTTAATTATTTTCCTCATCATTCAGATGAGCAAAAACGATTACATAATAAGTGTATTGTACTACCATGAATATTCATATGTTTTTGTGATATTTCCTAGATAAAAGCCATCTTCCTTGACAGACCATAAGCACCTATAGTGGTCTTGGTCGTCTGCAATCTCCTCACATCCGTCGACAAGTTTATGTCTAAAAACATCATGTGATACATCTCTCGAGCCCCATTGAAATCGACAGAAAAACAATGTCTTTCCAAAAATATGCTCATGAAAATGCCAACTAAAACCGTCATCGATATAGAGTGTGTGATTTCCAAGATCATCATCTTTCGACTGACAACGAAGTAACAAAGGATTGTCGTTGTTAGGCATTTGATTCACAACACTCACCTCGTAAGGCCAACAACATTGTCTCGACATTACATTAGAAACGAGGGAAGAGTCATAGAATAGAATGACCATGACAAAAAAAGAAAATAGGGTATTTTTGGTATCGGACCTCATCATTTGTTGTATTTGTGATTTTGGTGTATAACGCTTCATAAGTTTATAGGAGTTTGGTTAGATGGAATACCATGATTCTATTTTAAGATTAGTTTTAATTGAGTTATATTGTGTTTGACATTTTGATATGGTCATGGTTTCAATCTGATGGTAACAAGAGCATTAATTGAATGCACCATATTTTACCTATATTGTTAGGTACATTGGATGCTTTTAGGTAAGTGGTACTGCAAAAGATAATCTCCATGCCTTTTGTTCACCAAATATATATTGAAATCAACTACCAAAAAATTTATGATGTTAGTTAATTTGGTATGGGCCAAAAAAGTCACGGGCAATTGGAGTAATGAAGTTGTAGCTAAACCGGCAAAAGAGGGCTTGGATTATTCAGCATAACAACATTCAACATGCACAAATTTCTTTAATCAAGATGTTGATTCATATAGAATATGAGTCCGATTACGTGTAGGTTTGTGTATATTCAAGTTTGACACAGAATCAGAAGATCCCACTTGGGTTTGAATCCAATTGGATCAAATCCAAATTGATTTGTGGATCCACATTCTTTTTGCCATTCCTATTGAAAGACTTTACTTCTAATTTATGTGATTTAGAATCCAAGAGTATATAGTCTTGTTATAAAGATGTTGACTTTTTCTCGATGATTATAAAGATCCAAACTCTAGAAATTCTATTGTTTTAAACTATTTGACAGAAATAAAGTATTTTTCTGCTTCTACTACTCTTGTTTGTTTGTGATTCCGCAAAACTCTGCATTCTCCATGTTAGAGAATTAACAAAGAATTAAGAGCATCAAGACAATGAACAATGAACAAGTAAAACGTCGTTGTAGAGGGGTAAGCAGTAAACATGGATGGGACTTCCACTACAAAATGACAAAATATGTGGAAAAAATATGTTGTATCTAGCAAGTAAAGCCCATCCCTAAGGCCAATTAGGGACAAAAGCCATCTCATCTAAAAGCTTAAGCTGTTAGAGAGGAAGACATTTAATATTGATATATTTTATCCAACACGGCCCCTCACGTGAGTCTGTAAATCTTTTTGTTATACGCCTATCACGTGATATTTTTTGATAATTGAGTGGCAATGGGATTCGAACCCAAGTAATTCACCACTGATTCACCACTTTGTGGGGAAATGGTTGTTTATTTTGACGATCTGATGAAATTTACAAAGGTAACTAGGCAAGTCATGTACTAATTACGGAAAGAATGGCGAAAATTGCTAACTGCTAGCTTTACATATGTTTAACCTTTATTTGTAAGTTACAAAAGAAAATGGGTGAAAGTTACAGAAAAATATTAATTAATAAAATTTTATAATGCCTAGAGTAAAATAAATGAATAAAAAAAACAATGATTGCAAGTGTTATAAATGTTTAGAACTCAAAGGAAAATAAAAGAGAGTAATATTATTTATCAAACTCTTTCTTATTCCATAATGTAAAAGTGTATTTACAAAGCTAATGAGCTTTCTATTTATAGAAAGTCCCTGAGAAAGACTTCATAGTCTTTCTTTGTGGGACAAGGACATACACATATATTTTCATAACACTCCCCCTTGAATGTCTGGTCCCAGGAGAAATATGTTGGGAGAAGCTACCTCGTTAAAGACCTTGCTAAGAAAAACCCAGTGGGAAAAACCTTAGCGAAGGAAAAAAGAGTGCAGTGCATATTTACCCCCCTGATCATTGCTTCCGTTGATATATTTGAAGCGTCGCATTCTTGTGCACCAATTTCTCGAATGTTGATGTAGGGACTTAGTAAATAAATCTGCCAGGTTGACACTTGAACGGATTTGTTGGACATTGATTTCCTTTTTCTCGTAAAGATCGTGGGTGAAGAAGAATTTGGTCGAATGTGCTTTGTGCTATCCCTTTTAATAAATCTGTCCTTCATTTGTCATCTCATAAAAGGTTGTTGGAACTTCTCACTTGGTCGGCAAACCACATGCTCCAAGAATATGTTGCATCATAGATCGTAACCAAACACATTTGCGACTAGCTTAATGAATTGCTAATAATTCTGCATGGTTAGTTGATGTAGTGACCAATGTATGTTTTACTTATCTCCATGAAATAGTTATTTCACCACAAGTGAAAACATACCCTCTCTGAGATCGTGCTTTGTGTGGATCTGATAAATATCCTGCATCTGCATACCCAATTAGATCCTATTTGGATGAAGATGAATAATGCAATCCTAAATCGATTGTCCCTTGAAGATATCGAAAAATGTGCTTAATGCCATTCCAATGCCTTCTGGTTGGGGAAGAACTGTACCTTGCTAATAAATTCACCGCAAATGATATATCAGGCCTCGTATTATTAGCAAGATACATTAGCGCTCCGGTTGCACTAATGTATGGTACTTCTGGAGTTCTTCATCATTTTTAGATGGTCGGAATGGATCCTTTTTCACGTCAAGAGATCTCACAATCATAGGTTTACTTAATGGACGTGCTTTATCCATATAAACAGTTTAAGTACTTTTGAGGTATAATTAGATTGATGAATAAATATTCCGTAATTTAAGTGCTCAGTTTGAAGACCTAAACAAAATTTTATTTTTCCAATGTCTTTCATCTCAAACTCCTTTTTCTAAGAATTCATAATTTTTTATAACTCTTCATGAATTCCAATATTATTTAAATCATCAACATAGACAGCAATGGTAGCATATTCAAATCCCCATCTTTTGACGAAAACACTGGGGCATATATGATCATTTTTATAACCTTCTTTCAACAAAAATATACTCAAATGATTGTACCACATTCTCCCAGATTGCTTTAATCCATATAAAGATTAATTTAGTTTAACTGAATAAATCTCGTTACGATTTAAAGCTTGTGCTTCAGGCAACTTAAATCCTTCAAGATTTTCATATGAATATCATTTTCCAAGGATCCATAGAGATAGGCTGTAACGACATGCATTAATCGCATTTCAAGTTTCTCACGTACTGCCAAACAAATCAAATACCTTAGGACAATTGGATCAATTACTGGAGAATATGTCTCTTCATAATCAATACCCGGTCTTTGGGTATATCCTTGTGCCACAAGCCTTGCCTTGTATCGCACAACTTCGTTATTTTCATTTCTCTTACGTACAAATACCCATCGATATCCTACTGGTTGTACGTTATTTGGTGTGCGAACCACACATCCAAATACTTGATGTTTGGCAAGTGAATTTAATTCAACATTGATTGCGTCTTTCCATAAGGGCCAATCATTTCTACGCCGACATTCTGAAATAGATGTAGGCTCAAAATCATCACATTCTTCCATAATGTTGACCGCTACAGTGTAAGCGAAAATTTCATCAATGTGAATATTATTGCAATTCCATTTGTTGCCTGTTGTGACATAGTTGATTGATATTTCTTCATTTTCAGTAGGTTCTGGCGACTGAGGTTCTTCTGGAACCTTGTTATCTATGTCAACAGGTTCTGCGAGCATTGTTGTTTCCTATTTTTGATCATTTTCAACACGTGCTCTTTTTTTTTTTTTGAGGAATTTTATCTTTGGAACCGATAGGTCTACCTCGCTTTTGTCGTGTTACAGACTCACTGGCAATACTTGGTTGTACTTCAGGGACATCAATCTTAATTGGAGCATTTACAGCTTTTATATAAGACTTAGTCACTTGTTTCAGATCAGTAGAAGCCTCTGGCAACTGATTCGCAATATTTTGCATATGCATTATCTTTTGAACTTCAAGTTCACTATACTTTGTACGAGGATCTCGAATTGATAGCGATAATTCTCTCCAAGAGATAGTCTTTTCCAACTGTTTATTCACTCCCCCTAATGTTGGATAAATAGATTCGTCAAAATGACAATCAACAAATCTTATTGTAAGTAAACCTCCAATCAATGGTTCTAAATACTTTATTATAGATGGAGATTCATATTCAATATATATTCCAAGTCTTCTTTGTGGACCCATATTTGTGGGTTGTGGTGGAGATATCGGAACATATAACACACAACCAAAAATTCTCAGATGGGAAATACTTGGTTCTAGACCAGAAACCATTTGTAAAGGAGAATTAGTATTATAACTTGTTGGGAAATACTTGGTTCTAGACCACAAGTATCAAGACGAATTTTCTTTATAGTACAATCAGGGAATTGTACATGTAAACGAATTATTTGTCCAAGCAATCTCGCAAATGCTAAATTGCGAGTGGATAACAAACACACATGTGATCATCTTGTTAATGCGTCAATCAATACCATAAAGTATCTAAATAGTACGCACGGTGGATGGATAGGTCCTCATATATCCCCTTGAATACGTTCAAGAAATTTAGGATTTTCATGTTTGACTTCGGCTGGTGATGGCCTTGTGATTAGTTTTCCTTGAGAGCAAGCAACACATGAAAGTTCATTAGATTGAAAAAAATTCTGGTTTTTCAATGGGTGACCAACTGAATTCTCAATAATTCTTCGCATCATTATTGAACCAGGATGGCCCAACCGGTCATGCCAAATTTGAAAGTCATTAGTAAACTTCTGGTTTACTGTGGCATAAGTTTCAATAACTTTGATTTTGGTAAAATACAATCCACGTACCAAAGTTGGCAATTTTTCTAAGACAATTTTCTTTCCGGAAACAATATAAGTAATATAGAGATATTCATTATTTCCTTCCTCTTGTGTTTCAATATGATATCCATTCAAACGAATATCTTTAACACTCAATAAATTTCTTCGAGCCTTTCGAGAAAATAATGCATATTCCATTACCAACTTTGTTCCTTTCGGTAGTAAAATAGTTGCTCTTTCGGAGCCTTCAATTAACTTTGTAGTACTAGCTATAGTACTGACATTTGCATTTTCCATATTTAAGTGAGAAACATATTTTCTATCATTGAATATGGAGTGAGTAGTAGCACAATCTGCTAGACATATTTCTCCTTCGTTGTTTGAAGATGTTGCCAAATCAATTTCCATGTTTCTAAAAATAAAAGAGTAAGGAGATATATATTAAAAACTTTTATTGAACTTAAAAATGGTTACAAGGAAATTCAAAAAAACACACATGACAACAAAGGTACATATAAGATAATACTGAACTTAAAACAAAACAGCACGCTGAAATGGAAAAACTAGACTTCAAGACCATTTAGTTATTCTCAGAAAACACCATGTGTCCTATTCCATGCATCTGCATAACCAGTTAGATCCTATTTGAATGAAGATGAATAATACAATCCTAAATCGATTGTCCCTTGAAGATATCGAAAAATGTACTTAATGCCATTCCAATGACTTTTGGTTGGGGAAGAACTGTACCTTGCTAATAAATTCACCGCAAATGATATATCAGGCCTCGTATTATTAGCAAGATACATTAGCGCTCCGGTTGCACTAAGGTATGATACTTCTAGACCGAGTAGTTCTTCATCATTTTGAGATGGTATAAATGGATCATTTTTCACGTCAAGAGATCTCACAATCATAGGTTTACTTAATGGATGTGCTTTATCCATATAAACCGCTTAATTACTTTTGAGGTATAATTAGATTGATGAATAAATATTCCGTAATTTAAGTGCTCAGTTTGAAGACCTAAACAAAATTTTGTTTTTCCAATGTCTTTCATCTCAAACTCCTTTTTCCAAGAATTCATAATTTTTTATAACTCTTCATGAGTTTCAATAATATTTAAATCATCAAACATAGACAGCAATGGTAGCATATTGTGTGACCATGTCCACGACCATGCCCACGACCATTACCACGACCACGGTAAGAACCATGACCAAAATTATTGTGTGATGTTGCATTCACTTCAGGGAATGTGGCAGAACCGGTAGGACGAGATTCATGGTTTTTCATTAGCAACTCGTTATTTTGTTCAGCCACCAAAAGACATGAAACAAGTTCATAATATTTTTTAAAACCTTTTTCACGATATTGCTGTTAAAAAATAATATTTGTGGCGTGAAAAGTAGAGAATATTTTTTCGAGAATATCAGTATCACTAATAGTTTCGCCACATAATTTCAGTCGCTGAGTAATTTTAAATATTGCGGAGTTCTTTTCTCCCAAAGTTTTAAAATCTTGTAATCGAAGGTGTATCCAATCATATCGAGTTTTAGGAAGGATAACAGCCTTCTGATGCTCATACCTATCTTTGAGACAAGTCCAGAGTTCTGCAGAATCTCTGAGCGATACATATTAACCTTGTAATTTTGGAGAGAGATGGCGAAGTATGAAAATCATAGCCCTTGACGTTTCATTTTTCGGTAATTTGTTACCAATTTTAATAGCATCGCCAAGGCCTTTAGCATCCAAGTGCAATTCTGCATGCAATATCCACTGTAAATAATTTTCACCAGATGCATCAAATGGAGTAAAGTCTACGTGTGTAATGTTTGACATGATGACTATAATGCAAACAAAATAACATTAGAATCATAATTTTATTATTTCAAGAAATAATACAAACATTATTACATGAATAAAAACAACAATATTAGTTGAATGTCATTTTTACAAGCCAAAGAGGTAAAATTATCCCAACATAGAGAGTAACAAGAATTGGGTATTCTGTTCGAGAGTATTCACCAATGAAAAGCATGATTAGCGGAACGATGGCAGAAAAAGTGAGGAATATCTCAGTCATCATTTTTTTTTCTTTGGTAATAAAGATTTTAGATCATAAAAGTGAATGAAGAATACGATCAAAACTTTACAATTATATACTGAAAAAATGCAGTTGTTTGTTTGGCGTTAATTAATGAGCCACTAGCGATGTCTGTAAGGATATAATTTTATAATAATTAATTCAATAATATAAAAGTGTATTTACAAAGCTAATGAGCTTTCTATTTATAGAAAGTCCTTGAGAAAGACTTCATAGTCTTTCTATGTAGGACAAGGACATACACATATATTTTCATAACAGCAAGTTACAAAAAGAAAATGTTTATTGTGCTGAAAGGATGAAATTACAAAAGAAATGGAGATGGTAATTGCAATTTCACTTACAAAGTTTCAAAAACACTCATGACGTGCTCAATTGTCCTCAGTTTTAGTCATCCTTGTAAAATTGTAGTCTTTTTCTATATAACTTCCATATACAGTCCTTTGTTTTTTTTTTAACAGCCATTTGTTTTTATTAGCTACTTGCGTCTTTTTTTCTTTGGTTCGACTCCCTGATTTATTTTTCATGAATTAATTTGAAACCTCGTTAAGAAATATGCGTCCCTTATCTTATTTTCTTAAACTACAAACAAAATCAATTTATTATTTGAGAGGAAAACTCAAATACTTACTAATCTGACGATCAAAAGAAATTGATCACGGAACTAAGTCAAGTCCTAAATCATAGAAGAAATGAGCAAAAATCGCTGACCGTTACAGCTAGACATTAATTAAAAGTATATAGTTTACAAGAGAAAAAGGACTGAAGTTAAGGACATTTTAGAAACTAATTTTGCAATTTTCCCTATAAAATAGCTACAAAAGAAAATGATCTAAAATAAATAATAGATGGAGCTGCTAATAAATTGCAAGTTGCGTAAAAAAGGACTATTCTTGAAAAGTTACAAAAAAGCTAAGGGACATTTCAAGAGATTAATATTTGCAAATTAATAGCATGAATATCTAATAAAATATCCAATCTATTCATTAATCGGTGGAATGTTGATGATGAGCTTTTCGAACAAGTTGGTAAATACCAGTACAGCCCAAAGCAAAATTATTGGAAAAAAGATTCCAATTCTTCGGCGTGATCACCATGCAATAACGTGCTCCGATGAATCCCGCAACGGCGAACGCCGTCTGCTGCGGATACGACACCGTATCGGGTTCCGCCGTGAAGTTGGAAATATTGGCGGCGCTAAGTGCCCACTTGAACGTTGGTGCCCAAAAATGAATTGTTTTTGGTCCAGCTGGATGGTTCCACAAACATTTCCAATTCACCATGATTATGGACCTGGCCAGAAATATAATTTTGGGGTGAAATTTAGAAGGATTGTGAGAAACAAGGTGAAGTATATGTTTCTAAGGGGTGTGGTTAGGTTGTAACGTGGTTGGTTTAGTAGTGGTTCATTGGGTTGGCAAGGTATTGATGTGACTTTTAATACTATATGGAGGAGAATTTAGTGTGTTAATTGTGTTAGCTAACTAGCTAGTAGAGAGTTATATCGTGGTAGTAGATGAATTCATGGGCTCTCTTAGATATTCTGTGTCTGTACTGTCAGATTTTTAGTTGATGATTAAGTTCTATCGGTTCATCATATCAGATTGGTCTTATGAGTTTGTGGCCATTATCACGTAATTATTTAACCAATAGGATGCTGACAAATTATCCTTAGTGTTTTAATATGTAATTAGCAATTACTCCATGTCTGTAAAAATAGGAGATTTACACAAACTGAACGGCACTCCTCGCTAAACGAAAATGGCGCCTCTTGCAAATTGAAAATTTCGATTTGGAAAGATATTGTGATTTCAAAGTATGGAAGATAGTTCCTTAATCGGGTATCCGTAATTAGCAGTGAGGATTGTGTTAGGGTCTCTCTGCATGAGAGTGAGCGTCTCTTTTCGTGAGAGTAGTATTGCCTTCCGGTAAGGCCCTCATCGATCTCTTCACGGCGATCTCATCGGGATTAGGGAATTACGCTCGGATTCCACGTTCAATTATACTTGGGGGCTGATTTATCTCAAGGGCGTTTTTCCTTCCTTTTTCCATGTTTTTTCTCATTCGTTTTGATATGGCCGGATTTCCTAACATTATGATCTCTAAAAATTATGCTTCGTCTTGCCCTTTCTTTTCTGATTGAGTAGCAGATTAGCTTTTTCGTTTCTAGGGTTGTAGCGTACGGTTTCAATTAGTGCTTATTTATTTTTCTTGTGTTTCTAGGGTTTTTTGGATTTTGCACGTTTTTCTCTCCCGTTGACTGAGTTCGTACTGCCATAACCGGGGACAACGAGTCGATCTGTGGCTATGGATTTAAATATCGATCAATTGTGTAGCAAACTTACCATCTCAGAGGAGGAAGAGGGGATTGAACTCCCAAGTCAGACATGGAATAACACGAACGGGTCGGTTGAGTTGATTTTGGTGGGCAGACTTCTTACGAAGCGGACTTTCAATTTTAACGCATTCTGCACAGTCATTAAGGGTTTGTTTAGGGCTGGTAAGGGCTTAGAGATATCCAAGATCAGTGAGGATAGGTTGTTGTTTCAGTTCTTCCACGTGCTCGACAAAAACCGGGCATTGGAGAAGAGTCAGTGGTCGTTCGACAAGCAGATTCTAATCCTAAATGCAGTACAGGAGGATGAAAATCCCGCGAATGTGAACCTTGATTTTTGCAGCTTCCACGTTCTCCTTTACGGCATTCCGTTTCTACGTCAGACAAAAGAAATAGCAAAGGCAATAGGGGACAAACCTGGGGGATTTGAGGAACTGGATCCGCATGAGGCATGGGGTATACGCATGCGTATTCGGGCAAAAATAAACGTTACAAAACCCCTCTTTCGTTTTCTAAAGGTTCGTGGAGAAGGAGGTGGGGAGATGACGGTCACTTTCAAATACGAGAGGCTACCGAATTTTTGCTACCTCTGCGGTATCATAGGACACATTGCTGGAGACTGCGAGAGACGCTATGAGTTTGAGGGGGAAGTCCCCGATTCACAACTACCGTATGGTGCATGGCTTCGGGAACCTACAGATCGCATGAGAGGTTTTAAAAATCAGAAGTTCTCAGATGTGCCGAACCCAAGTAGAGCCACTCAATCCGAAAATTGGCGAAAAACAACGGCTGGGAATTTCTACGGGTCGTCGGAAGGGCGAAAGGAACAGAGCGCTGAATCATCATCCATAAATTCTGTGATAGGAAACGGGAGAGTCGCCACGCACGAAAGGAGGGAGACGGTTAAGGAGGCGGTGGAAAACTCGGGTACGAGGGGGAGTCGACAGGAAGAAAGCAAGAAAAAATTGAGCAGCGTTGGGGGCAGCAGTGGAAAGGCTCGGTTGGCAGAGAATGAGGGGCTTGAGAAGGAGAATATGAGGGGGAAAGAAAAAGAACAAGGGAATGGAGGGCTGGTGTTGAGAGATATAACAAACTCTAAATCCAGAGAGCAGGACACGGCTCAAGGGGACAAAGGAGACATAAAAAAAAAAAGAAAACAACAGTACGGCGTAGGAAACTTATAGCAGCCCCGATGGAAGGGATACAATATACGCCTCAGAAGAGAACATTGGAGGACGGCGACATCGACCTCCCAATAAGAAAAAAGAAGGGGATTAATTCCTCGTTGGCCATCTACGACACATCGACTACGGTGGAGGTTGCGGGGCAACCCCGCCAGGGATTATGAGTATTTTAAGTTGGAAATGTCAGGGAGTGGGGCGCCCTTGGACAGTTCGTGAGCTGAAGGAAACGGTTCTACGTTTTCGACCCTCGTTAGTCTTTATCATGGAGACTAAATGTAAACAAAAAAAATTTGAAAAAATAAAACAGCAAGTTGGTTACTTTGGAGTGTCGATGGATTCTAAAGGAAAGTCGGGGGGATTGGCACTCTTATGGAGGAAAGATGTGTATGTTCAGTTGATGAGCATGTCTTCTTCGCACATTGACGCGTTGGTAGCACTAGAGGAGGGGGAGGTTGAATGGCGTTTTACGGGTATCTACGGGGAGCCTGATGCATCTAACAGAAAATCTACATGGGATTTAATCCGTTTTTTGAAGCCTATTTCGAATAAGCCATGGGTTTGTGTTGGTGATTTTAATGAGGTGCTTTGCCAAACAGAGAAACAAGGGGGTAACTTAAAACCAAGTTGGGCGTTGCGCCAATTTAGAGAGACGCTCGCTGATGTGGGATTGTGTGATTTGGGCTATCATGGAAATAAATTTACGTGGTGCAATCGACGAATCGAGCCAGACACAATAAGAGAAAGGCTGGACCGCGCTTGTGCAACCGCGGGATGGAGTCAGATCTTTGATACAGCCCGCGTCGATCATTTAACGATGCACCATTCGGATCATATGGCTGTTCTATTAACATTAAAAGGAAATCTCGGGAAAAACCGTAGGCCTCGACCTCGTCAGTTTCGGTTTGAAGCAATATGGATCAAAAAGGAGGAATGCCGAAAGGTAATTGAGCAAATATGGTGCGACTTGGGTGGGGAGCTGAACGATAAATCCCTTGACACAAAACTCGATGATTGCCGACTGGGATTGATAAAGTGGAATAACGTGAGCGGGCTGGACCTCAAGAAGCAAATTGAGAAGCTTACGGAACGAGTGAATGAGCTGCGCACGGGACCTATTTCGGCCGAGGTGAAAAGCGAGGAGCATGAGTTGAAGAAAAGGCTCGAAAATCTTAAAGATACAGAGGAACTTTATTGGAAGCAACGTGCAAAGGTACAATGGTTGAGGGAGGGGGATAGGAATACCGCATATTTTCATCGGCGGGCTAGTGAGAGACGTGAAAAAAATGCGGTTCTTGGATTAAGGGATGAGAATGGGGAGTGGAGAACTGATCCAGGGTAGATGGATAGGATTGCGACGGACTATTTTTGTGACTTGTTTAAATCTAATGATACCGCGATCGAGGAGATGGAAGACGTGTTACAAGCAGTACGAACAAAAGTCAGCGGGGAGATGAATGAGCGTCTTCTGCAACCCTACACTCCTGAGGAAGTAAAAAATGCACTAAAAGAGATGTATCCTTACAAATCCCCAGGTCCGGATGGTTTTTCTGCTGTTTTTTATCAGAAATTCTGGAGCATAATTAGTCATGATGTTATTTCCTTTGTTTTGACGTTTCTAAATAATCTGTCTCTTGCTCCGTCAGTAAATTTCACGCATATAGTCATTATTCCAAAGTGCAAAAACCCGGAATATATGCACCAATTCAGACTGATTAGCTTGAGCAACGTCAGTTTTAAAATTGCATCAAAAACAATAGCTAATAGATTAAAACCGTTGCTTAATAATTTCATTTCATACTCTCAGTCTGCTTTTATTCCTGGCCGGTTAATTACTGACAACATCTTGGTTGCTTTTGAGATAAATCATTTCCTGAAGAATAAAAGAACAGGGAAAAGGAGCTTTATGACGCTAAAACTGGACATGAGCAAAGCTTACGATAGAGTCGAGTGGTCCTTCCTGGAGCAGGTAATGATTAGATTAGGCTTCGATTCTAAATTTGTGAGGCTGATTATGCTTGGTGTGCGTACTGTATCCTACTCTGTATTGATAAATGGTCGAGAAACGAGATGTTTCTACCCCAATCGGGGACTTCGTCAGGGGGATCCTTTATCCCCTTATCTGTTTCTGATCGTTTGTGAAGTTTTTTCAGTTCTCATTAAGGAGGCCGGGGTGAAGGGTCTCATTACAGAGATATCTCTAAGCAGACACGCCCCAGTGATAACCCACCTTTTATTTGTCGATGATACATTATTGTGTTGTGACGCGACGCCTAGCTCTGCACAAGAGATAGCACTGATTCTACAAAAATATGAGAAGGTGTCGGGCCAAAAAATAAATTTGGATAAATCCGTTGTAGTGTTTAGTCGAAACACGAGGGACGATGTTGCAACTACCGTGGCGGATATTCTTGGGGTTAAAGTGGCAAGTAGGCACGGGAAGTATCTTGGTTTACCTTCAGTGGTGGGGAAGTCGAAGAAGGAACTTTTTGCATACTTAAGAGAACGACTTTGGAAGAGGGTGCAAGGGCTAAAAGGGCAAAATTTAGCCAGTGCGGGAAAGGAAATTCTCATCAAGTCAGTGTTTCAAGCTATCCCATCTTTCACCATGAGTTGTTTCCGGTTACCTGATAATCTAACAACTGAGCTTGAATCGGTGATCTGTAACTTTTGGTGGGGCAGCGGAGATACGAATAAGATCCATTGGATTGCGTGGGATAAACTTTGCATGGGGAAAAAAGAAGGAGGCATGGGCTTTCGGAGTTTGAAGGCTTTTAACTTGGCCTTGCTAGCAAAACAGGCTTGGCGAATTTTGCAGAATCCGGACAGCTTGGTTGGACAGATATATAAGGCAAAATATTTCCCACGGTGTACGTTACTTTAGGCGAAACCTGGTCATAATCCGTCATTCTCTCGGCGTAGCATCTGTGAGGCGTTACCTATTCTAGAACGGGGGCTTCGGTGGCGGGTAGGCAACGGGGATAATATTTCTATATGGAGCGATAAATGGATCCCGAGACCGTCACTGTTTCGGGTCTACACACCACGGCCACCTGCCATAGCGATAGAAAATGTACGCGATTTAATAGATGACGATACAGAAGGTTGGAATATCAGCTTGGTTCGTGGATTGTTTTGGGAGGAGGATGCAAAAATCATTATGTCGATACCAATGGGAAGTCGAGCGAATGAGGATAGGAGAATTTGGCACTATGAAAAGAGCGGACTATTTACAGTAAGGAGCGCCTATCGCCTAATATTGGACAGTGGATTTCATAGGAGAGAAAGCCGAGCAACATCCAGCAACGCCGGGGGAAAGCCGTGGAATATCATCTGGAATTTAAAGGGGCCAAAGAAGATTAATATTTTTCTTTGGAGAGCATGCCTTGATAGTTTACCGACTAAGTGCAATCTAGCAAAAAGAAAGGTGGTAACGGAAGTGGACTGTCCGGTGTGCCACAATGGGAAAGAAGATATACGCCACTGTCTATTCACATGCGATGTAGCACGACAAGTTTGGGCGATTGCAAACTTTCCGTTGATGGCAGCGATTCGCAGCAATGAGGACATACTCGCATGGATGCAGAGGGTACCAAAGAACAACACTGGTTTTGAACTTATAAATATTGCTATATTATGTTGGTCTTTGTGGGGAAACCGAAACCGAATCGTCGCGGGGGAAGAAGCGAACAGCCCAGCAAGCATTGTCGATTTTGCAACGTCTTTCGGGGATGCATGGAAAGCGGCAAACCGAGAGAATATCGATGAACACAATCCAAGATCAGTACTTCATTGGCAGCCACCGGGGGAGGGAATAATAAAAATAAACTTCGATGGGGCCTGTTTCTTGGAAGACAGTGCGAGCAGCGTAGGAGTGTTGGCGAGGGACAGTTCGGGCAGAACGTTGGCGTGGGCGCGAAGGCGATTCCCATCTACATACGAAGCTCGAGTAGTGGAACTGCTAGCCGTACGACTAGGGGTGTTGCTGGCGATTAACATGCGCTGGAAGGAGGTAATATTTGAGGGAGATAGCATGGAAGTAATAAACGATCTCTCGCGCAACACCGACGGAGGTGCAGAGTATTTCAACATCGCAAGAGAAGTCTGTGTGCTGTGTAAGGATCAATAAGACTTCGGATTCCGTTGGGTGTTCCGCGAGGCGAACGTCGAAGCCCATATGTTAGCTCGGAACGCGACTACAAATTTAGAGTTTCCCGTGAACTGTATTTAAGTCGTGCTAGTTTTCTCGTTGTTTTTTCTTGTTCTCCATACGATTATGTATCCAAACTTTGGTTTGTTTTGATTAATGCAATTGCCAGTTGGCTCTTCAAAAAAAAAAAAAAAGATAGTTCCTTAATCGACTCTAACTTGCAGCAATGTCCAGGCTAGAAAGGTCTCTACGTGGTGGAAAGATATCGCAACCTCAACTATATATAAATCATGATAAAGAAGATTGGTTTGAGAGAAAAGATGTGAAAAAATATAACTAAATATTGGTGGGGTTATTAAGGTGGCCCTAGACCCTAGTGATGAACTAGTCGGCCCGCCAAGCAAAAAGCCAATTCGGAAAAGTATCGAACCGAGGTGTGTTGAGAAATAGTATCCCACATCGCTTGGATATGGTCTTGGATTAATGTTAATAAAGAGAAGTTTTCCCTCCCCTTAAGAAGGCCTTTTAAGTGGAGAAATATGGGCTTCAATTTCTATCATGATATCAGAGCCAACCCAAGACGTATGGTGGGCTTCGCGACTTACCCACGTGATGGCACCGAAGATAATTACCGGGCCACACGTGAGGGGGCGTGTTGAGAAATAGTATCCACATCGCTTGGATATGGTCTTGGATTAATGTTAATAAAGAAAAGTTTCCCCTGCACTTAATAAGGCCTTTTAAGTGGAGCAATATGGGCTTCAATTTTTATCATGGTATTAGAGCAAACCCAAGACGTATTGTTGGGCTCCGCGACCTACCCACGTGATGGCACCGAAGATAATTACCGGGCCACACGTGAGGGGGCGTGTTGAGAATAATATATTATCCCACATCTCTTGGGTATGATCTTGGATTAATGTTAATAAAGAGAAATTTGGGCTTCAATTTCTAATATGGTATCAGAGCCTACCCAAGTTGATGTGGGTCTTGCCCCCTATCTAACCCACGACACTTTGTGTTGGAAAAATTGGTTCAAGGAACCGGGTTTTTGTACAATCGACTTTAGGTCGAGTTTGGTACATGGGTGAATGAGAAATTGATGCTCAACGTTGACTAATTAAAGTCGAGAATATTGTATATCAATATTTAATATTTCTATTTTGCGTAAATAGAATTATGTAATTTTCTGCTATATTTTATATACGGAAAATAATAAGCATCAAAGAGATAATTAATTGTCGTAGGAAATCTTTCCATAAGATTTACCTATCAGTTTCTATAACTGAAACGTATCTACATTAATCCGAGATCTTTGCGAGATCTGTAATTATCTTAATTACCTGATTCGTAATTATTTTAACCACGTTTCTTGGTGGCTAAGTCTTCCAACTTTCTCTCCAACCTAGTCTATAAAAGGGGTCGCTCCCCATAGGGTTTTATCACCGAAAATACATTGCATACACGAAAATGCTTTTCTGCGCAGCCAAAATATTTTTTCATTGTGTGGTGGTAGAGGAAAGTTATAGTTCGAGTTCGTCGGGGCAGTCCTTGCTTGTGCACGCAATTCTGCTCGTAGTCGTTGTATCCTGGGAGACAGTCGCTCACATTTTCTCAAGCACGTAGAGAGGGCAAATCTGTTTTAAGGAAACCGAAAGGTCATCGACTTCCCGTTTCCACGCTTTTCAGTTCATATTCAATTGAGGTTTATTCGATAACGGTAATCTTGATTATTGAAATTTTCGTTCTTCAATTTTCGTCAATAATATATTGCTTCTTGTTCGTTTTCGTGCTATATTTCTAACAATCTTAAAACAGATGAGCTTCTTGAGACGAACAGATTACTCGACAATGTTTTGGATGGTGATTTTTGGTTTTGACAAAAATCAAATTTTCAGGAGTTGGGTAATTATTGACGGAAAAAAGGATTTGATTTTATTTTATGATATTCAGAATTTGACGAAGTTAAGCGAAGATTTTCGAAAATTCTTCAAGAGTCAACGTTTGCTGTTTTTATAGTGATATGGTGTGAAACTCATCCATTAGATGTGATTCTATTTTGTTGTGGTATCTTTCGTGGCACAGTTGAGTTTCACATGTGATTATTATTTTTATTCCGCATATGCAGTTATGTTTATCATATTGAAACTCTTAACTCCTTATGCTTCGGTGTTTATAAGGGTGCAATTTGACACAGAGTTGAAACATAACATATGATTATTGTTAAATCAAGTAAGTTGGCGTCTTTGACGGAGATCTAAAGATTTCACCCTTTTATGTAAACTGTTGTTAAAGGCGCGCCCCAAGGCGCGCTCGGGGCGCGCCTAAGTCAAAAACTATCAGAAAACGCCTCAAGGCGTGTAACTGAGACGTGACTTCTATTGGGCGCGCGCTCCAACATTAAAAGCGCACGCACCAAAGGCCAAAACTAACGCTCAACGCCTCAAATGTTGAAAAGTCAACATTGCCTTTCCTCTTTTTTGGCCCACAACCACACAAAACAGGTGGAACACATCATTAATGTACACAAATAAATTCAAAGCCTACGAGAATGTAAGAGACAATGGTGGCTTCATTAAATTAATCAACTAGTTAATGAGGTTTTTTCAATAAATTGTTAAGTTCTGTTCGTAATATTTTAGTAGTTCTATTTATTTCCATGTTTTTGTTTTCCTTTTTTCGACTTATTAAAGCTACAAAGAGGTCTTAATTTCTTTGCATAGCCAAAACTAGCTAAGCATTTTTAACGTTTATTGCAATACTTTTAGCATTTTAACTTGTTTTTTTAATTTATTGTAACTCTATATAAATAAATATTTAACTTTATAATATAAATAAAATACCAACATCTAGGAGGCTTACGCCTCGCGCCCAAACACTTATGCTCCGCTCTATATATGCAAAACGCCTTGTGTTCGCCTAACGCCTTTAACAACAATAGTTTATGCATACATATTATGATATATATGTTCGTGGGCAAATTATATGTTTTGGGATTTTATTGATAATCTCTTATGAGTTTGCTCAGCAATTAGAGTTGGATTGGCCACAATTTACATCGTGTGGTGGGTAAGAAATTTATGCCCTCTAAAACATCATTATCAAAATCTCTGGTATGTATAGTTCTTGCCACTCTCCATCCTTGAGACAATTTGCACCATGGTTTAACGTGTTAATATATTTGAATATATTGCAAATGAAGTTTTGATTGATTCCGAATGTTTGTTATGCTCATGTCTCTTTCATTCATGAGCTGAAATTTGTTGTTGGTGCATTTTTAATATCAGGAAAAACATTATTCTTTGAAAGTTTCAGTTAACACACGTATTACAATTTTGTGATATTGGAAAAGGAAAAAAAAATATTTGTGTGAAGGATTTTCTGTTATTCCTCACCTATTATTTTAATGGGGAAACTTTTTGATATTGAAGAATTTTGTGGTTATTCTTCACGTTTGTTTTTCTGATATTGAAATTTGGAAATGTAACTTACGATTTCCTATTATATGTGGAAGAGAATTTGGTTAAATCTTGATCCTTGAACGGGTGCAGGGTAAGAATCTGCGGTTTCATTGTGTTTCCTATTCTTTTGGAGTCAATTTTGGTAATTGAATATAATTACTTAAGGAAAGCATGAAAAAAAAAAAAAGGAAAACCGTGATGTGCACTGGCAGGATAGAAGATTTATCCTTCTCTTGATTGTATATAATATTTTATGTGATAAGGTGTTTCCTTTTGGAATAAATCCCAATTACGTATATAAGGGAAACGCAACCAACAGGTAAGTTCCCTTTCGTTTACTGAACATAAAATATCATATGGCGTAAGAGGATATTATATATTGCCTACCATGATTTCTCCTTAATTACAAATGTTTCTATATGTGAAGTTACTTGTGGGTCAACTAGTACTTCACTTGTGATATTGCATCGCCTTTATGAAATTTATAATTGCACGGATTTGTTATCTGGCGGTGGTCATTTGCTATGAAATTGGAGGAAACGTCAATTGGTGCAAGTTTTGGTAAACTGCTTATATTTGCTGGCGTTATCTAAAAATTTGGGACTCTTATGCATGTACAATATGGTAAAAATATTTGTGCTAATATTTTTACACTTAAGTTTGGTTTGAAAACTTGCTTAAGAACCTATGCATATCATTTGTAATATTGAAATAATATTACTAACTTGTTTCGCTTGGTCAGATTTTTGGGTTTCAAGCTGGTGATGAATAACCTTGTCCACTTGATGATCGAGCAATATGGAAAAGGCATGATATATATCCGCCTAAAAACCAACAGAAGACGACACTCTGTGTTGTACCATTGAGGTAATCATTTAGTTATAAATAGTAGTATAACTAATTAAGTGTATTATCTTATTTGTTGACTGGTGAGAGGTTCTTATGTTAAAGAACAAATCTCGATTGAGATGGGATAAATATTTGATACATTTAGAGATATCGAATACAAGGATATGGTTATTACTAATACCAATTCGTCGATGCTCAAACGTCGCCAAAATAGACATTGGTTCAATCTTGAGAAAACCTAGCCTTTGAGCAAGATGGGTTTGATTGATCAAGTTGGTCTAGTAGGATCTATGGTTCTCATGAACTATAGTGTATAACGAAGAATTGCAATGGCGTGATCTTCGAAAACGTGTAACAAATATTGCTACTTATCTCACCATGTTCGAATCTTGCGAGATTCTTGAAATGAGATTCTCCTACTTTTAGAGAGAATGACATTGATGCAATAAATTATGTATTATTGCAAGACCAGTGGGTGAAGCCATATTGTTGGCTTACTATCTTTTTAAATAAGATACCCCCAAAAAGTGAACACTCCCTATGAGTTATAGAAAAGTACAACTTTCTTATAAATACTCTGAAATGTGGGGGCGTGTCGTGCTAATGTGGCATCACTTGTACCAAAGAAAATAGTAATAGATCCAAATCGTTGGATTATAGTTTATGTGGATATGCAAATGTTAGCACTGGTTATCGGTTTGTGTGTATGAGGCTAAAAACCTTGAGATTCATAAAAACACGATAATGGAATCAAGGAATTCATTCTATTTTTTGAACACATATTTTCCTTGAAAATCCACTGTGGCTGGACAAAGTTCTTCAAAACGAGGTTTCAAAGATATTGGCAATAGTCAAGATCAAGAAGAATTTGAAGAAACTGATGAGGTCCATGAAAAGCCAAAACGAAGCAAAAGGGTAAGGACAGAAAATTCGTTTTCTGACTTATATGATAGAAGCTAAGCTTCAAACATATTAGAGGCTATAAGCTCTATTAGAGATCATTTATGGAAAGAAGCCATAAAATATGAGATTGATTCCATTTGACACGACCACACTTGAGAATTTGTTGACCTTCATTCGGGATGTAAACCATAGAGTGCTAAGTGGATTTTCAAACGGAAAATCAAAACAGATGGAACATGAAATGTATAAGGCTAGACTTGTGATCGAAGGATACAAGTAACAAGAAAGCCATTATTACTTTGATACTTATTCTCATGTGACGAGAATAAATTTAATAAGAATGATGTTGGCGATTGTCATTCTCCAAAAACTGTAAGTACATCAAATGGATGTAAAGACTATTTTTCTTAAATGGAGGTTCTTGAATCTTGATTAAGAACTCTACGTGGAATAACCCGAGGGTTATGTAGCTCCTAGAAAAGAAAATAAAGTCTATAAATTGGTGAAGTCCTTGTGTGGACTTAAATCAACACCAAAAACAGTGTATGAAAAGTTTGACAACGTCATAATGTCAAATGGTCCCAAGGACAATGAGTGCGACAAATGTGTCTACGTCAAAACTACAGAAGAAGGATATTTGATTCTCTATATGTATGTTAACGATATATTCATTGTGGGAAGCAACGCCGAATGGTCAAGTCCATTAAATGTTTGCTGAATTTAAGATTCAATATGAAAGACATGAGACTGGTCGATGTAATCTTAGGAATTAAGATTAATAGATTGCCAATGGGTCTTATATTAACTCAGTCACACTATGTGGACAAGATTCTTGGAAAATTCAGCAATGGTGATTCTGGTGTAGCCAGAACTCCAATTGACACGAGTCAACACTTATCTTAGAATAAGGTAGAAAGCGTTGATCAAGTGGAATATGCTAGAATGATAGGAAGTCTGATGTACATAATGAGTTGTACACGACCACATTACCTATACAATTGGCACGTTGAGTAGATTCACGAGTAATCCATGGCATGAGCAATGGAAAGCAATTGTGAAAGTACTGGGGTACTTACGTTATACTCGTGACTATGGGTTGCATTATACTAGAGATCCAAATGTTGCTTGAAGGTTTTACCAAAGCAATTTGGATATATTTTATACAAGACTCCAATGCAACAAGTGAACATGTATTCACTTTAGGAGGTGCAAATGTGCATGGAAATCTTCAAGATAAATGGTTATAACCAGATTCACGATGGAATCTGAGTTTGTGGCATTAGACAAATGCAGTGAAGAAGCCGAAAGGCTCCGTAACGTCTTGGAAGATATTCCTGAGTGGCCCAAACCTGTGCCAGCAATATGCATAAATTGCGATAATCAGCCTATGATTGAAAGAGCATATAATGTTCTGTACAATGGTAAGTCTAGACATATACGTCGACGACATAACACCGTTAGACAATTGATCTCGACTAGGGTTATCACCATCGACTACGTAAAGTCAAAAGATAACATTGCGGATCCGCTAACCAAAGGGTTAAATAGAGATCAAGTTTAAAAGACATCGAAGGGAATGGGACTTAAGCCTATTGGAAATTAAAGTCTTATGAAGGAAAACCCAACCATGCTTGACTGGAGATCCCAAGATCTTGGTTCAATGGGACAACCTAATTGTAAGAACTTTGCACAGTCACTGTGGGGGTCAACCCTTGTCCATTCCTAGATGAAACAGTGACACCCGTAATGGAAAAGGTTAAGCATTATGCTTTTAATGATTCTTATGCGTCGGAAATCTGTGCGGAGTAATACGGGTTACTCTTAGATAAGAAATCACATATGTGTGAGAGAGGAGGGGCCGCCTCTGAGGAAAACTGTGGGGGCTTAGTTTTCTGGAAAACTCTTGCAGAACCAGGCGTATGTCCAGGGCCAAAATGGACATAAACCATGAGAACCGCAACAGTAAAAGGAATTATACCTGTGTGAGATTTATGGAACGTTTGCACAAACGGCGGATAGTTC
Organism: Linaria vulgaris; assembly: GCA_948329865.1. Lineage (NCBI taxonomy): Eukaryota > Viridiplantae > Streptophyta > Magnoliopsida > Lamiales > Plantaginaceae > Linaria > Linaria vulgaris. The sequence goes on from OX415252.1 coordinate 38,209,152, forward strand.
AATGACGTCAAGTCACACTATCGGCTAGCAAAGAAAGTATTTCTCACGAGGGAAGGTTCAAGGGCGTGTCCTACCTATCCTATGCAGGCATAGTCCGTAGAACTCTACCATCACATGATGTATGCATGATCATTCAATTTCATTCATGTGGGGGATTGTTGGAAAAATTGGTTCAAGGAACCGGGTTTTTGTACAATCGACTTTAGGTCGAGTTTGGTACATGGGTGAATGAGAAATTGATGCTCAACGTTGACTAATTAAAGTCGAGAATATTGTATATCAATATTTAATATTTCTATTTTGCGTAAATAGAATTATGTAATTTGCTGCTATATTTAATATACGGAAAATAATAAGCATCAAAGAGATAATTAATTGTCGTAGGAAATCAATCCATAAGATTTACCTATCAGTTTCTATTACTGAAACGTATCTACATTCATCCGATATCTTTGCGAGATCTGTAATTATCTTAATTACCTGATTCGTAATTATCTTAACCACGTTTCTTGGTGGCTAAGTCTTCCAACTTTCTCTCCAACCTAGTCTATAAAAGGGGTCGCTCCCCATAGGGTTTTATCACCGAAAATACATTGCATACACGAAAACGCTTTTCTGCGCAGCCAAAATATTTTTTCATTGTGTGGTGGTAGAGGAAAGTTACAGTTCGAGTTCGTCGGGGCAGTCCTTGCTTGTGCACGCAATTATGCTCGTAGTCGTTGTATCCTGGGAGACAGTCGCTCACGTTTTCTCAAGCACGTAGAAAGGGCGAATCTGTTTTAAGGAAATCGAAAGGTCCTCGACTTCCCGTTTCCACGCTCTTCAGTTCATATTCAATTGAGGTTTATTCGATAACGGTAATCTTGATTATTGTAATTTCCGTTCTTCAATTTTCGTCAATAATATATTGCTTCTTGTTTGTTTTCGTGCTATATTTCTAACAGTTCGATACTCCCTGAACTATCGAATGGGAGAGTTCGATAGTTATTGCCTTATCCCACAAAATCCAGAAAAGGGGCCTGCAATCCGAGGTCTATAAATACCTCAGATCCCGAGATACATGATACGTAATTAATTATTGTTCACCAACCCAACAAGAATCGAATTGAGTGTCCGACTGTTATTCTTGTTCAAGAGTTATTCCGTTTAATTGATCCCTAACCGATTCGATCGTTCATCAGTCAACATCCCCATTCGAGTCTTTCAGTATGGAATCTAGGACAGTTCGATAGTCCTGGGATTCTATAAATATTTTAGTATCGAACCGACCTTCCTTCGATAGTTCCCAGATTCGACACTCAAGGGTTATTCTAGTCATTTTAGGCTTTCCTACTGTGTAATAGGTGTTCTAGACAAAGCTAGTCAATTCATGTGATAGATTAGCATAGTTTGGTATATTTCAGGCCAATTGTATCGCATTTCTATTTCCGTGTAATCGAGACAAAATAATATCGAATTAAATATTTATATTTTTGAATAACTTTTTGGTGTGAGCATTACAATACAATTTGCATATTTTTAAATAAGCTACTCGCCAAAATCTGGAAAGAAAAGACAAACTAGAATTGACTAAGATAAGTATGTAATCTTCATATGGTTTAATATGTCTTTTTGTTTGAATTTGTTGACCACTATCTTCCCGTCATCCCGTTACATCGCTAGTAATTTTAAATTTGAGATAATTGTGAGGATTAACAACCTCATCACTTCAATATTTTAACCATCATTATCGCTCTTTTGATACTCAATTAGTTTGCCGAGATTTGTGTTCTCGTTAACACCCTCCAACAAACGATGTAGGGGCTGAACACATTTGGCTCGAAAGTAATTTGAAATAGTATTGGACTTCGATTTGGTGAAGAGAAAAGCAACTTTTTGATTCCTAGAGATATGTCGAGAAATAAGTTGAGCGAGGGCAACTAGTTCTCGCACAAAATGATATTACAATTCGATGTGTTTACAACGTGCATGAAAAAATGGACACTAAGATTGTCACAACGTACAACAGGTGGAGATGGGAGTGGAATTTGAAGATCTTTAAGGATGTATATCAACCATGTTAACTCAACTGCACTAAATGCCATAGCGCGATATTCAGCTTCGGTACTTGATCGGAAAATTGTATGTTGTTTCTTTCCACTCTATGATATGATATTTTGCCCAAAAAAAATGCAATAGCCAGTACTCGAAAGCCTAGTTATAGGATATCCTGCCTAATATACATCAGAAAAAGCATGCAAATCAAATGTAATGATAAATGAATTGTTCCTTTGACATAACGAAGGATACATCCATCAAGTTTCATATGTACCATAGTAGAAGCATGCATAAAATGAGATATAAAATTAACACTATATGAGAGGCCGGGACACGTAGGAGTAAGATATTAATTCTTCAAAAGTAGATTGGTCCTCTAATAGTGTTTTCTTTTGGGAATGCTTCGTCTTTGCTTCTAGAGGCGTGCTCATAGGCTTAGAGTCAACCATCTCCACCTTTTCAAGAATGAGTAAGAGCATAATGAGTTTGTGAAAGTTGAAGGCCACATGGAATTTGAGAAATTTCAACGCCAAGAAAATGATGAATTGGCCCCAAGTCCTTCATAGCAATCTCACTACTCAACAACTCAGTGAATGCGGTGACAAGCTTATCATTGGATCATGTAACAAGAATATCATAAACATAAAGAATTAATATTAGTGAACCATGATCAAAATGAAAAACAAACAAAGATTGATCTGCCAAACTATAATAAAAACCCTATTCTAAAAGAAACGAACTAAAGCGATCAAATCAAGCACGAGGTGCTTGTTTCAAAACATAATGAGCTCACTGAAATTTACAGACATGAGTTAGATATCGTGGATTGGACATTCCTGGTGGTCGTGACATGTGTATTTCTTCAAAAATCAAACCATGCAAAAATGCATTTTTAACATCTAATTGTCGAATGGACCATTTTTTAACAAGAGATACTGATAGACCTATTCGTATAGTGCCAAGAAGAAACTGTCTCTCAATAATCAACTTCATAAATTTGGTGATTTCCTTGTGCCACCAAACATGCTTTATGACGATCTAGTGATTCGTTAGATTTAAGGTTCGCTTTAAACACCGAGTGTGATCCTTGATAACATTCATGAAAATAGCCATGATCTTACAAGACAAAGTGAGATCTTATAAAACAAAGAATGAATGTGTTGACTAGGGTTTACAATAAAGAATATATATATACAAGATAACTAAAAGACTAAACTACCCTTAACACAATTAATATACAATAATAATATGCTAACACCCCCCCTCAAACTAGAGAAGGTACTGCGATAAGTAACGAGAGTTTGCTAACAAAGAAGTTGTGTCGCTGAATCGTATGTGCTTTCATAAAGAAGTCAACCAACTGCATCGAAGACGAGATGAACGGTAGAGATATAACACCATGCTGAAAATGATGTCGAGTCACACGACAATCGATCTCAATATGTTTGGTACGCTCATGAAAAAAAGAGTTATGAGCAATCTGAACAGCACTTTTGTTATCACAATACATGGGTGTGGGGGATGACAACAACACCCCCATATCACCTAACAACCGTCGTGACCAAACAAGTTCAGTTGTGGTGGAAGCCATATCACGATACTCTGCCTCGGTAGAAGAACGAGAAACAACATATTGTTTCTTGCTTTTCCAAGAGATGAGAGAATCACCTAGAAAAATACAGTATCCAGTGGTAGATTTTCGATCGGATGGATCACTAGCCCAGTCTGCATCTGTATATGCTCGAAGTTCTAATGAAGAACTCGAAGGAAACAATAGACTCTGATAAATAGTACCACGAAGATAACGAAGAATGCGAGCAACAGCAGCCAAATGATCAGAGGTAGGTGCAGCAACAAACTGGCTAACAACATGGACCGCATAAGCAATATCCGATCGGGTAATAGTCAAGTATACCAAACTACCAACAGTAGACCTGTACAAAGTGGGATGCGGAAGAAGTGTGCCGCCAGTAGGAGTATAACGAACATTTACCTCTAAAGGAGTAGCAGCAACACGAGTGTTTGTAAGACGAGCTCGCTCTAAAATATCTGAAGTATACTTCGACTGAGACAAAAGATAGCCCTTTGGAGATGAGGCAACTTCAATACCTAAAAAGTAACGAAGAGGACCCAAATCCTTCATATCAAACAAACGAGATAAGGTGTGTTTCAATACCTTAATACCCTCAACATCGTCACCTGTAATAATCATATCATCAACATACAGTAAAAGCATTATGCGACCAGCAGAACTAGAGGAGAAGCCAAATAAGGCTGAATCATTAGGACTAGAGGAGAAGCCAAGAGAACAAACAGTTGTAGAAAACTTCTCAAACCAAGCTCTTGGAGCTTGCTTAAGCCCATATAATGCTTTCTTAAGTCTACACACCTGCCCTTTGTCGTGAGGAACACCCGGAGGAGGTGTCATGTACACTTCCTCATGTAAATCACCATTCAAGAATGCATTTTTCACATCCATCTGTGAAATATACCATTGTCGCACTGATGCAACTGCAATAAGAACTCTGACAGATGTCATCTTAGCAACAGTAGCAAATGTCTCCTCATAATCCATACCATATTGTTGAGCAAATCCTTTTGCCACTAGACGAGCCTTATATCGCTCAACTGAACCATCAGCTTTGGTTTTAATTTTATAGACCCATCGAGAACCAATTAACTTTTTCCCTATTGGAAGAGGAACCAAATCCCAAGTGTGATTTTTGTTCAAAGCTGATAGGTCCTCAGCCATAGCCTCTTGCCAAACAATATCTTGTGCCGCCTCAAAATAAGAGGCAGGCTCACAAAGAGGCCAAACAGATGCCAAAAATAAAACAAAAGGCTGAGAATAACAAGAGTAAATGGAATCAGGCAGTTGAGTAGACTTACGAGTACGCCTGGGATACCGCTCCTGAGCTGGATCCGAAATCATAAAAGAAGGGACATGAGGGGGTAACTCTTCAACAGCACCCAAGTCATCTCTATCACCAACACCAATATTGTCATCTCCAACAACATCACCAATACCAATATTCTCACCAGTTGGATCATTAGTTCCAATATCAGAAACATCAAGAGTAAATGGGTCAATGTGAATAATATCCGACTGTGTCACATTATGTGAGCTTCTCAGAATGGAAAAATATAGAATATGCTCAATAAAGTGAACATGAGGAGAAACATAACATTTTCTAGCAACTGGATCATAACACTGATAACCCTTCTGACCATTTCCATATCCCAAAAAGACACGTATTGCAACACGTGAAGACAACTTAGTTCGCTCAACATGTGGACGAAGAACAAAACATGTGGACCCAAAAACCCGCAAATGAGAATAATAAGAAGTTTGACCAAATAACTTAGCATATGGAGAGATACCTGCGTTCTTGGGAGTTGGAACTCTATTTATGATATAAACAGCAGTGAGAACTGCTTCTCCCCAATACTCACTAGGTACTCTAGCAGACAAAAGCATAGAACGTGTCGTTTCAACAATATGCCTATGTTTCCTTTCAGCCACCCCATTTTGCTGAGGTGTGTCTGTACAGGAGGATTGGTGCACAGTACCATCACTAAGAAGAGTGTCAAAGAGTTCCTTACTCGTATATTCCCCACCCAAATCAGATCTAAAACATTCTATGACTTTAGAGTGTTGAGTTTTCACATGTGCAGCAAAGTGAGCATAAACGTCAATGAATTCAAAATGATTTTCATCAAGTAAACCCAACAATAATGAGTATAGTCATCAATGAAAGAAACATAATATCGTGACCCCCCTTTGTAGGAATAGGGGCAGGTCCCCAAACATCAGAATGAATCAAATCAAATGGTGCAAAAGAAGTGGATGTACTGTGATTAAAAGATTTTGCAGAAAACTTCCCAAGTTTACATCCACTACAATCAGAAATATCCTGAGACTGCAAGTCTCCCAAAACACCACTATTACATAAAAACCTCAGAGAAGATCCAGATACATGACCTAGTCTAGAGTGCCACACGTAAAACTTCGAAGAAGAATAATTTAAATGAAATGTAGATATATTAATACTCGTAGCTGCAAACTGACCATCAACCTTCATGCCATCTAAAACATAAAGTCCCCCCTCTCTACTTCCAGTCCCAAGTATTCTCTTTGATTTCGGATCCTGCACATGACAAGAAGTAGAGGAAAAGTGAACATCAAGACCACGACCACACAATTGACCAATAGAAATAAGATTCATAGCCAATTTAGGAAAACAACAAACATCAGGTAGTGAGAGATTTTCTGTTTGAATTGTACCAACACCTACTACTGGCATAGGAGTGCTATCAGCAGTCATAACACATGTAGGTGGTAACATATGAGACATTGAAAGTGCAGGTTTTCTGGAATCAATGTTACACGATGTTGGGACAACATTGAGGATAACATTGAAACCCGAGAGCATGTGCGAAAACTGTTCTTCAGTTGCCAAATTTAAGTTTTGCCTTTATTCACTTATTAATCAAGTTCCACAGTTTTGGTTGTTTATGTTTATGTCCAGAAAGGTATCTTAATCATAAGGAAGAGCTATGGATGATTTCTTACTTGAAGTTTCCATAATTCAAGCTAAGTTGAATTAGTCAACTCCACACGCTTTCAAAAGAAGGAAACAAATTGGATTCTCTGCAACTTTGATTCTTTCCAGGATGCTCCGATTTGAAGAAGATGTGTTACCTTGTTAGATCGATAATAAATGAAACACATATTCAAGAAAGATATGAAGTTCACAAAGAAGGCAAAATTCAACAAGGAAACAACAAGAGTTACCAAAGCTGTGAACAACACATCTTGGCGTGCAAGATTCAAGAAATCTATAAAAGATGTGAAGTTCATCAAGATGAAGCCAAGACAATCTTGCTAAACAATCTAAGAGATTAATCATTCTTTGTATTGTCTTCGTCTTGCTTTTGCGAAGTTTTTGTATCAACTATTTACGTCTAGTTCATAGAAGTTAAGTAGTTTGTACTTGTCTACTTCGTTGAGTCCGATCAACAAAGAGCGTGAGTGAATTGTTGTGAGGAACATTTTTGTTAAACCCTTTATGGTTATTTGGCCTAAGGCTCGGAAGTTTTTAATAATATTGAAAAGTTCTTAAAATTATATCTTCTTGCTTTTATATTCCGTTGCACATTAGTTTAGTCAAGAAGATCACAATAGAGTTAAGGCAATTCCAGCTTAACTCTCAAAGTTGTTGTGTCAATCCACGATCTGACAATTTCAATTGGCGTCAGAGCCAAACACCGACTACACTGGTGGTTTGGAGGCGATACAAAACAATAGATAGTGTCAATCCTAATACCAACAGGATTCCAGTTTTGGAGTGCTCCAATTATGCATACTGGAAGATCAGGATGAGGTCTCACATCAAAGCTATTGATATTCGAGCCTGACAATCTGTGATCAATGGATACTCTCTTCCAACATTACCAAGAGATGGTGAAGGTGATCTAGTACCAAAACCAGAAGCACACTGGACAGCAGCAGAGGTAAGTCTCTATAACTCTAATGAAAAGGCTCTTAATGCTATATTTAGTTGGGTTAATCATCACATGTTCAAGATAATCCAGAATTGTACAAAAGCCAAACATGCTTGGGATATACTTGAAATACATTGTGAAGGAGATTCTGCCGTTAAAGATTCTAAATATAGACAACTGCTTCTGCAATTTGAAAAACTTGAGATGGGTGAAGATGAAAGTGTTGACAGATATTTTGAGAAAATTCTTGATATTGCTAACCAATGTGAAAATCTAGTTTTTGCTATGACTAATCAAGAAATGGTTTATAAAGCTATGAGAACACTGTCATCTAAATTTGCTCTCAAGAAAATTGCAATGAGTGAATCTAGGAACCTTGCTAATCTACAGTTTCAAGTCTTGATGAATACTCTTAGATAATTTGAGATGGAGCTTGCCTCACAACCTAGCAAACATAGGGCTGTTGCTTTAAGAGGATCGAGTCTTGACAATGAAAGTGGTGATGATTATGAATTAATTTCTTCAAACTATGGTAAAATTACTAAGAAGTTCAATAAGCTGAACCTTAAAGGAAAAGGTAAAGAAATAATCTTAGTAATAGTTCCCCAGGTTATAAGAAATTACCTCCTAAGTTTGTAAAGTACATGGCATCAAAACCTACTCCTTTAGAAGCTGATAAGTTAAAAGATGTTCAATGTTTTGAATGTAAAAGAAATGGTCATATGGCTAATGAATGTGCTAACACTCTTAGAAAAAGAGAAAATTCTCATTGGGTTTGTGTAGATGATTTCAATGAAGATGACTTCAGTTCTGGAGAAGCTGAAGAACAATCAGAAGAGGTTCAAGCTGCTGCGCTACTCACTCGGATTGACTGGACGCCAGAAGACTCCCTGAACTGCTTCGGATCTCAATGTTACCCCAACATTCAGGATCCAACATCAGAACAGGAGACCTTCTTTGCAGATTGAGATGAATATGATACTGATACTGAACCTTAGCCTGCGTCCTACTTTGATGAATCTAACTTTGATTGTTTTCATGGCTCAGTGAATCTAGATGAAGAATATTTTTTTTAAGGAGAAATGTCCCAGGAGGAAATCATTGAAGACCTGAAGTCTATCTACCACAAACTGCTGCATGAGAATCACAAACTCATCAAGAGCAACAAGAGCTTGAAGGAAGAGATTGGATGCATGAAGGAGATGCTGAAACTGTATGAGAAAGACCTTGAAAAAACTAAGGCTGAACTGAAAGAGGTAAAGGTAAAATTAGATAAAGCTGAACAAACCATTGACAAATGGAACTCCTCTACATCTATTCTTGATGAAGTGCTGAGTATGGGAAATCAAGGTAACATTGGTTTGGGCTATGTTGAGAAACCTTCCTCTGAAGATGTTGATTCTTCCTATTTAATAGCTAGTTTTATCAAGGAAAGTAGTAGTGTGAGTAGTGAAATTCCTGTCAACACTGTAAAAAAGCCTAATTTTATCTGTCAATATTGTTTTCAACCTGGTCACATTAAGCCTTATTGTAAAAAATTCAGAAGTGTGATTGTGAAGAAAACAGGAATTAATAGCAGTACCAATGTTAGGAGAACCTCTGATCTGAATGTTATCCCAACATTATGTAACAAAGTTGAAGGACATAAAGTAGAACTTGGATAGAAAAGTTAAAAACTCCTAAGGTTAAAATTGTTTGCAATGTTGTCTTTTCTGCTGTTTACTCTAACCTTGCAGGTAAGTGGTATTTTGACAGTGGATGCTCAAGGCACATGACTGGAAACATTGACAACCTGAAAGAAGTAATCCATTTGACTGTTGGAACAGTTACCTATGGAGGAGGCACAAAAGGGAAAATCATTGGAAAAGGAGTATTGGATGTTGAAGGATTTCCACCACTCAAGGATGTGTTGTTGGTTGAAGGATTGAAAGCAAATTTAATTAGCATAAGTCAACTTTGTGATGATAACTTGCTAGTTACTTTTGATAAAAGTTCATGTGATGTGTTCAATAGTGACAATGTTCATGTCATGACAGGTACAAGATCAAAGGATAACTGCTATCTTGCTCAAGATGAAGCTGAATGCTACCATACCAAGGTAGATGAATCTGTCATGTGGCACAAGAAGTTAGGACATGTGCACTATAGAAATCTGGAGAAACTACAGAAGTTAGAGGCTGTGAGAGGACTGCCTAAGTTGACTAGCCCATGTAAAATTATTTGTGAAGACTGCATGAAAGGTAAACAAACAAAAGCTGCCCATCCACCACTTCAGGTACAGAGAACTAACCCTAGAACTAATAAGTGCTTTAATTTGCTACATATGGATCTTATGGGTCCTATTGAGGTTAGTAGTTTGAATGGTAAGAAGTATGCTTTTGTTATTGTTGATGATTTTTCAAGATATACATGGATTAAGTTTTTGAAAGAAAAATCAGAGGCTTTCAACACATTCAAGATTTTGCATGCTAGTATTAAAATATGTATGGCACTTCTGTAGGAAGAATTAGGTCTGACCATGGAAAAGAGTTTGAAAATGTAAGCTTTGCTAATTTTTGTGAAACTAAAGGCATTTTCCATGAGTTCTCTACACCTAAAACACCCAGCAAAATGGGATTGCTGAGAGGAAGAACAGAACACTTCAAGAGATGGCTAGAGTAATGTTGAATTCTAGAAACCTATCTAAGAAACTCTGGGTTGAAGCTTTGAATACTGCATGTCATATTAGTAATAGAGTTTATCTTAGACCTGGTACTACTATGACACCTTATGAAATCTTGAAAGGTTCAAAACCAACAGTAGCACACTTTCATGAATTTGGTATTAACTGCTATTTGCTAAAGGATAGAGACTATTTGAGCAAATTTGATCCCAAAAGTGAAAAGTGTATATTTGTTGGATATTCTCCTAATAGTGTTGCCTTCAGGGTCTACAATCCAAGATTGCATACTGTTCAAGAATCAGTGAATGTCATTTTTGATGATTTAACTGTTTCTGCAGGTACTGAAGAAGTCACTGGTTCAGAAGTTGCTCCAACATTGGACTCAACATTGAACACAGACGCTGGAGATGTTGAACTAGAAACTGGAACAAATGTTGACTTAACACCAGAAACCCCCAATGTTAGGCCAACATCTGTGCTGTCAGATTCTGAAGATGAAGTTGTGCATGTATCCTTAAGAGATCCTCCTCTTAGGATACAAAGAGATCATCCAGCCTCTCAAGTAATTGGACAAATTACTGAAAGAGTTAGAACACGCAACAAAGAAAGGGTCAATTACAAGGATATGGCTAAGTTGTGTGTTTGCATGTCTTCTTCATGTACTGTTGATAATTCATCTTGTTTTGTTTCCTCCATTGAACCTAAAAATGTAACTGAAACTCTTAAGGATAGTTACTAGATTAATGCCATGCAAGAGGAACTATTATAATTCACCAAAAACAGAGTTTGGAATCTAGTGCCTAGGCCATCACATGTGAATGTAATAGGTACAAAATGGATTTTCAAAAATAAAACTAATGAGAATGGTGTAATTATGAGGAACAAAGCTAGGTTGGTTGCACCAGGTTATACCCAGGTAGAAGGTATAGATTTTGATGAGACTTTTGCTCCAGTAGCTAGGATAGAATCAATTAGATTACTTCTTGCTATTGCTTGCTGTCTTATGATTAAACTTTACCAAATGGATGTTAAAGGTGCCTTTCTGAATGGTTTAATTGACAAAGAGGTTAATGTAGAACAACCTAAAGGCTTTGCTGATCCTAAACATCCTGACCATGTGTACAAACTTGGGAAGGCTTTGTATTGCTTAAAACAGGCTCCTAGAGCTTGGTATGAGAGGCTAACTGACTTTCTGTTAGGCCTAGGTTTCAATAGAGGAGATGGTGATAGAACATTGTTTGTCCTTAGAAAAAGCTCTGATATATGCATTGCTCAAATTTATGTGGATGATATTGTATTTGGCTCTACTAACAAGTCTACCCTAGACAAATTTGTTGAGTCTATGACTGGAACATTTAAGATGAGCATGATTGGTGAGCTCAATTACTTTCTGGGACTACAAGTTAAGCAGCTGGAGAATGGTATCTTCCTAAACCAGGAGAAGTATGCAAGAAATCTGGTGAAGAGATTTGAGCTACAAGAGTCCAAGCCTTGCAAAACTCCTATGTCCTCTTCAGTGAAGATAACAAAAGATGGCACTGCAGAAATGTTGATCCAACATTGTACAGATCCATGATTGGTAGTTTGCTATATCTCTCTGCCTCTAGACCTGACATCATGTTTTCAATATGCGTTTGTGCTAGGTACCAAGCTGAGCCAAGTCAATGTCATTTGATTGTTGTGAAGAGGATTCTTAGATATATCTCTGGAACTTCACCTTTAGGCATTTGGTATTATTATGACACTAACACTAACTTGGTTGGTTTCAGTGACTCTGACTGGGCAGGTGATGTGGATGACAGGAAATCCACAAGTGGGGGCTGTTTTTATTTGGGGAATAATTTGGTCTCCTGGTATAGCAAGAAGGAGAACTGTGTTTCATTATCAACTGCTGAATCAGAATATGTAGCAGCTGACAGCTGTGTTACCCAACTTGTGTGGCTCAAACACATGCTTTCAGATTATGGGCTAGATAGTGATACACTTCTCATGTTCTGTGACAATCTAAGTGCCATAAGTATCTCTAGGAATCCTGTCCAACATTCTAGAACTAAGCATATAGACATAAGGCATCATTTCCTAAGAGATATGGTAGAGGACAAAGTGATCAACATTGAACATATTGAGACAACAAATCAGCTTGCTGATATGTTTACAAAACCTTTAGATAGTGAGAGATTCTTCAGCTTGAGGAAATCTCTTGGCATGTGCAATATGTAAGAATGTTGAGGAAACCAGTGTTGACATAACACCACTGTTGAGCACTGGTATATTGGTTGTGGTGTAGTAGGTATTCTGTTGTTTTCCTTTGTTGAATTTATTTTCTTATGAGTCTCATTTCATATTTGTTTTGTCAGTTTTGGTTTGTGTGGTTGAACTCTGTGATTAACAACTCTTTCTAGTTATCAGTTTCACATCTTTATTTTAAAAAAGTAATAAAACTCTTTTATTTGTCTGAGGTTGTGATAGCCTAACATATGGAGAAGTTGGGGTATACAAAGTTCACTACTTTGTTGCCTATTCAGTTGTGTCTTATTCATATGAAACGTGTACAAGACATGTGGAGAAGCTGGGGTGCATGATGTTGACAGCTTCAGTATCACTCAGTTGTGCTTATTTATATGTTTCTGTTTGTTTGGCCGAGGAACACATGAGGGTGATCCTTTCTACTAGGGTGTTTGAGGTTTAGATTTCTTACATTTAGTAGCACTGATCACTTGGTGATTCACTTGAATGCAGGTTGGTAAACAAGTATGCATAAGGAATTGGGGTGTTGGGGTGCATGATAAGTGAATTGCCAACATTCAAGGCCTTTGTACTTGCCTAACTTGTTGTTGTTAATGTTATTACTGGGGTGTGTAGAGTTCAGGTTGCCCTCATTCAGTAGTGACATTAGCTTTGTGTTTTAGCAACCTTCAGCTTTTGGTTCAGATGAGTTATGAAATTAATAAAGATTATAAAGAGATGTATGATGGGCTGGTTTGAGGAGTTTTTCATATGTGTTTACCATCTACCTATTTGACACTACATTGTTGCATTCATGTAGAACTGCATTCTTTTCTTTCTTGTTGTTGAGTTGTGTCGGTCTAGGCTTAGGGGGAGTATAATTCATGTGTTGAGGCATACAATTTGGGTGACATACTGCATGTGACACACTTTTCTGTGACTTTCTATGTTGTGGAAGTAAATTTTTCCTTGAATTTATAACTACTTATCTCTGTGTGTTTCTTGTAATCTATGTTGCTTACTCATGATCTTGATCTGAACAATATTATGAGGTACTCACTTGCTATATTGGTTAAGTTTCAGATGTATGTTTGGATGTATCTCAAGCTCTCACATGAATTTGCCTTGGTGAAGCCTGTACCTCTACCTTCTGGTGCGAATGTTATTGAATGTTATCCCAACATTGTGCACTGCAGCAGGCCAACATTGAAAACAGGAACTTATAAGTTTTTGAATTTTTGAAAACCGCTCTGGTTACCTGTTAATTAAACATCAAAGCATGTGTGCGGGAAAACATAGTGGGAAGGTTTTATTTGATTCAAATTTTGTAACTGCCCACTAACATTCATTCTCTTTCCTTATTCACGGTTATTTCAGAAATTAAAACCCTAATATCCTTAATTGTGCTTGCAATTTCCTTAGTTGTGCTTACTCTGCAAAATTACTCTCTGTACTCTCAGTTTCTCTCGATTTTCTCTGCAAATTCTCTCAAATCTTCTTTACTAAAAATGGCAAGCAAGTCTCCCATGCAAACTCTTGCAGATGTTGCCTTGGGAAGTGAACCCACTGCCGCACGCACCCGTTCACACAATAGGGGTGCTGCTGCAAAATCAGATGATGCTCTTGTTGCTGCCAAAAGGAAGGCGATCCCCTAAATGCAAACGAGGGAAGCAGTCCAAACAGGGAGAATCGACCTCCAATGTTGAGCCAACTGTTGAATCAACCACTCCCATCATCAATGAGCCTGAAATTGAGGTAAACATTGTTGAACCCAACCGTGAAATTGATGCTGATATAACTGTTGATGGGGAGGGTAGTGGATCTGCTGATAAATCTGTGGAGAAGTTCGTGGATAAGTCTGTGGACAAAGCGGTGAGGAAGTGGATTAGGGCTCAAAAGAAAAAGAGCAAGGGCACTGGGGATAAGTTGAGCACTATGTCTGAGACTGCTAAGCCACGTGCTGAGGCTAGGAAAAGACAAGCTGAAAGATTAGCTAGGAAGAGGGCTGCTGAAGCCGAGAAAAAGGCTGAGGAAGAGAGGAAAGGTGCTGCTACTGCTGCTGAGAGAAAGAGGAAAGGAAATCAAGTGATGGAAGAGGAAGTAGAGGTGGTGGATGTTGAGGATGAAGAGGAAGAGGAGGAGAAGGAAGAGGACAAGACTGAGGAAGACCAGGATGTTGCTGCTGATGTTGCTGCTGATGTTAAGGCAACATCAGGGACAGAAGAGTATACTGATGGGCTATTTGTGATCTACCATGAGGATGAGGAGGACTACTTTTCTCCTTACTATCTTTCACAAGAGTTGGAGAAGAAGTGGGATTCCTTCAAGAGAAGGGAGATTCACACTAAAAGAGTTGTAGAGATGGCCAGCGTCAAGGAACAAAAGGTGATGGACTTGCTTGAGGCAAGAGGGTTGCAACAATCAGTGATGTAGTTGAGTGACTATGCTCCTGAGATTGTCATGGAGTTCTACCTGAATCTCTCCAAGTGGATCAGGGACTATAGATCTCCAAAATATGGAAAAGCTTGGGTGAGGGGGAGAGTTTTCAACATTGAACCCTACACCATCAACAAGATCTGTGGATTCCCAACTGCTGATGAATCTGAGGACCCCTACTATGATGATGTAATTGAAGACTTGACTGGAGGGTTGGTCAAAATCTGGAGAGATGCTCTGCCAACCACAAAACTCACCTCCCATAGTGCTGTCTTGCACAAGATAGCTTGCTTCAACTGGCTGCCAAGCAAGAATGTCATTGTACTGACCAAGGAATCAGCACTCAATGTCAGAAGTTGCTGGAAGGAAGAATGGCATGCTGCCTTTTCCCTCACTCATCTGTAAAATCCTTAACAAGTAAGGATTGAAGACAAGTGTCACTGTGGGCTGGAGGAAGAATGATACTGAACTGACAATTCTCCCAAGCTACTTGTCTGGATCAAGAGTGAGAGACCTTCCTTGGAACCCAAAAGGAGTGGTGAGACCAAGGGCTTAGAAGAACAAGGCTCAGGAGTTTGCTGGAACTTCAGTGCCTATGTCCAAAGAGGAAGATTGCATGGTCATAACCTCTACTTTTGTGGATCATTTGCTGATCTGGTATAGGGGAGAAATTGTTGATACTCAGAGGGAGATTGAGGAAAGGAAGGAGCATCTCAAAGAGCTGGAGGACATGGTGAAAAATTTGGAAAAACTCCCTTCTTCACAAAAAGGGGAGAATACCAAGTTTTTTTTAATTTCAGTCTTCTAGTTTATGTTTTGCTTCTTATGGACTGCTGATATGGTTGTGTGGCTGGTACATTTATATCTATTTGTTTTTATTTGATCAAGGGACATGTCCTTGATATTTAGCTATGGCCTGTAACTCTAAATACTACTGTTGAACTGCTCTAACTGCTATTCCTTATGAAAGCACATTTTGAACTGCTTGTCTGGTTAACCTTTATGCAGGAAACTCACTAGTTTCAATGTTGAGGCAACATTGATGAATGTTGGGGTCTGAACATCTTGTGATATAGTGATGACCTTAATGCCTATCTTTGCTAATTTAACTTTGAATATGTTAGCTTGTATTGAGGGGGAGCAGTTTAGTAGTCTAATGTGTTTCTTGTTGATTCTAACTTTCTGGATATAGGACTTGATTGGAACAGGTGTTGGTTTTGTGAAGAAAGGCAAAAAGGGGGATATTGAAAGTGTAGGTTTTCTAGAATCAATGTTACACGATGTTGGGACAACATTGAGGATAACATTGAAACCTGGGAGCTTGTGCGAAAATTGTTTTCCAGTTGCCAAATTTAAGTTTTGCCTTTATTCACTTATTAATCAAGTTCCACGGTTTTGGTTGTTTATGTTTATGTCCAGAAAGGTATCTTAATCATAAGGAAGAGCTATGGATGATTTCTTACTTGAAGTTTCCATAATTCAAGCTAAGTTGAATTAGTCAACTCAACACACTTTCAAAAGAAGGAAACAAATTGGATTCTCTGCAACTTTGATTCTTTCCAGGATTCTCCGATTTGAATAAGATTCGTTACCTTGTTAGATCGATAATAAAGAAAACACATATTCCAGAAAGATATGAAGTTCACAAAGAAGGCAAAATTCAACAAGGAAACAACAAGAGTTACCAAAGCTGTGAACAACACATCTTGGCGTGCAAGATTTAAGAAATCTATAAAAGATGGGAAGTTCATCAAGATGAAGACAAGACAATCATGCTAAACAATCTAAGAGATTAATCATTCTTTGTATTGTCTTCGTCTTGCTTTTGCAAAGTTTTTGTATCAACTATTTACGTCTAGTTCATAGAAGTTAAGTAGTTCGTACTTGTCTGCTTCGTTGAGTCCGATCAACAAAGAGCGTGAGTGAATTGTTGTGAGGAACATTTTTGTTAAAACCTTTATGGTTATTTGGCTAAGGCTCGGAAGTTTTTAATAATATTGAAAACTTCTTAAAATTATATCTTCTTACTTTTATATTCCGCTGCACATTAGTTTAGTTAAGAAGATCACAATAGAGTTAAGGCAATTCCAGCTTAACTCTCAAAGTTGTTGTGTCAATCCACGATCCGACAATTTTAGACATAGATACAAATGAGTTGCGATCAGGAGACATGTGATGAGATGCTCCAGAATCCAACACCCATAAGGACGATTTTTTACCTGATGTGGATGGAGCAGAAATAGCATATGGTGGAGACTGGTTTTTGTTTGCCTGAAGAAGGTTCTGCAATAGATTAACAAAAGATTCTTTGTCTGACAAAGATGAATCGACAGAAGCTGGATCCAATGTAGGCATGACAACAGCTGTATTAGGCTGTCCTCCAAAACGAAGATTATGTGAATATGAAGGTTTTGTCACTTGGCCTCTTTCCATATTCCTGTTGTGGTTTGCCTTTCTGGTTCAATAAAGGACACTGATTCTTCCAATGACCCTTTTCATGACAATAGCGACACTCATCCTTATCATAACTCTTTTGTTTAGATATGATATGACTAGGTTGAGTAACCAAAACAGAACCAACAGGAGTGAACTTCTCAATTTGAGTCTTGAGGTGGGTTTCTTCAGCCAAGAATTCATGCACAACTGAATCAACTGAAGGCAAAGGAGTACGATGCAGAATTGATCCACGGATGCCTTCATACTCAGAGCGGAGATTGTACAACAGTTGAACCAAACGTTGTTGTTCTCGCCTTTCAATATACGGACCGAATGCTTTCAGTTCAACGCATTTTGTCATAGCCAATTGATCCCAAAAGTTTGTCATCTCAGAATAAAACTCTTGAACACTTCGATCGCCCTGTGTAAGAGCACGAATTTCCCCTTCAAGTTGATATTGAACAGCAAAGTTGGACCTCACATACAACCTCTCCAAATGGTCCTAAACTTCTTCGCAGTATCAAACTTAGCTAACTGAACACCAATCTTATGCTCAACAGAATTGTTAATCCAAGTAATAATTTTAGAATTATTGGTATCCCACACATCCAATAACTCAACTAAATTAGCATCATATGACTTAGGAGCAACCAAAACACCAGAAATATAATTTCACGTCTTATTCCCTTTTAGAAAGTTTTTCATAACATAACTCCAATACCCATAGTTTTTCCCATCAAAACGAACACTAATCGACTGCAACGAATCATCCCCTACCGTCATGATAACAGAAATCGAAAATTGCAGCAATACACAAAGCAAGACTAACCCAGAAACAGAATTGGGGCAACAAATCGAACAAAAATTGCACCAAATCAAAATCGAAATTAACATACCGACAAGTTCAGAGAGTGCAGCGGATTACCAGAAACCAGTAGCAATACGAAGACGAAAAACCCCAAAAACATTCGGCGTGGTGTCGTGTTTGCCCACCAGTTGGGTCAGAGATTTGGCTCTGATGCCATGATAACATTCATGAAAATAGCCATGATCTTATAAGACAAAGTGATAACATTCATGAAAATAGCCATGATCTTACAAGACAAAGTGAGATCTTACAAAACAAAGAATGAATGTGTTGACTAGGGTTTACAATAAGGAATATATATATACAAGATAACTAAAAGACTAAACTACCCTTAACACAATTAATATACAATAATAATATGCTAACAATCCTATGACATGTATGGAAGTGGAACAAGGAACTAATATCCAAGCTTCATTTTGATGTACTGCTAGAAGTTCTTCTTCTATTGCAGCTTTCCAACCAGGATGAGCTAATGTGGATTGCACATTACGAGACTCTCTAGGAACTTAAGAGATGGTGACGAACATAGCGTACTTTGGATCGGGTTTAACTACACCGTGTTGAGATCGCGTCACCATTGAGTGGCGGGGTTGTGGTGTGTAGTTATTAGGGGATGAGGAGACTACATCATTTTTTGTATCATTCATTTGCAAAGTATTAGATTCGGAATCAGTTAGAAGATCATGAGAAGTAGGACATAAAAGGTTATATTCAGTTACAAAGATGGAAGGTGGTGAGTTACAGATTTCAGAACTTTCACCAATCGACACATTTGGAGCAACAGGTAGAATTAGTGGCAATGGATTTAAAAAAAGGGGGAGCATGCGTTTTAGTTCCTGTAGAAAGGTTAATGTTCATTTGCGGAAGTCGCGTATCAAAGATTTAAATAGCCTTAGCCGAGTTTGAAGTAAGATGCGAAAAAGATAGAGAAATGTTTATTCTCTTAAATGACTTTTTGTGTGAGTACTATAATACAATTTGCATCTCTTAAAATAAGCTAGCGACTACACTAGCAAGAAAAGATAAACTAGAATTTGGATAAGATAAGTATGTAATCTTCGTTTTTTTGAACATATCTTTTTGGTTTGAATTTGTTGACCACAATCTTCCCATCATCCGGCCACATCTCTAGTAATTTTGAATTTGAGATAATTGTTAGGATTAACACCTTATCACTCCAATATTTTTAATCATCATTTTCACTCTTTTGATCCTCAATTATTTTGCCGAGATTTGTGTTATCGTTAACAGTTTACAAATGGAATATCAAAAGAAATTGGTGATGGAAGACTCACTAGTTTTTGGCGAGACACCTGCATTGGTAGTGAACCTTTATCTTTAACAGTTAACATGTTATATTCTATAGTCGTGGACAAATATGTTTCTAGTTCGGAGGAATAATTAATAGTAGTGAAATTGGTCATGGCAATTTACACTTTTCGAGCGGGAAGAAACTTTGTCATGGAATCTGGTCTCTTTTTGATTCAAGGAGTTGCACCATCACAAAACTAAAGGGATACTGGGAGATGGAAATGCAATCATACAAGTGCTTTTTGGGTTGCTTCGGCTTATAAGATACAGTTGGAACAAGGTCAAGATGACTATGTCTAGCTCCAGTTTTGGAAAAGGAAAATACCCTAAAAAACAGAATTTTTACGAAGGATAATCGAATTAGAAGGGGAATAAAGCTCGAATATAGTAATATCGTAGTCTTTGCAGCTTCATTGATGAAAGTGATAATCACCTTTTTTGCTCTTGTTCTTTCACTTTTCGTGTTTGAGGGGGAAGTTTGCAGCTGGTTTGGAGTCGAATTTATCTTCCCTAATTCTTTCATGGAACATCTTTTACAGTTCCATGGGCTTGCTTGAAGTTACAAGCGCAGCAAGTAGTGGCTCTACAACTAGTTTTTCATAGTATGGAGAATTTGGAAAGTTAGAAATTTGCTCACCTTCAATAGACAAGCTACAAGAATTGAAAGTATGATGGCAAGCATTAAGGCCAGAACTTGTGTGTGAATAAAGGTAAATCGGAAAACTTTTGTTACTCCCTACATGACTGATATTTACTGAGTAGTTTGTGTCTCTCTTGCTGATTAAGGGGTGGGTGGGAATCTACACAAACAACCCCTACATATGGGATAACTATCGGAATACCTCTAAGAAATAAAAACTAAGGCCTAGTATTTCGTTTAAGAGTACATTATATTTTGATTAGAAGCTAATATATTTAGTCACTGAAGTTTATGGGTAATGACACAAATACTATATGGCCGCCTACCTACAGTTAGCTATAGAAAATAATGGGCCACGAAAAATCATAATATTATGTCAATGTCGAAAAAACATCATAAACCTTGTCTAACACCTACCATGAGGTGCTACATAAAGAATATAATCACTACCAAAAATTTATAATATCGAGGATTGTACTTGCATGAATTGACAAATTCCCAATTACTTTTTACTTTTTATTTTTTGATGAGTAGATGAAAGGGACGTTCCGACAAATGCCCAATTACATGTGTGAATGGGCGACGCAGGTCCATCTTTTTGACCTAAGTAAACAACTCGTGAAAATTCTGGTACATTAAGGTTTCAATTATTGACGGGATTCACGTAACAGAACATATTTATAGTTTGATAACTTTGATTAAAACGGGAGGTAAAGGTTGCTGTGATATGAGGAATATAACGTAACGCTCGGTAAATTACAAATTTGAGTATCAGTGGAGGTGGAAAATACAAAGGACAATTACACACAGCTTTGCTTGGACGGAAAGAAATTAGATATGTCCTAAAACTCTCTCAACCCTCCCCCTACCTCCACGCTTCGGAACCACCCCCACCCCCACCACCAGACTTCGGCACCCCACCAGAGAGAGCGCTCACCTCCCCCGTTCCCCCGTGCCCATCGATCGCCAACGTGCGAAAGCCATAAACTTCTGCACCGTCCTCGGAACCTCTCAAGAGCTACAAATCTCGCCTCGTCTCCTCGACCAATCACATTTCTTCCCTACCTGGCTTCAGGCACTGGAAGAAGAGAAAATAGACATGGCACGCGTATCACCTTCATCCCTACAAACATGCGATGCCTGAGCGAGCTTTGAAAGAAATCACTCATTGTGCAAACAATGGGTATCACCCGGACCATCCTAGATACGACTTCCAAATTACACCGCCTATGGAAGCTCTCCCAACAAGTGTGCCTTACAAAAATGGGACAAGGAACTTACCTAATGAAATCGATCAATCCTATAGACTATACCATAGCTCTAGCAGGAGGACCCTAGTTCATGTTTAACCACTACCTAGCGGTAACCAATGGCGCCCTAGTCTCTTCGTCTCGACAAACATGCCCCACAAGGTATGTACTTGGATTCAACTCCATGGGCTATGATGGCGATATTTTAGGATTTGCCCAATATCATGTATTGGGCCGGCCCAGCAGTACATCGAACAAGCCTTGTTCGATGTTAAATGCGCATATCATGCATTGGGCCGGTCCATCAGTACATCGAACAGGGATTGTTCGATATTAAATGCGCATCGAATGCCTCATGTGGAAAGAGCATCGAATCGCTTCGGTTCGATGTACTTTCCCCAGCTGCCAATGGGGCCCGTGGGACGGAGGTTATATATACTCCATCCTCTGACAGTCCGAGGACGCATTCAGGACACATTCAAACCTACTCAACATCGAACATAGAGCATTCGACACTCATCTAGATCGAACATAGCACATTCGATACGCATCTAGATCAAACTTGAAGCATTCGACACGACATCATATCAAAGACACTAAACTCGGTAATTAGCACTGCACCGATTCAGTCAGATTCGATAGATCCTAATTCAACACAGAACCTCTACTGTATATCTAGTATTGAACGACAGTGATTCGACACGTCAGCATCGAACGCCTTAGATTCGATACTTTGCATTGACTTTGTAATTTAGTTGTTTTACCTAGTAAGCTTGTATTAGGTGTTCCGGACCAAGCTAGTCCGATTATCTATTGATTATCATTATTTTGGCTATTTGTACTCTAATTGTATCATTTTACGGTGTTTATTACCCTAACGAAATAAGACCAAAATATTGGCGCCGTCTGTGGGAACACTATATTTTAACAGTTTATTAGGCACGACTTCTAGAATTACCCGATCTCGCAGTAGAGCTGCAGCGGGACACAATGAAGAGGCCGAGTGGATGACCCCTGAACAGACCATCCCGGACAATGCAGGACCATCAACAATACCCGCAGGGGTACCAACACCCGAAAGGCAAGAAATGTCGGGGCCTCAAGCTGAGAAGGCACCGAGAACTAAAGCAGGTGCAACTGGGGCGACAACAACTACTGTTTCGATCCTGAATAACATGAAAAATTAAATCATGGCAATGGTTAAGGCCGCTTTGGCAGAAGTGTTGACCCCTGCTCCGCTCCTGCAGACGCCGTCACCTGTCGGGCATGCAGTGGCCGTAAGGGAACAAGTTTCCGCAGCCAGGGCTCCGAGAAGAGTGAACAAGGAGAAGTCGAGGCATGACGACAGAAGAAGCAAACATGCATCTGGAGAACATCAGAACAAAGGAAAGTTGGCTCGCGATGACCAGGGAGAAAGACTGAAGTCGATCGAGGTGCAATCAAGAAGGTACCACGAGACAAGAAGGAAAGAAAAGGGAGGAAATCAAAAGGATGAACCAAGAAGGAGAGAGGATAAGGATGATAGGAGACACGCTGAGAGTTATGACTCTAGAAGGGAACATGATGAAATGACCAAGAAATTGGAAAAGCTCGAGAGAGAAAACGCTTTGATCGAAATCCAGATGGGACAAGGAAGCGGTGTTCAGATGACCAGCCCGTTCTACGAGGAGATAGAAGCGGAGATCTTAGAGCATGGGGAGAAGATCCCAGACTTGAAAAATTACGATGGAAAGTCTGATCCCCACGATCACCTTTTCCATTTGGACATGAAACTGTCTTTGTATAGATTCAAAGAGAACATACAAGCCAAAATATTCGCAACAATCCTATCAGTGGTAGCAATGAACTGGTTTACTCGGATTACTCCAGGATCAATCAAAAGCTACAAATAGCTAATGAAAATGTTTGAAGATCAATTTTTGAGTCAAGCTAGATTGGTCTTGGATCACTCCCATTTGTACACTATGAAACAGGAAACCAATGAAAATCTAAAGGGCTTCATGGGACGTTTCAATGCAGAGTTGTTGAGGATAGACAACCCATCCGGAGAGATGATAATTACTCTTCAGAGTGACCAACAACACAATCTTTAGCGGGGATTTACTTAGACGCAAACCCACCACTATTGAAGAAATTAGCAAGATAGCGCAAGAGGTGGTCCACTACGAGGATATGATGGCAACAAAATTGCCCCTCATCGCATCCTCAAAAGAGAAGGAATGAGGAAGGTAATATCAAAACCGCAACAACAACAACAGGAATTGAAACAACAGGTATCAGAACGGTTTGCCCAGGCGGTACACGCCTCTGAATGCTAACATCATGACAGTATTCGGGATAGCAAACAGAAAAGGGTGGCTAAAAGAGCCTAGACAGATGAAGGATTCTAGGGCAACAAGGTTTTCGACCCGCTTCTGCAAGTACCATAATCAGAAGGGACACGAAACCAAAGACTGTATGAATCTCAAGGATGAGATCGAACGATTAATGAAGGATGGCAAACTCGTGGAGTTTGTCAAAAAGATTTAGGAGCAAGAGAATAGTGCCGGCAGAACTAGAACACCATCGCCCAGGAAGGATAAACAAAATATGGTTGATGAACCACAATTGTTCGACTATCCTCAGATCGAAGATGGCAACGTCAGGAAAGCCATGATCAACATTATATCAGGAGGCCCAGGGGGAGCGGATTCCACCAACGGTCGGAAGGAGATATCGATGCTCGTTGAATCAAATAATTTTGTCAACATGGTCAGCATACTAAGGATCGAAGAATACCGCAGGAAGAAATCACTTTCTCGACCACGGACTTCCGAAAATTGAGCGCACAAGCCATTCAAATGTCAAAACTGAATTGCCGTTGGTAATAACTATGGACATAGCCAATTATGGAGTTACAGAAATGCTGGTGGACCATGGTAGTTCAGTCAATGTGCTATTCAGCTCCACTCAGGTCAAAATGGGACTGAACGACCAGACATTGGAACTACTGAGAACGTCACTTCATGGATTCGGGGGTCCAGAGATAGTCCCTCTTGGAATGCTTATGCTTCCTACCTCATTGGGTACAACGCCACAAAGAAGAACACTACTGGCAAACTATGTAATTGTTGACATGCATTTCTCATACAACGGCATCATAGGAAGGCCTGCGCTAAATGCATTCCGAGCATTACCATCGACTTACCACCAAATAGTGAAATTTCCAACCTCTGTTGGCACAGGTGAAGTGACAGCGGACTATATTGAAGGTTGGAAATGTTATGTGACTTCGCCCGGGACGCGGCCACAGCGGGAAGAAGACGCAGCGGAGGCACTGGCTCCCATGCAGATGGAGCACATTAATTGAAGTGTTCTAGTTTAATTTTTGCAAATTCTTAGTGTTTTGAATAATATTTATTCGTCTCCTCTGCCATGACAAGCATGAGGGGCAAACATGTATCAACTTAAAACAGGGACATCAAGGACGTGAGTTTGGAAGGCTACATAGGAAAGCAAGACAGAATGAGCTACAAATCAAGCTCCGATCTACTCACATAATTTGATTCTGTTTCCAAGAAAATCCTTTTGATTAATCCATCTATATGAAATCCATCTAAATTGCATGATCAAACTTTATGCAGGACATAATATTGGAAAACGCAACAAAGAGGGACGAAAACTTTGTCCAAAAGTGGCACGAGATACAGCAAATCCCCCAAAGGCAATGATGAGGGACGAAAACTCTGTCCAAAAGTGGCACGAGATACCGCGAATCCTCAAAAGGCAACGATAAGGGACGAAAACTCTGTCCAAAAGTGGCACGAGATACATCGAATTCCCAAAAGGCAATGATGAGGGAACGGAAACTCTGTCCAAAAGTGGCACGAGATATTGCAAATCCCCAAAAGGCGACGAAGAAGGACAGAAACTCTGTCCAAACATGGCACGAGATACCGCAAATCCCCAAAATGCAACAATGAGGGATGGAAACTTTGTCCAAAAGTGGCATGAGATACCGCAAATCCCCAAAAGACAACGAAGAGGGACGGAAAATTTGTCCAAAATGGAACGAGATACCGACAATCCCAAAAAGGAGAGAAGAGGACATACAATACCTCGAATCTCGCAATACGGAAAAAGAAGTGGATAAACCATCCAAAAATGTAAATGATACCAACCATCCGAAATTACAAAAAAGAGAATATTTCGTCTAAAAAAGACAAAAACATCCATCCCCGCTAGGAAGAACACTAAACATGGCGGTTATAACTATATGGAATAAAACAATAACCCTATGATCCGAAGCAAAACGGATCAATTTCCACGAATATAGAAAAATGCTCGAGATGTCAAAATAAAGTAAAGAGCGACATTAGCAATTGAAAGAAAAGACAACTACTACGAGTATCACACCAACACAAAAAGATTCATGAAAAGCAGTCATGCAATTAATCAAATTGTTAAACTTATTAAGGGGCGACACAGCGCCATAAAAAACAAAACGAAAATAGTTCATTACAAAGCAACATAGAAAAAAACTAATGCCCTCACGCGTCAGCATCATCTTCATCCTTTGACAAAGGATAAACAGGAGGCATAGGACGTGGCGGTGAGAGTCCACTAAGAACAAGGCTATTGTCCATGAGAATCATGGCAAAATCGTCCAGAGAATCGGACCGATCATCCTTTGGGGGCGGCAAGACCTATCGATTAGGCCCCAAGCTGAGATCCATCCATTCAGGGTTGAATCCCCCTCGAACGTACTTGCTGCTATAGAATTGATTCACGGTAAGGACCTGAGTTTTATGGGCTTCACGGGCATATCGACGAGCGCTAATTTCTCAGAAGGTGCTGCTCCGAAGGAACTCTTCGGCAATTTCCACCCTCTGTTGAGCGGAAACCTATACGAGCACAAGGGAAATTAACAAGAAAGAATAGAAAAAAGAATACCAACATACAAAACAATTAAAATTCTTTACCTCATTAAGGCCGCGGGAGTAACCAACACCTTCGGCGTATTCAACCCTCTCTTTCTCGGCCGCCACCTCTTTGTTGAGCTCGACGACTCGCTTCGTCAGCTCCGCCGAGAGATTGGATACCTGCGATTGGAGTTGATCAACAGCCTCCTTCGCATGTCTCACTGCCTCTCTATCTCCATGGGCTCTCGCGGCATACTCATTGGCCTTTTGCAAGGCCTTATCTTTCGCATCAAGAGCGGCCTTTAAGGCTTCAGCGTCTCCACCATGGAGCTCACCTCTGTCATGTGGCTGTCCACTCGTGGCCGTTTCGTGAGTTTGGACTAGGGCCGCAAACATGGCGTCCACTATTCCGTCACCCTAAAAGATAATACGCAAACAAAACAACATTCACACCAAAAGCCCAACAACAATTCACTCAGGAAGAAGCTTTTATTACCGCTATCAATAAATGAAGAGCGTTGCGCTCCACCATTTTCCTCTCTAGTTCGGATGCCCTGTATCCTCATAGATTTCATACCCACCAACATGGGCACGTGGACCCTGGCTAGATCCAACCCCAGCATTT
The DNA here is from genome assembly GCA_948329865.1 of Linaria vulgaris. NCBI lineage: Eukaryota > Viridiplantae > Streptophyta > Magnoliopsida > Lamiales > Plantaginaceae > Linaria > Linaria vulgaris. Next base: position 38,236,052 of record OX415252.1, read on the forward strand.
GGCCCATCGCATGAGAAGGGCCACTCCCGGCACTTGGACCACCCGTCTGTGCAGCAGGGGGGATAGCCCCTCCAGTTTGAGAGCGGGTCTGGTGGACTCTTCTCCTTTTAGCCTGGGTAACGCCTTCGGTATTATCACCCAGTCCAGCCGCCATACTTTCAGAAGCTTCAGCATGGCTAAACTCAGTAGCAGCCGGTGCAGTATTACGATTCCCTCCCAGAACATCCTCGAAAGGATCGACATGGGAGTCGGCAGTGACAGCAACCAAAGGCTCAGCAATGGCCTTTTTTCCCTTGTTCTTCCTTTTCTTTGAAGGGGAATCTCCCGAACAGTGGTGGTTTGAGAGCTTGCTTGCTCAACAGCAAGGACTCGGTTCATGCGGGCGTGGCGATCCATGAAAAAGTGGCCTGCAAAAATATCACATTATTAGGATATTCATATTATTAACACAAAGCAGAACATCGAAGAAGATGCAAAATTATACCAAGAGTAAATATCCCGTTATACGGAACTAGGGACAGACCAGCTAAAGACAAAACACGACTTTCAACCAATTTCTTAACGTCAAATTGGTGGTCGCGCACCAAATTTGGAACAAAATTACAATCCAATGAGGTCGGAACAATGTCGTGGGGTATTGCAACCCTAGAACCATTATACCAGTCGTGGCGGTAAGTTAAAAACTCGTCCTTATAACTTTCCTTAATGTAAAAGTAGCGTCTTTTCAAGTCTTTTCCATATCAAGTGGCTTCGCCATTCCAAAACTTGCGTCTCCGCATCGCTTTCACGTGGTAAAACTCATCCTCCCGCCTAGCGACTTTAAAAAGAGCCTAGAACTCGTTGGGACTCTGAGGCTCGCCTAGCACCTTCATTACAATAATAAAACCATCAGATGGCCATACGAATTTGGCGTGAGCTGCCCGGGCACAAGGTCAATAGACCTCAGAAGCATCTTTAACTAAACCGAGTTAATGTAATTTCCTTTTCTAGAAGACTCTTTTATCATTTCCTAGTCTAGTTAATGTATTTTTCTTTTCCTAGAAGTTGCTGGAAGGTCATAAGTTGATTTCTTAGTGACCAAGTTTGTCTCTCCTATAAATTAGAAAGACCATTTTCATTGTAAGACAACACTTATCATATTTATAAACTTTGTGAGATTTTTTTCTCTTTGGTTATTTGAAGAACTATTTCCGAACTTATCAAACGGGTTCATCACCCTCGTTTGTGGCCATCAAATCCGACTTATCAAACGGCACCCTCCATAACCGTTTGTGGCGTCTTCATTATACCAAGGTTCGTGCTTTGTATCAAGTAGCGGGTCCCTAATTCGTGGCACAATAACTCCATGAGTTAACCATGTACATGGAACGAACACAACGTCAACACGAACAATTTGTGGCAGCAGGCACAGATGCCCAGCAACAACTTTTGAAGTGATTTGGACTATTTGTTGCGGTCTATTGATCCATAATTCTCACGTCCAAATGATGCACGACGTGCTAGCGTTAGTGGGGATCGTCCAAGTTCCTCCAGAAGGTCTCTAGTGTATAGAGTAGCGCCTCATGTTACACAAGACGATTCTACTTTAGTCGACCTAGCGAGTTTGCCTCTCCCTGAACTTGACTACACAGTAGATGTATGGTTTGGTCCTTAAGTATTGTATTTTTAAATTACGAGTTTGTAAGAGGTGTTTTTAATTACCATTTATGTTATGTGTAATCAATGTACGCATTTTAAGTAATGTTCTACGCAAGACGTTATTAATCAAATTTTTCTTACCGTATTTGATGCAAATTAACCATTACTAAGCTTAACCAATACTAAGACATGAAATATAAATATTTGAAGAAATGATTAAAAAGGTGCAACAAATACAATATTGAACTCAAGTACATTGGTATCAAGAATTATCGTCTGAAACGACGTCTTCAACCTCATCTTCAACCAACTCATATGATTCATCTGCCAATTGTCCTTCAATGTTAAAGTCGTTCAAATCTGCGCCCAAGTTAAGTCCCAGCGACTCATCATCTTGAAAGAGTTCTGGGGGTGGAGCGGTATCTACAGCGTCTTCTTCCTCTTACATTGACGATATGTCGATTATGTTCCTTGCACGAATAGGGCATACTGCCCACCATCCTTTCCTCTGCGACATATGTTGTGCTGGATATGGAGTGTAACACAATTGGAGAGCCTGATTTGCAAATATGAACGGTTCATTTGTAGTGAGAGCACGCGTAGGATTGATATCAACCATTCAGTACAGGGGGTGTATTGATGTACCACGACGGGTAATATCTTACCACACACATCAGAAAAATATAATTGATTGGACCCTATTGTTGTCGCCGCACTAGATAACCTCATTGATGTCATTTAGCGTCCCGTAAAAATTTGTGCCCTCAACCCCATCGTCGTTGCCCTTCACATAAACCCCGATACAATTAGTTTCTTTGCCCTCATTGAACGAGTTCGCACGAAATCTAAAACTGTTCACTTTATAACCTACGTACCTTTTATTAGTGTGTTTGCCCCTAAGGCGAGGGTGTACATACGTTGATCTACTTCGTACTTTTCAGAGGAAACCATTTTTTTAAACCATGGCACGAACTCAGCAATCCACTTTCTTTGAATTTGTTGTTGAGTAAGACCGCCACAAAACAAGTCCTCAAACAACCTATCAAACGGGTGAAACGTAAATCTCATCAATGTATTAAATAGATGTACAAGATATGTAAAAATATTAATTGTAATATACATACGTGAACCAGTCGTCGACTTCTGGACAATTCATCAATGTGTAAAGCTCAATTAGCCTCAGCTCCTCGGAAGTAAGATACCGCTGTTTTTTATCTGGATTTAGACATTTTCCTCTTCAATTGAAAATAGGAAGTTTCACTGTGAAGTCACCACATAATTCAGCCTCATTTCGACTAAGTCTGTTGTATCTCGTTTCAACACTTTTTTCGAAAAAGCGCGAACACAAATGGGTGCTCTCGGACAATATATAAGAATTTGCAATTGAACCTTCAACACGAGCTTTGTTCAACACATATTTCCTCAACCCAAGCATTCCCCGACAAACAAACCAGTAATTCAATACAAGTATGACATAAATATATGACAAATAATTTTAGAAATATAAAACGATTTACCTCTCAAACGGGTACATCCAACGATATTGAACTGGTCCACTGACTTTGGCTTCGTAGGGAAGATGTATCGCCCAAGTGTTCCATATAATCAAAAAATCTTGCGGAAAATATCTTTTCTAATTTGCAAATTAATATCACGATAGATTCCTCCAATAATGCCATGTCCGAGGCTTTAATCTCTGTGGCGCACAATGCTTGAAAGAAGATACTAATCTCTACGAGGGTCCCCCATATCGGATCAGGCAGCAAATCACGAAATGCAATAGGTATTAACCTTTGCATAAATACGTGATAATCATGACTCTTCATCCCAATCAACCTCAACTGTTGTTGTTGCACACAACGCTTAATATTTGAAGCATACCCATCTGGAAATCGCAAACCAACCAACCACTTACACACTAGTTTCTTTTGAGCCCTATCAAGACAATACTTGGCTTTTGGCTTTACGGTTCTACCATCAGCGAGATCGGTGACAAAAAGCTCTTCCCAAGTGGTCAACTCCGTTAAATCTCTCCTAGCTTTTAAGTTGTCTTTTGTCTTACCCGATTCGTCCATCATTGTACCCGATTCTTCTCGCAGTGCATCACGTCCAGATTGTGACGGATCAGGTTCGTACTCCAATAAAGTAATTCCCAAAATATTCTCTTGTACGACCAATTGTGCTCGACCCCAAATCCTACTATTTTTGTTGCGTCTAGATTCGTTGATCTTGGTGGCAGTTATTCAACAATTGCAGCCATTTGAGCATCGCTCCTCCGCTGTGCGGGCCCATCGTATTATGTGTTTCCATTGAATCTTGTCACGTTATGACGGAATTCATGGTCCTCTGGTAAGAAACGACATTGGCACCCCTGCCACGTAGGTTTGTTACCATGGGATAACGGGACGACTTTGTGTTCTCCATGCAATAAGAGCACGATAATTTTTCATGTGTGCTCCATTGTGACAACATCATGTACGCTGGAAAATCACTAATAGTCCACATTAATGCAGCCCTCAATTGGAGATTGTGACTCCTGAATCTGTCGTAAGCACGAACACCATCGTGCCACAAAACCTTCAACTCGTCGATTAGGGGGCGAAGCAAAACATTAATTAGGATATTTATGTGTTTTTCTTTTAGTTTTAAACCCACATCTTCTCTAAACGATTTTATTTAAAACCTTGATTTTAGCAAAAAGTGCCAACTGGAGATTTCACACAATATTGCTTATTATGAATCAAAATGAATTTTGTTATTAACAGAATACGATTTTGATAAATAGGATACCTATGTGTTTTTCTTTTAGTTTTAAACCCACGTTTTCTCTAAAAGATTTTATTAAAACCTTGATTTCAGCAAAAGATAAGGAGAAGTATGCACATAGGTTTAGTTTTTTTTTTTTTTTTAATCAAAAGAATCTATTATTTCATAAGAACCACCTCCAAAAAGAGGCCA